>CM029924.1:38892954-40173954 GCA_017639245.1 Myiopsitta monachus
ATGTTGTCCAGTACATGTTCCTTGTTTTGGTTCAGCTTTTTTTTTTTTTTTCAAGTGTCTGTTGACAAATGATATTTTCAGCATAAATCATTTATGTTTTTCATACTGAAGGAACTTCACCTTCTTATTTTGTTTTATATTGAAAATTACACTATAGTTCAAAGCTTTAAGGTACAGCACACCTCTCACCAACTTCAACTGCAGCTGTGTGTGGTCCGAAGGACAAAGTTGTCAGAGTTTCTCAGCTGAACAATAATAGGAACTTTAAGTGAAAGCAAAACTGTATGATTTCCTGTAACAATAAAATTGGAAGGAAAGGAGGTAGAAAGAATGCCTTAGGAAAGCACTTCAACCTACCTGGTAGAACTACATATGAGCATCTGTAAACAAGCTCCTATGTGTCATGGAAATGACGCAGTTGTCAGCAATACATAGAGATCTGAATTGCTGTTAAGATTTTTACCCAAGTCCTGTGTACATCTGGAGAATAATACCTTAACTGTAAAGTGCATTGTGGTTTACTCTTATCACTAGATGTAATCCAGGTATTACTATCTTTATTTCAATTTACACAGATTCAAATAACGTATTTTCCTATCCCTCCTTCAGTCCATTACTGTGAAAGAAAATAGACAAATACTAAGTATCAGTTCTTTTTCATCACAATCCTGGCATATTTTTAAAAAAATAAATAAAAAAATATCTAGATTTTACGGGTTTGTCATGGCAAGCATGTGAACACAGTTCTTCATGAGAGTAGGCATTTAGAATAAATAAATAAATAAATTGTGTATTGTAATCTTTATCACTGGAAAAATATAATTGCTTTACTTCTTAATTTTTGTTACTTAAATGAAAAGGTGATGTGCTCTAAAAATTCCTTATGTATAACAACCTTGTCCTGTATTGCATCATAGCTCAGCCCAGAGGATTCCAAAGGAATTTGCTGCTTTTGTCCTATCTTATCCACCTTGCGGAGGATGAGAAAAGATGTTTATGGTTTTGTTCTGGAAGACAGTCCTTTTTATAAGACTTTTAAATTTAGCTGCAGTAAATTTTGAACAGTATGTGTACAGAAACACACAATTTCTCCACTCAGGAGCAATAGTGATATGTGCAAAACAGACTTGTTCTTACAATAAATTTCTGGCCATGTGACGTTTTAAATACAAGACATGTATTAGCAACATGAATTCCAATATTTTTACAGCTGTAAAATTGGTACTCTGCATCTGCCAACTATAAGCTCCCCCTCAGTCTTTCCCATCTTGTAAACAGGATTAAATATTGCTTTTGTTATTTAGTATGAAAAGATCTCTGTTGTCTTTATAAGAGCAACACATATAAGCCCACTTTTATTTTATTGGCTTTTGAGATCTGGCTCAAGTCACTCCATGTCCCAGCTATTAGCTGCAATGAGAGTTGGATCCAGCTGGTTCCTTCACCATTAGAAACTTCACAGTAGCTTAAATGTCAGGCGTGAATCTTTGTAGTGGGTCTGATTTAAGAATAGTGAAAGATTTACTTAAGTTTGTTCTCTGTGCAGGAACCGATCTGCTGCATCGCTGCAGGTTATCCAGGCAACCTCAGATCTGCCCTTGTTCTGGCAACCCCGTTGTTTCTTTACCTGTAAACCAGTCTTATTTTTCTCTCATCACAATCTCTCTGATGTTTTTTCCTTGGGCATTTTTCCCTTTAGTTGGTCTCTTCCTGAGGCTTATCTTCTTCCATAATAAAGGTCTCAGCTGCTTCTTCCAGATTTTAACTGGACAGCTGTAGCTTTGTCATTTATTAATCTGTTTTGATGATTTTTCTTAAGAAATGCAGTAGAATGACCACAGCTGCAGACCTAGGAAATTGATATCCTATTAATCTGATTACAAAGAAGTAAGCTTTCACCTTTCCTGGACCAGACTGCAACATATTCTCCAGAAGTGATAGGTAAAGCAAGAGGAGCTTAATACCTCTTAGTTTACTTCTTAATGGAATCATACTTTATCTTAAAAAAAAAATAGATCTTAATTAGATCATCAGTACCCATACATAAGTAGCTTCTATAGTGTGGAATAGTTACTTGGACTTATAGCTACTTTTCCAGTATAATGCCTCTTGTATGGTGGACAAAAGACTCCACAGAGACCTTGAAGAATAATTTACTCAAATGATGTGTCTGTTCCCCATCTGTTGAAACATAGTAAGAATATTGCTACCTATCAGCCTTTGATGATCTTGTCTAGTGAGACAGTTTGATCTTTGTGAAAGAAATCAGTGTATTTTTACCATACTAGCAGCATGACAACACAGGAACTCTTTTGAAGCCCAGAAATTGCTGTTGTCTACAAATTAAAGTGTTAGCAATGGGTGTAGAGACCATGGATAGAACACAGGGGAATTAGCAGAAGAGAGGGAATAGTTTTGATTATTTTTATGAGAAAAACACTCTGGGTTGAATTTCTAACTGATTTTTATATGTTGTTGCATTAATTAGTTTTCCATTTCTAATAATTAATACCAAGACAGTAAAGATACATTCAGTTCCCTGCTGCTAAAAAGGGAAAGGAGAAATACACAAGAGATTATATATGCAAAAATAGTGACAGGTCAAACATGCATCAAGCTCAGCCTCTCCTGAAAGCAGATATTCCACAGGTTCTCTGAAAGAAGTTACACATCTGCCTATACAGTGTAATAAATTTCCTTTTAAAAATGAAAAAATTCCTGAGCTCTTCAGTGTAAGAATTACACTTAACTTATGATTAAAGTGATGACACTAAAATTAAAATTTAATGTTCCCAATATTGTCATGTTAGAATAAATCAAAATGTTAGAAGCTGTAAAAATGTAAAATGTACACTTTGAGAAGAGCTTCTACATTTTAGCTTTCTATTCTCTGAGAAGAGCTACATTTCTTTAATTTGAATGGATGTTAGCTTATGATTAAGAAGCAGGTCTTGATAGGAAATTGTGTGAATTTGTGTCTCCATAGCAATCAGAGGGAGCTGCATTACATAGCTCATGAAACATGCAGTGATTTGCTTTGTCTATCAGTGCTAACTAGCATTTTGGGGCTTTATTAACACAATAGGTTATAGGATGGCAAGATTGCAGATAGAAATAATGATCCAGTGATTGTCTACAAAATTCATACTCCCTTGCTTCAAGCTCTGATGGGTCTTTTTTTTTTTTTTTTGTTATTGTACAGTATTTGCTAATATAAAATCAAAGGAATAATTTCAAACCAGAACATAATACATTTAGTTACCAGGCAATAGTAACTGTTAGGACAAAAATGGGGTTTTCTTGCATCCATAGATCTTGAAATGTGGAAAAGGAAATGCTGATGGTCATATTCTTCTACCCCCAATGCCCAAGAATGTATTAATTGGAAAATTATGCTGATAATATTAAAAATATTTTATTTGATGCACAAGTCATCTACCTGGACTTGTGCAAAGCATTTGACATTGCCCCACATGACATCCTTGTCTCTAAATTGGAGAGATATCAATTTGATAGGTGGACCACTCGGTGGATAAAGAACTGGCTGGATGGCCACATGCAAGGAGTTGTGGTCAATGGCTCAGTGTCCAGCTGCAGACCAGTAACGAACGGTGTCCCTCAGGGATTGGTGTTGGGACCGGTCTTGTTCAACATCTTTGTGATGACATGGACAGTGGGATTGAGTGTGCCCTCAGCAAGTTTGCCAATGACAAGCTGTGTGGTTCAGTTGATATACTGGAGGGAAGGAATGCCATCCAGAGGGACCACGACATGCTTGTGAAGGTGGGCCAATGGCAACCTGATGAAGTTCAACATTGTGAAGTACAAGGTCCTACAGCTGGGTTGGAGCAATGCCAGGCACAGCTACAGGTTGGACAGAGAAGAGATTGAGAGCAGCCCTGTGGAGAAGGACTTGGGGGTGTTGGTCAATGAGAAACTAAACGTGAGCTGGCTTCAGTGTGTGCTCGCAGCTCAGAAGGCCAACCATATCCTGGGCTGCATCAAAAGGAGCATGACCAGCAGGTCGAAAGTGGTGATCCTGCCCCTCTACTCTGCTCTCATGAGACCTCACTTGGAATATGGTGTATAGTTCTGGTGTCCTCAATATCAAAACGACATAGAACTGTTGGAACAAGTCCAGAGCAGGGCCACGGGGGTAATCAGGGGACTGAAGCACCTCCTGTATGAAGACAGGGAGAGAAAGTTGGGGCTTTTCAGTCTGGAGAAGAGAAAGATGATTGAAGACCTCATAGCAGCCTTCCAGTATCTTAAGGGAGCCTATAGGGATGCTGGGGAGGGACTCTTCATGAGGGACTGTAGTGATAGGACAAGAGGGTAACGGGTTCAACCTTAAATGGGAAGTTTAGATTGGATATAAGGAGGAAGTTCTTTACTGCAAGTGTGGTGAGGCACTGGAATGGGTTGCTCAGGGAAGTTGTGAATGCTCTGTCCCTGGCAGTGCTCAAGGCCAGATTGGACAGACCCTTGGGTGGCATGGTTTAGTGGGAGGTGTCCCTGCCCATGGCAGGGGGGTTGGAACTAGATGATCTTAAGGTCCTTTCCAACCATAACTATTCTGTGGTTCTATGATTTTATGGTACCTAAGGACCAGGACTAATATTGTTACAGAAGAGTATGGGACATCAAATAAGAATTTGTTTCCAAAGGAGGGGGTTGAAGTACATGCTTCTCCATGTATGTTCTGGTAGATGAACTAAATGCTAACAAAATTACGAAATTACTTCCTGTATTCAGAACTAGCTATAAATTAATATTCCTCTGTGCTGCATATTTTGCAAGTACTTAATAATAACCTTTTCTTTAGAAGAAGCCTTTCTAAAGTAGAGAATCCAAAGATAATAAAAAGGAAGATAACTCTATATGAGTTTGGCAATCAATAAGCTTGCCCCTGAGTTGCTTTTTCTCCTGCTGGCAAGTGAAGGTGGAGCATAGCTGAAAGCAAGGATAAGCTATGGAGAAAAAAGCAAAAGTAGAGGGGTACTGAAGGGAAATATGTGGGAGGTAGAAGAACTCTTCCGAAGCCAGCTAATGTGGCCAGCTGTACAATGATACCAAGATAAAGAGCCTGTGCCAAAAGATTTAGAAGGTGCAAAAGCATGCTTGATACTCTTTGCTTTGTTGTTGAGGTTTTTTTTGTTTGTTTGTTTGTTTTTTGAGAAAGGCCTTGACGTTCCTTAGACTGAACTAGCTACTGTAATTGTATCCAAAATCTCATTATATCTCCTCAAAATCCATCCTTCTTGTGAGCTGCCACCATTTCCAGAACCCTAGACTCTGCTGGGACTCCCAACCCAGAGGTTGCCTGCCTGTTTCGTCTTGTCCAGAGCAGCCACAGACTAAACTATCTGAGAAATTGTTTCAGCACGTCTGAATACAAAGATCCACAACTTAGGAAAGCCAAAGCCTTGTTCTCCAAATTGCAAGTTCTGCCTGGTTTCAGTTAAAGAGCTGAAGCTAAACGTCTTTTAGGCTTTAAAAGTAGGCAAAGGAAGTGGCAGTTTATTCTACAAACATCTGGAACTGCAAATGAGAGAAAGATTATTATTCACAGACAGTCATTGTTTCTGATAAAAATTATCAGAGTGGTGAGAGTGATTAATCTAATTCTTTTAGACTTGCATTGGGAAATTAAGATGTTAATGGGGAAAACAAAAGAAAAAAATTGCTTTTACAATGCTTAGGAAATAAAGTATCATTGATTTACAGCTCATGTGCCAGGTCAACCTCCCTGAATCTTTCCTATCCCACTAGGTACTTAATTATTCATTGGAATAGAGAAATGGGAAATCAAAGTTCTGGAATCCAAAGATTAAGGTGACTAATGGAAAGAATGTATCTTCTTTTCTCTCTTTTTTATCAGGGAAAGAATTGAGCTAGCCTAGGTTTTAGTAGATATTTTCCAGCTTCTAGTAACTTCATGTCTCCTAAGCCTTTCTAAACAGCACCTGAACACATTTTTGTGTGATTTGTCAGTCCTGCTCACAGGCACCATGCTTTCCCTGGGCAATGAATTGGGATGCAAGACTCTCAACTTCAGGCTGAGTATTCCATCAGCTGATGGCATCTCAGGCTTATGTGCTGAAATTATCTACTCCTGGGAGTAGATGAATGGAAAGAGTTAGTTACTTTAAAGTAGAGAATTAAATACCCTCCGACAGAGACAGGAACTGAACCTGGCTTCTCCTCATGATCAATGAGCACTTCATCCTGAGTGGTTGCATTAAAGACAGCCCCCCTGTACTAAGACTCATGTCTAGTCAGGATCATGACCTTAGTCCTGGTACTCACTCCTCCTCAGAGGTATGATGATTCTAGTTATTTGCAGGCTTAGATAGCTCCAGAATGAAGGGTCTGCATGTTATCCTGTATTTGGGGAACTAAAATCACAGCAGGCTACAGTGGATCTTGCCTCCACCATGGTGCTTCAAAATCATTTCTGAAGTTCTAAAAAAGGTTCTGATTGCTTTATTTCTGAAGCCCCACACCACTTCTGCAGGTAACATTATCAACTCCTTCTTACAGAAACAGACCTTAAGTGCAAAGACACCTAATGCTTTGTACCTGATCACATTAAATGATTGGGAAAAGCTTGCTATTAATGTCAGCTCCTCAGACTTTCTGTCTTCTGCTTTAAGACTGCTCCTTACCAATACAAAAGGAAGAAAAGATAGGGTGCATTCTTGTGCACAGGAACTTTCATATGTATTTTCCACAACCAAGGCGATTGCTTGACTTCTTATATGAGAGGTTTCATGATTTGGAAAGGGAAAAGGGTAAAGCTGTTAAAAAGAAATATTATCTATTAACCCTAACCTACTTATAACCCCAAAAGCAACATTTCATGAGCACTGGAAGGTAGACGTGAGACTGGATTTTCTTTTTTTTCTTTCTGGTGCAAAAAAGAGGAAGTTTCCTTTGTGCTGGTGCTACATTGCCTTTAAATGGACTACGAAAGTGTCAAGGTTTAACCCCATCTGGCAACTAAGCACCAGACTCACTCCCTCTACATTGGGATGGGGAGAAAATCACACAGGTAATTGTGAGAAAAATTATGGGTTGAGATATAGACAGTTTAATAGGTAAAGCAAAAGCTGCACACACAAGCAAAGCAAACCACCAAGGAATTCGTTGACAACTTCCCACTGCCAGGCAGGTGTTAAGCCATCTCCAGGAAAGCAAGGCTCCATCAGATGTAACTACTACTTGGGAAGACAAAAAACCATTGCTCCAAACATGCCCCCTTCCTTCCTCTTCTCCCAGCTTTATATGCTGAGCATGATGCCATACGTTATGGGGCATCCCTATGGTCAGTTGGGGTCATCTGTCCCAGCTGTTTTCCCTCCCAGCTTCTTGTGCACCTCCAGCCTGCTCGCTGGTGGGGTGGTATGAGAGGCAGAAAAGGCCTTGATTCTGTGGCAGCACTGCTCAGCAGTAACAGAGCATCCCTGTGTTATCATCACTCTTCTCAGCAGAAATCCAAAACATAGCCCCATACTAGCTACAATGAAGAAAATTAACTCTATCCCAGCCAAAACCAGCACAGAGGGCAGAGGAAGAAAGGAGAAGAAAAGAGAAAGTAGTTATTTCTAAGACATATGGAATGCAAGATAGTGCTTTCTGAACTACTTTGCCACTAAGATTTTATTCAGGAAAGCATTTTTCATGGGTCTGTATGCAGGAAAATGAATAGTCTGGAGAATTTCCTAACATTTATGAATTGCTAATATGCATGAAATATGAAGGCCAGATGAAAAAAATATTTGTTAATGCAAGTTGCAATATTCACAGTCAGACAGGTACTACCAGGCAATTAGATTAGGGAAGTCAAAGGTACAAACCAGTTCTAAATCCCCTTAAGAAAACATTCTCTGCTTAAGTCAGGCATGAGCAAGGATTTTACGTTTCCAAATAATTATGTCTAAGAACTGCTACTTGCTACTTTAGTAATGGATTAAAGACTCCAAAATGCAGAATCGATTGTGCCTTGCTTGCAGACCTCTGAACTACTGCAGATAGATCAGATGTTGATGCAGGGGCATGATATAGTCATGACTGGGTCTTGCACAGGCTCTGGTAAAACTCACATGTTCTGCCCTGGCTATCTTATGCTGCCTTACGAGTTAGTTATTCTGCTTCAATTTCATTACGTGCATGGACTACTCAAAGGAAGTAAGGCAGTACCTCCAATACTGTCAAGACAATTACAACTCTGTCATCAGCAGACACCTTTACTGGAGGGACAGTTACACACTGTATTTTCAGTATCTAGTTTAAATGTCTGAATTTGCACCCTAACCTTCATGCAGGATGCACCTTAGGAAAATCAGGGATGTTTCAGTAGGATATTCATCTAAGATTCAGCTCATAATGTAGAGAGCTCTAATGCCTAATTTGAGGCATTAAAGGGCATCTCCTTTAAATCCATAATCCACCTATGAGTAATCACTACTCACAGGCTCTTTAATGCAAGCACTTTGCAGGCACAATGCACAGCAAGGAGCTTGAATTAGGAGGCAAATCTAATGAAGTATTTTGCTTTGCCAGAGCAAACACAATTCACACAGGTTTATTCTGGGAACACAAGCAGTGCCTGTACTCAGCCAGATCAAAAACATCATTTAAGTCTGCATCCCACTACTAGAAGAGAATGGTAACAGACAAGGGAGCACCTAGTGCATTGCAAGACAGTAAGCAGCCATAATTCCCCCCACCTTCCATATATGCCCCCAGGGCCACAATGTATTTTGTTGTTATGGTTTTATATAACAAGCCGCTTCCTTTCACCAGCAGCACTCCCTTTAACTCATTTTGTCTGTATCTTGTGAAGTGCTAGAAAGCTGATTACAGTTCATGATTCAACAAAGGTACTCTTAGGCAGAACACTGACTCAATTTAGTTTAAAAGAAGATATTTTTGCAAGATGCTTGACAACCCTGTGAGGTTTTAATTTTTTGAGTAGGCTTTTGCCCTGGGGCAGTCAGATGAGGGGAACCTGTACGCAGTTCAAAATTTGTCCTCCTTTCTACCAAAAATTACATGCTGTGTATGGAGACTATGTACCAAACTGTAGTAGTGATCCTGGTTTGAAATACATACTTATTCTTAAGAACTGGCCTATGATTACCCAGTTCACTACATCAGGATCATCAAACAAGCATCAACAAATAGTTTTCAACATTAAAAAATCACAGGCTGCATTTGATTGCAATTGTATAATCAGCTAGGTTAGAAAAGGCTTTTAAGATTATCAAGTTCAACCTTTATCCCAGGACTGCCAAGACCACCACCAAACCATGTCACTAAGGGCATCATCTACACATTTTTTGAACACTTCCAGGGACAGTGATTCCACCACTTCCCTGGGTAGCCATTTCCAAAGCCTGATAACCCTATCTGGGAAAAAAATTGTTCCTAATATCCAATCTAAACCTCCTCCGGCGCAGCGTGAGGCTGTCACCTCTTTTCTTATCACTTCTTTCTTGGGAGAAGAGACTGACCCCCACCTCACTCCATCCTCCTTTCAGGTAGTTGTAGAGAGCAATAAGGTCCCCCATGAGCCTTCTATTTTCCAGACTAAACAACCCCAGTTGCCTCAGCCATTCTTCATCAGACGTGTGCTCCAGACTCTTCATCAGCTTTGTTGTCCTTCTCTGGACCCACTCCAGCACCTCAATGTCTCTCTTGTAGTGAGGGGCCCAGAACTGAATGCAGTACTTGAGGTGCTGCCTCACCAGTGCCATGGACAGCGGGATTATCACTGCCTTGTTCCTGCTGGCCATGCTGTTTCTGACACAGGCCAGGATGCCAGTGGCCCTCTTGGCTGCCTGGACACACTCTGGCTTATATTCAGTTGGCCATCAATCAGTATTCCCAGGTCCTTTTCCACCGAGCAGCTTTCCAGACATTTTTCCCCAAGCCTGGAGTGTTGCATGGGGTTGTGGTGGCCCAAGTGCAGCAGTTTGCGTTGTTGAACCTTATATCATTGGCCACAGCCCATCAATCCAGCCTGTCCAGATACCTCTGCAGAGCCTTCTTATCCTCCAACAGATCAACATCCCCAGCCAACTTGGTGTTGTCTGTAAATTTAGTGAGGGTGCACCTGATCCCCTCATTAGGGTCATCAATGAAGATATTAAACAACACCAGCCTTAACAGACACCACTAGTGACCAGTCACCAACTAGATGTGATACCATTTACCACCACTAGTCTGAACTTAAATGCTCTTTGTGCCACTACCTAATCTTCAAGTCAGTTGGTTCCCAAATAAAATTCAAAACAAAGATTCTAAAACTTCTAAAGGTACTATTTTCTCACCCAGGTAAACTTAACTGGGCAGATCCTCAGCAGGTGCAAACAGACACAAGCTTCACTGTAGCTTGAATATTATAAATTGACTTATAACAGCTAAAGGACTTAATCAGTCCTGGACTTTGCTAATGAAAATATATCTCTTCTGAATGAAGTTTGAATCCACCTACTTTTGGTCAAATTCCTAAGATTATGTTATATTTAAAACTTACACATTTAGTGCAATGACAACAAATCATCATTATAGTCTCTAGTTTGTCTCAGTACTATATCCATCTCAAAATAAATCATTCTTCTAATAAAGAGCAACAGTTAGTCAAACAGATTAAATATTAATCCTAAACAAAGGAATAGCACAAGAAAAATCAAAATATTAAATTTCTTACCATAAAGGTTCAGCAATTCTCTTCTGTTGCACATTAATCATTTGAGTTACTCTTCTTGGGAAGAAATGTCCCCTAAATCAAGTTCTCAGGTGTTGGAAAGAATATTGCCAATACCTAGAGAAAGCTGTGAACAAGAATTCCTTAGTTCTCACCTTCGTTAAAATAGTGGAATAGTCATCCAATGTATTCAGTCCATGCTTTCATTAGCTAAAATGAGTAATTTACAGGTTTTCATGAGGCTTCATTAATCACAGACTATAGCAATCAGAGCTAATATGGACCAGAAGGGGTGCTGTGTCACTAATGGTATTTCCCCACTTAGAGGAGAAAGTGTACTGTGTAACACTGATCCATGGAGGAAACATGCCCAAAATATATGCTTTGCTTTTAGCAGAATAAAAAAAAAGGATAAAAACATACATAGCTTTTATTCTCTTATTTTACTTACAAAGAAATATATGTTCATATGGTCCTGTGTGATAAAATTATAGAACAGGAGTCAAGGTGCAAATATATTATTGTCACCCTGATCAAACTGATCATCAGAGAGTATCAGTTATTTTCTCTGTAATGCTGCTGCAGTTCTTATAGAAGTGGAGAGCTTCTGAATTTGTTTTTCAATCAGTTTTCTCCAGTCTTTTCATCAGTGACCTGAGAAAAACAAAGAACCCACACTGGAGGAGCTGCAAAAATCCATTTCTTTTACAAAAGGCACCTTAAAAAATAACACATTACCCCTTCAACACACCCACCAGCAAATGCAGAGAGAGGGAAAGAATTATACTAAACGTTAACTTACTGATACTTACTAGGTAAGAATCAACTATATTGTGCTAGAAAATGAGTGCCAACAACTGGGGAAGAGATGTAATTTAAAGTTAGATTGCAAAAGAGAGAATGTGAGAAAGAATGATTGAATGCAGCAATAAAGAGAGAACCGAGAGAATAACTAGAGACTGTGTAGCTGAACATATTTAAAGCAAAAATAGTGTCATTCTCAATCTGAACATAAAAGTGGGAGTGGAGGGTGTAAAAGTCCACTGCAGCAAATGCCCAATATAAATTGTATAAAAAAAGGAAAGCATCTGGATTTTACAGTGCAAACATCAAACCATAGAAGTCTGACTGGGGCAGTCCTGGATCTGGTCACCAGTCTGCTTTTTCAAGAACCCTTTTCCTATAAGATAATTATAAAGTCCAGAAAACATTATTTAAAGATACATGATCACAAATGGGGAATAACACTGTTAAATATAGCCCTAGATAAGTCATTTTAGGTTTTATACAAATAGCCCTATAAGTACTAGGGCATGTTTCCAAAAGTTGCAGTTCATTATTGGTGGACACTAGGGTCAAATACAAAACCTGTTATTTCCAGCAATTTCTACCTTTAACTGCAGGTTACATTTTGATCTATTTCAAGCAACCTCACTAATTCGGAGCTTTTGTTGGTTTGGTGCATCTTTGCTTTTTGCACACTTTGCATAAGTATTTACTTATTGAAAAGGCAGCACAAGACTTCTGATGAGAGACATAAGTCACACTGTACATCCTATTTTTTAGTGAATACATACTACTTTTAAAGCCAATTTCCAAGTCAAAACGTTCAAATATGGAAGAGTGGGATAACAAGAACCTTAGGAAGCTCGTCAAGGGCAAGTGTAAGGTCTTGTACCTGGGAAAACATAATCCAAGACTGCAGCACAGGTTGAGACTTACCTGACTGGGGACCAGTTCTGTAGGAAAGGATCTGGCCATCCTGGTGGACAACAAGCTCAACAGGAGCGAACAGTGCTCTGCTGCGCCAAAGAAAGTCTGTAAGATGGGTCATTTTGAAGGCTGGATTCCTTTACAGGTGGAACACAGGATTTGACTGAAGGATGCTGAAGCATACAGGAAGGTATCTTCTAGATAAAGATAAGATTAATATGCCTGTTAACCTACCCAGTTTGTTCTCAGGGAGCCCTGATCATAACAGTTCCAAAGAGCTAAGTGCATGTTATGATTCCTCATGAAGAAAAAGCAAGCAGTACAGTATCTTTTGCCCTTTTGAGCTATTGTAACAGGTTTTTGAGTGATATATTATTGACTTATCAAAAAGTATTCAACACTAACTCCAGCAGAAAGATATGACCACATCTGCCAGTACCAGTTTCCAGTTGTATTATTGTAAAGGTAATAAGCAAAAAAGGGTGTATGAGGAGTATTTCTTATATCTTTTTTGGTTTTTGCTGTCCATTAACAGTGAGTTGAGGATAACCATGTGCTCAGATAAGCAAAAACCACTTTAAAAAAAAAAGGTTAAAAAAGGTAAAATTTTCACTCTAGCCACCAGCCTGCAGCTATTATAAATGAGTAATTTATAAGTTTGTAATTTACAGAATGTGTAGAGAAGTGTGTTTAATGCTGACACAAAGACAGCTAGGTATGTAATGAGTTTTTTATAGCATACTGTGCTAGGTTTAATGTAGGCATGTATAGCTTCCTCAGCAATCACCAGGGGTTGGCTGAAGGTGCTTTCTTCCTTTTAAGTCTGAAAAATGTGCATTTAAATAGGACCCTAGGTAAATTTACATAATTATTTCAAATCTGTCAATGTCTATTCTTTGGACATGATCATTCTGTAACGTGTGGAGGCTACATTAGTTATGAGGGATTTTTTTAAAGTGTAACAATGCTACCAAGAAAAGAAAACTAATCCTGTGATTAATGCATAGCTGGATCCTTCTGGAAAATTATGAGATGCATCCTAGGGAGAAAGGCCTACTTACCATAAAATACATTTTCAGTATATTTCTTTTCTTTTTTTTAATTTTATTTTTTTCAGCACATTTGCATGAAAATAGTACCTCTGGCTAAGGAAGCCTGTTGCATTTTTTCCCACCCTCCACCTTGGTATTTTAACATCCTTTTGTGGTGACTAGGGTCCAAATCCTGTCAACACTTACATACATTCTTCATCTTTCAAACACACCCATTGATTTCCTTGAAGCAATCTACTATAGAACAGTGCAGCACACATATAAGAGTTTGCAAGACCAGGGCCCAGCTCATCATTTCCAGATGAGTGTGTGCTATAAAGAGAGTGGTGGAACCAGAACTCCTGGAAGAAGGAAATTTCAAATAACTAAATTTAGCCCAAGGTTATACCACCAATTTCTTTGCCTGAAAGCCTGCTGCACAGGACAATCTTTGCCAGTGTATCTCAGGAAAAGATAATGCCTCAGGAGGAACCTAAGAGAAACAAAAGCAGTGGTCTCACACAGAATCATAGAACAGTTAGGGTTGGAAAGGACCTTAAGATCATCTAGTTCCAACCCCCTGCCATAGGCAGAGACACCTCACACTAAACCATGGCACCCAAGGCTCTGTCCAATCTGGCCTTGAGCACCACCAGGGATGGAGCATTCACAACTTCCTTGGGCAACCTGTTCCAATGCCTCAGCACGCTCCAAGATGGCAAAGTGGACATAATTTATGTCTTTATCAAAGGGCTCATTTTTAGTCAAATCCACAGGCTAAATCTTGGTTCAGTGCACTTGCCCTCAAAGAAAGACCACTGCAGTTATTGGATCAAAACAGTCAGCTTTTCTAAGTGTTCTTTTTTCACTATCACAGTACTTGAGAGTAACATATGTATAAAAATTTAGAGGCACATAAAAGATTTTAAGTCTATTTCCTCTTCCTTCAGAAGAGACCTTTTGCTTTTAGGGAATCAGATGTTTACATTTTGCTCTAAATCAGGAGATGTGGCTGGTTGTTTTCACATGTGTCCGAGCAAAAATTCTAGAAGGAGTCTGCCTAGTGACATGCGCTGGTGTATTTTACCTGTGTAATTTACAGTCCCCGTGCACTGGCAGAAGACATCCTATCTGAGGTGGTCATGACCAATAGGGAAGTGTTTTCCAGGTTACCAACTCCAAAAAATCAGATTAAAAAACAAAGGAGGAGGAATCAGGCTTACTTTACTGGCAGGAAAACATGCAATCTGAAGAGGAGATAGTGTTCCTCTGAGGGCTGCTTCTTATTTGGAATTTTATCACCAGAAGAAGTAACCATTTTTGGCCCTAGAACATACAAATATTTCTGAAAGCCAAATTTTGCCCCAGGTCAGGACAGAATAACATGAAACTTAACAGTTTCATTGAGTTGCAGTACATGCAAAGCTCTGGTGTGCTTTCTGATTCCCAGTCTACCATTCAGTATCAACAGAACTCAAAACTTCAAAGTAAAATCCAACCTAAACCAATGCATTTCATCCATTTCTGGGTTTAGCTGGGACTTTTATATACAGTTTCCAGCTCCAGTAAGTCAGGTCAAAATTTTCCAAATAAACTTTACCCAAAAGACCCAGGATCTCAGAGAATCCTTAAATAGACCCTGACCTGTGGTTCAGGTTTCCGACACAATATGGAACCAGGTGAATTTTTGTTTGATGGCATGGGGCTTTGCTGAGAATCCTTCTCATAGTGCTTACTGCAAGCACTTGCCTTCCCTATTCTGCGGCTGCTTGCACCATTCTAGACAAATGGCAAAAATACTGAGGTTTTTTTATGAAAACCTAGACATTTTTGTCTTCCTCCAAGTCTTTGTTTATAACTGTCAGGTAATGTAAAGCTGGGTTTTATATGCAGTTGCTGACCATTGTAGACAAAACTTGCAGGAGGAACTTGACAAATAAGAAGAAGCAAAAGTATGAAAAAGAATAGATTTTGCTTGGATACTAAACCTAATTAAACATAAAATGCAATTTATCAAAAGCATTAATACAAGCAATGCCAAAATGTCTTTCTCCTCTAGAATGATGTATTTTGCCAGAGGGATATTTCAGATTTTTCACTTTGTGCCAAGATAAGTTTAATACCTCTCTAATCTACAGCATGTGGGTCACATGACATTGCACATTATTTGCATCACCAATAAAATAGCCTGTTAATCAAATATGCCACCATAACCTCTAACAGTATAAACTGAAGAATGTGCTTTTTAATATTTTAGGTAGAATTATTTGCTTGAAATTCTCTTTTTTGGCACAATAACTATTTGTTAATTTTAACAGCTGGTCAAGCATACTGACAATTACTGTAAGTCTTGGTTTAATTGAAGTCTTCACTGGAGACAAAAAACACCTTATGAATACAATTATTTCCAAATTATTTGATGTGGTTTTATTTATTTATTTTCATCCGCATAACTGTGCAAGTTTGGAATAGGAATGCTGTGAAGTAACTATTCTATGTAATTATATATTATATTCAAGCTCAGTCAGTCTCCTACAAGGTCTATTATAAATGAAAATGAAATTTGTATACAAATAGATAATTTTCTTTAAAATTCTTTTATACTATAGTGAAACATTTGTGTGAAGCAGAAAATTCTATGCACTATTCAGAACTCCTCTCGATTCAGCCTTTGGCTTGCAACAGTTTCAGAGTTTGAAAAAAGGCACAAAAAATTGTTCAGATACAGAATTTATCAACATTTTGGAATAAGCCACATCAATTTAAGACAATAGTAATGGCTTTTCTATGAATAGACAAAGACAGGAGATCTGAATTCTGTTTTTATTACTGTGTTAAAGAAAATAGATACTTAGATAATAATTTTGCATACATTTGCATTCATCTGTATGGCAAATGTCAGTGCCCAGGCAAACATGGGTTTTGCTGGTCTCCATTCAGAAAATAAAACCTATTCTACTAGTTTTCATCTGCAGGACTCAAATAGAGACTGAATCAGAAAACATGTAAGCATAGGATTTGCTTTGAGCATATTTATTAAATCCTGTTTAAAACAATTATAATGTTTTAACATTTTCTAGCATTTTCTAACTGAGAATAGTTTGCCAAATCAAAGATGTAGCTATCATCTTCATCACAGGTATTAGCTGCCAATCCTAAAAGTATATCCAAGGTAACATGGCTAGTAAGCATGGGAGGAGAGATTTATGTGTTAGAATAAGTCTGTGAATAGCCATTAGCAGTGTTCAATATTTTCTTTTTCATAGCTCAAATAGTCTCTGTTTTAGAATCCTGCCTGCAAAACAAGCACAACAATACTTGTTCCACTTAGGGTGATGTGAGACTAAAACATTCATGAGGCACTTTCAGAACCTACAATGAAAGGCACTATAAAATCACAAAGTGTTACTGCTGTTTATTGGAAAGCACATCCATTTAAAACTCTCTAACACTCTCCATTAAAATTATTATTTTGAAAACAAAATACTAGTCTCATTAAGAAAGCCAAGTAATTTTCATCCAAAGTGAGAACTGAACTTAAATTTCATTCAGTACTCACAGGGACTTTTAAATTTCAGAAGTTCAAGATATCTTTATTGATTTCAGATGAACCGGACGTAACCAGACTGAGGGCTTCCTCTGCAGATGCTTATATATGTTCTCAGGTTTAGGAAGGGTTCTAGCAAGACTAGTTGCTTGTAAAAATTTAAGCAAGTACATCCCTGTTTGTTAGTTCAGAGTCTAAAAAATCATTTTTTACCATTTCTCTGAAACATTTCTCCAAACCTGTTAATGATAACAAACTCATGCTGACTTTAAAGCAAATACCTCATTCTCACTAGGGTTATGAATTATTTTCCTGCTGAAAAAAATATTTATAAACTCTCAAGATATTTTAATTTCATAAGAATTCATCAAAAATTATTTTTTCTAAAACATCAGAGCAGGTATACTGAGCCTGCCAAGAGAGGCTATAAGACTGAAAAAGTGTGAAATTTACACTATCTGCCTAATGTAAATTTTCATTAGGTGTCATGCTATCCTGTTATTGTGAAATAATAAAATATACCCAAAGAGTCCTATATTTTTTACCTCTGGGCTCTGATGACACGAACAAGCTGTTGGAGAAATACTGTCACCAGCAACCCTTAGTAAAAAATTAGTTTTATTTAATACAGTTGGGTGCAGTTCACTCTATTGTAAATATAATGCAGAATATCACATGAGAGTCACTAAATTATATGACTGCTTACGCAAACCTGAACAATACCCCTCATGGCCCCTCATAAATCTAGAATGTTTTGCTATTTCTTTTCCTTCTCAAGCATCCAGACTTGGATGTATTTCTTTTCAAATACTTTATTTAGTTGTATAGATCTTTTTCTCCACTGCTGTCAGCCAAGTTATCATTGGGGTAAAGTCTCAGTTACGATTACTGTGATAGCAGGAAAGCAAAACCTGCAGACAATACTTGCCATCAGCAAGAGGCAGAGTTGAGCTGCCTGCTTGACAAATGCTTCTTAAACCTAGAAAAGGCAAAAAAGAACAAGCACCATGTTTCAGACAACATCTGTGGTAGCTTGGATTTGAAAAGAAAGTGTGGGGGCCCAGCACTGTCAACTGAAAATAGTTAAAGTTTGGCTATTTTTAATAAATAACAATAAAACACATCATTAAATCCCTATTATGCAGAAAAAATAAAAATTTCCCACAAGAGTTGATGGCTCATTCTGGAAAAAATTAACAGGGTTTTCCCCATCAAAAAATGTCAATCCATCAAAAAATTCCAGAAATATATCAACTTCCAAGAACTTTGAGCAGAACACATGGAAGGTTATAATGAATCAAGGCAAGGTAAAGGCTGCTAACAGCTCCATATTCTCATTACAGAAATCAATTATGCCATCTTTCTTTTTCCCAAAGCAATACTTTTTCTTAGAATTTCTTCTTTTCTGATTGCTCTGGTACCCTATATCCAGCAGAGAACACCCCTTAAGAGCTTGCTTCCCCTGACTTGTGAATGGCTGCTTCATGGTAAGGACCAGTCAGAGACCTCCTGCAAGGGCTAAGAGAAAGACATGGTTTTGTTTCTCCAAGCTATACAGTTCAGCCTAACAAATGTTTTGCAATGGGGACCTGATCTGTTCTTGAGAGATTTTGTGATTGGCTCCTACAGATCCCAGCAGGTGACACTGGGGCTTTGTTGGAAGGACGCAGGGATTAACTGTAATTGCTTCAAATGCAGACGAGTTAGGTAGTGGTACACAGATGGATCACAGATTCATGTCTTAGTGCTCCCAAAACCTACCTCTAGACCTCTGCACATGGCTTTTTGTTCAAAGTACAGGTATCTGAATGAGATGAGTTTGGTTTTCAGTGCAGGCTCTCTTTGGTCATTCTCTCTCTGTTTATGTGGATCATCCCTGGTCTATCCCAGGGAGTGCTCCCTGTAGAAAATATCGGCAAGACTGAAATCTTACCCTTTTCTTCTCAACTTTCTGTCTCTCCTTTTTGTCTGTTTATCTGTCACTTTGATCCTAATATTATAAAACTGTGCTTAGACATATTTTTTAACAATTTGCCCAGGTTCTGCCACTGTCTTGTCTCAGAAATTAAATCAGTAGAGGGAGAAAAAACATCTCAAAACAGATCTGTGTCTCTAATTACTGCATCACCACCTACTGCTTTCTTTGCATCTTTCCAATATTTTCAGGTTCAAGAAACATACTATTTTCTTCTTCCCTGTTATGCTTTCAAAGGTATTAAAAACTTGTCATATAGTATCATATAACACTGCTGAAACTCTTACAGAAAACTTAATATGTTTAGTATTGAGAATTACAAGCAGATAATAAAATCAACCAAAATTAGCCCTCCAAACAACTGTATTGCCACCTTATCAGGTTTTCCAAGTACATGAGTAGGTATATTTTACCATAATTTTGTAAAACTGTACAAAATAGACATGGAAGATAATGGAACCATCTAATCTTCCTTTCTTACATCAGTATCAACTATATCTAAACCATCCATCACCTTTTATTTGACTTCCTTATATTCCAGTTTTACCAACATCATGTCACCTGAAGCACACATTGATATGAAAGTGCCAGTTCACTTTCCAGGTTTCTTCCCACACCCCTAACCAGCTTTCTCACTTGTTGTTAAAGTAAATTCACAGATGTTTGCCCTAAGTGCAGGGATATGATACCAGGTACTCTTAGTCAGCTGTGGTAAATTAAGGTATCTTTCGATGACACTCTAGATGACTGGGTTAGCAGAGTTGAATTGCCAGTTAAGAAACTGCTTTCTTGAAGACAAAAGAAAGTTAATGCCTTGGAAAGCATCCTGCTTGGCTGAAAAACTTTGCTTATGAAAAGCAATTCTTCTTTTTGCTATGACCTAGAAGAGAGAATTTAAGCTATGCTGTTTGAGAAGTATGTCAGTATTTTGACCATGTGCAAAACCTGCTCATAAAATATCTTGATCTCACAACCTTGATCAACATTTGATTAATGCTTATTTATCCTATCAAGACAGAATGAGGCTCTCTCATCTTTTCTCTGTACAAAAGATTTATATGTAGCCCTATACAATTGTACTGTTTCCCAAGTAATTCCGGGTTCTATTCCAAAACTGTCCTTTGGTAATGGTATTGTTGTGGAAAGAAAGAGGGGAAGTTTAATAATGTGCTCCATTTCTCCATCTGAGAAATTGCGACTCTGCTTACTGCCTCTTACCTCTGTTCTGCTGTGACAAAATCCCAAAATGGAGCAATCTGCATCTTCATCAAAATTCCCTTCTGCTCTCAGCATCACTCTCCAAAACATTAGTATTTTTTTGTTTTCAGTCATTAGAGTTTGTCTTGATCTCTTATACTTTATTTGTTCGAAATGTTTGCTCTGTAAAGAGGGATGGATCCCACCCTTATACAAGATCAATCTGCCCTTACTCCTACCAATTTATCACAATCTGGTACCCTCATCATCCTTAAACCCAGTAACAGTAGTTGTCTGGGACTGTCATGGGTTCAGCAGTAGCAGTCGTTTTTTCTCCTTCTTGGTAGCTGGTGCAGCGCTGTGGTTTTGATTTTGGGCCTGGGAACTGTGCTGATAACACCAGTGTTTTCAGTTACTGCTTGGCAGTGTTTTGGTCTGGCCAAGGACTTTCTGAGTGCTATGCCAGGGAGGAGGGGAAGCCGGGAGGAAGCAGAGACAGGACACCTGACCCAAACTGACCAAAGAGGTTATTCCATACCACAGCACGTCATGCCCAGGTGTTGCGTTAAAGGGGGAAGATAAACCTCTCACTTTATTAAAGGGGCCAAGAACAGCCCTAATACACAACTATCAGTCCGAGCGTGTCTGATATCGGATTCACTGATAGTACACAAGCAGTTATAACTCTCAGTCCAAGCGCATCTGGTATCGGATTCACTGATAATTTACCACAGGAACAGCTCCTATATGCAATTATCAGTCCGAGAGTGTCTGATATCGGATTCACTGATAGTACACACTCAGTTGTAACTATCAGTCCGAGCACGTCTGGTATCGGATTCACTGATAATGCACCACAGCACAGGTTGCTCACAAACTCTCACAGCCACACTGAAAGGGATGAGGTTGCGTTTAGTGAGGCAATTACAATAGACTACTGAAATAGTGTAATTTATTAGTGCAACAGGTACAGGTTCTTATGGATTGCTGGTGACAAATACTCTCTGCAAAGCACGTGCAAATAATAGTTACATGAATACGAGAGCTTGATAAAGTTAACACAGCATAACTCTAAAATATAGTGAAAATAACTCTATAGAGATTTTAAGTTTTCTTAGGAAAGCACTGGACACAGTGCAAGTCTTACCCACAGGCGTCCCTATGGGTGGGGGAAGAGAGGTCCAGCCCATCAACCGGTCCCGGGAGTCTGTTGATGTTATCTTCCTTGACTCGTCCGTGATGGTATCTTCCCTGACATCCCCCTCTCTCTTGGGTCATTTTATATTATTTTTACCTTCAAGGTGGAGCTTGAGTGACCCTAGTCATACATACCTTTATTATTATTGGTGTAAATTTCTCTTGCTTCGAATTAAAGGTATATGACACCGAAAATTCAGAGTGCATGCTCAGAGATGGGTGGTCTCATTTTGGAGGGGGGTTGCATTGGAGATGGGTGTGTATTTTAGCATGTAAATGCATTATAATGACATTATAATGAAGCAAAGTTCACACTGAGGACGTCATTCTGTCAAAAGATGACAGGCTGCTGGCTCAGGGTAGCAAGTATGCAGCTTATCAGTCTCTTTCACCACCTAGTTCCCATCTTTTTGCTGAAATCAGGACAAATCGTAACCGCGAGATCTCCACCTCGATCTACCCTCCGTCTGCTACGGGAACCGCTGTGAAATGCACGTTCCTGGCATACCAGGTGTGACTGCATCTCACTCTGAGAGGCCCTGAGGGTCTGTTTTTCCCCTGTGTGTGGACAATGCTGCATTTCAAATACAAATTTAAAATTATCCTACATTTCCTAATTATTCCACACCAGGATGTGAACATGGAGAGCAGAGACCCGGAAGGGTGTGGTGGTGGGGCATTGGGGGGTTTGCTGCTGTGGGGTGCACTGGCTAGGTCGGGCTTGGTGAGCAGTTGTATTCTCTTTCCTTGTATTTCTCTTGTATTATTACTGGTGGTAGCAGTAGTGATTTGTGTTATACCTTAGTTACTAAACTGTTCTTATCTCAACCTGTGCGAGTTGCATTTTTTCGATTCTCCTCCCCATTCCCTCAGGACTGGGGAAAGAAAGAGAGGGAATGAGTGAGTGAGAAAACTATATGGGTGGCGGGGCTTAAACCACGACAGGGACTTACAGTGAGGCTCCCCAGTGGAGAAGAAAATAGCTGCACGGAGTCTGAAAATGATACTTAGTTTATCTGTTTATGTAAATTTGTTAAATGAGGTAGTTACATAGCATATAAAGCTTATGAATCCCAACCTAGTCTACTGTCTGACATCGAGGGAGCATTTCTTCCTCGGTGCTTGGCTTTTCAGTTAACTTGTATTGGTTTTTTTGCTAACATGCCTTTTTCCTGTATCTGCTTCAGCCTCAAACCTTGCTTCACTGAACTGCCTCCGTAGCTGATGGTGGAAAAAAGCTGATGGCAGACTTATCAGAGACAAATCTGAGACATAAAGCAAGCAAACCAACCTTCCCCCCACATCCCAAAAAAACCCCAAAATACAAACCCACCAAACCAAACCCAAACTAAACAAACCCAGAACCCTAAGAAACATCAATTCAGTCACTGCACAACGCAACTTTGGTGAGGTGCTGGCTGCAGCTCTGTTCTATGCCAAAATACACATACTTCTCTCCTTGTTTGTTAGTTCTGCCTTTTTTTTTCTGTGCCAGTTTGAGACCAATTAAGGCCATATATTTTAACAATGATGATTTTACAATCAATATACAATGCATGAATTCATGGTGGCCAAACCCAAATGCACTCTCAAAATGCTAACACTTAGGGAAATAGTCCAGAGGGTTTTTTTGCCATAATATTTATTATAGCAATCCCATAGATTCTGTTGGCAAAACCACTGCAGTGTCAGCATGTTCTGGAAAAAATAATAAAAGGAACTATAAATAAAATACATACATTTAATTAAGGATTAAATCTTTAGGCAGAAAATCCTCCATAAAAGGGACGACAAATGTTTTTTGGTTTTTTATCTCTGTGATGTATCTTGGTTTTCCCTCCCATTTCTATTTTATCAATCTTACTACTTATTTAGAAACATAGTAATTATTCAAAAGATTAAAGAATGGGTTTACAAAATCACTGTATACACAGCTATTCATCAAATAAGTAATCCAATCCCTGATATAACTCTACAGAAAAGCACCACAGAGGCAGTCAGGTCAAAAAAAAAGTGAATTCCCTACATTTTTTGGTTGCTGCTTTAAAAAGGATTATTTTATTTATTTTTAAGATAAGATAACTTGTTATTCTTGGCATACACAAAGCATAATATTTAATAAACAAGATAGAAACATTTTAACATATATTATTGTTTTAATATGACTGCTTATAATTTTGAAATATTCCCCATTTGTCTGGGCTGCCTTGTTTCAGCACCAGTTTGTGTTATGAGAAAATTCTATTCTTTCATGCAAACTCCTGTGTAAGGCCTCTCTTTATGTTTAGAACAGATGATCAAAACTGTTGTTCCTACAGATATCCTTAAGTACCAAAATAGAGCTTTCAGATATATGGTGGAAAACTTCTAGGTTACTGTTTTCCAATTTGAAATGTTTGCTTTTCAGAAGGCAGCCTGTACTGTGGGCAGATTGACATAGGAGAGATATGCTTGGTGTCTCTGGACAGCATGTTCTATGAACCCAAGGTGACTACAGACTATGTTTTTACCTAAGGCAGGGGAAACACATTGCCCTCCAGAGATGTCTCTTTAGGCACTAAGGCTTTAGAGGACACAGAAATAATCATGGGCTGAGAGAGTAGCCCTAATTTTCAGTTAAAAAAAAAAGGACAAATAAAAAGACAGGGCAATTTATATTCTGGTCCCGACGTCAAGAGAGTAGTCAAGAGCAGCCTAAGAGAGGTATGTATGATGCATATTTGCAACACCAGCCCACTGATGGATATTGACTTTGTTGTGGAAAATCTGAACCTGATATTACCAGCTGAACAATAGCAGGCATTCAATGGTCTGGATTCACATTCTAATATCCATGGTGAAGTTAATCATAGAATCAAGAATGGTTTGGCTTGGAAGGAGCCTTAAAGGTCATCTAGTTCCAATCCCCCCTGCCATGGGCAGGGACACCCTCCACTAGATCAGGTTGCTCAAAGGCCCACCCAACCTGACTTTGAACACTTCCAGTGATGGGGCAGCCACAACTTCTCTGGGCAGCCTGCTCCAGTGTCTCACCGCCCTCACAGTGAAGACTTTTCCCCTAATATCTAATCCAAATCTACCCTCTTTTAGCTTGAAGCCATTCCCCCTTGTCTTTCCCTACATGTCCTTGTAAGAAGTCCCTCTGCAAATTTCTTGTAGGCCTCCTTTATGTATTGAAAGTCTGCAATAAGGTCTCCCCAGAGCTCAGCATCCTCTAAGCATCAAGTAACACAGAGATTACAGGAGGGCATTGACTCATTGAGACTAGTCAGTAGGCAAGTTCTGTCAGCAGCAAGTGAACAAGATCCTTATTTCATTGCTTGCCTTGAGGGAGATGACTAGTAATGTGAAAGGCCCGTGAAGTCATCATCTATTTCTCATAACCCATACTGATGGCTAGAGTACAGAAGGACAACTGTGCATCTGAAACTGGTGCTTTGTTATCAAGGCTGAAGCCTATGCCAGTGTCAGCTCGTCATGGTCCAGACGCAGCTGAACATAAGAGCTTGATATATGACAAGGCCAAGAATTTGGCATAAGAGTCATCTTGAAGTGAGCCCTGGGCAGGGGTTATACTTAGACACGCAGGTGTGAGCATGATGTGTGTGAAAAACTTCACCTGTGTGAAAGGAGGCCATTAATTTTAGGGACCTTTGAAATCCTGATGGATACGGAATAAAAAAATATCTTATAGAAATGCCAAATAACTGATGGGCACCCGATTGCATAAGAAGCATAAAATGTCTAAAACAGGAGATGAATCTCAGCTATGAATCTTGGTCATATGAATCCCAATCTTATCACTGTAAATAGAAGACCAATTAGCTCCTGAAAAGCCTATCTTGTTAAGAGTTTTGTGGGTTTATACAAGGGAATTAAATATAAGACTTTAGCATAAGAGAGTTTATAGTTTTATTAATGGGATAATAAAACAATAAAATGAGTAATGTGCTAATACGTTAGTTTGAAGTATGCACAGGCAAGGTAATAAAGGGATTTAAGTAGCCAGTGTTCTTAAAAGATATCAGTGCAATCAGATTTTTGACATCATACATCTGAAACAGAAGGTCAAGTTTTATGCTAATGCACTATGGTCATTTTAAAATTAAATTTATATCTGACAGATAAAATAAGGTATCTTAAGTATATTACGGACTGCATAACCTTATACGATTAAGAAGCAAATAGTGGCACTTGGTGTTTTTAGGAGCTAACAGTGCATTTTTGCAGGGTAGGGAAGGAACTAAGAGCAGTTTTCCCAAAACAAAGCTGCTGATATCTATCATTGCCCCAGCTCCTGCCAAGTCAAGGATACTTGAAGCTGAAAAGTTCAAATTATTATTTGATTTTCTCAACAGAGTGGGAAATTTTACATTATTTATTTCTCTTGTCCAACTACACAGAACTTGCTCTACTAACTGCAACAAATTTAATAACTTCAATTTGAATGTTTAGAGAGGCGTACAAGTATTTAATGAACGTGTTGTTGATATTTTCCACCTAGCAGTCAACTGATCCTGTTCTTATTTGGTGAGAGAACGTACCTGCAGTATATTTCTTGCTGTTAGTCTCTGCAGTATGGCCATAGTGCAGCGGCATCCAAGCTTCCCATAAATTAGTTCAGGAGCTGGCAGCAGTTTACCAGCAACAGTGTGGAGGTCAGCACTAGCATACAGCCCAGACATTTGCCCTGCAGGGATGTTTCAGGTAAGATGGAGGCTGTCACAGCTGTACTGCACCAGTGTTACTGGGCACTTGTCCTGTTGGGAGGGCATCCCTCTGTTCTTTTAGGAAGTACACAAATTGCATTAGTTCTGTGAAGAACTTCATGTTGGGAAAAGAAAAAATAAAATTCTTCTGTGCTTTCACTCTGTTTATTTAGGGAGGTATGAGAGGAACATTCCATGTCAAAGGCTGAAGTAGAAAAAGTTGCAGGGGATGGCAGCTTCTTCTGCTATTACACCCCCCTGTCTTCGCACTCTCCCTGACTACACTTCTATCTCCCCAGTCCTGACAATCCTTTGTGCTACTCCATGCCTCCTGAGCATAAGATGCTCTCGTCCCTCCAAGCAATCAGCCCTCTCCCACCAACTTCACTGGCACTTGCCACCACTTTGCTCAGAAGCACTCATCAGGGAGCATTAAGAAAGTGTCAAGTACAGCCAGATCCTTCAGACCGTTGCACAGAGAAAGTGGCATTAGTTTTAGAACCAGCAAGTCCCGTATATTCAGTATCACTCTGATGCAGAAACACATCATCCTCCACAAGAATATCTAGAGCACTGACCCTCTCATGCTTCACCTTCATTCTTTGCTGTGCTGTTCAGAGCTGTAAATATTTTGTTTCTCAACAGAGCAACAACGTATCTTTGTCTCTGGCTAGGCTTTATAAAAAGCCAGCATGTCTCACCACGCCTTGTGCAGAGCCTGGGCTGGTAAAGGCAGCATGAGCGTACCGCTCGTACAGGATAAGAGGAAGCACCAGCAGGTGCTGAGGGCGGGCTGACACCATACTGCCACACTTCACCAACACAGAAAAGCATCTGAGCATTTATAAGCTGTCAAAGCTGAGGTGCTGCAGAGACTGTTAATATCATAAACTCTGGTTAGATACCCTAAAGTTAGGCTGCAGTTGAAGGAGAGATTTAAAAAAACATAATTTTGGCTTACAGATCTAAATTGCATTCAGTAACTGCATTATACACCTAGATCTGGACTTTAAAAGACAGAACTCTTTCAACTAGTTTAGATTACTTTGTGCCCACTGCACTGAGTTTTGCATTTTGCATTCTGAAGTGCCTAACAGTTAGCAATAGCAATATTTGCCACAGATCATGGCAAAAATGTGGCTATATAGGCCTTCATCATATCATATATTCTCCTACTCATAGAGGAATGATGTATGCTTGTACTATTACTGTTGTTTGCCTAATGAAAGCCTCCAGGGGTGTGAGACCCCTATCTTTAGGCAGTCCATTCCAGTGCTTCACTACCTTTACTGTTTTATTTTGATGGGTTTGGTTGTGGGTTTGGTTTTTTGTTTGTTTGGTTTTGTTTTGTTGGTTTTTTTTTTTTTTTTTCTAATGGCTAACCTGGATTGTTCTTGTTGAAGTTTTGTACTTATCCCATGTATAGTGATGGTTATACTTTTTGGATCTGATTTGCTTTGATTTTCTTTATCAGCAAAACCAAAATGCTGTATGAGCTTGTGAAAAGTAGCAAATGCTTTCACATTTACAATCAGATATCTGAAAAACAAACAAACCAACCACTTTTGGCAGCATATAGGAGGTTTTAAATTCTTTGTGATGTCTGTAAAGGAATGTGTTTTCAACCCTGTTATCTCCAAGAAAAATCCCATGCTTAAGATCAACTCCGCAGAAGCTGAACAGTGCACAATCTCTAGAGGGCCAGGTCTTTGCTCACTTTCTCTCCAGCTACTGTTGGGAGAGCACAGACTGAAAAAGTCTTTCATATTTATAGACACAGTCTTGGGGAAAAAAAAAAAAAAAAAAAAAATGCTATTGCACCTCTTACCCTACAAAACAGAAATGCAAGTTATCACAACTGCTTTACACTCTTGCTTCTAATCTAATGAGCTGCTGAAAAACACAGATGTGAATGACTAAGAAAAGAAGTAAATAGCTAGTTGAAATAAGCACAGTATTGTTAAATTATATGTTGATACTCACCCAATGACTAAAACCCACAGTTTTCTACTGTGTGGAAGAACACATTGAAGAAATTTGACCAATGTCTGTTAAAGTTAGTAAATATCTCTCTACTATGATTAAATGGCATGGGTCAAGGAAACATCATTCTATCAGGCATGAGATGGATCATATTCAATACAATTAAGTATTTACCTTTCCCTTCACCTTCATCATTAATATACTCTCTGCCATGCTGAAATGGCAAGGTTATAAACATGCAGTGGTAGAGGAACATGAGATGCGTACATTTATCAAAGAAATAGCACAGAAATCAATAGTATAGAGGATGAGGATCCTGGGAATTCTATGAGTGGATGCAGGAAACAGATTATCCGCAGCTATGCCAACATCCTCATGTCTGTTCTGTGACAGATAGTTTTAACACTGCTGAAGTGCTCCGTTTATTGCTTTTCCTCCTATAGCTATAATATAGGCATCTCTCAGGAGACCTTGTACATGTTCCACTTAAATATTTGAGTTTGTATCTATTGGAAAATATGTTTCCCACCCACCTGAAGTCACTTGGTTTTCATAAATGAGAACATCTGTTCTGCAGGAGATATGAACTCTCTCACCTCAAAGTCATTGACAGTAATCAAATTCACTGGGGTACACTGGCTATTAATTACTCAGGTAGGAAAAAGTACGACATTATGCATCTGAGAAAGCAAGGGAAGTACTTGTGACTTACGTCTTTCCTAAGACAAAAATAGTTTAAAGACTGAAACAATAAGAAAATGTCTTATCATTTCTGCGCAGTCAGAGAGCAATAGTTCTGTGAGTAATCCTTCTATTTAATTATTCTAAAATTGGAAACACCACACAGATTTTGCAATCAGGTGATGTGGTAAAACTTTTAAATTGTATCAACTCAATTTTTTAAAAAAGAATAATTTTAAAGGTTTAGATCAGTCTGGAATATTTAAGATTTACTACTTTTTACATTAACTGAAAATTTCAAAGAAGTGCCATTTTGACCAAAAACATTGAACTTCTTCATTTAAAAAAAATGAGGAATATAGAGGGTGGGGCTATTTCAGAACTGTGTTTTTCTCGGCAGGAACAGTTAATTCATGAAAGTGTCATTTCTTAAAAAGCAGCTTGAGTAAAATTAATTGGTAGTTTCAAAAAATAAAGATTATTCTCTGTTAGCCATATCCCAGATGTGTAAAAATCATAAACCCAACCCTGAATCTCTGCCAGGTACCCCAAAAGAACCACACAAAAGTAGTATGGGTGAACAAAGCACCTTAAGTTAACAACTGAAAACAAGGCAAAAGACTGGAATAGCGAAAGCCAGCTTGGTGAACAAACACATGAATTAGGTTAGCCGTTAAACCCAGAGAGCACCCTAATTCTATACTATTCTGTTGCTGCATAAAACTTATTTATTCAAAACAGTCGTGTAACCCCCCATCTTCATGCAGAGTTTTGGAAAAAGATCCTTACTACTGAACTAAGAATGGGAAAACCTAGGCAAATGCTTTAAAAACTGCCAACCGCAAGAGAGTACTAAATACGCTTCTACTAAAAAGACTGTCATTAATTTTAATGTGATTTTCTCATATGGAATGTTTACAGGATTCAGTCCAATGACTAAAGTGTAGCAAGTATCACTGTTGGTAATAATACTAAATTTGTTCTCTAATGTTATTGCACTATAAAGTAATTATTGGTGCATTTGATGTGGAAGTGATTACTTACTTACCTTATTCAAAGCGTGTTCAAGTTTAGCTGGCCCAGTGGGCAGATGTGGCATTCCACATCATCTACTGGAGCTGGTAGAGTGCATCCAGGATTTTATACGAATCTGATTCCTCTGCCTGAATGGTCCTCTTACAGTTGAGTGAACTAGGGATAATTCCAGCTTTATGCTGGAATTTTTACCACTGGATCAACTTCATTCATACTTCTTGTAATCTCTAATTCTTCTTTTCTATGAATCAATATAATTTCAGAATAATTGCTTGAGGGAGAGGAATGACAAAAGATATTCCATGTTGTTCATTGGAAGGCTGGAGAAGTAAGAGGTTGTTCTCCTGGTACTTTGGAACACAGCAAACCACTAAATGCAAAATGTTAGCTGCCTCCCCTTGTCTTCTGAGCCTTCAAACAAAAAAAAAAAAGCACATAACTGATAACCAGGCAGAAAGATCCAGATCTCTTTTTGCGTAGAGGGCAAAACAGCTTCAAGGCTCTACTTCAGCAGAAAGATACTGTGTTATCACCCAGGCCTGACTACACTCTTACTTAGTAAAACTGGAGCTAAATCCTATTGCCAGATATGGTCTGAGCACTTAAGGATTTTCTGGCAGGCCCAGAGGCATGAATTTGAATGTATCCAAGTTTTCTGATAAGTAAAATTTCTGATTCCTCTATGCACTTTCTCTTGGTTTCTGTGTGATAATATGATCATATTGTGAGAAGTTACAGGCTCCAGAAGTACACTTAACAGAGTGTTTAGACAAGTCAAGAAACGGGTAACTGGTGGGCTTAGGAAGCAAGGGGACTGTGCAAAGTTTGGAAGTCCAAGGAAACAGCCCTATTAACATCTTTCTTCCTCTTTCTCTTAGGAACAGATGAAGGTCATGACATTGACCACTTTCAAAATCCCAGCTTTATAATCAAAACTTTGCAGAGAGTTATAGAGATAGAAATAATATATTCCTGTAAGTATAATGAACTTTGGGTTTTAATAATATTTGACCTGTGATGTCTGCTCACTAGCATGAAGGATTAAATGGAAAGTTATTTTTTTCACCACAGCCTGTTTAAATGTTTGATCAGGTTTAATTTACCTCTTTGCTTGATTGCAGTCACTTTCATAGCCCTTTCCCATCCACTTGTCAGCTCTGTGAAAGGTACCTCTCAGATTGCCAACATGAATGCAATTAAATCATATGGGGGGAAAATAAAAAACAAAACAAAACAAAAAAATGAACAAAAGAAAAGACCTTTCCATCATGCAATTGTGATTTAAATTTGTATGTATCCAAATAGTTCCTTTGGTAAAGCTTTTCACAGTCCCATGTGCAAGGCAGCTATCAGCTGTTAACAAGAGATAAATTAAAGAATGGAAAATTACAACACACATTCCACCTGCATATTGGCTTTAACACAAACATCGATCATTTTCCAAGGTAATTAGTATTGTGCTGGCCTGCAGGGACCAGGTGAATGAAAAGGGTAAGATTTAATGCTCTGCGCAACATGCATAAACTCATGCACATCCACACACATGCACACACCCACAGCAGAGCTTTTTCGTTGCTAAAGAGCTTGCTGTAAAAGCTTCCTGTGAATGTGACAAATCTCTTGAGACAAATTTAAAAACTTAAGAGTAATATACTGATCACATTTATACAGAGGCAAACCCAGAATAACACCACTAATGTCCACACCATTCCTCAAAGTCCACACAGAAATAAATGAAATCTGAATCTGGCTTAAAGTCCTTGCCAAGTTCTCAACTTGGCAACAATACTTTCTTGATTAAGTAACAGGCTGTGAAGAACAAGGAGCTATTGTCCAAGCAGCTGGCAGCAGACTGATTAATAATAGCAATAGTCAACATCTGAGACATGCTAAAAGTTATTGAATTCATTAAGGTAAATTCTGTTGCAACTTGAAATCACTAGGAGTCTTGCCACTGATCACTGTTCAGGTCAGCCTGTCATTATTTCCTGAATAAAACAGGCAATAAAGCAGCAGTGCCAAAAAAACATTGAAAACCAAAATTGGACAGAATTTTAGGAAGTACACTAGTTGTGAAACCATTTCATTTTAGAAGGTGAGGATGGATAATAAAAATCCTAGTAGAAATCAGAGTGAAAAGACTTATTCCACAGTTCATCAGTTACTCTTAACCCTAATACACTATTAGCTAATACAGTAATACATTAGTAACTGATGGGGTTTTGTCTTAGCAAACTGTTTTTGTTTTCAGCATACATGCACCAAAAGTCAAATGAAAAACTCTATGATCCCACAGTCACAAAGGAAAAACAAAGCAATTTTCACCATTGTAATTAAGCTTAAAACTTTGGAAAAATATATACAGGCCATCACTTGGTAGCATATAAATAATTAAGAGGATGTCAAATAAATATTTTAGGAGTTTCTACAGTTTTATTTCCTGTTCCCTCTTTTTTTTTTTTCCTTTTTTTTGTAATTCAACCAGCTTCATAGATAATTTCTAACACAAAAACCCTAAGATGCAGGGAACCTAACACATTTGAGATTATTATTACCATAGTATTGTCTTTTAGCTTGTGCCCTATGCTAATTCAGAAGATTAATGTTGCAATTGGGAAACTTGCAGCCAGCATACCCAGCACTTACAACTTGCAGCATGTGTGACAGCAGCTCTAGAAATGCTTCTCTATGATCAGTGTTACAAGCTCATACTTGTGTGTCATTATTCAGCACCCAGTACAGAAAGCAGTGAGTGGAGTAGAAGACAAGGAAACCAGGACAGTAAAGCGCATGAAGAGCCTGCAAAAGATTGGGTGAGGTCAGTGTGAGTGCTGGCAAGAAGAAGAAAATAGAGGTTTGACCTATGTTTCAGACATGCATTGGCCTCATTTGAGACCTGACTGCTGGAAAGGGATGAAACTGCACTAGGGGTTTGAAGCCGGGGACTGAGAAACATCATTGGCAAGGGTGCACCAGCAATCCAGAGAAGGAAGGACAGCAACTGGATAAGGAGCTAGGAAAAAAGATTAGAGGGAAGAGCTAAGCAGGAGCCTGATTACAGTAACAGAGCAGGGAGAATGTGAACTATGATCACACACGTTGTTGTTCTTCCTGTTTTTCTTCTTGCGGGAGCCAACAGCTTTGTAATTTATGCATACTTTTAACCCCCTTGGAGGTCTAGTGAAAAAGAAACTGCATAAATTAAGTCAGCTTTGCTCTCCTTCCAGAACATAGGCTGTTATTAGTTTATTCTTTCCCCCATGCTATGGATGGTCCAGAAGAAATTGCACCTATCCAAGAGTGGAGAACAGTGTTGAGCCTTTGTTGCTGGGCTTGATCATTTTGCAAAGACACTGGTGATAAATTCAGAGATTCTAAGAAACATCAGACACAGAAGTAAATCTATATAGAAGTAGACTTGCTTAAAAGACAGGCACAGGTGATAAGGAGAGTGTGCAGGGATTTTTGTTTGTATTCTCTTTCAATTTTATGTTTCTGTTCTAGAAGAAATCTTTGGAAAGTAGGAATTTATTCAGAGCATGACACAGAGCTGACAGTCTGCTGCTGCTATCAGGAGATACATCTTATTTCTGTTGAGCTGGTTTGACAGACACTTGTAAGGTTTCTCTGCTTTATGTCTCAGCTCCAGGAGACATCCTTACAGAAACAGAGTGTTCTACCTATTCCACTTGGGGCTAACAGATTATTACTATTTGTTTCTTATACCAGACCATCAATACTTGGCAGTCTGTCCTGAGCCACACTGCTTACGTTGCTTTCTCCTGTTTGCTACCTGAGCATTGCCCTGTTATTAACTTCACTTTCCTTCACATAAAGCTGACTGGTGAGGCTCTTTGGGACACTGCTGTCAAAATGATTTTTCAATAGAAAACACGGTTTCTGCAAAATTGAAAAATTTTGCTGGGAAATGGAATGAGTGCCCAGCACTCAACATGCCTCAAGGGCCAGGGTAACTCATGGGATATATCACTTCCACAAATGTATACCTGCATCTTAACTCAAGGCATCACCATGTGATGCCCTATGATAGGAGATGGCAAGGAGGAAAACACACAAAACCAAGGACTGACAGATGTGCAGATTATATTTCTGTGGGACTCTGCTGCATTCTCTGCACATGCAGTTCCAGGTAAAACCTTCATTAAGGTGAGACTTCTGCACTTTTTAACAGATGTTTTGAGGATGAATGAAAAGAATCTGCAATCAGTCCGTTTGATTATACTTAAATAGTGGCAATACTGTGCCACTAAGCACTAATATGTCCAAGGTGCGGTAGCTCAAACCGTGCACTATGCAAGCATGGTCATATGGCTTTAAATCAAAGCATGGCTTTGTCTTCCTTAGATATCCTTTGTGAAACAAAACAACATTCACTAGTTAATTTTTTAACCTGCTTTATGATTAAACCAAATCCTGCAGTTTTTTTCTGCAGGCATAAATTATCACTTTGCATGTCTGACTGGAGTCTAAAACATATTACGATATGTAGAGGGTCTCACGCTCCAGGACCCTGTAAGAACTTGTCCTTGTTTTACCTGCTTCAGGAGGGTCAAACAGGGTCAAGCATAACCCAAGCAAAACCCTTCACTGCAGCCTCACTTCTGCTGAATCCCCTCTGACAGCACTGAAAGTCACAGCAAGGAGAATTACAGTCAACCTCCAGGACGTCCATGTTCTTTTGCAATCAAATCCTTCATTTCCACTGGTTTAACAGTGCCCAAGGAGCCTCAGTCTATGTGCATGGACACAGGCAGACAAGAGCCCATCTACAAAGCCAGCCAAGAGCCCATCTACAAAGCCAGCCAAGCCCCACAAGAGTGGCATGTTATTTTGTGCACAGCAGATAATCAAAGGAGATCATCCTATTTATTTCTCTCTCCCTATTTAGACTGAGAGATTTTCATAGCAGGGAGGTATTTTATTCATGTTGCATAAGCACAGGGTGTATTCAAGTCACTTTTCCTATGTGTTACAGCAGTCATTTCATCCTCAAAGTTTCAGTCCTAAAGGAGGTCCTGTCAAGCTCAGGGACAAGACACTATGTCAAGGAAGTTTGAACAACTGCTTCTCTTTTCTTTTCCCAGGCTGTTGCTGTATTTAACTCACAGGCGTGTTTTAAATAAATTATAAAAAAAAAAAAAAAAAAAAGGCAGTTTTGTTTCCAAAGGTTTAAAGAATTACGTGATTTTCAGACTTTCATTCATCTGCTTTTGGTAAAATATAGAAACTTAGCTGATGGTGTCCTTGAGGGTATTTTCAAAGGCTAAGACATCAGAATATTCTCTGGACACAGTCTGAAGAAGGTAAAAGGGAACAAAAGCATGGCTGGAGCTGCCTGACAGAACTATAGGTCAAAACATCTTCAGCGTTAAAGTGTCCATCTCTTGATATTTCTCTTGGGTCGCCCTGCATTCCTAAGCAGCCAGTCACATACAGCTTCTAGTTTTAGGAAGTGTATGGCATTAGCAATGCAATTGTAGTTTCACTGAAGTCAGGTTGACTGAGGAGGTCAGCTGGGAGTGCAGCTGCCCCTACACACTACCCCTACACACATCGGGGGACATACACTCTCTCTTGCATTCCCAGTGTGTGACACAACATAGGGACCACATGCACTGTTGCACCCAGCCTAGGCTAAACATAACAACTAACCCAAGCACCACAAGAAACAGAATTAACATTAAAGAAAAAGTTACTCAAAGCCACTCCACCCAATTGGAAATACCGTTGAATCTACATTTTCCTAAAACGTAGGGTTTGCAGCAGTAGAAAGTTTGAGAAAGGCTTGGTTACAGTGTTGTAGTGCACCCATTGCTCCCCACCTTCTATACCTATGCCAAACATATGACATTTTTTACCTTTTGAGCCTGAATTCAGCATTTCTGCTGCCTTTTATGTAGTGGTTTTGGTTTGGGTTATTTTTTGGGGATGTTTTCTTTCTTCTTTTTTTTTTTTTTTGGTGTTTTTTTTGTTTAATTGGTTTTGGTTTGTTTTGTTGTTTTTTTTTTTTTATGGGACTGTATTTATCTCATTAATTTCTCAAAAATAAATTCTAGGCGTGAATAAGATCTCTGTGCAGTGTGGGGTGTAAGAGCTCCTGTCAAACTTGTGCCAGAAGCTGAAAGTGCTGTCAGGCAGAGAATGCTGGGAGAGATGCTCTGTGCTGTCCTTCCTAACAGCTGTTGAAATCCAGCCTGATCCATGAGAGTCCTTCTCTGCCATGCCACAGATTTCCCACCCCACCCTATGAGAGGGGATGAGGCACACTGGTCAGCAGCTGGTGATTCACAGTAGCCTCACTTCCTGTCCCTGAAAAAAAACAGGCCTTGAGTTTCTCGTATCCCCTCAACATATTCACAGATATCTTGATCATAACTTCATTGTACCTCTCCTTCACTGTAAACCACTTCATCTGTGAAAAGGGGATAACAAGTAAACCTTCACATTAGAGAATTGCTTAGAAAAAACTCCATGGTTATCTATGAAAGGTACGGTAAATGTAAAGATGAACTGCCTTTAAAAAATCATGAAAAAATGAGTTTTTCTATTACTAAAGCAGAATTTAAATGAGTTTCAGGATTATGAAGAAAATGACACATAATGCTACATGACAAACAAGAAAGTAAAATACTGAAAAGTACTCATCATTCCTCCACAGACTGAAAGAGGCAGGGTTCCCACAGGAAAAAAAGATACACATTCCATACATTCAAAAACATATTGTACTGCTCATGCACACAAATGTGATGTCTGGAGTGCCCTGTTTTTGACTTCATAATTTTAAATCAGTACTTGTATATAGCAACCCTCTATAGCTTGCTAAAAAGCAAAACAGGGAGAACTGCTTCTAAATATATTACGAGTTTAAACATAGAGGAAAGAAAAACATCATGCATGGAACTGCAAAACAGAGCAGGACCTGGACTTTGTGAAGACGATGAGCTTAAGGAAAAGCTTACAAACAGCTTCATAAGTAAATCAGCCTTGTAATGATAGTCTATATATCATATCTGAGACTTAACCCATTGTCATCAATAAGAAACTTTGCATTGACTTCAGAAGATCAGCCCTGAAAGCAGGGTAATAATCAGAAACTGAGCAAAAGATGAAGAAAATTTCCTGCCAACGAGATCTACCAAGACAGAGATGCTTAAAATTGTAGTGTTCCTTTGTTGAGGTTCTTGCACAAGTCACCCAATTCTTATTCCACAAACCTATCATTGCTCTGCAATTTAAAAACAAGTGAAAATCTGCACTAATCAGATCAGTTTGTATTAGTCAGAAGATGGACACAGTGAGACAGCAATCTATCATAAATCCATTTTGTAAAGCACCCTTCAGGATAAGCTTTCTGCTCACTTCCACAGAATACAGTGTTGACAAGAACCTTAAAAATACAACTTATAGCTCTATTATATGACACCAATTTCCAACTAGAGCCATCAGAAATACCCCTTAAATGTACTTCAAACTAGTTCATTATTGAAATGATGCCCTGGCTACAATATTCCCTCAGATAGCCATTGTCATTAGTGGAACTGCTCTGACATTCTTTGATGTAACTCTCAAGCACAGTTATCTTCTAATTCAGTAATGTAATAGAGCAACTTACCTCTTCTGTGAGAGATAGGTGGAAGGAAGGAGAAAATTCTCTCCTCCAGTCGTGTCATCACTATAGTTATCCATGGAGACATGCCTTGCTTGGAAAGTCTGTAAAGTGGGGAAGGTGGATTATTCTCCACAAACTGTGGCTAGGTAGGATACCACTGAATTTATTAACACCATTTATTAGCAGCATGAGCTCTAATATAACCCTGAGAAGGCATCTTCTGGCTTTACACTTTCACTTGCATTGTATAGTCCATGTCCTCCACAGAGAACATGGGAAATTTGTCTCCAAAGGGAGACAAATTTTTCAGGAACTGAACGGATACAAACACACATTTTTCTTTCCACAATCCAATTCCTACAACTATGTAAATGCAAATATGTGGGAGATGGCAAGATGACTGTACTTTCCAAATAAGAAATTAAATGACCATGTCATTGTGTTGTAGGTCACTTTATAATGAAAGGCACAGATTTCCCCACAGATTCTTTGCACAACAGACCTACAACATCCTAATTCCTTGTGTTTCACTCACTGAAAGGGTCCACATCAGTGTCTGAAGATAAAACATTTCTGACTAATTCTACTTCTCACCTTCATGCATGTAAAATACACAGTCCCTGAGGCTTACAATTGATTGGAGGATTAGGTCCTAAATATGTAAGTCCTAAATCTGTATTCCTACACATAACGGCTGTGTAGGAATATCCATATAGGAGGAAACAACAAAAAAACATTTCAAAGTTATAACCCATATTGTCATGACCATACAAGTTGGATTTAGAGGGGGAAAAAGCAGCAAGAGGGATAGCAGGGCCTTATACGTATAATGCAGCCACCAACAGTATACCTGGTATTTGAACACATGCACAGATGCTTCCCATACTAAATAGGGGAAAAAAAATACAAGTTCTTAATTAAGTCTCTGAATACCTAGCGGGTAATGCTTTTTAGATTGAGCAACCTGCTGCATTATTACAACTGAAACGTGAGACTTCTACACCACGTATCACCAGGAGCTTCCAAGCATCCTCAGTGTCCCATAAAGATAACACTGAACTTCCTCAGTGGCTTCCTTGCTGCTGCATCTCTCTGTCAGTCTGGTCCTCAAAGTCCAAGTTTTATCCTTTCATGAAATAAAGAAGAAAGAAGTGAAACAATTAGTATGAGAGTTGTTTGTGCATCACAGTCCAGAAGTAAAAAGCAGGGGGAAATATTTCCTTCTATTTCCCAACTTGACACGTATAATAGAGTGTTTTGATGCAGCTCTGTATGCGCAGCTGTGTTCACTAGAATGAAGCTCAATCACTGAGATAAGGAACTGCTGCAAATCACAATTGAAGAGGCTGGCATGTGAAGATCTGAAATGTCAGACAGAAGGTAGCAGTCAGTCATCAAAAATGAGTACAAAAATCGTAGCCTGAATTGCCTCTTACCCAGTAAGGCTTTGTATCAATTAAAGAAACAAATTTGTATCAATTTGTATCCCTCTTCCCAAAGCAATCTGGTAATAACCACCTAAATTGGAATGGGATAACATGATGGTATAAACACAGACACCTTCAGAACTGGGTCAGTAGAAGGTCAACTGTCCTCCCAGAACTATTATTCCCACAGAGAGACACAAACATTAACTCCTAAAAGAACTGGTACAGACAGATTTCAGCATCCAATTCATACTAAATTCACTGATATGCTGATAGAAACCAGAAACCTTCTAGAAAGACTTTCAACATTTTTTGACCTACCATGCTTGCTGCATTTGTATATGCATAAGCTTTTCAACTGTTTGTATCGCTTTTAGCTCTGGGAATCCAGAAAAAGGAGACTAGGCTTGCTTGGAAGCAATGTGTGGTCAAAGCGAGTCCATGCACACATATAAATGTATTACACGCACCAACGAGGATAACCACTGCTAACCCAAGAAGTCTTATGCCACTAGCTATGTAAGCCATGACCCCATTAAATCATGCTGTTGTTAACAGAGCTTCTTCAATTGTGATGCTGAAATAGATTAACAAAGAATGCATCAACATCTTCATTACTTGGTTGCTTTAAATCAAGATTGCCTCTAGGAAGGGGAAAGAAAAAGCACACTAGTTTAAGTGCAGGTATCATTATTAAGATAGAAATTACTGGCTAAAATTTCATGGCCTCCTACAGGTCAGATTAGATTATCATAATGATCCCTTTTGGCCTTAAAAATCTATTAATTTTTAATCAAAATGAATTTAAATCAAAATCTGTCTTGTCCCTTTTATGCTGCTGCTTTTAGATGAGTTCTCAGGATCTGTTGTGTAAAATATTTCAACAAGATCTTACAGAGTAACTTCTGAAGAGGGTGATATGTCCGTGTACAGGCCTAGAAACGCCCTTTGTTTATAAATTGTATTCACCTTGTAAAAACTTTTGCTCCCAGCTTGAGCCTCAATACTCATAAATCAGTACTCCTAATATTGCAACTATATACATGAAAGCATGGAAGAAAAAATAAGTTGCTATGTGAAATTTTCCAGGCTACAGTTCCTATCAGAGGCTTCCAGTGTACTGGGCAGTGTATATTATTTCCTACTACTCATCGATATCATAAGCAGAGAAGGGGCACTTCCTTGATTCTGAAGCCAAGCAAATCTCTCAGATTGTCTGTGGATTTGCTAAATGATACAAGGGTCCCAAAATCTCTTATCTGTGAAGTTAAACAAAGGCATATTTCTTAAACTAGCACAAGGGCTACATACTGTGTCACAGCAGAATAATAAGGCCAAAGAAATTGCAGGAACAATCATTTTGTACAGGATAGTGGAAATATCTCTTAGCATTTTGCCCTTTTTCCCACCCATTTTTCTCTATGCACAGACATATTCCATTTTTTTTTTACTTCCCACTCTGTCATCAGTTTTCTATGCCATCTGTAACTTGGCTTTCCCCTCAGCTTTTCCTTCTGCTCTCTTTCATGGTAGCTGACCCAGGTCGAAACAGGAAACCAATAAATTCTGGGGTTCTGTCAGACTCTCCAACCCACAGTACTTAACTGAATTTTAAATTGGTTGACCACAGAACGGACAGAAAACCCATTAATGTGTGCACAGTCCTTCTGGAAACAATGTTTCATCTAATCAGCTTTTTAGCAATTCCAGTAGCAACCCAATGACAGCCATGGTGATAGCCACTGTGTAGTGAAAGAGCATTAACAGCATTTACATTTATATTTTCTGATGCACCAGAGAATATTTTAATTTATTTTCAATTCTCATTGTATAAGGTCTGATCAAAAGTAACAAACCTAAAAAAAAAAAAGTGATTTCATTTAACTGTAGTGCTTGGTTACACTTCATTTTTAAAGGTTGTTTTCACTTTATTTTATATAACTGTCATTTTGTTTGGGTTTTTTTAATGACAAATAGTAAGGGGGTTTCATTCAAAATCCTACTCAGCAACTTGATATGACTCACTACCAGAAAGTGAAGGAATTATGGGCTTCATTTATCTTTCCCTTTTTATCAGCCATGTGTTATGTTAAGAAACTCACTTATTCTGAGTGCTGTTGGCTCAGCTTCTTTTGGAGCTGGCAATATTACATTCCAGTGATTGATCATTGTGTACTGCTGCAATGTTATGACAAGGAGATGAATAGTGAATGAAGGAGTGTCTCTGGGAGAGGAAGGCCAAGATATACCCAGTTTAAGACTAATTACAATAGTGCTTCTCACTGAAGACTCATGAAATATAGGCCAAGAGCATAAGGACAAACAACCTAGTTGTTACAGATCACACAATGCTGTCACTCACAAAAAAGACATAAACCTCAACATCTATATAAAGTGGGTAAAATGATGTTAATTTTGTAACCAATTTAAGATACAGAGATTAAGTAACTCAAGTAGGGTAATGTAGGAAGTCAATGGTTAATGCCAGGGTCCTCATTCTATGCCAAGTGCTCTTGGCCTAAAACACTATGAAGGCTCCAACCTAGTAGGAAATAAGACCTCCCATAGCTTCTGCTCGAAAGCATCGTTTAGAGCAGCTTGGAACATGCATTCCAGTGCAAGAGGTGGTTCATATCAATCCCTTCTCCCACTCCATAGCCAATGCAGAGGTCATGACCACTCCTTTCCTCTTATTCCATTTTCCAGCTTGATAGTTATCTTCTTAGGGATTATTAAGTATGGTTGTACTATACATTTCAAAAGGGAGAAAGCTTAGGCTTTTTCCACTGAGGGAACATTGCACAGTCAAAAAACAAAGATAAGATTTCTGCAAGTTCTTGAACACAACTTTACTGTTATACAGCAAATCAATCTCACTCAGCATTCTTGTCTGGTGAAGCAGAATCATGGAAAAAAAAGAAGAATTAGTACTAGTGATCTACCAGTAGAAAGAGAGAATAGGCAGCAAAGAGATTAAAAAGTTTACATCCCATACTTTGTGAGAAGTGAGATGTAAAAAAAATAAAGGATAACTGAACAGATGTGCTATTATCTTCATTAAAATACAACATTTCTCCAAGTGAATGGCTTTACTGGTTGATCAAGATTGGCACGTTGCTGTCAGAAGTGCGGTTGAAAACACAATCCTCCAAACTAAGCTCATTTTAAGCTCAGTTCAGATTAAAGTCACCAGCAGGCTCAGAAGTTAACATAAATAGGAGACTTTAATGCAAAAAAAAAAAGCATCAAAATCTAAGGAAAGCAAATGCAGAGAAAACAAGCACTGGAGGAGCTGGTCCTAAGCCAGTAATCCCTGAAGGAAGAATTTTACCCATTGTCCCCATATAGGCACAGCATAAACCTTCTAGGAGGACCCTCTGAAAGAAAAATTTTTTCAGTCAGCTTCAGTTTTACCTCTTGCAGCCCAGATGAGAGATTTGAAGTCAGGCTGTGGGGAATGGAAGACAGGAAAAAAAATAAATATTTTGATTAAGAAAATATCCCAGAATGTGGGAATTCTTTTCTAAAGGTTATCTCATTCCCAGAAACAGGCTGATCCAACTGGATGTATTTACCCTAAGATTTTTCAGGAATTTGGACATGGATTGAAACTTTGTGCCATAGCTCATTTTGGTTTCTAACCTGACCAAGGAGTAATTTCAATCATTTTATATTTCTCCACACTGCAAAAAGTTTCAGTAACAAGTTTTGAACCAGTTTTATCCCCTTAATGACGTTTGCACTTCAGCGTTCCAGAACCAAACCTATCACTTCCCACTGAGTTATTAAGGGTGGATGGGAGCATGGGTAATGTTTCATGAAGACATCTTGTGTAACGTAACTATTTTTTCCTATTTGTGTACACAGAAGGAGTCAGCTCGTGGAGCTGTTAAATTGGATTTTAAATGCTTTGACAGATGTTACATTTTAAATGGGATTAACCCCTCTCTTCAGCCTCCAAAGTCTGAACAAATTATTAAATATATCCTACAATGATACTGACAACAAACAGTTAGAATCCACCAGGTAAAAACTTCAGTGCCGTAGCTTTAAGCAATGCACAGCTAGATGGAGCAGAGAAGAAAAATGGCATGGATAATTATAAAATATAGTAATAGACTCAGCCAGGAACACAATTGGCATGCTCCATTAAGAAGATACAAAGGCACACGGCAGCAAGCTCTGATGCACCAGGTGTAGCATGGGAAAAACAGAAAAGTGATATTTCTTCAAGAGCAGAAGCCCCAGAGAAGAAATCATCTTCTTCTCCCATAAGCTTTTGTTAAACTCCCAGACAGTCCGTCAGGAAATTAATCTTTCCTACTCGTCTAATTTTTCTCTCTAGTGACAGCAGAAGGAAACTCTGTGTAGGCAGCTTGTATTTAAGATTGATAAGAAAACAATACTACTTCTGTGCCAAACAGACAAGGTTTCAAAAAGAGTTTTCATTGCACATCGAGAGAAGCTGTGGATATTTAATTATTTTAGATGGAAGAAAGTTACTTTTTACATTATCTTGTTGCTGATTTTTCATGTAAACAAGAGTACTTCTCCAAAACACACAGGTATTTATAGGATAGCTCAGCTGCATGGATTTGTGAGAACTTCTAAACTTAGGCTTGTGTACATCCTAAGTGACAAGATATTGGTCACACCAACAGTGACACAAAGAATTGGCTGGACGGCTGCATGCAGAGAGTTACAGTTATTGGCTCAGAGTCCAAATGGAGACAGGTAACAAGTGATGTCCCTCAGGAGTTGGCATTATGACTGACCCTGTTCAACATCCTTGTCGATGACATGGGTTGAGTGTGCCCTCAGCAAGTTTGCCAATGACACCAAGCTGTGTGGTTCGGCTGATATGTTGGAGGGAAGGAATGCCATCCAGAGGGACCATGACATGCTTGTGAGATGGGCCAGCGGCAACCTCATGAAGCTCAACATTGTGAAGCACAAGGTCCTACACCTGAGTCTGAGCAATCTCAGGCACAGCTACAGGTTGGGCAGAGAAGAGATTGACAGCAGCCCTGGGGAGAAGGACTTGGGGGTGTTGGTTGATGGGAAACTTAACATGAGCCAGCAGTGTGCACTTGCAGCCCAGAAAGCCAACTGCATTCTAGGCTGCATCAAAAGGAGCGTGACCAGCACATCGAGGGAGGTGATCCTGCCCCTCTACTCTGCTGTTGTGAGATCTCACTTGGAGTATTGTGTGCAGTTCTGGTGTCCTCAACATAAAGGACATGGAACTGTTGGAACAAGTCCAGGGGAGGGCCACGAGGATGATCAGAGGACTGGAGCACCTCCCGCATGAAGACAGGTTGAGAAAGTTGTTTCAGCCTGGAGAAGAGAAAGCTGAGTGGAGACCTCATAGCAGCCTTCCAGTATCTGAATGGGTATCTGAACAAAGATGTCAGGGAGGGAATATTCATCAGGGACTGCAGCAATTGAACAAGGGGCAATCGGTTTAAACTTAAACAGGGGAAATTTAGGTTGGATATAAAGAAGAAGTTCTTTACGGTGAGAGTGGTGAGGCACTGGAGCAGGTTGCCCAAAGAAGTGGTAAATGCTCCATCGCTGGTGGTGTTCAAAGCCAGGTTGGACAGAACCTTAGGTGACATGACCTAGTGTGTAGTGTCCTGCCCATGTTGGAACCAGATGATCTTAAGGTCCTTTCCGACCCTATTCATTCCATGAGTTCATGATTCTATGACAAGGGTTGGTGGTTCACTGTTCTACCGTGGTCTGACTCAGATTCCACCTCAGAAATTTTCTTGAGAAAACAATTTAGTAAAAGCTCATGTTTTTGTATTAAGAACTTCAGTTTTATACTGAGTTCTCTAACAAAAGATATCTTGTTAAAAATGTCCTGCTCAGGTCTTTTCATAGACTGAAAATATCTTAATTTATAATAGCCACAAGAATAATCTCTGCCCTCACTAACATCCATGCCTCTGCCATTTCCAGACAAGTTAGGACACAGCAGGGCAAAGGCTATCACAGCCTTCAAAGTCCTGCTCCATGCCTGCCTGCCTTTCTGTCTGCTGATGCTAGAGAGAAATGTATTTCACGAGCTGTGTTTCTTTTAAGCAAGTTGAAATTCCCTTCTTAAAAACAACAATAACCTTTCAGAGAAGTAAACCCAGAACATAATCTCTGTGTCACTGCTGTTAGCATCCTGTTTTTCTTTGAGCTTCTCAAGCTTTGTCCTCTCCTCCCTCCTCCTGCCTAGAAAGGGTGCTGCACTATTCACACCCATACTGATAACCTCACAAGAGGTGGTCTGTGTTTATCTCTGTTTTAAAAATGGCAAGCAGGCAGGGACGGAAAAAAAAAAAAAAAAAACAACCAACCATAAAGCCAGCATTCCTGAAATACCCAGGCACATCACAGGTCCTTTCATAGGTAGCTTCACTAGCAACATCCTCTGTATGAGAAGGGTGTAGGATAAGCTCAGCAAACAAGTGTCCACAAGCACAAAAGTCCCACAAACTGCATGGCCCCAGCACTGGCAGTCTCAGAAGATCAGGAAGTGCCTTAGCCTGGCAGACTTGACTGCCACCTCTACCAGAAGGGCCATTAGGCAGAAAGCAGTAAAAGAGAGAGGTCCTTATCTACCTGAGCAAGGAAGCAAAGAGCTGGAGAAAATACAGGTTTACCCTGGATCCAACAGAATGCAGGAATGGCAGGAGTCCACTGAGCATGGGTGCATTTGTCACACCTACCTGCCTGCCTGCCAATATCCAGGTAATAAGACCCTGTCACTTCAAATCTGCCCACAATTGCGTATCTGTAAACAATGTTCTTTAGCAACAGTGGCTTTTAGCTTCAGGGACAGCTTTCACAGGTGTGTGAAAATCAGGTGAGAGGCATCAAACTCCTGCAAGTAGAGATCTAGGTCTCTGAGCATGCAAACTACACATCCAGCCAAGAACGTCTTTGTGTCTTTTGCTAGCACTCAGAAAATAAAGTAACTTGCAGTGAGATGATGCAGTTACTCCACTATCAAAGTAGTAGGAATTAAGCCATCCCTATGATCTACAGCAAGTCAGTTATGCAAGTTTTATAGAAACCAGGCAATATCATATATTAACTGCTCAACATAGTGAAAAATGAAGACAACTATTCCACACTGTTTCAGGAACTTCTCATCAGAAATTCTTCTGGTGGTGTTCACATTCCTCTTGGCAGTCTGCCACATGATAGGTGATACACGTGGAGAATATTCACAAATGCCTGGAGAGAGAAAAAGAAAGCAAATCTTAACTTCAAAATTTTATTTGATTGCAAAACTGAATTTGTTTCATGTCCAAGCTTCCCAGTAGTGTCTTCTGTGAAGAGTGCAGCATTAGCTATTAAAATGTCCCAATTTGAAAATATCTACAGGTGATATAGAAAGGGATGAAATATTTTTTTCTGATGGAAGAAAAAGTTTGGGTCATCTAATTTAAAAAAAAAAAAAAATTATATCTGATTATATCATAAAGTAGATGACTTACTTGTCAATTTGGATTTTAAGACTCAGCTCCAACCTAGGAATAAAAATTCCCAGTGAGTAGTCACAAGCTATTCATGGGTAGATTTTTGTTTTTACAAAAGATTTAAGAGATCCTAATAGTCAAATACATTTAAAGCAGCAGTCCCCTAGAAAAAAATATGCAACAGGAAAAGGGTCTTAATTTGTAAAATAAATTGTTCATTGTGTATTGTTTCCCCAGAAGAAATTTCTAGTTTGAATAGCTGATTTCATTCTTTCCCACTTTCCCTTGTTCTTTTCTTCTCCCCCTGCAAAGAAGAAGTAAGTTTTCTTCCTTTTTGCACAAGAAAATATATGCCAAGACTGTTTATTATGTGACATGTACCAACTCGAAAATAAAACAAAGGAATGTACTCTTAAAACAAAAAATTTCCACTATGTTTACCCTTTGCATAAACAAAGAGAGCTGGAGTTTGCAAGAAATATTAAAGTTAATTTAAATTGCAAATCTGACCTTATTAAAATGGCTTTTCAGAGAGCTATAAACAGTGTGTGAGCTGGTAATGTAGCCAAAATAACAGAACACGTTCTCAACTAGCATTATAATTAAAGTTAAAAAATATTGTTTTCACAGTTCTGAAAATCTCAGAAGGGGAGGAGGAATGGGGAAAATGTCTTACGGAAAGCTCAAGGATTTTGGAAAAAAAAATTGTTCCTATTAGATGTCTCCTTTAAGAATTCTTGGGACACCTTTACACTTTCAAACTCAAAATAGATTCTGATGAACATCTTGAAAATGTTATTAAGCACTAATTTAATGTCTTTTGAATACTTTTCTCCTACAGCTACTACATTGCCTCTTAATGTTTGAAGCACGACCATTTTTACTGCATTTTCTGTGAGAATAAAAATGGAGCAATTAAGGCTGTGCTTGTATATGCAATGGACGTGGAGAGCTAATAAATTTAGAATTAAAAGCCAACAGATAAGCTGGGCTGGTTTCTTGGTTTCCAGAAAATCTATACCTGAAGGTCTATTTAAACCAGTATATTGTTAGCAAGTAAATTGTTTCCTTCTACTTAGGAAAATAATACAGGCTGTAGAAGACCAGGGAAATTAGATGGAGCAAAGGTGATGCCCAACAGTATACTTCAACCCCCCAGAAATCTTACGTGATTATGGTACAGCATGGGTGGTTCTCAGTTAGTACAAAGGAGCAACACCTCTCTGTGTGTAGGTGATCTCTGATTACAAATGTATTTTTCACTCATGCCCATGTCAGAATGGTTTGTTTGTGCATTTATTTCATTGAAGCTGGTTTAAGATAAATTCATTTTAATGTAATTACTTATCTGTACTGTGAAGAGTACATTTTCGTTTGGACTCAGTGTATCCAAAGATAAAATTGTCAAGGACTATTCTGCTGACAGAAAAGGAGTAAACCAAATACTAAAATGGACAGTGATAATCTAAGGCTACCTTAGGCAGGGTTACAAAGCAGAGGTTCTCTTTCTTCGAGTACCTATGTGGGGATGGTTAATATTTTGTAAGACTGGATTTGATTGTCAGTTTCTTTCCCATTTAAGTGGAGCATGCAGAGAGTGAATAGCAGTGTGCAGAATCAAGGTGCTGTTTCTCATGGCTTCTCAAGCATGAAACCTCACAAAACTCTCCAACAAGTGGACAGACACATTTCCTCAATGTCTAGAGTTGTGTGTGAAGAGCACCACTTAGCGTCTGATGAAAACTTCTTTGATCCTTCCTTACTGTAGCAAAAGCAGCACAGCAATTCTTTGCAGGGCTTTCATGTCAGATTGGTGCCTAGTATGAGTATACATGGGTACTCATGCCCACCTCTGGGCTTTGACCCAGTTTCTGGATCTCCGGGAGGAGGACTTATATGAGACTTCTCCTTTCACTGCCCCTGCTTGCAATGAAAATATTAGTGCTTTCCACACCAGCACGGACTAAGTGTGCGTGCAAAACAGGAAAAGATGAAACAGAAAAAGATAACCAAACTATTGTATATCTTGAAATAAGTTATCAGGCTCAGCACAGATTCTGGATTAGATTTCTGGCAGGTCTGTCTGTCTGCAAAGGAAGTTCCAAACTACTTCATGTGCTTCAGGAATCTGAACAACAGTAACCAAAATCATTCTTGTGGATCATTCTTTTTACAGGGTACTTATTCTGGCTAAAACCATCCCTGTTTCAGTCATCAGCTCTGTTTACCACTGAACTAGAAAATAAGCCATTTCTCTCTAAAACAAAGAGGCAGAATAGAGCAGGAAGGCAGACATGCTGAACCTATAGGATTGCAAAGGTATCATGTATAAGTAAGGTGTTTCTTTCCCCAGGATTCTTCTGGGTTTAAGCTTCCAATCAACCACGTGCAAAACCTGGAAAATTGGGGTTTTAAGATTATATGGATATGATGAAGGTGTATTTGCTTTCTCTAGTTCCTGTATACAGAACTTGGATCTACTTCAACTGGGACTGGAGCCTGATCTCCCAGTGTGAGGCTCCAGTTGAACCATGATCTGCAGAGCACCAGCCTGTAGTCAATACTGCCCTACGGTTCCTCTGGCTTGGTTTTCAGGCCCCTTCACCTACACTCTCTTCTACCTCAACCATAATTACGCAATGAAGTGCTGGCCTAAAGACCAATGGGCTATCAGGCTGCAACAAGCTTTTGGTTAATTCTGGCATAAAATCAACAGGGATCACAATTTGGTGAAATGCATCATCTGCATACCAGTATAAAGAGATCAAACAAAGTTACTGAGTGCTAACAGTGAATTCAAAAATCCAATTACCCACTGTGTGACAAAGGAACCAAGACTCCTGGCCTAGTTCTTTATGCTATAAAGTCTGCTTGGGTATTCCTTCCTGTCTGGAAGTCTTCAGTTCCCATTGGCATCTGAACAAATACAGCCTCTTTTAGAACAAGGATAAAGCAAAAGAAATGATAATTTAGAACAGACACCTCCCTTCCCCCAACCCTTTGGCTGAGAAAGGAGAGAGCAGCAGATGCACACCAGTGCCAGACACGCAGGATTGTGAGCCATGTGGAGATAGATCCAGGGACTGGGATGGAGAGAAAATGAAACGGGAGCTGAAGCCTCAGCCAAGGAAACAATACCTGCATCATTATTATGGGGGAAATGCAGCCTAAGACAGTATTTTCCATACTACAGCAGATGGAATGATTGTTATGGAAGATCCTGTGGTTTTGGGGACTGACATTTATAAGAGAAACAATCATAATCTTTAGCTCCCTTTCCTTTATACATTTTGGGTTTTGCCATGTGTTACTGAATGAATGTGAAGCCCAAGTAGGACCATTAAACATACACCCAACATTAATGCCACCTTTTTAAATGGAGAAAAAACCCAAAAGATTCAAAATCGGGATTGCAGGTGTGGCAGATATGACTACATGAATCAATCTGTAGTCTGTCACAAGAAGTAGGTTCTCAGAGACTTAAAGTGATATCAGCATTATCGAGACAGCTCTGATTTCAAGTCTTGGAATCTGCATGAAGTAGATCTGCCTTAGTGACAGCAACACTCAGCTTCTGCATTCATGGCACACTGTAAATGTGATGAGGTTTGAGAGGAAAGACCACCTTTTTAATGATCATATCTAAATTCTAGTTCAGCTTCATGATAGAATTGATCTTATTCTAGGCTGAGGAATTTTTCATGTGGGAAAAAGTGAAGATAGAATTTCCTAGTCTGGCAACTTCCATTGATTGTTTCCATTTGTCAGTGTGAAAAATCAGCCAAACAGCAACAAAAGACTTCCTTTTCATGGTTTTCCTGCGGCTGAAAAATTACTCCTCCTTCTAAGCAGAATGTCCAGCAGATTGAAAAACAGTATAAAGTTTCCCTCAGTCACAGATAACATTCGTGTTACTATCAGAGCATATAGCCCAACTCTTTCCTGACCAGCTACAGACCATGGAACAGGAATACTCACGTCATGATTTGGGTCACGCGAGTTAGGCCATACGATTGTTATCCATGAGGTCATGAAGAAGGAAGAGGAAGATGCTGAAGTCAGGCTCTCAGAGGTAAGAGACTCCTGAATAGTGATTTCATTTGCAGGCTCACGTTTGCCTCTCTTCTGTATCAGTGTCTTCCTTGATTCCCAGATCTAAGGTTCTTCCCAGGCTCTGCTGCCAGGCTCCATGCTGAACCTATACCAGATTTTTGCCCCACCTTCATTTAAAGCAGAGAGCTGCCCCACAGCACCACTGTCTGGAGAGTCACAGTGTTCACACATAGAAATCACACTGCATAGCTCTGACTAGAGCGCATTTTATGAGAATAGCAAATAGGTGACTAATCAGTCACTTGAAAGAAATACAAGGCAATGGAGAATGCTCAGAGAGACGCAGAATTGAAGCTTAAAACCGTAACTACTTGTGCCCTGGGCATGGAAAATGAATTATTGCCTTCCTTTTTGCAGAATTCTTTTATGTATATTAAAAAGATCAAACAGGCACACATTCATTATTTTTTTTCTCACAACCCATGTTTCTCTAGGCTGTTGATTATTCCCATTGCTCTTCTTCTGTTCAATTACATCTACGTATTTCTTTGCAAACATGCAACTTACACTAATAATAGTATATGGTATGACTGAACCCTCCAAAATGAAGAAAGAACAGCTCTCAAAACAGACTGAATTTGTAACTTAGACTTCAACTTTTAAGGGAGGGAATTGCATCTACTGTCAATAAGTATAATAATATGTAATAAATCTGTCTGGACTTGTTTCTGGAACCATACTATAAAATGATTTATCTGAAGCAGAGAGACCTGAGAACTCTGAAAAGAAGGAAAAATGTGAAATATGACTCAAAGCCAAATTAGAACAGAATATTACAGCTGGAAGGGACATACAACAATCATTAAGTCCAACTGACCTGCCCACTTCTGGGCTGATCAAAAGTTAAAGCAAATTATTAAGGACACTGTCAAAATACTTCTTACACACTGACAGGCTTGGGACATCAACTGCCTGAATCAGAGGATCAATGGTACCCATAGTTTAGACAGATGATACAGGATCTATCTGCAAGAAGAAATGAGCCCCTAAAACAGGATGTCTGTACAGCCACTGGGCTGGGTGGGCTCACCGCTCTGGAAATAAGGGAGCCCATTTTCTGAATCCAAAGTGGTACAAGCCTGGCATACAGATGTCCCTGAGGATACATTTAAATTCTGTCTTCAATTCATAAGGCTGTTACCACATCTTCTATTCAAAACATTTCCACAGAAGGCACTGACTGGCTCAGAGGCAAGATGAGTGAAACCAGCTATAAGGTTTGCCTTGCATACTAACACTGCTTCTGAGACAAAACACTGCAAGCACTGTAACTATCAGAACAGATATCTCTAGGCACCTCTCACAGCATGTGCTGTCTGTCCTACTAGCTTATTTGTATTTGCAGAGACCCAGAGGAGAAAGGAAAATGCTGTGTTTCCCTCCCTCCTAGATTTAATAATAATAGTAATTCACTATGAGTATGTACAAGCACACAGGTTAGAAAAGCTCCGCATGTTAATCCCTGCAGACAATTTAATTTTTTCATTTATATTATAAATTGAAACATATTCTTGATTCTTATTAAGTTACAGATCATCTACTGACACACTCCTTCCCAATTCTCGCAACTCCTCCATGATGCCCCTACATGAGTCTGACTGATGCCAGAACTGAAGGAGAAGACAAAAATCAAACTTCCAAAATGAATTCAGAAATTACATTTCATTGCTGCAAACCACATTCTGCAAAGAGCACTGAAGTGATTTCCGGCACGAGCAACAACAACAAAATACTAAATCCCAAGCCCTGTGACTAGCAAAGCAAAATGTGATAGTTCAAGGATGGTTTGGGGCAAGAAAAGTGCTTGGGGTAAGAAAAGAGTAATGGAGGTTGACTTAGACAAGTGCTAAAGAAAGGCAAATAGAGTTACTGTTTGATTAATAAAGCAATAGTTCAGGCTCTGAAATAAAGCCAAGCTGCCACACACTCATTTTGTGGAGAAAAACTGACTCTGATAACAGCCTCAGGTGGCTGGAGAGTTCAGTGAGGAGCAAGACTCCAGGACAGATTAACCTAGAGGGCTACCTAGAAATGATCCCTCAGATTCAGCTCAGATTTGATGGTCAACAGGAGGATGAGTAGGACATGGGGTTTGTCTTCATAAGAACCAGGCAACAAACGGTTAGTACTAAGCACTGCTTTAACAGAGGGAGAGGTAACAGTCAGGGGTTTGACATTTCTTAGTATAGAGCCAGGCAGAAAGCCTCCTTTGGTAGAATCACTGGGAATTTAAAGCATCGAGAGCTGAATGTCTAACAAGTCCACCAGGCAAATATTTGAAAGAATAATGACACAATAAATGTGGCATTTTATAGCTTCAGCTAATGAGCAGGCTTCAGCACCTACAGCTCTAACATAATTGAAAAGCAGAGCATTACTTAACCTATTTCTCATCAATGTAGGTGTTTCATCCTAGAGGCTCAGTTCAATCTCCTTCACCAGTGATCTCCCAAGAGTGTTTCCCTCCTTTGCTAAGATGGTGAATACTTCCTTCTGTAAAAAGCAGGACTATTAATTGGAACAGCTCTCTCTGGAATTTGCTTATGTTCTTTGTTTTGATGGGTAAACACCAGGCCCCACTTCCTTCTTCCTCTCTCTTCTGTGGCAATGTTAAACGCATGCACTTCTCTTACAAGACCTAACAAAAGTAAAAAATATTTTTATGTAAGTTTTGCAATAGTCCTCTTTAGAATAAAAATAGATAAAAAGGTAGTATAGGCAGGTTAAAGAAGATGCCAAAAGAGCAAGGAATCAGTCTGATGCAATATAGTTGCTACAGCTTGATATGATCTCATTCTGAAGTGCTGTTCATCTCAAAACTCTTCCTCAAGTCTGCTTGAGTTGTGGATGCTCGACCTATCCTTCTGATTAATTCTATAAATAACTCATTAATCAAAGCTGACCTAATTCTCCAAAGTACTTAAGATTTCCTTATCACTCTGATATCACAAGGCAGAACAGAAGCTGCAGGCGGCTCTGTTCATGTAAAAGGGGCTTCAACAGCACTCTTGAGAAAGTGGTCTGGAAGTCAAAATCCTGAAAATAAGGAACTCTTCATTTGAGAACCATACCTTACCACCTCAATTCTGCCTGTTCTTAGGACTGTTCAAACCCCGCTCATCCCTTCCTTACCCTCCAGGCGAACATTCAGCCAAACCAGAAACCCTAATTTTGACATTCCCAGCATTGACAGAGGTGGAAAAGAAACATAGGGGAATTTTTATTTATTTATTTTTCTCAATAAAAGCCTTCTGAGTTGTTTGTGCCCTTAAATAGAGATAGGGAAAAGAGAAGAAATCTGATTCGGCAGGTCACCCTTACACTGCTGACTAAATAGTAAGCACAAGGGTGTCAGTGACCCTTTTATAAAGATGGTTTTCTGCTGACCTGTTTAGGGCAAGTTGTGCCAGCACAGAACTGGTCCCACTGAGGTGTTTACAGCTCTAAGTCCATTATAAAGGCTGAAGGGGCTTAGATGAAGGAAGAAAGGAACACATGTTTTCTCGGATTCATGTCTACAGGGGGGCAGTGGTTCAAAGATTTCTATGGTAAACAGGAGTCAAACTCTAATCCTCTTTTACTTGTCTCTGTAGCAGGAGTAGAAGGCTCTGCGAGCAGCAGAAGTGCTTACATGGGAAAGGCAGGCAATGAGGCTGACAGCCCTCGGCTGCATCTGTGCATCCCAGGCAGGGAGCCAGGACATTCACACAGGAGAATCAAGGCAGCAACTAACAGATCTGCTGCTCTAGGCTGGACAGACCTAGTTCTCTTCTGCAGAAACTTTGCCTCCAGCTCCTATGGCAACAGGATAAGAAGGATGCAGAAGCGGACACTGTTTTTTTCCTCTGTGCTCCATCACCTGCTCTGCCATGAAGAGAGCAAGTAAGATTGTTTCATCCTGAAATGGGTGGGTTGTTTCTGTAGTTTGGAACAAAGCATCACAAAGCAGTTACTGCATATCACACCCTGTAATCCAAGTACTCCGCATGAAATAGTTCCTGCTCACTATATCCGCTGCTGAAACAGTCACACCACAGAGGAACAGCAATGCAGAAAACAACTGTGCATCAGTAATCAGAAACCAGCACATGTAGGCAGAGCATGGTGTACATTATTACAGGTCATAAGGCTGACTGCCTTAGTGTTGCAAAGACTGACACTGCCTAATTAAGTACTACGAATCATCAGGCCTTACCTTATACCACATCTAAAAGCAGTTATTGAGGAAGCACCATGCATCCTAACATCACTGTGTACCTTTGGCTGACGCATGGGCCAGTGAGAAAAATCTCCACCTCAGTGGCCTGCAGCATCTTGAGTTTCCCTCAGAGGTTTCTCATCCAAGGTCTGGCTTGCTTATGAAGCCTGACGAGCTCAGGGTCCCTGGGTGCTGGTGCTCAGGGCATACTCTGAGATAATTAAAGACACTTGGCTTCACCCTCAGCTGCGTCCATAAGCTGTTGCAGGAGGAACTATGTTCGTGCAGTACTATGCAGGGAAAATTATATTATTGCCATGTAAGGAAAAATGATGCTCCCTTAAATATACATTGTTATTTTGGGAGGGTTTGGGTTTTTTGTGAGTAGCATAGTGTCCCAAAGAACCCAGCCACCTGCAATGAGCAAAGTACACTCCAGAAAGCATACTGCCCCAAAGAACCAGTTCCTAAGGAAAGCAAAGATGAAGACTAGGTGCTGACAATACAGCCGCATCTGCAGAACTGAGGCAAAAGGGGGTTACTAACTCTCATGCAGGAAGCCTGGCCAAGACCAGCTGCTTTGAGACCTGTCAGTATAACAGCTAAAACACAAGTTCCTCCTTTGTAAGCCCAGCCCTGACTAACTTTCAGATTGATTTTGAGCCTTTCATTTCCCTTCATTTTCAGGGCTAAAAGTAATACTGATTATCCCAGGAGGAGGAGAACATTTCTTTTTCTCTCTGAGGTGCCATGGCAATTAACATGGGTATAGCTTTTTAGGAAGCTACAGAAATGGAAGGCACTACAGAAGTTCAAAGTAATACTATTATATGGCTCAGAAAATGATGCAATATGCTGACAGAAATTACTCAGTATAGTGCTTAATAAACTTACAGCCAGCATAATAAAAATTCTGTCAGTAATAAACTCCTTTCCCAGGTGACTGCAGGCCTGTGTTGCCAAAAGTTATCACCTGCTTGCAGATCCTATAGCACTCCACCTTTACAGTCAATAAAATGGTACCCCAATGACATTGGCAGCCATTTTATTTATTTCCAAGAGTAATGAAAAATACACATAATCAACCTTAGAATTCTTGGGCTTACTTCTAAATTGACACATTAAAAAAGTAATAAGAATTTATGCGCACTTAGGTGAATGCATTTGCATCCAAGTGAGTAAGCCATCAAGCTGTGAACATACCTGAGCAATATCTTAGAGGTAACCTTCATTCCCTTTTACAGTTCTCTTCCTTGCTGCCCCAGATGTTACTTACACTATGCTTCATCGTAAAATCATCTGGGCAATCTTTTCTTATGTACCTGTCTGGCCTGCAAAGCAACCAACACTCGTCCAGAAGCCTGAAAAATAGTACAGAACAACAATAAAGCATTAGTGGATATTTGTTCATTTCTAGCATGATGTCAGCTTTTCCTATTACTTTAAAGAGTAGCCATGAGTGATGTATTGTGCATGTAAGTGATTGCAGAAAATAAACATGCCACGACAATGCCAATGGCCAGTAACGTCCATAAGACCATTTGAAAGGCCTTTGATTTATTTCTTGTTAGGCATAAATGACCTGGTTATCGATTATCTGATCAAAACCATCATCTTGTCCACTCAGCTGTGAGCACTTTCCAAAGGGAGAACAACGCAGTCAGAGAATGATTAGTAAATAACAGCATGAAAGCTGTTCACATAAACAGATCAATGGACAAATGCATAGAGAAAACAGGGCCTATTGACAGATTAAGCATATAAAGAAGTGATTAGAATTCATTAAATGAGTATTACCATTTTACCAGCTTTAAATATCATGCACAGCAGATGCTGGATTTCAGAAGACATGCCTCAGTAATCTGAGCACAGTGTGTTTGAAATATTTGAATGCTCATGAACTACTGATTTGAATCCAGGCATCCACACAACCTTTTGTCCCTTTATGGATGATAGGCCACATATTGGGATGTTTACTGAACGCAGATAAGATTTAGAAAGCAGTCTTCCCTGACAGGGTAATAACAATCACATATTAGCTTTTCATTAAAGGAAAAGAATTTGCCAACAGTGTCCTTGGTCAATCTTCTCAAGTCCTGCATGCTATGCATGACTTGCCTTTCTGTTTGTAGCAAAGCTGTGGATGGTGACTTTTTATTTTATGCTTACACATATTTCTGTTTCTGTGCAGTCCCTTGTCTTTTCATGCTGATCTGAAATCTTAGTGCAGAACCATGAAAGTTTACAGATTCTGCCTTTCCCTTTCATTTACCAGACTAGATGATAACTAAACACCACTAACAAAGTGTCAGCTTGTCTTTCCCTTGTGAATTGAAAAACAACCCATAAGCAAAATCATCTGAACTCTGAAATACAGCACACGGTCAAAACAAGGGGCACACAGAAGTTGTGGGGGTGGAGGAGTGGGAAGAGGAAAGGGGAACCCCTAGGACTGCCTGATGCCAGGGTTGGGTTTTCTAGTCTCTGCAAATAATTTCTATTTCAAAGGCTGCCGAAGCTGTGTGACTTCCAGAAAGATCACTGCAGGACATGACAACAGACAGCTCATCACATCAATGGGTGGGACACCCAGATTTAAGAGAAAACTGATGTCTGCACCAGATGATTCAAGCACAATGGGGTAGATGGTGCTGACCTTACCCGTAACTAGCCAAAGCTTAGTGACAGAGTGTTCCTGGTCAAACAGTATCAGCAGGAAGTGCAGTTCATTACAGAATACCAACTGTGCAACTAGAAAGACACTATCATTAATGCTATAGCACTAAATCTTTACCTGAATCCTACAGAAAGGTTTAAGCATCATTCTGAGGAGATTCTTGTCTTTGCATATGTTATGAGAGAGCACTCACAACTTGGAACTGACTCAGAGAAAAATTATTGCATAAAATATGCCAAGTCTAAGACCAACCCGGTTCTTTTTGCTTATGGATTTGGGTGGGGGGACACATAAAGGAAAAGAGCACTGAGCAAGTCATTTGGCAAAGGAAATGAAAATGCTCTTCCTTCTTCATCAACACAATAATGTCTCAAGAATGATGCAGATTTATTGTACTGTGGGAAATCTCAAAATTCTTTTGATATACTTACAGTGTGTTACCCTGTGTTATGTCTTCTAAGGATGTGATGACTAAATGCCACAAGGTCTTCTCAGAAATGTAGCACAGACCTAATAAATATATATATAAACCAGCATTTCTTTGACATTTATTGACTTCCCAGAGGCTCATGGAATATGAAAGACTGGAATTTTAACCAATATTGCCTTGAGTAGTTGAAAAGTAAAAGATAGAAGGACTTTGTGTACCCATAGTCTAAGATACAAAGAGAATGCAAAAAGCTGAAGGTGTGAGAAAAGGAAGTAGCTGACCATGCTCTGAAGCCAGAGATAATACAAGTACCAATCTCCTATCCAGAGAGCCCATCAGTTAAACCTCATCTGTCAGAGTGAACTGGGACTGGTGTTAAACATTTGTATTCCATAAAAGAAATTAGAATTTAAGGTTGAGCACAGTTCAAGATGCCTTCTTATGTCACAGTGCCTTTGCTGAGATTTCTCCCTTGTCCTCTCTGCTGGGATATGGATGCAGCTAGAAGCATTCAACGCAGAACCAGGAAAAAGAGTTCTCCCCAACATTACACTGCCCCTGAGCCCTCAGACAGTCATGAATGGAAAACAGATTTTGTCATTATTCAGGTATTTAGTCTTTTTACATGATGCTTTTTACAAGATGTGGTTTATGAAGATAATCAGTTTGGACAAGGAATGTATTGAAGAAAATTTGATGAAGCAAAACTAACATTATTTGTGATGGCTGGCCCAATGTTTTGAAGATATCAAAACCTGTGCTGTTTTCTTAAAATGCATTGTGGCTCTAAGCAACATACTGAATTGCAAAACTATAAATGCAAATATTTTATATGCCTGCGTGTGTACATATCAGAGAAGCAGCAGAATGTAAAGACAATGGAATAGCTCAAGCTCCAATTCAGCTATCATGCTTGCAGAGCTTGATTTACTGTTTTTAATAGGGTGTCTTCTCTATGCTGGATCTGTCTTAAGCATCATTAAATTACTGAAATTTGTTGCAAGCTAAGAACGTACATATGTTTTTACAACAGTTTACTTCAAATACCATAACTCATCTGACAGCAATTCTAAAACACTATAAGACAAGGCTGAGTCCAGAGTGAACCCTCATGTACACCCTCACCACAAAATAGCAAACAACCTTAATATTAGGGAAAAACAGAATGACAGTTTAATTTTCAGGATTAAATCAGAGAGAACAAAGGTCTGAATTTTTATTCCAAATTCAAACCCACCAACCTGGCTGCCAGACTGTGTGTTGCTCTGAAGTATGAACTCCTCTTTCCCCTATCTGAAAAATGCTGATTTGACGTGGGGTGGTAATATATCCTTTTAAGATCAGCATTAGGAAGGGTTGCCCATATCTACTGTAAGCCATGATGTATGCACAGGTGTCCTGGGTTCAGCACTGGGAAGCACTGAATTCAAGCTTGAAATTGCTTGTTTTGATGCTTTTGGTTGAATCAGAGACAAGGAGACACGCCAGATGCACCAAGTGGATTCAAGAAAGGAATATACTGAAAAAGACTCTTCTTTTTCCTGGAAAGTTATTAGACCTCTTATCTCCCTTTTGCATATTTTTTGTGAACAGTGGGTCTAGTGTGTCTTCTCAATCTTAATTTCCCGAGAATTAAAATCTTGACTTGTATGTAATCAATGGAAGCTCAGAGAAAGATGTCATTGAAGCAACAATTTATATATTACTTTTCCTTATAACCATAATAACGAATGACGTAATAACGAACATCGCTGCCTTGATATCTTTTCTCCTCCCATTGCAACCACAGGCACAGGTGACAAATACCCTGTCTCATGCACTGAGCACATGACAATGAGATGGCTTTGAAAGTTGCCCATTGGTGGGTCTTTCTCTATTCTTGCAGAAGTAATTTTGAAAACACCACAAGGAACACATTGCCATCCCTCTTGTTACCTCAGAAGTGCTAGTTCAATGCTATCAATCATTTATTTATGAGAAGGTGATTGTGGTATCCTCAGCCTCCTCATTTTTCTGGACATCTGGCTTCCTTGATAGAAGCTAGAAAGAAACCTGAACAATCGTCACTGTTCTCTCCAAGTGGAATTTTCCCCCAGAATTTTCCAAGATTAATTTTTTTCCCCATACCAAAAGACATTTTTTGCCACAGGATGGAAATTCCATTTTCCCATGACAGTTATAAAAAGATGAATAAATAAAATATGAAAAGAAAGCTTTACCATTCCATTCATCCAAATGAAGTTAAATATTTAGGCATACTTTACACAACAGATGAATGCCTCTTAGGTCTTGGCCACAATTCCCAGCCTGAAGCAAGTCTCAGTGTCCCAGCTTAAACCGTTTTTGTATGTGTAGCAACTCATCTTTCATTTCCCAGTTGTTGTGTTGCCATCACCTAACTAAAGTCCAAGTTTTAGTATTCCTGTTCTCCAGGGTAAATTCCATTACATGATGCTGACTTCCTGTAATGGAAGCTATTATTTCCAGAGGGTGAGAAAATAAATTTCAAAAGGTAAAAGATTTAGTTCTTGTATTTGTTGTCTGAGTTATAATCATACTTTTTGGATTTGTGATAACATTTTTATGAATAATTTTCAAGAGTGGAAGAATGGAATAATCTCACTGGCACACCATATTACAGACAGGGATTCTCAGATACAAGAAACTCACATCAGTAGCAAAAGACTACAAAATCTTGACTCCAGAACTCATGCCAAGACTACATATTTTTTCAGTCATTCACAAACACCCCAATTTCAGGTACAGAAGTGTTTCTTTTCTCCAGTCCTAGAATTCTACAAATGGGCTGTCAACACTTGGCCTATCTGTCTAGAGGACTACCAGCAGTACTAAAAGCCAGTAGCAGATTAAGATGATGGCATTCTTTCCACTTGGTCTGAAGGTGAAATCCTACCTCCTAAAATTCCTTGACTGTCTGAACAGCTTTCCTGTCTTTTCACCCAGTGAGTTTTAAGGACAGACTGAACGAATGAAGCCTAACTGAAAAACACCATGGATCTGATTTGCCGAATGGACTAACTACCCACAGCTCCAACTGAAGGATCTTCACTTTCTCTAGAAATTACGTCCATTCCCTCACTTAAAACATCTTACAACTAACAGAGGGTAGATCCTCAGCCAGCTCTTCCCACATACCCAACCTTGTACCATTGGTCTAGAGCCTGGCATGTGCTTTCTATTTGATGTGGCATTTTCCACATTAAGGCTCTCAGAAGACTGTGCTCTGCTGAGCATTATATATGGCTCTCTGAGGCATCAGCTTATAGTTCAGTGCTGCTATTAGAACTCCTTCTTATTAACTTTACTGCTCTGTGCTATGTATTACAGCACGAAGCAACCCAAGCGCCCACCAGCACTGCAGCACTGGGGCCAAACAGGTGGTTTGTCATTATGGGCAGGGAAGACAGAAACAGGAGCTCTTGCCAGTGACTGGCAAGCACAGATTTACATCAGCGACTCATCTGGGTTCTTCCTTCTCTCCCAGGAGCTGAAGGCTCTGTCTTCAGTAAATTCACTCACTAAATAATCCAGAAGGAACTTCCAAAAATGACTCAAAACCTTGCTAACAGGCTGCCAAGCTGCATGCCTGCACTGACTACACAAAACACAGTCGTCCTGGTGTTATCTTGCTGACTGAGACAGGGCCATATCTCACCTGCTCCAAAGACACTTGTAAATAACCACCGTCCTCTACAGGCCATACGATATCTTGGGATCTCTCTTCCACTTTTCCGTATATCCTTCACTTGTCCAAGCACATTTTTAGTAACCAGTTTCCTTTCAAAGTACTGTGGGTGAAAGGGAAAAACTATCAAGGTTCAGTGATTGCATTTCAGTCCCTTAGCACCTCATGGAAAGGTGCAAGAAAAGGCAAAATGAAAACCTGCAATGTTCCTGAAGATCATGTTCTGTCAGAGCAAACTTCAAGGAAAAGAGCCATGACCCAGACAGCACAGAGCACCTAAAGACCTGTAAGGATAACAAAACAGCACTCAGAGGAATTTCAGTCAAGAAAATGGACAAAAAAGAAAAATACACAGACAGCATTAAGGATATAAACCAATAAATTTCCTCAAAAATATACTTTCCTTCTCATTATAGACAGAGGGGAATGACACTCCTACAGAAAACGTTATCTTCCTCCTCCGCAGAAACTCATATGAAATGATGGCTGGAAAAAACACTTCAGACAAATAAGCACCAAGTCCCCTGCCTTGTGACTTCTCCCCATCACACGAATGATGTACCCACCCTTTAGAGAAGCAAACCTCATGGATGCCTTACATTAAAGAAGGACTAAAGAAGAACAGTTCCCACTTCAGTTTCACACACCTCTGGGTACTGCCACAATCTCCATCAAAATCAGAAACATTTCTCACATTACCTTCCAGGATGTAAGGCATAGCAATGCATTTTCATGCCAGGATCTTGCATCTTTCTTTTAAATTCCACAAAGTCCTTCTGTCTCCTAGTCCCTACACACATCTGGCTAGGCCCTTTCTGTGTCAGTGCAAACGACACAGAAAAAAAAAAAACAAAACAAAACAAAAAAACCCAAACCCACAAAAAACTATCTTAGTGATCCCATAGCTAAGGATTTCCTTAAACAAGGTGTTACCAGAGGGGCTGAGCTGAGAAAGCCCATGGTTACGCCCACTGTTGAGCAGCCTGATATTGGTGGCCTGTGAGGGACAGGGAAGGACATCACCTCAGTAAGTCTGGGGCTTAATCCACAGTAAAAGCAAATAGCTGCCTATTAACCTATGGCACATAAAGCTTTTGAAAACCTGGCATGAGGGAGTGAATTGCTTTCCCAGTAATCACTGCTCATTTACCTCTCCCATATTTCTGATTATGCTGTTCTAAGACATTTGACAATGGCCAAAACCATCCTCCCTTTCTCCTTTCACACTGTTGACCCCTTTGTTTTTATAAATTTCTTAATCACCCCAAAGTCATCCAGGTCCAGTTTCTGAGGTGCTCTTTCTGTCCTCCCTTCACGTGTTTATAAGGCTGCTGCCTTTCCTTGTCTCCAGGCCTCTCTGAGCAAAGAGCAGCCTTGTTCAAGGGTAAGCTGGATGACAATTCCTCCACCAGTGCCACAAGCTCTTCTTTCTCACAAAGTGTCCCTTGCAGCTGCCCAAGCTATTTGTTATCTTAAAATTAAAGCAGAAAATATAACCCCACCACCTCATAAAACCTCAAAGAGATGAGAAGCAACAATCTTGCAGTTGTACGCTTTAAAAAGCTCCTTTATGCCTTTATCATTTGCTGTCACATCTAGTCTGAGGCTTCACCCCAGGATCATGTCTGTACATGTATGTGTGCAGCTCTTCTGTACAGTCTCAGCAGAGCACATACAGCTGCATATTCAGCAATACACATGCGCATGCTCGCAATGAGACCTTCCAATATCAGTGCTGTGGCATATAAGAGACTTTAAGGACATGGGCTGTCGCAGCATAATTATCAGTGAAGAGCAAACCCATTGTTCACTAGAAATCATCATTGCAGATCCTTTCATAGCTAGAACACACAAGTTAAAGATTACTGAGACTCAAAAAAAAGCTATGCCACCAGCAGCAATTGCACATTTGGGGCTGTTTCTTCTTTTAATGACTTTGATCCAGGCAAACCACTGGAGGTAATAGATGCTTTACAAAGCATCTGTTGTTTGGGGTTTTGGTTTTTATTTCTGAGGGTGTTTTTAATAGGTTAATCTGCTTAAAGCAGATGCAAAATTGCTTAGAGATAAACTAGTATGCCTTGTAAGTGAAACATTGGGTTTTTTGCGCAGAAGACCATCCGTAGTCTCAACCTTATCTTTTTCTCAAGTAAAGCTGCCTTCATTCCTTTTTGTGGCTCGAAGACCGGCCCCAAGCCCCTCTAGATGGCTGTTTTCTTAGTCAAACTTCCACTGCCATCTAGTGCCTCTAGCAGAGACTGCAAAGTTCTCTTTCTCGCCGATCTTGTCATAGAAGATTAAAAGTGCTGCGGTTCATGTCAAACCCCCATTTTTCAGTCGGAAACCAATCTTTGTGATACCACTCCAGATTTTTTTTCCTGAGTACAGTTCAGACTTGCTGTAATGAGGCGGGGTTTTTTGCAGCCTAAAGTACAAGCTACCCTCCCTGACTGACTGGGCTGAGTGGCAGTTTCAAATACCGCGTCAGTCACACTCAGTGAACTGCAGCAGCATTGCCATTTATCTGATTTTGTTAAGGAGAGACTTTTCACAGGGAATCACGTGTCCGGAGGAAAAGAAGAAGCTATAGTTAAGCAATAACGTGAGCAGCGCTCATTAGCTTCAGGACTACAACACTAAGAAAAAGTGATTGCAGATGTAACAACTGGACTTGGCATGTTTTCTTCTCGCACCATTCTGCTCTTTTGCTAGCTACAACTTATGTCTTTTTTTTTTTTTTTTTTTTAATAAAAAGAAGGAAGAGCAGCTGGAGATGAGCATTTCTGGGGGTATATTATGGAGTCAGGCTTTTTATAGTTGCATTAACACAACTCCTCATACCTTGTTAAGTCATAAGCACACAGGGACTGATACAACTCCAAGGACACACTATGCAACATTTACATCACTCCCCTACGTGTTTCTCACCGAACAAGGTAATTTCCAACTTACCCTAATCATCTCCATTCTACTGGTTCCACTAGAAAGGTAGCTCCATGTCACACAGCACATTGCCTTACCTTCTCCAGATTTCCTTGGGAGTAGTGGCAGCTGTTGTTGATGTGCCTGTTTCAGTTCACTGACTCCACTTGTCTATTTTTTCCCTGATGTGAGGCTGTTGGACAGAGAAACTACAGGACACCAGTGTACTGGAATCCAGGGAGTCCCTTCCAAAGCTCTGTGAAAAGACCCACACGCACAGTGTGACTATCACTAGAGGCAGAGCATCATCACCACCCTATGCGCTGCAGCTGACGTGAAGAATAGAAAAGGCAGTATGTTCAGTGACAGATTTAAAAGGAAATAGTCACCACTCCCAATCCCCCACTGTCACTAAGGCAGAACTGACAACTGTTGAGCACAGACATCCACACTGGCCTGCTCTTAGAGCACTGTCATTTTCCCACTTACACATTAAAAGCTTGGTGTAGCCTGCTACCAAATCAGTGCTTTTCCATGCTAACACTTTCAGTCTTTGTAGGAAAGAAGTTAAAGCAGCAGCTCCATTTCAGGTCTATTAAGCAAGAGTGCTCAGTGCCACAATATGCCTATGTTGCATCCACTTCCTAATGAGGAAACTGAAGCATGGAGTAAAACCAGGATGCCATGTTAGGAATAAATACCATACTATGACATCCAAGACTCATTTGAATCTCTAAACTGATTATATTCACTCTGGGTTGCATAGGCACTTTGAACAACAGTTGTAGTTTTCTGTCCTTTGGTTCATACCAAATCTTCATCCACCACTTAAAACTCTGGTAAGTATAGTGAATTTAAATGTTATAAAAAAATCCAGGACTGCACACAGTGCTCCATCATCACCTAAAAACAGAACAGTACATTTTGAAAAGTCGATACGACTTCACAGGCAAGTTCATTATATAGTCCTTTTAGAGCACAGTCTGCAAGAGAAATAAACTTAGAGAATCTGGAGATCATCAGGAATGTAGAGCATGCAATATGACCTTCTCTTTTATCTGCAGCAGAGGGCGCAGGTAATATTTAATTGGTACTGAGCTCCTTGCAGGATTAAAGATATGGGATGTCGTCCACAATCTTTTGAAACAAGCAAGCACTGGTAGAAACTGCATTTCAGTTCATCTAACTACATTTCAGTTAGACAATGTATGGCTAAAACCTCACATCACCACACTTACATTACTCTAGTGGAAGCTAGCAACCTTTTCAGAGAAACTGCGTTCTGAAATGACCTGGAATGGATAACTACCTCCAGCAGAAGTCTTCAAAGGCATCTGAGGAAGCAGTATATACTCACAGGGAGGTTGTTAAACACATGATGACTGTATTCAGGTTTTGATGTAACAAAAGCAAGCCAGCACCCCTTCTGCATCAGGCTTCTGGGGGAAAAAAATTAAAAGAAAGTGTCAAATGTGAACATTTTGGTGGTAAAAGGAGGAATGATAAGTAGATTCCTGACACTCCAATGCTTGAGTGTACAAGAAAAGTGATCAAAACCCTACCTGACTTCTAGGACATCGACTTCTACAAAGAAGGTGCAGAAGATTGGCATTTACCCAATTAGTAGATCATTCCTAATTCACCATTGTAACACAAGTAAAACACTCACCTCCAATCCTTATTACTACCACTGAGGATGTTACCCTGGTAGCAATCCTATATGAGTGGCACTGAGGAGTGTGTGGGGCAATAAAGGTACGGAATTAAAAATACAGGTGAGATGACCTGTGGTTTGGTACCTAAGACACCAGAAGAAAGTTCAGTAGTCTACAGGGTCCTGCTGATGCCTCCTTGCAGATCCTGGTTCAAATGAATTCTATTTATTACAAAAATCAGGTTCCAGTGAAAATGTATTCAGTTTCATTAACCAGAGACAATGTGGCAAAATCCAGTGAAGAGACAATATTCAGACTCAGTGCAAGAAAAAAATTAATTACCTGTAATGCAGAGCTAGAAAGTTTGACTTGCACAAAGGATGAAGGTTACTGCATTTTCATCTGGGTAACTATTTGAGTGGGAAGGGCAACAGATATCTATGAGTATTTACCATTTTAAAAGTGAAAACAGAGAAGAAGAATGAAATCAAGGGCTGTAAACAATATATATACATTTGGGGAAAGTAAGATTTTTGTTGCAGAGATCTACTAGAACTATCATTAAGAAAAAATATTTACATCTTTTAAATTATGGCATTTGAAAGGAGTCTCCCACACTGGTTCGGTTCAGTAGCACTGTAACAGAAACTCCTGTTGGCTTAGGAAGTGTGTAATCATAGTTGATGTATCTATGTGAAAGCATTCATCTAATCCAAGCTTTTGTGTCTCAAGGTAGAAGCACACGTGTTTAATGAAGAACTCAAGCCACCCTACAAGTAAATAGTACAGCTCAGTAAGTAATAGACATATTCAGCCTTGCTTTTACTATGAATTGGGAAGAAAAGCTGAACTACCTCCCTCCACACCTTACACAAATCATAAATGAAAGTAATGATGCTGGGTTTTTTAAATCAATAGCAGAAGAGCCATCTACAAAAGGGCAGTGGAAGCTCTTCCACCCTTTTGCCTCAGCACTCAAGTAAGGCAGGCCCCCAAAAATATACAACATGAAAGAAACTGTTTGGCAAAGAGAGGGCCTGAATGATCAACAGAGTATTCTCACCCTCCTCCTGGGACAGAATTGCCCTGCTGTGTTGAGCAAATTTGCTATAATGCTGGAAAACATTTTCTTTTAGCAAAAACTATCATGAGCAGTGAGGGAAAAAAAAAAAGAAGGAAGTTGAACCATTAAATAGCAATCTTAGACTGAATAGGACACAGGCAGCTTATGCCAGAGACTGCATTCCAATGCAGCTTTATAGATCTCTGCAGAGACTTGCACACACCTCAGCTCAGCACAAAACCTGTCTGATTTCTTGCCAGCAAACACTACCATTTTTGCTCTCACTACAAGAGCAATCACATCAGAAAGGAATACAGATATCCTTAATAGGATTTGCTGTTCGTCAATGCCACATGCTCTTTGAAATCACTCGGTTAACTCTCTATAATCAAGCTAAGAGACTACAGAGCTGCTCCTGTGAAATCTCACATTGGCTGATGTAAGTGGAGCTTCCCAAAATCTTGGGCAGTAACAGAGAAACATTTTCCCTTTTCTTACAGCTCTGCTGCTATGCTATTAGAGAAGAAACCTTCTGCAACCAGGAACAGGGCCAATTCCCACATCACAGGCATGCCTTTCAGCCACATATCCTGTTGACATATTTTCTAACCTTTTCTAATCCTAACGTCACTGGAAAATGGCAGTATCTATAATTAGCCGAACAACATTTGCTTTTTAGCAACAATAAAGTCTTGTATTCTCTATATGCACTTTAATTAAGTTATTGTTCATGGAAAACAGCATGGAAGACAAACTGAACAAAGGGTCAAGTTAAACCTGGACTGTTCTTTGACTTTCTCCATATTATTTGGGTACATCTGCACAGAGCTTGTTTTGGGAGTTTTGTTATTGTTGTGTTTTGGCTTTCTTTTCTTAAAGAATAATCATCTTGGTGTTACCTTCTCTGTCTTAGACCATCAAGGGCTCTTGGACCATAGCTGCACAGAGTAGCCTAGTGCACCAGGTTCCATTTTCTTTTGCAAACCCTCTAGTTAGTACCACACTGAGCCATCATCTACTACAGTTCTGCATTTTGTCTTCACTTCCCAGAGATATATCCAGGCTTGCCTGCGGTGTACCAAAGTAAAGGACATGGTTAACACACTAGCTGCAAAGCTACTTGAAGCCCCCCAGCAAAACTGCTGTTTGGGTTCTGTATCTGTTTCTAACCTTATCCAAATATAATTCCTTGAGGGAAAAAATACTGTTCCACAATTGTTTGTCTAAGCCACTGTGAAAACCCACACAGAAGTATCTTGGCACATAGTGAAAGCTTGGCAATGCCGATGCAACACACGTTTTCCTCTGCTCAATTGCTAGTAAGTAATTGGGGTTTTTTTAAAGCACAAGTTGTAGAAACAACACCTCTATTGTTTCAGTGACACTTGAGCATAAATGGAAGGAGCGTATCTAGTGGCAAGGAACTTGCTCATGCTAAATTTTCATGCACTACTGTCATGGGTTCAGCAGCAGCAGTCATTTTTTCTCCTTCTTGGTAGCTGGTGCAGCGCTGTGTTTTTGATTTTGGGCCTGGGAACAGTGCTGATAACACCAGTGTTTATAGTTACTGCTTGGCAATGTTTTGGCCTGGCCAAGGACTTTGAGTTTCATGCTATGCCAGGGAGGAGGGAAGCCAGGAGGAAGCAGAGACAGGACACCTGACCCAAACTGACCAAAGAGGTTATTCCATACCACAGCACGTCATGTCCAGGATGTGAAGACGGAGGGCAGAGACCCGGAAGGGGGGTGGTGGTGGTGGACTGGGGGTGCACGGCATGGTCAGGTTTTTGGTATAGGGGGGTTCGCTGCTGGGGGGTGCACTGGCTGGGTCAGGCTTGGTGAGCAGTTGTATTCTCTTTCTTTGTATTTCTCTTGCATTATTATTGGTGGTAGCAGTAGTGATTTGTGTTATATCTTAGTTACTAAACTGTTCTTATCTCAACCTGTGCGAGTTGAATTCTTTTGATTCTCCTCCCCATGCCCCGGGACTGGGGGAAGAAAGAGGGGGAGTGAGTGAGTGAGTGAAAACTGCGTTGGTGGGGGGCTTAAACCATAACCACTACCAATATAGGCAGGACAATTGCTAAGGTTCCAGCCACACTCAAAAAGCATTTAACCTTTATCCAAGTTATCTTTGTTAAGAAAATGGATAATTATTTGCATTTTATTTCTGTTTCAGCAAGACCTGACATTAATTGGCACGTGATATTTCTTCTCATCGAGTATCAAAGTACAATATGCTCCAAGCTTCCTGATGATACTGCTAGAAGCCTAGCAAGTCTTTAAAAATTAGGGTTTGGGTTTTTTGACAACCTCCCCCCTACTCGCAGCACATGCCAGACCTGTATACACTTACAGGGCGGTTTAAAAATCCAACACACCAAAAAACTCAGAACCTCAATGTGGTGATAATAGGGTCTCTGAGCACTGTCCCTCTATGTCCATGCTGCTGAAATAGTCAAAACCAGCAATAATTATGGTGCTATTTTCATAATATACACACCTGTTCAGAAAAATGGATTCTGGATAGGAACTTTAGCTAAACCAGTGAAAAATTAAGTGAAAACAACCAACCTGCTGCTACTACGTAATAAAACTTATTCAATAAGGAAAGAGCAAACCAATACCTAAAAAAATTAGCAAACCTAATCAAATGCTGAACTAGAAATTTACTGAGACAGTGAAATCAGGAAGCAGCTGCAAAAGGAACCATCATCAGTAGCCTAAAGAAAGAGAGTCCCCCATATTTTTAAAGCAAAGGGCTCCTGGTATTTTGCAGGAATCTGAAAATCCCAAGAACTGCTCATCATGTCCAACCTCAAAGGCAGAGTGGCAAAGAAGAGACAGACTTGATTTTGATGTAGTGTTCATGTAGGTGGTAGCACATACCCAGCTACTGGAAGACAGTATTTCCAGGGTAATTCAAGTCTACTGGCATGAGAGCCTTGAAAACATGGCTAGTCCAATGGAATTTCTTCCTCCCCTTTTAAAGATAAACCTTAAGTTTAGGGTAATTAAAAAAAAAAAAAAAAAAAGAAAAGAAAAACACACAAGAAACACATTTGAAGATAGATTCAAAAAGATACTCAAAGTAAAGAAGCCTCATTTAAACTTTGAAAGTACATCTGTACAGCACTGTTTGCTTCCATACATAGAAACAGACTTTCAGCTAAATCTCACAAGACTGTAGTACTCTGCAGTTTTGTGTGACTGGCCCTCAAATACAATTTAATTCCCTCAACTAAATTAAAAATATGAAGAACTAAAATGTATATTGAATGCTAAAAAATCATCATTTTCTCAACAGCACAAGTTCTAATGCATATGGATTTTGAGATATTTGTTAATGAGCATTGTTTGGCTATTCAGTGTCAAAAAAACTCTTCCAAACCAATTAAGTTAATGCCAAGCATCTTTATCAAGAATCACAATGGAAAAACTGTCAGCTTGCATACTGGGGAAAACCAAGACCCATTTACAGAAGCATTCTGCACAAATAAAGGCATTTTAAGTGTTTTATTTGTCCATTTGGAATAATTAGTATTTATAACCAACAACATAAATCTACCCCTCAGTGAAAGACCCGACAGCTTGTTATTATCAAACATATTACAGCCTGCTGAAGGGTGAAGAATTACAGACATAAAAAGATGAATAACTTTATATCACCATTAAATCACTTACTCTGTTCATAACAGATTAATCATCTAACAGTATAAATTAAGATTAGAAAAAAAATAAAATCAACACTTCCAGTGATAAAATACATTTTGCTTAGTACACAATGTAACAGTACAGTTTATTACACTAGTGCATTAAAAGGACAGCTGCTTTGGAATAACTGCATCACTGCTGATCTCTCTTCTACACAAACACTGCTTGCAGCCACACAAGCTACCAGGAAGACTCCAAGAAGTATCCTACTAGGTAAATCCATCACAGATAAAAACTTTATCAAGAACTACTTCTCCTCTACTCATATTACTTGAATATGAGGACATAAAATTAGATTCCTTCACATGTGGAGTTACCAGTGACATCCCTTCTGAAATCAAGCAAGTAATGAACAGATTTGCATCCAAACTTCAACCATCAAATGAAACCGAAGTGGAAAAACGGCTTTCATTTTTCACCCAGTTAAGTTACTTAATACTTGGAAGTCACCTACAGAGTTTAAGTTTAGTGGTTTGAACCATTTTTCAAGGTTACTAGCATGTATGAATGTTGCATGTATGAATGATTCATAACCAATCAATAGCAGTATAACAGCTAAAAAATTTTTGTTTATTAGAGATGAAACTTTAAGAACTCTTCTCCAAAAGCTAATTTGGAAAATAACCTTTATAAGAATTTTTCAGTAATGATTTATATTTTGATTATAATTGATATTATGATTAATTCTGCATTAGATGACAACTTTGAAGACTAAAGTTTATACTTACTAGAATCAGCCTTCAAAATAAAGTGGATCAGAATATTAATCTGTATTAATCAAAGTATACTGCAAATCTGTTTACCAGGATATTGCCTTCTACAAACACAGCCTCATAGAGCTATTAATGTCCTATCAAGCATGTGGAACTACTTGCTTGTCAATTACACAGGATACGATTGTGAAAAGTAGAGGGACACAGGTGGCATGTTCTGTTATGGCAACCAACATCATCTTCATACAAACTGATCAACAGCAAACAGAAAAAATTCAGAAGCCAACTGAATTTGGAGTGTATGTGAAGAAATCTCGTTCAGCATCTCACTATATTCTCAGTAGCCTCAATCCTTTCTTTTTCCTTCTTTTGTAGCACAGAAATTTGACAAAGAAACAACCAACCAAAAAAAAAAAAAACCCACCAAAAAAACCCCAAACAACAAAACAAAAACAACAATCACCGAAACAAACAAAAAAAATACACAAAAATACCACCAAAAAAACCACAAACCAAACAATAAACCCCCCAAAACCCAAGCCCAGACCCACAAACGATGAAGCAACAGCAAAACAGAATCCCTTATTTCCAAAGAATCTGAAATTCCCTCTGAACTTCGCTCCATGATGCCTAGGAGATGTTGAAAAGCAGACACTATTGTGTCCATCTGACTGCCTGCTACACTAAACAATTCTGTCTACATACACCTGCTGTCACTTACCTTATTAATAGATTGCAAGCTTTTACAGGCAAAGCCTGGGGTTTTAATTTTCTTTTATACCAGGATGTGATAGTATCCATATCTCCTCTGTGCTACAGTAATTCATCTTAAGCTAAATAAAATTATTATGCCTTTATTTTCTGCTCTAAACTTCAGATCCATCAAAAGTGAGAGACAGTTGCCCAAATTACTAGGAACAAAAGGCCATTTTTTCCACAGACAATCTAACATGAAAGTAAGCACTCTGCTTGCCAGCATCCATGATGCAAACTTGCGATTCTTTGCACCATGCAAAAAACCCTGCAAGGCTATCATTAACAAACTGCATGTTATGGTTTCTCTTCATCCATTTCAACCATTTCACTGGAAAGAGGAGGTAGTTTAGAAGTAAGGAACATCCTGCACTGCCTGATCAGCCACACGGCACATTTCCATTCCACTAAAAGTATGATACACTTTATGGCTGGCAATGAAAGTTAGAAGAAGTAATCAGGAAAAACTAATCAAATGCACTTGGAGTATTGTACTGTCTAGCCTCAGACTGCAGCAGAAAAACAGGCAAAACACCTTTTTGGTTTTTTACTATAGAAAAAATAGGTACTTCATCCAAATTTGAGAATGACAGACCTTCAAAAGTATAGGGTGACTGGCTCATAAGGCTTACTGGCATTTAATTCTTTCAGAGTGAAAGGAATGGACACAATCATATAAGTTAAAAATGTAGCTTGAATGCCTCTTGTCTTCTATTAACTTCTAAAGTTATCTTGAAAGTGAGCTAGGAAGTTACAATGTTGTTATTGAGAAAGATTAAAATCTATCATTTTGTTTTCATCATTACCATGAACTAAAATTTACCCCCAAAAATCAAAGGGCGAAACCTCCATAGCAACCAGGGGATAAAGTTACAGTCATGTTGATATCTACTCAAGTAAACCTTTAGCAAATAATAAGGACAGAATTCGGATTCCTTGCCAACAGTTCAATCTCAGCATAGCATTAAGATGTCCCCAATGTTTGAACTGGCTCTTATCCAAAGTAATAAGAGAACCAGGTTCCCTAAATGCAAAAGCCACCTCAGCTAGCTTCAACATGAAAGTTGTCAAACTGTGCAAACTCAAAGGAGTGAGTTCCAATAGCAGCCCAGCCATTACTTGGTTGAGAAATGGTGACATTTTCCCAAAGTGGATAACCATTTAGCAGTCCTGAGGCAGAAGTGCCCTGTCAAAAAAAAAAAAAAAAAATAAAAAGTTAGCTTTGTAAAATCCAATGATTATGTTGATGGTGAGCCTACTCACATGGGAGAAGAGACAAGGCAGAAAGATGTCAACTTGCAACATTTCACACATTTTCCATGCAGAGTTGCTTCTGACTATTGCATGGAATCTGCCAGTGCCTATCTGCTCTGTGAAACATATCTAATGTCTTTAGAATGAATATATAAAAGGCTCATGTTCCCCTAGCTCTCAGCTTTGTAAACTCGCTGTGCAATCTGAAAGGTAAACTGGTTTTTCTCTTCCTTATTTTTCAGGCTCCCCTAGACAGCCCAACTGCCTTAAGCGGATATGATATACCTGGCACCAATTCTGCAGAATTACACAAAAGTCAAAAGGAAAGAGAGATGTACTTTAGTCATTAAGCTGAGAGGAAGAGAGGCAGTAGAACTTTCAAGTATTATTCAAGCCGTTTGGAGCCATTAAAATTAAACAGTTTCAGGAAAAGGTACAATTTATCTTGCCAGGGTTCCACTAAACAGTATTTAGGGAAAAAAGATACTTCAGTTTACTGGTACTCCTTAACCTAAAAGACAATTACAGACACAGGTAAAAGCAAAGAAGCACTTCAAGAAGTCAGCATAACAATTCTTTAAAGTGGATCCCGCACTTCTGTCATTACATGAAAGACTTATTTGGTAAAAAAAAAAAAACACAGATAGAAATTTGTAGCATCATCATTTCAAAATTACCCTCACTGTTTTGTGTTTTAAATGATTTATGTTCATCTTCAGTCCCCCATTCTGGTTAGCAAATATCAAATTTTACAGACAGCAATCACTGTCGTAAATGCGGGTGTACAAAACCCCAAACAAAACTAGATTCATTTCAGTAAATGCCTCAGGTACAACCATGTTTCTGTCTCCCAGCGTGAAAGCATAAAAGACGTAAAACAGCTTCTAGTGCTTACTGACATTTTAGGATGAGAGGAAGACTCAATGCATAATTTTAAAAGAGTGCTTGCTTCAGTAGACGATCTCCCCACCAAGGATTTAAGATTCCCCAAGTTTCAGGCCACGCTGCAGTTGTAAAGGTTACATTGGGCAAATGGATGAGACATTCAGCAGAGGACCTTAAAGCCTCTTATATACTTGCACCAGTGTCACACCCAGCTAGGCACACAGGTATATCTAAAGGAGAGCCTGGAACTATTTTCCTCACCAAGTGACTATGGCCAAAAGGTGTGGAGTGAGGGGAAAGGAAAAACTGTAGGCAGGCTTCTCCTTAATGGTGGCCCATTTTTACAGCGCATGGTTTTTCAGTACAGGAAAGAATGATGGCAGCTCAACTGAGTATGCAAATGGTTAACTAGCTCCACAATCAAGGCCTTATCATTTTGTTTTCAAATTCATGCAAAGGCATTTGGTGGGAACTAGATTTGTAAAATGGGCTAGTTTAGTAGTTTAATGATGAGTCTTCAGAACAAAGCCAGGTCATGATCTTTTCATTAAACAAAATGGTTGGTCTCTCTAGCCCTCCTATCTCCAACTTTGAACTGATCTTTCCAGTTATTTTCTATACCCTCTCCATTTTCCCAAGATCTCTAAAAACACTGGCAACAGAACTTGATTGGCTTAAAATAACAGAAATACTGTTTTTTAGATATGGCAAACTAATCATAGATTCATAGGATTTGGGTTGGAAGGGAACTTCAAAGGCCACCTAGTACACAGTCAATAGTATAGCACAATTATGTCTAAACCATTTAGAACTGCAGCTTTCACAACTGGTTTTCTAGCTTTTTGCCTTTGTCCATACCTGAATGTTGAGAGTAAGCGTGTGCCACGCATTATCCCGGACACCAGAAAGTCCTTTCATTAATACTTCTTCTCCGGCTGCAAAACACACTTAAGGTCAGCAAGATGATATTTCACCCCTTTGCCAAGATTGACAAAAAACAAGCAAGCAAAAGCAAAATACCTATTTTTCAGAAGTGTTCAGAGCTGACATTTTACCGATTTCAGCAGCAGCATGGAAGGTTTTACATGCAAATGTGGACTCTCCATTATCAGTGCATTCTCCTGTTTTGCCAGGACCTTTTTCCCACTGAAATCTCCAATGTTCGTGGGAATTCAGCCTGAGATAAGGATTCCCTCTGCTAAGAGTATGGATTCATGAAGTGTGACAGTAGCTATTGCTTTGCTCGTTCTATAGATCTCCTTGTTCATGTATTGGAACTTTTTTTAACTTGGAGGGTCACAGTGGCCACATGATGTTACTTAGTTCCAGTAAAAATTTAAGCTAAACAAAAATTAGGTGTGACTGACACCTTGAGGGAAGACCTGAAAAAAATTAAGTGCTACAAGTAGAATCTTCGATTATTCATTGGACAGTTCCAGCTGCAATTTAACATCCAGGCTCCCTTCTCAAAATATATAAAGATCACTGAAAATACCCATACAGGAAAAAACTACCACATTGTGTAACAAGTGTCTCAGTTTGAAATAATGAGATAGTTAATCAAACTCCTCTCATTTCTTCCAGGAAAAATGATTTTTGCCAGCCAGAGAACCTAATTGGGTAATGTTATGTCTTACTAAAAATAAATCCTAGAGTCGATTCTAACGTGTATTTTTTCACATACAGCCAAAACTTAAGTTGTTATGGAGTTAGATATTGCAGGTTTCCTAGGAGCACTGGTACATTAAAAGAAGCTAATGTAAAAGAAGCTAATGTAAAGCCTTATTTATGCTACTCATCCATGGCAAAAAAGAGAACAAAAGAACCCACCCACCCAATAACAACAAAAAAAACCCCATCAAACAAAAGCCAAAATCAAAAAAAAAAAAAACCAAAAAAATAAAATGCAGAGAAATTAAAAACTACAGCTACAAAATAGAAGATGAGACTATTTTTATGGTCTAGTTACATGTCATTATAGGCTTTATATCTGATAAATTGTAGATCTAAAAGTTCCCGTTGACTTATGAGAAACTATTGAAAATTTTAATTTACATTCATGAAGTGATGAGAAATGCATTTAAACAGCAAAGCCTGCCACTATTTCAAAGGAAATTAAAAAGAACTTTTGGTTACTGGGGAAGTATTATTACATACACTTTCATATGCCCATCAAGTGCTCTGTAGATGAACACAGGCAGAATATGCTCTTACTCCACTGAGCTAGAATAAAGTAGAATGTAAAATTTGTGGAAACAGTAGGCCACTCACCATTGCCTAGGCCAGATGTATGCACACTGTCTTGCATTGCTCTACAAAATAGGCATTTCAAGCAGGATTTTCTTTTCAGGTGCAGCATAAGAATACAAATCAAACCTTTCTGTATTTAATATTTTATCAGCATATACCTGCATTTTATATGTATTTATAATTTAATCATAAAATTATTTATTATAAGCAAACTAATTTACAATTGCTAGTGTAAAATAGGCTTTGCTAGCAGAAAAAAAAATTTAAAAAAAATCCAGAAAGTTGAGGCTGAGAGGTGGACCAGCCAGCAGATGCTCTACAGACACACACTGCGGTCATTGTTAGAGCACAATAGGTTAAATTCATAAGTGATGACAACTGAATTATGAAATCTGAATGTTAGCCATTTTTATCAAGGCTATCAAAATGACATGTCCATACATAAGCATCCATCTTAGCAAATTGCTACTTACCTAGGTCACCAGTGACTCTGTAGGTGCCATCTGAAAAAACCCAGAAGAAAACTCCTTTGGTACGTCGAACATAAATCCCACCATTATCAACTCTTCCTGCAACAAACACGCCCCCATCACGTTGTTTTTCTATGTAGATGTCACAAGTGACTGTCATGTTTACCCTGGAAGAGAAATTTAGTGTTTTAAGAAGCAATAAATTGATTTTGTTTTTTAAAGTAGGCAGTAAGTAGAAGAGTATTCCCTACATTGTACAGCAAACTGTTTGAAGAAAGATTTAGTAATCCTAATTGTGACAAACCTTTTTAAACAGAATGTTCAAATATGTTGAGATTATTTGGTTTTCCTGAAGTTACACTTCAAGCATTTGAGGGACCAATAATTGAATCAAAGGAAAAAAAAAACCCAGACAGAAAGGCCTTTTAAAGAAACAAATGAAAAGAATTCCAAATAGAAGAAAAAGTCTTAAGCAGAAAGTTTATTACTGTTTACTATTACTAAACCAATTAGTTAACAGGCTCTTTCCCAAAGGCTTTTTAATTTTAAAGAAACATTATTCTAAAATAGGATGTTGCTTGATTCCGTCAATCATAACCATACTCTGATCAAACCAGTAAATCTCAGTCATGTTTACCCATAACTAAAACTGTTTTAAGCAGCAGTTGAATCAAATCCACACAATTCTAGGAATTGCTCAGAAGATGGCATCCTGCAACAAATAACCAAATGAACACCAAAGCTATTTCATTGATATGAAATTAATCAAATCACAAATAATCTAGCAAGAAAAGTCAAAATCAACTAATTTAAACTGAATCAAATTTTTGTCCGTTTTAAAACCATACTGAAACTCAGTGCACACTTTGAATCAGGATTTTGACTTGGTTTTTTTAGTATACTGACCCAGATCCATTATTCTGAAGAATCAGCTTGAAGAAATAATGCCCAGCAGGACATTAGTTAAAAATTCCAAGACAGTGCAGCAGTGCACCAAGCTACCATGAGATAAGGCGGACTCTCCATCTTTGGATGTTTTTAAGAATCATTTAGACAAAGACTCAGTTGATCTCTTAGAGCTGACAATAGCCCTGAGCAGGACTCTGACTTTTTAAAGTCCCTTTTAAGTCATTATTTCTACATGTCTACAGAAACTCTGAATGCAAAAGCCTGCTATCCAAGAGAAAGGAGGTTTGCGACACATTAACTGATCATAATTCACATTGGTAAGAAGGACATTTCCCCAGGTGCCACAAGAAAATAGTATTTACATACCACTTAAAATTTCCTATGAGGCTGATGGTCTGATCTGCATCAGAAGCCCAAGTGATGGGTCGCTGAACCACCACCTGGCGGAGCGTGAACACATGATCTCCTGGGTCAGAAGCATTTATGAAGTATTCAAATACACCTGTCTGATCTGCAAAATTTGGGGCTTCACTGAAAGGTGGATTACCTGTTCAGAAAATAAAATACACAGTAAAACCAAAACATTATTTTTATTCTCTGTACTCTTGTTTTCAGAAGTTTCCTCTGAAAATATTATCCAGAATTTTGATTGATATTATCAAAGCACAGGCTCCAAAACTGCAGTTTTGGGAGTTTGAAGGGGATTTTAGTTTTGATTTTGTTTTAAAGCAGATCCTAGTTTTTCAAATACATGAACAAAGTAAATTATCATGTTCCTCATCTTCCTGTCAAAAACTAGGTCACTATTATGATAAGCTATATGATTTGCATCAAGAATTTTAAAACTATTAGTGACCTCCCAATTAAGACACAGAATTAAATACACCTCACTGCAAGTGAAGAATACAGGTGTAAGCCTGTTGGAGAAGCAGGTATAAACAAAAACAAAACACACATTCAGACTATTTCATTAGGGGACTCAACGTAATCATTATTGCCTTTCTACATTAAGACATATCTGTGTGTGAACTAAGTTTTTTTATAAGAGAATTCTGACTTACGAATATTGAAATCATCTTTGTAATTTGAAGGGAAGGGCTGAGGTGGTGGAGGCTCTGGGTAACCACATTTCTGCCCAGTTTTGAGTGTGGTTAATGTATAGACTTCATCCACATTTAAATCTACAGAAAAACTTCCCTTCCACACCTGTAATTAAAGAAAGCTCAAGCTGCAAAAAAAAAATCAAACAACTAAATAACAAAATACCCAAGTTCCTGAATTAAAGGAGACCCTTTAAAGTCCTGATTTAAGGCAAAAATCCTGTATTCTTGCCTCAGCATTTAATATCTCCAAGCTATTTTGAAAATTCCTTTCCCCCCAAATTCTTTATTAACTCCAGGTAAGCTTAGATATAGCTAGTAAAATTGACATCAAAAGAGCTAATAAAACATGTCCTAATTATGCAGTTTAGGCTTGAAAGTCAAGGAGCACCAGCAAAGGGGGAAGAAACACCTGAAAGTGCAGAGAGACTGTAACTAAAGCCAACAGACCTACCTTCACAGGATGTAGTTGCTGGAAAAGACTAGAGCTTCCAGATTCAAAATCAAGTCTAGAATGCCACACTTGAAGGGTTTTCACCATGTACTATAATGAAACACAATATAAAAAAAAAGCAAATCAGCACAACAGAGCACCCACCCTTCGAATAAATCCTAAAGAAAAATCCAATTGCATTTCTGTTCTGGGGAATTTCTTCTTCAATACATAGATGATTAGGCAGGGAGGTAGTAATTCTACAAATTCAGTTATGATGCTACATCTCATGGTAAAAAGCAGAACTAGAATACTTAATACTTTTCCAGGTGTATAACAGCCTCTGGTACTGGAGGTAAAGAACTCCAGTCTCTTGCTAACCTGCGATGTTGTTTTGCATTTATTTATGGATAGCAATTCATTCTACAAGACTGATCAAATGTATTCAAGATCTACTTACAAATGACCCTTTGAGGTAGAAAGTTGCTCTCTGAGGTGTCACAGTGAAATGAGGCAGTGGAGGCCTAATACATTGCGAGTGATTGTAAGTCTGAATAAAAAAAATAATGCAACAAAGTAACATACATTAGTGGAATGCATCACCTAGCAATGCTCATGAAAAACATGCAGCATGAACTGAAATTAAAACAGTACAAGGACATAGGAGCAATTTGCAGCCATTTATTTTATTGTTAACTTCATAACTACAACTATACCAGCGTAATAATTTTATTTTGAGTACTACTTTAAAAAAAAAAAAAAAAAGCATTATATACTTCCTCCCAGGGTGTGCCAGCAAATTAAAGCTAATTTGTGTTATAAATATGACATATACATCAGTCTCCAGGAAGATTCAACTAGCTTTTCTAGCTTATATCTAAGTTTAGATAGAAAAAACTACCTTTAGTGTTCACACTGACAAAGCTACAAGCATTTGAGAAGATATTTCACAGACAATGAACTACATAAATCAGGACAGGTTCCTGATAACAAGACATTTCCTTTGTCTTTTCTATTTCATCAGAATTCCTGATGCACATACCATAGTTTCAATTATGATGGTAAGGTTTCCTAGGCCATCTGTCAGGGCTACAAAACTGCCACCTCCTTCTAAGTGTCCATCCACTTGCAAGTATGACCAGCCTGGTTGAGTAAACTGTGTTGTGTGTGCTGAGACAAATCAGAACAAAAATCAGAAGAAAATAATTAAGTCTTAAAAAATAATACCATTTGTGATCTGAATTAAAATTTCTCTCATACATGCTTACAGAACAAAAACTTGGTTTTGGGAAGAAAGTAATGGAAGTTGCAAAACAACTTTTACCTATACAAGAACAAAGATTAATGCACAATTAAAAATAAAATCAGCTCCGTGGCAGACAAAACAGTAAAAATTATACCAACTATTTAGACAGAAAGACGACACTACACCACTATGTAAGTCAATCATGTACATGCAATATGAATATTTATCACAATTTACAGATTTTCCTAAATCCCTCTTATATTTTAAAATGCCTTTACATATGTAGGTAACTAGCTGAAGACTAAAAATGAAGGCTTTTGCCTTGTTTCTCCCCTATGGCATTGCACATGCTACTTGTCCTACTGAACTGCGGCAAAGACCATATGATATTACAGAGAGACTACAAAGTAGCTAGTGAATCCATGTGCCTTAGACATACTCCCCTTACACCAAGCACAAGGAAATGCTGATTTACACAAGCCAAGAATCTCCAGCAGGACAAGAATACATAGATTCTTTTCATTTTCCTAAACTGACAGGCATCAAATGTCTACTTAAGGATTAAAAAAAGGAGGAAAGGAACTAGGAGAGCACACTACCTTTATGGGCACTTCAGATCAAAATATTTTAACAGCTATAAAAGGCAGTAGTATATAACAGCTATAAAAGGCAGTAGTATATTATAGTAGTATATTATATAGTGATGTACCTAGTGGTCACATATTAAGATTTCCCTTTCTATTACATCTTTCTGCTTTCTATTAAAAGGAGATTTTCTCTTATTATCATTTTTTAAAGTATTCACAAGGCTTTCCACAAATCTACTTTTATGAGTATAATTTTTTGTACCAAATTAAATGCACTAAATAAATAAAGGCCTTGGAAAATACCATTATGCCCTGTTTTAGAACAGCAAACTTCTGACTGCAAACTTTTTACCTGTAATCCAGATAGGAGCTTCTACTCTGTAGTGGCCACTCCATGGCTCTTGTGCTGTCATTAATCCACATCGACCAAAGGGCAACTCTTCATAATAGCTAGCTACCAAGTTCCATGCAATGGTTCTAGAAGAAACACAGGTTTGTTTGCTCCATTCATATGGACAATATTAGATTAATTTAATACAAGAATTTAATCTTTTTTCTTTCCTCCAGCCTACAATGAAAAGAACTTTCAGGGGAAAAAAAAACCAGCCTTTCCTACCTAAGTGCTTTGGGCTGTGCTCCATTGCAAGCATTTCAGACAGAAAGACTTCTCTTTATTGTTCCAAAATGAAGTTACACAAAAAAAAAAATAAAAGCTTTGAATAATTTTGCTTAGATCTTAATGCCTACATTTTCTTCATTTTCTTTAGGCTTTTTTTTTTTTTGCCCTTTTTTTTTTTTCTCAGGTTAGCAGTTGTTGCACTGAAAACATCAAAGTATGTTTTCTATTACTTCAAGTTAAGTAATTTCCTACTAAACAGAACAGCTTTCTTCTAGATTTCAGTTTGGAAAGAAAACACCTGGGAAATAGTAAACATAACAAAAGACTACAGCCTATTTTAGAATGGATTCTGAGAAAGAAGTTTTATGGAAAAAAATAGATAATTATATCTGTACCTACTACTTTTAACTTGACAAACAACCTGATAAAGACCTTTAGAAAAATACAGATATATTAGCTTCAGTGTTATTTTCTTCCAAAGACTTTTAAATTGTTGGTTCTTAAGAACATTCTCTTTTTAAACAAATGTTATCAGAGTCTCAAATGCATCTGAACTCACCTGCATACGCTGTTGGATACTGTGGAACAGTAACTCAAGAATACATTAAAACTTGTGTGACTTCTACCCCAGAAAGAGCTAAGGACTGTAGACTTCTTACCTGACTATATTTGAATTCAGACTGAGAGTGAAGAGTTTCCTTACATATGAAGTTGAGCAAGCAAGCAACAGTGCACAACACTTACGAGGTCATGTTTCCATTCACATAGTTTTGGTTCAGGATTCGAGCCCAGCAGCCTGCACCAACTTCATCATTGAAAGTACTGTAATCTTCTGAAGACCACAGTTTCTTCTTAGTTAGTAAGGCATTTGGCACTGTTTTTGTTCCAGGATAGTGAGCCCTACACAATATTTTAAGAAGAAAAAGCACTTAGCAAAAAATGGAAAACGAAAGTCTGGAAGTATGTTCAGCAGCAATGAGACACCGACTCCAAACTGAAATGAAAGAGCAAATTTTCTTTGGAATTATACAAATGGAATAAAAGAAAATGGATTGAGAGAGAACTGTAATATTCTGTAGCTTATTGTATTTACATCAATAGATGATCATTTCTACTGACATATGTCAGCATGTAAGCAAACCTTGTTTTAAATACATCATGCAATTTCTGCAACTTGCTAAAGCAAAGCTTTATTCTGAAATGGAGCTTGAAGATTTTCATAACTGTTCTGTGCTAAACAGACAAAATACATGCTACTTTGTACTACTTTAAACAAAATCACAAACAATTATAAAATCAACAGTAAGATACAGTACTAAGAACTTAGGTGTATGAATGTCTGCTAGTTCTACACACCTTTTTAATAAACTCAGGCTTAAAAAGGGATGCTCATTAGACTATAAAACTTACAGAGGTATAAAACTGAAAAGAGTTGAAGCATATAGTGAAAACTTATGCTCTTTCCAAAATACGTCTTAGTATGAGGAGAGATGCTTTGTCCCAGATCAAGACTACTGGTTAAACTGGTTAAAACTCAATCACAACATTGATCCAGTGTGCCAGATTAGTCTCACTGAAATAAAATCTTTAAAATCACTTGCAGAAAACAGGATTCTTATTTTCCCCACACTTAGCACACTCACTGAACACATTACATACTGCTAAAATGAAACTATCAGTACGGAGAAGGAAGGGATAAATATATCCTTTACTATTAGCCTAAAGCTTGACAAATTGATACATCTGTGACAGAGACATGAGAAACACCAGTTTTTCTAGACTGACCATTGGGGTTTTTTTCCATTATTTTCACCTACTGTCCTACATACACAGCTTCACTGATGATAATGCAACAGATAGTAGTGATTTTATCTACATCCTTCTCTGTTGTACAGATTATTGTATTTCCCCTTTGGCTTGGAAACACAAGTATTACTTAAATACCAAGCAAAGGTCATTGTAATGGCATAAATATGTAGCTCGCAAAGACAAGGCAAAGAAAGAATAATTTTTCTTTCTACACTCCATATCTTAAAGAGCTATTTTTTAAATATGAAGAGTCAACATCTCTGTGAATACAAGCGGTACTTTACAAAAAGAAAACAAAAACAGGGTATAGAGCGCTTTCTATAAATAAGATCACACAGGAACACTGAGACAAAAGAGAAGAAAAATAAATCAATGCAAAGGCATTAAAGCCATGGAAATAAACTGGTAAGCAGTGTCAAAGTTACAGGGAGAATAAAGAGGTTCTAGAGGCAGACTCCTTCAGTATATCTTTATTGGCAGCTTTGCTTCACTTAAAAGCCACACACTTACAACATTCTCATTTTGTACCACTGATACAAAATCTGGTAAGACCATCACCAGCTAAGAAAGAATAATTTTTCTCTCTCTTAGATGCAATTTCTATTACTGTTAATGAATAAAATTTACACTGTACTGCTTTTCACTTACACTGCTGTTAACCCAAAAGGTTGTAGTTTTTTTTACTTTCATTAATATCTAAACTAGTCATTGACAAGTACAGGACAAGACTAAGGAGTGTGTAACTTACACCGTTTGAAAACTATTTTTTTTTTTTTTTAATAAGTGCACCAATTTATTATTTTTAACTTTTAATGGCACTGGAAGTGTATCTTTTAAAAAGACTCACTCAAACGCACAAAATGAACACTTGCTATCAGATTGGATATGTTGAACTTTATGATTTATATTTAAAGAAAACACTAGACCATGCTACAGCCCTCTTTTAGACATTTTGTGCAACTCTACAGCCTCAACAACTAACAAAGGTGAACAAATTAGCTGTGTCCAGAACAGCGTGCTCTTTTCCTTCAGTAGCAAAACCAATGTTTTTACTTCACTGGAAATGAAAAACTCTTACAAAACAGCAACTATATTCCAATTACTCTCAGGCAGTATTTGGTCCACTAAAGGACCTCTACCATTCGGAGACTTTAGCACCCTCACTAATGTTTCAGAAAAACCATACTCCTAAACACCTACTCTTCTTAATGCCTGAAAAGAGGGGGCTTTCTGTATCATTCTTACAGATGTGATTCTTCAGCAGAAGCAGCAGGATTTTAGATTCTCTGCTCAAAACAGCAGAGAGTCAAGACTCTTTATAAGAGAAAAGCATTGAAAAGAGAGAGGAAAAATTGATGCATATCATGAAAAAGGGAAAAAGACTGGATCTTGGTGGATAAAAGGCAATGGAAGTAATAGCAGGAAGAGAATTACAATTAATCTCCCATCCAGATTGTCTAAGACACCTCATAGATCACAAATCACATTGCTAGTCCAAAATTGATTTTATGTACATGCATTTAGTGGGAGGTGCCCCTGCCCATGGCAGGGGGGTTGGAACTAGTTGGAACTTAAGGTCTTTTCCAACCCTAACTATTCTATGATTCTATCATTTAAAATCCTGGTTATCTGAAATACTTTATATAGTTTCAAATAAGAAAGACAGCCAACCACCAGGGTTTTTTTTTGTTGGGTGTTTCTTTTTGTTTTTTTTGGATGTTTTGTTGTTAGAGATTATTATTTTTTTTTTGGTTTGGGTCTGTTTTTTTCTGAGATACCATGATGTGCACCATTAAATGTCCAGCAGCCAACTGATTATCTACTACACAAGAGAGTATTTAATCTCCCTGCTAAGACCGAATCAAAGTAGGGATGTAAACACTTCCAAAGAGTTAAGCAACTACAGTTTACTGAGATTAAAAACAGTTCAGCTTCAGGAACTGACTCTGGGTGCATACTTGTAGCTGCCAAAAACCAGAAAGGAAGCATACCTACTACACTGGGATCACAGTAATTACAGCAGATTTGCATCCAGTTAAAGGGAGTTCAAAATTCCTTTTACTTGTTGATCCACGCATGATCCAAGACTTCATTGGCAAAATACTGCCAGGATACTTTCTGTTGCTCAGAAGTGGGGGTGGGGAATTCATTTGACGGGGCAATAACTGCTTATCTGTATCTGGAGTTAAAGCCTTCATTCCTACAACTCCTATTGCTCAGAAGTGGGGGTGGGGAATTCATTTGACGGGGCAATAACTGCTTATCTGTATCTGGAGTTAAAGCCTTCATTCCTACAACTCCTATGGGTGAGGTATATAAAGATGAATGAAAAAGACTCAAGATGAAGCAAGGAAAAGATGCATCTGATGTATGTGATTGGGTCAGGAAAGTTTATGGAACTTAATTAAAATTTAGAGCTAGTATAAAAAGAAAAGTTAATAAGCAAGTCTTACACACATTTCCATTCAGCTAACAAGTCAGTAATCAATATCAAATTTAGTCTACTACTTTCACAAAATATTAGCATAATACAGTGAAACCCAGAACTATCAAAACAAGTTAGCTGGTTACATGCTTTCCAAACACAACCTTCCCATCAAGCAAAATGGGAATGAAAAATCAAAACATTATTGTAACTAAGGAATCATAGCTCCAGTTCACTTCTGGCTCACACCCATTTCTGTGGCAGACCAGGAAGACAGTAATACAGAGCTGTGTAAAAAGCTGTCCAGCTGAAGAACCTTTTGCTTACCAAACACAGGAACCAAAACAACCCTCAGAATAAACAGGGCTGTCCAAAAAAACTTCAAGTTATCAAACATGTGTCACAGACAAGAGGAATCTTCCACACAAGAGAAGATGCATAATGCAATTAAAGGGTTAAGGCTGTTACCAGGACAACATTCCATGTGATTTGATGTGAGTTAGTAAGAAAGATTATAGTATCAATCCTTTCACTGCAGGTGAGAGTATAGAGAAGTAAATCTTTAGCTGTGCTAGTTATAAATAAGCACGATGAAGACAAACTACAAACAAGCTATCAAGAAAAAAAGAGAGAACCCCCTACCCAATTGCATCGACCACTCCATGGAGCTCAGAGTCAAGCAGCAAGACAAAAGAAATGGGCTCCCACAGTCTATCGCTGGCTATGATCCTCACCTGCTGCAGACCATGCTTATCCAATGTGTATCTCAAGAGCTTGGGGAAAAACAAGAAAAAGAAAAGAGAGATCAAAGAATAGAGAGAAAAGACAAATAAGTATTTTTCATATCATCAAAAATTTCTATTGGAAAAGGCAGCATCTTCAGCACTATTTGAACATATTAAAAAAAATAGTAATGTTTCAATTCTTGTTTTTACAACATGGACAACAACTGCTACATCAAATAAAATGTAATAGATTGTCAAGCACAAAGTGCCTTCAAAGGACATCTTCCTCTACTACGCCAAACGCCAAAGTACATGATGAATGGAAAAATTAAGACCACTTGACTCATTTTCTGACACACATAAACTGCAGATGAAGTTAGACAAAGCATATCACACTCCATGCAAGACACTCTATTTGCAGATCAACCACTTCAATGTTACAATGCTGAGGATTAGGCTACAAGGACCACAATATAGGGTCCTGTATTATGCAGGACAACTGAATTATAAGTGATAAACATTGTGAAAGCCCAGTAAACATTTAATTAAGAAAAGGATTTGATTGCCCATATTCTCCCTGCTAATCAACTATTTCAGTTCAACAGGGAAACAACACAAACAAGAGCAGCTCTTCTTAAACACAACCAATGAGAAAAAACCTAGACACATATAAACCTTCCTACTCAACTGTGGTTTATTTCAAGTTTTCAAATTGCGACCACTGTGCACTTCCCCAGAGACATTTTAAGGCCTTGAAAATCAATGAAACAAATCTGAAACACCATGTAAGATCGAGTCTAAGGATGTAGTTTCTTAGAGCACAGAGGTCCCCTAAACAGCGCTTGCTGTACTTGTAAGCTCAGATAACACTAAATGGCTAACAACTTCCAAGTCATGCTGTAGCTTTCCACCATATATAATGTTCTCTAACAGGGAACACTACCTGCAGGAAACAGTGCTGCACAATTATTTTTTTCCACAGATCAGAATCTAAACTAGTTTACATGCAGTCCAACAGTAGCCTGAAACAGCAAGATTTCCTGCCCCAAAGTGTTAACTTTGCCTGAACACTGCATTGTATTTATTACATAGAAAATATGTAGTTTGTAGGCTGGTTTGGGTCAGGTGTCCTGCCTCTACTTCCTCCCGGCTTCCGCTTCTCCCTGGCAGAGCATAAGATTCAGAAAGTCCTTGGTCAGACTAAACATTACTGAGCAGCAACTAAAAACATTGGTGTTATCAGTGTTGTTCCCAGGGTGAAAGTCAAAAGCACAGCACTGCACCAGCCACTAAGAGGGAGAAAAATGACTGCTACTGCTGAACCCAGGACACTGTTACATCTTGCATTAGAATAACACAGTCTTTGATTTGCAGACTTAACATACATACAAAGGCTAAAGTATTCAGCGATTAGGAGAGGTTCCTGATGATTAGAGAAAAAGAGTTTTAATCCCTGTCTTCCAAAAAGAGGATATGAGAAACTACAGGCACATCAATCTATCTTCATTCCCCAGGAAGGTTATAGAGCAAGTCTTCCTGGAAGCCACTTCCAAGCACAAAAATGACAGAAGGATGACTGGGAGTGTCAACATGAATTTACCCAGGGAAAATTATGCCTGACAAACAGGACTGCTTTCTACAACAAGATGACTACCTGTGAAGGCAAAGTAAAATCAGTGGATGTCCTAGACCTTGACTTTAGCAAAGTCTCCCACGATGACTGATAGAAAAGTCCAACCAGGGTGCAGATGGCTAGCAATGTCACCATAGGCTGATATTAGGGCCAATGCTGTTTGATGGCTTCAATAAAACTCAGGAAGTTCACATTTTGCTTTGCTTGCAAACACAGCTTTTGCTTTCCCTAGTAAAGTGTCTATCTCAAACCACCAGGTTTTTTTCACTTCCACCCTTCTGATTCTGTCCCCCCATTCCACTGGGGAGGAGTGAGCAAATGGCTATGTGGGGCTGAGCTGCCTACCAAGGTTAACCCACAACAATGCTTATACATTGAAAAGGAAGGCTGATATTTGGAGGAAATGAACAGACTGGAAAAAACAAGCTGATAGGAACCTTGTCAAGCTCAACAGATGCAAACACAAAGTCCTACACCTGGAACAGACTAATCCTTTGCAGCAGTTCAGGCTGTGGAGTGATGAAAAATTCAGTCAGGTGTAAAAACTTAAAGAAAAAAAAAAAAAGAAAAAAGAGCATGAGTATGGTTAAACACATGGAATAAGCTGAAATGATGAAATGATGGCAAACAATATATTCAGGAAGATCACTGCTTCAACCAATGAAATTGAAACACACTGAATAACAGCTTGGTAGCCTTTGTTCTAATGAGAAAACATGAAAACCTGTATCTTTCAAATCACAAGCCAGCAGACAGCAAATATGGAGGGGAAAAAAATAGACATTGAAACTTTACTTTAATTCTACCTTAGATATGTAACTTAGTACCTATGCAAAACTACCTTAGTTTGCAAATGGTATTATAGGCAGGGATAGAGCTCCATGAGGAGCAATGGTATCAAGGTAGGAATTACCTGATATGGAAAAGAACAAAAAGAGAAAACGAAAAGAAACAAGAAAAAAGGGAAAGGTCAGTTACTTTTTGTGGATGAACACCAAAGCAATCCCTTTAATTGCCTTGATAATTTCTAAACAAAACAAATTTAAACCCAGGTTTTCATTCCAAAATGGAAAAACCAAGAAAAAGTCACAGAGAGGGTTATACTTGAAAAGAGATTACAGAACAATGTACAGGACGGGATTTCTGAGAAAAGAATTTAAGACTCGTTAGGAAAACAGACTAGCAGATTTTGCAAACTAGACACAGTAATCTAAGACATACAGATAATGCATACTTTAAAGCAACTTTCTGAACCTGAACATTTGAAGGACAGACAGCTAAATGCTATTATCTTGTTCTAGTTCAGCAAGAAGTCTGTTTGGTAGCTGATGCCTTTAAGTTAGCATTGGCTGAGAAACACTCTGTTCTCATTTTGCAACTAACCTTCATTTCTTGTCAGACGACAACAACACTATTGCACAGTAAATATTCTCCTAACTCTTCATTTTTTGTAATCAGCAAGGTAGGGGCAGTCAGGGCAAAATCCAAATGACATTCAAGAAAAACCTATGACAAAAAGACCTTTCATCTTAAAGAACAACTAAAACATGTGCCCTATCCTAAAGGCTACAAACAAAACCAGGCACTCCTAGACTTGATTCTGTCAAGCTCTTAAAGAATTAAGAGCCATACACATTCAGTGCATTTATTCTGCAAGTTTCATTGCCATGAAAATCATAACTAAAACATTTCTTAATGCCCTATAATTTGTGAGATGCAAGTCCTGCCTAACCTAAGAAAGTTATAAGTTTTAAAACCAAATGAGTTACTCAATCCTGGCACTATAATTGGTATTTCTCCGGCAGCCACTTCCAGATGATCAGTGTTTACAAGCTCGATATATATGAAAGCAGTTTCATTATAAAATCCCTGCTTAATTGACTTGCTATAAACTTTGAACCATGCATTAGTTTAATCAATTAGTATATCACACACCTTTACATATAGATAAGGATAAATGGTACACTAGTAACCACATACATGTCCTTATCACAGTAAGGTTAACAGAAGTAAGCAAGTTAACAAATGTAACACAAATGAACAATTTATACACATACAGGTAATTTCCACTGTGAACATGCTACAATTTTTAAAGCCTTTTTATAGTTTTGAGAAATCAGAGATTACCAAAAAAGCAAAAGCAGCAAAATAAGCATCAAGCCGGTTGACAGAAGCAACATAGTAAGAAAGTGTATTATGGAGCCAGAGTGCTGGCAAACAATCAAGCTGTCATTTGCTACAACATCTTTAGTGGGAATTCCTGGCTGCTAAAATTGATAGGTTGTATTAGTTTAAAGACAAACTTTGGATGCTTGTTTTTGCTTCTACTTCACTGTCTGTGTGTGCCCTTTTAAACGACATCTGTTATCAGATAAGCAAAAAACTCCTAGCTTTAGGGCGTAACAGGGAATGCTGCAAGCATCAGATCCCAGGGTGACAAGTTCCAGTGTGAAAGTTCAAGTCCACCTGAAATTAAAACTGATTTCAGACCAAGAGTTCAGTCCTAAGATTTTTCTGATTTTGAAGATGCACATCCAAAAGAGCTAGAAGTCTCCTGTCATTTGCTAGCGCTAAGATAAGACTAAGATGGAGCTCCTAACTGAAGACTTGAAAGAAATGATGGAAGAATGGTAAGGTTACCCTACACATGTACCGAACCAAAAGAAGAGATGAGGGCAAGAAAGAGCAATCAGTCACCACTGTACATGATGGTGACAAATGGGGAATGGCTGGTAAGCATGAAATAAGAATACATGACTTCTCAAAAGGGAGATGAAAACTTACTTACTGAAGTAATAAGCAATGTTTAAAATTCCTCCCTTCTCCCACACTTACCCAACTACCTCAACAGCATCATTAAGATAGGGATCAATTATCATCTCCTTTGAAACGTTCCAATCTCCATCCGCAGCGATGATGCCAATGTTCCTTAGACCCAGTCTGTCCAAAGATTGTCGAAGTACCTTAGTAACAGATAACACCACTTAAAGCACAGCCTTCATCAAGCAGGCAACATAAAAATTTAAGACTGAAAACAATTTAAGAACTGTAGGAGTTGGTAGAAGCATTTGTCTTCAGACTAAGATGGGCAATTAAAGTTCTCACTCCTCAAAGAAGAACCATAATGACAACTAAGACAAAGTTAATGATAAGTATTTTTAACACTGAAGGGTAATCTATGACATTCAGATAGCTGTTAAATAAAAATGGGCTTATCACTTGGATTACTTTTGACACCCAGTGTGCATATGTATGTGTACTCCACTTGGACAGTCTCAGCATACTGATTCTGGCCATTGCACACATGTAATGCATGACATACGAGTAATGCATTTATCATAAAGTCAGTCACGTTAAGTTCATCTAAAAACTATGACTGGCTGGAAACGTGGAAATGGACATACTTCCATGATGATCAGAAGTGAAAGTTAACCCAATTCCAAAAATAATATATAGAGAAAACAGGAACTGATGTTTTCAAATAGAAAAGACCTTGTAACTATGCTATTCTCTACAACAGAAACCTTTGCCAAACATCCGTCCTTTTCAAGTGAAGAGCGCCTAAACATTCTTTCCACAGGCTATTCTACTGAACAACACCAACAAAAAATAATCCTTGAAGTTGCAAGTGTCTGATATTTAATTTTAGCCACTATTTGACTCTCATATGTGTCACTAATTTTCAGGAATGTAATGCATAAAACTGGAATTGCATATCGACAACAAAACTGAAGGCAATCAACTTTGAATTCAAACATGCCAACAGAAGAGAATTCCTATTCTGTATTCCCAGATTCTCCTTACTATTTTACTGTCAAAGATGATAAACCTCTTACATCTGACTGTGGAACTTCATAGACAAAATACACCCATATCTAACAGTTAAGAATGAACCAGGCTTACAGAGGGCTGGTATTATACAAGCATGTTTTATCTGAACACTCAATAAAAAATAAAGTTCAAAAAAGTATGTTCAGCAGCTTTCATATACAGCTGCACCTGAAAAAGGGTGTTAGTCCATAGCCTAAAGTTGTTTTTTCAATCTCAGATATAAAGGAATAGTGCCCTACATGCTGTATGTATCTATAAGAAAGCTTTTTCCAACCATTTCAAGATCAGTAGGCATGAAACCTTAAATAATTCCCTGTAAGAGCCCTCCAGCAATGTGAAAGAGAATAGGGAGCCTATCTGTTTTGACATGTAATCAAATAAGAATACAAAGCAAAGTCCAAGTATTGCTGACAATGAAAGCCTACATCTAAAGGACATAAACTTATTAAGAAGAAGAAAAGTAGCAATGAAGTTTTGTTCAGCTCCTTGAAGCCTTCAAAGGCTTCAAAGTATAAAGTTTAACAGAAGAAAAATTCATACTGATAGAAATATTTACAGTATGGTCCTTGCAATTTAAAGCTTTCTAGCTAGCTAGCCATCCAGAGAAGCTGCCAAACCATAGAGACAGTTCAGAAGAACAGAACGACCAGAAAGGCTGCAGAACTTCCATGTTGAAAGCTAAGTACTCAGGACAAATAACTGTAGGCACTCAAAATGCACCCCTTATGCAAGGTGGCTCCCCCACGCCCAATATTCATGTTTATGTACAGATACTCCTTAAATTTCAAGGTTAAAGATAACAGTATTTAAAACACAATTGAAAGAATGGGATCTTCTTGAATAAGAATTTGTAAGCAATACCTACTTAATAAGAAACACAATTAGCTTCTTAGCAGAAGTAACTAAAATAACTGCTCACAAGTAAAAGTTCAGCAAGATAACTAAGTGCTTATCTAAGTCATGTATTTGTCAGACATTACAGAAAATGCCTGGTGTGTAACAGTACATTGCATTAAACAGACCTTTTTAAAAACGGCAGACTGCAAATAGAACTATAGTGCTGATTAGAGAAAAGATGTCATGCAACACTGCAGACTGTAAGAGAATGAATGATAAAACAGGTGCTACTTAAAAAGCCTTCTATCAATTAACATACAGTGGAGGGAAGGCAACCACTTTTCAGCAAATATTTGGGTGACTTTAAGATCAAGTTTTAAACTTAATATCTAGCTCTAGAAGCCAAAAGCTTAGTCCCAATTCAACAGCATTTAAAAAGCTAACAAGTAGAAAGCCACACCTACACTGGAAAGTTTGTCCTCCACATTCATTCTCCCCACATTAGGAAGCCAAGACAAATAGATGTGAAAGCCTTCCGGTGACGCAAGGCTAAGTAAAACAGAGCATTACTACTTCTTACAAGAAATACAGGAAGTCAGAAAAACGCTCTTTAAAAAAGAGCCAATCAGTGACAGAGTGGAATGAGTATTTTAATTATACAATCTGCCTTCTCTCTCTGATGATTTTTTTATGAAGGGTTCAGTCTCACAGGAATTCCAAGTAATATAACATCTAGTCAGTGAAGAAAAAACAAAAAAAGAAAATCTCAATATTTATGTTCCCCCTTACTTGCACTGTTTTATTTCAGCCAGCAAATAAGTATTTTCATTTCTGTTGTGTTTGCTTCTGTAACATACATACTGAAGAGCTAGAGATTTCTACTTGAAGTACACACACACTATTTCCCCCTTCTTCCCTACTAGCGTAACATACTTATGATTAGGATTATCCTGTAGGAGACCACAGGTATCCTTAGTGATTCCTCCACTAGCCTATACCTGATTAGTCAAACACTTTTCCTTTTGAAAATGAAAAGCCTGGAATCCTCTTTTTCTGTGGTTATCTACTACAAAACAAAACAAAACAAAAAAAAAAACAAGACAAAAAAAAAAACTTCCATCTCCTGAGGGGTTTCTGTCATAACAACAGCACCCTATGAACTAATTTCCTAGCTTTAAAAAAAGGTAGGCTATGGTTTGTGCTGAAAACACACTGGGATTGGATATCTTAGGAGGATTCTAAGCACACCCACTGAACACGTTTAGACAGGGATTTAGGTAGCTTCACTGGCAACATCTGAAGCATCTACACAACAATCAGAGTTTTGTTAGCTGCCAAAAGAAACCAGACAACTCAATATGGAGGCCAAGATATCCAGCTGTGTCACACTTCAGTGTGTTGGTCTGTCGGGGTTTAAGCCCAGCCATAAATCAGCCATGCAGTTGTTAGCTCCACCCCCTTCCCCTTCCTCCCCCCACTCCCAGAGGGATGGGGAAGAGAATCAAAAGAATGTAACTCCCATGGGTTGAGATAAGAACAGTCCAGTAACTAAGGTATAACACTAAACCACTGCTGCTACCACCAATAATAATAATGACAAGGGAAATAACAAGGGAAGAGAATACAGCCTCTCACCACCCACCGACCCATACCCAGCCTGACCAAGCAGTGATCTAACCCTTCCGGGTCCCTGCCCCCAGTTTATATAGTGGGCATGACATGCTGTGGTATGGAATTTCTCTTTGGCTAGTTTGGGCCAGGTGTCCTGTCGCTGCTTCCTCCCTGCTTCCCCTCCTCCCTGGCAGAGCATGAGACTCAGAAAGTCCTTGGTCAGACTACACATTTGAGCAGTAACTAAAAACATCGGTGTTATGAGCGCTGTTCCCAGGCCAAAAGTCAAAAACACAGCACTGCACCAGCTACTAAGAAGGAGAAAAAATGACTGCTACTGCTGAACCCAGGACATGGTCTTATCTCTGGAAGGGATTTTGTTAGTCACTAGAAAACTCTAGTGTCAAACATCCCTATACAAAAGGAACTAACGGCCTAAGCCTACAAAAGTGAGAACCTAGAATATACATTTAATGAAATGAGTAGTGGAGTAAAGTATATGTAATAGGATTTCATAGAATCATAGAATAGTTAGGGTTGGAAAGGAACTTAAGATCATCTAGTTCCAACCCCCCTGCCATGGGCAGGGACACCTCACACTAAACCATGCCACCCAAGGCTCTGTCCAACCCAGCATTGAACACTGCCACAGATGGAGCATCCACAACTTCCCTGGGCAACCCATTCCAGTGCCTCACCACCCCTACAGTAAAGAATTTCTTCCTTATATCCAATCTAAACTTCCCCTGCTTAAATTTGAGCCCGTTACCCCTTGTCCTCTCATTACAGTCCCTCATGAAGAGTCCCTCCCCAGCATCCCTATAGGCCCCCTTCAGATACTGGAAGGCTGCTAGGAGGTCTCCACGCAGCCTTCTCTTCTCCAGGCTGAACAGCACCAACTTTCTCAGCCTGTCTTCATACAGGAGGTGCTCCAGCCCCCTGATCATCCTCGTGGCCCTCCTCTGGACTTGTTCCAGCAGTTCCATATCCATGTGGTAAGACTTGGAAACTAAGTTACTGTAGCGGCAGTGGACTGAGAAAACCAGTTTTAAAAACATGCTGATTTACATATTTTTTAACAAAACTCCCATAAAGCTCGATATAAGGTATTCCTTTTTCTCTGCACAAGGTATACAACCAGCACAGAGCTTTCTGCCAGTGCTTCCTGCCCTCCTTCAGTCAAGCACTGCACAAATCACAGGAAACAGCTGTAAGAGTAATCATCTAATTCTATATTCTATGAAATATAATTTTAAAAGTAAAAATCTTATAGGAAATCATTCTCAGTTTTCGAGAGTAGGTGGAATTTTATATATGCCAGTCTCATGAAAAGATACTTAAAGATACTTTTTTTGCTCTTATTGCAATGTCAAGTTTAACAGTTGCACACCATTTTCCCTATCACTCTCCTAAAACTAATCTTTAAACAAAATAACTACAGAAGTTGCCAGGACAAATGATGTGACTAACCTCATCCTGATGTGACTAACCTCATCCAGTGTACACAAACCATAAGAACTGAAAATTTTCTAAAAGCCACTATTGACTAATTTTAAGACCGGATTCAATCCCTGCCAAATTCTGGGAAAAAAGAAAATCAACAGTTTTTCTGCACATTCAGTTTTACTCTTATTCAATTTTAAGATGTAAAGCTATTGCTTCTTAGCCGCAAAGCAGCAACAAGGAAATGAAAAAAGCAGAAGCTAGTACTTAAGATTCCACTTCAACATAACGTAGCATAACATAACAAACAGAAGTGAGTTTTTGAAGAAGTGCAGAGAGGCAGCAGGCAGCAGCATTAAGAGATATGTCAAGGCTGTTTATGTGAAATACCATGTTCTTCTAAAGCCTTGAGAACAAGACATGCTTAATTTTGCACAGCTAAAAATACAGAGCTTTTATTATGTTTTCCATAAAATAAGAACCTGGCGTTCTATAGCAATAATTTAGGGGCATTATATTGACTGGTACTTTGCTACAGAATTTTGAATAATTCTAGATCCTGGACTTATAACTATATCCAAGCCAGTATAAAGATGATGAGTTTGTATGGTTTCAGTAGCATCAACTGCAGCTTCCATCAAAATGTAGAGGTCCTAACCATTTAGCATACATTGACACTCCTCAAGTTCCAAATAACAGTTTCAGACACAGACACACAAAAAATAAAATCTAGAGATCTGATCCTGTTAGCATTCCATGCCTGCAACTACAAGAAACAGAGTCCAGTAAATGAAGTAGTTGTAGCATTAAGGTCCCTCTTCTAAGTAAAAGGGAAAAGGAAAGAAAAGCTATTTCTTTCCATATGATAACAAACATTTCACTTTAGAGAAACAAGAAAAAATACATACCTTAATATATTTGCTATTAAATGCCCTTTCATTCCATACCTAAAATGGAAAAGTAAAAAGCCATTTAGAAAAAAATCAGGATATGTCATGATTAATGAAAGATTTATGTACATGTAAGATTACACAATCTATTAATGAACTCCATGGTTTCCATTTGCTAGAGAAAAGCACTCTAGTTGGTTTTATTATCAGCTCTTCAGGGGAAAATTTTGTTTGAAAGCTCAAAATGGCTGCTTGTTTATCTATCTCTGAGGTCTACTGATTGCCTTCTTGCTGAAAAGAACTTCAGAGCTACTTGAGCTCAACAGTGGCAGCAGAGTTACATTTCTTACCCATGTGCCTACAGTTTTATAAGTCTTTGAAAAACACATTATGGCTTCAAGGTGTGGACCTCTGAATGGGGCCTGCTGCCACACACTGACAGAGCTAGAATAAGTTACATATTGAGCAACTGCCTACAGCCTCAGTGGGTTATTCAGTGGCAGAGTTCTTTCTAATTTACACAGGACTATACCCATACTTGAACACAAGAGATCCAGTGCAGTTTAAGTAAACAGACACAAAATTATCTAATTTCTCTTGCTCTGGATTTTCCATCTTTTACAGAAAGAGTGCTTAAGCCAAACACAGCTCAAAATTCAAAAGGAGAAATGCCGGTCTTCCTTTCTACCAAATACCCTGAGCAATAAAATTTATAGTCAGAAACCTTTCTTTTTTCTAACCACAACATGAACACTGTAGCTCACATTCACCTGTAAAGGTGAAAGTATCCCCCCATAAGTGTAGATTACCCAATCATGTACAAGTAGTTTCTTACAGGTGGCATATGTCCATTTGATTTTGATATTTCTAGATCTTTCAATGCATTAGCGCTGACTTGCATGACTTCAGAAATGAGCCAGTCATAAAGTTACTTAATTTCATCAGAAAAAGGCTTATTTCATCATAAAGCAAATAATGATATAACACATACTATAAGGCAAAAGAGCAGTAAAGACTAACAACGTAGAACCAGAACAGCATTAAAATTGTTTTGACAGTTTCCGAGCTTCCATAGACCTCACTGCTTTCCTGTATTTCAGATTATACCCACAAAGAAATCAGACAACATGCAATGTCATCACATTGCCTGTAGAAGCAGAAATTCCCTTTTTTTAGAAGTACAGAATTCAGAAGGCCGATCACCGTGAAGTAGCAACACAGAAACCAGACACTACTGAAATATGTACAGTACAGAACTTCCCCTCTAAGAGCACAGTGAGAACAAACAACGGCACTTGCTCTCCCTGTCCCCCCTCAAGCTGAATTGCTGCAGTGCCACTGTGTTAGCCAAAGTGCAAGACTGACTCAGCTGAAATGAATCATCAACACCAAGGGAGATACATTCCAGAGGAGTTACACATCAGATATACCTTCCCACATTATAGCAGAAAGGTCAGACTTCCTTTGAGGGATGGGAATCACAGTTTCAGAAGCTTTGCTCTGGACCATTTAAATGATTTCCAGCTTTTTTGCACTTAAACAACTGCCTCATATCAAAACACTTAGAAGTCTAAAACAGTGTTTCAGTAAGTATAGGACTGATTTTAGAAGAATCCTATCCACATATTTTCTTAATCAGAAGAAAAAAATAAAAAGTTGAATCTCAGTCAAATAATGACCTTGAAAAGTGTTTTTCCATTGTCTGGTTCTGTCTCATCTCCAAATTATGAGATTTTTCTCAGACATTTATTCACTACTCCCATATATTGCACTATAACACAATATAGTAGCTAAAGTACTGTAACACATGCACCTTTATCTACTATAAATAATCCAGGTAAAAATGGAAGAAGTTGTAGAGGATTGCCCTGTGGCAAAACAGCAACCATATTTTATGCCAAGAAGCAATGTTAGCTGACTTTCACAATCTCTGACTGAACTTTTTGTTAGCTAGTAACCACCGAAACCCAAGCAGAACAAACAAGGCAGAAAAATACAAGCCCAAGACTCAAACAGATTTCAGAATTCTCAAGTTCTCTGACAACTGTTCCAGAATTGGAAAGGCAGGTGACTAGCCATGTTACACTGGCTCTGCTTTAAAGGCCATTACTGCAGAAAGACTGTAAACTAACATAACTTCTGCCTTTCACTCTGCAACAGAAAAAGCCAAAACTGCAATTATAAAACAATTTCTCTCCCCATCTTCCTCCTCCAGTAATCAACAGAGACAAGACCAAGATCTTAGGAATGAAGATATATACAGGAGATTTTGCTTTACTAACCCCAACATAATCAATGTCCAAATCATGATAGTGTTTAGCTCCTAATATCCAAGAAACAATATAGTAAGCAGTGACATCTGGATAGTCATAAGGCCAGTTTTCACCCTTCCCTATCCATGCTGGAAATGTCCAAGGTAATCCTGGAAAGAGAAGAAAAACAAATTAATAAGTCATTGGTCTACACTACTCAGTAAGCTTCAATAGCAAGCTGTAATTTGCTCTACCTAAAAAAGAAGGAGCGGATATGCACTTCAAATTCACATAAGTTTCATTGTCTTCACTGGAGCTATGTGGAGAGTATGCTCTAATATAAATTGTGATCAAACATTTATAGCTGCCTTTTTTTCTTTTTTAACCTAGAAAACCGTCATTACTAGAGAACACAACACTTAAAAGTCCAACTTCAGGATAAAAATTTACAAAGTTATAGACAAAGGAATCAATACTGAACACCAAAAATTGTTAATCTGAATTTCAGAAGAAGTGATCTGATCATAATAGAGGAAGAAAGATTAGGATCATGAAAAAGCACTGCCAAGTCTCAGCTGTTACTGGATCTTGCAGTAAATAGAAACACCAAATTAAGCTAAGCAAATCCTGCTAAGTTTTCAGCTGACTTCCTATAAGACACCATAGGCTAATTCAAAGGCAAGCTCTCTTTTTTTTTTATGAGAGCTTGATATGTGGGAAGAAAGAGGTTATTAATAATAGCAATTAGTCCTAGATGGCAAGCTTACTGCTTGTCATAGTGCCTGTCTAACAAAACCTGACTAGCAAATCCTGCACCGAGTCATGCGGGACTTCACAAATCCTGGATCCCTAAAACAGGGGGGATTAGATACTTTTTAATTGATAGATTTCTTACCTTGTTTCATGTGAAATACATTTTGTAAAGCATTTCAATCAAAATATAGGGTTCCACATTTGTACCCTCACAGCACATACACAACCCATGATCAAAACAGGGAAACAGGACAGTCCTCTTACAACTCAACTATGTACATAAGATAAATCAGAGGACAAGAATCACCGTAGTGGGGATGGGGTGATGGGTTTGTATTGAGAACATGCAATTTAGTGTGTAAAGGAATTACAGATTTATACTTCCTGTAAGGTTACTTTATCCCTCCTTTTTTTTTTTCCTCTATTATTCAGAAATTCAGCTCTCATGATATGTTCATTTCTGTGATAGTCTAAGCATTAATGTTACTTGATACAAGCAAATAATAAGTAATTTCTTATCCTATGCTACTTGTTACAGTAGCACAGCATAAGAACATTGTGTTTCTCTAACAAAGTGAAACACAGTAAATTTAAGTGAAGCATTAAGGCAAGTTTCCCAAATACTAGAGAGTCTACTTTATCTACTACAACATCAAAACATCTGCCCATTAAAATTAATATCCTAATTAAGGGACTGATATGTAATGTATTTTGCAGGAAAAAGGCATTAGTAGTCTAAAACTTTAAGCAATTTACCAATAAGTTTAATTTTGGGGTTCCTCTTTTTAGCTTCTTTCATTAGCCACCATTCATAGCCCCGGAAGTAGTTCTCATCATTTTCATAGTGCATATGGGAGGGTTCAGTACCATCTAGGAAGGAAAGAGACAGGTAACTCACAATTATCTTCTGTGTCATAAGCTATTACACATTATAAAGCTTTCTATATTGCTCACTGCCATAGTATGCAAGCACGTACCTCCAACATGGTTCACATATTCTTTGGTATGTATTTCAAAGCAAAAGGTATAGTGAGAGGGAACACAGAAGATTTGCCACCCTTCTTAGCATATAAAATTAGCAAAAATTTAATATTTTTTTATTCTTAAGGGACTGCTTTCAACATCAGAATGTTATTAACTACTGGGCATCTTCTATCTCTAGCTATGATAATACTAAATCATTCATGATTATCTTGGTTCCAACAACCACTAGGAAAGTTACAGCACTGAGATCAGGAATGAAGAAAACCAAACAGATGTAGAAGCAGGTTATATCTAAACCAAAAGGCAAACAAAATAAAATTGTAACTTGCTGCTTCTGTGCAACGCAAGTCCAGGGAGAGAAAAGAAAAGAACTGTCATGAAGTTTTTCAGTGACAGGAAAGAGATTTTTCTATATTTATAGCAAAGATCTAGTTTATAATTTCAACAGTGTTCTGTGAATACAGGAAAATTTTCTGGAATCCACTGAATTCCCTCAGCAAAAGGTTTGGAAGCAAACTAGAAAGCTGCAAAAAAAATCAGTGTTGCATGGGCAGTCATTACACACAGAAGTCAATAACTTGTTTAGATGAATTATAGTTGCAATTCCATGCACTATATGCCTAATTGTTACAGATTTCTTCCAATAAGACTTCCTCCCCCTCCCCCCAGAACAGTACATTTCATTACAGAAAAGAGGATTGACTTTTTTTAACCTGACATTTGACTATTTGGAAGTTCTATTTGTCAGAGTCACAGAACAGCAATTAGATTCCAAATTTAAACTCCTGATCACACCCCTGAGGTCAGAATAAGAGCTGCAGTCTAGTGCATTAATACATATGATTCTTGCTGATCTCCTAAGATCTAGAAAGACATCACAGAAGCATGTAACGTTCTTCTTAGCCAACATCAAAAGTATTTGAAGAGAAGGTCTGTGCGTGCAGGAAGACAACCCCATTCTCCTCTAACCAGCAGTTTATTGCCCAAATACAGAGATCTTAAACCAAATACAATACTTTTCTCCATGTTAATTTTTCTTAAGGAAAGTAAACCAAAGAATGAAAATGAATATCTAACGACATAAACATTAAAAGAAAAAATAAATAAAATGCTACAAAGACAGATGCTATGCCTTCTATTCATTAACTGAGTCTGCTTTAATTCTAGATTTAATTTGTGTGGGCAAGGGAGGGAGGAAAAAAAAAAAAAAAAAAAAAACAACAAATGAACTGTAGTCTAGTTACTGCTTCCAAGCATCTGATCACAAGCAGTTACTAAACAGTTTCTCTTTCATGTAAACGTAGTAGGCTATACAAATTACACCAAGACATTTTCATTTGCAACTGTGGCCAGGCAAAAAAAACCCAACCAAACAACAGTGGGTTTACTGTCACAAAATGCCACTCCAGTGAAATGTAGCTGCTCATTAAACGAAAGAAAAATAATTACTTCTGACAAGCTGTCTTCGCATTTTCATGCTTTTAAGACATAAACTACCTAGTCCTACACAAGTTTTACAGTTTGTATTGCAAAACTGCTGTTTCAGAAATGCCCTGCAATTCAGAAAATTACTACAGCTTCCTTAATATTCAGGGGGAAAAAAAAAATGGAACTTGCTTGCTCCAGAATGCAACCTTGAAATCACATGATAGTGAGAACTGTCTCCACAACGCTCGTGTAAATTTCACTTCTACAAGTTAGCAAACATTGCTTAAGTTTTTCTGCAACTTCACTACCACTACAGAATGCACCTCCATGCTTCAGCTGCAGTGACACACGCAGGACATATTGCCTACTGCATCACTTCAACCAAAAGTTAAACCCTGATCATGCTAAATCCATACCTGTTGATTGTCCATCACCCCCAATCTCTACTTTGAGGATATGTAAAGAAGCACCAAAATTCGGCTAAAAAAGAGAGACAGAGAAGCAAACAGAATCCTGCTGTTAATAAGAAAAATGCAGTAAATAACTGTACAATGTTAAGAATGCTAAAAATTAAATTATTTTTTTATTATTAAAAAACTCATCCATTATAAATGCAATGAGAGATAATACAAAATTCTGTTTCACAAGGAAATTGAGCAAGATAAATAAAACACTTATCTTTAGTCAGTTCCACTGACTCATACATCATTAACAATGCTTCTCCCCAACTCTGCAGATTTTAAATTGATTATGCTCAAGAAAAATACAAACACGCTCTTTAAATAAAACATGGGCTATATGAGGAACACAACAGTATTTTTTAAGGTCATTAAAGTCGAGTTTGTTCTCAAAAAAAAAAAAAAGAAAAAATTGAAGTTAATATTTCTGTAATTCTCTGATGAAAAGGGTTGCACAGCTTATGTGAAACAGCATACATATGGGTCAAAAATATCTAACTACAGGCAGAAAGGCAAGAGAAAAAAACCCATCACACTGGGAAACAAATGGCTACCTAGTCCACTCTCCTCTTTCCCTAGCATCTGACTAGTGGAGCAGTATACAAAATTCAAGCTCATACAGGTGGTCCTACTCCTAGTATGTTCTTCCAGCCATTAGTGGCTTAAGAGTTGGTCAAGCCAGAACTGCAGCTAATCATTATATTAATAGCCACTAATGAGCTGGCCTCCTCAATGGAATTGCGCAAGTATAATTTTGGTACCTAAAAAAAGTTTTATGAGGTCAGAATGCAGTTTGATTAAAAAAATATGCTGCATAGACAATATTTTGCTAGGCTTACAAGTTTTGGATTTCTTTATTTGTTTGTAAATAAGAAGCAAATACTCCCTATTTACCATATCTCTTCCTGACATTTCCGATTTTAAACTTCTAACATATTTGGCCTCCTATCCCCATCACAAAAGTTAACTGACATTAAAAGACAAGGGAGAACGAGGCAAGGTATACTCCTCCCAGGTATCTCATGACAGCTTAAGGGTTTTGGTGAAAGAACATGTCAAAAAGTCTTTGAAAATCATGATCTCAGGTAGATTTTTATTTTACCACATGTATATTGATTCCTTCAGTAAACTCATATTTGTAACACACAGGTTTGATCCCCCAGCCACAAGTTATGCCTAACCTTACTCTTTAAAACCAATTCTATTTGGTAGACTATTCCCCTCCAGCCATCTGAATTGCACTACTTGAAAGTGACATGGCATCCTCTTCCAGCAGAGCAATTTAGAGTGCCAAAAGCAAAACAAGTTATTACTGTCCAGTGCAATAATTTTACCATGTTGTAAGTTGGGTAACTCCACGGTTACACTTGCTAACTAAAGCTCCTACAAACCAGTAACATTCACACACCTTCTAGAGTAACTAACTGCATTTATATTGGAAACTAGTTTGGAGTAGATATGGTATTGAAATGTTGCAGTCTGCACAGCTGTTTTCACATTATGTGAACCAGTACTCCAAAACAATAAACAAAACTGCCTCAATGACTGCACATCCGGCAATTGCTACAAACAGCTAAACCCTTCCTTTTAGCCACAGAAATTATTTCATCCTCATTAAGCCCAAATTAATGACCAAAATATGTTGAAAACATGTTTTCTAAAACATACTGTGAAAATATAAAAGGAATTTTCATAATAGTCAGAACAAATAGACTCCTGAACCACATGGTGGTTGTCAAAAACAACAGCTAATATTAAAGGAGATTCTTTATAAGATGGGACTTTGTCCGATTTCAAGTTGTACTGAATATGCTATAGGAGTCTAACTTTATGCAATAAGAAATTCTGGGTGAAATTAGACATTATTGTATTAGTGAAACCAAGTTTACCTTGAACAGATAATCCAAAATCTGGGAGCGATAAGGTTCTTGATAGTTCACCAGGAGTCTAGATGTGGCCTAAAATGGAAACAAAGCAAAAATATGAAAACTTAACTTTCAAACATATAAGTACATCCCAGTCTGTCAGTCGAGGACTTTCACATAGCTAACAAAACAACAAAAGTAATTCTAGCACCAGGAACTCAGCTAAGCCCCTACAAGAAGTCTTTTCTAACCCTTCAATAGTGCATTTCTGGTTCCGTAGATTACAATTGCCTTGTACTTCAGTTGCCTGCAATTTAACACAAAGAGAATCCAGAGAACAGAATTAGCACAAGCAAAATGCAGTCCCCTTCCAGCATCTTTTATCCTGTTCTACTCTTATCTCCCTGCTTTGGTGCACTTTACACCAAAGGCAATGGGAGTTCACTGGGCACAGAGGCAGGAGGGAAAGGAAAGCAATTCGGGATGTCCAGGAGCAGGTAAGAACTTGCAAGAGCTCCCAGCTCTGATGGCTGGACTACAGGAAAGCATATGACTGGCTATTGTTTCATCCAACACTTTAAAGCTCTCACAGACAAGTACTGAGGAAGATCCTCTACAGAAAAAAAAACCCGCCCTGGTTAGCTCTCCTCCAATAGCACTGAGGAAGTGGCTGGCCCTCGGCTACCCAAGCAGACTGGTGAAAAAGAGCCACTGTACATCTGACAGCAGGGCAGGCGCAAAGCAGGGCCCGGCTCCAGCCAGCTGTCCCCGCAGTCCCTACCACTGCCCGCACGGCTCCCATCGGGACCTTCAGGGCAGAGCTCCCCATCAGAATTCCACTCAGGTCTTCCCATCTCCACCACCTTCCCTTTCACACACACCCCCCCTTCCTCAGGGCCTCCTCACGGTTCCCTGAGAGCCCCCCACCAGCCAACGCAGCTCCCTCACAGACACATCAAGGGGCTGCACCGAAGTCACCGAACGTTCGCACTGACGGAATTCCCCGCCTAAGCGCCCATGACAACCGCCGCCTCGAGGAGGGTACCAGCAGCACAGCAGCGCCGCCGGACCCCCGCTCCCGGCCAGCCGCCGCTCACCCCGCCGCCGCTGACAGCGCCGATCCCGTCGAACTGCCTCCCAAGCCCGCAGGCATCGTCGAGCTCGTAGGTGGCCGCCGAAAGCGCAGCAGCACCGACTCCGGGGGGGCCTGGGCCCCAGCTGCAGCCAAGCAGGAGCCAGCCCCACAGCAGAACCGCGCACTGCTCCATCGCGCCAGCCCCGCGCCGCCGACAGGGTCCGGAGCGCGCCACGGCACCCCGGCAGCAGCTCGCCACCACCGTGCTCTGCGTGTCACGTGACAGCACAGCCTGGCAATCACCTGAGGGGCGGGGCACGAGAGCCCTTCCCCGCCATTTTGGTAAAGGGAAGGGCTCAGGGAAGGGAAGGAAAGAAGGCTGTCGGCCCTTACGGCAAACGCCCGGGTTGAAGTTAGCGGTTGCCATTTTGAGACAGGGCAAGGCAAATTCGGGCTGGTGGGAAGCTTACCGCCATGCTGGAATTGGGCACTGAATGGCGAGTGAAGCTGGAGGCGGGGCGGGTGGTAGGTGTCACGGCTAGGCAGCGCTTCTCTGCGGGTACTCGGCGAAGTTGGGTTTAGTACAGCATGAGCAGGGATGTTGTGAGAGCAACAGCAGAGTGACTTTTCTGGGGGGCAGAAAAAGTAAGGCATGTCTTTGGTAAGGCATGTCAGTTTTCCTGGGAGAGGAACAGTGATTCCCACTGAACCTTATTTCCAAGCTCTCACCAGCACCTAGTTAACTGGTTTTGCCGCGCTCTCAGGCTGCCACTAAATCCCTTGTAAAGTAGGCATAACTGGGCACTCTGAAGGAGAAAACTGCAGCGCGTTGTGAGGAAGCCCTTTGACTGCACGCACAGGAACGGGCAGGGAGTATCCCGTGGCACACGGCCAGACGCAGATGCCCAGCCAGGGAGAGGGGTGCTGGCCGCCCGCGGGCTTCCCGGGGAGTCCCAGTTGGATCCGCAGCTGCGTCCTCAGAGAGGGATCCCAGAAGTGGGTTTCTCTTTTACAGCCTTCACGAGGCATAGGGCAGGGCAGCCGTATTAAAGTGCGACCAGCTGAGATAGTGAAGTGCCACATGCTAAAAGCTTCCGTGAGAATAGCCAGGGTGTTCACTCAGACTCCAGCTCATGAAAGCATTTGACTCAGAAGGGTAAAAAGGAGATTGGTGATCGGCTTGATAACCCTATTAAAAAAAAAAAAAAAAAAAAAACCACCACCTTTAAAGGGGAAGTGTCTGTTTGCTGACCTCGGTGTTCTGCAGAGGCGATGCCGTGTGCTTAAAGGACGAATGAGGAGATGCAGTAGCTGACATCCTGCATGCAATGTGTCAGAGCAGTGGAAAAGCCCAGGTTTTGCACATTTGTGTCCCTCAAGAATGCTGTTATTCCAGCCACTGCCTGTCTTGTCCATGTCATTGAGAGATCTAATGTCTCAGTGGTGACATTACCTGACTGACGTTTCCTGTTTGTTTCATTTTTAATAACAATACTAAACACAAAACATTTTACATTTTACAGCATATCAATAGCAAACTAATGAATCTGCTCACACCCAAATGAGCTATACGATGTCATTATTGCATGCAAGAATGTCATTATTGCATGCAGAGTGACTTCCTCAAGGCTACAGTGAGTCAGTGGCAGAGGTAGAATTATGTTCATGGTCCTAATTCACATTCATTCCAGCAGACCTTACAGCTTTGCACACCTGGAAGGCTTGCAAAATCATCAGGAATGATGGGTTGATTTTGATAATATCTTAATTTAATGCATCAATTTATTCCAGGTAGAAGGCTTCAGCTGTGGAATTCAGTCCTTTGTTCACTCATAGGTGCCTTAAAGTATCAGCTTTCAAAACTCATATTTGCACCCTATGAGTGCCTCCCCTTTTCTGACAGAGAAGGTGTAGAAAAACAGTCTGTTTTGGTGGAAGGAAGAGACTATTTTGGTGGGACTCTGAGGACTTTTATTCTGCATTGAGAATCCCGACCTTACTTTTACCTTGTTTTTTACCTATTCTACCTTTGTCTATGACCCAAAGATAATATGATCTGGATCCTTTGTAAGCGCCAGTATAGCCAATAAAATTGAGGACTTACTTACTCATTGCTTCTTTTGTAGATAATTTTCCACTATTAATATTTTTCTATTTCAGTTGTTCTTTCTTGATAGTACATTAATCTCAGCCAACCTGAAGAACACCTCTTGTTCCACGATGACTGATTTGAGATACTGTGCATATCCGGATCTCAAAAAAAAAAAAAAAACCTTTGAAAACTGTTCTGCTTGCGTAAGAAATTGTATGCTTTTTCTTCAGTGAAGTATGGGAACCCACAACAACAGCAGAACCAGCTCAACCAGATCCTGTTCTTAGTAGGTACCATGTCAGGAAAAGGTTGGTGAAAAATGATAAATCAGATCTTTGTGTAATGACTTTTCTCTCAGTGAAAATAGACGTTTGACTAAAATTTAATTTAGAAATTAATCTAACCAAGTGGCTGGGAAGTCTCCCTTTTACCAAACTGGAGGGGGCTATGATATCAGTTCAGGAGTGACCACAAGTAGAGAATGTTTTGATAATTCAGGCTTCATATTAAAACAAATCAGTAGAAAATCTAGATGAGAAAGTCATGCTCTGGTTGGAAAAGAGGAACCAAATCTCTGCATCCAGTTGTAAATATTACAGAGCTGCCTGGTATTGTTCTCAAGAACGTCAGGATGTCCTATTTTAGAACTCTTAAATTTCCTCATCTGTTTCATTTCTCCTCTTCATCTTAATCATCAAACAGGCCAGTTTTTGTATTACCCAATAGATGTAATTTCACTTTTTAAAGGACCCTATTGATACCTATGGACCCCACTGACCCACATAGACCCCATTGACCCCCATTAATCCCTATGGACCCCATTGACCCCCGTTGATCCCTATGGACCCCACTGACCACCATAGACCCCATTGATCCCCATAGATCCCATTGATCTCTATAGACCCCATTTACCCCCATAGACCCCACTGATCCCTATGGGCCTGCAAGAGCTCCCTGCTTCTTGCAGATGGTACAAATAAAAATTACCTTTTATAAAGATGGTCCTTGTCTGCTCCCGCAGTGATCCGAATGAGTCGAGGGTTCCCTCTGGGAAAAATTCCCGAGGGCCCTAGGGAGCCCTGTCCTCAGCGGGTCCTGCAGCTGAGCAGAGTTAAGGTCCCACCTGGGTCGCCAAATTGATTCGGAGAAAACTCCAGAAACAAACTTGCCAACAAAGTTTTCTAGCTGACAAGCAGGTATTCTTTATTGCGGTGCCGGCAGACACGGGGGATACCTCCTCCTAACATGTGTCCCCATATTGCTACACAAGCCGTCCTTATATAGCTATGGAGCATGCATACATATTCATGAGGCTACATATGGATTATATCATTTTCCAGAAAGTTCCCCGCATGCGTACAAAAATGTGGTGGTGGTCTCTGAGGGTCATTTACTTCTTCCAACAATCTTCATCACTGCTGGCAGCCTTTGAAGCACGTCCTAGTAGATGCTTATACCAGCTTAATCGGTTTGTTAGCACTCCAGACATAATAATCATCCCATCCTCCTGCTTATCAGTTAGTTTAACTGCAGCCTATCCTGGGCCCCTGCCTTTCCAGATACTCCCTATCTTTATGTCCTGTTCTTCTAGCCTGTTTTTCTTACACTCATTTTGTACTAAAGTCATAAAGGCCTAAACTACGCCAACTACAGCAGTTTATCTTGTACAAGAACTCTCAGCATGTTCTCAAGCTGTACTCTATATTTGCTTCTCTATATCATTCATCTCACTACCTTTCCATTACTACTGTTACAAAGCTATCACACTTAACATTACTTAAAATTGATTCTAAGAGTTTATATATTTCATTTTGTAATATTGTATCGCCCTTTCTCTCATTAGAAATGGCCAGAAATTCATGAGAAATGATCTAAAACTGTTCAGAAACATGCAAAGTGGCTTAAGAAGACTTAGAATTGGAAACAAATTCTGCAGCACCTGAAAAACAAATGGAAACAGAGACACACACTAAGAGATGGTTCAAAGCTGCAGCCATGCCTCAATCAGTCCCATCTCCCTCTCCCATCACTTCACTGATCATCCACTGGCCTTCGCAGGTTTGCACTTCTCTTCTTCGAGCCTGTGCACTGTCTACAGAACACAGCAACAAGGGATGTTTCTAATTGCACAAGAATTACAAGACACAGCACCAGTTGCCGATTCAGTCTGCCAAACAAAGCTCACCTTGCCCAAGTCAGCTCTGCCTCAGAGATCTCACTTCGCTCCTTGTTCTGCACCTCCTCATTTAAAACATAAAGCAAGCCCTAAGCCAGCCAGGGCAATGAGGCATAACTTGATTCTGACACAACAAGTTTACCCACCTGGTACCATCAGCTCTGCTCAGCCCTCCTACATCAGCCTGTGTCGTGTGCCTAACCATATCTCCATCTGCAAGAACAACTTTGCATTAGTCACCATAACGCCAAGCAAAAGCTTAATCTGCCTCTAAGTCTCAGGCTAGACTCACATGGAGAGTCAGGTATACATGCATACACAGACTGACACTAAGAAACTCTGAACCCCGACACTCAGACACTCTGGCTCGGACAGTAACTCTAGATATACTATCACAGCCACCCACAAGCAAACTCTCTGGCCCTGACTCATTCATTGCAAGCTTATTCCCAGAGCTCTTCTGTCCATTTACACAGATCATCAAGAGCAGAGAGCTACACTGACTATAAAAACCCACTGCACATGTTCTAGAGTTGGAGAATTCCGGGTGAGGGCTACCGAGAGACAAATGGAGAACTCTTAACTAGTCGATTAATATAGGAAAATATCAAGCTAGTAAAGGTTACAGTAAAGGACACTGCTGACACTTGCTTATCTTACCAACCCCAAGGACCCTGTGAAGACCTTCAGGAAACCAGCTCCGAGAATCATTATCACAGTGCGAGGTAGCAGGCTCAGCCTTCTCGGGTGTCCCTGAGGAGGCAACGCTGACCTGGGTGGGATGAGCTTCTGCCTCCCTCACATCGCATGAGGCTTGGGCTTTCATACTCACCAAAACATTCACTCATTCTGAGGCAGGGGGCCAGCCTACGTCAGGAGGAGTGGCCAGCAGTATCTAGAAAGGTCTTCAGGGGTTGGGACTTCTCCAGGCAGTTCTAAAGCAGGACTTTCCAGCTAGGAACCAAAGTTGGGATTACTAGGGAGGAACCAATGCACAGCACATGGAGAAGGAGCCAAAGAGGACAAACAGCAATTTCCTATCTATCTTTGTGTGTTTCACCACAGACCATTATCTATTGTCCCAGACACAACACCCCAGACTTCAGCCACACCAAGGTAACCTTTTCATCCTGGCATTTAACTCTGAGTCACTACTTTCACTACAGCTGACCATTCCCCTCCCAGGCACGTCCAATTGATGACAAGCCCTACCGCGCTTTATGCTTGTCAAACTGGAAGAGAAATGCCCAACCGGCACCCAGGTAACTGACACAAGCGGTCAGGATCCAAAGAACAGTGGGCAGAGGAACGTGCTGAACACCTTGAGCTCAAGGAGCAATGAGGATATCAAGACCTGAGGAGAACACAGACTGCTCGTACTCCATAACACAGTCAAGCTGGAGCTGCCCTGCCCACAGCTATCTCATACTGCTAAGGAACCCACTGCCTTTCCCTCGGCCCCAGGCTACATTTCAGCCCCCTTCCTGTCACCCTGACTGTGCCTTTCAATCTCCTTATCCTAAACAGGAATCCCTCAACTTAGCTTCCATAGCACCGTGGGTCTCGAGACAGCCTGGATGCTCCGAACTCCCACATCACAGTTGTCATGGGTTCAGCAGCAGCAGTCATTTTTTCTCCTTCTTGGTAGCTGGTGCAGCGCTGTGGTTTTGATTTTGGGCCTGAGAACAGCGCTGATAACACCAGTGTTTTCAGTTACTGCTTGGTAGTGTTTTGTCTGGCCAAGGACTTTCTGAGTCTCATGCTATGCCAGGGAGGAGGGTGAAGCAGGGAGGAAGCAGAGACAGGACACCTGACACAAACTGACCAAAGAGCTATTCCATGCCACAGCATGTCATGCCCAGGAGGTGAAGACGGAGATCAGAGACCCGGAAGGATGTGGTGGTGGATTGGGGGGTTCATTGCTGCGGGGTGCGCTGGCTGGGTCGGGCTTGGTGAGCAGTTGTATTCTCTTTCCTTGTATTTCTCTTGTATTGTTATTGATGGTAGCAGTAGTGATTTGTGTTATGTTTTAGTTACTGAACTGTTCTTATCTCAACCTGTGCGAGTTGCATTTTTTTCCAATTCTCCTCCCCTTCCCCCCAGGACTGGGGGAAGAAAAAGAGGGGAGTGAGTGAGTAAAACTTCGTGAATTTTACAGGCTTAAACCACTGACAACAGTCCTGGGATCTTGCTGTAGCTGCCAAGTTCCTCTTCCTTGTCTGCAACAAACAAAGGGGAACACACTGCACTGGTCAACCTCACCACTCCATGAGCCGTCGATGCCTGCCTCTTCTGTAACACTCCTTTACCTCCTCAGCATTATGCTCTCCTACTCCGTATCTACTGCAGAGTACAATTTGGGGACATTCCTCACCTGAAGGGTCTAGGAGGACGATAGAGAAAAATGTCCACACTTACAGCAAGCCTTTTCCTTACCTCCCTGCCTCACCTCACACACCCATCTGACTCCAGAGGCAGAGGGCAGGACCTGCAATACCAACCACAGATCATGAACCCCTTTGCCATGTTGTTCTCAACAATTTATCACCATCCCCACACACAACCCCCATACCTTCTCACAGCTCTCCTCAGTTTGCAGCTTTGCTTCTCTCCAGTTATCTACAGCACCTAAAAAAGGAATGGAAACAGGCACACACTGAGAGACTGTTCAAAGCTGCAGCCATCCCAAAACAAGTCCCTATCTCACCTAGCTTTACTGCTCATCCACTGGCCTTTGGAGGTCTTCCATCCTTTTATTCTGACCTGTGCACCACCTGGAAAACACGAACAAGAAAGAATGCTTGTAGTTTTATGAAAATAACAAAACCCTGAAATAAGTTGCTACTTGGGTGTTCCAAGCATGGCTCACCTTCTCTGAGTCACCTGAAACTCACTTTTCAGTTAGAATGTGAGGGAGAGTCTGAGACAGGGAGTCTGTGTTAGTCTCAGTGTGTGATTTGTGTGTATGTATGAGCCAGTCAGTGTCAGATTGAGCCTAAGTGAATGTGAGCAAAGGTCTGAGCTAGAGTGTCTGGGCAGCTTAAATGTGAGTATGAACCTGAGCCAGTCTGTGTGAGAGAGCCTTTAGTGGATCTGTGGATTAAGAATGTGAGTCTGAGCTGCAGAGTTTCAGCCCCAGATCCTCAGCAGGAGAGTGCCTATGTGGTCTAAAAAGGAATATGGTTATGGGCCAGTCTGTGTGAGAGTGAGCCTGCATGCTCTGTGAGTTTTGAATGGAAATCTAAGCCTGAGAAAGAAAAGCCAGAAAATTAAAGCCGGGAAGCCACCAAGGGACCAGAGCCAAATAGGAAAAAGACCCAGATGTGGCTTGTCAAGCTGCTTTTATCCCACCTGATGGTTTGACCCACCCCTGTCCCCCGGCATTGTGGGAAGGGTTGTGGGTAGGCTCTGGGGTATATAAAGCACAGCCTTGTAGTGGTGAGTTTCTTTTGGGCTTGGCTCTTTTATGAGTAAGTTTTTTTGATGGTATTGTTTCTGTTTGTAAGGTAAGCAAGCATCAGAAAGGTCCTTTACTGTGTCCTTTACTCTCCCTAGAGTTTCCTACATGAATAAACCAGTGGTGAATTCTGTATTTGTCTCTGGTTTTCTCTCATCTGCAATCCTGGAACTCTGGAACAGGTGTGATAATTTTTTAGAATCGCAGTGTAGCTATCTACTCTGGATGATCTGCATAAATGGACAGAATAGCTCTGGGACTAAGGTTTCATTTAATGGGTCAGGGACAGAAGAGCTCTCGGAATGAGCTTGCTTTTAATGGGTCTGGGCCAGAGAGTCAGCTTGGGAGTGGCTGTGATAATTTATCTGGAGTCAATGTCAGAGCCAGAGTGTCTGGGTATCAGTTTGTGTGTGTGTTTTAGTCTAATTCTCAGTGTAAGTGAGAATTATGTGGCCTGAGAGTTAGAGTCCGATTAGGCGTTTATTGTGGCTTTGTGGTGAATAATGGCAATGGGGTGGGAGAAGTCAGCCGGCAGTGGGAGAGTTTTGTCGGTGATTATATAATTTGTTCTGTGAGTGGAGAGCTTGCTCTGTGCCGGGAGGACCTAACCACTGACTGCAGGATTTAGAATTTGACAGCAGAATATAGTCTGCGACTGGGAAATTTGTGTAGAGAGAATTTAGTCTGCGACTGGAAAATATATTCTGTGACTGGAGAATTTTCTCTGTGACTATAAAATTTATTCTGTGCCTGGCGAACTGAGTCTGTGCCTGGATGTCATGGTTTAAGCTGTAAATCTCACGCAGCCTGTTCAGTCACTTCTCCCTCTTTCTTCCCCCCCACTCCGAGGGGGGGGGGGGGAATGAGGAGAAAAATCGAAAGAATGTAACTCCCACGGGTTGAGATAAGAACAGTCCAGTAACTGAGGTGTAGCACAAACCACTGCTGCTACCACCAATAATAATAATGACAAGGGAAATACAAGGGAAGAGGATACAACTGCTCACCACCCGACCGAGCCAAGAGAGACTTCCAGGTTCCTGCCTGCAGTTTTTTACGTTCTGGACATGACGTGCTGTGGTATGGAATAACCTCTTTGGTCAGTTTGGGTCAGGTGTCCTGTCTCTGCTTCCTCCCAGCTTCCCCTCCTCCCTGGCAGAGCATGAGACTCAGAAGGTCCTTGGTTAGACCAAAACATCACCAGGCAGTAACTGAAAACACTGGTGTTATCAGAGCTGCTCCCAGGCCCAAAATCGAAAACACAGCGCTGCACCAGCTACCAAGAAGGAGAAAAATGACTGCTGCTGCTGAACCCGTGATCTGTGCCAGGAGAATTTAGTCTGAGACTGGAGAATTTAGTTGACTAAATTCTTAATTGACTTTTTAAAGTGAAATTGTACCCATTTTTTAATTGAATTGTTCCAAACAGAATTAAAAAGAAAAAAAAAAACCAGAGCATGCGATAAATTACTGTCACATAGTGAAAAGAGAAAGTGTGCTCATATAAAAACTTTCCAGCTGTTTAATTGAATGGAATTATCTGTGAAAAGAATCACTCCTGTGCAAGCCACATCCAATCTCAGATTCAGTTTATAAAAAAATATATAAATATGCAACTTATTGCAGTGTATGAATTGTTATCTTTGTTAACTAGAACTGTTCACAAACTTCCTCCCCTCAGTACGCAAACAAAGTAATACAAATTCTGAAAATAATTAATTCTTTTTGCACAAACTCCTAAAGTCACTGTAATGTATTTTTGTGGGCTCTTCATTGGTGGATTCTTAGACATTTCTGTGATAAATTTGTTGGGAAAGGCAAGTGACAAGCCCTTCAGTCAAAAAAAAAAAAGGACCCTATGTTTTGAACATTAATAAGTGGTTTGTAGTGTATTCCACTTACGTAATTGGGCAATATTTTCAATAAAACTTTGATCAACTTACTGAAAGTATTCCTAGATTTACCAAGGTTGCTACATCCTTTGTGCATACTTCTACAAAACTATATTGCTTTTTTTCCCATGGATAAGTTAAGGTAACAAGATATTTAAAAATGGAAAAAAAAAAAGAGGAAAAAAATAATTAAGAGACATGTGAACTGTTGCCTCATTGGTGTATTCAAGAACAGCTTCCTGTTGTTTTATCTGATGAAGCAGTTCTCTTTTCAGAAGCAGACATGGGTTGCACTACCGATGGCATCACAGTGATTCTGCTTCGTGGTGAAACGTCTGCCTAGGTAAGTCTTCAAAATCCAAGAAGTCAGATACAGAAGTTATTTCCTGGTACAGATTTCGGCCTGGCTCTCCATTAATGTGATGTTCACATCCTGCAACAAAAAGAAGGGACAAAAAAGGGACTGAACAGATTGCTTTGGGAGAAGTATTTCACTCCCAGCACAAGTGAAACATGAGACAAAGGGCAAATGACATCAAAAGATTGAATTAGGAAATACATGTCAGCTTGATTTATTGTTATAATGGTATTGCCATGATCAGAATACTCGTTGCTTAGGAGAGGGGGAAGGATGGAGAAAGACAGTATTTTGGGGTGAGTTTTCAGGATTCTGAATTGTCCTGTCTTCACTGCAAAAAATGCCTCAGGCCCCACAGGTGGTTCCAGTAGCCCTTCTGTTACTGTTCTTTCATATTTTATGGCACTAATAAGATACTCAGCACTATTTGTATGAATATACACAGTGCTTAAAACTTAGCAGAAATATAAGCTATGCTAAAAAATGTATCTTCCTAGAGTACCAAGTGTAATGAAAATATTTTGTACATCTTTCTGTGTGCATATATGAAAACATGATGAACATAAGGATATAGCAAAGTATTACTTGCCTGCATGGCCTACATCCTAACAAAACATAGCTTTTTTTTTTTCTATTTGCTCATTTTAGCAGAATTTTTATTCTGTATTAAACAGTTCATAAAGTGTATCTGAAAGCTAAAAAGACTGAGAGCTCTTTTAAACCTGTTGAAGTCTCTACAGAATCTTATGGAGACGTGAGTGAAATTTAGTGTTGCATGAGAAAGCAAATGCATTTAGTGTTGCATTTTAAGCAAATCATCCATGTTACAGAAAGGCATGTTTCAGATCTTCCAAACTGTGAAGCTTTTCAGAACTGAGTTTTGAGATCTGCCCATGAAGAAAAAAGATCCAGCTGTGGAAGGTCCTTGTGCTTGAGGAAATCCGCTTGGCACTATAACTTTTTTGAGAGCACAAAACAGTATCTACTTTGTTGAGATTGCTTTGAGAGAAAAAAGAAATGAAGAAAACCTGTCCTTCCATCTAATGGCTGCTATACAGCAGCACCAGTACAGCAGCTACTGTGCTAGTTCACGCAGCGTTGTTTTCTTTCCCTGAAGCTTACCTAAAAAGCAAAGTACCTGCAAAAATTTAGCACGTTATAATGACTTCTGCTTACAGTAATTTGCCCTTTGATGAGCTTGATTTTGAAATAAAGGGTGAAATGTTGCAGGTGTTTCCAAAATTAAACTAGTGTTTATTAGCTTATGAAAGATTTTTATTTTTTTTAGTGACTAATCTTTTCTGTTAGTAACACAAAATCCTAACAGTCTTCTGTCTGTCCCAATTCCCCAAGCTATAGTAGAATTCTGTATTCAGAATTATCTGAAAAATAAAAAAAGGCTTTTCCATTCTTTCCTTAGAAAGTTGGTTACAGATAAGAATATGGAATATCATTTTGTATTTGTGCTTATGAAAGTATAACTTTATACTTACATTGTTACTTTCAAATTCTCATAAATAGAAACACCACAGGAAGCCCTCTTTGAATCTGGAAAAGATACTGTAGGAATGCATCAATACAAATACAATATATAATGAGTGCTTGCCTCCAGAAACTTTTGCAAGGTTCCTTTACAGGCTTGTTTGCGTACATTACTCAAAGCATAGCATTTGCTAGTCCATTTCTCTGAATTTTATGTCTGTGACTTTTGTCAGAGTTCTTGTACAGCAGTTGTTCTGTGCAAAAAGACAGGGACAATGATAATCATTATAACCTGGCTAAAAAAAAATTACTGTTGAGTGGGGTTTTGCTTGGTTGGGTTTGCTGGTGTTTTGTTTCGTTTGAAGCACATCTGATACGAAAGCCTATAAAATAAGTAACAGGTCTGCAGAATTAGTCAGTCGTGAGTTTGGTACATGAAAGTCAAACCATTAAATTACCTATCAATAAACAGAAATTCCTTGATTTTTAGAAAAAATCCATTGAAAAAAAATCAATAAAAATAAACCCATTTAAAAATCAATGGGAAAATTATCAAACCTTGTGTTTTAGGAAAGCTGTAAGCTAATAACATCCTCCTGGGCAAAACCAGCAGGTACGCTCAGCAGCTGAGAGAAAACCTGGTAATACTTCAGATGTTGCATTCAGGTAAGACAAATAATTTTGTATTATGAAGCCCTAATTATCAGAGAAAACCTGAGCAAAGAAGTATGATACGGACCACTTTCCCCTAGTAGCTGTAATGGAATGTGTTGTAATTGGGGCAAAACAGTGCTTTCTGCTTTTATATTTCTGTGCAAGAAACTGCTGCATGCTCTTGGTATAATTCATTTGCTGGTTCTTTAACACACTACAGTACAGGTCATCTATACATGCCAGTATGACACACTTCTTGTTGCTATTATCATTGAAAGCATGTCCTCATATAAGTATCATCCATGTGTCATCAAAGCTGGGACATTACCTGGGGAATTTCAGACAGCCTCCAGGGCTTTATTCCTAGGCACTGTTGATGATACTGGTTAAAAATAAAATTAAAATCACTGGCTACAGTGACCTGTGAAAATTGGACAAAAAAAAATTGTCAAGGTGACAAGTTTCATGTGGTCGCAACTCTGAATCCCATCTTCGGCATCCTGTCCTGCCATTAGCCAATTATATCTTAAGATACTGGTTCCTTAATGTGGATGGCAACAGACCAAAGCAGTGTCTTGCTCCCCTCCTCCACCCCCCAAAAAAAGGGATTTATTCAGACAAGTGCAATATAAGGACAAGTGTTTCATCTTGTGATCAGTGAGATCAACAGACACAACTTCTAGAAACAATGAGGTAAAAAGAGAAAGCTGAAGGAAAAAAGGTGGGTGGTATCAAGAATTGGCATGCTGGTCTGTGAGTACATATAAAAGAGCTCATAAAGCTAACTTTGAGAGACGTGACTGTGAATAACATGGAGACAAGTTGGGATCTTGTAAGGAGGATGAGTCTGTAATGTAACAACTTCACTAACAATAGAGAAAGAGGTTGTGGGGGAGGGAGAAGGAATTCCAATTTCTCAGTCACACGACTAGCAGACACTGCCTCATACATTTGCTGCATTACATAGATGCTTCTGAAAGGGCATGTTTCCCTGTTAGACATGAAGAGACCTGTCATAGGAAAAGAGATGCTAAAATCTGATTAGAAGAAGAGGTAGGTATTCTATCTTTTACTCATCTGGTCGGTCTGCATATGTTTGCTTTGCTTTTGGTGAGAAGTGGGTCAGCAAAACCCTGGGATCCAGTCTGTAGAGCTAGATTTTTGATTCATGATACTTATCTATACTAGTAAGCTTACAATGCCCTATTTACTGTGTGGTTTTACTAAGCCACACTGAAAAGCAGACATCTGCAGTTTTAACTAGTTACCATATAAGTAAAGCTACTCAATGGACCAGATTGGCAAGTCCTTCTCAAGAATTTTCCTTGTCTTTCAAGCATGTGAGTGTATTTAGCTGCAACTGTGAAAAGTCAGACAGTTTGATCAAATAAAGCAGTGGCTGGTAACATTAAATATGTGCGTTCTGACTGTTCTGTCATTGCTCCTTTTTTTCTGAATACACATTTAAGTTTGTTTTTTTTTCTGGAAGAGGGATCCATATAATAACTTCTCAACAGAGGCAATAAACCTACTTGGGTTTCTCTGATAAACACACAGACCTACACACGCACATACACACATGCATCAAACCAATAATAGGCAGAATGAATTTGCCTACTACATGGGAAGATCCCTGCACCCAAGTTGTCTTCAGTTTGTGCTGTTTCCTATGTGGGAACACTTGTAGACAGTGCTATCTTGCAACCTGCTTGTTCTACCACCTCTTCAGCTACTCTGCTGGCAATCTACATAAAAACCACATGAGTTATCACAGGCAGTCTCTGAAGCAGTATTTTTGTTAGTAGAACTGAATTACAACAAATGTTCCCCATTCTCAAATTCCCTTAACAGTTAGATCTTTGGAGGGCAGAATTACTGAGCATCAGAGCTGTGGTGCAATAAGTGGGTACTAGCTGTCTCATAGTTATGGTTGTATACCCTTTCTTATTTAAAGGTCAGCTTTGCTGACTGCCTCTAAGGCTAATGCACACAATTCATCCGGCCCCACTGCTTTAGTGAGGTCTGCCATCTGACTGATATTTTCATGTTGAAACTCGACACCACAGCTCTGGTAGTGCCTAAGATAACCTTAATTGCTGATGGTTTGATAAACTCATACGTGGCAACTGCAATTTTTACAGGAAGAAATGTAAACAAAAAATTGTACTCGGAAAGTCTCCTCACATGAGCCTGAGTGACACACCAACAGGTTCTCCTGTGCTTGCAGGAACCCAGTAGCCTGACAGGTTTCATTTGAGAGTTTATGGAACATGGAGTAAGCTTTGCTGGAATAGCACAGTTGATGGCAAGTTCTTGGGGGATCACGTACAAAGGAGGGGAGGGGAGCAGGGAAGCATGAGGATACAAGAAGATAGGAGAGGGATTTGCATACAAGCCACACATTCTCTTCTGAGCACATCCCAACATCTAGTAATTCCTGAATCTGTGTCATTCTATCCTTGTCTCTGCATTGACTTACAAAGGAGGATGATAGCTGGGATAAGAAATCTGCCATATTTGTATGGCCGAAATCCTGTTCTGCTCATCAGAATAGTATTTTATTTGTGGCATACTTTCTGATCTCCTTCAACTCTCACACAGGAGAATCCTGGAATTGCAGGACCCTACCCCTCTGGAAGTGTCTTTACTCAATTCTGTTTCTGCTATAGAAGTTTGAATCTAACTTACCTTGATTACTTTAGATATTTGGGTTCCCCTGACTATCTACTCCTGACTCTATAAGTGTTTGAAAACCTCATACAAACAACAATTTCTTTCTTCTAAAAAAGACACCCACCAAGAAGCCCATAAAAAAATAAAAAATGTTATAGCTGATATTTTTTCCTTTTTGGTAGCAGAAGGCTGGAATCTTATATACCAGGCCCTGAAGAACTAATAGATGGCCGCCCATGAAACTACAGAGGGATTTTTACTGCATCCAGGCTGGAATTAGCCCAAAGATACTGCTCAGATTGGACAATGAACAGCACTGCTGAGTGCCATGATGATCACGCCCTGGATAAGTATTTATTTCCACTCGTGTACAGCATTGTGATGCTCATCAGTATTCCTGTCAACTGCATAAGCCTCTATGCATCTTGCATTCAGGTGAGGAAGAAGAATGAGTTAGCAGTCTACATCTTCAGCCTATCCCTGGCTGACCTTTTGTACTCTCTAATTCTGCCTATGTGGATTGATTATGCCTGGAATGGAGATAACTGGAGACTCTCTGCCTTGCTTTGTCAGATTTCTGCCTTCCTTATGTATATGAATTTCTACACTGGTACTGCGTTCCTTGCTTGCATCTCTGTTGACAGGTATCTGGCATTAGTTCACCCCTTGAAGCTCCAGAACTTGCGCACAAGAAGATTTTCATTGATTGTCAGCATAATTGTTTGGCTTCTGGAAAGCACCTTCAATTCAGTTATATTGGTATACAAAGAAGTATTCAATGATCCTTGCAATTTCACTAATCATACATTATGCTATGACAAATACCCCCTGGAATGGTGGCAGGCACAGATAAATTTATTCCGTATATGCTCAGGGTACCTGCTCCCTTTGGTAGTCATTGTGTTTTGCTACCATAAAATCTACCAAGTAGTGAGGTTTAATCAAGCCACAATAGATGAAGAAAAGAAAAAAGTACGGAAACTTATTCTGAATATCACAGTTACTTTTGTTGTTTGCTTTACTCCTTATCATGCTATGTTGTTTATTCGCAGCATCAAAGAACCTTACACCAGTGACCCACAGCTTTTGCAGTTGATGTATAAGGTTTACAGAATAACACAGGCCTTAACAAGTTTGAATTGCATTGCTGATCCCATTCTTTACTGCTTTGTGAGTGAAACTGCACGAACAGACATACTGAATTTGCTCAGGTGTTGCTTGTGCCTACAAAAGCGTGAGGGAAACCAAGTGAAAGACCATGCCCTGTGCAGTTCTGCTATAAAGAACAGTGAACTGATCACCTCTAGAACTTTCTGTGAAATGGAGACTGTCAAAAATTCCTGAACAAGCAAATTTGCATAATACATGTAGCAAAGAAAGAAAATTTCTTCCCCAGTTTGTACCTAGGAAATACTCCAAAAGTCACTGATACTAATCTAAGTGAAACCAATAGCTGGAGCTGATAAGAACTTATTATAGAGGCAATGAAATAAATGCAGCATCAACACATATCTTTAAATCAGACATGGTACATAAATCCATGTTGACAAACAAATGCACAGTCAAGATGACTGTGGCACACTGATAAAATTACTGAGGATCTCTCACGAAAATACTTCCTGTCACAGCTTGCTAGCTAGCCTACATGCTGGGCATACACATACTCAGCTGGAGGAAGCTGAAGTCCTCTTGTCCTAGTGATTTGTCTTCAAGTTTTAGTTGAAATATAAGCTTAGCTGGGATGAAGCCCCAAAAGGGATTTCATTTATTATTTTTTTTTAATCAGTACTGTGGTAGAAGTGGATAAAGCACACACACATTAAAATCATTCAAATGATTGATGTAGGTAGGATACAGATACAGAGGTAGGATGGTAAATGTTCTCTCTAATGTCATGCTGTGATTTATGCTGCTATGGTGGTTCCTGTGTTTCAGTAAGCACTTGAGTTCTCCTTCAGCATACCCCTGAGATTAGCCATTTCTTAAAATTGTTTACCTCATGTGGGCAGGTAGTTACCTGCTCTTAAGCTTTTCAGCTTTTGTTTTCTTTGGAAAAATGTATGTTCTAATGTGTAACCATATGCTGTGTAGTTTCATAACGATATCAATACCAAGTTTCAGATAGTTGAGTATTCATTACTTCAAGTTCCTATATAGAACCAAATTTTAGCCACCAGTGTTTTAACTCGGATGAAATTTTTGCTGATATATTCAGGAAGGAAAGAGAAAGATTGAAAGGTGAGGTTTCACATCTCCACAACATAAAGGATCAGCCTTTAACCTTGCTTATTATGACTGAAATCTGGAGTGTGGTTATGTTTGCAGAGTCAATGGAGCAAGAAGGTTTATATCCATTTGCATAACTGTACATGGAATCCTCGACTGGATGTTCCTGGGCTTTCAGTCTGCCAGTTTAGAAAAATCAAACACAAACCAACAGGCAATACCAACAAACCAGCAAAGAACATGAATGTACCAACAAACATTAAGAATGGCAGCTAAAGAACCCACATTTTTAAAAGGTTGAAGTTAGCACAAATAAAAGTACACTTGTCAATTCAGGAGCCTGTTAGAGGGGTTCCCTGGTAGCAGCAGGCACTGAACCCTCTGAAAAGAGTTGAAATACAATGGAAGGTTTGCTTTTTCTCTTCTCACAACCTTTTTGCTTTTGTTCAGCTGCCAGGAAGAATGCTTGGTTATGGTGGTTGCCCATTTTCATAGGGAAAATTTTTTGTCCTAAAAAAATCCTCCTCTAGCAAGTCCGTGTAGTAGAAAGAGTATGAGGATTTTGAGAACCACTTTTTCAGTACATCTGTAGGTCTGACATTACACTTGGAGGATAGGCATACGGTGGTCACAAACAATATGGAAATTCTCATGAGAAGATCCCTCTGCCTGTAAATTGTAAATTTCTCCATTACAAAAGCCACTTTGATTGTTTTCATGAGTTCCTGTTTGTGTCTATTTATACTTTTGATTAATTTCACATTCTGCAAGGGGAGCTTGAGAGGCTGAGGAGGCTGGGCTTATTCAGCCTGGAGAAGAGAAGACTTTGTGGACCTAGTGGCAGCCTTGCAATACCTGCAGGAAGGGTATTGAGAAGATGGAACCAATCTTTTCAGAAGAGTGCATAGCAGGAGGACAATAAATCATGTGCGTAACTTGAAGCAAGAAGGGTCAGAGTTGATATAAGGAAAAGCTTTTGAACTATGATGACTGACAAGCAGTGCATCAGGTTACACCAAGATGTTCTACGTGCTCCATCCTGACAGGTTTTCTAGACTGAGCTGACCAAAACCCTGCGCAATATGGTGTGGCCTGGCCTCATTGCTGACATTCTTTGAGCACAAGGTTGAACTAGAGACTTCCTGAAGTGCCTCTCAACCTGAATTGTCATCTGATCCTATGAACTGTGTATGTCAGTATTCTGGCTGTTGCTGCCTCTCTGAAAAACTGTGTTCCCTTTCTTCCTTTGTTTCCATTTGCTGGATTTTGTTTTGATGTGGTTTGTTTTTTTTTTTTTCTGTAATACTTTCTTACATGTTATGAAGTAAAAAGTATTCAAGCAGCAGTGCAAGTTACTTCACCACAGATTTCCTGTGCTAACTTATGTATTTTACAACACAGTGTGAAATTTCACTGCAGCACTGGAAAAAAAAAAAAAAGCAGAACCAAGCTTCACTGTAACTTCATGGAAAAAATAACTCAGTGGTTCATTTCTAGACCTTCCATGAGCCAGCAAGGTTGGAAAGCTAACTCTACTGAGGCTTTTAATTTATTTTGAATAAAGAATAATGCAAACTAAAACTAAGTAACAAAACTGAGCCACATTTTGTCTGCTCTGCAAGGGACAGGGAGCCAGGCAGGCTGGGCGACATCCTGAGAAGCCACACAGTCCCAACGGCGCACAGAGCAGATCTGTCCATGGTAACCAGCATTGTCCAACAGCTCTGTGATCACCAGGCAAATCTGTAGTAACAAGGCAGGCCTAAGGTCAAGCTAGCAGGCCAAGTTAGGAAGGCATGGTCAGGATCAGCAAGGCATGAGGCTGGTCTTGGCTGCACTGTGTGAGCACTGACATCTGCACAGGCAGCTAAACCCTAAAGAGTCAGGAGATGAGACCACAGACTCTGCGGAAAACATAGGGCCATGACCCTGTGAAGAAAGCTTCATTCCCACAAAATCTATATTTTTTTAACATTCCACAAATGCTTGTGAAAGCCATAGCTTGGACCAGCTTACTTCAGTATCTGTGGATATTTTTCATAACATCATTTCCTTTAGTACCTCCCTGCATTGCTGAAAATTTACATCATGATAAAGGAAGACAATGACAATGGCTGGCCTATAGGCTGGGCTTCATGAAAAAGCTCAGGTAAGTTTAGGGTTCTATCACTCTATGATAATAAAATGTAGGTACCTAATCTCTTAGATTGTTCTGAAATGTTAAAAAGTGTTCAAATCATAGTCCTCTGGAGAAGAGAGGAAACTTAGATGTAGAGAATACAATGTTCTGTATTTCAATCATTTGTGTGTTTACCTCATTATTCTTACATACCTAATAATGTACACTTTTTCTTTCTTCAGTCCCTCTCCAAATTTGTTTGTTCCAGCTGGACCAAAATATCCTGCCATGTTAAAAAGAACATCTGTGTTCTTTTTAACTTTTCAGGTTACCAGACAGGCACTTCTCACAATGCAGAAATGGCTTCATCCAGGCTCCAGTCTGCAATGTGTATTATTGTTTTTGAATATTCCACTTAGAATTCCTGATGGCTCTGCAGGGAAAAAAGAGGTGCAAATCCACAGGAACACTTCCCAAAGCAAGGACATTCCTTAAAGAAACAAGTTTATAAAATCTAAATACTTGTTTATTGACAAGAAGAAATGCATGCATTTAAATTCCACTTTTCTCACAGACAATGCCTAAAAACATTAATGTATGTATGCCCTCGGTGAGTCACTGTATTTCCTATCTCAATTCCTGATCTATGCAATAAGAATATGGATAATTAAAAGGGCTGTGATGGTGATTTAGTTAATATCCATAGGGTATGAAATGTCAGTGCCAAATGGTATTGTTGTCAGCATAATAAAGCAGAGGTGAATTTATATGTCAGTAATTCCCTTAAAGAAGAATCCATCTGCCAAAAATGCAGCAGAGGTATAGCTTAGCTTGTAATTTGGGAGTTTTTCAGTGAACAGTGATGACCTACCTGGTGAAATTTCAGACTTCATTTAATTTGTTTTTTCTCAGAATCTTAGCCACAACCTGCATCAGTGCCATCATGATGCATATCATTATTCTTTTCTGACATAGCTACATACCAGCTTTGCTTTTTTAATGTCACTGGGGTCATGACTCACATGGTTGTAGGCTAACAGAGACTCTTGCCTAGCCTTTTCCTTTTCTTTGAGTTTCTTAACACTTCTAACTTCAGAGCCCCTAAGATGAAGGGAAGTGTGAATTTGAGTTATAAAATTAACATGTTCCACTTCCTGTTTCCATTCACGGAGAATGACGCCAGTAAAATAATTCTGGTAAGTCTACAACAATATTCAGTGCTGTCACTCATAATTTAATACCAGTAAAGAAGGGAGCATAAGGGCATACTTTAGACACTTTCATATTAAGAGTTTCATCAGGGTCATCATCAGTCTAGATCTCCATTCCAAGGTGGTAAAGGAACAAACTGTTCATTTTTTCCATGCCTCCACACAGCACAGAGAGAGAACATGGGTAGGTTAGGGCACTTGGGACCAGCATGACCACAATTGCAGAAGATCACGGCAGTTGGGTGAAGTTCCCGGTGACTGGAAAAAGGGAAATATAACCCCCATTTTCAAGAAGGGGAAAATGGATGAGCCGGAAGGGGAACTACAGACCAGTCAGCCTCACCTCTGTGCCTGACAAAATCTTGGAGCAGAGCCTCCTGGAAGGCATGCTGAGGCACATGAAAAACAACAAGGTGTTTGGTGACAGCCAGCATAGCTTTACTATGGGGAAATCCTGCCAGACTAATCTGATGGCCTTCCATGATGGGGCTACGGAACTGATGGACAGGGGTAGAGCAGTTGATTTCATCTACCTGGACTTGTGCAAAGCTCTTGACACTGTCCCACACAACATCCTTGTCTCTAAATTGGAGAGACATCAATTTGATAGGTGGATCACTCGGTGGATAAAGAACTGGTTGGATGGCCGCACACACAGAGTTGTGCTCAATGGCTCAATGTCCAGCTGGAGACGAGTAACGAGTGGTGTCCCTCAGGGATCGGTGTTGGGACTGGTCTTGTTCAACATCTTTGTTGGTGACATGGACAGTGGGATTGAGTGCACCCTCAGCAAGTTTGCCAATGACACCAAGCTGTGTGGTTCGGTTGATATGCTGGAGGGAAGGAATGCCATCCAGGGGGACCTTGACACGCTTGTGAGGCAGGCTGATGCCAACCTGATGAAGTTTAACCATGCCAAGTGCAAGGTCCTACACCTGAGTGGGAGCAATCCCAGGCACAGCTGCAGGCAGAGAAGAGAAGAGATTGAGAGCAGCCCTGTGGAGAAGGACTTGGGGGTGTTGGTCAATGAGAAAATGAACATGAGCCAGCAGTGTGCGCTCACAGCCCAGAAAGCCAACCGTATCCTGGGCTGCATCAAAAGGAGCGTGACCAGCAGGTGGAGGGAGGTGATCCTGCCCCTCTACTCTGCTCTTGTGAGACCTCACTTGGAGTATTGTGTGCAGTTCTGGTGTCCTCCACATAAAAAGGATATGGAACTGTTGGAACAAGTCCAGGGGAGGGTCACGAGGATGATCAGGGGACTGGAGCACCTCCCGTATGAAGACAGGCTGAGAAAGTTGGGTCTGTTGAGCCTGGAGAAGAGAAGGCTGCGTGGTGACCTCATAGCAGCCTTCCAGTATCTGAAGGGGGCCTATAGGGATGCTGTGGATGGACTCTTAATGAGGGATTGTAGTGATAGGACAAGGGGTAATGCGTTCAAACTTAAACAGGAATAGTTTAGATTGGATATGAGGAAGAAATTCTTTACTGTAAGGGTGGTGAGGCACTAGAATGGGTTGCCCAGGGAAGTTGTGAATGCTCCATCGCTGGTGGTGTTCAAGGCTGGGTTGGACAGAGCCTTGGGTGGCATGGTTTAGTGTGAGGTGTCCCTGCCCATGGCAGGGGGGTTGGAACTAGATGATCTTAAGGTCCTTTCCAACCCTAACTATTCTATGATTCTATGAACTGCTTGCACAGATCAAGCTCAGTAAGAGCCAGGGGCAGCTGTTTCACCTAGACGCCAGTGCTGCCAATTGCCAGGGCATGAGACGGCAGCTGCTCATGGTTCCAGAGCCCTCCGAGATGGCAGCCTGCCCCTGCTTAAAGCTATCTGTTCCAGCTCACCTGCAGGGTTCCCAGCGGCACTGATTCAAGGCAGCATCTGAGAAGTGATTCTCTGGTGCTTATAAAGGCAAAGAGAATGAAACACCTTGTACATCACATAAAGGTTTTTCTTTTACTGCTGCACCACAATGGCTGTGTTACAGATAAACTGCAAGCCTAAGCTGGCATAGGGAGGTTTTGGCTGCTCAGCAATAAATTTAAAGTAACCAAGCTCTTTCACCTAAATCTTGTCATATCCTAGAAAGCAGTAAAATCTGTTCTGGACTAGGGCCTTGGGAAACAAGCAAACAACCAAAAAAGAAAAACCAAACAGAAAACAGTAAAGTGTGTATCAAATGAAACATAAAGGCTGATCTAGGTGAATTTCAAAGACACTGCCCGAGACACCATGAGATTCTCTTCTGTGCCAAGCCAAAGGCACTAACAGCAGGGTATATCACCTACAGTCTCTATCCTGTCTCTGTACGGCAGAGCAAGAATGCATGTCCCATAGCATCTCTCACTGAACATCAGAGTGTACACATATACTAATTACATCACTTAATAGGGAATGGGAATGCTAAAACAGTGGAGGTGTGAAACACCTGTTGAAAAAAGAAAAAGGTGGAAAAATAGGTCAATTCCTTTTTTGTTCTGTTTCTAAAATTAACTTTGATTTTTTTTGTGACTATGTGGCACGTTGCTTTTCAGGCGGGGTACTGGAGTTAATTTACCATAGACGATGACTTTCACAGGCTTTTTCCCAAGAGCTGGTACTAATATCCCCAAATCTGTGCTGTATTCCATCCCAGCTGAGGCTTTGTTTTGATTTCTTCTGGAAACTCAACTTTACCTGTCATTTCTCACTGTTTAAAAGCTTCTTAACTTTTAACATCAGATGTGCTAAGTAATGTCTGCTTTTCCAGCCCCAAATGAAGAACTACACCCAAGAACAATCTTGCTTCAAATATCTAGCATTTTAGCACAGAGTTTGTGTCTTGATCCCAGCCCTATCTTAGAATTATACTGTGCTACTGGAAAAAAATTGTTGCCTCAGTTGCCTTCATCTGATAGCTGGTACTGTAGCAGATGTCGTGGCAAGTACTAAATCCAGAAAGCTACAGTTAAAGGGGAGGTTCATACATTGTCTTCTGTTTCACATACTTAATTATGCACATGAGGAAACAGTGTAATGAAAATACAGTTAGTTCTTTCTGTAAACGCAGCATGGGCAGAATCCCTCAGGCTCACATCCTTAAATGGAATGAACTGATGAGACTGAGGAGGCATGACTGATGAGATTGTCTCTTCTGGGTTGCAGAAATTAGCAGCTTCACTCCAGTGGACACAAGGTAGGGTTGGAAAAGACAGCTCCAGTGAAAATGCCTCCTCCCCTCCTATTTCCCTGAACAGACTACTTCTGGATGCCAGATAAAAAACTGAGACAAAGCAGTCCACCTCAGGTCACCCTCTAGGCTCCACAGCTATTACAGTCTCTTCTATTTCAGCTTTCCGCAGTCTATTCAGACACACAACAGATGATTACTAGGTGTGAGAGTACACAGCCAGTGGCCTCAGGACACAGCTCTTCCCCACTGTTTTCCCTTCCCCTCCCTTGACACCCTATTGTTCCTATTAGTATCCTAGTTTGAGCCACCAGATCTCAAGCATGACACCTCGAGGGTCTCACAAAGTCGGCTGGCTTATGGCAACTCACTTCTGAGGTATCTTTTCACATTAGGAAACCCAGGGACTCCTGAATAAGAAAGAAGGTAAGAAGCCGAGACTCCTAGAGGGCAAGAGGAACTCTATTCCAAATATTTATGAAGCAATTCCTGAGATTCTCAGAATGAGGGAATAGCACATGGCTTAACCCATTATTTTTGCTTATCCTCATGGACTGTAACACAATGAATAATCCCCAGCAAACTATTCTGCTCCATCTGATAATACAGTGCAACAAAAAAAACAACAACAACAACAAAAAACAAACAAACAAAAAGAAAACCACAACAAAACAGAAAAGTCAAACTATCAATGACTGCTGATACATTCATGGTAACCCCATGCAGGCAGAAGTGAGCTCTCCTTGGCTTGCAAAGAATGAGCCGTGTCACTGGCAGCTTAGTGCATGTGAACTGAGATGTTGTACAGAAAAACAATATTGCATTCACATTTGTTACAGTTAGTGACAGAAATGTGTGAAATATAGGGTGTAATTTTTTGGACACCTGTTTTGACATGACCAGTGCCAGGCTTCCTTCCCCAACCATATGGCTGTTGCTGCACAGCACAGTGTCTGAAGCCAGCCCACATATCACTGTGGAATCTCATAATATAACAGAAGTAGTAAGATACTACAGAGTATTCTGAAGGTATTACCAGTGACTCAACATTTAACTTTGCGTTGAAATTTCAAGCCAGTTGTAACTCCCCATGTTCTGTTTGAGTAGCACATTTCGTCACTAAGTCTGGAGTTCACACTTAGAGGATGACTTGTCTTTATGGAAAGCAGGAAATAAAGTTAGGCAGTAGCATTTAGCAGTTTAAAATTAACTCTTTTTGGAAAGGAAAAAAAATCAGTCACAAAGTGTTTTTAGATCCCTGTTACATCACTTTAGATAAGCCCGGCAAATGCAGCTTCAAAAAGATCTAGAGATACTTATCATTATTGAACACCGCAACTCCATCTCTACCAAAAGAAGTCAAGGAAAATAATTTTATTTGAAAGAAAAAAAAATCCAAAGCAAAAAAAAAAAAAAAACAACAACCCTCATTTGACAAAACTGTTCTTCCTATAGCATTTTTATACTCATGATTTCTACAGACTTTTTTCACGTGGTTATTTGAAAATCACAGCTTTTGTACCCAGAAGTTCTTAAATATTTTCCCTTTTCTTGTGTTCTACGTTTAGAACTGCACATAAGAGTCTTGACAATGTGAAGCTTAAGTGCCTAAATGTAGGAGAGGGAAAGAAAAGGATCCAAAATCTAGTATGTTTTAAATGTCATTATGTTTTTAATAAAATCTTCAGTCATTTGCTATGTGTTTTTTTAAAGCTTAATGTTCAGTTAACAGTAACAGGAAGCAACCCAGAGAGGGTGTTACGGTAGAAACACAGGAAAAGTGTAAAGTTCAAGAATGTTTCGGTAGGTATGAAAAGTTTTACAGACTACAGATGCCTGCTCAATCACTCAGGTCAAGCCAAAGGAACCTGAAAAATGATTTAGCTAGAAGTCTTTGCAAAAATTGTGAACTTGGTACAGGTAGGTTTATCTTTTATTTACTGTGCTTTCATTTTGATTCATTACAGACATATTACAAATGAAACTACTTCTGTGGCTTTTAGCCAACTGTACAACTTACTTACTGTTGACATTTCATTCAGCAAAACCAGGACCAAGAAGTCTGAGACCTTTCGAAGCACTACTTGTGGAGGAGGCATAAGACACCCAGTACAGATATTAAATCTGGCTCTTCACTCAAGACCCGTGTAAATGCAATCCAAAGACATTAAAATAAGCACTGTAATGATTACAGTGAGAAGTGGTAGGAATCCCTATGCTTGGATACAAATTATATTCTGGAAAATGCCTGCTTTCCTTTCACCTCAGCAAATTATTTTTATTTCAATGCATGATTTGCCTCTCGCAAAGTATTATGTACCATTTTCACTCAAAGAAATGCGGCAAAATATTGCATAGAGACAATTGTCTCGATTGTGTTTACAGCAGACTTGTGTGAAATGAGTGAGCTGAGAGATTGCCCTCGCTAGGTGGCGATTTCGGTCTATTCAGACAGGCTTTATAGATGAGCAAAAAAAAATAATCCTAGTTTAAAAATGCGTTTCTTATACGGAAGAAAAGGGAGTCTGGGAGCAGAGCTGGCCACTGCACCCTGAGTTCCCGTGAAGATAGGGCGAGCTGTCATGATCCTTTCAGCCTCTGCAAGCTGTCAGGCTGTGAATCATCAGACCCAGGAGCTTGAAACAAAAGGCCTAGCACCAACACCTGTATAGTTGTTTTGGTTTTTTTTCAGCCTGGGTTTATTAACAGCTGGTTTGTGCTTGCTTTTCTTTGTAACAACTTTTTTGCTCAATTGCGTCTCCTTTCTTCCCAGTATTTATTCCAATATAAATATGTACATACATTCACAAGCAACAGCCATCTATACTGCTAAACAAAGCAGCCTTTTCCAGCCTCTAGCCTGATAAGCCCCTGATTCCCATACTCATCCCACTAGCCTTTTATTCTAGTGTCCTAGCCGAGCTCTGTTCTTGGGACTGGCACCAGTTCCAGCTTACCACCAATGCTCACTCAAAGCTGCTATAAAGCTCCCCTGTGTCTGCTGAAACACCCTATTTGACACGTCACACCAGCACATATATGACACATTTCACCAGTAGTTCAAACTCATCTTGCTATCAGTGAGCTCCTCTCCTTGGACATTTATAGCAGATGAGTTCCCAAGGCTACAGCTCTCTTATTGTCAGCCTCCAAGTACATCAGAATATAATTTATACTGCTGAATAACAATGCTGCTGCCACCCCACCCTGCAAAGATGTTCATGCTTTACCTTTTTATTTCTTTGCAGACATTCCTTTGCCAGAAGTACTATAAAACATTTTCATCGTCACGCTTTCTCAGTGATCAGACCTTTCAGCTCCTGCATTAGAGTTAAGTTCCTCCATGACTTCTTAAACTCTGCAGTATCCAACTTCATGACCTGAGCATTCTCAACGTTCCCTCTGCCTTCTTCCCTCAGCTTTTGTTGCTGTGTATGATGTCACAGAGTCTGGGGTATCCCCTGGGTCAGCTGGGGCTGGCTGTCCTGGCTGTGCCCACTCCTAACTCCTTGTTCATCCTCAGCCTGCTTGCTGGTGGGGTGGTTTGCAGGGCAGAAAAAGCCTTGACTCTGTAAGCCCTACTCAGCAGTTGCATTCCTGTGTTGTCATCACTGTTTCAGCACAAAGCCAAAACATAGCACCATAGAAGCTTCTAAGAAGAAAATTAGCTCTATCCCAGACAAAACCAGAACACCAGACCAGTTACAGTTTTAGCTGATACCACTGCTTTCTTTTCTTCTCTGTAACTGCAATTAGTATTCCTTCATCCTTTGCTATATTCATGGTTTTCTTCTCTCTGGGTATTAAGACCAGAAAGAACAACTGCACAAGCTTCTTTCATTACTTCAGTGATGCCTACAAATCTTCTCAAACCTAGAACTCAAAATATCCATTAATTAGTTTTCTGAACAATTTTCATAGAATCATAGAATAGTTAGGGTTGGAAATGAACTTAAGATCATCTAGTTCCAACACCACTGCCATGGGCAGGGACACCTCACACTAAACTATGTCACCCAAGGCTCTGTCCAACCCAGCCTTGAACACCACCAGCAATGGAGCATTCACAACTTCCCTGGGCAACCCATTCCAGTGCCTCACCACCCTTACACTAAAGAATTTCTTCCTCATATCCAATCTAAACTTCTCCTGTTTAAGTTTGAGCCCATTACCCCTTGTCCTATCACTGCAGTCCCTAACGAAGAGTCCCTCCCCAGCATCCCTATAGGCTCCCTTCAGATATTGGAAGGCTGCTATGAGGTCTCCACACAGCCTGCTCTTCTGCAGGCTGAACAGCCCCAACTTCCTCATCCTATCTTCATAAGGGAGGTGCTCCAGTCCCTTGATCATCCTCATGTCCCTCCATCTTCACTTCAAAGTGATTGACTTGTTTCAGAAAACAGTATGGAATTAATTCAATTCTTAGCATTTATTAACATTGCTCCTGTGTGGTCAGTTTTTATTCTAAGCTATATAATTCATACGAAAAAAAATGACATTTCAATAATGTGATTCTCGAACACAATTCCAAATGTCTGTAACTAGAACAAGGAATTAAAGCTAATAAGGAATTAAACCCTGCGCTGAACTATAGGTACTTCTTTTTTTTACCATCAGGACATACCTGGACACTAAAATGTAAATAATGACCTGTAGTACACCATCAACTCTCATTTTGCTGGTTCGAGCATATGTATTTAAATATTAAATTTAACGAAGAAATATATGAATACTAGGTTGTGAAAATCTATCCAATGTGAAGCATTAGGCTGCTCTTCTTTTTACTTGTGCCTCCATTTCACTAGCCTTTGACATCCGTTCTCTTTTTTCTTTGGTGTTTTCCACCAATTTCATTCTTCTGTATTGCTACAGCTTGCTGTCTTATATGTCCAGAAGAATATTTGTACCATAATCTCTGCTCACATCCTTACATCCTTATTACTAAATGCATGAAACCGTGATCCACTGCACAGTACAGGGAGGTGTCATGTTGGTGAATTAAAAATACAAGTCACTAGGTATCAGTGCTTTGGCTGAGCCAGAAAGGGCGCATCTACCATAATAACAGCCACAAGCTCTCAATCTGCTTTCATATCTAAATGAAAATGAAGGCTCTTGGGCATAATGAGAAGATACTTTCAGTGGAGCAAGGCAGCTTTACATCTATTACAAAGTTAGCCTTTGGATAGTAAAGTCTCCTGTTGCTGCCACGTGGAGCTCTTTCCATCAACTCACATCAGGCTTTTACTTCAGGAAAGCTTCCAACTTGTAAATGCTAGGTGTTACTCAGTGCTCTGCTGGGTGCACACTCACTGGAAAATTGCCATATGCATCCTCAGAGGGCCAGCAGGACAGATCCTTAACCTTTTAGCATCATACTGATCTCCCACACACTGCTTTAGCTCTTGGTAGCTCACTGTTAGTTCATTTTGCTCTCATATGAGAAGGATAATGAGAAAAATATGGGAATAAACACAGAATAACTGTAGAGTGCTATGTTGGGCAGGAATAACAGCTACCTATTTAAAACAAGATGCTTTTTCCTCTGTACAATGAAAGGCAGAAAAAAGAAAAATTGCCAGAAAATGAGATGGGTTTGTGTTGGTTAAATTAAAAAAGGATATTTTCTTTGTCCTGCACCATCTACTGAGTCCAGGTTTCCTGGGCCGAGTCTTCCACTAGCCTTGTTGACTCAGCAGATACTGATATATAGTTCACAAGCTATTTTTAGGAAATCCATCAATGCAGTGTTAGTTAAGGTAAAATACATTTATTAAAAGCTGGAGTACCAAATGAAGCCATGTTTTAGAAATTCAGCCACGAATCAGGCTGTGGGGACACCAGAATAAATTAATCATGCATGAGCTAAATTCACTAGCAAAACCCCTGTCAATCCTTTGAAAGCCTAATTAAGGAGTCAGTAATGGTTTTCTAATACATAAGTATAAAATCTAACATCGAGACTTTTAAAAATAAAATTAATATCCGCATTTCAGAATTTAAATTACAGTAGCAGTAATTAATAATGTCATGACTCCATCATCCCCTTCCTCCTATGGAAATGTCTTTTCATTAATCTATTTTCAGAAGTCACATGTGAAAAAATTTCTGTCATTGTCAGCTAATCAGCATTCATTGTTGAAAAAATCTCTTCATATTCTCAGATATGAGTAGCAATGAGGAAAGTATTAAATGTATTTATTTGCTTTGAAATGCTTTCATAGACAGCAGGCATTGCAATGGGCTGCTCAAAGGATTAGATGAGCTATACCTAATTAAAAGTTCTCTGAGCTGTTGACATGGAGCTTGATGCAAGATCAAAAAAAAAGCTTTTCCAGTTCCCCCAGGAGTCAGCACGTTGTTGCTTGCATATCCTTTAAATACAGCTTGCCAAGGAAGCAGTTAAAAGGACAGTCCAGCTGTCGTGGGATGGGCATGTGAACAGCACTGCACACGCAGCTGAAAAGCTTCCTAGGGTGAGTAGTGAAGGCATTCACAGGAAGCTTTGGGAATGCCTAATAGTTGCCATTTCTGAGGGTGCTTCATCTGCTGACGCATCAGTGACATCTGTGCCTGACCTGTTCTGCTTCCGTGCTGTGATTTCAAATATTGAGTTGTGACAGCACTTGTCTGAGCCATGGCAGAATTTGTCCTTTGATGACAGGAGAGTAGGTAGGTAGGAAAGATGAAAGATGCATTGGCTGTAGCTCTTGATCACATTGTTAGCATTGAATACTTGGCTTACAATCTTTGTCTGAGGGTCTCAGAGCAACACCAGAAACATACAGGAATTTGCAGAATTGGTTTGTATGCCTACAGTGTGTTACCACTTTCATCTAAAGCTTTCTTTAATTAAAGTAGCCAGAGTCTCTGAGAATGAAAAAACTTGCAACTCAGTATTTCCCCTAGCCAGTACAATACATGAGAGAAAGAGGAAGCAATAGCTTCCCATCTATTGCTAATAACCCCTCGTTCAGTACCCCACATGATTGTGTGTCCTCAGATTGCTTCACTGCACCTGCTCCTTGTGGGTATTTGTGTTTTCCGTAAAGCATATACTTGCTTTAAAAATGCATACACAATTTTGTTCTATTGTTTTTCATTCCTACCCACAGACTAAATATATTTTCACATTATCAGACAAAGTAAGGAAATCAGGATTTAAAACAAGGAAATTGAGGCTCTTTCAGTTCTTCTATTTATACTCCCTTGCCAAGAACCTTGAAAAACGCCCTTCATTCTTCCCTTTTTGCAATCTAGGAATAGTATTTTGTGCCAGAGCTGAACACAGGGAGGATACATGCTCTAATCTCAATTAGTATTGACTCTATCATGGTCTGCAGTTATAAACAAAGCTAACAACACTTACAGCAACAAAAATAGAACTAATCAATAATGAGCCAGGAGGACCAATGGTACATTTAGCTTCTGGGAATATAAATTCTTGGCAAGAAATCGCGATTTCAGCTTCAGATTCTGTAACTGCAAGTTTTTGATGTGTCGGAACCAAGTTCGGCTTTTAATCTCAGAATATATTTTGGTAACTTTCTCAATAGTTCCCACTAATGTAATAATGATGGTAATAATAATAATAATAACTACTACTATTATCATTGTTTCCTACCAGCACAATCTTTTTTCAAGAACAAGTAGTTGCGTAATTCGTAAAAGAAAATCATACAATCATCATAGAATCATGGAATAGTTAGGGTTGGAAAGGACCTTAAGATCATCTAGTTCCAACCCCCCTGCTATGGGCAGGGACACCTCATTTTTACTCTGTGCCATTCCAGACAAAATGAGAAAATACATGCCAGAAAGTTTTGTCAGTAAGGACAATATCTAAAACTTCTGGCCTTCTGGGAACATGATCAAATGAAACAGATGCCAAAGGAACATAGCAGGCCTGATCCTGTGCAGAGCTGCCTGTTTATGTGATTATTATTTACAATAGCCATACTTGCCATTCATACTAAGCCACATACAAGGCTTTTGATTGAGATAGAGGCTTATCTTCTGGGCCAGAGTCACTATGCCCACATTACCCTCTCCTATCATGCTGTCATTCTGGTATGTTGCCTTGCTCTTTCTTGTGTCAGGCATTACTTCTCTGTGAGGATGCACTGCACGTGTTAGAAGGGCAGCAGTGAGCTTGCAGGTGTACATGCACAGTCACAGACCACTAAGACTGCTGTAATGTGGCTCCACAGAGAATCAATATAGCCAAGAAAATTCTCTTTCCTAAATTACGGGAAACCATGACAAGACAACCATTCTGTATCACACGGCCACTCCTACCTAGCCAGTATTATACCACCTTAAACACAGGCCACCAGCACAGTCTATATTTTCTAATGAATATAAAAACATTGATTTTAACGGGCACTCTCTCCCAAATAACCATTTTTCTTTTACATTTATTATTAGCAAGCTGTTGTTGCCAGCAGTATTTGCATTACCAGTGTCTGCACCAGAAGGTTAAAAAAGTCTGTGGCTGTGCTTGTCTGTCACCACACATAAACCTCCTAAAGCAAAGATATAAATTGTTATAGAAAACTGGTGCCAAACAGACAATACGGAGCTCTGAAAAGAACCTCTTTGTCCTGAGATCATTGTATTTCTTCCTTACTGTCAAGCCATTTCTGTTTGTAAAGTATCAGGTTTAGTTTGAGGTGCTAAACCATGAAGATTCTTATAAAGAAGTCTTCATCTCAGACGCACAGAACAGAACCCCATTGTCTTCAACCTGGCTTTCATTTTTCTATCTATGGCAATTGAGAATTCACATAAAAAGTTGTCACCATTAGAGATTATGTGTACATACTGACCTTTAACTCCAAACGTGCACCACTTCGATAAATTAATTCAGCAAAGTGTAAAAATAAAATCGTATTTCCCCTGGGTATGGCAACAGTTCTTGCCTTGCAGGGGTTCGTCTGTCTGTAATAACACTCTGTTCAAAGCTGCATATGAATATACTTTCTTTTTTAAATAAAGCAACTGCACATTTTTATTCTAAAAAGACCTTAACCCCCTTGCTGATTGCTGTGCCTTGTGAAAAAAGAGCAGGGTGCCTGATCAAGCCAATTGAAGACATAAATTATTGGATGAGAGAAAAATCAATATTGTATTAGAAGCACAAAGCTTACTATGATGAACGTTGCAGACACCTGCCTTTCTGTTTATAGGTAAATCATCAGATTTCCTAAAATAGACAGGGCTGCTAGACAGCTGATGGCTTAAGCTCAGGGCAATGAGAATACAGGCATAAAGGAAGAAGGTACAGAATGGGAAATGTAGCTATAAAAATCCTCTTGAAGGGAAAGGAGAGGGAGCAAGGTACCAAATGTGACTATACAAGCAACAAGCATCTGCCACCTGCTTTCAGAGCTTCTCCTGTACCTTATAGTACTGTTAGCAGTGTGCAAAGTTATTAAACAGAGCATATTTTACAGTGCTGTTTTTCATTACAAGCCAATGCTGAGTGGTTCTGAGCATCTGAGACTCCAGCAGAAGTCTGTTTACCAAGGTCCTGAGAGGTCCCTGAAATCCTGTTATGTCATTAATTGTAGATTATCCAGAAGCTTCAAAGAGCAGGATCCAAGACATCTTGGTGCTGACAACAGGAGCAGAGGCTCATGAGCATCCAACAGTCGCTTGAGACCTCGCAGGAGATGGCTCTTGCTTCCCTGCACTGAGAAAAAACACATGAGCTCTTCTTGTGCATAGTAAGGAGAGCGCTGTCAAACATGCACAAGGCCCTTGCAAAGTTATGTCTCCTAAATCACAGTGTACCCTTGAGCCCCAACACAGGTGACATCATTTGGGGACAGGTATCTTTCTGGCATATTTCAAATATATTTTTCTCTTCCCTCAAGCTGTCTCTTTGCAGGTAGGTGTGGTGGTGAAGAAATAACCTCACAGGGCTCCAGAAGGCTGTTGAAATGACCGTTCACTTACTTGTACTTCCAAACCCCACTATTAATTAAAATATACTTGATGAATTCTGACAGTTCCTACCTGAGGATCAAAAGAAAGCAAGAAAATGTAGTTTTAAGTGGAAAGACTTAATTAAAAAACTGGAGCACCTCCCTTATGAAAATAGGATGAGAAAGTTGGGGCTGTTCAGCCTGCAGAAGAGAAGGCTGTGTGGAGACCTCATAGCAGCCTTCCAATATCTGAAGGGAGCCTATAGGGATGCTGGGGAGGGACTCTTCGTTAGGGACTGCAGTGATAGGACAAGGGGTAATGGGCTCAAACTTAAACAGGAGAAGTTTAGATTGGATATGAGGAAGAAATTCTTTAGTGTAAGGGTGGTGAGGCACTGGAATGGGTTGCCCAGGGAAGTTGTGAATGCTCCATCGCTGGTGGTGTTCAAGGCTGGGTTGGACAGAGCCTTGGGTGACATGGTTTAGTGTGAGGTGTCCCTGCCCATGGGAGTGGTGTTGGAACTAGATGATCTTAAGTTCCTTTCCAACCCTGACTATTCTATGATTCTATGATTCTAAGTGAGCTTACTGGAAACTTATGTCATTACCCAGAACTGCTTTTTGTCTGAAACCGCCTACAGAGGGTACATAAGGAATAATTCCTCCTCAAGTCCAGACTTCAGGCAGTTTGTGAGTTGAACAGAAATCAGGTTAGAGAAGTGATTAATGATAACTGTAGTAAGGTATATTATTAATTTTTCTCTCTCTTCATCTTATCTCAGATTTTAATCTTTTTTTCATGAGCAACTTCCTTCATAAAACCAATTTCTGTAGAAAAAATCATAGCTCTCATCAGACCATTAGGATCGCAGAGATTAGCGGCCCTGAAGCATCTCTCCTATGGGGAGAGACTGTGGGATCTGGACCTGTTTAGTCTAGAAAAGACTGAGAGGGGATCTCATTAATGCATACAAATATCTCAAAGGCAGGTGCCGCAAGGATGGTGCCAGATTCTTTTCAGTGGTGCCCAGTGACAGGACAAGGAGCAATGGCCATAAAGTAAAACACAAGAAGTTTAACCTCAACATGAAGAAGAACTTCTTTATGTTGATGGTGCAGAGCACCTGGAACAGGCTGCTCAGGGAGGTTGTGGGGTCTCACCCTCTGGAACATTCAAAACTCACCTAGACATGTTCCTGTATAACCTGCTGCAGGTGGCCCTGCCTTGGCAAGGGGGGTTGAACTAGATGATCTCCAGAGGTCCCTTCCAACCCTAATAATTCTGTGATGAGAGATTCTTAGTGACTTTGGTAAGCCCTGGGCTATATCTTATTTCATAGAATGAGTAGTGCTTGTGATATTAGTAGCAAGTTCAAATTTTACTCAGAAAATAGTATTTAATCAGTGTGATTCTCTTTTCCAGAACAGTGTCATCACTAAAGGTTTCATTTGGTTAGACTACTTTTTTGAGTATCATCTCATGTATTACTGCAGTGTTTTGAAAATACTGTATTGCAAGTCTAACCTTAATCTTGAGTGTTAACTAAAGCTGCCTTCTTCATGCAATTCTGGCATTCCTGTACTAATCACCATTTCGGTAGATGTTACAGTACATTCTGCCATCAGTGTGCTTGTCACCTCACTGTCACTACAGTGTTACTTTTTTTAACTAGTAACTGTGGGTGTCTGAAAAGCCCTATCACTCAACCAAGAACAAAACTAGACACCATCAGCACTCATACCTGAGCAGCATTATGTAGTTCATCGCTCTCGCATGCTATTTATGGAAGTAAAATACTGCCCTTGGCTCTACCAATGCAGCTCTCTGCCAGTGCTTGGACCAGGACATGCAGCCCTGTGAGCATATCTGACTTCTCAGCTGGATTAATGTGGTAATCACTGGTGATTGCTCTGAGTGAAACACTACAGGCTGTTCCTGCTGGTGGGAAATGAGCCCGGTGCTCTGCCCCAGTCTAAACCAGTATGTGTGACATGAACCACACCCAGATCCATCTGATCAGATCCATCTTTTTCAATCTGCCATCATGCTGTATATTATCCATAGGACATTGCCTCAGAATTATGAATCATCCTCACTAGGCTCTCCTCATGATACTGTAACAGATGGGCATAACATATATTCCATAATCACCATTCTGGTTATAGCTGCCCTTTTTTATATTAATGAATTTATAAGAAAAGAGCCAACTAGCTGACATTACTAAATTACTGACATTTCAGATAAAAAAGGCTAAAGAAGTCTAAGTCTGCATTAGTAACATAAGTGAAGGCATACCTGTGAAATAATGCATTTCCTCTTGGGTTTGCCTGGAAATCGACACATATAGTCCAAATTTTTGTTATTACCGCTAACTATGGCAGAGTAATTCCTAGAGAGAGCAAGTCTTATGAACAACACTAAAGCTAAAGAAATGAAATATTCAACAGCTATGACATTTTGGCAATACACCAGTAAACAGAGATTTTGATTTATTAGTAGCTAAGCATAGATGAGCCCACAATAAGAGAGAAGCATCTCTCTGCTGCTTGTTTTGTATCATAAAATCTGAACTGCTTGTCAAGTTTTAAAAGATGTGAATTGCTTTCTGCTGCGCAGTCTAAATTTCACAAAAAATTTTCCAGGAGCTAGAAAACCATATTGCATGTCACAAGGATTCAATATATTTGGCTACAAAAAAAAGAAAGCTGAGAAGTCATTTGATCACTTCCTTATGCTTTTAGACATTGAAAACGTGTGTGTGACAGGAGGCAGCTTCTCTGCCTGGCTAGCCAGGAAGGCACCACATGACCAAGTGGCTCAGAAGACACAGATTAACAGTTAAACAGGCCAAGCTTCCTTGTAACAGAGGTTTTTAAACATTGGTAATTTCCCTAGGCAGTCACAACATCACTTTGAGTCTCTAAAATGGTGCAAGATGTTTAAAAAAAAAAATAAATCTATAAAGCGTTTTTTCTAGCGAATATTCTGTGTACAAGGCTCCAAACTAGATAAGCAGGATAGGCTGTGCTGGCCCTTGAGTCGGTGAATCCTCACTACTTATCCTGAATGAAAGCAGAGATTTCCTAGGGTGGCTGTAGGAGCTAAAGTTGTCCCTTCTCCTGCACAGCTAGTATGGGAGTGTGTTTTATCAGCTGTATGCAACATGAAGGGGAGAGCAGGCTGGGCCTTGGAAAAGTTTCATTCCTGCTGCTCCTTCAGTATTGCGTCTACAGCCACTACTGCTGAAATTCAGTAACCAGAATCAAAGAGCACAGGACACCTCCAGGCCTCTCACTCATACTCTGAGTTTCCAGTTGTCACACAGTACTGGCAGCTGCTGATTCCTCTTTGGCTATCAGGTTTTCTCTTAGACTAGTTGTTTCCACTGGATCTGAGAAGTGGAGTGTGTGCTGGTATCCAGATAGGTGCCCTGAACATAGCAATAGTTTTCCAGTTCTGTTGAGGATGAACATTTCTTCAGTTACTTTGCTGATCTCTATTGGTGATGGGATTTTTCTCATCAACACCCCAAAACTTTCAAAGGATCCTGTGTATGTGTACTTGGTGGTGTGTATAACATTTTAGTGCTGAAAGTGGCAAAGCTAGTCTGCAAGGATCCAGTTACTGTATATGTGTACTTGGTGATGTGTATAACATTTTAGTGCTGAAAGTGGCAAAGCTAGTCTGCATTTTACATAAGCAAATTATTTTTAAAGATACTTGCCCATTAACTTCAGAGGATGTAGGACATTGCCAAACCCACAGCTTCCTTGACTTATGTATATTGATGGCACCTCCATAAGAAACTACATTCTTAGGGCCTTGCTTCCATGAAAATAAAAGCCAACTTGCTTTGAATATTGAAAACGAGGACAAAAATGTGCTTTTGTACTATGGCTGTAGTACAACCTAAAGTCAGCTAATTTATTATTCTTGATAAGAGAGAGAATTAATTCTCATAATTTAAAAGATTTTATCTAAAACTTTCATTTTGTTTTCTGTAATCTCTTATTTGCTTTCAATACCACAGTGGCTAATAAAGGTTTGTAAGCAAATCCATAAATGAGACAAATTCAGCAGAACTAACGATATCATAATGCATATTTTTATAATGCATTTTTCCAGTATGAATATTCCTTAGACTGTGTAATTCCAGGCTATTAAAAAAAGTGCTTGCCCTGCATTTAAGATTTGTACTAATGGCTCTAAGCACGTTATCATCATTAATAACATTAATAATTAGACCCATGAATCATTAAAAGAATCACTTCTGCAGCAGTTCATGCTGTTCCTTCACCTGTAAAAATCGTTTCTTCTCCTACAGTGCTGCAGGGAGGGCTCTGACTGAATCTCCCTGTGCTTTGCCATGACTGGTAATTAGCACTGCCTGCTGGTAAAGTAAACCCAAGGTATGGCTTTCAGCTGATCTATCAAAGTCTGCTCTGTTGTAGAAAACTAGCTAGTAAGGGGCCTTCCTTGCTTTTGAGATTGCTTTTGATGGCACACTGGCCCAGACAATCATGGAATCATAGAACCAACTAGATTGGAAGAGATCTTTAAGATCATTAGCCATTACCCCAGGACTGCCAAGACCACCACTAAACTGTATCACCGAGAGCCTCATTTACTTGGGTTTTCAACACTTCCAGGGATGGTGATTCTCCCATGTCCATGGGCAGCCAGTTCCAATGCCTGAGCACCCACTCTGTGAAGAATTTTTTCCTAATATCCAACCTAAACCTCTTCTGGCACAGTGTGAGGCTGTCACCTCTTATCACTTCTTTCTTGGGAGAAGAGACTGACCCCCATCTCACTTCATCCTCCTTTCAGGTAGTTGTAGAGAGCAATAAGGTCCCCCATGAGCCTTCTATTTTCCAGACTAAACAACCCCAGTTTCCTCAGAAGATGTGCTCCAGACCCTTCACCATCTCCCTTGCCCTTCTGTGGACCCACTCCAGCACCTCAATGTCTTTCCTGCAGTGAGGGACCCAGAACTGAACACAGGATTCGAGGTGCAGCTTCACCAGTGCCCAGTACAAGGGGGATAATCACTGCCCTGGCCCTGGTGGCCACACTAGTTCTGATACAGGCCAGGATGCCATTGTCCTTCTTAGCTGCCTGAGCATACTCTGGCTCATGTTCAGCTGGCCATCAGTCAGCACTCCCAGGTCCTTTTTCACCAAGCAGCTTTCCAGCCACCCTTCCCCAAGCCTGGAGTGTTGCATGGGGTTGTTGTGGCCCAAATGCAGGACCCAGCACTTTGCCTTGTTGAACCTCACACCACTGGCCACAGCCTGTTGATCCAGCCTCTCCAGATCCCTCTGAGGAGCCTTCCAATCCTCCAGCAGATCAACACTCCCAGCCAACTTGGTGTCATCCACAAATTTACTGAGGGTTCATTTGATCCAGATCATCAATGAATATATTAAACAACACTGGCTGTAACTCCAAGCCCTGAGGGACACCACTAGTGACTGGTCGCCAGCTAGATGTGACATCATTTACCACCACTCTTTGATTTCAGCCATTCAGCCAGTTTCCAGCCCAATCCTCCTCTCAGGCCATGAGCCTTCTCTTTCTGAATTTCTCCAGGAGAATGCTGTGGGAGACAGTGTCAAATGCTTTACTGAAATCCAAATAGACAGAGTCCACAACATTTCCCTCATCAGCCAGGTGGGTCACCTTATCGTAGCAGGAGATCTGGCTGGTCAAGCAGGACCTGACCTCTATAACCCATGCTGACTGGGCCTGATCTCTCCATTTTCTCACACGTGCTTTATGATCTCGTCATGGTTTAAGCCTCCAAGCCATGCAGTTTTACTCACTCACTCACTCACTCACTCCCCTCTTTTTCTTCCCCCAGTCCCAGGGGGATGGGGAGGAGAATCGGAAAAAAATACAACTCGCACAGGTTGAGATAAGAACAGTTTAGTAACTAAAATATAACACAAATCACTACTGCTACCATCAATAATAATACAAGAGAAATACAAGGAAAAAAAAATACAACTGCTCACCAAGCCCGACCCAGCCAGTGCACCCCCCAGCAGCGAACCCCCCAGAGCACCACTACCACACCCTTCCGGGTCTCTGATCTCCGTTTCACATCCTGGACATGGCGTGCTGTGGTATGGAATAACCTCTTTGGTCAGTTTGGGTCAGGTGTCCTGTCTCTGCTTCATTCCTGCTCCCCCTCCTCCCTGGCATAGCATGAGACTCAGAAAGTCCTTGGTCAAACCAAAACATTGCCAAGAAGTAACTATAAACACTGGTGTTATCAGCACAGTTCCCAGGCCCAAAATCAAAAAACACAGTGCTGCACCAGCTAGAAAGAAGGAGAAAAATGACTGCTGCTGCTGAACCCATGACAGATCTCATTTAGGACCCGCTGTTGCAAAGCTTAATGTTTGCAGAAGAGGTCCAGCAGCACCTTTCAGTCCTGGCTCTTCGTCTGTGGGAGCAGAGGCCAATCATTCCTGCGCTACAGAATCGGCTACAGGAGGGCTGGGAGCGGGCACCGCAGGTGGATTCAAATGGCTGTGAGAAGAGAAAGCAAGGAGTGACTGCAATGTAGGTGGCGCTGTTGCAAAGCTTACTGTTTGCAGAAGAGGTCAAGCAGCACCTTTCAGTCCTGGCTCTTCGTCTGTGCAAGCCGAGGTCAATAATTCTTGCGCTATATACTCGGCTTCAGGATGGCTGGGAGCGGGCTCCACAGGTGTATTCAAATGCCTGTGACAAGAGAAAGCAAGGAGCGAGGGTTATGTAGGTGGCGCTATTGCAAAGCTTACTGTTTGCAGAAGAGGTCCAGCAGCACCTTTCAGTCCTGGCTCTTCATCTGTGGGAGCAGAGGCCAATCATTCGCATGCTACAGAATCGGCTTCAGGACGGCTGGGAGCGAGCACCACAGGTGGATTCAAATGTCTGTGAGAAGAGAAAGCAAGGAGCGAGTGCAATGTAGGTGGCGCTGTTGCAAAGCTTACTGTTTGCAGAAGAGGTAAAGCAGCACCTTTCAGTCCTGGCATATTGTCTGCGGGAGCAAATGCCAATCATTCCAGTTCTACGTACTCGGCTTCAGGACGGCTGTGAGCGAGCACCACAGGTGGATTCAAATGGCTATGGGAAGAGAAAGCAAGGAGTGACTGCAATGTAGGTGGCGCTGTTGAAAGCTTACTGTTTGCAGAAGAGGCCCAGCCACCCCTTTCAGTCCTGGCTCTTCGTCTGTGTAAGCAGAGGTCAATAATTCTTGCGCTACATACTCGGCTTCAGGACGGCTGGGAGCGGGCACCACAGGTGTATTCAAATGCCTGTGACAAGAGAAAGCAAGGAGCGAGGGTTATGTAGGTGGCGCTGTTGCAAAGCTTACTGTTTGCAGAAGAGGTCCAGCAGCACCTTTCAGTCCTGGCTCTTCGTCTGTGGGAGCACAGGTCAGTAATTCTTGCGCTACATACACAGCCTCAGAACGGCATTGAGCGGGCACCGCAGTTGGATTCATATGGCTGTGAGAAGAGAAAGCAAGGAGCGAGTGCAATGTAGGTGGCGCTGTTGCAAAGCTTACTGTTTGCAGAAGAGGTCCAGCACCACCTTTCAGTCCTGGCATATTGTCTGTGGAAGCAGAGGCCAATCATTCCTGTTCTACATACTCGGCTTCAGGACGGCTGGGAGCGGGCACCACAGGTGGATTCAAATGCCTGTGGAAAGAGAAAAAAAGGAGCTAGTGCAATGTAGGTGGCGCTGTTGCAAAGCTTAATGTTTGCAGAAGAGGTCCAGCACCACCTTTCAGTCCTGGCATATTGTCTGTGGGAGCAGAGGCCAATCATTCCTGCGCTACAGAATCGGCTTCAGGACGGCTGGGAGCGGGCACCACAGGTGGATTCATACGGCTGTGAGAAGAGAAAGCAATTAGCGAGTACAATGTAGGTGGCGCTGTTGCAAAGCTTACTGTTTGCAGAAGAGGCCCAGCACCACCTTTCAGTCCTGGCTCTTCGTCTGTGGGAGCACAGGTCAGTAATTCTTGCACTACATACACAGCCGCTGAACGGCATTGAGCAGGCACCGCAGGTGCATTCAAATGGCTGTGGGAAGAGTAAGCAAGGAGTGACTGCAATGTAGGTGGCACTGTTGCAAAGCTTACTGTTTGCAAAAGAGGTCCAGGAGAACCTTTCAGTCCTGGCTCTTCGTCTGTGGGAGCAGAGGTCAATAATTCCTGCGCTACAGAATCGGCTTCAGGACGGCTGGGAGCGGGCACCACAGGTGTATTCAAATGGCTGTGGGAAGAGAAAGAAAGGAGTGACTGCAATGTAGGTGGCGCTGTTGTAAAGCTTACTGTTTGCAGAAGAGGTCCAGCAGCACCTTTCAGTCCTGGCTCTTCGTCTGTGGGAGCACAGGTCAGTAATTCTTGCGCTACATACACAGCCTCTGAACGGCATTGAGTGGGAACCGCAGGTGTATTCAAATGGCTGTGAGAAGAGAAAGCAAGGAGCGAGTGCAATGTAGGTGGCGCTGTTGCAAAGCTTACTATGTGCATAAGAGGCCCAGCAGCACCTTTCAGTCCTGGCATATTGTCTGCGGGAGCAGAGGCCAATCATTCCTGTTCTATATACTCGGCTTCAGGACGGCTGTGAGCGGGCACCACAGGTGGATTCAAATGCCTGTGGAAAGAGAAAAAAGGAGCTAGTGCAATGTAGGTGGTGCTGCTGCAAAGCTTACTGTTTGCAGAAGAGCACCAGCAACCCCTTTCAGTCCTGGCTCTTCGTCTGTGGAAGCAGAGGTCAATAATTCTTGCGCTACATACTCGGCTTCAGGACGGCTGGGTGCGGGCACCACAGCTGTATTCAAATGCCTGTGGGAAGAGAAAGCAAGGAGTGACTGCAATGTAGGTGGCGCTGTTGCAAAGCTTACTGCTTGCAGAAGAGGTCCAGCAGCACCTTTCAGTCTTGGCTGGTCGTCTGTGGGAGCAGAGGTCAATAATTTGTGCGCTACATACTCGGCTTCAGGAGGGCTGGGAGCGGGCACCACAGTTTTGATCAAATGGCTGTGGGAAGAGAAAAAAAGGAGCTAGTGCAATGTAGATGGCACTGATGCATAGCTTACTGCTTGCAGAAGAGGTCCAGCAGCACCTTTCAGTCCTGGCTCTTCGTCTGTGGGAGCAGAGGCCAATCATTCGCATGGTACATACTCGGCTTCAGGAGGGCTGGGTGCGGGCACCACAGGTGTATTCAAATGGCTGTGGGAAGAGAAAGCATCTGTTTTACACAAACATATAAATATAATTTATATATAAAAATAAACTTATAAATTTATATGTATATAATATAACTATATATATATATATATGTATATATATATATATATTGAATACACCCCAGGTGTATTCAAATGGCTGTGGGAAGAGAAAGCAAGGAGTGACTGCAATATAGGTGGCGCTGTTGCAAAGCTTACTGTTTGCAGAAGAGGTCCAGCAGCACCTTTCAGTCCTGGCATATTGTCTGCGGGAGCAGAGGCCAATCATTCCTGTTCTCCATACTCGGCTTCAGGACTGGCTGGGAGCGGGCACCACAGGTGGATTCAAATGCATGTGGAAAGAGAAAATATATATAAGTAACAATATAAAGAACAAATCTGCATCATGACCTTCCCAGGCACTGAAGTCCGGCTGACAGGCCTGTAGTTTCCAGGGTCGTGTTTCCTGCCCTATATATAGAGAGGTGCAGACCTTCAATCCTCTGGAACCTGCCCACTAGACCAGGACTGCTGATGGATGACAGAGAGTGGCTTACCCATCTCCTCTGCCAGCTCCTTCAGCATCCTATAGTGAGGGCAAGACAACACCTCTCCTTGTATTCAAAGCACTTTTTCCTCATAATTTATCTTTTATGACACAGAAAGAAGCAGCTGATTACTATGCCTGATACACCAAAGGAGAAAAAAAAAACCAAACAAAAAACCACTTTTCTTTGCCATTATTTCCATTACATGCAGTTGCCATTTTTTAAACGCATGGAGGTGGCAGGAGATAATTGGTCTTCATTGAGTTCCTAGGTAATAGCTTTCAAATTTTCTCTGGAGACATCACTGTCGTGATGGATTCATTCATTGAACAACCTTGAGATGCTTGACCTGTTTCAATTAAAAAAAATTCCCCCTCAACTTGAAGTTCTTCACTTATCTTGAAAAATTCAATGAAATGTTTTTTGATAGAAAAAGCTTAGTTTTATACACATATGCCTGTACGCACACATCCGTCCAACATTTACTGCAGATGACCATTAGTTAAACTATGTTGGATATTAAAGAAGTATAAAAGCCAGTTTCAGACTTGCTGTAGTAAGATGTAAATCCAGATACTGTTTATTTATGATATGAATTTGCCTTGAATACTTCAAGGTTTACTGCCAGTTATTTCAAGGATTAATTTGGAGATATTCCACTAATGGAAAAGAATGTTAATAATAGTTATATTTTAATATGTTTAGGTTTATAGAAGGAAAAATAATACTTTATAGTAACCTTAAAATGTCCAAAGGGACAGAGTTATTTTAAAGTTGTAGAGGCCAAAAAAGTATTAGCACAGAAGTATGTAATTCTGAGGGAGGTGAGGATAAAGGCACCCTGACAGCATATATGAAATTCAGCTGCTGTTTGAAGACGACTCTCATAGCAAGAAACATCGCAAGACACTATAGCAATTTTAAAAAGGGACTTCATTCTGACAAGAAATGGTGTTTCCGTACTTTCACACTGACAGACATGAGCTACATTCAGCCTTTTTTTGTCCTAGAGACTCCAATATGAATGGATCAAAATACTTTATGAAAAACAATTATCCTATCACTTCCACAAAGTAGATCTTATGCACTATAGACAGATTAAGATTTAAGAACTGAAAAGGACTGAGAACCAGAGTAATTTGGGGTAACTCCTTCATTATCCATATTCAGGAATTTGATCCATAACTCACACAGATAGACTTGCCCTGATGCTCTCAGGCAATAGCATAGAATGGAGAGCCCTCCCCTCCAGGCTCAATGCTGCCGTAACCTCCACAGCTGCACAGCTGTCTCCCTACACTCTTGAAGAGGTGGTGACTTGGTGACATGGTTATGGGTCTGTTGCAGAATCTGTCCAAAATCTGTAAACAAAATGAAAGCTGATGATTCTGAAAAGGGAATAATTGCCAGATTGAATGGGAAAACAGATTGTTGTAATTAATTCGCTTGGATGACACTTCAGTCTCTATAAGCATGACACAATGACTCTTCATTCAGCAACACAGATGTGGCTGTGTCTTTCAATTCTTTATCTATTCCACCATAACTGAGCATGAATTATGTGCACTGAAAGCCAAACATCACCCAAAGTAATGCCATTAAGAATGAACGAACATCTATCTATGTAGCTGAACTATTGCTGAACCTGCAGACTTACGCAATTCTTGTTACTAAGAAGCCCATCAGCATTGTATAATGACATGCAAATGAGTAAGGACTGCCCTGAATGAGAAATAATAGACAAAAAAAAAAAAAGCATAACAAATCAAAATACATATCTAGAAAACTCTTCTGTTTCTGGTGGGGGTTCTCAGCCATATGGTTCTGCAAATCACTTAATGCACCTGTGCCTTTCTCCTTTTTCTGTTTAGGAAAATTATTCTCACCTGTAGCTTAACAGTATACATATACTTAGTTAATGATTTTATAATACTTAGATAATAATGCCTACTAAGATGAAGAAGACTAACTTAAAGATAATAGACTTGGTCAAAGTGAATCTTTGTATTTTTGTATAAACACAAGAGAATACTAGCAGCTAGCAAGAATCCCTGTTCTGCCTGTCCCTCCTTGTCTGGAACAAACATTTAATGACCTCAAAATGCTCCACAGGATTAATTCGTTGTATTCATTCTGAAGAAACAGAAACCACACTAGACAATTTGTGTAAAGTCATACAGTCAATCATGTATTTCAGTAATTTTCTTTCAAGCATCATATCCTTCTTAGATTCTAACTCTCAGTCCTGTACCCAGCCCTGTGGCTTACACTGGCTTTTAGTCCACAATGATGCTTTTGTATTCTTCCTTTTGTGTCCACTCATACCCACAATCAAATGTGTATTTATACACACTTTCTTTCTCTGTCATTATGTGTACAGATAATACTTAGGATTGGCCAGAAAACAAAAATTTCATCACGTGAAACATTTTGAATTTTCAAATTAATAGTCAGAAAATTGTTCATAACACTAAAAGCTCCTACCTCTTTTTAATTAAATATTGAAATGTAGAGTTACAGTAATGTTACTATATAACCTATACAACTGAAACAACTATGGAAAATCCTCCAAAACCCATCTAAAACTTTATTACTTGCCCTTCTTATCAATAGGTGTTGATAATTAATTTTAATTAAACCAGTGAAAGGGAAAATACAGAACCAAGACATCCTGCTATTAGCCTCTTTACACTAATGGCTTGGAAGATGCTGTTAGTATGCTTATACCCCTTTGCTGAAGATTCAAATTATTTCAGCTTTTATACAGACAGTGTTCAAGTAAATTACTGGAGATGCCCTTTACCACTTGGTGCATCGTCAATTGCCAGATGACATTACTTTTAAATACAATGAAATGTTTTGGTACCACAAGGTTAAAGAGAAAACCTATTTGGAATGAATGAAAGGGCAGAAAATGTCACATAGAGAAACAGAAAAACAGATTGAATAGTTACAGCAGAAGTCAGAGGTCCAAAGCGTAGATGAGCTGGTTGCCCTGGTGAGATTCCTGGTATGAATTAAATGGGATATCCAGCTGAGATTCAGGAGAATTTGCACAGTAAGATTTCAAAATACATGCTAAATGCTTTATGGAGGCTCCTGTGAAGGAAACAAAAGGTTAAGTATTTCATTTTATGTGACACTGTGTTTAAAACACATCAAAGAATAAAGCTGTCAGTGGAAAGTGTTGTGCTGTGTCAGATCAGCCTTTCCATATCTAAATAATGCCCATTAAATTTTATTGTTGGTTTGGGGATTTGTGGGGTTTTCTTGTGAAAAAAATTATTGCTTGTCAGACTTACAGATTTATATTTGCATACTGCAGCCTCGAATTACCTTTGAAGAAAATTTTACCTTCTGTTACTTCATGTTCCCTTATCATAAAAGGCATTTTGCAATCTAAACTGAAATAATTTCAGATTAACAGCAGTCCAGAAAGTCTGCGGTCCAGTTTCCTTAGCAAAGAGTCCAAGCTTGAAGTGTAGATGTAAGTCTGGAGTACAAAACAGTGGAATACACTGCAAAATAGCCAGTGTCATCTATAGAATGAAATCATTACATGAATGTAAAATACCGGTGATTATGCAGGTATACACATTGCCTATGAAATCCAAGAAACTACACTGTTCTTAGAAGAGCCTTTCCAAATATGTTCCACTCTGCCCATGGTCATGAGTAACCACTAGCAAAATAAAAGTGACAAGCATTTAGTCAGAAATCAGCGGTCCAAATTAATAAAAGTAAGTAAATCAGGATACCTTATTTCTCTCCACCCACAAAACTTGGTTCTGTAGAACAGCTATGGATTTTATCTGTTGTTGTTATTTTTGTTGTCATTTTAGCTGTACTAGTGCCTAGAACCCAGTACTTCCATCCATTTGTCATTTCATTTTCCCAGCTAGTGATTTATGCCTTCCCTTCTGGCTAATAGTGCCTGATTTCAGTTACTTTGCTTTCTTGGAAGTCCAGTTCCTACAATGAATTGAGAAATTGCCAATTTCTTTATTACCTGCGGCATTTTATTTTAGCACAAGCATCCCCTGTATCTTTGCATCTCATAAAGGCTTGTGCCTGCTGTCTAAAATTGCCTTAGCTATACATTTCACTATTCACATTCATTTTCTACTTGTTTCCTTCCTTTTAGACCCCTAAAACCCCTTTAAAAACTCAACTTTCAAAACCAGCTTTCTTTGAGACATAAACACATGACATTCTTTCCATGTCAGTTACAAAGATACTGGAACAGAGGAATGTAAGACCAGAAAAGAACATACAAGCTCCAAAAACTTGATTGCACAGTAGGAGGTGCAGAAAGATTCCCTCTTACTCTCATACACCATAAAACATCTACCTAAGCCCCTCTAAAACCCTTAAATCTTTAATAAAATACCTACAGGCACAACTCGAAAAGAAAAAGAAGATGAAGAAAGCAGGTGAACTGAAGGACACTGTTCATGCTCCACATCCTTTCCCTACCAGGGAAACTGCAAGACAAAAGAGATCCAAGGCTGTGATCCCATCCTCTGCAGCTGTTGAGAAAACCATGGAGACATGAAGCATAGACTGGCTAGCTACTTCCACTCTTATCTTGGAGAGCTCTCCCCATGTACTGTAACCAAAGTTATTTGTGCAGAAGGTTGTGCTTCATCCCTCTCATTTATATAAGTCAGTGCTTATTGCTGTTAATTATCTACTCACTAAAGATAGGCTTTATGTGGTTGAGACTGAAATACAGAGCCAAGCAGAAAGTTAAGACTGACAATAAGATGCAGAGCTGTTATTAAGAGCTTCTGATTTGCCTGCTGTACTTCTAGCTCCACCCCGTCATTCCAAGTCACTCCTCCTTTCCCAGTGATGTAAATAAGGAATATTCTCCTGAAATCAGGGAAATAAAGTCTCCATTACAAAACAATTTCAAAGGATGGGGAAAGCACCTGTAAGTGGACCAGAGCTTTGAACCAAATATCGAAACTAGAAGATATAACAGGTTCTTTCCCCATACAGCAATAATTAAACGGGAGAGAGTTCGATTACAGGAAGACAGCTGATAATAGTTTTGCTCAGAATTATATTTTTCAAAGAATAAGAACTTGTTCCATTTGCTAGATCAAAAAAGAGACATCCTATAATACATCTTTTCTACAGCTATTCAAATTTCAAATCTATTTGACCCAGTGAGAATTTAAGAGAAAAGAAGTTCAGTATAAATCTCTGAACCTTTTCTTTCCATAATCCCTGTTGGTACTGCTGATCATGAGGGACCTTGACACGCTTGTGAGGTGGGCTGATGCCAACCTGATGAAGTTTAACCATGCCAAGTGCAAGGTCCTACACCTGGGTGGGAGCAATGCCAGGCACAGCTACAGGTTGGGCAGAGAAGAGATTCAGAGAAGCCCTGCAGAGAAGGACTTGAGAGTGTTGGTTGATGAGAAAATGAACATGAGCCGGCAGTGTGCACTCGCAGCCCAGAAAGCCAACCGTATCCTGGGCTGCATCAAAAGGAGCATGACCAGCAGGTGGAGGGAGGTGATCCTGCCCCTCTACTCTGCTCTTGTGAGACCTCACTTGGAGTACTGTGTGAAGTTCTGGTGTCCTCAACATTAAAAGGACATGGAACTGTTGGAACAAGTGCAGAGGAGGGCCACGAGGATGATCAGGGAACTGGAGCACCTCCCTTATGAAGACACGATGAGAAAGTTGGGGCTGTTGAGCCTGGAGAAGGCTGCGTGGAGACCTCATAGCAGCCTTCCAATATCTGAAGGGAGCCTATAGGGATGCTGGGGAGGGACTCTTCGTTAGGGACTGCAGTGAGAGGACAAGGGGTAATGGGTTCAAACTTAAACAGGGGTGAGTTCAGATTGGATGTGAGGAAGAAATGCTTTAAGGGTGGTGAGGCACTAGAATGGGTTGCCCAGGGAAGTTGTGAAAGCTCCATTGCTGGTGGTATTCAAGGCTGGGTTAGAGAGAGTCTTGGGTGACATGGTTTAGTGTGAGGTGTCCCTGCCCATGGCAGGGGGTGTTGGAACTACATGATCTTAAGGTCCTTTCCAATCCAAACTATTCTATGATTCTATGATTCTATATAATATTTCTCCCTAACCTTTAAATAGTTTTAAAAGCATTTCAAAGGGGTATCTCTGCTAGCACCTTTTAATAGGGGAGGGAGATGATTGTGCATGGGGAAACATCTCTTTAGGTAACCAGGAAAACAAGCACACCTAGCTAGCCATCAGTCGATCAATGGGAATATATCTGTCATTTTTTCACAGAAATTTACTTAATTTCAATTGTTTCTTTCCAGCCTTTATGAGCTGTATATTAACTGATGCCCTTGGAAGCCCAAGGATCTAATGGCTGTGGCACAGAGAGCTGGGACCATCAGGCCTTATTTTTATACTATATCACATAAACCTACAGCTCTTCTATTGCCAGACCACTTCAGCTCCCTGCACATTTATTTATACAATAATTATGGGAGCGAAAAGGGAGTAAAAAAATCTCACGGGGTGCATTGAGGCTTAATTCACTGGGGTTTATAAAACCATTTGAGACATGCAAGTGAAAGCTTATACATTAAGTGTATAAATAGTTATTATTTTAATAACAATTTGCAACGACTGATTTCCTACTGCCTCTTCTATTACGCTTGTATTTCAGATGCTTTGCTAATATTTCTCAGCAGATGCAATCACAGCCTGGTTGCCTGGTTCCCACGTGTGCCAGCAGAGACACTTAAGTACTGGATGTTTTTCCATGGCCACTAGGAGCTGTCCTTTTCTTGATGCATCATATTATTGCCATGGAAGTAGATGTTTAATGTTATTATTGTAATCTTTCTGCCAACCACTGATTGACAGGAACAAGGGTTGGGTTCAAATTTAAAGGGATCACTAATGAAATGCCAGCTGGAATATCTGCTCAGAAACCTGGGGAAAACTAAACTCAATTTTCTGCTTTGACTTTCTCTTAGGCAAGCCAATCAACCAGCTTAACAATATTATCTTGAAGGGAAAAATCAAGGAGGTACATAAAGAGAGCAATGCACAACATCTGATTCCTGAAGTACAACAATATTAGGCACCCCTTCCCACCAAGGCAGGAATAGGCCCAGCCCAATGCTTTACTCCTGCAGCAGGGCTGTAACTCCAGCTGTATTCACAGCTTTTTGCTTTCTGCAGCTCTCATTGGCATGGAGAGCTCAGGGTAAAGGCATTTTTTGGCACTCATTTTAGGATTGTATTTTAGTTTACCCATCTACCAGAACAAGTACAGGTGAAGGGAAGCTTTAGCTCCCTGTAACAGGGAGTCTACTTTCCAAGTCCTACTATTTTCACAACCTTTCTGCTAAGATAGCTAATGTAAATGCCCAAATCTATTCTTACTCAGTAAAACGTTATCATTTGCAGGCTGTGGGAGATCTTGGTATATATTGGTCTAATAGTGAGTTTTTGTGTCACCCCATGCGCCAGCATGTTAATACACTCAGTTAAAGAATGGGAGAAATCAAATGATTGACAGAGCTAGCATACATAAGCCTTCCACTAATCATTTTATCTACCTCATCTTGATTTTGAATCTGTCCAGAGGTTCACTCTGTTGACTGTTTTCTCATTCTCCCACACTTACTCATAAAGTACCACAACAGCCAAAATAATATAACCAAGCTTATTCTGTACCGTACCCTGGAGAATTAGTTGGGCCTGGGTTCCGGTCCATCATTGCTCAAGTTGCTTTTGAATCAGTGAACTGGAAGCCAAAGGCTTGTTTTCTAGGCATTACTAGTCTTTTGAATCATCCACCTCCTGGCTTATCATGGAAAATAATTATTCATTGTCACTATAACTGTTCTGATCTATAATCAAGGAAAAACAATCCTAGCAGATGGTCTGGGACTTTCTAGGTACAGGTAAACACCACACAAGATTTTGAAACTCCCTGTGCTATAACCTTTAGTATTATGAAAGTGTTATGTATAATACTCCAATAAATAAGAAAATGGGACTCACCTTTGGCAGCATGAACTACTGCCAAAAAACACATTAAAGATATTGAAGAGCTAAAAAAATCTGAAATTACTGAAAAATGCTATGCCTTTCTGGACCAGTACTCTTCAGAATAAAAAAACAAAGGGATTATTTCTTAACACAGCAAAAACTCATCCAGAAAAAAGTAACAGTGTTTGAACTAAGACTACCTGGTGCTAGGAGGAACTTTTTTAATACTTAGAGTTGTGTTTTGTACACAGGTCTTATTTGCCTTTTTAGAGAAGACATCTAGTCAAGTTTAACTGCAGTCATCCTTCATTTAGGTCTGAGGCAGAAAACCACCAATAAAAGTTGCTGAAGACCAGGATTCCATTAACAAAAAAATCTCAGTCATGAGTTGATGACATTTCAGCCTATTTTTTGCATTTCTCTGCAAAGCAACATTAGTGCTTAATATGCCTGGGTATGGCTTGTGATTGATCTCTAGGCATATTATGAGTGTTCAGAACTCCAGCTGGGCTCCAACAGAGGTTCAGCATTCATCCTTCTTAGAAAACAAGTGCTTATTTCAATGAAGTTTGTGTTATCACTTCTATAATTTCTGCATTCTGAATAAACTAACCTTCATGCTTAAACCCTGATGCTTTGCAGGATGCACCCATATGTTGTTGGAAAGGTAATTCACCCTGGATTATGGGGAAAAAGGTCTCCTATTTCACCTGTGACCCTTCCGTCACAACACAGTGGCGCTGGCTGTTCAGGGTAAATAAGTGTGCAGAACTGGAGGCTGCACAGGTCTAATAGCTGCTCCAGATCCCAGCCCATGCTGACAGACAGAGACAAGCCTGATTTCACATTAGCAGAGAAGCCTCAGCACATTTAGTGTTTTAGCATTTTCCCTGCCATTGTGTTGAAAATCTGTATCCTAAATTTTCTGTTTCTTTTGAACAGTTACAAAACGGATGGGAAACCAGATACCCTCTTGAAACACTCTAGTGAAAAGTCACAGGCTAGTGCTTTAAATCTGAATTATATAATTAAATTAAACATTAAGAACACAATAGCAATTTTAAATGCAGCAAAACGCAAAGAAAATAATGTTTATGTGACCAGGGCCATGAGGATGATCAGGGGACTGGAGCACCTCCCATATGAAGACACGATGAGAAAGTTGGGGCTGTTCAGCCTGCAGAAGAGAAGGCTTCCAATATCTGAAGGGAGCCTATAGGGATGCTGGGGAGGGACTCTTCATTAGGGACTGTAGTGATAGGACAAGGGGTAATGGGCTCAAACTTAAACAAGGGAAGTTTAGATTGGATATAAGGAAGAAGTTCTTTACTGCAAGGGTGGTGAGGCACTGGAATGGGTTGTCCAGGGAAGTTGTGAATGCTCCATCGCTGGCAGTGTTCAAGGCCAGGTTGGACAGAGCCTTGAGTGGCATGGTTTAGTGTGAGGTGTCCCTGCCCATGGCAGGGGGTGTTGGAACTAGATGATCTTAAGGTCCTTTCCAATCCTAACTATTCTATGATTCTATTTATTTTCTTCACAGTGCTACCACAGGCACCTAACTGGGAGGTGAATAATATGCTCAAATATTAGTGATGAACATGAGGGGGAACCTATAAAGGATGGAAAAAATGAACTGTAGTCTCCCAAAAATGAACATGCAAGTCCTACCCAGTGCAATAAAGGGGTTTATGGACTATGAGAGGGGTGAAGAGGATCTCAATCTGCCTTCAAGAAGGCCAAACATGCTTATGACAGAGCACATGGCATCATTCAGAACTGTTAGGACCAAGATGAAAGAACGAGCTTTTCATTACTTCAAGTATTCTGCTTCAAGAGTAAGGCAAGTGGAAGAAAGCTGATGTTTGTGCTGCTTACCATGTTTACCTGTATCTATGCTGCTTGTACTACAGGCAGCTGGTAGTAGAACTAGTATTAGGTCTCAGGTCTGTTGACTTCTGTGTCACCTCCTGAGAAAGCTATCTCAAAAGTTTTACAGACATAAATGCTTACACAGGTGTCCACTTTCCAATAGCTGAATACTGCAGCTATCACTGAAACCAAGCATTCACGAGTTTAGTATTTCTATTTGTCTGAACTTTAGACTTAATTTCATTGCATATCCCTTCCCAGTTTTGCACCTCAAAGACATTGCCCTTTGCGAAAAATGGAAAGCTTGAGGAAATTTCAAATGTTTTAAAAGGCACAGGCTTTGGGTTCTAAGAAATCTAGAACTATTGAAATCATTTGAGCTACATCACAAAACACCGGATTGGCCAAACAGCAAAATTCAATAAAATTCACTCCTCAGTTTCACCCATGCCTAAGGACCGTTTTCCTGAAAATTCAATAAAGGTGTTATTGATACTATATTGCAGAAACAGTATGAATTGGGAAGATGGAAATTTCATCCATAACCTGCTTTTGTGGTAAATATTTCACCCAGCTCTTCTTTCAGAAAACCAATGTGTTTCTAAAATGGTGTCAAAGGGGACCCAGAAAAATAGTGGATTAATAATAGGGGGGAAAAAACCTCTTCTGCATTCAAGCATTTTTAACAAGGTCACTCTTACTAGCCCAAGGATTAAGTAATTTACATATCCTTTATATTTATTTTCATCTTATGCGGTTTCTAAATAATAAAGCTGTGGTTACTTGTAACACCATGAAAACAATTACTAGTTTGGTATTCTATATAGGAATCTGCTAAATAGTTTCATGTCAGATAATCAGATTTGCCAAGTCATTTGATAGGTTTTTCAACTTTAACCTAAACCCACATCTTTTTCTTTCCTACAGAAAGAGAACTTTAAGAATTTTTCCTCTTTTATTCTGAAGTGACATCTTTAAAAGGTACCTAGCCCAAGTCATGTACCATTAAAGTTTTGATCTCATGCCTGTTATAGTTAATACATGCCTTACTACTGATTTCAATGAGATTTATGTCTATTAACCTATTATGATTGTTAGTAGCTAATTTTTTTCCAGCTTTTTTAAAATCATAAAGTGGTATATTGCTAAAATTATCATTAAATGCAAAATAAACTTTATTTCACTATGTTACCACCAAAAAACTTCTCTGTAACCTAGCAGTCATTACAGACAAATCATTCAGATGATCATCTCCATTTATCACATTCATTGTTGCTTAAATAGAGACAAAGAGAAGGAGAGACTGAGGTGATGCCTATGATCATCTCCAGTCTTTCTGCAAATTCCCTGCTACAACACTTAAATAATTGAGCTCTGTGTCCCAGACCTTGTGAAAATCTGCTATTAAAGTCCATTGGATATTTTGCCACGGATGTGAAATACTGTCTGGAACTTCACAGCTGTAAGTGAAGATTCTGTTATTTCTTAGTCTTTGACGAAGACCAGAGGCACTGAAATTGCTGGGAAATTTGCTATCAAATTCAAGTGGGCAGCTTCACCCCAGTGGTTTCATAAAGCTCCTTGCAGAAGTAGGGTCTATTACAGCTCAACAAGAGCAATTTACATGCAACTCATTTGTAATTGTGTGGCGAACTTCTATCTTCTAGTCTACCAGACACTTCCTCCCTTAACAGCATTTTCCCCTCAATTTAAATAGAGGCAATTTGAAAATTTCATTAACTCTCTCTTTTTTTTTTTTTTTTTAATGACTGCTAGTTTTAGGCAAAGAAAAATGAATTTTAGCTTATGAAGCCCAGACAATTGAGTCATCTGACAATTTCTGTAGCAAAAACTTCATGAACTAATGCTATGTGGCAGATTATTCAGCCAGAACCACATAAAGAATAGTGCAGCATTCAGATTTAAGGATTATTCTTGTCTTCACAACCTTGCTAAAGGAGGGCTATTGTCTGTTTACTACCAGGAGTCTGCCTATGAGTAGTACCCATTTCTGTCTTCCTTTAAACCTGTCTTGCTGGCTTCTTGTGCTGGCAGAAGACAAACATATTCAGAATTTGAATGAAGATAAGAAGGGAGCAGGAAAAACACTTAGGAGTGATTGTAATTTTCATAGGAAAAAATAATTACTCGCAGGTATCTACAAAAAATATATTCCTGCTCTTGTTTACATTACTTAGTTCCCTGTCATCTGAGCTTTAAATTAAAAACATTTCAGCTTGGTCTGATGTATTTTACCATAAACAAATACTCAGTCACCATGACAACCATGTTACTTATTGTAATGCTTTTAACTTCTAGTGATGGGCAAGGAAAGCTTACTTTGCCTTCTACAATTTACTTTATCCTTATGCTATTTAATTTTTCAGCCAGTGAATCAAATCTTTGTGGCCATTTTCATTTTAGTCAAACTTCACTGCAATGACCCCTGGTTCTACCAGAAATTAATACCCATCCTTTGTTTTCAATATGCAAAACGAAAGCAAAAATATTACAAAGTAGGAGATATGCCATAGATGCATTTAGCTAGTAGATATTCTATATTTGTATTCTTGATTCTCCAGCTTTAAGCAGTATTCTGGTGCAGTGGCTGTGATTCAGAGGCAGCTCCCATAGTGAGCAGCATTGGGATGGGTCACTGTTTGATCCAGGTCCAAGAAACACCTACATGCTGCAGGAAGTGGTGAGTCAGACGTCAGCAGCTTCCCCTCTAAAACACCACAAAACAAATGCCTTAGTATGGTGCAAGGGTAATGGATTACAAATTCAGTTAAAGGCTGAGGTAGATAACTGCAGATCATGCAGCTATTATAACTATTGCAGCCTGAGGTTATAACCTGCCTGTAGTGTAAGCTGTTATATAGTGTTTGGCTCAACAGAAGGTTACTTCTGGCTAACAGTGATTCTAAAGACTTTTGGCCAATGAGGATCTCCACTGGGGTACTGTGTGGGCTCCATGTGCTTGGTACCTTGGTGTGATACGGTTAGGTACTAGCCTGCGTGGCATCACCACACAGCACAGGAGGGAAACAAGATTTCAGAATTTCAAACTGGAGGTTTGCAAAGCTCCGGTGGTGGTGGGGCCCACCATACCCAAGGTATAAGGTGATTTTGAAGTATGAGAGCCTTATTTTGGACCAAAGATTGTTTTACCTAATCCTGCAATTTTTAACACAGAAATGGGTACACCCACAGACATGACCATACTCTGCATAAGTAGGAATAAAAAGCTCAAAACCTGAAGCACACTCCCTCTCTAATGACTGTTATTCCTCAGATTCCCCTTTGCAGTCTCAAACAGTTGTCTTTCCTCACAGCCTGCTCTTGTTGGGACGCATGGCTGCTCATCCCAACTGCAACCATAAAAATGGGTCCAACATGAAACTCAGTTGCAGGGCTTTGACACATCACATTTCACAATATCCTCTGCCATTATGGCTATGGAAGAACCATGCACCTTGATTTCTGTCCTGACCTTCATAGACTCCAAAAGCAAAGGAGGCAAGAAATAATATTCATCCATGTAAAAGAAATGGAAGCCCTTGATTGCCTTTGACACTGAGGGTCTAAGAGGCTCTGGGCCTCATCCTTCACATTTCTGTTTACATGGCATGCAAACTGCAGCTGTGTTTACTGTAATGAATTTATTGTGATCACTGAGGCAAAACATTTTCACACTTTACTGCAGTTATGATGAGAGGAAGAAAAAATATCACATTTAAGTGTTATTAAATAATCCAGATCTGTTTTAATTTGCTGGTTTATATATACCTACTATTAGCTAGAAAATTTTTGGTGATGAACACCGCTTTGAACAGGCTGTGGTCTTGACCTGTAGTAGTGTTTGTAACATGTGAAAAGATCACTATTAGCCCAAAGTATTCTCCAAGGGCATATTTCATATATTGCTGCTTTTGCTTGCATTCTGTGACAAGCTACACTATAAATCTCACGTTATGTACATAAGGACAGAACATGAATCCCATAACTAACCTCACACACTCAGCTGCATATTTATTGCATTACACATGAACTGCCGCCTAAGGATTACTCTGTAAGAAAACTCACGAATCTAATAATTAACAGATCCAAGACTTTGCAGTCTGTTAGTCAACAAATCAGGAGAAATGGAAATCCTCAAGTTATTATTCATTGAAAATCCTGTTTCCTCCATTGCATACAGGAGTGTTTTGCATCACATGGCTTGCAAGGAACAGTAGCCATCTTTACTCCTGGTCCTCTTACACAGACTCTTTTCATGTGCATCTTCACCAGGTACCTCTGTAAGCCAGTCTTCAAATGGCTGCAGGACAAATGCTTCTTCAATATCAATACTTTTGCTGTAAGACTTTGCAAAAATGGTTTGGAGGTGGCAGTGGGAGGGACAGAGCAGAGCTGAAACAGCAAAAGCAGCTCAGAAAAAAAACATGCAAGTGCCTTTGTAAACAGAAACTACCCAAAATAGTTCTTTTTCTACCAGTGTCTTCCATCAAGAAAAGAGATTTAATAAAAAGGCCTGTAACCAAAATAAAAGCTTTTACAGGATCAACCTAACAACTGAATGTGCTTTGTTTTCTGTAGTGAGAACGTGCATGAACAGTTCAATGTTCTGTCACAGACCATTTGACTATACATTTAATGTACCTTTGAAACACATCGTACAATTCATTCACAAAGGCAACACACTCATGTGGACTTTCTTCTGGGTCTTTCATTACCTGAATCCAGTACATCTTGTCTAAACACAAATGTTATGTGACACTTCCATTTAGAACTGAAGGTGAAATCCTGCTTGCTGCATGAAAATCACCTTGTATTTCTGTCATAAAATAAATATAGCTTTCAATTCACTGCCTCCTGACTTCAGGCAAGTCTTCCTCATGATTTCAAGATACTGGAGTCTTGGTTTTGGTCTTGGTCTCCACAGAATGCCTGTCTATATCCAGTTGTGCAGTAGGAACCAGTAAAGGGATTTCCTGAATGCTTATTTTTCTTTAATGACCTTTCATTAATCTTAAAGTTAGTTCCCATCAGAATTTAGCCCTGCATCACAGACCATGCCATTAAAACTGTTCATTTCAACTGTTCTGTCCATAGTTCAGTCTCTGAATACCAAAAGAGCACTGAATCTGTGAAGTATGATACAAAAATGGAAAAAGACAAAAGCATTTCTCATTGAGGCGAAAATGAAATTACGGAAACCAGAACTCGTGACAAAGTGAGGAAGGAAAAGCCTGCTTTTCAATAGATCAAAACGAAATTCAGTTTCCATTGGGTAGATTCTCCAGTTCTCTATTTGCCCAGCACCCAGGAGGTTTTCAAATGACTGCCTTCAAGCTGGCAGAAGCAGGTATGTACAGGCTGTTTTCACACTGGTTTTCTGAAAAGAAATTCTCACAGTAAGCTTCCAATTAATCAAGATTTCATTATCTCAAAAGTCATAGAGAATTGTCATCATTCTAGACACCAGACAGATTACTAATGATAAGGGATGTGAGTGGGCAGGATGGGGACAAAACAACTAGAACAGAATTAGTTTCACAAGCCAGAAATATTTGGCAACTGTACATTTGTGCATTTACTATTTGATAAGAACACAGTTCAGCCTTCTGCTAAATGTTGGCAGTTTGGTATGTGGAGTCTCATAACAGCTTTAGTCATGACCCAACTGCTTTAGTCATGCAATAAGTTTAGATTCATGACTTCTGTTGCTTATTTCATTTTCCTCTGACAGCAATGTAAAGAAGGTATACAGCCACAATGATATCCTTCTCCTCTCACCGACTCTGCAGACCTTAGAGGAGACATGGTTGGTAGCCTGGTCTATTAGGTCTGTTGGAGAAAGACAGACAGCAATCAGCTTCATTTGAAGCAGGCAAATGAGGCATGACCAAGTCCCAGAAAGGGCACATGATCAGAAACACAAGGTTGAATGGAACAGGTAGCAGTAGAAGGAATGGTGGAGACAAAGGACATGGAACTGTTGGAACAAGTCCAGAGGAGGGCCACGAGGATGATCAGGGGACTGGAGCACCTCCTGTATGAAGATAGGCTGAGAAAGTTGGGGCTATTGAGCCTGGAGAAGAGAAGGCTGCATGGAGACCTCATAGCAGCCTTCCAATATCTGAAGGGGGCCTACAGGGATGCTGGGGAGGGACTCTTCATGAGGGACTGTAGTGAGAGGACAAGGGGTAATGGGTTCAAACTTAAACAGAGGAAGTTTAGATTGGATATAAGGAGGAAGTTCTTTATTGTAAGGGTGGTGAGGCACTGGAATGGGTTGCCCAGGAATACTCCATTGCTGGCGGTGTTTAAGGCTGGGCTGGACAGAGACTTGGGTGGCATGGCTTAGTGTGAGGTGTCCCTGCCCATGGCAGGCGGGGTTGGAACTAGATGATCTTAAGGTCCTTTCCAACCCTAACTATTCTATGACTGATTCTATGGCTTGCAAACTCGAGTGCAGATACAGGTAGTATTTGCTAAGTCAGTGTAGGTACAGCTTCCAACATCCTCTAGAGTTCTAGAGTACCCAAACTAAGTTATTTTTATTCTACATCAATTTCATTCTTCTTTTTCGTTACAGTTTTCAAAGATGCAATTTTATGATTCATCTAGATTGACTGTTATAATAGCAAATCTTTTAAATTTGTACAGTTTGTTTGCACTGAAGTGGGAACAGCCATAGGCAGGAACCTATCAGCACAGTATGGGATTTTTCCTATGTTCATGCCAATTCGAACAGATGTATCAGTCCTGTGATACCCATTAACATTTCAAGTTACAGAAGTTATCATTTGCTAACATACAGAGAACGTATAATTAAACAGCTGGGTAATAAAAGAAACAGCTCACTGAAGAACATGTTGAAAGTAAAATGATAATAAATACATTTGGAAGCATATAGTAGTATATTAACTCATTTATGTGCTCCAGAGGGAATTATGATTTGCCACAATAAGATACCTTAGGGATTTTTAGTTTGTTTTAGTTTACCTGGCACACTACTACGATCAAATGGAAGTAAGAGGGACTTCAGAATACAAATTCCTGACCAATCAAATAATGTTTAAATCATGAATTTATACACACATTTATTAAAGTTCTGTCTGCAGTGCCCTAGTCCTCTTATATGGTTTCTGCTGGGAGACTTTGAACACAACATTAGGGATTGGAGGGAGCCATGGGAATTAATGCTATAAGAAATCCATGAATTTATTATGACCAGAGAAACTAAGATCATTCATTAATCTTTTTACATGGATGAATAAGTTCATGGAAATAACTATTCCATTTGCAGTGTTTTTCAGTAAAAGGTCAGCGTTTACCCTCAGATATTTCACAACACCTGTAGGAGCTGCTGTCAGATTCTGTAAGGGCAGAGGAGTTTATGATATAGGTAAGCATATTTTTATATTCGACATATCTGAGATAAGTTGTAGTATTTAATTCCGCAAAATAGTAAGAATGTATGCTTACATATTTTAAGTGTAAGCATGCAAAAAACCCTCTGCTCTGCAACGTACTGATCCTTAAGTACTGTTGAAAGGCTCTCATACACATAGTTGATTTCCTACTTTAAACACTACTTGTGTTCAACAGACAACCAAAATTAAACATTACTTCTTGCTACAAATGCAGAAAACTCTTTAAAATCATGGGTGAGTACTGCTATAATTCCCAGCCAATCAGACCAGAACAGCACCATGCATCCAAGTTAGCCACTGACACCTGAAACATTTGACTGTTCTCAATGATCTTTCACCCCAAAATGATAAAAGTGAGATTGTGGGCACTTCCCATCTCTCATATTTATGTATCATGGGAACATCTATAATTCAAATTAAAAAAATTACTAATATTTTTTTTCTGTGTTCAGTCTAAGTTTAAACATCTGCCCATGTCATCTGGTGTGTCTGAATCTTAGTGATGGTTTCTAGCACAGTTCCATTCATAAGGGTTAAATGCAAAGTACCTTACAAGCATGCTACAGACATGAGCAGTAAGTTACAAGTCAGAGCAAGGTATTTAGAATTATAAACAAGAATAAGCAATGTGTTGGATTTTATAAGCTATCTTGATATCAAACATCACTGAAATCTCCTCAATCTTTTCCTCTTTTTCTGCTAGCTAAATGTATTTCATTTCCTTCTGGTGGTCACAGAATTAATTCCTTCAAACAAAAGCAGAATGACTTGTAAAACAATGATTATTACTCATAAGAAAATTGTCCCCTTACACAGTATGTATCCATTTTTTGATGAATAAATGGGGAGCTTTTGAGGTTTGAACATCACTGTAGAAAGACAGAAACCTAAGTATTTCTAAATTTGCTGTCAAGGTACCCAAATTCTCTGCAGCTTGGCCCTTGCAGAAATATTTACAGGTGTTCAAACCAAGAACAAATCTGTCAGTCAGCCTTGTTAGTGGTCTCCAAGCAGAGCTTTAAAGGGTGAGGGAGTGAATAGCCATGCTGTACAGTGTCTGCCACATCAGTACATCTTTCAATGAAAGAGCCATCTTTCAATGGGGTCCAAACAAGCCAGAAAATAGAGAACGAAGGAGAAAATGTCGTTGAAAAGCTAATCACAGAGAAGATTGTGTGTGAAAATGTCACTAAGAAGAAAAAGAGTCAAATAAGCTCAGCATCAGAGGACATTGCAATCACTGCTGTGCTACAAAATACATCGCTCAGGTTCATCTCACTTTGAGATGCAGTTACTCTTGTGTTTCTTGACATTGCTGCAAATGTTATTGCTCCCGCAGCAGATTATGCTGATCTAAAGAGATCCAAAAAAGCACGTTGGAATAAGTGGTCATTGCAAAAGAAAACTCTCACTTTGAAGCAGACATCAAAAAAAGATTTTAAAGCATGTTTGATTTTCTCCTTTCCTGTACAGTCTCAGATAAAGTTACAATCACGACAAGAATGCAGGGGAAGAGCTAGCAGTATCTGTTTTCTGAAAAGGCTGTTGGCTGCAGATCTGGAATCCTTTTTGTTCAGAGAAAGAGAAAATCTAGAAATGATCTAAGCATCACTGCTGGTTTTTATTATCAAACTATCCTTCTGAAATATGGAGTTCTATTATGAAGTACTGTAGAGAAATAGGGTTACAAAGGAAACAACTGTGCTAGACTGTCATTGTTCAGTGATGGATGGGGAAGGCAGCTTGAGAAACCGCTGAAGAGCTCGCTATTGCCTTAGACAAATACTTTCTTCTTTATCTGATAGACTAATTATTTTTCAAAAAGAAATTTGGTCCAAAAGGAGCCTTGAAATACATCCTGAGCATTTTTTAAAACTGTTTTATCTAATTCTGTAATTGTTTTTATCAACAGAATAAGCTGTTAGTGTAGGATTGCAACTGGAACAGCCTGGCAAAATATGTCTCCACCATCCATGAAGATCAGTGGTTAATAGGGCTAAGAAACGTTTTTCATCTGCTGCTTCTGGCTGAGAGGAAAAAGAAAATTGCACAAGAAGCATCATAACCTTCCTTTATATCAAACTTCCATAAAAGTCGCTGTTACCTACCAGCAGATATTCAAGTTTATTACACTGACACTTAACTTTAATGTTTTTTACATATCTGACACTGTTCCAGTCCTGTATTTTTTTTAGCTGTAGTCAGATACTCCTTCTCAGCTAAAGCATGGGGTTGAAAACTGCTGACTACATATGTGAGCAACATCAGATGAGAGCATGTTTTTCAATAAATTCATATCTTATTATGTGCATACAAATTATAAGACACATGTCTGTTTTAGGGTTGATCTATATGACCACAAATAAGCAGACCACCCAATGACTACTGCTCTTCAGAGGTGGAAGATCCTTTATTTCCGGTTCTATGGAGAGTGAGAATTCTCACTTTCTGCTTCCAATTCAGGTGAAAAAGAGAACCAAGTAGAGGGGCAGAATCAGCTCCCTTGACCTGCTGGTCACGTTCGTTTTGATGCAGCACAGGATGCAGTTGGCTTTCTGGGCTACAAGCAATTCTTATGATAGGAAGCAACAGACCTTGTTCTAAGAAATAAAGCAATTTGTGATCTAAGCAGGTCAATACTAGAGGGGATTTCAGTACTCTGTGGTAGTTTTTCAGCTGTCGCTTTCTGTGCTTCCTGTTCAGACAGAAATATCTACAGTTCCTATAGTGCTCTTCTAAATCAATCTTGTGTCAGCACACTAGTGGGCCAGAGCTGAGCTGGGATTAATCTTTCTTCTTTGTTCCTCAAAAATATCCCTCTATTCCACTTCAGGGGAGATAAAAGCCTTTATTTTTCTGGGTTGTAAACAACATTACATCCTATAATGAGAAGCAGAAAAAAGAGGAGCTAATGTAAAGAGGAGTGGGGTATGATCTTCACTTGTGGTTCTAAGAAACTGTGTGAGCAACAAAGAACAGACTTTTTGAGAACGGAGAAAGAATCTGCATCCTACTTCTAGAAATGCTTTTTTTTCCAAATGTGAGCAAGATAGGCTTCATGGAAAAAAAAAAAAAATAGACAGACATGTATCCATAAAAAGTACATAAACTTCAGAGGTGGTTTTCAACAACCACTATGTAACATCAGCACTTCAGGCAGAAATTCCTTTCCCATATCACCTCAAAATATAAATTTAATATACTGCTTTTGATACAGCTAAAAAACCATACGTGACACAGAGGAGTGCTCGCCAGTTCATTGCAGGAATGTCTATACAATGCAGTTCCTGCTGGCTGAGTTAAAAAAGGGTAACCTATATTTGAGCTCTTACATCATACCAAAACTGGCTGTACCTGTTTGCCCTAAGCTGGTGAGTTTATGAAAATGTCAGCCACAATAACAAATCTGTGGCTTTGTAGGGATGCCAGAAACATGTCCTCATAACAGGACTTTTCAAATGAACCTGTAGAATGCAGTTCAGCTGGACCTGAACTAAGGGTAGCATATTCCCACAGTCACTCATGTTGAATTAAGTTTCCCAAAGTAATTTTAATTTAGATTTTATATGACTACAGTTTAAGTACTATGGATCCACTTCCTGGGGATTAATTACCAGCTTAGATGAATGGACAAACCATTATTTCCACAGACTAATTATTTCCCCCCCAAAATATCCCTTTCCTGGTTATTAAAAGCAGAATACATGCTCATCAAAGTGAATATAGAAATGAATCATCATTCAGGAAAGCCTTGCAGAGTGGGGATTTTTTGTTTCTTTGTTGACTGAAGTCTTTCAAGCATGTGTTTCATCAGAATTTGGTCAAAATTATTGTTAGTTGTGCAATGTAATGGTCACCTGCGCAACCACTTGATGAAACTGGGGAAATGATACCAAGGCCTAACTTTGGACACTTTTACATGTATATTAATCCACAAAAATATATTAAATTGCTTTTAATGTAATTTACTATATACATTAGTCTGAATATATCTATTCCTGCTGGCAGCCCAATCACTATTTGGGTCTGAGGAATAGCTTGGAGAAAGGGTGGGCAGGAGTAGGCTGCTTTCATCAAGGAAATATGTTTCTGCCCACTTCCCCAAGTGCTCCTCAGATCTGGTTTGTATGTCAGAAGTTCTGCCAAAAACACAGTACTAGGTAATCATACCCAGACTGATGTTCTCTTAAGCTACTATGAGCTACATGCAAATCTACTTGAGAGGCATCAATAGGAAGTCCACACCATATTCCACCAAACAGCACAAGCCATTTCCCAACACCTTCAACAAAATTATGATGTGCCACAGGAAATGGTAAGGAGACACGACATCAATGCCACAGTTGATGCCACAGGTCTCTAATTAAGTTGTTGCTGTTATAAATCAAGCTATATCTTGAAGTCCCCAAGCACCAAGAGACACAAAGCACACATGTGGTTCTATGGTCAGAAAGGTTAGTGCTCTGGGAGAAGTTGACACAAAGGAAGCATCTAGAAAAGAACAATAACTTCCATCATGTATTTTTTTCCCCCATCAGCCAGATTCATCATCTACTGGCACAACTTAAATGCTTCTCCTTCTTTAAATATTTTTATCCTTCCATCATTCAATCTTTTCCCTTAAACGTGCTTACAACAACTCATTCTAACCCTCTCTCTGGCTAGTTAGGCTAAACAAACCACACTTTACTTCAACTATCATGTTCCCCAAATCATCCTAATGGACTTACCTGCATCTATTCTAATTTGAATCTGTTTATTTTGACAGCAATATTCAGTATTCCAAATCAAAGCTTACTGAATGGTAAAAGCGGGTTCACATCAGCTAAAATTCCTTTTCAGAGATTAACCAGAAAATTTCTTAATCCTCATTCAGTGAACCAACCCACCCAGACTTTTCTGCCATTCTTCAAATTGGCAAGTCCGCAGATTAGAGCAAAACCTGTTCTTCTCTAGTGTACTAAGGGCACAATCTGGCACTTTATGCAAGTGAGCTCCAGTTAGAATTCCATCTAATCCTGCTTATAAAGGAACTTGGTCCTTTTTTGGAGTGCAAAACCTCCCTACTTTGTTTCTTTCTTCTGTTGATTGGCATGGTTCCAAAAATCATACACATATCAAAATTCATCATTCTTGGTTCATTTTTTTATTTTTAAGTGAACATTTTGTAAGAATATACTTTATAAGAACTTAACCCAACTTGTTCAGAAAAGCCAAATGCTATGGGGACGTAGTCTTTCATTCTGGCAGTACAAACCCAAATTTAGGGCTTCCCAGGGAAAAGGAATGGGTAATGGATTTTAGGAACATCAGTATTCCTCCAAAGAGGAAGCACTGGGGGTATCTTGCCCTAGCTGTGCTCTTCCCTTCAAGAAGCATTACAAGAAAGCCTACATGAGTCAGTCCTTCCTCTCCCTATCCCTTCAGCTAACCACTGTAGTGCGACTTTCATGAATTTTTTCTTGTGCTTTGGTTTCAGTAGGCTGACAGTTTGCATGCATTATTATGAAATAGTATTTGATTCTCCACAGTTGAACTGAAGCTGGATAATTTCATCTCTATTTCTGTCCCATTAGCTCTCCAATCCAGAGAATAGTAAGGCTGAACTTGCTACAGAAAGCCTCTTAAGTGAATGCAACAAAGGACAGTGTAAATTAGAAGTGATTCCACAGCAGTGAGACTGGGAGGGTCCTTAACTTCCTTCTTCTTGCCTTTTTAACCTATTAAGGTTTGGGAGTAGCATGAAAGGGATGTTATTTGCTTTGCCTTCACCATCCAGATGAAGGACCCTTGATGGTGGAAGGAGAAATGAAAGCAAGGGATGGGCAAATACTGATGGAGTTTGCAGACCAATAAAACATAGAATGCCTCACATTCTGCAAATATGTTCAGACTTGGGAAACTCAAATAATACTTGGTGAATCTCAGTTTGGTGATTTTTAAGTGACAGAGATAGAAAGATATCCTTGCATTGGAATGACTCAGCAACAAAACATGAAATAAAACCAGCCAAGATTTTCCTGTCTGCCTTCCAATAGTTGCAGAAGACTTCATCTGTTATGAACAAAATGCTATGGGAAGACTTGTGTTGGTCTCTTTGGGTTTCGTGCATTTTAAGAATTCTTTAATTTTTTAATTTTTTAAATTTTTTAAATTTTTTTTAATTTTTTTTTAATATTATGAGGATTTAAAAATAGATTTACAGTTTTCACAACCTATTAAATTTATGTTTCCTACCAAAGGCCCATCTTGGTATGGAACAGACCCCTTCTTGCCTAAACAGACTATGCTTGTAATGTGAAGAGATGCCCTGAACAGTATTAGCAGGGAAAAAAAGCTCTGGGGTCAGCACTTGTTCCCCACCTGCTCTACACTTTTGGCAGAAATTAGTATCCCAGGTCACAGGCTAGTTCTTTGTGCAGTACTTCTCTTGCAGAGTGATGCTCCTATTACAGATAGCAAGTAGGAAATGCTACAGGGTATGTAGCACTGACAGACTTTCTGAAGTCTCTTTTTTTAGGCTGCTTTATAACTTAAGGCTTAATAAAACTCTTAGCTTAAGCTTTATCATCTCCTTTTGACCTGAGACTGAGGGAAATTTTCACAAACAAGAGGAAACACTAGAAGTGAACTTTTCACCTGCATAATAAGAGAGGATATCAGAAGGAGATCTAACTGGCTTAGGTAACCACAGATACAAAAAATAAGCCTGAAGGTTAAAAGTTGTTTGCTTATCAGCGCTTTGATAATTTAGTTACATCCACTTATACCTCTAACGATGAAGCTCTCCGTTAATGCTCAGGAAACAAAGATGGACCATACCCAGGCGCAGCATTCCTGTGGCCCTGGACTCACAGTTGGCCATGCTGAGGCTCCTGTCTCTGCTACTTCTAAATTTAGCAAGCCCAGCCACATGGGTGAGGCTCAGCACCGGTGGCCTAGTCATGTATTAACATTTCTCAATGTTGTAAATCTTATGAGGATTCTAAAATAAAGATGCTTATCTTCAAGTGTTAATTGTACATGATACAAACTTGAGCATTTTTTAATGCAATATTAGCTTTATAGTATTTCAATTCATCATTTTCAGTGATTAATATTTTTTATAAATTTCTCATAAAATCAGTTCTATGGGATACCTGGGAGGAAAAACGTTATTGATTCCTTTCTGTTTGGTCACCAGCTCTTATCTGGGATCAGCACTGTATTTAAACTTTGGCAAACTGAAGTTGCTTGAACATGGGTTAATATCTGCCTGGGGACTAGCAAAAAGAACTCAAGATCTTTAAAGAAGCTGTTTAGCAGTCATGAGACAAAAAAAAAAAAACCAACCCTTGGACGTCACAGCTACAAGCATGACTCTGAAACTATAGACCCATAAATTCCTTTGGGCAGGTTATCTGAAGAAAATGGGTCCTATGTAGGTAACTAACTTCAAGCATAAAAGTTTGGGGTTTTTTTAATTGGTTTAAAAACAAAACAAATGCAAGTAACATTTCATTGCTTATAGTGATCATATTCAAGCAAAATTCATCTGCTCTTGAATGAATTTTTAAGAAAGATTGTTTCAGTACAGATTTCTTCCATGACGGTTCCCTCTCCTAATAAAGTAAGAGTTTATTACATTTCCACAATTCTCCTGGGAGGAGTTTGGAGGGTCCTTTTCTTTTATAATACAGCTGTGCCTACTTCTAATAACTTGCAAAGCAGCTAAACTCTTAACTACACTGGAGTCACGTGAGTTTCCCCAGACTGCATCGTTGGCTCTCCTGGGAGAAGTCTCAAACAGCTCTATCCAAAATAATTACTGTTTACAGTGAGTTTCCATATTTCATGAAATCTTTTTTAAAAAAACCATATTTTCTGTTTATGCAAAAATCTCACTCGCATTTAGCAATCACGGGATTAGCTGTTTTGCTTAAAGGCATCTACATTCCTAATTACATTTCAAAACATAAAAAATATGATGCAATTTTTCTCTCTCAAACCCAAATAACCATCATGTTTTGAAAAGTCCATTTATGTATATTGAGAGGGGTTTTTTATATATACTGAGAGGTTTTTGCATATCAGCCATCAGGCATGTCATTATACCAGTTGTAATATTATCTCTGTTTTCGAAACAGATGCTCATGCCTTTCTTCCATCACCTCCACATCCACCACCTCCATGTCCACGAGGGGTGAACATCCAGTATTTAGCATTTCAAGGAGACCAGCCTTTTATGTCCACCCATAGCACTAGAACTTGAATCCCTCATAGCTTCTAATCTCTTGTGTAGAGATGGGGGTCATTGCAGAATACATTTTGTGAAATCCCTATCCCCCCTGGAGAAAACCACTCAACCAAAAACACCTATACCCTGCAGTACAAGTCCTTTGTATATTTGATAACTTATCAGATGTCACCTTTTCAATTAGACAAAGCATAATTGTCTTGCAGCCTTACCAGCTTTGTCCCTCCTTGCTTATCTCACGTAGCACACTAACCCACATACAGATGCCCTTCCCTCCTTGCTGCCACCACTGACAGCTCACAGATCTACCCGATTTTCCCATATGCCCATCCCACTCCATGCCACCCACACACAGAAGACACTTGAGGATTGTGATGAAAGAGCCCATGAAAGGAGGGAAGCTGGTGCTGTCAGAGCTAAATATTGCATAAGCAAACAAAAGTTCTCCCACCCGCACCAGCGTGGTGCTCACAGCAAGTCAGGAGGTGCACGTGCTGCAGAGGAAGTATGGCTGCAGACCTGCCCATCCCAGACCTGCCTAGATATTTATTTAGATATCTATGACAGTCCAGAGTGATGGAGGCAGAGATTTCAAGCGCATCTTATGGTTTTGATTTTGCCTGTTTTCAGATGTGGTCGCAAGCAGAGAGAGCATCCCATGGCGAAGATAGTTTCCGCAGAGAAACATGTTTATCTGCTCTCATCATTTGTTTCACTTCGCAAGGAACAAATTGTATCTAACCCTGACAAAATTTTGGCTGAGGAAAAGGAAGTGTAAATACTAAAACTGATCCCATAGGTTATTGTAGTATAGAATTAGGGAATGCATCTTTATAACAAGCTTGCGCAAGACACACAGAAATTTAGGCCTGCCTGAGCATGCCTACACACACGGCTGCAGGTGTGCAGCGGCAGGGATATGTATTTTTGTATCTTACTCTTCTTGCTTTGTAGCACAGGTAACAAGAGCAAGAATAGTGCAGCCGCATGCACCCCCGAAGGGCTTTTCAAGCCAAGCAGGGCACAGGCTGCCAGGGTTGGAGCTGCTCTTAGAACCAATCAGCTGGTGTATCTACCTAGTCTGCTGGATCTTTAACAGCCCTTTGACTCTACTTTCTAGGTCTGCTTCGATTTACTTGTGCCAGCTGTTACGAAGCTGATACAGGGATGGCTAGCTGTCCTGAAAATGCTTCTGCTGTATTTTTTTAGCACTAAAAAACCTTATCATAACTCACATCACTGTGTTACAATCCCAAGTTCCAGCTCCTATTTCCAGCATAAGAGTTAAAATGTTTCTTTGTTATACCTAGCAAGGAACTAATTCATCTTAAATTGTTTTCTATTGTATTTTACACTACTGCCTTGAGCCATCTTGATGATAAATAGTAATAGAAATTATTGCTTCAATCATTAACACTGGTGACTGTCGCTAAAATGCAGCAGGGAGGAGAAAAGTATAGTTGGGCTGATTTGCTAATAGTAACAATCAGCAAGGAGGTCTCAGTGTGAAAGGGAAAACATAGAGCTATATTTTCTAATAGTTTGAACAGAGAGGTAGAAAAGAAGTAGCAAGTAGGAGGAGGAGGATTTGGTGCACTTGATGTTTCTATGTGTGTATCTCATGGTAATGGCATATAAAATGTAACAGGGAGTTTAGTGAGACATAAAGCCAAGACAGATATCTGGTCTGGCTGAGCCCAACAGTATTCTTGCTTTGTATGAAGAGCTAAAGCACATTTCTAAAATATTCCATGATCCTCAAATAGGCAACTGGCTTCCCAGTAGTGTTCTGCAGTATTTATTTAACTTGGACTGAACCTGGGAGGACTGCACGCAATTACTAACCTATTGAGCCTTGCTAAGCTTGTTTCGAGTGACTGAATAGGTAAGCAGTCTTCTGCCCCCGGGGATGATGGCCTTAGTCTGTGCAGTGTGAGTGCTCCCTCTTCTCTTCTTTTGATTGCAAACTTCATGAAGAGCAGCAGGTGGAGGAGCTAGTGCAGAGGAGAGAATGGCAGGTACCCTCCCATATCCACTCTACTTTGGGGGTGAATGCTGTAGCTCTCTCTTAATCTCAGTCAAAGAACAGCCTGAAAAACACTGGAGAGTGAAGATTGTCAAAATAAGAGACCATTACGGTAGGCTGCTCAGCTCCCTGGAAAACTTTGATTTACCATCTGCTTGTTGTCCAGTCCTCAGTCAACTTCAGCCATGTGGTTTCCTCAGGGGGTATCACAGTGATTAATGCTGATTTTCTGAAGGGGAGATATTGCTGTAGTGTTATCACTCACTGGGTGAATTCCTGGGTGCTGGCTGGAGCAGGAGTGGCTTTGGGTGTGCTCCATGCATTCACCCTGACCAGTAGGGTAAAGGCACAGCTTTGCTTCCCTGTGGATGGAGCCCTGGTAGTTCAAACACAGTGATGTGAGACCACCGCGATTTTCACTCTCTTTCTAATGACTTCTGGTGCAGAATTTAGGTGCCATACTAGTAGTGTTCTGAGTGCAATACAGTAAGGAGGTTAATTAGGGTTTTTACTGAAGAATGAAAATTCTCTCTTGAGATGAGTTGGTTTTGTGGCTACCAGTGACATCACTGTTGTAAATAGCTGTGCTGGAAACAGTTTAGTCCAGGGCACTTTCCTAGCACACAGCTTTTCCTAACCCAGAGGATGGGGACAGTTGCTTTATGGCCACTCTCCCCTTCCACTCCAAACTGAATGAGGAACACCCCAGCTAGGCTGGACTGTATCAGATGAACCTTCCAAGCTGACTCAGGCACAGTGCATTTGGGTGAGTAAATACAATAGCCATGCTCACAGCTGCTGCAGTGGGTTTGAAACTCTTGGCAGTAGCTGGATCTTCTCAGCCAAATACTGTGTGTTGGACTTCCCAGATCAATTCTTATTAATTTGGTCTTCATAGCTTTTATCAGCAAAGCATGTGACTTGATTTGAAGTGCTAACCCTGCTTTCCCCTGCTATCAGTTATCTTCTTTGATGGGACATCTTGAATTGCACCAGTCCCTTTGACTGTAGGGCAAATATTTGATAGAAGCTTATCTCTCACAAGTCAGTCTGCTCTCTGAAAGACTGCACTAAATCCCTGACAAAGGCTTTCACTCTTCTCCTGAAATAGAAAACCTTGTCACTATTGCCTTGTGATACTTAGGCTCTCTCTCTCCCATGGGCTTCTGAGTTAAAGGAGTGATGACTCTCACAGCACAACAGGTTTTACCCACAAAGATGCCCACAGACATCCTGGCAATACTCCCTCCCTATCAAACCCCAGCAGGGTCTCTGTCCACATGAGCCTGGTGATCAGTTCCCCTAGGAGCAGGCGGCAGCTCTTTCCAGCAGCACAGGCACTGCAATTAGCTGTGATGTAATTAGTGGTGAGGAGCAGAACATTCTTTGCAGGGATTGTTTGGGAGCCCGAGGCAAAAGGGGTTTGTCCATAAGCTGGTGGGTTAAGTAATTTAGAAATCTTAAATAAGTTATGCTAAGCTCTATCAAGGTTTCAGATGATGACAGAAGAAATTCATCTTTGTCTCATCTGAGAAAACAAACAATAACATGAAGTAATAAGTTCTCAGTGACTTCTTTTAAAAGAAATATAGCCAGGACAATACAAAATAGCATCAAAAGCTTACGTATAAAAATCCACACAATCTGAAACATGTTGACTGGAGACTTTCCTCTGATAACAGGATAGTGGAAAAAGCTATATAAAAAGGGGATACACACTGAAAAAGGTAAAACCCAAGGGAAAAGTGGCTTCATTGTGCTTCTGACAAGTCCAGACAACAGCTACGGTTTTTCCTGCACTGAAAAGAGGTGTTTCTCAATTACTAAAATAGCATCCAATACCCTCTCCCTCCTCATTATGGGAGCCATGAGGACAAAGCATGGAAAGGACAGGTGGGGGCAGCCTGCAGTGGGCAGGAGCTGCTACCCTAAGAATGAGCAGAGGAGGAACACTGAGCAATACTGCAGCCATGCAGGACAACTCTTGCCAAGGACTGGCAATAAAGCCCAGAACCATCCTAGCACGTGCAAGGTCCTGTTCATGCAAAAAAGATCATCTCATCTTGATGAGTAGATTCTGTGTTCCTACCATCTGCTAGTTGTGTATTTACTGCACAGTGAAGACTGAGATGTATTATAAGTAGCCGGAAGATCAAGCCATATGATTTCCAATAGACCTCTGAATTATCTGCAGGCTCGTCAGGAATCACTCAACCATCTAGCTGAACACTGAGACTTCAAGGAGCCAGTGACACTTCTGCAGCAATAATTTTATCTCTCTTTCCCTTGTATGTGGGTTCTTTAAGTTTAGAAGAAGGCAGCATTTATTTCTACAACACTGGGGAATCTCACTCTTCAGAGACCCAGCTAATCACTGCTATACCAGGCAGCCACATACAATGTGGCTCCTAGCAATGGCGGGCAGAGCAGTTTGTCATCTCCTTGTTTGCCTAAACCCATTTATCACGAAGCATCTGGCATGCAGAATAGCATTGCCACAAAGAACAGCTGGTCCCAGGTGGTATGTCAGAGACACATTCAAATGTGAGAGCTCATCCCCTCTCTCCTGGCTTCTTCAGAGCTCACTTTCCAGATACTTTGGTCACCACGGCAGACAGCTAGCACCCACCAAGCACGGTGGCACTACATCCCTCTGGCTGAAATAGCACAAGTCCTTTTTGAAGTTAATCTTTAATAAGAATGCATGAAGTCACAAGAGGTGAAGGGAGACAGGCAGCCTTGTGGATCTGGTTGAAAGAGGCAGACATGAACACCTCTAAATAATATATTGGAATTTGGCTTCTTTCATTAAACAAAGACATTTGTTGCCTCTATATTGCATAGGAGACAAAAGGAGGAATTGTTGTCAAGCCTTTCTGCAGCAGGCAGGAATCCACATTAATCACCCTATACTTGCTGCTGACCAAAAGGGCACATCCCACTTTGAACTAGCATGACAGTTAGAAGCCACTTGTAAATTAATGCAGATAACTTCAGAAGACTATGGCTGGCTAACAGGAACGTGGTGATTGACTCACAAAAAGAAAAAAGGAAAATGTAATCAATAATTCAGAAGGATTCCTGAATGAGGCATTATATGATGCAGTGGGCTCCAAGCCCTCAGCTATCATCTATTCTTTCTGCTTACAGCCCACTGAAGCAAGCTAAACATTTTTTTCTCTCCTTTGACACATATATAAACAGATAATCTCATTGAAGTGACATGGTATGATTACATGCATTGATGATACTGGACACGCACAGCCCTATTTTATTTATTTATTACCATCAGCAAGGGTTCTTAGAGGAAGTTACCATATTGAAATGAAGTCCCCATCCTTACCCAAGACAGAAACCTATATACTTATACTGGTATGGAAATCCAGCAGTGTAATTTTAGATTATGCACCGAAGAGTACAGGAGCTAGTCTTTACACAGTACTCGCTTCTTGGAAAGAAGAAAAGTTGTTTCAAATATTTCATTCTATACTTAGAAAAGACTATCAGCTGTTTTGCTTTTCCCCCAGTCCTTATCCATTAACCCCACAGAAATATTTTCTGAAATTTAATTAAAAATCTATATTTAGATTTCTTGCTTTGAAATGTTTTCCTATCACCATTCCTACTTCTAGCCTCTTCAGTGAAATGAGTGGAGTACTGTCAGCAGATGGAATAAGGCAGACCTGTGAACACTGGGCCTTGGAGACAGGCTTGGTAGAATTTTCCCCCAGTGCCTGCAGGACTTTTTCTAGCCCATACTATGCAAGCACATGCCCGCTTTCCTGCTTTAAATTAATCTGACTCCTGACATAGCCCTGCAGGTAAGCAAAGCTGCTTTAATGGCTTTAATACCCATCTTCATCTCTGCATGTTTCAGTACATTGGAAGTAAAGGTGTTGAGTCAAAAGACACTGCAGAAGCAGTCCTGTAAAAAGTAGCAAAGAGAAGATGCACAGGTACTATTGGTCCCAATTCCATTATCAAATCCCCAAAGATCTGGTGAATCCTTAGTCGCACCAAGGACAAGGATGCATCTAAGAAGTTCTGTCTCTTGAGCCGTTTCAATATCCTGCTTCAGGTTCCAGAGAGACCTCACTGCTCTAGTGGGAAAAGCAGAAATAAGGATTCATCTGGAAGTAGATGCGTTTGCCAATTTTTTTTCGCCTCCACTAAACATAAGGAGCATGGCTGTATATTCAAGGGCTTCACGGATTATACCACTAATCTCAACTATGGGATATACCTGCAAGGAATTTTATTTGTCATCCCCCCATTTTACCAAAAATAAATATTCTGGCCACTCAGTTTTTTAGAATGAGGCTCTTTCAATTGCTGTTTTTATATAGTATAAATTAAATGTAGCCTGTGTTGCCAATGGAAGCATAACCCTGATCTAAGGATAAGGCCTACACAAAGCAGCAAGGAGAAACAGGTCCCCACACATGACCAATCCCCATTCGTGACAAGTGCACAGTAGCTCTGCCATGCTGAACTGTCAGCTAAATATGAAAATGCAGCACATAGAGGCCTTTGAAAATGCTGCTTCACAGTCTGAAATTTATGACTGTGTACCAGAATACTTCCTGATGGGACTTCAGAGTGAATTTCCATTTCTCTTCTCCTCTTTGCTCACAGAGGTCCAAAAATCCCTACATTAAATTTAAGCAACTTATGTAAGAAGTACAATTCCAAAGAGATTTACTCCCCTGCTTCTTCCACATCATTCATAAATGATTGAAATGTCCTTTGATAACACTACTCCCAAGCCATTTCCTCAGTTTGAAATTGAGATGAACTATCTACTCCACAAAAATTTCTAACTGGAACATAAATCAGATCTTTTTGGCATAGCCGCCTGTTCCATAATTTATAGTTGACTGGATTCAGAAATAAAGGTTTTCAAAACATGGTCACTTGGAGCTGGGAAAAAAATACAGAGTTTTTTTATCACTTCAAATCCTTTAAGTTACAATACCTATAATAGACATTTTAAACTTACAGGGTGAGCCGTAAATTTTTCTCCTTGCAATTGTACAGGTTGATGTGCAACATGTTGTACCCTCCACATTTTAGAGGACAAGAATACATCACTGACATCCAGAATACATCCAGATACATTAGTAATTAATTCTACCAAGAAGCCCATGAAAAAATATGATTGTATAGGGAGAGCATGGGTGGAACAGCTTGCAGTAAATAAGGCCAGGATTTATGTAGAGAACAAGAAGGAAAAGGTAAAATTCTTGATAATGGAGCACAGCACAAAACGCATGGCATGACACAGAAACCCCACGTCATGTATATAATGACATAAACTAAAGATTGCCTGTAAAGCAGGCATAAGAGGAATTTAGGTGCCTGGGCAATCCTAATTCTGGCATTTCCTGGTTCTGTGAGTGCCTGAATACAAATTTAACAATTAGGAAAAAAAAAAAAAAGCAAAACAGTACATGGAATACTATCAAAGTTTAATCTAGAGGTTTGTTTATAGGGAAAGTTGTGCCTGTGATGAAGTCATGATATAATCAAAAGAAGAAGGCTGGCCTGCTACTAGAGAGCACAGTAGCGAGTCAGAACCCTAGCTTGGACACATGTTTCTGTGTAACCTCAGGCAGTGTATTTTCTATGCTATAAAGCAAGAACAATGGTATTTCCTAGGTATTTGTGACATAAATTAACTTTTACTTCCTGGCACATGAAATCTGGCAAGGAAGTATTCCACTGAAAAAATGCATAAGAACCAAAAATGTAAATAAATACTAGTCATTATGTCACTAACAAAGCTACAATTTGTCCTACACTTCCCATTTTCCCATCCTCTTATTACTTCATGGAAACTCTGCAACTATTAAAATACAATGCAGCACATTAACTATGAAGCCGAAAAAAGTACCTCAAGCAAGAAAACATCCTCTGCCCAGAGCTGAAGTTAATAGCCAGGCAACATTTGTTATGCTACTAAAATAATTTAAATGATTAAGATTTCACAGGTGTCCTTACCTTATCCTTAGCTGCTCACATGAAGATTAGTTCATTACATTGAACTCTTTTTGGGAAAAGACATTTCCCAGTACACTAGCTTATCTCTTCTAGTGATTTTGTTGATACATACTGGTGAGAGGAAGCTTCAGAGCAGCTCAGGCATTTGGTGCACAAGAAAGCAGCAGCCTTTACCTACCTGAACCATATACTGCCTCCTGCTGGCTAAACTGTTTGACTCTTCTCGCTTGTGTCAACAAATCAAATTCAATTGGATAATATGTTGATTGATTTCATCTGGGGGAAAAAAAAAAAAAAACAAACCAAAAAACCCAAACAAATATAAAGAAAAGTTTTTTCACTTTTTAGCCTTTTTTTTATTTGAAGTAATAGATGGTTCCTTTCACTCTCAGGAAAAAAGTTCATTTTAAATGGAAATGTGACCTTCTTGTACAGGTTTAAAAGATATTTAATGTAAATTGAATTCAACCCGTCAAGATATAATAGAAATTCTGTTACAATGAAAAAAAGCAGTAAGGCTTTGGTCATTATGGTCATTAAAATACTCAGAAACATAGTGAGTACTGCTGCCCTCTATATGTACCAGAGATGCTAAAGAAGGCCTCCCAACACAGTAGGAGAAGAAACCCCACATCTGTCTACTCTGCACATTTTGTTATTAGTGTTGGCAGTGCAGTGTCCTAACATCCACCTGTTTCATAGCTGATAACATGTTTAAACCTTCGCTTAGTCAAGGAACACTGACATATCTGAGTTTACTGCTTAACAGGTTGACATTTCAACCAATGTTTTCTGACCTTCTGCACTCCGGATACATATTAATCGTGACACAAACTATTAATAATCACATTAATGGACATGAAAACCTCGTCCAAAGAGCATGCAGGTTCTCTCTACAAGGCTGTTTTCCTTTCCAAATCTCACAGAGCTGTTAAACATTGCTCTTTCTCTGGGTCCATAAGCACCTGTAGGTATACTTTTAATTCTTAGTACAAACTGACCAGTAAACTGACTAAATAACTAAGCAATAACAGTGCACACAGAAAAGACTTAACTATTTCCTCTTATTGAGCGATATGTTTTTACAGATAACATTATATTTTTTTAAACTTTTTTCAGCACCTGAGGGCATCCCTACTGTACTCATTTTCCTATAATGTAGACGCTCAGTGGGAGATTGCTATACATGTTCATAGCAGGTAAGTCTGCCCAGACTAGTATGCAAAGATCCATGAAATTGGCTGAGATAATCACTGCTTAAAACAAACAGCCTTAGGACCACAAATATAACAGTCACCTTCATATTTACAGAAAGTTCCTCAGTTTTCTTGGCCTTCACAGCTTCCCCTCACACATGGAAAAACACATCAGCAGCTACGTGCAGAGAGCTTAGACTTAAATTTACTGCAGGTGGACCCCTTGCTAGGGTTGTTAATGAGGAGCAGATGAGCAGGAATAGGAAACCCAAGAAGGGGTGTGTAGCTGATGATAGGCAAGAGAAATTGCCGGGTACAGCCTGAACCTGTTTTGCTGTTGCATTAAATGGGCTTTTTTGGGAACTGCCAAGTGAGAGCTAAAAAGATCAGATTGTTTCATGCAGGATTGCAGGTGGGCATGGCTAACTTATTACTGCTCTGTCTGAGTAAGGAAGGTTCAGTCCACAGAGAAGAAAGCAGACTTAGCAAGAAACTTAAGCATGATGAAAAACAGAAATTAAATTATTCTTTTAAAGCTCTTGTTAAGCTATGAGAGATAGAATAACTTCCTGCTAAAAGGGAATTTGTATTTGCAGGATGAGATAGTAAAAATTTCATTTTCCAGTTTATTTCAAGACAAGCCTAGATTTTAGGGTGATTCCTCCTCTTTTCCTTCTGTGAAAAATCCAGTCATACATCTTCCCTCAGACAGCAAGACTGTGCTGTTTGTTATAGATCATTCTCAGCAGGCAGCTGTGGAGAAGGGATTCAAGGGAAAAAGGTGGCAATTGCACCCTATAAGGGTCTTTTTGCTGTTATTTTGTGTTGAGGGTTTTTTTTTTTAACTTGACAAACTATGCTTAGTTTATCAAACTGAGCTACTTCAGAATGAGAGACAGGAATAAAACAATGTGACTGGCTTCACAGCATGGCATGCATTCTGCTCAAGATGGACCTGCTCCAGGTCTACCCTGAACAGTTGAGGAGGCTGTTGGCTTTGAGACATCCCACCCCAGTTGGAGGTTTAAACACTTCAGTATAAATCTGACAGCACAACTTGTATCTTTCTGCACCTAAGGCTCACTGGTAATCTTCTGGTTGCTCAGATAGTGCTTATTTCTCTTCTAACAAAACATGCAATCATTGCGCTTAATCCCTCAAAAACCTGCTGCTGTATTCACATTGTGGAGGAATATCACTTTGCCTGGCTCCAGCCTTTCAACACACTTTAACAGATGTGACAACAATATCCAGAGCTTGGTTTTCCTGCTGCAGCATCTTAAAGTCATCCCCAGGTCTGTAATGTGACATTATGAAAATGACCTCTTGAGTTTCCAGTCTGTCTTTACTGACTCTTTGTAAAACAGCCTCAGTTTATGTTCTGTTTTCTTTCTTTTTCAATCCTTACATTCCAATCTTGTGCTTTCAAATATGCTGGATGCTTTCTTTCAAACCCTCACAGGAAGAAGACATTTGCAGGCAAAACTCTGTTCTTTGTGGAATTTTCTGTCTTTTCTGACCAGATAATCACGCAAGGGGAAGCAATTAGCTCACAATTGTTAGATCTGTACATAGTGCGTACAGTGATAACAGTCTTAGTCCTTGCTGGATTAGCTCCGAAAGGTTAACAAAAGCATAATGCAGTGTGCATGTCTTTATTTTCATTGATGCCATCTGCAAAAACATGAAATGCACAGAAGTCCAGATATGTTCAGTGAGATAGTGGCTTTTAGGTAAAAGGTTTTGGTCTGGGTTGATTTTGGGGTTTATTTGTTTGTTTATCTTTCCAAGAATTACAGCACACATTTTTCCTGATTTTGGATGAAGGTGAAAGTGAATTGCTTACTTCAAGAAATACTCAAATTTCTTACACAAAGTAGAACTCTGTTGCTCATTTTGCTCCCCCTTTTTTTTTTTCAAATTATTCTTATGGTTCTAAATGAGAGAGAAGCATGATTTGGCCTTGGTGAATCAATTCTGGCTTTTCCCAACCATGTTTCATTTGACTTGTTATAGTCTGCAAGAAGGATTCATTCCATAGCTTTTACAGGGACTGAAGTAAGACTGATGTGCCTATAATTTCCTGTATCCTCCTTTCAGGAGGTAAAGAGTAAAGACAGAGGTGTAGGAAGTGTTGAGAACGCCTGCTTTTTCAGTGTTATTAGTGACTAATTCACCTGTCTTGATAAACAGTGAGCTAATTCTTTGTTTCTGTTCCTGCTTGTTGTTTACGTACCTGAAGAACCCTTTCCTGTGGTTTTTGACATCTCTGGTTAATTCCAACTCAAGCTGAGCTTTTGCTTTTCTAATGAATTTCTGCACACCCTGGCAATGCCTTTGTAGTTCTCAACAGGTATTTGTCTGCTCTTCCATCCCCGTTTAAATTTGGTTCAGTAATGACGTTCCCCCAAAAGAGAGCATGAGGCTCTGCCTAAGAAATGACACCATAAAGAAATACATCAGCTCTTTGTGCCAGAGAGGAAGGAAGGGATGACACAGAAACAGTCTCCTGCAGTGCAGGAAAGTCTCCAGTGCCCTCCAAGGAAATGATCAAAAGCTTTGCCGGAAAGCAGGTCACTATGTGCCAGCCTAAGCAGTGTGCTGTGAAACCTGTTCAGTTTTAGTATATTAGTTCTAAACTTTGTATTTATTTATGCAACTTTTATCTTTTTTCTTTTTACACTACCATGTAATAATTTCAGATATAGTTGCTGTTACGCAAAACAGCAGACTATACTGGGAAAATCATATTTCAGCAAGAATCTAGTGCAATCCTTATCATCCTGCATACAGATTCTACAGCAAAAAAAAAGGTATTTCACAACTTTAACAACACATCTGCCCTTTTTTTTTTTCCTGTTTTTTTTTTTTTCACTGTCTCTCTCAATCACCTCTAGGAACAATTACTTGGGCTGGCTGGTTAGATAAATCAGCTTGCTCAGGGACTCTAAAAATGAAGCAGCCTTCTGTATATCCCAGACTAGAAGACACAGAGAAAACAGCTGTAGCTAGATAAGGGCATGCCCTGGAAATGGAAATCAAGTGAACAAGCAGAATGAGAATGTGAGTAAACTAGAAAATGTAAATAACCATCTTTGCAAGAAAAAATACAGAGTAGCAAAAGCAGGTCTTATTAAGAGACACATGCTTATAGGGGAAGAGACAATTTGGAAATAGGTGGGTTTTAGAGAAATATTTTTTAACTTATGCGATTAATACACAAGTAATAAGAACCAGTATGGACTGTGTAGCATGAACAGCACATAAAGAGTAGCACAAAAAAAGGGAGATTTTTTTTTTTCTCTCAGCCCAGAGGTTTTTTCCAAGGGAAGGCTCAGCCATGAAGGGTCTCTATGTACACTATATAGAAGTATCAACCATGCTTGCAGGAATTTTTTGTCACCCCCATTCGCTGACAAAAGAACCACAGTGCGAGAGTTTGCACCCTCTGCGAGTACATTGTGACTGGTCTGTGTTGCAGTTTCCCAAGTTGACAGAAACAAGACAAGGCAGCAGGGGAAACCAAGGCCTCACATAGAAGGTAGTCAACATGAAGACACCAAAAAAGCTGCAAAAACACAAGAGAGTTCACAGTAAAAGACAACCCCAACTCTGTCTGTGCTTCCAAAGGTCAAAAGAGCTTCACCTCCTCTCTGCATAAGTAACTTCCAGACATTCTGGCAAATAATTTCTACAGATAGAGACTAGGAAAGAGAAGCAGTGTATCCTCAAAGTTCTGCTTCTTGCTTCTGTATTGACTGGTCACCAGATGCAGAAACATGGCTCAGTACAAGTAGAAGTATGGCTGGGAGTTTGCACTTCTCTTCTGAAACCAGCCCAGCTTCCCAAATTAGAAAACCAGAAAGCATCATAATCTAGATTGCTACTCCTGCCTTTTCTCTTTGGTTGACAAAAGAAGCATGAAGGTTCAGGAACAATGAGATTACCTGCAGTGCACTGTTTTCACGATAATCCACAAAAGGGACAATTACAGCTCCTCTACCCTTGATGGATGATAAGACAACAGAGAGAGCGAAAAAAACAACAGGAAAAAGGGTTTCATCATCCAGAAGGTCTTTGTTGCAATTTCTTTTTTCCATTTTTGTAAAACATTACATCATAAAATAAAGACAATAGCAGCAAAACTTATCAAGATGGTACAAGCACATTCCGCTCAGTACCCTGGTAATGACATGTATGGAATCTTCCCTTTTCTGAAAATGCCTTTATAAAGCATTATGAAATCTTACAGAGAGAGAGCAAGAGGGACAGAGACAAAAGCATAGATAGAACATGCTTGCAAGTAGATTTACTGATTGCTTATACTGTAATCTAAAGTTGATGAGGAAAAATAGGTCAGCATCCTACCGAAACGGTTTCCCAAAATTTTAAGAAAGCTCTTTTTCAATTGCATGGCTGAAAATGACTAATAATGAGGTTTCAGCCTTACCCACAAGGTCCAGACCAAATTCTGTTAGAACATAAAAAAAAATCCACCTAAAACTACATTGAAACCTTGGCCTGAATAAATTTAAATTACTGGCAAGCTGTGATCCAGATACAAATCCTGCCTTTTTCTAATTATAGCTACTACATGTCTCCATGATCTGGGAAACTGCTAAATGGTAGGCTGAAATCTGGTATATTTGGCTTACATCTCACAATAGGCACTGTAAGCTTTCCTTTTAAAACACCCAGCTCTCACAAGGGAAAACATGAGTGTGTGGGTGGAATATATTTGAGAGATTAAAGTATTCTCTCTCACATGCCAAATATCACCTGCCTGTGATTTGCTCTCAAGGAGCTGAGCCAAGGAAAGCAGATCCTATTTGCCTCAAAAGGCCACCTGCTAGAGAAGTGTTTGCTTTCTCCCAAAAGCACTGTTATTTCCTGGTGATAAGACTTAGCTCAGACTGTGACCTGTAACCAAAGATGAGGGAGAGCAGAATTTCACATCTACCTGCATGGAGAGTGGAGGCATCACCGCTAAATCTGTGTGCAGGAACCAATTATATAGGCCAAGTGAAGGTTGGGCATGTTCACACGTTCACTGGGGACCTTTTTTAAACTGGTTTCTGAGAACTCACCGTGTTGTGGGTAAGACCTGCTTTTAGACTGACCTTCTTAACCCAACACAATTCAGCTCACAGACCATGTGCTGGCTACATTAGGAGACCTCCAAATTAACTTTCACAACTGTTTCCTCAATTGTTTGATTTCAACAGTATGAGTCAATAATCTAACATCATTATGTACTTCAGTTGCACTGGCAGGAGGAAAAAAAACATATGGTCCAGCTCAGCAATGGTATTGAGGAGAGAAACTGCTACTGGTAGTAGAGGAAACGGGGACTTTGGGAAGAATTAGGCAACCTAAAGGAATTTTCAGATCAGTGTTTTTTTACTGATATATTTCAGATAAGTAGTTTCGTACATTAATCTGCAAGCCTTTATTTGAGTTTCATAGATTTCTGTTGATTTGCTTTGTGTTATCATTGATATTTAATTCCCTAGGAAACTGTTTCTAAAGCTGGGCTTACCTGTATTTAGCACTAATATAATGCCATCTCAGTAAGTGTAAATGGCACTGTAGAGATGAGTCAAATCAGCAGGTTTTTCTCTGAAAAGCTTAAAAATAACAAGCTAGCTCCACTTTACTGCACTGATTTGATGGGGACAGATTTTGGCCTTAGATTAAACAAAACATAGTTCAGAACAAATAAATGTACAGGAAGGACTGAAGCAGCTCACAATCACCTTACAAATTCATATCTATTTAGTAGAAGACTTCTTGTTCTATGTTAGTAGGCAGCATAACATGAAGCTTGGTTTTTGCCTGTTATTTTTTTTTTAGTGGATGATAGGAAAAGTGAGACCAGCAGACATCACACAACCTGACAACACAAATATGACCCTGAGAAAACCAAAGCTGGCAAAGAAACACCCCATTTACAACAAAAACACAAACTCTTCAGGAAAATGCAGGGTTTTTAAGGACAGGGGTTTTAACACCCTGAACTCAGAGGCATATTTTATTGTAGGTTAGTAAATTTTGTAGAAAATCTCTGGCATAGCCCATTAATGGCTTTGGAAGAAGCAGACTTCTACTAGAGACATCATAAAGCCAGACAGCAGAATCTCAGATGATTCATAATTCCATACCAACAACCAAAATCAGATTTCATGAATATAAATCACTGGGGGGGTTATTTACTCTTATTTCTAATAACATTTATTGAAATAATATTCCCTATTAAAGGATAATGAAATTCAGAGACTGACACATGGACGAAGATACAAATCTTTTCAAAACCACTCATGCAAAATCTGCACAAGTTCAGTGACAGTTCAGGAGGATCCCCAAAGTAACATGCCAGAATTCTCCTGCACAAGACAGAAGAAAGTGGGTCTGCAGAGATGAAAACTGTACGAAAAGAGAAGCTGAATTGTCCTCTGTGTGTGAGGGCTGTGGCTACAGAAATTCCATTTTCCTTTGTTCTTTCAGGTCCCAACTCCCATGTCAAGCCATGTTGTGCTCAAGGCAGAATCTGAGAGTTAAATTCAGTAAGTCAGCCTTTTGTTTGGCTTTCTATATTCAGGCTGCTGTGAAAGAGTGTAATTTAGAACCATTGGAAGTGGTTCAGACTACCTTTTCCTAAAACTTTCAATAATGGTGGAACAGCCCCACTACACATAGCATCACAAGTTTTTATAAGCATCAGTAAATGCCAAATGATGAGAATTTTAGCCATAAAAACATTTCATGCTTGAACTGAGATTCTCTCTCAAGCTGTTGCATACAACTAAAACGAAGGGATGGCCTTTACAAGGGGAGAAGAAATTTAGGACATTAAAATATCATTTTAGTTGTCAGGCATTTCTGTTTAGCCCCCTTCGCAATACACCATTTGCACTTCCCATATTATAATAACAATTATGTATATTGAGGTATTTAATAGGCAGTCATACAGAAGAAAGTATTTATTCCAGTAGCAGACTGGCAGTTTTCTTAGCAAGTTTCACAGACACAAAATTGGAAAGGAATGAAAGAGCATTCTGCTTTCATGTAAAAGGTCATGAAATGCTCTGTTCAGTATCTCACTGAGAGTTTATTCAACACTACCCTTTGTCCCTGAAACTATCATATCCCAAACTAGGAGGTGCTGAAGACACAGCTGAGAAAGTGTAGCTCTCACATGGCATGGACAGGCAGAGACTGGCATGAGGCACACACATGATCAGATAGAATCTGGACAGAATCAGACTTAGAACTCAGAAAGTTTAGAGGTAAAAATATGCCAAGCTTCCATCGTCCTATTCCATCAGAGCAAACAGTTCTGAAGTTAGCCACCAAACCTTGCCTTCTCAATCACTTCGTCCATGTTGACCTATTTTCCGTGTTTTGCTATCCAACTCCCTGCTCACACAGACAAGTCCTACAAGACAGACCTTGCTTTCCCTGGCCCTAATCAGCAGAAATGCTTTGGCTATAACTATGCCTTATATTTCACATACAGGAAATATCCTTAGAGCTGCCTATGCATCTGTGCAGGACTTCTCCATTACAGGCAATGCATTTCTTGTGAGAACAACTCAGTTGAGGAACAAACAATATCACATGCATGATGTTAGTTTTGGCGTTTAGTAAGGACAACTGTTAGCACAGTCTATGTGCGTTGCATACTTCTCAATTCACATGAGATACTTTTGTGCACCTGATCCTTCATATGAGTAAAACGCAGGACTGCGTAACTAGGCAATACTTCAATTCCCAGGACCCAAACTGCATGCCCAAGAACTTCTGAACCTTTTCTAGAATTCAAATACAAGTCTGAATTGTAGCTTTCACTCCCAACTTCCCACGAGTAAAACCTCAGATCTGAACAACATAAACCCTTAGTACATCCAAGTATACTTCAACCATCCTGGTACTATAGAGTTAGCACAAGATGATTCACTATATTTCTGGGAAGGACTTCAGAAGATTTGCTTACAGGGCACTAGGCTGAACTTCATCTCAGGCCTACCCAAAACCAGGAACAACAGGAGGGCTAAAGGACTCCGGTTCTTGAAAAGACCTCCTGGTGCCTGCCTGTGGCTTGAGGAGAACAGAATCTGGAGATAGGATCTGAGAATGGCCACAAGCTGCCATTTGCATCATTGTGAAGCCAAACATAGGGCTGCATGGCACAAAAATTTCCAGGACCCACAGCAGCTCTTGAATCAGATGAAACCCTTCCCTGGGGACTGGGCTTACAGCCCTGCCTCTAGTAAGCTAAAGCCAGAGTGCAGCACTGCACCTTAACAGATTCATCAGTGAACTAAGCATAATTCAATTTCTGTTGGATTTTATTGAGTTAAAGCAATCCCAAATGACCTGAAATTTTTCAGACCTTGTTTTTTCATCCTTAATTTTCAGACAGATAATGAAATTAGAAAGAGGATATTTCAAGGGAAGTGAACCAGCAGACAGAATACGCTAAGAACTTCTTTCCTCTACTGCACTAGAAGAATTTGGCTCACTTCTGCTAATAGTTAAAAGTCAATTAGATTTACAAATATGCATACTCAAAATCTGTATTCGCACGGTAGCCATGCTTCTCTTCACAGCCACGGCAAACATGTATTCTGGTGACTAGTTAGATTTTGAGTTGGCTCATTGTGCACAAAATCTCAGACACTGCCAAAGAAAAATGAAGCATGTATTTTTGTGTACATAGACATGGGCAGGTGATTCCAAAAGTCTGTGTCTGTGTAACCTGCAAGTGCCTGCATATTTGACTAGCTTGTAAGGCTTGGTTTGTCTCTGACATCTACATCCATGTTTACTTTACTTTTAAGTCTACAATTTGAATTGCAGGAATATTTAGGATTTTGTGAAGGCGCGGGGAAAATATCATTGGTGCAAATGTGTATCTCATCTCCAGCATGCAAAGTCTTCTATCTGCAATAGTAAGCATAGTAGCTGAGAGGCTGAGGCTACTGAGGTTTGTTTTGCAATTCACATGAATTACTTTACAGCCTTTTCTTTGAGTATTCACTGTGAAGTCTAGGGACATTTGCATTTCTTATATCCATCAGTCCAGGTTTTTTAAAAAAGCCCACTGTTTGGTTACATTTCACTTTAGTCTAGAAATGCAGAGAGCGCATGTTTAGATTTTATCAAGAAAAGAGATAGCAAATGTCAAACAAAGTGTACCTGAAATTAAATAAAACAAATAATTCAAAATACTTGTTTAAAAAGTTACAAAATATGACAGCATTAATGGCACTTAAAGCTATAAGCACTTAAAGGATTACCACTGTATTTCTCCCAACTTGTTTTCCTAAATATCTTTCTTTTCCCCTTTTCTTTATTTTCTGAGATTCTGACTCAGCTTATGTCTAAATCCAAACCCAGCAAAAGGGGCAGAGAGCCCTGAGATTCTATAGTTTCCCTGGCCCTCATGTGAATAGTGTATATGCTTAATGTCTATTTTTAAAAATACAGATTCAGCTACAGAGAACAGCAGTTTGCTGACATGCAAAAGCTAGAGCTTTCCTTCTGCCTTCGTAGTCTTACAGCACTAAAATTGAAGGGATTTTTTTCAGTGGTAGAAAGTATGAATGAGAAATTCTAAAAAAAGAACCGCTGTTTTTTACACCTAGCCAAAGATCATTAATGTTTCTCTTCTTTTAAACAATGTAGCACAAATGTTGCACTTTCTTCATATGAACTTTCCTGCTGTGACATTACATTGAATATTTCCTACATGAGAAAAAAAATCCATTTGTTTCCTTTCCTTTTTTTTTTTTTTTTTTTTTTTTTTTTTTTTTTTTTGTCACTGGTTAAGAGAAATACCCACAGAGTTGTTTGGGGGGTTTTGATTGTTTGTTGTTAATGAAAAGAGCAATTCGACCCTTAAACGTGTCTGTTGATTTTTGAAATCAGCACCAAGCTGGTGCTGTGTCCATGAACATTCTTTTGGTGTTTAGAAAGATAATGCATCTGTTTCAAAAATGGAAAAAAAGAAAAGTAAATCTAGAAGTCTAGCTTGGATCACGTGCCAAAATGTAAACTAAGCCTTACTGAGAGTTTCTAGTTCACTCCGATCATTTCTCCTCTTTTCAATCACCAGGGGAAGGCTTTATGGATGCATACTCCATTAGAAAGATACACTTTTTCATCCCTTTGAAAGGCTCTTCTTACATAGCTGCCCTTTGTCTAATAGTATACCATGGTAGGAGCACTCTGGTGATATTGCCATGGCTCTGTCTCTTTATTTGTGTCTTTCCCTGGTAATTTTATACAGGCTGAAATTTCCATGTGCGTAGCTTTTTGTTGCCATTCTGCAGTGCTGTGTTCCTGATTCGTTTTGGCAGAGCAAGCTTGAGTCTTTATGGCACAGTGAAGTATTCTTCGATGCTATATAATTCAGACTGAACAAGGAGTTTGTATAAGGCACGTGTCTCAATATATATATATGTATATAAAAACACTAACATTGTTAATTCAAGTCAAGCATCTTTTACATTTAATTTCTGTCTTCAAGTAACACTTTGTTTTCATGTTCCCTTTCTTTGGTTTCATTGGGAATCACTCCATTCTCCAGGTCTGAGTGCTGCTGGATGCAGTTGGTCAGGACTGCAGTGCTAGACGACTTCTCAGAATTACACATCTTCTCCGTCTCCTCTTCTTTTTTTTCTTCATCCAAGGAGTAGTTTCGGAAGGTCTCATAAATTTTATGCACATCCTCAGGGATGGTCTTTTTGAGGTCTTTGTTTTTCCTTTTGCTCATTTTAGCAGATGATCCAAACTTGTTAATGATGTTGTCCTCGGATGCACCCTGCCCATGCTTGTTGAGTTGATCTGATCCTTTAAGGCGCAGGTTGTTAGGTCTGTTGTTGATGCTTTCCTGAGATGAGGCTTTGAAGCGCCCTGCTTCCAAGGCAGTAAAGACAGAGCGCTTCTCTGGAGAGAGCATGTCTAAAGAGTGGGCTCGCTGGTCCAGGCCCAGGCGCCTGCGCTCCATGCTCCGGATGGTGGCTGCCCGCTGAAGTTTGTCATGGATCTCTACACTCAGCCGCCTCCGTGTCTCTCTGAACTCAGCTGTCATGTTTGCTTTCCACTCCGCTGCATGGGCTTTTATTTCTCCAACCTTTACAACAGTAAGAGACAGAAATGAATTAAAAAAAAAAAAAAATTTAAAAATACCCAAACCAAAACAAAGCAAGGCTACAGCCTTTCTTATACAATAGCAGTGCATGCACTTTCTTCTCTGGCATGAAACTGAAGATCAGTCCCAGCTCCAGTGTATCCATCTAGACCCAAACTTCAGGAGCAAAGTGGTTATATCAGGCAAGCTCTAAACACACCAACTCATGACTGGGTAATGGCTTATGTGGCATAAACCTGTCTGCCCGTTTCACATTTTGCACCTCACACATTTTATAGCTGTGTTATGAGATGTGAGGTGTTCACACTAATCCCTTCTTGGTTAAGAATAAAATTCCTGACTTATAATGTCAGTGTTAGATGGCCAGGACTAAGGAAAATTAATCACATACAGAGATACAACAAATGTGCTTCAGAACAGCACAACAACCACTGTAGCAATACAGTAATGTATTTTCCCATATTGCTCACAGATGAAGCTGTTCAATCCCACTGAAGGTTCTGTTCAGTGCCAATTAATGTTGGAAATACCTATTAGATAATTGTAAGTGGACTGCTGACTGATCCAGTCTACGGTCTTAAAAGGAGGTTTCAATTGCATAACTGTCCAAATACCACCCTCTCAAGCCAGCTGGAGGAGTTTTCAACACATATTCTGTGTGGGCACCATAAGCATGTCCTCAAATATCTCACTGCTTTGATCTGTTTTACTCCTTTGCACATAATAGCGTAAGAATAAAGCTAAGAACAAAGAACCTCCATGGCTGCTGTATTGTACAACTCAGGTTCTCCACCCAGTGATCCCCAAAGAGGTCATCTTTGGTTCCTCGGGCCAGATGACCAAGTATCCATTTAGCACTTCATTACTGATGGCAGCAAGCATGTCACATCCACCATGAGATACCAGTTTCACACCTCTAGGTCCCTGCTGATGATCAACGTGACAGCCAAAATTTCTGTTAAGCCGCCTTTATCAATAGAGATGCAAAGAGGCGGCACTGGCCCCAGGTAGCACAGGTGACTTCATTAAAAAAAAAAAAAAACGGCACTACCCCTCTGCCAAACTTTGTCTATGCCTGTTCTTTGGTTAACCCTGCCAGGTTAGTTTTGCTGGTAATGCAGGAAGAGATTGCCTTAAAAACTGAAATTCTATTAACATCTTCCACAACAGTCTTCAGCTCAGGACTCATGCAATTGCCTTCTATTTTCCAACCTTGTTTGAGTGAAACATTAGCAATATTGTCTTTGTATCATAGAAGATATGCTCTGAATTAATCTAATCACGTTCTCCCCAAGCTGACTACTCAGTTTCTTCAATTTTGAATAGTACAGTACTCAGTAATGGGCCTGAATCTAAACCTTTATTCAGAACCATATTCCTTGGCATAAGGAAAAGTAGGAAAACTGAATATAAATCACTGTTTTGAAGGCAAATTCTTGTTTCTTAATGAAGAGACAGTTGATGTCTTCAAAACTCACACATCTCCAATTTTTCAGGGGAGAACACCTAACATTTTTATCACAATTTTGTAGCTAGTTTCAGAGTGAAGACTGGCTTTTCTTATTTGATAACTGCAATCTTACTGATGTGTTCTGCGTATTTGGTAGTACTGATAGAGGTAGAACAACCTAGGTTGCTTCTGTTGCTTCTTTTCCTCTCTAAAGATCAGTGCGAACTGGATACCAAAGGCAGCCAGTGAAGTAAACCATGGGGAATATTGAGTGCCGGTCATGCAGAGAAGCATCCTTCTTTAGGACAAGCAGGAATCAGGCACTTAAAGCTCTCTTATAAAATGAAAAATCACTGAAAAATTACTAGTCATACCTCTTCTTTTGTCTTCTTGGACAGGACTCTTAGCCAGTCTCCAATCATACTCAGGACAGCAGCAAAATAGGCAAGGCCAACAAGGATCCAAAACCACACTAAGGGTTTATACCACTCCCGGTAATGGATGTTAGAATTTCCTCCTGAAATAAGCATACACTTATGCTTAGGAATCATGAGATGCCAACATTATGACAAAATAACTGCAATTCTGAGAAATGCTTGGAAGTATTTCTTGACTCTTGCCAACACCATTATAGTTGTAATAGTCGCCAAGAGGCCTGTCATATGGGAGGAACACAGTCTGTTCTCAATTTAAGACTTGTCAAAATTACCTATTGTTCTGCTGCTATAAGACCTGCCAGAGCACCTAGTAAACACTTTTCTTTGATTGTGCATACTCTGAAGCAAGCCTGAAATTCCTACTTTGATAGTACTTGCAACAGCATGAACACATTCCCAAGAAAAAGGTTTGATACAGTTAGACTTCCTTATTCTAAACTGCCTGCAGCCTGGTAGCTGAGAAACTTTACAGTTCAACTCCCTCAGGTTATAGTTTCCGTATTTTATGGGTTTAGCAGTCAGGATTGAGAGACCTATATGCAGGAGAAAGAAAAGTAGCTTCCTCTCCAAATCAGGATGCCTAACAGGAAGCCAATTGTGCGTCAGCCCTGAGAATAAGGATAAACTGTCTGCTTGAGTATCAGTTATAGGGTTGTACTCTCTGAGCAGTGACTTGAGAGGAGATACAGATCAAATGAAGCAACAAATACACTATATGGTCTTCATGCAAGTCTTGGGATGAGCTGGCAAATCTAAAGAACAACAAAGAGCCTCAAATAAATGCAGTAGCAGCCACACTGCTGCCTACCACAGAGCAGAGTAAGCTTTTTCAAAAGAAAGCAAACACAACCTCACATTTGAGACTCCCAGTCCTACCACAGTGCTACGCACAGTGCAAGAATGAGAGCCAGTGAGAAGCTGGCACAGCCCTGAGCTGAAGTGAGCAAGCAGCAAAGAGTCTGCTCAGCTGCATGGGCACAGCTATATCCCTCAGTGCAGGTGAACAAACACCACACCTTGGTGGTACCTGTGTAAAATCTCTGCCTGAAGAGCAAGCCTACCAGGGGACTCGGGAAGAGGACTGAGTATTTCCTGGACTCCAGCCTTGGTTAGACAAGAGCTAGACATCAAGATGTTATTTCTGTATGACTACAGAGGGATTTCAGGATTTTCCCCCCATCACCAGACAACACAGTTCATCATTTTCCCCAGAGCTTTTTGCAGTCTGAGACATTCCTATGACTCTGTAATTTTATCCAGACTCAGTACGAGCATACATACGGTGTTTGAACATCCCCATGGAAAGTCAGACATTTGAGAATTGGCAGGGACCCAAATACTGGGTTTGATGATAATCTCTCCCCATAGACTTCATGAATCACTTTCTTTTTTCCAGTCTTCAAGAGTGTGAAACAATGGGAGGTGGGAGCTGCTGTTGCTACAGTACAACAAGGCTCTTCTGATCATATGTGTACCCAAGGAAGCCTGCTATGAAACAGATTGTCTCGGTCTATCTTACAGAGTAAACAGGCAACTGAGAGAGTATGAGACCACTTTTTTCAGCCTATCAGATATTCTGGTTTTTTTCAGGCTCCATCCACAATTTTATCTCAATAAGTAGTACAAAAACCTTCCAGTCTGCCAAGAGCTGGAACATATTCTACGTGGAATAAATCAGTATAGCTCCATTGATGCTGTTTTACCCAATACAATGTAGTATTTTTTATTTGATGTTGAAAAGACAGAGATATTGAGAGATTAAAATGACAGAAAATAAAAGTGACAAAATCTGTCTCAAAATCAGCAATAAAACCCAAATCTCCTGGTGAACATCTGCCTTAAACTCTTACCATGAGGTTGCCTCTGAAGTTTTCTTATTCAGGATCATCTATTTGATTTTTGAAAAATCCTGGTTGCTAGTAGCCACCCAGCTGCGAATCATATTCTCCTAATCTTGCTGGATATAACCATTTAATATTCAGAGTTTGGTGGTTGTTTTATTTTTACAATTATATTATTAAAAAAAAATACCAAAGCGTGATATGCTTCAGAAAAACATTGTGAATTATTTTCATTTCACACTGTGGTACCAGAAAGAATAACAGTGAGCTTCTCTTCACATTTAAGTGGTTAAAATGGACCAAGCTCAATTGTTTGTGCCTCTGAATGCTTGTAAACCACCTCTTTTTCATATCTGGGGCTTTCTTTGTTCAGTGCCTTTTTTTTTCCTCACTAATTCATGTCTTCTATACCACTATGTTATAAAAAAAGGATTAGAGTCTTCTTTACAAAACGACTTGTCTGCAGCTCTTCAGCAAAGAAACCTTTACATATCCTTGTAGTTTCATTTGTTGTTTTTAACCCATTTTTATTTCACTGATAGGATGTAACAAAACAGTAGTGTAATATGGCTACAACACAGGGATCTTAATGCCTTTAATCAGGACCATTAACAGGAATGAAGAGTAGAGGTCATGCAGTGATGGGGGGGGGGGGGGGAAATCCACTTAGTTAACCAACTTGTCATTAGCAAAGCAGTTGTATGGGGAAGAAAAAAAATCTCATCTTTCCAGCCAATAATCTTGACTCCCTCTTTGGAAACTGGTGAGCATGGGTATTTATAGTTCCTGCTAGCACTGTATTAATCTTTGAGAGTATCCTCTTAGCACTGAGATGCATATCCCATTAGTCCTTCTCTTCCCACATGAGTCTTCCTTAACAAGGCAACTGCAATGTCAGACTTTCTGCCAAGGTTAGAGAATGTAGTTTCTGAAAAGCTGCAGCTCCTGTAGTAGCAGCCCACTACTGCATTCAGTAAGATTTCTCTGGCACTATGGCTCAGCCCTACTTTGTAACAGCTTCATGCATTCACCATTTTGGCTACTTGCTTCTGCAGTCAGGCTCAGGTTGAGCACTAATGGACTAACACAAATCTTGAATCCAATGGGAGAGTAATTTGACTTGTGCATAATTCATTGCCCAATAAAAGATAAGCAGGGCTTCCCATGCTCCCATTATCTACACTGCAATCTGCAGGTGCCAAAGCACCTGGATCTTAAATCCAACCTGGTGTCCTATTGCACAGCTACCCCAACAGAAACACCAGGAATATAATACATTATGAAAAGCCTCCTCTCTGCACCAGAAAACCAGTTCTAAGAACCAAGGTTCTCATGCACAGTGACTAGGATGGAAGCTGCTCACCTGCTACAAAGTCACCGAAGCCAACAGTAGTCAGAGTGACAACCACAAAGTAGGTGGACTCCAAGGCTGTCCATCCCTCGATGTGTTTGAAGATAACTGCAGGAATGGTCACAAAGACAACGCAGCCTGCCAGGATGAAGACGATGGTAGAGATCACCCGGATCTTTGTTTGACTCACTTGCTTTTTCTAGAAACAGAAAATAATGGGGGGGGGGGGAAGAAAAAGGAAAAAACAATATTTTTTAGTGGATTTCTGGATCAGTCACATACCTTGTAAACAGCAGAGTGATTGTGCTGGTGTCACCTCTTTCTGCCTTTTTTGAGCTTATTGGGTGGAATACAACCTTCCCTCCCCATTAGTGAGAGGGTAATTGTGAACTTCTACCTCTGGCCCCAGAAAATTGTGCTTTCCATTATCCATGCACTAGGCAGTTACTAACTGCTAAGAAACAGAGGCTGGAAGAACAGCCCTGAGCTTTGGAAAGGCTCCAGTACACTCCAGTTAAGCTTCAATGTGTAAGAAAAAAATGCACATTCATATACCTATACGTCTGTATGTACACCTGCACTGACTCACCAACATCAAGCATTCAACAAGCATGACCAAGACTAAAATGAAAATAAACCCTTTCTTTGCTGTTAAAAAAAAAAATAATTAAATGCTATGTACCAATAATTCATTGTTTTGGTTCTCCAGGCTCAGGATTTCCAGCTTCCATTCAAAAAAATTAAGGTTAAAAAATAGAGAGCTTTATTATCAGTTTGCTCCAGAAATAAAAGATTTATGTCAAATACCAAACAACCTGAGACAAAATTAGCTACATAAATCCACACTGGAAAGCTCTTGAACAGAGAGTATGTGTGTTATTGGCTGCTGCAAATAGAATACAAATATAGGCAGTGTAATTGTAACATTTTATACTCCTAGATCATATAAACTCTCAATTTATTTAATATAAACTTAGATTTGTTTCCAGTAATATTGATGCAAGCCTGGACTAATACAATTGACATTGGCATATTTATTTCAGATATTCTCTGCTGTAAATAAACTCAAAATTTTATAGAGTTTCACAAGAAACCTGGAACTTACTAAATATCTTACTGTGGATAAACTATAGTGGCAGTGTAAATTCTGTATTTATCCTGGAAAAGGAATGTGGGTGTCACAGGAAGTCACATACTTTCAAATTAGTTTTCCAAATCAAGCATCTTCCTTAACCCAGAAATGTGATCTATTTTCAGATTAGGACATTGCCTAGAGAGGAAATAAGGTCTCAGAAGTTATCTTTGTAATATACAGAAGGGATATTGCCTGAGCTGGTTAATATCTAACCAACATGTGAGCAGTACTAATGCTTCCACTAAAGCACAAGCATTTTTTTTTAGAGTGCAATGTCAGACTCTCATGAGGAACTCATCTGATCCGGCAAGCTCTGCATTTAGAACCCGGGTAGCCATGTTTCATAGATACATTAAGTTCTGAAACTGAGATGATCCCTACACTTATTTTTTTCTTTTGTTGTGTGCACATTGCACATTGTTTTCTGCATCTGGCTGAACAGAAGTATTTAAATAGGATTAGCAATATAATGCCAAAAATAAGGTTAATCCAATACAAGACATGGAAAAAACTGCCACTGCATTACTAAGAAGAAAAACAACGTGAGAATACAAAACCTGCCTTGTCTTTTTGTTGCCTATTTTTCTGGAGTCACTTTGAACAATTTGCTAAAATACTAAAGGATTATCTAGCTTCCTTAAGAGATATGGACACATGTTCATAATAGCAGGATTTCAGACATACTGTATGTGGTGAACAACTGATCCCATGCATGTTGCATGGTGTCTTATACCAACTTTTAGTCATGGAGGACTAGGATTTAACCAAGTTGTTTACTTAATAGTGTGGCCACCATGACTTGTTCACTTCTACTAAATGCTTCAGTTTCCTGATACATAAAAATGAAATGGCAGACACCTTGCTCCACTTGAGGTTAGCAGGCATATGCAGTCCTATATAGTACCAGAAGTCCTTGGACAAAAAGTATTTTGGAGCTGCCAAGCACTACAAGGAAAGCAAAGTTATCCTTCCTTCAAGTCCCAAACAGTAACATTAAAATTCTATGTGTCAGGATTGTCTTTCTCGTGGTAGAAACAGGAGTGGACAGAATGGCCTGTAGATCAGCACCAAATGTTCAGGACATCCACTTGTTCAGGAGTGACAAAATCAGCTGGAGTTCGCTGGTTTTTGAAGTAAAAATGGTAGTACCATTGAGAGGATCTGCAGAAAGGCCTGACTCATGGTTATTGTGCCCCTCAGTCACACAAAAGCAGAGCAGCTGAGGGTCTATTCTTTTCTTACTCTTCCACCAGTACAAATGAAGTCAGAAAGCAATGGTGAATCAGGCATTTTTAGAGCTACTGAAAAGAGCACAAAAGCAAGACTCAGAAGAATTTCTTGGTGTACAATAACACATGAAATTCAGGATACAAGTGAAAAGGGGAGGTCTTTTTACAGTTAGACATGCATTCAGAGGACATTCACATAATTCTTATAGATCAAAAAAAATGCCAAAGCATAAATGTGGAATATATGCATGGAATATGTACATTGCAGTAACCATACATTACAAAAAAGGTTGGTTTGCATGGGATTTTTCCTGATGGAGTTGACTATTACTATTTTACTACAAATAACATAATTTTTTTGCTGCCCAGGTTCTCAGGAATATGGAAACACAGTCTTTACATTCCAGTTTTGGCACAGTTGTATCAAGATGAAACTTAGATTAGCCTAAGCCACTGTAGTATTATGCTGTACCAGGTCGTTATTAAAACAAACAAACATATATATATATATATATACACACATAACAGTGAAGGTTGAGAAATCTGAAAGATTCATACAAACTTCTCTTTTAAATAGTATTTGCAACACTGGTAAGTAGCTGAGCAACTCCAGCCAGGCTAACACATCCTCTGAGCCCATTTTGTGGCATAAATACTAGAGTTTTTGATAGGTGTCAAAATGAAACAGTAAAAGAGGCCTTTTTCCAAGAAAAGTGGTTCATCTCACTAGCAGTTTAAGTAAAGTGAAACCCCTTTAAAAACAGATGTTTTCTACTGCCTTTTTTTTCCTTTTAGTTCTGTTTTACTAACAAGTTTTCTTCAAGCTAAAGAAGCAGATAATTTGCAAGACATTAATCAAATATAAATAGATTAGTGCCTGCTAACAAGAGAGACTTCAATTTAAATCCACCTAGAGTTAATCTGGAAAAGAATAAAGGAGGCATCAAAGAAGAAATAACAGTTTTCTGTGCAATATCCACTTTTGGGGAGGGGTCATTTCCATTCACTAATGAAGGTGCTGATTTTTAGCATTTAGCTACCTTGAAAGTAGGTAAACAGGCAGTACCACTGACATAGAATCATAGAATGGCTAGGGCTGAAAGGACCTTAAGATCATCTAGTTCCAACCCCCTGCCATGGAAGGGACACCTCACACTAGACCATGTCACCTAAGGCTCTGTCCAGCCTGGCCTTGAACACTGCCAGCGATGAAGCATTTACCACGTCCTTGGGCAACCTGTTCCAGTGTCTCACCACCCTCAGAGTAAAGAGCTTCTTCCTTACTATCTAACCTGAACTTCCCTTGTTCAAGTTTAAACCCATTACCCCTTGTCCTATTGCTACAGTCCCTGATGAAGAGTCCCTCTCTGGCAACCTTGTGGGCTCTGTCCAGATACTGGAAGGCTGCTATGAGGTCTCCATGCAGCCTTCTCTTCTCCAGGCTGAACAGCCCCAATTTTGAAGCCTGCCTTCATATGGGAGGTGCTCCAACCCCCTGATCATGCTGATCTCTGAGCGACACCAGTCCTTACCAGTCTCCAGCTGGACATTGAGCCATTGAGCACAACTCTCTGTGTGGCCATCCAACCAATTCCTTATCCACCAAGTGGTCCATGCATCAGGCTTATGTCTCTCCAGTTAAAAGACAAGGATGTTGTGCAGGACAGTGTTGAATGTTTTGCAAAAATCCAGGTAGACTACGTCAACTGCTTTGCCCCTATCCATCACTTCTGTAGCCCCATCATAGAAGGCCACCAAATTTGTCAGGCAGGATTTCCCCTTAGTGAAGCCATGCTGGCTGTCACCAACCACCTTGTTGTTTTTCATGTGCCTCAGCATGCCTTCCAGGAGAATCCGCTCCAAGATTTTGCCAGGCACAGAGGTGAGGCTGACTGGTCTGTAGTTCCCCTTCCGGCTCATCCATTTTCCCCTTCTTGAAAATGGGGGTTATATTTCCCTTTTCCCAGTCATCAGGAACTTCACCTGACTGCCATGAATTTCCAGCTATGATGGAGAGTGTCCTTAGCAACTTCATTAGCCAGCTCCCTCAGGACATGCGAATGGATTTCACCAGGTCTAATGGACTTGTGCACATTCAGGTTCCTAAAATAATCTCGAACCTGATCCTCAGCTACAGAGGGCCTAAGGTCTTCACTCTCCCAGTCTCTGCATTTGTCTTCCAAGACCGGAGCAGCATCATTTTGCTCATATTCATTCAAACAACCTACCGGCAACCAGCAGTAGTGCCAGGAGGGGTGAGGACAGACATTATCATGAAAATACCCTTATCAGTAGAATTCTGTTCTTATGCATCTTTTACAGCAATAATTGTGACCTCTTTTTTTTCCTTATTTTCTACTACATACATGGGGGTCTTATCGGGTTTGATCTTATCCAATAATTTCAGGAGCAAAAGAATTTTTTTTTCCCATCTTCTCTCTCTCTGGTCCTACTAGATCACAGCAGATAACTGGATTCATGTATGTCTCCTGTCCTTTTCATGTAAATTAACTTGGGCACAACTTTTCTAACCTGGCTGGCGACAGCAAAAGGATCAAACAAGGTTATTAATTTCCCAAGCTGAGACCACGGGGACAAGGTATATCCTTAAAAAAAGGAGTAGGAGATATTAAGTAGAGGAACAAAAGATGATAGTCATTTATCAGACTAGGCTACATTCTAAATATATGGAACATACATATTTCCATGAACAGCTTATTTCAAACATGCTTATTCCAAGATTTTGTAGTGTCACCTCCCATTTCACAGCACTACTTAACCAAAAATAGCACTGGAACATTTGCTGCTTCACAGCGAGCTCAGATGGTTCCTCCATCTTCCAAATATTTTCTTCTCTGAATTTCTGACAAATACCCCCAAGACTCCAAGCAAGTTGCTTACCTTTTTGGCTAGATAACCAAAGTCATATTTTTAGTGCTAGTATAATGTGCCTGCATGGAACATGCTGTCATCATCTCTCCACAAGGCTTTGCATTTTGGAGCACTCCTCCAAAGAAAATACATTTCTTTAACATTTATTCTGTCCCCTTCACCTGCTCTTAACTTCTATGCCCTTTCCTATGCTGCCAACTATTCTTGGAACAGATTGTCTCTACCCATGCACTAATTAAACAGCTTGTTAAAACTTTATTCAGATCAAAACAACAAGAGGAAAGCCAGTCTTTGTACTCAGAGCATACAACAGAATATCACATATATCAGTTCTATTTAGATATATTTATAAAGATAGATTTATTCTATCTTTTTTCTCAGCCACAAAATGTAGGTATGTCCTTAGTCAGAACATTTGTGCCAGGCTAGCATAGACAGTGCAGGTAGTCAAAGGTTCACACTGCTTGCTTTTCAGCTCAGTCAAATGTAAGCCAGTCCTGGACCACAGCCTGGCACATACCTCAGTAGGGTGTGATGCCAATCTCAACAGGCTGCACAGAAAGACCGGCACAACACTGGGCTCCTTGATGATCAGCACTATGGTCAAATCAACCTGAGTGCTGCCTATACCCATCAATGTCAATTCCCTTCCTGCTTGCATTACTTCAACTCCCTTTTGAGTTACACCACTATTCCCTTCTCCCAGGGAGTGCAAGAATGGGCTAATAACAGTCATTCTGCGTCGCTCCCCTGTACCTGGATGGATAATCCTGATTTTGGCCATCGTTGAGTCAATGCTTTCATTTATCAGTGCAATTTGGGGGGGGGGGGGGGGGGGAAATGCAGTTATGCTGATGCAAAAAAAAGTGCCATTTAGCAGCAAGCATAGATTCATGAGCATCTGCTTAGCATCTAATTAAGAAATGCACTGAAACAGAGAAAGACAATTAGTGTAGCTATACCAATGAGTGATCTAGTTATCTATTGCATGACATGACCACTTCAAAAGACCTAGCAAAGAAAGGAAAATTTTACTTCATGTTAGAAATATCTCCTCTTAGCAGGGTGGAGAAATTAAATATTCCTTTTTTTTTAGCTCTGTTTGGGCTTTCATTTTTTGTTCTGTTATTTGTTTTGTTTTCTTCCTCTACAGTGGAATAAAGCATCAGGTTTCCTTCAGGACCTTATCAAGGTATGTAGCAATATCAGCATTTGTAAGGCTGAAGTGGGTACTTTGTTGGACTAGATATTGAAAGTTTAAAAAGTGAGCTTTTGAAACAGGGAGTAGATCTTTAGACTGGACTTCTTATATCTGTTTCTGAACTGCAGTTTTCAGGTTTTGCTTAGTTTCAAATTAACCAACTGAGCAGCCTCCTCTTGCCCTTCTCAGATATAATAGCATATATCATCCTCTGCAAGAAATTCTTGCAGAAGCCTCTGAAGTATATTTTGTATTTCTTATTAACACTATAAAGACTGCAATATTGATGTCTTCCTAACAAAAAAAAAAAACAAAAAAACCCAAAACAAACCAAAAAGAAAAACAAACAAAAAAAAAAACACTATTTGTGACTAGCCAAGTAACAAAGTAGCGTTCTCTCAGGTAACTGGCTCACAGGGTGTGAATTTTACTGTAAGTGGGATAAAGATCTGAGGAGAGTCGAAGGAAAGTAAAAAGAGGAAGTCAGAGCAGCAATTCCAGGCAGAAACATGGAAAGTGAAAAATGCCTCACCCCTAGAAGTGTCCCTCCACACCACAATTCTCCCCCTGTTCCTCCCAGCCTTCTCCAACGTTTTGTAGGAGCTGCCACTGCTTACCTGCAAAGGTAAAAGGAGGGCAGAGAGCACCTTCAAAAGGAAAGGTCTACCATAGGGTGAAAGGTGCATCAAATACTTTTTCCCATGGCTCAAAACAGTTTTTATTGCCACAATGACACACTGTATGGGCCAGTGAAAAATATAAACATTTAAATCGCAATAGAGTGGTTAATAGGATAGCTTAACAGTCCTGAAAGGTAACATAACTCTAAATTGGCCACCTCATCCAGCCTGTTCATAACTTTGAAGTAGCCTCCTTCAGCGAAAACAGAACAGTCCTTATGTATGGGATGAGGAACCATGTACAGGTACCCTCATGAAAGAATTTCCATCTATATCAAGATCCATCATATCCCTCTCATTCACTCTCTGCTGCTTCCCTAAACGCTGTCCACAAGAGTTCAGGAGGATATTCTGAAGAACACTCACTAGAATGGCTCTATGCATTTATTGAGGGAGATAAGGGATCAAAAATCATTGTATTAAGAATGATTTTGTGTTGTAGTTGCATTTGTTTCTTGCTTTTCATTTACGTCCTGTACTACAAACATAAACAATCTTGAGGTTAGGATTTTCTTTGGGATTTAAATCAGGTTTTCAGAGACTACAACACCTGCATCAAAACCTTGACACACAGGGTTTGGTATTTCAGCACTGTACTGTGAGGAACACAGAGAAGTTTCCACAGCAGTATGACCAAAACTTTAGGCTAGGCAGTAACAAAAGGAGAATATTCACTATGAGTGCTGAGGTAAGAATTTAACTTTCACAATGGTGATTGAAAAGTTTACGTGTTCTTTGCCATTTGTCAGCAGCTTCCACGGAAGCACCTTAGCTTTCAGGCCTCATACAGAGTATCTAAGAAACCCTAGCTACTCCTTAAACTCTTAATCATACTTTCAGCCCCAGTGTGTCTTGTATTCTGTGAGACATAATTGCTTGAGACTCTTGGGGTTTACTTCCAATGAACCTCACTGCAATTAAAAGCTATGTGACTAATACAAATTTTAGCAGGAAGCAGGCATATATAGTTTTACCCTTTAGAACTGTGGTTCCTGAACATTTCAAACCATAAAAACAGGCCTTATTAAGGAAGTGAGTTTAACTCACTTCCTTAATAAGGAAATTGGGATTCAGGCTTGCATGGAAATGCAACTCCTTGCTACTGCTTATATTGAGATTATTCTTAATACTAACCTGATTTCAAACTAAATGAGAGGTGGCAAAGATTAAGCTTTGATATAGAGAAACAAATAAGGCTCACCTTTTTTCACCACAGAGGTCAGAAAAGAAACAGATAGAGGGAACAATAGATGGCAAAAGGACAGAGATCATATTCTAGATATAACCCCTAATGTACATAAAAAAAAATAGCCTGATTGCATGAAATCCACAGTGGAAGAAAACTCCTTTCTAAAAACTCACTTTATCACTACTGCATTGCCTTCACGTTCTTCTTTAAGGATGATAAATCATCATCCATAGATTGAGCCTTCATCCATCAAAGAGCTTAGAAACTCCTTTAACCCAGTGCCCACTACCAAATGCTTTCTTATCTTGCATTTAAATCAGGTTTTTAGCCACTAATTGCCTACTGCACCTGTCTTAGGTTTACTAATTAATGCTAAACATTCAAACAGGTGCTAAAATATTAGGCACCCTACAAAAATAAAAGCTAAAGTAGATGGAGAAAAGCCCTGAAGGTAACAGAGGATCTTGGGTTTATATATTTAATCAGCTGTATTCTATCCACAATCAGAAAGCAATGTAACAAAAATTGCTTCCCAAATGAAAAATGAACCATTACAATTCACTGTAATACAGATAGATATCTGAACAGTAGTAAATAAAGCCTTTGTATGAATCATGAATTCCTGACTAGTTTTTGTACAGTATTCTGGTTTTAAGAGCTGTAAAATACTCACTGCTGCAGTTCAGTGACAAGAGTATGACTTCAGTAAGAAGAATCATTGAAGGCTTCAACCTCTAATATTTTTAAATAATGAGGAAACAAATAACGAAAATATATTAAAAGGCCTCACATAAATAGGCAAAACAGATTAAGACTTCTTTTGAAGGGCCCTCTAGTCAACAGCTACACTGTGCAGTGCCTAACACTCACAGAAAGAGGTGTTACGGTAAATACCAGCGGTAATTAGTTTGGGGGATGAACTTCAGTGCATATTGGGTTTCAGTTTCAATGCACTGGAGATGCCTTGAGATTTCCAGGTAATGCTGTACTTTGGATTTCAGCTAGTTTTAAATCAGTCTTTCTCTGTTTATACTATCGTCTTTTAAGCAAGACTGATTTGATTATAAAATTGGAGCAAATATTAGTGGTGTTGACATGTTCTCCCTTCTTAGAGCTGCTTCCTTCTCTTTCTTACAACACCAAGAATGCCCTTTCAACTATCTCCAGGCTCAACACCTCCTGGGGTTCCCTTTAGAGCCAGAATCACTTCAAGACCTTCATGATCCTCTCTTTGAAGCTGCCTCAGGCTGATGCTGTACTTGTTGCAAGCCTAACAGACATTGTTGATAAAACAAAAACATTTAAAAGATCTTTCAGAGACTTCAAGATCTGAAATTAACTGTTTAGGTTAATATTAACCCTTAAACTACATGCCAATTTACAAGTGGCTACTGACTTGCAGGATTAAAGAAAGATGTGCTCCACAGCCTGTTCACCTAACCTTGGACTCTAAACTTATACTCAGCAACAGAGACCAGTGGATATGAAAACATCAGCAAAAGGTTTGCTGCAGTTCAGTTACTTTCCCTGAAGCAGATTTGTTATAAGCATCACAAACTTAATTAAATGCCTAATTAGAGGAAATAAAATGCTAAAAGCTGGGATCCATATATTTTGTCATGAGTTTTTAAGTACTAGCATATTAACACTGTGCAGAAAAAGAAGCTTTCCTGCAGCTCAAATATACTGAAAAGGAAAACAATTCGAAGGCTAAAACCAGCATATTCAAGACCATAACGCAAGTTAGCAGTTGAACCTAAAAGAGAATTCAGAGACAAATTAGGTTCTGGTGGATGAAGAGTCACTTTATGCAACAAAGTCACAGCCTGCACCATTAGTTATTTAGTTCATCTATAAAACTATCATTTGCCTGTATCTTCTATTGGCACTGTAGCACAAGGACTGCTAAAGCAGGTAATGATCAAAAGCAAACAAAAAACTTCCTGCTATCATTTCATCACCAGAATTAAACCACCAATTAGAAACATAAAGAAAACAGATGTGGCCTGCAATATCTCGAGCAGAAAACTACTTCAGAGAGAGGGATTGTAATTTTACCACTCCTGCCTTTCATCCTTCAGTTCAACTTTGTGAGAGCCTACAGTCACGTTTCTGCCATTGCTACACATACTACAGTGAATTGCCAAGATGGCCCTGCATCTGGACAGCTTTACATCCCAAAAAAGCAATTAGAACAACTCTTGTTAAGGGCATTGAAGGAGTCTAGACAGGGAGAAGCAGAGAGAGGAATACATTTGTAGAGTACTGAAAAACTAACAGTCCTCTTCGTAACAGGTATGTTTCTGATGAACTTGAGGACAAGGCACCCAGAGTTTTCCAATCTAAAGTACACATCCTGACAATGAAGTCCTGGATTTCAGGAATTCTCATACATTTTGACTTGAACAGTTGTCAGACAGTATTTGTTTAAGAGGACTGAAACATGCTTCCTCGCTGCACTCTGGTGTTTTCTGCAGGGTGAAACTGCTTTTCAAGAGGATGGAGGGAAAAGTGCACCTGTCAGAAGTGGTTCACAACCCACTCCAGTGGTGGTGGGAGATTCACTGTTTGAATTTCCATAGGCTTAAAAAGTAACTGTTCTGAAGTCTTACCTTCCTGAGGAGAGCACATCAGCCTTAACTTGCTATAAAAAAAATATTCCAGAGTCCAACACCTCAGCACTGACTGTTTTTAAAGACAGTTACTTTTGGTCTAAATAAAGTTTGATGAGGAAGACAAGCTGAAATACACAGAGGCAGAGCATTTGCTGACTGGTGCATCCATGTATGCTAGCTACTGCATATTGCTCTCCAAGCTGCTCTTTCTGCCATGCTCTTTGTGTAGAGCCTGTGCAGTTGCTGCAATTTCTGGATTCTTATTCTACATGCATTCCTTGATTTCACTTTTCTCATCAGCTAATTTACAAAAAGCATGTCTTTGGATTTAAAGCAGAAGAATTGAAAATGAAATTAAAATACTCAACAGATTTTTAAGGTATTGCTGGCATGCACTAAAGTGTATCGAGATTTTCTTATTATTCTAATGTTCTAAAGTCCATTTTTAGCCAAATATGCTTTATGACGATCATGAAGGATTAGACAGCTCTTTCTGTGTATTAGTTAGTATTTGTCTACAGATGTATCCATAAACTTAGTGTTAACTAACTGCAAAATTCAGATCTGTATCTACGTTTTGTTTTAATTCACCCCTAAATTTCAGGATGCTCAGATTTGAAATGTACATTCAGGTGCACACCTACTTGAAATACGTAGCACATCACTAACCATTTCCCTTGGATTATGGGGGCTTCATTCTGCTCACCGTCCTTGTCTTCCAGCTCAGAGGGCTGGATACCCAGGGAACAACTAGTCTTACTATTAAATACTGAGGCAAAGAGGCATTAAGTGCCTCAGCCTTTTTCTCATCCTTTATCACCATGTTTCCCCTGTACCCAATAAAGTATGGAGAGTCTCCTTAACCCTTCTTTTGTTTCTAATGTGTTTATAGAAACATTTTTAACTGTCTTTTAAAGTAGTAGTGAGATTAAGTTTTAGTTGGGCTTTGGCCCTTCTAATTTTCTCCCTGCATAAGCTCATGACATCCTTGTAGTCCCCCTGAGCAAGTGTCTGCTCCTACTTTACCATTCTTTCAGCAGTATCTTCACATCAGCTTCACTTAATTTCTATTCTTCTTCCAGCCTTTCAGCCTCACTTTGTCATTAATTTCCATCTGGCTTCTTCCCTCCAAAACTTTCTGCTTCACAACCAACCTGCCATTTGATACTATCATATCCTTTTCTCTATGTATTTTCCTGTCAATTTAAAAACACTCTTTACAAATCAGTGTTTCCACAGAATCTTAGTACACTGAGGCTTTGTTCCTGGCTGGCTTCTATGGTATTGAAGTATCAATAGCCAATAACAGAACATAATTAGATCTGTCTTTACTGCAAAAATAAGAAATCATAGAATCATAGAATACTTAGGGTTGGAAAGGACCTTAAGATCATCTATTTCCAACTCTTACTAGATTATGGAAATAAAGGATTTCTTTCTGGTGGGTAACTTTTTATATTTCTTGACCATTTTTTTTCTGTGGTGAAAATGACCCAGGAAATTGTGAGGCTGAGCTCTGAACACTGAAATCATGAAACTCATGGATCTTGTATCATTTTGGAATAATGCCATAAGTGCACCAATAGGTTTTCACACCCATCCTGAGAGCTCTGTTCAGAGACAGGATGCCAGCTGATGGCAGATTGATCATTGCCCTGGACAGTTCCCCTGTGGAAGTTCTTGAGTGATTTGCCTTTTTATTTTTTAATTATAGCTTTTTTCCTTACAGAAAAACACAATGAATAATACCATATTAAAAAATTCAGGGTGTTAATTTTCATAACGTCTTAAATCTAGAGCAAAATAGGTTCTCTAAGCTGAAAGACAGGTAGCACAGGACTGTTCTGACAAGTCCATGGTTCAAGAAAGTGTGAATTGTTTAGACAGACACTGTATTTCTGCACATAGCCTATTTTCTCAAGACATGAGCTTCAGGGTTGCAGTGTTGCCACCATCCACGTCTCTGGTGCTCACTCACATCTTTGTATTGCACTGTACCAGCTGTGTTGCCATACCTATCCTCAGTGTCTTGGGGTAAGCCAGAGGAGTGAAAGCAGTAACCAAGCAGAAACTGTTCACAGTTGCTTCACTTCAAAAGCCAGAAAATCTTGGCATGCTCTCAGAAGCACGTTATGCCCAGTCTGAATGCATCTATACTGAACTGCACGATGAAGGAAGATATGTCAGTTACGCTCACCCCATCTACTTCCAGTGAGAATATGAATAAGTTGTTACAAGGTTTGAATAAAGACTCTCCGAATTTAGCCTATATTTAGTCATTATAATGACAGCTGCTGTATTCTGTAACTGTGTACTCTGCCTCTGGAATGGTTTCCTTTCTATCTTTAGATACTTGCAGCCTCTGTATGTACAGAGCAAGCCAAAAGATTGGGGTTTGATCTGCTCTGTATTATAGAAAAAGACTCAGGTTGTTCATAAGTTCCCTCACACAAGTAAGATAACAATGCTACTTTTAGGGTTTTATGACACCTTGGAATGAATATTGAATTCCTGCAGTGTCTGGAAAGTTTTGCCAGATGAAAATTACTTATAAGAATTACCAACTTTTCAAGTAGATTTTGAAGGTGTACATGGTTTTCTCAGGTGGGCTGAGAGAACTGATTCATCACTGAAGTACTGAATGCTTGTGATCAATGGATATAGTGACCCTGTACACATCCATTTTCTGGGGAATCACATTTGTATGTTTGTGGGAGTAGACTAGTAGCCAGCTTCTGCCCCAGATTACTGAAGACGGAACATACAGGAATAATCAGTAGCTGAGTAGATAGGGCTTGTGGGGTAAGAAGCTTTGACATAGTTTATGTTTATTTTCTTGTATCAAACATAATTACTCCTGCAGGACAGATGGCATAGACTAGCCAATGTGTGGTGTTTGGGGTATCAGCGTCACTCTGCCAGTGCCTTCCTTTCCTAAAATGGAACACGAAAAGTTCTTGGCTTTAGAACACAATATTTTGCAAGAAAATACATCCAGCCTTACCTAGTCACAAATGAATCGTTGTTTTCCTGATTATCTACACACTGAAATAGTGCCAACATATTGGATTACAAGATGAGCAGTGGCATATGTCCAGGTCCTCTGCTGAAATATTCTGTTAATATTGTGGGGGTACTGTGTATTTTATAAGAATCGATCTCTTTCCCCCTTTATGGAGTTCAAATTGTTCTTAAAATTTCTACAGCATGTGTGGGCTGATCACTAGCTAAATGTGGCATCCTTAGGCCCTAATCTGTACTGCTAGTTAATGTAGATTTGGTGGAGCCCCACAGAGGTCGCATCAGAGGCAGCAGAATTTCACAAGGACAACTCCTCTGGGAAGAATCTTCCTTTCATCTTTTCAGCTATGCTGAGGGTTGCCAGGGGCAAGCTGTCCCCCATGTGGCACGAGCTCCATGCTCACAGTTATGCTGTTGAATGCAGCAAGAGAAATGGAGCAAGAAAAAGGCTGTTAAGGAAACACACTGTGTGAAAAGTTTGCTGTGCCAACAGAAAAACTTTCCTCTCGTTCCCTCCCTGGTAAGACTTACCTTCAGTTACTCTGACTCCAAGGGAAGCATCACACAGGTCACTTCTAGAAGTTCTGCTTCAAAGAGAGAATCCCTGAAGTGAACCATCAGCAAATTAGCAAAACGGCATTTGCCAGGGTGGTGGCAGAGGCCCCTAAGGACATTAAGCATCATCTCAACTAGACATGTAAATATTTCATGGTGCCAAACACATAAAAAGGACTGCAGGTAATAGCAACAGAATTAAAAGCAAGTTATACAACACAAACGAAAAACTGACAGTGAACTTACTCTGAAAACTTTTTCCACCTCTTGCAATACCCTTCCCAAAGATGGTTCCGAGTTGGTCTCCAATCCCAGCCAGCAAGAAGCCAAAGAGTGGAATCCCAAAGATGGCATACAAGATGCAGAAAACCTTGCCTCCAACAGTGCTTGGGGCCATGTTCCCATACCCTGAGGAGAAAAAAAGTTATCAGGTTCTCAGAACTTACACATGGCTTTTTAGGAAAATTAATGGTTTTAGAAATACTGCTGCTCCTGAAGGTATGCCTTTCTTCCACATGTAATTCTTATTTACAGACTTCCATGGCATGATGGTGTTTACTAGGAGAGCTACCCACTGTGATTTAGTTGTTCTTGTAGCCTCAGTTACCCATGTTTTCTACAGATTCATGTCCCATTGAAAGTTGTTGTTTGTTTAACTGATCTAGCTTGTCTTACCATGGCCCAAAAATCCCTCTGTGCTGGCCTGGTGCCTGTGCACTGCTGCTCCTCTTGGACTGTGCCAATGACTTCCCGATGGGAGTATGATTCACCTGACAAGGCTCATTTTCCATGGTAAGTTCATAATTTCCTCAGTCCCTTATCACACTGACTGGTTACTCAAACTGTATTCACACTACGCAAATCTGCCTTTGAACTATTTATTCAGTTCCCCTTTCAATTTGACAATAAAGATCCTAATGTTTATATTTTTGTCGGGGAAATCCCAAACACAAATACAGGCTGTGCAGACAATGGATTGAGAGCAGCCCTGAGAAGGACCTGGGGGTGTTCGTTGACAAGAAGGTCAACATGTCCCAGCAATGTGTGCACTCACAGCCCAGAAAGCCAACCATGTGCTGGGCTGCATCAAAAGAAGCATGACCAGCAGGTTGAAGGAGGTGATCCTTCCCCTCTACTCTGGTGAGAGCCCACCTGGAGCACTGCATCCAGCTCTGGAGCTCCCAACGTAAGACGGACATGGACTTGTTGGAGCAAGTCAAGAGGAGGGGCACGAAGATGACCAGAGGGCTGGAGCACCTCTCCTGTAAAAGGCTGAGAGAATTGGGGGTGTTAAAAAAGTGGAAAAGAGAAGGCCCCGGGAGAATTTTGGGCAGCCTTCTAGTGCCTAAAGAGGACCTACAAGAAAGCTGGAGACAGACATTTTCAAGAGCATGTAGTGATAAGACAAGGGTGAATGGCTTCAAACTGAAAGAGGGTAGATTGAGATTAGACATTAGGAAAAAGAGTGATGAGATTGTGACATTGTGGCTGCCCCATTCCTGGAAGTGTTCAAGGCCAGGCTGGAAGGTGCTTTGAGCAACCTAGTCTAGTGGAAGGTGTCCCTGCCCATGGCATCAGGGTTGTAACTAAACGATCTTTAAGGTCCCTTCCAACCCAAACCATTCTGATTCTATAATTTCATAACATTTTTAATAATTTTAACAAGGAAGTTTTTAAGCTTTTTCTCTGAACATCCTACTCCACTTATATATATAAATCATTATTGGTGTCATAATAAAGGTGTATACATGCCTGCCTTCCACCCTCTGTTAGAGTAAACCGAGGCTGTTGAAAAGATGACAGGGTTTGACTAAGACATTCAGCTGCCTATCCTGAGTGAAAACTCTCATTTTGGCCCAAGCATGTTTAGGCACATTTGGTTTCAACTCCCAGCCTTGTAACTCCAGATAAAATATTGGAAATATCTGACACTGGCAGAAAAACAGCTCTCCACCTGTCCTATGCAATAAAACACATGTAGACAACACAGCTTGTTCAGACACTTCCCTCTCCCACACTACCCATGTGAATTTAACTGTCAAATCTACATACAGCATTATGATTCCAGTAGCCATGTTATTTCTGTTAAAATGTTAGTGTTAGAGAGAATAAACAGGAATTGTGGCAGTAAAATTTGCACCTTTTTATTCAAGATCAGCTACCTTTATGAAAATGTTACAGAGATTTGTATTCTGACTGTACATAATTATTTGAATATTAAAAATGATCACACAATCACAAATCACTGAAGAAATAAAGTGGAAACACAGAGCAGCCAGAAAGATGGAGATCTGCTTCATCCACAGCAACTCCTCCCAGTCCTTGGGAACTAAGGCTGGGCTCCCAGGTCTTTTATCCTGTTAGGTTTGTGGCACTGGCATTGGACATACCTCTCTGTTATGGGATAGTGAAAGCACTATGCTAACACAGATCACTGCCTCCCCACAAACCCACAGTTGTTTTTATGGCTCTGTCCATGATCCCATATTTCTCCTAAAGGTCCATGAAAATCCAGGCTCCACAGGCCAATGGACTGAAGTTGACCAGGTAGTTTGCCAAGTATCTGCCTAAAAGAAACCCAAACAGGGCTTTGGTGGATAAAATAAAATCATTTTCATGTCCAGACACAATACATAGACTTTATGCAGCCTATAAAGACCTAATTCATGGAGAATTTAAAGCAAATACGGGCAAAACTCCAAGCTCTTCTCAAGAAGTTATTTAAATAGCAGATGTCAATGAATATTCCTACATAAACTATGCCTACATGGTTACATTTATTTTAATGAGTAATTTAAAATCATGTCACTTGGGTCTACTGAGTAAACAAATATTAAGGAAGGGTTTTCTTATATTTGATTCAGAAATGTTTTCTTTCTCACCATCTACTGTTTTCATGCAACCATTAAAAATGCATGGTAATGTAGCTTAGTATATAGAGGAACACAGGGAGGAGTATGCTCTATACAATCACTCTTTCATCCTCACTTTAACAACAAAGAAAAGGCAGAGCCAAAGGCACAGACTCCATAGTTTGAGATAATCACCACAGCTACAGGTTGGGTTTGGTGAGGTTTTTTTGTACTTATTACCTGCATAAAGATTTTGCAGAATTCAGTCAGATTCTCACACTTTAATGAAGTGTTATTTGATTGCCAGATATTTTTATATAGTCACCAGTGTGTGCATCACAGCTGTAACATGGAGAAGCACTTTATCCAACATTTAAATCAGGAGAATACTCAAAGGCAATGCAAATAAAAAGCAAAATTTGCCAGCGGTTTCCAAATAATCAGATCTTTTGACCTCCAACCATGACAGCATTGAAATCAACCTGTCAATTATACAACTACTTTATAATTATCACGAGATTAACTTTATCATCAATGTTATGAGCTTATAATTTTTTTCCTTCAGACCATCTTCTGAAATCCCAGCTACTTGAACAATCTTCAAGACAGGTACTGGCTCACTGAGGAGAGGATAAAAATCTTAGTGTATCTAAGGCCAACATTCAGAGAGGCTAAATATATAGGACATAATATACATTGGGGACAGATGATAAGGTTCACTGAATAACAAACTTACTGAAATTAGTGGTTCAACAAAAGTAAATGGATCAGTTCTGTATACCCTTCATTCTATACAGAGAAATATTACCTTACAGGTAAATTCATCAATAATATTCAAATCCAAATTCCCAACAACCATAGCATAGTCATTCCATTGGGTACTGGTTCTTGATCTTTCTAGTGAAAATTAAGTCCATCTGCATCTAGATCAAGAACAGGTTATAAATCCTTAGCTACAACAGTGCTACTTGTTTTCAGTTCAGCATTGCTGTTCTACTCTAATTGTATAAACAGCTTTTGATATTTACCCAGAAGGTCAGAACCCTTGACACATACTAGAGGCATGCCTTCTGAGAACTGAGAGAAATAGAGTTCAGTCACTTCATTTCTTTGTTACTTACCTTCTTCAAATTTGATTCATTACCCAGGTTTCAGTGTGACCATGCATTTTAAAAGATAAACAGTAAACATACCTATAGTTGTAATGACTGTTCCAGCAAAGAAAAAGGCACTTCCAAGGTCCCAGTGACTGCTGTTTTTAGAGGAATTTCCTATGGGACTGACTCCTGCATTATCAGCATCAATTGCGTGCTGCAGAGAAAGAGACAACAAATCAGCCTTATGCATGCCTTACCATATCCCATGCAAGTTGGTGTAGCCTCCAGCGGGAAATTTCTAGGACCATGGGAACAGCTTAGATTTAAACTTTTCAATACCTGCTCAAATTACAGTAGCATTCTCTGCACACAAGAGCTGAATATATGACTGAGCTATAAGCTATTAAGGTGGAACAAAGGCACAATGCATAGACAAGTGACAGAAGATAGGAAACTATTAAGAAGAAGACTGACACCACAAAGAGATCCATAAATATCGTACTCAAACAAATGCCAAAGGGAAAATTCTCCAATAGAACAGCTGATGTCAGAGGCAGCAAGAAGGGTGGTAAATAAAATTAACATTTATGAAGACAACTGAAGCTAGTCAGCCAAGAATCTTAATTCCCAGACAATTCATCATTGATTAAGTTATTTATATTTTATGCTAATTAAGAAAAATAGGATATATATCCCATTTGAAATAAAGGAATAAGATAGCTAGGGAAACATCATGAAAGAACATTACAATCAGCTAGGAATTCCCAGTTGCCACACCGGGCAAGATTGCACGTCTACAGACAGCATGGTACAGAGACTCCCAGCTAGTGCTTGAATGAAATAAATCCAGAACAGAAGCTGAGGTAGCTATACTGCTTCCTGGGCACTGTCTTATGTCTCACACAGCACTGAATCAAACCAGGCAGACATAGCCTGCTTGGGAATTTCTAAAAATGCACCATACTGTGTCATGGAGAATACACACTTGCCTTTCATTGCAGCTTCACAATCCAAAGGAAAATACAGCTAAACACATCAGCCTCCAAAGCACAGAAATAAATCTCTCATCACCACCTGGCACATTCAGCTCAATTGCTCTAAGTTCGTTTTTGAAATGCTGTTTGGTACATATTGTCTAGTTACTTGTCGATCTCCTGCAATCTATTGCCTGTCAGAGAGAAATTCAGACCTCACTCTGGAACAGGAGCTTCAAACGACTGCCTTTCAAAGTAAACCTCTCCTTCCCAAGCGTTCCCCTCTGTTTCTATTAGTTTCCATGAAAAGAATGCAAAAGGAACCAAGCTTCTATCTGCCACTTACCTTTTCCAGCTCTTAGCCTTTCTCCCTTTCTGTTCCAACCTCACTTCATGCTGCTGTTATACTTCCAGATCTTCCCTTTCTCTCTCACTCTGATATTTGCTCCTCCTCCTAAATATTGCCACCAGTCTTTTAGCCTTGGTTATTTCAGTGAATTTATTGCCAAGTTTGAACAGGAGAGTTAAAGTTCTGCCTTTCACATCCTTTATTTCTTTGACTTTGTTCAACACAGAATCCTCACCTATCAATGCAAGTTTCTGACTTTTCTTTTTCCATTTATTTAACCAAAATCTTCTATATCTCTTTTGCCTCTGAATTGTGATCTACAAACTGTCACTGTGATTTTGTATTTCACCTTTTTCTACACAGTTCACGTGCAAAGTTAACCATTTTACTATTGCCCCACTTCTCATCTGTTCGTGTCTACAATTTGTCTCCTGATATTCTCTATAACCTCATATTCTTTTGTGATTTTAGCACTGATATTTAAATACATCCATTTAACACCTCTTCTATCCCTAGTTTTCATGATACACTTGTCTCTTCATTCACTTCTTCCCTCTGATGGCTCATTTATCGCATATTTTTTTTCTTCCTTTTCCATTTTGCACTTTTCCTTACTCATTTTTTGCCTACATTTCCAATTGACTTAATTGTTATAAATATTCATCTACCAGATTTTTTTCCTTAGGCTAGTTTCAGCTGATCTGCTCCCCAGTTTCTAGTTATTCCTCACATTGCCCTTCAAAAAGGGATCTCAATGGGAGAACAGAGGCCTAGGTAAGAACAAAGGCCAGGTATTTCTAAAGAGATAAGTACAGGATAGCCTTTTTTAACCTAAACACTGCTACACACCAGGCTAAGCTGATAGTGAAACTACAGTATGAGCAAGCTGCAGACTGGACTGTTTGTATTTCATGTGGGCAGAAAGCCAGGGCTCCTTGGCACCTGACCATACCTCAAGAAACAGGGATATAGAGAAGGGAGGTGTTTAGCACCAAACTCTTTGAAAGGGCTTCTGTACCAGTTGCTGGCATACTGTGAGTGGCATAAAAGCAGAGATCAACTGTTCGCTTACCCAGAAGAGTGTAAATCAGCATAACAGATAGGTTGCCTGTTTAAATAGGCCATGACACACGGTCAGCTACCCGGCATGTTACTTTTGCCAAGAAATGCTGCCTGCCTTCCCTTTGAGTGTGTGAATGTCAGCGAGCTAATTACAACACTTCAATCTCATTTGAGTTTACACAGTTTAGAAAGCTTGTTGGCCAAGCACTAACCCCTGAAGTTAAGGAGTGTCCCATTGCCTTAGGTAGCTTTGAACTTCTTAGGCTCTCTTTTCATCCAGTACAAATTAATTTTTTCGTTAAAGCTTGACTGACATCATTCATTTATAAATATGCAACTATCCCAATGCTATGTCTTAATACATAATGTTTTGCATACAGCGTGGAGGACAGAAAAGGAGCAGTAAGAGAGCAGCCCTGCAGTTAGCATTCACGGAAGGCAATAACCTCAAATAACTCAAAGGGCTGTAATTGTCTTTCTTGCTGTTCAAGTAATGCAAATGTTCTAAAGTCGATAGGCAGATATGAGTGAGGGAAATGACAAAACTACCAAAGGAAATCAAGTACTCACTTTCCTCACAGTACTCACAAGTATTGCTGACCTTATATTATTATATGCTTTTAAAACATATATTTCTGATCACTCTTTTCAGTTTGGTTCCCCATCACTGTATACATGTGCATTTTACTCTTGGGCCCTTTAGCATCAGCACACTGTGGTCTCTCTGTAACCAAAAAGACATGATCTGGTGAACCTGCATGGGACTGCAGGCAAAGCCCACATCAAAAGCTCGGGATATGTGGTGATACCGGGATGACTGAATCCTGTATTCCCAAAGAGAGTACAATCTGGACTCCATCTTAATCTGGACTAGGCTTTATCAGTTCCACATGTTGATATTCAGGCAGCAATATTTAAAGACTATGGGGCATGGGCCTACCTTGGGCTGCCTAGCTTTTAACATTTAGGACTCGAAGTCCAAAGACAGCTACAGTGAATGCTAACTTGTTCCATCAGGTGTCAAGAAATCCCTCCACAACATAAGATCAAAATAGTATCTCTTCTCTATGGATAAAATAATAATATTCCCCTTATACCAAATAGAAACTACTGGGGTTTCACCACCTCAGTTCCTGCACTCACACCACCATACAAGTGGCAGATTCCAGCTCTCTGCAGCCCTACCCTGCCCAGCCACAGACTCTGTTTTGCTGGGGTCTGATCCACGGACTGATATTCCATCCAGCTTCAGCCTGTCCCCATCCCTGGGGAGGTGCCTGATAGTCTGGGCTCGAGGATGCTCCTGGCTGCCCCCAGCCGGCCATCCTCCCTAGCCGGCACTAGTGGGGTCTATAGCTTCTAGTTCCCTGTCCCCTGAGGTACAGGTAGTCCTCACTGTGCCAGAGTACTCACATATCTCATCGTCCATGGCGCATGAGTGAGTACCAGCCTTCACTGATGCATTAGGTATCTTGAGTGCTAATTAAGAACTCTTATATCAAGAAAATGTCTAGACTCTATTAGAATCATAGAATCACAGAATAGTCAGGGTTGGAAAGGTCCTTAAGATCAAGTTCCAACCCCCCTGCCGTGGCCAGGGACACCTCACACTAAACCATGTCACCCAAGGCTCTGTCCAACCCGGCCTTGAACACTGCCAGGGATGGAGCATTCACAACTTCCCTGGGCAACCCATTCCAGTGCCTCACCACCCTTACAGTAAAGAACTTCTTCCTCATATCTAATTTAAACTTCCCCTGTTTAAGTTTGAACCCCTTATCCCTTGTCCTATCACTACAGTCCATGATGAAGAGTCCCTCCCCAGCATCCTTATAGGCCACCTAAACCAATGCAAGGCAGTTTTCTTTGGTATCTTCATATATCTATCTTGAGATTTTAAAGAAAGTAAAATTTACTACCAGGAGTTGAGGTGCCAATTTATTAAATAAACCAGTTCCCTCTGCATAACTTTTCCAATTGTATTAAATTCTACAACTTTTGTCTCTAAAATTAAATTCTGGGATTAAGACTGAACCTCTGCTTTAAAGGCTGAATGGACTGATTCTGTTTTTTTCTGGAAAGAAAGGCTTTTATATGGTTCACTTGTTTATGTTTCTTTAATTTTTCCAGTAACATCCCAAGCATGAAGGCAGCAAATAATTTCCAAGGACAAGCATAATAATACCCTTCTTGAGTGCTGAGCTATGAAAAGGATGTACCCTATGTATAACCAAGGATAGGAATTTAATAAAAAAAGAAAAATCTTGTCTTTTTTCTAGTTCCAGTAATTCCTCTCCACAGATCATGCTAATCCAATAATGATTATCTCCCTTCACAATTCTTTTCCAAGCAGATTCTTATCAAGCATACAAAAAGTTATTTCAATTGCTTTTCATGCTCTGATGTTTCTCTATTACAATGATTAGTATGCTTTTCATTAGCAATCAGCTTTTAAAGACTAATTCCTTAATAACTTTTCTCCATACTCCCTACCTCTCTAGTTATTGTCATAAGTGATTAAGGGATCCTCATAAATCCCCATTTATTCATTTTTCCACAATAGCACCTCCAAAGGACTGAAGCCAGCAATTTTTGTTCAAGTATAATCAAAAGTAGTAAGCTTCGAAAGAGCATCCCTTAAATATTTGTGTATCCCATAGAAGTCTTTAGGTGACAATCAACCAGAATGTGATTTACCTTCACCCATAATAATCTGATTGTCATGCACGCACTGTGTCTGAGGGTAGACCTATGGTATTCAACAAGAGACATGCACAGAGATCCCTGTTCAAAGGGCTTAGTTCACTGCAAACTTCTTAGCTAAGTTCTGGAAGCAACATAGCTACAGGACAGCTGCAGACTTCTGCAGCATCCTAGGCTCAGTCTGCCTCCTATACAACTGGAGCATCTCTGGATTGAAGTTATAAACCAGAGTAACTGCACCAACTTATACAGGACCCAAGAGATATGAATTCTTTTTTTTCACATACTTTTAGGGGAAACGAGGTAACATAAAGATCAGGGGCAGAAGGGAAGTAGGGACGTATAGCAGACAACATCCAGAGGCACAGGCAGAAGTTTCAATAATCAGGTCTTTATCACTGTTTTGCTTCATAGTTGAAAGTTTTTTCTTGTCTCCAGTGACAGGCAAGCCTTTTCCAGAGTTAACTCAAAACAACTGATTTTTTTTTTTCCTGCTACTTCTAGAGCTTTCTTATAGCACATGAAAACCATCCAAGTTCTCTTCATTTTACAAGTTAACAACCGGAAAAGACAAGCTGGCTCATGAACCTGACAAGCAGCTGAAAACTGAAACATCTTTACAGGGTATTCCCTTTCTTGCTTACCTTCAGGGCAAAAGTAGTTCGGAACACTAATCAAAGGTGCCTATCCAAAATATGAACTCTTACTAACATAATTAGCCAGTTAAGCCTGCATAGCTTATTTCCAGCTCTGCTTTTCCTTTTCAGTTACAGGCTAACTCTAATGAGCTGTTGTAGTCATTAGTGGACATTGACAATATGACTTAGTTCCCAGGTGGGTGATTCTTTATTTTTTATATATATTATAATCACTCGCACTCCTAAATTAAACCCGGAAGGAAAAGGAAGAAGAAAGCAGCCCCCCAGTAACCTAAGTAACTTCTTACAATGGCAAGCCATTCTCTCTTACATCATTGTGAAGGGCTCATTATGAAAACAGGGCTCATTACAAAAGTTCTTACTCATACACAGTGTGCAGGCTACATAGAAACAGAATATGAATACCTTTATCAGGTCCGTAGGAATTACTTTGCCAAAAAACATTGACGGTTTTCTCTCCTACCTCTCCTAACGATAGATAACACCTGCTCTTTCTGAAAGGTGCAACCTCCCCATTATACACTCTAAGTGTGCATTTTCACAAAGGCAAGATGACTTTGACCCAGCTACTAATAAGCTTCTGCTATGACATGTAAGAACAATAACAAAGCCAATAACAGAACACACAATTTCTGCAATTTTCTCATTCCAGTATTCACCATTGTCTCAAGTTGTAGATCACATAAGGTATTAAATAATGACCAAATGTCTTCAGAAGCAGAAATATGCTTTAAAAATGTAGTTAAGAACGCCCACTTCAGGTGGCTTTAGACAATGTAGGACTAAACTGTGGAACACTTGCTATTGTTAAGAAAAAGTCATCTGTCATTGTGTTAGTATGAGACAGACCTGAACCAAAACCTAAGAGAAAAATGCAAATTTAAAATACTTCAAAAGGATTTGCACTTCTTTCATAACTGTATTGTTTCTGAAGTCTATGAATGAACTTCACAGTCTGGACGCAGCAATTCACATATGTGCTACCAGTACTAATATTTGCAATGTGTTATTGGAGATCAAGTTGGAAAGGATGATAGGACAAGGGTTAACGGGTTCAGACTTAAACAGGGGAAGTTTAGATTGGATATGAGGAAGAAATTCTTTACTGTAAGGGTGGTGAGGCACTGGAATGGGTTGCCCAGGGAAGTTGTGAAGGCTCCATCGCTGGCGGTGTTCAAGGCTGGGCTGGACAGAGCCTTGGGTGACATGGTTTAGCTGTGAGGTGTCCCTGCCCATGGCAGGGGAGTTGGAACTAGATGATCTTAAGGACCTTTCCAACCCTAACTGTTCTATGATTTGATGACTCTATGATGTCTCATCTACAATAAACTTAAAAAGCTTCATAATACAGTGCTGTGCCACTTACCGATTTTCCAAAGAAGAATCCTTTGAAACATTTAAATTTAAGCAAAGGGATAAATATATCCATCATTAGCCTTGTAAAGACCATGACACTACTTTCCTCTTCTCCTTAAAAGATTGTTTCAGAGCTACTCCCACGGGAAAAAGGACAAAAAACTGGTTCTAAAGGTCTCTTGTATTTGGAGAATATGCTTTACCATAGTCTCCAAAGCACAGAGGTGAAGCAACAGCTATTCTGCAGAGCATAATCTGTGTTTATCTAAATGCTTTCAGGTAGCCAAATAAGATGAATTATAAACAGCTCCCTTAGTAGTAGGCAGGTGCTGACTGCACACAGCACAGCAGCAAGGACCCATGAAAGTTGCCACATCAGTCTGAAATCACAATTTTAAAGGCAGATGCAGCATTTGGTGCAATGCAGAAATGCATTGTGACAGCCAGGGAGATGTCACTTTAGAGATCATCAAAATGACATGAAAGCACAGTGTTAACCCTGTGAGATTATCTTCAAGCAGTGGTTCACTGTTATACCGAGCAACTTAGCTACAGAGTTTACTGTGTCAGCATACCCAACTACACCCCTGGAGCCACTTTCACACCCAGATGTACAGCAGAATCTAAAAGAACTTGCTTGTTATCGACAAATCTGTTTCAATATTTCACATCACTTGGCCTTAAGACATTCACATGCTAAACTGCTAAACCAATTTAATTTACCTTTGCAAAACGATTTCCAGTTACCCAATGTAATGCTTGAGGGCATACTGAAATCTCAGGAGACGATAAGAGTTTTTCGAAGTATCTGCATTCTAATGACACGATATGCCTGTATTTTTATTTTAGTGTCTCCACTTTTGAGGTGAGAGAAGAAAAAAATTTGTGTAAAATAAAGAATTAGAACTGGCATGTAGCTTAGAGAATAGAGAATAAGGGCTATTTAAAACTCTTTGCACTGCAGTTGATACGCAGGAGTCTACCACTCTGACTAGGTACTTTGGTTGTTGCATTTCACATGTGCTCTGCTTTCTGCTAGAAAAGATAACATTTTACAGACCTTTTAATAGTGACATTTTCATCTAGGGAATACAAATTTCTTACTTTTAGTGTTTTTTTAAAATCCTTGAATCAGACAGCATACATTACACTTAAAGAGCTGAGGAAAATGAGGATCTCTGAAACACTGCCATAAGAAGCGCATCTGATCCAACAGCCCAGAACAGAATTCACCCTGAAAACTGAACATGTTCACCTGTCTTTTGCAGACAAATGAAGGATATGATCAAGACCAGCCCTGATCCAAAAGCTGTGTAGTCACATCAGCACAATACTGCTTCCTGTTGAAGCGGGTTTGGCTTCTTAGCCACAGTACCAGGCTGCCCAGTGGTACAGGTACACAGCTTCTTACTCAGAACTGATTTGTCTTTCTGTGAACACAGACCACAAGCAGGGAGAACCCACATCTATCTACAAAGAAATAGAAAGAATTTGTTTTGCTTAGAAGAGGCAGAAGAACATTGCTGTCTACACATGTGGACAAGGAAGAGGAATCAGTTAAAAAATGGGACATTGTGGAACACCATCTACAAGGAAACTGAACAAGCTTAAGCTGAAAAGTAGGAGAATGCTTTTTCTGTTACAGCAATGAGATGCTGTTACAGCCTCTTAAAAAAATGCTAAGCTAATAAATTTGGTTCACTTATAGAAAGGGTTTTATAACACAGTTGGGCTGATGGACACAAGGATCCAGGCGATAGCTCTGTGTTCTTTCAGCAGACTGAAATCCCAACAGCACTCTGGTGTGACACCCCAGAGGGAAACACATTGTGCTCTTGGAAAACTCAAGATGAATGCTTCAGGTCTGAAATATGAGGCTGAAGTTCAGCTTTGGAATATCCACCCTAGGTATCTCACATTTCTTATCTAATCTCTATTTCCTCCAGGCAACTGATGGGAGTCTTCTAACATCCATGATACTTTCCTTGTCAAGAGTTTTAATCAATGAAAGATAACTCTAACCTTGGTAGACCTTTCTTACACGTTATTCCATTTTCCACGTATCATGACATACTTGATAGTTACTTCCTTCGAAGTGGATTCTAAAGCTTTGCAGGCTAGACTGGATTAAAAATTCTCTAGTTCTTAAATACCAATTATATTCTATTTTCAATTGCTACTTTATCATCATTTATTTACCTAAAATTCACAATAATAAACCTGTGAATTAATATTTTACAGTGAATTCAGAATTTTGGGCTGAATATTTATATCAAAATTCCCACCTATCTTTTTTTGTTTGCTCTCCTGGTTGCTGTGTTTAATTTTTAAGGAAGAATTAAGAACTTAATATTATTTGAAAATTCAGAGATGATAAGCAAGTGTCTTGCAAATCTGTCAGCTCTCACAAGAATTTTGTCCAGATATTAAGTTCTGCTTTTCCTTGCACACATTTTTCATTATTCTAGTGAATACATTTAACCTCTATTTACAGTGTTTCGGAGGCATAGTTCCTATTTCCCAGACTTTAAAATGACTGGGAAAGAGCCTGCTCTTTACACTGTCCATTGTGAGGGTTCTATGAGCAATTTTATTCTCCATCAACTCAGCTGATCAAAAAAACACCAAGCTGTTTATCTTAACTTGCAAGAGTACTGTCTTCTTCATGTGGCCTACCTGAATCAGCGTCTCCAGCTCTAGCTGAGTTACACAAACATGCTCCCGAAGAAAGTCAGCCTTCTCTAGCGCAATCGTGTTCTTCTGCCTGCTTTCAAAGGGCTGCTCCAGGGCACGGAAGACAAGTCCTCCTGTCACAAGGTAAACTACCACCACAACAAAGACAGCCACCACTGTTTTCCATTTCATGACTGTCTGCAGACCTTGAGAAGGGGCTTCCATGGTAGCAACGACAGCAGCTCGGGTTGAAATGGAGAGTCGGGGAGCTGGGTTATGCCCGTTTGTTTTGGGCTCAGGTTCACAAGCTGGCACTGGTGAGGGAACAGCCACTGAAACACAAAGTAAAAAAATCTTATTCAAAATCAAACCCCTAAGGGTATGACCTTGATCTTTATAAACAGCTTTCCTAAACACCATTTTCAAGACTCTTGTATAAACCATGTTATTCACATAGATGCAATTCTTCTCATCTGCAAGGCTCCATGTGTGTTTTGTCCATCCACACACAAGATACCTTCAGGGGCTTGCTTCACTCATTGCCTCTAGAACAGGACAGTAAAGTTGCATATACAAAAATTTCAGGAGGATGCAGAAAACCATTTATCCAGTAAGAACATGAAATTTTGGCTAGTTAGTGTATTAATTACAAAAGGTGTTATTTGGTGAGGGACCCTGGCAGTGATTTTGCCCTTAAATCATGATGCTAATAGTATTAGCAGTGTTAAGAAGCTGAACTGTTAATAAATAATCAGCGATCACTACTTGGTCTGGTATTGATAGAAACTGAAGATGTTTTGCAAGCTACAATACTCTTTGGCTTGTCATCATAAGCAGGCCAATATTATTTATGTGCATTCATAAAATCAACACTTCTGAAAATATTCTTAAAGCCTGGAAACTTCACAAATTTTTGCATAAATCATTCTTCAGCCAAAGCATAATAGATACGTCAGGTCAAAATCACTCACATGCTGAGCACAATGGTGGACCTTCCAGTTTAGTAATAACGCACTGTATAGCCCACAACACCTTAGCAGTACATCAGAGCTAATAAGCACCAACTTCCAGCCAGACCTATTGGCCCGACCACCATCTCAAGCTGCCAAGACATCCTAATCAAAGTTGGCTCACCTCCACCTAACTGAGGTGTCTCAGCATCACACTTCCCCACCTTCTGTTCCAGGGCTAACAACGGCAGGATGAGGCCAGGCTCCTCAGTATCCACAGGTATAATGGTACCACATAGAATCATAGAATCATAGAATAGTTAGGGTTGCAAAGGATCTTAAGATCATCTAGTTCCAACTCCACTGCCATGGGCAGGGACACCTCACACTAAACCATGTCACTCAAGGCTCTGTCCAACCCAGCCTTGAACACTGCCAGCAATGGAGCATTCACAACTTCCCTGGGCAACCCATTCCAGGGCCTCACCACCCTCACAGTAAACAACTTCTTCCTTATATCCAATCTAAACTTCCCCTGTTTAAGTTTGAACCCCTTATTCCTTGTCCTATCACTACAATTCCTCATGAAGAGTCCATCCCCAGCATCCCTATAGGCCCCCTTCAGATACTGGAAGGCTGCTATGAGGTCTCCACGCAGCCTTCTCTTCTGCAGGCTGAACAGCCCCATCTTTCTCATCCTATCTTCATATGGGAGGTGCTCCAGTTCCCTGATCATCCTCGTGGCCCTCCTCTGCACTTGTTCCAACACTTCCATGTCCTTTTGATGTTGAGGACACCGGAACTGCACACAATACTCCAAGTGAGGTCTCACAAGAGCAGAGTAGAGGGGCAGGATCACCTCCCTCCACCTGCTGGTCACACTCCTTTTGATGCAGCCCAGGATACAGTTGGCCTTCAGGGCTGCGAGCACACACTGCCGGCTCATGTTCATTTTCTCATCGACCAACACCCCCAAGTCTTTCTCCACAGGGCTGCTCTCAATCTCTTCTCTGCCCAACCTGTAGCTGTGCCTGGCATTGCTCCCACCCTAGCTGTAGGACCTTGCACTTGGCATGGTTAAACTTCATCAGGTTGGCATCAGCCCACCTCACAAGCGTGTCAAGGTCCCCCTGGATGGCATTCCTTCCCTCCAGCATATCAACCGAACCACACAGCTTGGTGTCATCGGCAAACTTGCTGAGGGTGCACTCAATCCCACTGTCCATGTCACCAACAAAGATGTTGAACAAGACCGGTCCCAACACTGATCCCTGAGGGACACCACTTGTTACTGGTCTCCAGCTGGACATTGAGCCATTGAGCACAACTCTGTGTGTGCGGCCATCCAACCAGTTCTTTATCCACCGAGTGATCCACCTATCAAATTGATGTCTCTCCAATTTAGAGACAAGGATGTCATGTGGGACAGTGTCAAACGCTTCACACAAGTCCAGGTAGATGACATCAACTGCTCTACCCCTGTCCATCAGTTCTGTAGCCCCATCATAGAAGGCCACCAGATTGCTCAGGCAGGATTTCCCCTTAGTGAAGCCATGCTGGCTGTCACCAACCACCTTGTTGTTTTTCATGTGCCTCAGCATGCCTTCCAGGAGAATCCGCTCCAAGATTTTGCCAGGCACAGAGGTGAGGCTGACTCGTCTGTAGTTCCCCTTCCGGCTCATCCATTTTCCCCTTCTTGAAAATGGGGGTTATATTTCCCTTTTTCCAGTCATCAGGAACTTCACCTGACTGCCATGATTTTTCAAATATGATGGAGAGTGTCTTAGCAACTTCATTTGCCAGCTCCTTCAGGACCCACAGATGGATTTCATCAGGTCCCATGGACTTGTGTATGTTCAGGTTTTTAAGATGGTCTTAAGCCAGATCCTCTCCTACAGTGGGCCCAGGGTCTTCATTCTCACTGTCCCTGCATCTGCCTTCCAAGACTTGGGTGGTGTGGTCAGAGCGTTTGCCAGTGAAGACCTGAGGTAAAGAAGTCATTAAGAACCTCAACCTTCTCCAAATCCAGGGTAGCCAGTTCTCCCAATAGCTTCTGGAGGGGGTCCACGTTGTCCCTCGTCTGTCTTTTATTTGCAACGTACCTAGCAGAATCCCTTCCTGTTATTCTTAACATCCTTAGCCAAGTTTAAATCTAAGTGGGCCTTAGCTTTCCTAACCTGGTCCCTAGCTTCCCAGGTCGCCTGTCCTTGCTTCCATCTTTTATAAGCCTCTTTTTTCCTTCATATTTTCCTCAGCAGCTCCTTATCCATCCAAGGAGGTATCCTGGCCCTCCTGCTGCACTTCCTTCTAGTTGGGAAGGGTAGGCTAGTAATGGCTATCCTAATTGTATGTAGAAATATTTATCCTAAAGTATATTAAAAGATATAAATTAATACACAGGAAGACTCTACTAAGGCAGCTAGTTGAGCAACTGACATACAACAGAGATGGTCTTCTCACAAAGATGATGCAGAAGGCACAACTGCAGCCAATACCCCAGGGATATTTCAGGGTAGATTTTAAGGAGCAGGTAGGTATTGGAAAACCAGTGTAAATCTATAGCATGATAGTAGGGTTAGTGAATTGAGCATATGGTGAGAATTTAGAAGACCAAATTTTTAATTAGAACTCTGCTTCCATGAACCTGTGCTCTCAGAAAGGTGCTACCATTCACCTTTAAACATGGTTTCAACAACTAAAAGATAAAATAGTGCTTACTTTTCTAACATGAGTGCTCTGTAAGAATCCATGTCTGTACAATTTTTGAACTAATGTATGAACATTAATAGCTATATAAATCTCCCGAAGTTTAACAAATAGTTTTACTAAAATCAAAGGATGGACAACAGTGACAATCCAACAATATGCAGAGGTATATAGTTTAAGAAAATGAAGGACTACATAAATTCTTGAATTTCTAGATAGTTTAGACTACCATATTAAAGAAGACTTAATCTGCCTCACTGAAAGCAATGATGTATCTCCATTCACATGCATGCACTCTAGACAGGTAAACTCAAAGGAACAGGTACCTTCAAAGGAACACACCAGTGTTTCAACACAGGCCTCAGCAAAAAAATGCCAGTGGGAAAAGAAAGGTGGCTGGGGCAGAGCTTAACCCATCATGAGCAGTGGGCAGTTGGACTAGATGACCAGTTGGCATTTGTCCTAGATGGGCTTTACAGGTTCCATTAAACAAAAACATTCTATTCTAAAGCAAAACACTGTAATGTAAAACTATGCACCATAACACATCACTTCAGGTTAAAAATTGTCCTTTATTACTTCAGATATCCTTTGCTTTAAGATACTGATATTCTAAGAATAGGTTAGACTAATTTCTGCCAGAAATATTTAATAGTTGGCCCTGTTTTACAGCACCAGTGCTACAGTAACCTTCTGTGATTCTGTGAAAACAGTACCAATTTAAAAGGAAAATCTCCAGACAGAGAGGTACAAAGTACAGACGTCTCAACAGAACAGCTTCAAATAAGAGCCAAAATGCTGAGAGGTTGTTCAACTGGCTTTTGACTCAGAAAATATTAAGCATGGGTTTGACACACTAACCTCTATCCTGGCAACTATCTTACTGCCCTGGTTTCAGCTGGGATAGCTATTTTTCTTCCTAATGCCTGGTGCAGTGCTGTGCTTTCACTTTAGTCTGAGAACAATGCTGATAACACACCAATATTTTAGTGGTTGCTAAGTAGTGGTTACTCTGAACAAGGACTTTTCAGTCTCTCATGCTCTGGGAGGAGCACAAGAAGCCAGGAGGGCACAGAGACAGGACACCTGACCTAAACTAGCCAAAGAGGTATTCTATACCACAGCACATCATGCCCAGTGTATAAAGTGGGGGGAGTTACCTGGAAGGGACCAATGCTGCCCAGATCAGGCTGGGTATTGGTCAGTGGGTGGTGAACAATTGTATTGTGCATCACTTGTTTTTTTCCTCAGGCATGGGGTTTATTCCTTCCTCTCTCACTCTATTTCCTATGATGATGATGATTATGATTATTATATTTCAATTATTATACTGTTCTTAATGCATGGGATTTTACATTTCTGTAAAAACTCAAAAAATTTCTCCAGTGGGAAGTGGAGGGGAGTAAGCAAGCAGCTGCACAGTACTTAGTTGCTGGCTGGGTTTAAACTACCGCAGTTACCCTAACATGCCAAGAACATAAGAGATACTGAAGAAACCTGGTTTTAGATAAGATTTTCTCAACTGGTTTAAACCAAATTATTTTTTTTTTAATTAACATACACTCCTCTGAGGTATTCCTGTCACAACTTAGATCTGTGAAAAAAATGCAAGCCAGGTTTAATGGAGTGTCTTATTTAATACCTTTTTCCTTCCACGTTTCAGTGTTATATGAGTATACAGGAATGTATGTACATTTTAATACCAGTATAATAGAATATTATTGACACATCTGATGCAAGTGTTTCTTTCACAGGATCCAGCACAGAATTACACTGAAGCCACATATACTTATGCATTCATAAATCCAGCAGCTGGCCTTAAGTCTAATATCTGAGTTGACCAAGAATGAAACTGGACATTTCATCTCCCATTTTAATGGGAACATCCAAGAAAGACAAAAAAGCACTCTCAGCTCAAGTAAAAAGATTCTTTGATGCACATCTGAAAGCAAGTATCAGTAATTTTTTCCCCGAATTCTAAATAAGTACCAATATTTTTTTCCAAATCCTCATAATATGATGAGAGTTTTTTCAAGAAAGGAAATTATGCTTTCTTCAAACATTTACATCATCAAGCATCCAAAATTTCCCATGGAGTCTTCCTTATGTCTGTCTTACAATTAGGTGTAATTAATCTTATCATGAAAGCCAGTTTCACTGAGAAAATTCATGAGCAAATTATCCTCCTTCCAGCATTCACAAGATCCTCCACTGGGTTATCTCCACTTGTGCATCCTTCCGGTAGCACTACTTAATAAGACAGCATTCTTTCCTGAAGTAATTCACAAATATGATATTTTTTCAAGTGTATGAAGTTGCAAAACAGAGACCTGGAGCATCAAGTCTCAGAAACATCTGTGGGGTGCTAGCCAAGTCCACTAGAGCTTCCCTGAACCAGCCGCTAAAAGTGAGTGGATCTACCTTCACAAAACAGATTGTAAAGGACTGGGGTATGAAGGGACCCACTGGCCACAGCTGTTTTAACATCTTAGCAGGAGCCTCATTTATTTAATTTCACTGGACTGAGTATTCTAACTATCTGGGTTTCCCCCATCTACCTCTCTGCTGAAATGGACACATGCTGAAGTTAACATCAAAAGGTTTCCTGCTTGAACTGTGTAGAAAGGCAGGAAAATGAGCAGCCCACCAGTGGATAACCGACAATCTTTCACTCCAGGCTCTGGCTTGTCTCCAAACAGAAGTTCCTAGGGAATATGGGTAACTAGCATTTACTTCCAATTTCACAACATTCCCACAGAATCCCCAAAGTCATTTCAGCTACTGGCTGCTTGGGTTAACATAGCAGGACTATGACTGGAAAAGAGAAATTTTAGAGGAAGAGCTGAGGCAATCAGTGTATCAAGCTTTCAGCTATATGAACTGAATACATCACTAAGAAAATGCATGCACATTCATGGATGAAGGGAATTTGTATGTCCAACAGGAAGCAGGCAGTTGCTATATGCATGACGGAAGTAATGAAACGTGGAAGTTTCTGTCCATGTGTAACCGAAAAATCATTAAGCCATCAAAATTTTGCATTATGAGGACATGGATAATCATTTCCACCACCTGCTTTTCTTGCTATTCCAGCCCCCTGCACACCCCCATTCTTCATCTCTCTGTTGCGTTTTTTTAACAGGTTTTGTAAAGTAGCAAGCATCCATTTAACCAACACAATGAATGCTGGATTTTTACACACTGGGCACTCAAAAATCTGATGCTGGTTTAGAAAGTCTGGCTTTTAGAGCAAAAATCCCAGTAGACAATGATTGTGTCTGTCTTTGTGTTTGTGCAGCATCTTTGCATGATGTGGGCTAATTAACAGGTGACATTTCAGCTGTGATCAAGAAACGGAAGAAAAACCCTGCCTGCAGGCTACCATTACATATTGTGCAGAACACTAGTATCCCTGTGGCTGTTGTTCTGGATTGAGGCATAATAATATGCACTGTTGTCTGGGGACCACGGGTCCACACAGCCATGGATCAAGAAAACTGCTCTCAGCACTGACATGTTTTACACTGATTTGGCCCTGGTTCCTCTGCATATTCCCAAAGGTGCTCAACCACACGACTTGAGCAGTGAAAGTCATCACAAGCCTGCCACACGAGGGGAATTTCATCCTACTCTTTGTACAGCATTTTGCTGCAAACTGCCGTTGAAGTGAGAAGAATTATTATTACATTTATTGTTCATGAAAGCAAAGCTCGACACATTGCTTGTTTGGCGAGAGCATAGAGGGCCTCCAAGCATACAGCTTTCCACTGCAGCAGTACCCCACTGGTTAAATCTAACATTGTTTTCCCTGTAGTGGATTCTCTAATGAAGTATTAGCGCTGCTGACTTCAGTAACATCTCAGCAGTCTACTGCAAATGCAGTCATCAGTGGCAAGGCATCCAACACAGTACAGAAAGAGAAACAGGTAAAGGCAGAAAGTGCAACATACATTAAACCAGGAAGACTGAATGTGCTGTTAGAAAGTAGTATTGATTTGTCCCAATTACTCCCAGACTGCTCCTTTCCCAGAGTAAGGCAGGGAGAAGGGAGGAATATGTTACGCTACAAAACTGCACAAGGAGTAAAGTCACTGTATGCTTCCTATTATAGGATAATGCTAGTTAAATAGAGTAAAAATCTATTGAGATCTCTCTGCTGATGGGGTGAGAAATGTCAGCTCAAAATCATGATTCTTGGTAAGTTTCCAAAAAAAATCTGCATAATTTTGTTTCATCAGTTATAATTGAAACACGCTAATTAATTGCTCTTGGAATACCCCAACTGCTTAATTGATTTGGAACACAGTATTACAAGAAAACAAAAAACTCCACTGTCTTATAATGTGTCTTTCATTTTTCTTCATTAGAAAACTACTGTTTAGGCAAAAATAAAAATATCTTAACCAGCCTAAATTGGAACTATGGTAGAAATTAAGAAAGCAGTATGGTCTTCATCAAGGTCCCTCTTTCTGTAGAAAGACCTTCCCAACTATGAAAGTCTTCACAGTCAATAAAGGAGAAAGAGATACTTCAAGAGCTGTAGGAAATGTTCTCATGCAACCTGTGTGAGTTTTGGAAGTGATCGTAGTGGAGCAGATATTTCCCTTCAGCCCGTGGAGAGAACCACACCAGAGCACATATCCGCAGTACATCACATGGAAGACAACAGACTAGAGCAGGCTGATACTGCCTGAAAAACAGCTGCCTGTGAAAAGATCATGCTGGAGTAGCTTTATCCTAAAGGACTGCAGCCTAAAGGAAGGACCCATGCTGGAGCAAGGCAAAAATGTGAGGAGAAAGGTGCAGTCCAGAAGAACTGTTATGAATTCACCACAGTCCCTCATTTCCCATCCCCCTGCACTATGTCGGGTGAGAAGAGGAGTCAGGAATGAAGTTTCCCTATGAAAAAAAATAAAAGAGGGAGGAGGTATTTTAACCTTTGTCTTAGTTTCTTACCATACAAATCTGTTTTAATTGGCAACAAATTAATTTCCCCAAGTCAAGTCTGTTTTGCCCATGATGGTAATTATTAAGTGATCTTCCTGCCTTTACACTGATCCACAAAGTTTTCCATCTTATTTTCTCCCCCTCTCCTCTAAAGGAGTAAGAGAGTGGCTGGGTGAGCATCTGGCAGACAGACAAGGTCAACCCATCACAGACAGTTTGTACAGGGGCACTAAAGATGAGGACACAACTCAGACTGTATTGTCCAGCACTGCTTTTCCTCTGAGTCTCACCAGTCACAGAGTGCGCTGGTAAAAAAGTTAACAGTCCATTACAGACATGCCCTAAGAATATAAGTGTATAGATCAGGACTTAACTATAGTGATGAGTATGAGTTAGATACAGAGAGAACAAGCAGCCTTCCAATAATAATGCCTTTTTGTCACTCTTTACTGGAAAATTCATTTGTGTTTTTGAGTGAATTTTATTTCTAGTTTTTCTCACCTTTCATTCTCATTTTCCTTCCCAAACATCAGCATTCCATTTTACTCATTTTCTATACAGATTTAAGAAAATGGATTTTAGCAGCATTTTTTTCATATGAAGCTAAATGTCCCATTCACTAAATATTTCATGCTGGCAAAAAGCGCTTATGCTCTTAACCAATGAAGGAAAGTAGCCATACAATGTGATATCTCTGACTGACAGCTTTTAGAAATTTAAAAAATTTGCTTGTTAAATGGCTAGAAATTAGGTGCTGGGTAAATTTGGCTGTTGGATTACTTATTACTCGAGCTGTGACTAGTTTAACAAATTTGTAAAAGATTAAAAAGTCTACGCAATTACCATTCCCCTGAGTTATGTCATGTCCCGTTTCTTTGTTTTCAATGGATTTTGTGAGGCTTTTGAAAGACTTTCTGGTATTCTATCATTTCATTTTAGCAATTCTGAACCTCGTCCCCCTAAAAAGATTAAAAAAAATATGTACAAGTTAATTAAATTTTAGTCAAGAAAGTATAGTGAGAAAGAGAGAAGGGTCTGAATACAATTTTTATACTTATTGTGTTTCTGAGAGGCGCTGCCATTTCTAATTGCAAATTCTTTAATGCACAGAAGAATGGCAGTTCAAACATCCATCTCACAAAGAGCTTTCAAAGCAGGGAAATGAGAAACTCACAATAGCTGCTTAAGAAAATAAAAAGTGCAGGACTAAAATCTCAATGCTGTTAACCATATTAAAAAAAAAAAAAAACAACAAAAAACAAAAAACACCAAACCCATAAAATCTCACTATGCCAACAAATCTAATCCTAAATCAATTTTTTATGTCCTTATTAATAGTTATAATTATTTATTTTATAGAGGACAAACTTCAGAACAGCAGCAATGTTTAGAACAGAAGTGCAACTGCCTTGAATATATTACAAAGAGAAATAATTACCATGTATCACTGTCTTTCAAATCATTCTGGAAAAATCTGATGCTGCACAACAATAATTTCCCTTAACCTTTCACGTGAGGAATTCAAAAGTATTTTTAGGCTGCTTTTTGCAACTGATCCAACTTTCATTAGGATTTCCACAGAAACCAGGTCCACTCCAAGCTCGGCACTATGGTAACTTCGTTAGTGTAGCGCTAAGCTTTTGTTTGTAGGCCTAGCCGCTTAGCAGGACATATTTGGTTCAAAACAGTACTATACCAGAGAGGCTCAACTTTACAGTTTCCTTGGCTGGCCTAGCTCAGACAGTAGCATTCAACTTTTGCTGAATACCACTGTGTAGGTGTAGCCTAGGCAAAAGAGAAATTGCTTAACTGAGACTACACAACAAACAACAGACTGGAATAGAAATCCACTCTCCCAGACTTGTGTGTTTTAAGACCTATCCAAAAACAGCACTCTTATTTTGGACACCGGTATTTTATTTCTTTAACTTCATTCCCGTTTTTGGCTTCTGCACAGCCTTTCAAATGACTGCATATAGTTAGCAACCAGAGAAGATGAAGATATGTTTTTCTTTCTTCAGGCTAATAGAAAAGGGAAACAAACTCTGAATGGCACAGAAAAGGCTGCTCTATTCAACAACTTTCTCCGCTTCACTTATCGCCAGAATATTGAATGGTGACTAAAAACTAACATACTTCATTGCAGCTGTATGTTAAGAGTACAGGAATATAGGAAAGAATGAGTTAGCTAACTACAGGAGGCAGACACTGCATCTGTTGTTAAAGAGTATTGAAAATATCAGTTTCTCCCTTCTATCAGTTTTGACTGATCTCTTAATTTGAACCCCAATAAATCAAACTCCATCATGTATTCAAATGTCATTTTTCCATGACACAAAATGATTATCAATGCAGTCGTCTTTTAAACACTCCATTTTGATTTTCACTGCAACTTTCCAAAATATGACCTTAACATAAATGAAAATGCTGTTTAGATTTAGCATCAAAATGTGGACTGTAGCCTCACAAATTAAGGCACTAAGTAAAAAAAGAGATGAACTCTTCCCTAGATCCCTTAAGAATAGGGCAGGAAATAACTGATCAGTCTGTACTAAGGAGGTAGGGGTTTTTACTTTAGGAAAAAGTCTAGGTATAAGGATGGCTAAGCATGTGAAGAGATACCAAGATATTGAAATCTTCTTCATTGGAAGTGTCTAAGAACAGGGCATAAAATCACCTGCCAGAATTCATTTAGGTCAATCTGTGCCCTGCATACTCCTGTAGATCCAAGAAGAAAAGCTATCAGTGAAGGGTAACAAAGAAAAACAGCCTGATGTTGCAGGGTTGTACTCATCAACCAGGATCTGTAAGCAAACTAGTGAAATGTTAAGTGTATATATATTAAAAAAAAATCCAAAATCATTCATCTTGATATTCTAGCCCTCATTCAAAACAAGAAAATGCTCATGAAATCCTATCGCTCTCCTTCTGTGTAAGATAGTCAAACATGTTTCAACGTTCCTCTTTGGATCAGTTGTGCGAAGTCTGTAATAAACTTTCATTATTATTTTAATATCTCAAAGCATTTCACAAATAATAGATAAACCCATGTGACACTATGGAAAAACAATACTGTACATGTTCTCAGTTTGTCTCATGTCAACACTGCCACAGAGACATTAGCAAATTAATTAAATTCAAGAGTGATTTCAAAAGCTGATTAAAACAAGGTCTTAGTCATACATGCATTAAGCAGGTACAATGATTTGTCATCAATGAATTAGCAAGTCTTCAAGTTCTTTTAGGGGACATGCTCTTTTCCACTATACATGACAAAATACTGGTCTGTCTGTTACAAGCTTAATAGACAGCCATAAATCAGACTTCTTTTCTCTGTTGGTTATAGAGAAAAAATATGATACCCATGTGTAAACTGTTCTTGCTGATTATTTACAAGAACTTCCAGATTCTGACCCAGCTGCTCTGCTGTCAGAACAGCAGTCAAGAGTATGCCCACAAACCTAAAATGGACTGCCCAATAGTTACTTTCTCACAAACATAGCCTGAGAGCTCCTACTTACTGAAGCTATGCAAATGGCAGGGAAACAACAGAAAGCCTAAGGCTGGCTTGCACAGGTATCATCCAGAACTTATCCACTGACGTTAAAAAAACCTCTGCAAAAGTCACAGTCACGGGATGCTGGGATACTTTCCCCTCCCTCCTCCCTCTCCCAGACAATGCACTTTTCTAAGGCATATGTGACAGCTCACTGTTTGAAAGAATGGATGTGCTAAGGCAGAATGTGAACTCCAGGAACAGCTGAAAGCTTCTTCACATTTTTTTCTTTCTGGTTTGGCTTCAGGACAACAGTCCTCGAGGGGCTCCTAGCTAACACTTCTTGGCAACAACATGAAGATGCACTGCTACTGACACCATTTGTAGCACTACTTACAGAGCTGCCAAGTCCAGACGAATACTTGAGGGAGATATGTCTTGTGCTGGAGTGAGACTGTACACTGCTGGAGGGCAGTTAGAATTTTGTTTCCCCTGCTTTACTTTCTCTCTCTCCTGACCTCTCTTCCACCCTGCCCTCCTCCAAATCCATCCATCTGCTCTTGTCCCTCACTTCTCTCCAACTGTGCTGGCAGCATGGGACGTAGCATACTCGTAACTCCCTGCTCAGTTCCTCTTCTCAGTACTTGGCACTCAGCTACACTCCCCATTGCCTCTGACACTTGAGCCCAAAGGGAGGACTCATGTGACAGGACTCATCAATGAATTTCAGGTATTGGAAAACAGAAAGCAGAGTAAAAGAGCATTACAGTGAGGAGCGGGAAGAGTTGAGGGGAGATTAGAAGTGATTGACAGGGGTAAGTCCCAAATAAGGAGCCCTCCTGCTTCAACACTGGTGACTGCATTTATTCCAACACACTCACTGGCAGCAGTGCTACCATCATGTTTATGAAGCTATTTATAGAGAAACTGAATACACAGAAACCCATGAAAAGTCTCACCTTTCCCTTTCTGAAATAAGACTAAAACCAATAGATCACTGCTAAAACCTGTTTCCCTAGTATTAGATCAGTATCTCTTGCTCTTGCTAAAATTGGGAGTTCTAGTTCATGCAGGTCTCTGCTCTGATAAGAGCCAAATAGGAAGCAAGTGCTTCTGGCTCAAGATCTTGGGGTATAGAGATGACACTCTGAAATAAGAGTTCCTTTCAGGAGAAATGGAGATACCATTGTTTTTCCCTATTAGGTAATATGTAGAAAAACTGCTTTCTTGTCAGTATGTCAAGCCTCAAGTACAAGCACCAAGGAATAAATAGCTGCTCTCTGGTTCCCTGCAGACATCACCATTCAATGAACAACAGGTTGAAGCAGCGATGCTGCTGCTTATCCATAATCTTCTTTTCAAAGACTCAAAAAAAAAAAAAGTCATTTCACCATGACATGCCATTGGATGAAACAAGTTGGTTATTTTTCCTCACCAGGAAGTGTCCCATGATTTCAGTAACATATGGGAAGATTCTGAATTTCCCGCCATAGGTGTTCTGCTTCAATGTGCTCATAGGATGATGTAGGGTCAGGGTTTTAGCTGTCTTTCTACTAGAGCTGCTGGACTGGGATATTCCAAATATACTGCCTCAAGGATTCACAAAAGAAATTCAGCCAGTGGTGTCATGGCCAGACCAGCCAGTGAAGGAAACCCAAGTCTTGTAACTTAGCATAAGAAGGTCTGTGCACAAAGGGAAGAACACTCTTACTGGCAGAAACCTAGTGGTAAGACAAACAAGTGAAGGAGGCAAACAAAGCAAAGTTTCATGCTGGCCTTTCTAACAGGAAGCTATCTAATTTACATTTGAAATGTGATTGCTGCTGGCTGGCTGCCAGGGACACTGCCAGACACTGGAGTGAAAGAATCTCTTGACCACCTCAGACACACAAAGGGGACTTTAGCAGCACCACTGACCCTAGTATAGACTGAAACTGTGAGACACCAATACATTGCTCAGCTGAGGCAGTACAATATCTCCTGCAGGACTCTCTTCAGTTAACAGCCAAGGAACAGATCTTTCACGTATGAGTAAGGCCAGAAAAACACATGCAATGCAACTTCTAGCCCCAGAGTAAGAACAGAGTCAGCACTAATTTTTCTCCTTCATATATTTTTGGGGGCATCCTTATGGATGTATCTGCACATTACTGACTATACCTACAGAGCTTTTACTGATGCTGTTCTGTAAAAAAGAATTTCTGCCTTAGTCTAGTGCTATCTTCCCGAGACTGGCTAATGATTGGAATCTACCGAAAAATACTTTAAATTCAAGCAAATCTCATTAACGATCCATCAGTTCAATTAAGTGATGATTTCACAAATTTTCTGGGCAACAGCAATAGAAGTGGAAATTACATCCTGTGGTAATGATCAGAAATCTGGTAAGCACATCAATTGGGCTATTTTTTAGTTCACCAAAGCTATACTATTTGTATAGCCTGAGGATCCAGTCTATTTAGTGATCTTAAGTGGGTTTTTCACAGTAACAGTCTTAGTTAATGTGAACAAAAGCTTTTTAACACTTTGAAAACCTATTCTGGAACACAACGAAGAATACATGTAAGACAGCTATTACAAAATTATGCAGAAAAGATTTTTCATAAGGAAGAGAAAGTTGCTGTTTGAAATGCACTTGTTTATCATATCCATTTTTATTTTCTCTTATTCTTTACAACATACATATTTTTCTTCTACTTTCTTGGTGCATAAGTCGCACCAATAAAGCTGCCACTGTTAGAATTATTTACCTGTCCAGTCTGCATGTAAGACAATTATCAGAAAGTGACTGGGAGTCAGAGAGCTCAGGTAAGCAAAAAGAAAAGGTTAGAGAAAGCTTAGACCCCATTATGCTGCTTACAGCAGTATATAATAAACAAAACAGATCAACAGTGTCACTGGGAGGCTGATCAGACACACAGAGCTCCTGGCATAGCAGGATGATTCTGGCTCCACAAAGCTGGCTCCAAGTTTGCTATACAGCATATAATTCAGGGTGTCTTAGATGACAAGAGCCTAGTACACAAGTACTACTCATCTAGTACACATGATGAACACAAGTCTTTCCTTATCTTATGCTCAACTTCTATTCAGATAATACTGTAGAAATACAGTTGTCATTTGAACTATGATAAAACTTTATAGCTACACAAGGATGGCATCTGCAGATATGGTATGGCTTCTAACATCTCACAATACTTGACAGTGCTGCCACATTGCATCACTGACAGGTAGCTATATGCATTCACAGAGAAGACTTACAGTATGCATTTGACCCTAAACCAGAAATCTGAAAGTTCTCTGGACTCCACGAAGCATATTTGCCTGTATCTCCCCTAACCATAGCAGGCACTTCGAATACCTCCACATTTCAGATACTAGCCTATATTTAGGTCCTTTATTCTCCAACTACATCATACCCAAATGCTGTAATTCAGCTGCCCATCCATATTGTATAGTACCAAGTGAGATGTCCTAGGATATCCTAAGTGGCCTTAAGCTGTTGCTCCAGAAGGGCAGAGATCTCTGCTAGGTCATTTTCATATATACCAGGCCTATGCAAATGTCTCAGCTGCCTTACAGTCCCTTAAATGGCAGCAAATAATTATTTTTAGAAAACAAAATCAACAAATAATGTCTAGTATCAATGGGAAATTCAGGTCACAAGGTTACCTGTCAGAATATCATTGTAACCTAGTAATGAACTCTGCTTCTCAGGAAGGCATATTACTTTGGTGCCTGTAGCATCACAAAGAAGTGGCTGTTGCGGTGTTTCTCTAGCTGTCATGATTGTTGTTACTGCATGACCCTTCCTTGTGGGATCCAAACTCGGGAGTCTTAACATTTAGGTACACACTGATGGATCTGAGTTAACCCTAAGGAATGTCTTTGAAATGTGTGAGCTACTTCTTTCAATTTAGCTGGGCAGTACCATTTCTTTTATAATTCTTTCATAACAGGTTTTTCACACATAGTAGCTAGTGACTGCCTTTTGTTTCTTTAAAATGAAAAGCTGAAATCTGAGAGGATAAAAGCCCTGGACAAGCTGTCAGTATGTATTTGCTGTTTTCAAATCATGCCAATATTATTATATTACAGGATCAAGTAAGAGAGAAATAATCCAAGCACCCTTTAACAACATATCACTGAATCTTAAGAATCTCCGTGGCACAAGTTTAAGGTGCCAAAATCCAAAATCCTAATTCAGTAAAGTCAGTAACCTGTTGGTTTTTCTTCCTAGGGAAGAAAAGATGAGTCAGTGCTGCTGAGATATGAACATATGGCTCTAACAGATCTAGGTACAAAAAGTCTGATGCTTAAAGCACTACAACAATCCTGTAGGATAGTGACACCAAAATAACTTCTATTGCTCTGTAAGATGGTTTTTAGGGTCTTAATATCCCCTACTGGTTAAACAGTCTATTGTCTTTGTGACTTCAATCTGTTGCATTACTAGAAAGATAAGAGAGGCAATTAAACATCTACTGCATGCATCTCTTTGGGGCAGAACTGAGGAACAAATGGAAGAAACATAAGCCTGTCCCCAAGTGAAGGACTAGACAAATAAACAGATCATCATCTGTGAAAGATATTCAGTTCATGAGATGAACATATTTTGTAATATATCCATAAGATTATTTACACTGTGTGTTAGTTTTGCGCACAGAGGAGGACCCTGATACATGCCTGAAGAACCAATGGGAAACATAAAGATATTAACATAAAGATATTTCATGTTTTTTTAAATATGCCCCAGGTTATGTGCATACTTCTAAAAAGCAGAGCATTTTCAGCCTTACCACAGTTACACTTTTCATTTTGTATTTTCTGCACCTCTGACAACAGGTCAGACCCTGTCACACTTTGGGTCCATTTTTGTAATCTACACTACCTCAAGCAGCTTTCCTTTTTCTCTCCTTGTTAGTTCTTTATTTCTTCTCAAATGTCCTCTAAAATTTAAAAAAAAAAAACTCAAACAAAATGCTATGTCTGAACTACTGAAAAAAAAAAAAAAAGAATTGAACCCACTCCAGACTTTGCAGCTTTGTTTCTTTTCATTCTCTTTTTCTCACAGTGGAGATGGCATCTTAATGACACTCCACCGTTCATCTGGATTCCCTCTGGAATGCCATCCAGAGGGGCCTTGACACGCTTGTGAGGTGGGCTGATGCCAACCTGATGAAGTTTAACCATGCCAAGTGCAAGGTCTTACACCTGGGTTGGAGCAAACCCAGGTACAGCTACAGGTTGGGCAGAGAAGAGATTGAGAGCAGCCCTGTGGAGAAGGACTTGGGGGTGTTGGTCAATGAGAAAATGAACATGAGCCGGCAGTGTGTGCTCGCAGCCCTGAAGGCCAACCGTATCCTGGGCTGCATCAAAAGGAGCGTGACCAGCAGGTGGAGGGAGGTGATCCTGCCCCTCTACTCTGCTCTTGTGAGACCTCACTTGGAGTCCTGTGTGCAGTTCTGGTGTCCTCAACATCAAAAGGACATGGAACTGTTGGAACAAGTGCAGAGGAGGGCCACGAGGATGATCAGGGGACTGGAGCACCTCCCGTATGAAGACAGGCTGAGAAAGTTAGGGGCTGTTCAGCCTGGAGAAGAGAAGGCTGCGTGGAGACCTCATAGCAGCCTTCCAGTATCTCAAGGGGGTCTATAAGGATTCTGGGGATGGACTCTTCATGAGGAACTGTAGTGATAGGACAAGGAATAAGGGGTTCAAACTCAAACAGGGGAAGTTTAGATTGGATATAAGGAGGAAGTTGTTTACTGTGAGGGTGGTGAGGCACTGGCATGGTTTGCCCAAGAAGTTGTTTATGCTCCATCCCTAGTGGTGTTCAAGGCCAGGTGTCGTGGTTTGCTGGCCTTGGACAGAACCTTGGGTGGCATGGTCTAGTGTGAGGTGTCCCTGCCCATGGCAGGGGGATTGGAACTAGATGATCTTAAGACCCTTTGCAACCCTAACTATTCTATGATTCTATGATCTTTCTTACCTTGGCTAGAATTCAGTCTTTCCTCACTATTACTAAGAAAGCTGTTGTTCAGTCTCTTCCCTATTACTAATTTTACTTTTCTGAACCCTTAGTTTTTCTAGTTCCAGAGCACCCTAAAAACAATCATGAAACTAATATCTCTCTGATGTCTTTTTTCCTCTCCTGATAATTCAGTCATATCTTCCCATCTCTCACCACATTATGGTCCACAGTGTTCATCAGCCTTCCATACAACCTTTAGTAAAGTTCCAAGATCTTCATTCTCTTTTATTTGTTTTTCAAACTCCCCACATCTTCCACCATACTGTGTTCGGCACTACTGTGCCTACACCATGAACTGCAGGCAGTGTCCTCCTATTTATCCAATTCCTATTCTCCTTCAAATATCTCTAGACTCCTTACAGTTGTTCTGCAACCCATGCCTACTAGGCGTAGCAGAGTCCTGATCTATCAGATGGATCAGCAGCCAATACGATTTTGTGATACAAGTACCACATGGTCAGTACCCTGCTGACTACGGGTTATTTCCTGGGATTAGAACTACCTTTCTTTTTTTTTTTTTACACATTATAGCTTTCCATAGCAGTCTTCTTATACTGAACTACTAAAAAATGAATTACCAGTGCACACTAGAGTGTGTCTAGCTTAATGTTACACTCCACTTCTTTTTATATATCTTACTGAAATCAGAGGACAGAAATGAACATCCCTCATTCTACTCATCTATACCTTTATAATCAAGTTTGCCTTCTGCATTTGCCTCTTTGAATGAAAGGACAGAAAAAGCAGGAACTGCAGCATTTTGTAACACTCTGCAGGCAACATCAGCTTAATTCATACTGAGTAGCTGATGCTGAAGATTTTCCAACAAATAGTCATCAAGGGATAGATGATCTCATCCCGATATCTGCATGAAAGCACTGAGATGCTGCTCAGTTGTCCCACTTATAGGTGTCCAGTGCTGCTTGAGGTGTCTCAGGTAGAGAAACCTCATGGCAGTTAACCCAAGACCTATAGAAAACTGGAGAGTCTCTGGAGTGGCAGCTGAGGAATATCAAAGGTCTCTAGATCCCTCTAATGGGAAACTCAATTGAGCCTTCAGTGTCCATAAAGAAGCGCAAATAATACAAGTTTCCTCCAGTTGTAAAGTGCAGAGATAACCTTATTTCTTAATTGGTGTGATCTGCGGATGATGACAGGCTGTTTTGCTCCTTCCTAATTGTTTTAGTGTTTGATTGCAATACATATGCTCTTCTTTCAGTAGCAGATCTTAGATTGCTCTAAACAAGTTGATTATATTTCACAACACACTTGTGCATTAAGGAAGTATTAATATTCCCAGTTTTCAGCCCAGGAAAAGGGGAGTAAAAGAAGCCACAGTAAGTGGCTTACTGAAGGTTAAACATTAAATCAGTTCCCCTGAAGTGGCACTTCAGTCTTTCAACTACAGCTTGAATTCCCCATAGACCACTAACTTCTATGCTAAATGTAAGAATGATAATAAACGCAGAATTTTAGGGTTCCAAACTGCAGAAAACCATCCTACACAAATGTCTTTTTGAAAGGAAGTTACATCAAAACTTCAGCATTCCAAAAGGTCTGTGTAGAGATGAACATAGGCCCAGAAATTTGGAAGGTTTTGACAATCCGTATCACTGCAGTGACAGCAATAATCTGCAGGCATAAAGGATGGAACAAGACTGAACATTTACAAGGCAGCAAACGGAGAATCACCAAGATAGACATTCTTCCCTGGGAGAATGTCACTTGAGGTGCCTGCTTAGGTTTTTTGCTCATTGTTTACCCCATTCACTCACTGTGTAGGACTAGTATGTTTTTTAATCAATACACATGAGATTTTTCACATCATTTACATTCAAATGTCAGGGACAAGTCCCAGTGACTTTTGGAATGGAGTTTGATCTTTGCTATTGGGATTATATAGTTTGATTGCCTGGAGTAGTAGGGAGCTTCACTGAAGGAATCTGGACCCTATTTACTTCCAGATTTATGAAATACTTGGTATGTCTGGACAACACACTCAGCATTTACAGGGAACACACAGATATATATATATATATATATCTTATACCCAAGACAAATGAAGACACTACACAATAGCTCAGCCTCCATGCCCTATTCTTTCCATTTTAATGACTGAGAAAACAGCTTTCCATTAGCTGTCTGTCAGGCACCATCCCTCATGTCAATTCTATTCTTTTAAACCTCCTCTCCACAAAGTCTTTCTATGGTATATTGATCTTTGCTGTTGTGAACTGAGAATACAAGTTTTATGCCAGATGAAAGCTACTAGCAGGCTCTAATCTATTTATCTATGTAAATATTTATAGTTCCGTTCAGCATTATGGAGTTTGAGCATTAATTCATTTCAATAACTATCATCCTGACCTGGGTTCAAATCAGCATCAGTCCCATGCCAAACCAGCCAGCCATATCCCCACAACAAGGGCCCTGTCATTTAGAAATGTGTATAGTTCCTAGAAAATATTGCCTGGAATAATCAGATCTAAACAGTCTTTGAGATACCATAGATCTCACTTACATCACTGGACTGTTAACTTGCTTGCCAGGAACATCAATTGATGTACTTCAAGTACTGTTAGCATAAGTTAGCACAATTCCTACTAGACGAAACTGTGGAAACTGCACGTTCTCTGTCTGATGAACGGAACAGGGCATGATCATACAATACACATTGAAAGGAACCTGGTATTTGAGAGTGAACATTAACTGGACATGAGCTTTGCTTTTAATACTTAGGATGTTTGCACCACTAGCTTTCTACATGTTGATCTTTGTATCTGAGAAAAGCTCCTTCAGCTCTTAACTCCAAGGATATCACATCCAATGAAAAACATTACATCATTCTTCACATGTATATCCAGAGAACAGACTACATATGTGACTGTAAATAAGATTTATTTTAGGGCTCTAAGTGATCTTGTGTAGATTTTTGCTAACATTTGCATCTACAGAAATTCATTTTCATTTCAAAAAGAAGGAACAATCATCTTGTCTTCTACCCACATCACTAATTCTTCGGTGGGACTATGTGAGTACAACATCATTGCACTGTTCCTCTATTGGTCAAAGGATTGGGTCTTACACAACTATTCCTTACCAATTTGCTTTTTTCCATTCCACCAAACTTTACCTATTTCCTGAGTCCCTTGGAGAATTAGAAACTAACATTTTTTGCTTCCTTCCTTCCCATTAACATCCTTGCTGCCTGCCTAACACCACCAATATACAAAGAGGAAATAAGTGATAGAATTCTGCAGTCCTTAGCAGGGATTCAGCTTGGCAGAGAGGAAACCTGCTGGGTTTAAGGTCTTTTAACTATTACAGTACCCTACAGTTTGGAGACATTAAGAAATTGTGACTGACCACCTGTTGGATCCATATGCTTTGAAGTTGATTGCCAAGCAAAGAACCTGCATACAGAATGCCATCAGTACAACCTCCTGTTCATCTTCTCAGGGGAAAGGAGGAGAGGGTTTTTTCATTAAAAGACATTTTGCAACACATAAAATTAATTAAAATGAAGCTACAGCAAATACACATTCAGACAAGCACCTGTGAAGAGCAAGTTTTTGCCATGCAGAATTTTGACCCTACAATAAGGAATATATTGTTATTAAAATAATCAGATCTCTGTTAGCACTAACGTCTTTGTGTTCATTGTGAAGCTGAGGGTGGAGGAGACTGATGTGGCAATTTCAACCTTCACCTAATTAAAGACATAGTAAGGTTTAACCTAAAGCTTAATTGTGTATACTCTTCAAACAGATCTGCTGAGCAGAAACATGTCTGTTCTGCTGTATTCCTTCTACACCAGGAAAAACTGTTTCTAACCTTTCATTTGGTAGATGTGAGGGCATAGAGGGTGACAGACAAATTGACCACTAAAACCAAACCTGCAGAAAAAAGACGAATAATGAAAGCCTGTACTATCACTTCATACTTCCTGCAAGTACTGCTGTACAGCGCTTAGCTGCCAGCAGTTCTGCTGCAAACCTGAGCATATGGCTTCGAGTTGCTCTGCTCCTGTACTGATGCATAGAAAGATGACACACTAGTATACAAATTACCAGTAAGGTTTTTTTCAGCCACTTTTCTGTAGGTTGCGTATGAACCTCCTCCCCATGCCAGGAAAGGAGAGCATTTCATTATGGTTTATTTTAAAACATTCAGATCATTTTATTGAAAACCACTGCACTGGCGTAAATCTCCTTTCACCACCACACAAACACTCTCCCCAAGACAGACTCCAAACCTAACTATAGAGTTAATCAAACTATCCACTTGGGCTGATCAGTTGTTAACAGGAGAGAGTAAAGAGTCTAAAGGTCCCTTTGGGCTCCATTTAATGTGTCTTTTTATACTGTTCACACTATGCATTATATTGAAGCAGCATTTTGCTCCAGTTGCTTGCCAACAAAAATTTGCCATGGAGGAGCCCTCAGCAAGTAGTCACATCTGTGTCCACTCCTGTACCACCCATTTAGCAGAGACAATGATCACAACAAAGGAGCCACAGATAAAACAAACAATGCTGTGAGCCACAGATCACAGCCATCCCAGGCAAGTTTGTCATGAAAATACTCAAGAAAAAAGGATGGCAGAGACATACCAAATACAGAACTATAAAACTTACACCTAGAAGAGGTTTTACCCACGCATCCACCCAACTCCACATTTAAGGAGCATTTTCTAATGCACCGCTAGGATTGAGCAAAAAAGACTGAGCAGTGCACATGGGAAACAGACAATCATCCGACGTCTCCTCCCATTTGGAGTCAAATACTCTCCTACAAGTCACTAGACACAAGGAATAATATAATTGCTATTATTATAGTAGTAGAGAGAATCACCAACCTTGAGGATCCCAGTTCACCTGTTTTCTTGGAGTCTCGATTGGAAATTTCATCGCTTCCTTTTTGCACAGGGAGAAAAATGAATTAAATAAATTCCCAACCTTCCTGTCTGAATGCTGCAGTCAAACAAATTAATTTCAAATTATAGGGAGCCTGCGCTGTTTGACTGAGGGGAACTGGTGGTTGCCAAGGAAAGAAATACACAAATAAATCAAAGAAGGTGGGGAGGGGCGGGAAGGGGAGTGGAGTGGTGAGGTTTGTACCGGCGAGGTGAGGAGGGGTGCAGGCACCCCAGCAGAGAGAGGGGTGAAGAATGGAGTGAGGACCGGAGAGGGTTGGGGGGGGAGAAGGGGAGCAGGAACGGAGGGGGCTGAGCTGGGCAGCGGGTCCCGGGTGCCTCTGGCTCCTGGAGAGGCTCTCACAGCCGGCTCGCCCGGCCCACCGGCAGATGTGTGCGAGGGTGGCAGCTCTCCGCTACAGCCCAGCCCCTCCGCGCCTACCCGAGGGGCGACCGTGCCGGCGAGCCCACAGGCTTGCAAGGACCGCGGGATCAGCGTCTCCTCTCAGCCCCAGGGACACCTCCCACACGCGCACACTCTCTCGAGCCTCAGCCGCCCCCCAAAAAGGAGCCCACCTCAGTTCAGCCCCCCGCACTAGAGGGATAACAAAAGTCAGCTCCTTGGGGTGAGCCGCAGCGGCATGGCTGGGCGAGGCTGGGAGCACCCCGCTGGCTGCCGCAGCAGTCCGGCTCGCCGAGGAGAAACGGAGCAGGAAGAGAAGGAGAAGGTGGCGGAGGAGGAGGAGGAGGGAGCCACCCTATAGCTTTGGAGGGAATTCACAGAGCCCCTCTCTGCACTGGCTTAAAAAGGGGGTGGGGAGAGGCTTCGAGTCCCTTGGAAAGAGGCGGTAGCGGGATGCCCTAGGGAGGGGGCAGGTTCCGGCTGGTACCTACTGGGTATCCTTCCCTGGAGGAGGATGCAGGTTTGTTTGGCGGAGTTTGCAGCCTGAGACACGCTCGGCTAAGCTACGAGCCTCAGTAGCGACGGCGGCAGCACATGGCAGGAGTAAGGCAGCATCCGGAGGCTCTGCAGCACAGGGGGAGGGGAAGGGCAGGGCATCATCCAAGCCCCCGGAGACTCTGGGGGACCAGGATCGGGCATCCAGAAAGCCGAGGGACCCTGCTCCTCTTTCTGGCCCCGCTCCCCTCCGCGCTGCGAACAGGGACAAACACTTCGTGTCAAGGCAAGACCTGGCGCGACGAAGCTGGAAGATGTGGCTAGGCTGCTGGGAGGGGGGAGGGAGGGAGGCTGGAGAACTCTCGAAGCCCCCCTTAGCTCTCAGGGGGATTCGGGGAAATGGAGGACGCTTGGTTTTGCCTTGTGCAATTACCAGACACTCGCTGCTTTCCAAGGCTGCGTTCTTCTTCCTCTCCCTACTGCCAGGCTTTCCCTCAAACCCAAAACGGGCTGGTAACGCCAGCAAGATCTCCATTTCTAGTTATAATACAAGCCCCAGCTCCCCCTCCCTTACCCAGGAAAACAAAACCCCAGCCCCTCTGGGGGCCTGAAGAAGGACGGTGTGAGATTAACCCTGTCCTGCCTTCTCTCTTCCATAGTAGAAATCCCCTCCTTGCGCGAAGGGGACCGTTCAGTGGGAATGGTTTAGGGATCAGGTTCACAAACTCATGTGGCTCATGAGTCAGAGACCTCAGAATCAGTACTGAGGTTCATAGTCAGGACCTTCTGCATTTTCTTGAAACGTGGTTGTGATTTAAACCTGGTGCCTGAGACAGTTTGTCCCCTGCATTTTTCATTTTGCCCTGTACTTTTTTTTGATCAATTGCTCTATCTTGCTTTCCTATCTGTTGCTCAGATGTTAGGGGACTTGTAAGACAAAAGAAGAAATTTGCCCTGGTGAGGGAAAAAAAAAAAAAAGCAGTCTGAAATGTGTGAGTCTCATTAGGAAAATCCTGTTGTGGAGATTGGCATGCTTTCTTCATATCCACATTCCTAAGCTAAACACACACATCTATGTTTGTCCCCAGTCTTTGTTCAACCCTAAACAGGAAAGAGAAATCAGTATTTGTGAATCCAGTTCTTCACTGGTGGTGGTGTAAAAGGTCCTGTAAAGCAGTATGTAGTTTGCTAAAAGTAGATGGAAGTAATGCAGCAAGTTTTCTTAAGGGGAGGTGCTGGGTGTTTCTCCCTAATCCAAGCTCTCCTGTGGCACTTTTTTTTTGTGCTGTAGAGGAGGAGGCGGGAGAGGCTGCTCTGAGGGAGGACATGGTAAGAATAATAATGAGCCTGCTCAGTAAGACTTGAATTTGAGATAATTGCAATGATGACATCAGAAGCATAATGTATTACCTTTGCAAGCAAACCATGATGCATTCTGAACAGGTTTTGGGATTCCTGTTGATATTACTTCTGCAAACTGAATGGAAGCAAAAGTGGGAATTGACATTGCTAATTGTGCTGTGTGATCGCTTGAATCATGCTTGGGAAATCTTTTAATGATTCCAATAAACAAAGTGTCTTCAAAGAAGGCTTCTGAACCCACAAGAAGATCACTTATCAGATATGTATCAATAAAGAACTATTTATGTATTTATACACACATACATATATAACTTATATAAGCATGTATATAACTTTTCCACAGCATTCAAAACAGTTTCCAGTTTACTGGCATCTTCCTTGTACATTACTGGGAAACACTAACATATAGACATATATTACCCAATTGTGACACTCTAACCCAAGCACTACTTTGTGCCATAACTATCAGCAGTTAACTGATGAGATGGATATTGTGTCACAGACATCTGACTGCTGAGAACTCTCTTAAGATCAGTGAACTCAAACAGACCACTGTTTGAGTTCCACCATTACATCACTGCAAACATACACAGGAAGTCTATAGTCTAGAAGTGAAATCTTCATGTAGTTCATTACTGGAAACACATCCCGGTTGTTACTGTCTAAAGAAGAGGAATTTTCATGTGGCCATATGAATCCTGTATTATTAAAATGACCTTACAGAGACATCTCATATTTGTTTGACTTACAGTAGCAGTAAGCAGATAATAATAAGGCAATACCATATTCCTGTTTATTGTACCCTCTTAATGTTCACATATTTCTCAAAAGTGCCTGTCAGCTCTACAGAAAAGTTTGCTCTAGCTATATGGTTTGAAAACCTCGTGGCAAATCAGTTGTGATCTGTTAGGTACACAAATGCATGACATCATGTAATTGACTTGCAATTTTTTTGCCATGTGAAAGATCATGGAAATCTTGACCAATTATCTCAGTGCCTCGGACCTTCAGTTTTATCTAGTGGGCCAATTTAATCTCAAAGTAACACATTTAAAATCAATGGGGTTACTCCAGAGATGGATTTGGCACAATGAGTGCATCTTTCATTGAAGCACAGCTGTTGCATAGAAACGTAACTATTATCTTATGCAAATAAAAGGCCTTTTACCCCTCAGTGGTGGTGAATTCTCATGATAGAGCTGGTGCCTTGAAGGTACAGTGTTTCAAGCTGTTAACTCTGTCAACTTTTATAAGCTAAGTGGATTCAGTAATGTTCAACATCTAAATGAAAGACCACCAAGAAAAAAAAAAAAAAGAAAATAACTATAGCACGACCAATCTAAAATAGAACCTGCATGAGAATTTTCAGGACTCAACTTTATATCAATAGTTTATCAAACTGGTCTGACTAAATTATTCATTTAGGGCTCATTGTTCAGACTTACTGTCCTTAGAGTTGGTTTTATTGGAGAATCAGTGCCTTACAGGACTTGGCCTGTAACAGTCACAACACAATAGATAAAAGGCTTTCTACTATAAGTGAGCTTCCTGGAAAAAAAAATGCTAAGCACCCTTTTACTGTTCATTAGTAATATGGCATGAGTGATTTAGAAGTTGTTCTGATGGAACTCAAAGGAATCCATAGAAGAACAGATTAAATCCAGTGAGCAGGAATGGAAAAACGCATTGATAGTACAGAGAAATCATCTGTAACTTGTATGTTCAATTTCTTGGATGCACTGAAGAGATGAGAAGCCTAGACAGTCTTTGTGTCATCACATTGCAGTATGCTCATTTGTGCATACAACTATTCATGGTTAACTATATGGTTGTTTGAAATCTGGTATTGCTACTTGTGAAGATCATTCTTTATTCAGTTTATTGCCACAGAAGTGCTGTTATTTACACTCAGACCAAGGGAGTCAGAGAATAACCCAAGTGAAGTGCATCCTGTTCTTTATATTCTATTGACCCATCTTCTAGTAGTATGAACTTGGACAGGATCCAGTGCAGAATCCTTTTATAACTTCTTTATTCTCTAGTAAGTCTTCTCTCTAGGAAGACCTGTAAAGCCTTCTCTCCAGGATAACCTTAAGACTTTTTTTTTTTCCAAATGGTTCTCAAAAGCTTTAGAAATGAATCTAGGAATCAGGAAGTTAATTAAGCATCGGCACTACTATGCCCTGTGCAAGGAAAAGCAAATTACTAGTTTTATTGCCTTCTCCTGCATGCAGTTTTTTTAAGTCATAGCATGCAGTGCTGTGTCTTTGTTGATTCAGGGATTAACCCACAGAGCAGAACTTGTTGGCAGAAATGGTTTCAGTGAAATCAGTGAATATACCTGAGACAACTACACCTCAGTAATAACCTTTGCCGGGATGGTGTCTCCTCAGATCTGACCTGTTTGAGTTACCATAGCCTGTCTGCAGATTCCGTTAGCTAGGGATACTAAACACAGTATGCTATAGATCCTGTCTCTCACATCTTTATCATTCATATCCTCAGACTCACTTTGAGCATCCACCCTCTAAATGCCAGAACAGAAGAGGGAGTACCTAGTTCACATCTTGTAATCATCTTCATCATCAGTTTTTTTCTGGTAACTATTTCTCATTATCCACACTCCAGTTTTCAGGCACCTGTCATATCAATCCCTTTGTACAGCCAGGAGCACTACAGTGTCTGAAAAAGTACATGCACATTATTAGTTGAATAGTATATTGTAGCTGGATTTTTTTTCCAATAAAAGATCTGCCATGTAAAAGAGTATTACCTCAACCTGCACAGTATTTAGTCTCTGTCTGAATGCACTTACATCTGTTTCACATTAGTTTAATTTGACTTCAGTACAATTACTCCCGAATCACAGTCATGGGAGAATTACAGTCTGGCTCTCAGTTTTTCCATGATGTCCCTGAAGAATCCTCATAAGATCAAAGGCTGATATCTGACAAAAATAGCAAGCTTGATTAATAAAAACAAGCTACCAAATTCATTTTATAGCAGTACTATTCTCTTCCCTCATGTCATTTTTTAAGATTTCTTACTAGATAGATACATGATGCTTTACCTTAGCAGGTTGATAACTTTCCTCTATATTAAACAGGAAATTTGGGGGCTAGCTTTCGGAGATACCTGCGTTCCTTTGCCATTCACACCTGCAGCAGAGCCATCAAAGGGAGAGTACACGCAGACGTCAGCCCAGTCCGTTGTCGGCGTTCAGCACCCTGGACAGCCCGGCTGCCCGGTTCCCGGCGCTCCCGCCTCCCCGGGGGCCGAGTGGAAACGCCCTGTGCCAGAGAACAGGAGCATGGACCTCCCCGGTGCATGAGCCTCCTGCCCCACGGGAGAGTTTGGCCTGCCAGGGCAATGCAGTGTCAACACAGTGGTAATGCAGACTGTAAAAGAGCATAGCAGCAGGCACAGGGGAAGAGTAGCACACAAAACATCTGGAGAGAGAAAATGAGGGGCAGTGGATGAAGGGCAGTCAGTATCAGGAACGTACTGACAGAAGTACGGGCAACTGTGCTAGTAATGAGGTGAAAGGGGAACAGGAAACCCCCAAAGCCTGTGATACAAATGAAGGAGCAGAGAACAGATGGCCTTGACATGAGAAGGGCAAGGATTAGTGGGTGGGACACAGACACTTCAGCTTGAATGCACAATCATAGAATGGTTTGGGTTGGAAACGACCTTAAAGCTCAACTAGTTTCAATCGCCCTGCCATGGGCAGGGACACCTTCCACTGGACCAGGTTGCTCAAAGTCCCATCCAACCTGACTTTGAAAACTCTCAGAGATGGGGCATCCACAACTTCTCTGGGCAACCTGTTCCAGTGCCCCACCACCCTCACATTAAAGGGGAGATGAGTAAAAGTGTTTAATGAACAACAGAAATACATTAAATCACAACGGCACATATGGAGGTGGTTTAAGGAGTAGTATGAAGTTGCAATACTGGAGTAGATAATGGAAATTAGAGCCAAATAGCACAGTTTAAGGTGTACGCTTGATGCTCTAATGCTTTTTGTTTAATGCCTCTAGGTATAAGAAATTCACTTACTAAGCTGTGTACTTAGAACACACAGGAATCTTGGCCAAGGCTTCAGATTATTTTCTGTATTGCTCCATAGCCTAGCTATCTCCTTCTTAATCTGCAGGACTAGTAGAACTAATTCAGCTACATGGAAGAATGCTGTACTCTGACCTGATTTCCTGCAGACATGACAGCAGCCTTATCAGCCAGTAGGGCAGGGACAGGGGCCATAAACGCCAAAGGCATTCATGCTGGTCTCAGAAGCATTGTCTTGCCATCCATTTTACTGAAAACTTTAATAATTTCTTAAAACCAAGTATGCCACTAACTGCAGCTGTTCCTTTCAGTGTTTTTCAGTGCAGTATATTGTCTCAGCAGCCTATTAAATGTGGGGATTAATGCAGCTATAGAACAAAGTAGGCAGGAACAGTCTGCACAGACGCCATTCACTGTGGCCCATCCTCCTGTAGCTTTCGGTTGTGCCTATTTCTTTTCTACTCTGAACAGGGGAAAAAGAAACTACACTAAGCATTTAAAGGGCTGACTACAACTCTTGCATTAATCATCATCACTTTTACAGTACTTAGAGAGCTTTACTACTTTCTAAATTAGGTAACATATTTCTCACATGGCTTGTATAGTAAGAAGCTGTTCCCAAAATGTGCAAGCAATGATATTCAGTATGGAGCTGTGGAATATGAAATGAGATGAGGCTTACTATGCAGCTTCGCTTCCAGCATTCTTCTGCATCTTCCCTTTACTTTGTAGCCCAGGACATGAATCTTTTTAGCCACACAGATATAGAACTTTTGCAACCAGTATTTTAGCCAATATCTGAAAGTCTTACACTCAGAACTGGTGGGTCTCTGTATAAGAACACCACTGGCACCTTAGTGCTGGGTCTCTCAGGGGAAAATTACTGTGAAATAGGATGATATTTCAAGCAAAATATAATCAATAAATTTTTATTCTGTGGAAGGAAGAGTGAGGCTATGCTCTAAGTGTAAATTAGAAATCATTAATATTAATTACAAGAACAGTGTGCCAGACACTATGATAACAATCAGGAAAAAGGCTCATGACTCAATGCCTTAATATACTAGAAAGAAAAAAGCAATTCCTGCATTTCTGAAGATGCATAGCCTAGCAGTAGGTACATCCCAATTTGAGTTTCTACGTAAACTGTACATGCACATGCATAAAAAATCATGAAAGAGAAATACAAATACAACCCCCTAAGTGGAATTTAGTGGGTTTGGTAAGAAAGAAAGCAATAAAAAGATTAGGTTCATCCTAGTATCTAACATCACCTTCTACAACAACTACTATTTTCCATCTCATTACATGTTTCATAGTATTTTGTGGGAGAAGATGTAGTGGAATTACAACAGTTTAGCTGCAACATGGCAAGAGACTGCAGTGTTATTCACACATGGCATACTCTCAGCAAAGTGAGAAGCTCACTGTGAATCAACCCATAGGCAGCGGCTTCTCATAGTGGATCTGCTACAGCCTACAGACCAACAGGTGACATGCACTTCATTCTGCTACCCATGAAAAGAAATATATCACCATATATAATTATGGTATAATTCAGGACTATATGCACCCTGGGAATATAAAGGTGATAAAGAAGTTACGTGAGCTGGGAATTGTATGTTCTTTATGCTGAAGAATAGAAAAAACTAATGCGCATTAACCCCCTAAGCTAAAGGTTGCAGGTTGTCTACAGGCAGACTCCTTCATAAATTGCATTTTGAATTAATATATCCTTTAAGCCTTTTATGGAGTAATTCAGGAATGCATCCCTACAACTCTAAAACAGCTGCAATTACTTCTGTATGTAATACATAGAAAGGCTTTGAGATCTTCTGTTCAACAATAAACCACTATATATTTTTTACATCTTTACACTGTATTTGTCTATAAGATCCCATTTGGTAGTTCTAATCTCCTTTCTTACTATACAAAACAATGCAATGCAGGTAATCTCCAATTTCCAGAGAGCTGACATGGTTGTTGAGCTGTCAGATCAAAATTACTTGTATTACACAATGCAAGTACAACTCAGAAAAGGATTGTTAGTTGGTTGGGTTTTTTTTTTGTTTGGTTTTGTTTTGTTTGGTTTTGTTTGGTTTGGTTGTTTGGGGTTTTTTTTGTGGGGTGGTTGGTTTTTTTTTCCTTGTTTTATTGTCACAAAGAAATAGTTTTTCAAGGCTGTCCATTAAGGGAAAGACCCTCACCCTCATTTAGAACACTTATTTGAAATACTAAAGAGTACTGGGGATTGGTGACTGTTTTATGACAGCAGCTGTCAACTGAAGCTTTCAAAAGTGACAAATGATTTCCATCCCCAGCTGAAGACACCTCAAAAAAAACCCCAACAGTTTTCAGACAGTGCTGAGTATTCCCTCTAAGAAAAATATGCCCCTTTAAAACACCTTCAGTTGACCATTCAGGAATTCAGGAATCCAAACCAATTAGTCCTGATCCATAGTTATAAATGCCTATAGCACCAGATCTCAAAGGTTTAGGCAAGTGATTCTGATTGAATCAATGGCAGTTAGGCACCCAAATATCTTGTGGATCTCATTTTAAGCACACATCACCAAATAGATCAGTACTGTAACCATGCTAATGGAATTAAAGAAGAAAAGAATTTAACACAGAACTATACTGGCAAGCATTTTCAGTAAAGGAAATGATGCAATGAATGAAGGCGTTGTCACTATCATAATTAGCTATTTGCATAGACAGTGGTAAGAATAGACTCCATTTTAGAGTTCAGAAGTAGTATCAAAATGTACATTTATGGTGCAAGTTTTCTTGCCAGGTTGGAACTCAGAGCAGCAATGGTTTAAAAATGTTGACAGAAATTTGACTCCCCTGATATTAGATGATGCTGAATATATAAACAGGCATAGAAGTTTGCTGTTACAGGTCCTTGCTAGATAGATCAATAAATTGCCTTTGCCAGTCCTTGTACTTGATATTTCAAGCAGAAACGTAATATAGCTAATTTTATTTTCTTTAGCGTCTTCCAGCTGATTATCTGAAAACACTCTACTAGCAAAAGTGAATCTTGGAAACCTTTTAGAATAAATATTATTATGGTCATTTACAGATGAGGTAATTGGTATATAGAATGGTCTAGTATCTCATCTAATTTCATGAAAATCCTGAATACAGTGAGAAATGAAGAGATTTTACAAAGCCCAAGCACTTAATCAGAAAAATAGGGTAATTTTATGACATAAGAACCTAGACTGGTATATTAAAAATATTGTTATTAAAGAAATAATATAAGAATCAAGACATAGATCTGTTACTAACATTTTTTCTTGGTAAAAATATACCTCTTCTTTCAATAGTTTATTCTATACAAATCTTTGCATAAAACCATCCTCCCTCTCAATTACAACAAGCTTATAAACTATACATGCTGGTTATCTGGGTTATAAATCAGCACTTCAAATTACTTTCTGGCACTATAGCATCATCCTATATAAATACATATACATATATATAGGATATATACAGGCGATACAATTAATATCTCATTCTTGATTTTCTAACAGTCCAAAAAGAATAAATCACAAAGGCCCTTAAATGTTTCATTTTGTGAAATCACAGAAATCTAAACCTTTTGATTTGTCCTTGTACGACAGCTTCCTTTTTCTCACTCCCATAATTCTCTTTGTCTTTTTGATCTTCATTCCACTGTATTGAGAAGCAATGGCCAAAACTGAATGAAATACAGATATGCTCATTAAAGGTCTATTGCAACATAAGTTATAAAGGAATTTTCTTTTGCATTATCTTCCATGCTTTTCAACATCATAATGCACTTTTTTTCTCATAACTGGGTGAAGACATACACTCAAGGCAAACTACAGCAAAGCTGTGATCCTACAGTTTCCCCATTTCTTGTAGGAAATTCACTGAAGCACTTAAATCAATACCCACTTAAGCTGTGACAAACTCTAAACCAAATGAGGTGGTATTTGGTATTTGACCCTTCAACATGCTTTTTTCTGCTCCAGAGGTGTGGCGTCATCAAGGCACTTAGGACTTGGTTTGGTTCTGCTTCACTCTGAATTGGGATGGATTTTTAAACAAGTGTTTTTTTTCTTTATGCAATGAACACAAAGCAACAAGTTTTGAGATATAGTGAAAAGGCTGCTTGTGCATGAAAATTCTTTAAGATTGTGGCTGTTTCTCATGAGGTTTCCCAAAATTAATAATATTTCAGTTTTGGCTTTAGGAATGATGTCATTAAAACAAATGTCTATTTTTGGCCTATTTTATACACTACCATGGCATTCATTTTTCACTAATCAGGGGTTAGTAATAAAAGGCAGTAATCTTCCTTTTGTTAGTAGTTGCTTCTGATTCACACATAGCAGTAGGAGAAAATGCAGCTGTTGCAAACACTGGATACACAACAGTCTGACAGCCCATAATCTCTTTAGAGCTGGAGAAGCTGCCAAGGGAACTAACAGAAGTAAACCAATATAGCTATATATTGCCTTATTTTGGAGAAACAAGTTTTCAGATCAGTAAGACTGCAGCAGCCACAATGCAGCAAACATGAGCTAGTTACCTGTTGTGTAATCCTTAAAACCTACTGAGATTAGAAAGAAAGGGTCATTAAAATCTTCAAACAAAAAGAAAATTATCAGTAGCCAGGGGAAAAAAAAAAAAGAAGAAAAGCAGTGTAGCTGTACTTTCTTCAAATCAAATACAAATCAGTTTTTTCTTACACATAAAGAAAAAGTAGCAGAATTGACATGGTTGAACTACCCCCATGCCCATTTGTACTTTGTAAATTGAAGATTTTTTCCTACAGTCTCGAATTTATTAAAAGAACCAACTTTTCTTCAGTCATATCCAAAGCAGCAATGAAAATATATCTCTATATCTGCATATCTAAAGACATCAGTCTTAGAGCAAGCCTGGCATTCGCCTCTGTTTTAGTTTGATCCTGAGTGTTCTGCTTCATATGTGTCATCTTCCTGCCCAGATGTTTTATTCCACCTAAAATTTGCTAATGTTGTTAAGACTAAGAATGACTGAGGCCATTTATAACTCACATTAAGCTTTAATCAATCAAGTAACTTTTGTCTTAAATTTCTATCTCCTCAATCCCTAGACTTAGAGATACAATTAACCAACACCATTAAGAGTCAAATAACTACACCTCCAGTAAAGTGAATAGAAATTCCTTCCCCGTAACTTCTGCTGAGGTGGAAAGAATCTACTAATATTTTCTAACTTGTGGTATTAATGTATAGCTTACTGGGCGCTTAGTGAAGAGCATCTGACCTTATGCTTGTCAGGTGTCTTAGCCCTTCACAGATGAAGGTGAGGAACTGGTCTTTATCTATCAGACAGAGCAAGCTTATGAAGTTTCACAGCACAATGAAGTTTCCCCAGTAATCTTTCCATACTGCTGAGAAAAATGAAAAAAATAAAAGAGTATTGTATGAGGGAGAGGAATGTAACAAGCCATAACCAAGCTACCAAGCTCAAGGTGATATAAAATAACTGGAATATTGTGAATATAGTGCCTGTATTCAAGAAACAAAGAAAATTGATCAGGTAGTGACAGGCGTGCTAGTTTGATATCAGCACTCTTCAAGGATATATTTTAAAGAAAATAAAGGCATGTGAAAGTAATTAGTATAAGCAATAAAACCTAAGGTTTTATTAATCTAATAGAACCTGAATGGTTCTTGAGATGTGCTTAGCTAAAAGGGATACAAGACAGGTTTGCTTGACAGATAAACTACAGGGATTGGGAGAGGTTATTGGGGAAGATCTGGAAGACCAATCGTGAAAGACTCTCTATACTTTCATAGTACATTTGTAAAATAGCTAATTGTGCATATTTATAATGTATAGGATAAGAGAATGAATAAAATTGGAAGGTATTACTAATACTGAGAAGAAACATTACAATTTGGAAAGCATTTAGTAATACTGCAAATCTGTGTGGTCCTGATTAGAACACAGTATTAGTGGCACCAACTGCAAAGTCATGCATTAGAGGACAAAGAACTGCTACTATGAACAGCAGATGACAAGAGGAAAGAGACATGGAAATACTAACTTCATATGGGAAGTCTTGGAAAATAAAATTCGTATGAACCAGGTAAGCGTTTCTAGCACAGACCTTGCTAGAATATATGAAGGAAAACATGAACTGGTGGAATGAGAAACCTAACTTCTGAAAAGTGAACAGAAGAGCAAGAGACCAACAATGGTACAACACTAAGTATATACACTGATAATGAATTCAAAGGTTTCTAGCCATCTAAGGAGTTGAATTTTTGAGAAAGCTTTTAAAGAGTGTAGCAAGAATAACAGCACACAACTTTTCAGAGATTCAACAGCTTGTGGAAGAGATCTATGTGATGATATCTGTCATTAAAGAAACCATTATAACACATAAGACTTCTCCCTATCCGAGTCCTATTTTCCTTTATTTCTACATTGTATAACTAATTTACTCAGAGTAAATTCAACCTCTTCTAATCTTGTGTAGAATTGCTATACTCCATTACAGATATTCATGTTTAATATTAAAAATCACTGGCCTTGTGAAATTAGATTAGGGATAAATATTACTCTGTATTTAGATCTCATCCATACTATGTGATCTCAATTTTTACATTTATTATTCAAATGATAGATCTAATTACTGTTTCTACTAATGATAAGCACAGTGCAAAAAGACTAATCCCAAAAATGAAGACAACTGCACTAAGTGTCTCCATTTTTACTATCATCTACTAATCACATTAAGGTGATTTAGACTGCAACCTACTCAGACACCTGAATTGGTATATGCAAGGTCACAAAAGTCACTGACAAGGCTATAAACAGACTCTGAGCATCCTGACTCTTGGGCTTCTGAAACATCTATCAAACTGAAGTCCCTTTCTTTTCTCATGCGCAGAACATGTAAATGGGAAGGGGAAAATAGGTGGGGGAGAAGAAGGAAGAATTAAAAAAAAAGGGGGGGGGGTAATACCAGATTTTATAACAGTAGCATTCAGGTTCTGTCTAAAAAATTGATATTCCTGAAGTTTTATGATGCCAGTAACAACACACAAATATAGTAAATAGCAAACGTTTTCCTTGGAATATAACTTTTAGCTGAAGGGAAGCCTTAGACAATGTAACAGAAAGTACTTCGGACACTTCTCAAGATTTTTATTTTTAGTATTAATGAAATGATTCCACATAACAATTGCTTTTAGAAGATTTCATTGTTACAGCTAAACTTCACACACTTGTGTTGGACTCCTAACATTTTCTTATCCGTTGATTTCTTTCACAAATAGTTACAAGTGCTTAACCTGAATAAATGGCTATTACTTATAATCACAGCATGCACAAGATTTTCTCTGTTTTCTGCATCTTTATCACAGACGCAGTGTCATTACAGTATCTTTTTAAAGCAAAATAACCCCCCAGAATTCTTCCAGTTGGGAATTTCAGCCTATTTCTAGTAAAACTGTATTTTACATTCATGCAGATATTGAATATGTATCAAAGTGCTGTGGAAAATCATAGGATATCTGTAATTGACTTTTGCAGGCAATTCTGAAGCTGCCCTCGAAAATTCCTCTTCCTGACCTTGGCAAAGCTGGAGTAACAGGGATTGCTTCTCTGGACTTCATGGAATTGTACCATTTATATATGTCTAATCAAAGTCCTAATTTTTTGATAATGATTGAAATATTAAACATATGGTTTCATCCTGTTTCTCATCAATTACTATGAGTAAGTGTTTCCTTGTGGCACAGAGGTAAATCTATTAGAAAATAAAGTATTTCTTATGTTCTAGACAACTGAGTTATGACATTTACATTGTTTTTCTCCTTTAAAATTCCAATAACTACATTAGTTATTGGAGTCTGCATTCTTTAATACCTAACAGTTCAAGTAAAGAAGTGAGAAAAGAACAGCCCTCAGCAGTCAGCCCTAATAAAAGACACTTTTTCATGCACAAGCTTCCTGTCCACAAACTTTCATGGGGAACAGTAGATGGACAGAAAATGACACAGTGTAAGAATAAATACAAGCAGATCTTGAGTCACCATATCTACCAGGTTTTACATTACAGCCAAGAACAACTTCTTATACAATTTATGGAAGTTTCTTCATTGCCATTTTTAAAAACATTCTTGCATCGCAGGGATAGATGCATTATAAGACTGCATAGATCTGAAGAGGAAGAATAGTTGTACAGCAGCTTCCTGAAGGGGTTTTGGTAGTAGTTATTCATACTGCAGGGGAGAGCTTTTCTTTTAAGCTGATAAATAGTATGGCAGTTTAACACTGTGTTCATAGAAACTTCACATTGTTAGATATTCCTGTATGTAATTCCCCTCATCTTCCTTATCACATTCCCTCTTACTTTAAGTTAGCTCCCTTATGGCATTCTTAGTTACAGGGTATTAAAACCTGCAGGTTTTAAGACATGAACCATCTCCTCTGAATTGTTTCTGCACCATCTTTCTCACTGGAGCTTTAGAAAAATCTTTGACTACTGCTGCCATACAGACAATAACAAAACAACGAAATGCGTTGCCATGAAAAAAGGGAAAGAGCCTCCAGCCCTGCCAAAATCCATAACTTTCTGTCATTTGGTAATGTTGCAATGATATTTCAAGACTGTACATGATTTTAAATAACTTGAAGAACCATATGACCAATGAGCATGCAGCAAATGTGAGGCAGAAAAGAACTTAGTGTTCCTCCTGGAAAAGTATGTCTTGTTTTGTTGAGGTTTTTTAAGGAAACAAACAAAAACTCAGTAGTTATTAAGTCTGTTCTTTTTTTTCCCCTCACACCAATTGCATTAAAGCCACTCCATTTTTTTGACACAAGCATTTCCTAAGTAGGAAAAACCTGATCAGACACCTGTTTAAGTGCATTTTGAAAGCACTGCCTCCTCCAATCTTTCAGAGAAATGTTTTTCTTTCCAGACAGTCATAGAGGAATGGATTGCAAAGTTAATGGTTTAAATGAAGCAAATAGGGATTGCTACGAGTCAGTGTCAGCCTGCTGTGAGTGGCAGCAAGGTGCTTGTAACACTGACACCCCGAGCCACAGGCAGGTAACAAATCCACATTGAGAAAGGGCACTGATGCCAAAGTAAACTCAGAAGATTTATTTAAATTGTAAAGTATACAGTCTGATGAAGTTAGGGTTTTTCTAGAATCCTCTGTGAATATGGTGCGCAGATCTGTTTTTGCGATGTTTTCTGCCTGCACACACAGGCTTACTTTCATACGCAGCTATAAGGAAAAGCAAGCATGCAAGAAAATCAATGGCTTGAAATAAGCGAAGATTCTCCAAAAAAGGTGCAGATTTTAATTTTCCAATGTACATACAAACTAATTCCTCCAAGAAGGCTAAATCCCAAAAAAGCAGAGTTTTGACATGAAAAGATCTCAGTCCAATTGAGCAGGTAACTGAGGTCCTGCCAGACATGCAGTCTTTTTCAGAGGAAGCTCACCCTGTCTCTGGGCTAAACATACAAAAGAAAATTGGCTATAAATAAATTAACAATTTTTTTTAATCTAAAGACTTTGTTTGTTTTATTTCCTCCACAAAAACGAACACCAAGCTTGGCTTATAAATGCTGTTTTGAAGTAGACAAGAAGGTGATAGTTCTGTATGCCTGTGTCAGGGTAGGGACAGATGCCCATCTACACTTGCAAATGTGTCTCTCGTAATATATTGGAAGGAGGGGCATTTCACTGACCAAGTGGGGAAACTTGAAGTCCACATAACTCAGCAACCGGGCATAGATCAAGGGCACTCATTCTACCTGACCCTCAAGGCAAAATGGTGAGCACTCCTCTGAGGGCAAAGGCTGCAGCTGCGCTGCACTATCCCAGCGCTAGGAGGCCAGTGCTTCCATCCAGACGGAGCTGCTGAAGGGAGAGGCTGCAGTGCAGACCTCGGGCTGCAGGAGGTGCCTAGACCTTTTTTCTGGGGCAGGGAAAAGCAGCAGAGCTGTCTGCAAAAGCTGTGCCCAGCTGGGGGACCTGCAGAAGGTGGCTCAGCTGCAGAAAGCAGTGAGGAAGCTGTGTAACATTAGGGAGGCTGAGAAGGAGTGAGATAGCTGGTTACAAGCACAGTCTGCACCAGACCCACAGACCAGTCAAAATCTCCCCCACCAGCACACACAGAAGGGAAGGGCAGCCAATAATGCAGAATAGAAGCCTGCAACGGGGAGGACCTGCAGGAGGAGGAGAATTCCCTGAAGCCTGAGAGGCCCTTGCAGAACTGCTCCTCAGATCTGCAGACTGAAGAGGAAAGACCCATTGCGTCAGAAGATGCTGGAGCCTAATAGAGCAGCCTGATCTGCTCCCTGCAACAACCAGCACACTAACAAGCAATGGGTGATAGTAGTAAGCAATGGGTGATAGTAGTAGGCGACTCTCTTCCAAAAGGTACAGAGGCACCCACTTACTGACCTGATGTGCTCTCTAGAGAGGTGTGCTGCTTACCAGGGGCTCATAACAGGGATGCCACCAAGAGACTACCAAGCCTCGGACAGTCCACAGACTATTAGCTGCTGCTGTTGGAGGACTGGAGCACCTCTCCTATGAAAACAGCCTGAGAGCTGGGCTTGTTCAGCTTGGAGGAAAGACTCCAGGGGTGCCCTGCAGTATCTGAAGGGACCTACAAGAAAGCTGATGGGGAACTTTTTACAAGGGCATGTAGTGATAGGAAAAGGGGGAATGGCTTTAAACTGCAAGAGGGCAAATTGAGATTAGATACAAATTTTGCGCTGTGAGTGTGGGGAGACACTGAACAGGTCGTCCAGAGACATTGTGGCTGCCCCATCCCTGTAAGCGTTCAAGGCCAGCTGGATGGGGCTTTGAGTAACCTGTTTTAGTGGAAGGTGTCCCTGCCCATGGCACGGGGGTGGAACTAGATAAGCTTCCTTCCAACCCTATGATTCTAACACATTCCTGCTGCTTTCGTTCTCTCCCAGTATAATGTTTTAAAACCTTGTTCTGTGTAATGCATTCCAAGCAAAAATGGAAAATGTCCTGCTGAAAAAGACAGCCAACAAGATTCAGCACTGTGTTTCCCCTTTTCAAATTGGGAAAAGGCAAATCCTACATGTTTTGTCATTTGTTGCTTCTCCAAAAATGGTAGGCTCTCTGCAGCAATCTGTTAGTTATTTCTGTACATTTTTGGATGGATCAGAGTGCAAGACTGATTCAATTTTTGTTAAGGCTTATTTTTATTTAGTACGTATTACAGGACTTAACATGTTAGCATATTGCTATACATCTGGATTACTTTTTAGCTACATTTCAATATGTATACCCTCACAGACCAAAGGGAGCCTAAGGCCAAAGAACCACAAGTCAGGCCAATTAGAAATACATAAAGTTTTGTTCTGTGCTGCCACTGGAGGTAAAAAAACATCAGAGCCAGGACATCTCCAGGATTCTGCGGCTGTTGATAGAGAGGGAACTAGTGGAAATCACAACATTCCCTCAGCGTTGCCTAGAAACCAGGAGAATAGCTGTGATATGTTTCTAAAAATGGTCACTTACATTTGGGTGTTTTAATTACCTACATGGTGGAAAAAAAGGATAGGAACAATGGGGAGGAGAGCATGAGAAATCCACACTTGGGTCTGACAGACCTACTTACTGCATGTTGGATACAGCACACTGAGAATTTGGGAACCTGAAATTCAGAATTTAGGTAATGAAACAGAAGAAGTATCTAAAAAGTATAAAAATCTTATTATGAGCAGCCCATTAAAAAATAAAAAAGAAAAAAAAAGAAAATGGAAAACAGTAGTGATGTCTGTAGCATGGTCTCTGTAGTCAGTGGAGTATTTAAGGATACCACTAGAGATGAGAATCTCATGCACTTATATCTTCTCTAGTATCTTCAGGTATCTGAAATGGAAACTTTTAAAGACTGCCTCTACCTCTATATTCTACAGTTTTAATTGTCTAGATTATACCAAAGCCTGAACCAGAGACCAGGAAACACAAGAACTTTGGTAACTAATTTCCTAAAGCCTTTCCCTAAATAGCTAATTTTACATGCAATCAAAAATCTAATTCAGAGGGGAAAAAAAATAAAAAACAACAAAAACCAAACAAACAAAACCAACCAAACAAAATACAAACAACAACAAAAAAAAACTAATCCAAAACTGTTACATTTAGGGCTTTCTGGATTTGTTGGTTTTGTGTGGAGGAGTGAGGAGAACAGATATTCTTTGTGACATTTCACTCACATCAAGAGATATAAGAAAAAATGACAAAATGCTATCAGATTACTTTGTTTTGACAAAAAAGTGTTTGTGGTATCATAATTGATGGTAGTTGAAATGCCATGGGAATGTACGCTTGATATTAAAAGCAGTCAGAAAGACAGACAACTACCAGAGGATGGAATACCAATGGGTTTCCAAGGCATATGTTCCTTCTCCTTATCTCTCCCAGATAAATTTAACACTAACTACATGTATAGATGATTTTACGAAAAAAAAAATAAGACTGCCAAAATGATCACTAATACGTGAAGCACAAGAACTAAGGCCATACCCAGGCTGGACTTCATATAGCTAATGGGAATACCTACAACTGCAAGGGAAAGCAGAAGCTGACCATCAACAGCTAGCGGTTAGCAAGACATTTCAGCTAACATGAAATAGTCAACTACTGAAAAGTTTTCTGAAGCATTTGGTAGAGTCTACATGAAGTCCTGGGGTAGATAAACTACAGGTTTCACCCAGCATGAATGCTTGTGTGACTTATGGGGAGCTCCTCATGAGGCAGGAATATGGAAAAAAAACTGTTGTAAAATACAACTCCCCTGAATTTGCTATGATTTTGAACTACATTCAAACTATTTTCCTGGCATGTAAGGAAGAGTAGGAAATAACTTGAAAAACTGTATTCAGCCTATGATTAATAGTAATTTCTAGATGGTAAGGGGAATCTCCCTCTAGTTGGGATGATACGTGTCCTTTTTTGAAGTGTCTGGCTATGGGTGAAAGCTGTACCCCTGGCCAAGCAGTGAGATAAAGTTTCACATAAACTGTGCACACAAAGGGATGTGTAACATGTGCCTGACAAAACTTAAATATGAGCCTATTGCTTCTTCAAAAAGTTAAAGTCCGAACACATCAGCATTCATCAGTGATGGGATCAAATGCTGCTTCTCAAAAGCTTACTTTTGTGGCTTATTTCTAAGGCACTGTTTATTTTGAAAGGTACAGAGAATTAATTTCTTCAGTGTAAGGCACTGGGAATGCTCTAGGCTCTTGTCATTCACTCCTCTGAAATATGAGCAATTTGCCTTAAATCACTCCTTGGCATCCATTATTCTTTCGCTGACAAGTTAGAAGAAAAAGGCTTAAATAATTAGGGCACCTTTCACTGGCGGGGCAAAACGTTTGCTTGGCTGCAACGCACCGCTTGAAGACACGTCTTGGGGCCCAGCCCAAAGGGTGAGGGTGTACCCGCAGCTCTCCGCACCTTTTCCACGCTGCCAACCCTGAGGCTGAGGCTGCAAGAGCGGGCACCCCTCCCGGGGAGGCCGCGGGGCTCAGGCCTTCCCGCCGGCCGCCGCCGTGCCCATGACAACGCCGGAGGCGGCCGAGCCAGACCGCGGCGGGCCAGGCCCAGCGCCTCGCCCCGCCCCGCCCCGCCCCGCCCGCGGCTGCCTGGCGGACCGAGCGCCGACCTGTGCCGCGCCTTCAGGCCCGGTGCGGAGCATGGGGCTGAGGATGGAGAGCGGCAGCGGGCGGAGCCAAGGTGCGGGGGCTTGGTGGCGGCTCGGTGGCTGGGTAGGGAGAGCGGGAGCCTGCAGGGCGCGGATGCCGCCTTGCCTACCACGTCGCTACCGGGCGCACCCGTCTCCTGCCTGGGGTTGAGGGCAGGCGGTGCCTCCCCCTTCCCCTCCGGCGTGCGGCGGCGGGCATGGCGGCGACTCAGCCGCTGCGCGGGGGGCGGACGCAGCGCCGCCCCGGGTTTGCGGGGGGCGGTCGAGGCGCCGGGGTTCTTGCAGCCGGCGCTGAGGGGGCTCGGAGCTCGCTCCGCTTGCACTCGGCTGCCCTCAGCTGTGCCGCCGTGTTTGTCACGCGTGGGGAGCTGTGCCCGGGCCGGGCTGTGAGGCAGCGCGGCTGCAGTGGCGGAAACGGACGAATGCAGGCGCTTGTCCTCGGTGGGCGAGGTTTGGCAGCTGGAGTTGTGAAAGGTCACACGTAGCACCCCCTGAAAGGTCTAATCCTCCGAGAAACGCTGCTTTCAACTGTCCAGGTTACAGCCATCATCACAAGTGTGCATATGTATCTGAACGGATAGAACATTATTGCTGCTACGGTGAATGTTCCAGGCTGCCACTGTCAGCACTTCTTTTTTGAGGCTTTCTGTGTTTCTTGGCGTCAGTTTATTTCTTCTCCAAAGCTGCTATTCGTGATTTGTAGTGGATTTTACACTGTGTGTAGAGCATCACTTACCTGGGATTTAGATGTAGATCCAAGTGTTCTGGTTTGGTGGGATTTTAAGGCAAGTGTACTTAAAGACTCAAAAGCTTTAAAGCTCTCTAAAGTGATTCCTTACCCAGATTTACCATCTGTGGGCTGATGTTGTTCTCTGTTCCTATGAATAATCTTAGGGGCATTTGTCATTCATGATAAAAACAGGCATAAGCACACAAAAATGTTTGCATGAGCCAACTCTGGCTCTTGGAAAATGCCTCAAATATTTTTAGATCTGATGGGATTACATGCAGAATGTAAAACAATGGTAGGAATTACTCAGTGCTGCACTGTAATGTCAAAATCATAGGTAGTTGCCTAAGGTCAGATCCTTTGAGATAATGTTATGCTTTCATGCTGCATCTTGGTGTCAGTTCCAGTCTTTGTTGATAGTGATGAATGTCACTACAGTAGATACCCGATATCAAAGCAGAGTTTGAACATGAATTCTAATACTACACAGAAATATGAAATTCAGAGCAAAAATTGGTATCTCGTGCATCCAGTTTTTATGTCCTATAAAGTGTGAAGGCAATTTTGTTACAAATTTATCCTTTTTCTGACTATCCTTCCTTTGATTCTCAAAATATTTTTATAGACAGTCAGAAAATATGCTGTCTGTTGACCATAAAATGAGAATATGTAGGATGCAAGATTTAATTTTCATCCAAGTTGCAGTAAGCTTTGCGTGAATGACTCCTGTTAACAAAAAAGTAAAAAATAATTCAAAAGAAGGAAAGAATAAATGTATGTGTCCCTACTTGGGAAGCAATTGCTTGTCTGCATAGGAGGTTATCATAGAGTCAGAAGTAGGTGAATTGGCAGCCCAGTATCTAGTTTCACAGACATACAGGAACAACCCTTACAGACAACAGGGATAAGCCCAGGCAGAGGTACTAATTCCTTAAAATGAGCTAACCTAGAAATCTGGGTACCTGAGTAAACTTGGTAGAACAGCCATTGGATTGCTTGCAGACAGTTTGTGAAAGAGGCAAACCACATAATATTTATGGTTTCTCTATAGAACAGTTGTATCTATGCACTGCTTGTCTCGAATGTTAATACAGAAGACATGGGATACCCTATTTGATGTACTGGTGAACTCTGCAAAGTTTCTTGTTCAGACCTGGCCTCATCATTTTAAAGAAAGCAGCAAGATTTTATACTTATTTTGTATCAGGGCTTCTCTTTTGTCTAAAGAAGACATAACAAAAATAATTTTTTTTTTCATATATACATATTTATTGCACCTGTATATATACATATATTGGTGTACTGGTTTCAGGTGTAACAGTTATTTTACTTTTATAGTAGCTGGTGCAGTGCTGTGTTTTGGTTTTAGTCTGGGAACAATGCTGACAGTATAGGATTTGTGTGTAGGTTTTCTCAAAGTTCAAATAAGGCTGAGACTTTTTTCCTCAATGAAAATATTGAAGAATTAGACCTTTATGTTTTTCCCTAATTCCAGGTATAAACCTTCAAGTTGTTTACTGAAGCAGTTTCAGGAATTGGTTCATATAGTCACAGATTTATGGTGTGACCTCAAATAATCTGAATACTGACATTCTAAACCAGTTTGTTGTTTCAATCCAGTCTTCTTCATTGGACTGTTTAATTCCCACAGCCAGTGATTGGCACATACCTGAACAGCAATGAAATCATATACTTACTGGTAATCAATGACACACATTTGTGTTGCCTTTATCTTGGAATGATGGGGAAGTCGCCGTTATTGGTGCATAGAGGCTGCTGTTAAGTTTAGGCAGTTTGGACAGGCTTCAGAGACTCTAACCCAAAATTTCAGTATTCCTGTATGTAAAGACAGCATCATCTTATTTGGACTTTTCTGGCTTTGCAGGAAATCTGTGCACTAATCTGACTGTAGCTGAGAGGGTGTTAACACACATCTGTGACTTCTGAATTGTTTTGTGTGTTGTTTTTTTTTCCTTTGTATTCCTCCATTTGCCACTTGAGCAGTTTTTAAACTCAAGCACTGCTTTGGTTTTTTAGAAGCTGAAGTTGCCTTTGACCAGCAAAGAAGTTGAAAAAGAATCTGTTTGTTTCCTCAAAGAAGGATGGGCATTTTGAAGTTGTATTTGAAACGTAATAGTACATTTTAACTTAAATTGGGAAATGTTAATCACTGACCTTAACTTCTTACCAAATTAAAACCCCGGCTCAGCGAATCCTTAAACCTATATTTAATTTGACTATTAGTCAAATAGTCTATTAAGTGAGTTTTAGTCACTTAACTAATCCCATTTCTGTTTAGCAAGTAATTTAAATTTGTGATCTGACTCAAGTCTCATTTCGTTGAAGATTTCTTGCATGCTTCAAGTGAAATATGTGCTAAAGGAAACAGGATTCAAATCATTAACCCTGCTAGCTATTTTGCTTCAGATTATACCTTGCAACTTTCCTTGAAGCACAGTGGATTGAGGTTTCTCTGCTCTCCCCTCTGGGTGAGGCCATCTGTACATTAGAGTTTTGCTAATGTATTTTCAGTTAGAGATATGAGAGGGTGGAAGTTAATAATGCAAATGGGGTGTTTGTGGAGCTTCCTTGTAGGCACAGATTATACTAACAAAGGAGTGTTTTTTTTTTCAATACGTTTAGAAGAATCTAAATACATGTCATTTAGACATGTACATATATTTTATTTGTTGGTAGGTCTGACATTAGGTATTGAAACACCTTCAACTTGGATGTTCATGGGATGACATAATGTTGGTTTCATGTAGCAGTAGAAGTCAAAACGCATTTGTCTTGTAGGACATGCTTGTGAGCTAGTGTTCTAGTGCCCTTGAGTAACAGCACCATTCGCACAGGAATTGTTACAGTGCACGGTCAAGTATGCTCCTGGATTACCTTTTGCCATCTTGCACAGGCACAACTATTAAATGAACTCAGGTTAGTAACCTTTTAGGAAAGACGTTTCTAAACTGCGATATGAATATCGATAGTTGTACACTTGCGATTTAAAGGTAACATGGTCACTTCTGGAACACTGTCACTCATACACCCTTCTAGAAAATAGGAAGCTGCTGGTGCCACTGCTAAATCTAGAGGTGCTGCCCAAGCATATGATGATGAGTCTCACTAAAATTCATTTGTTTCTGCCTGCAATTTGGATCACAGAATGTGCTGCTGACACACACAGCCGCTTCTTTCTGCTTTTGAAGTATGAATAGAGCAATAAGCTGCATCTGAAACTTCCCTAACTGGTCATGTGAAGCCTGTAGCTAGGAAAATTGTAACAAATATTTTAAGTACACTACTATTTCATTAGAGTCCTTAAATTTATGAGAGGAGGCTTTGACTCTTGAACTATAATATTGGTTGCATGGTTTTAATTTATGCAGAATGCTATTAGAATGTTAGTTGTAAAGCAGTAAGAGACCTGACTCGTAGGCGTTAGGGATGGGTGTAAAGAAAAGCTTTTGTGTAATCCAGCATAGTAAGTGTATAAATAGTGCCCATCTAATTAATGGCTTAGAAGATTATGGATGGTGCATATGTCAAGGAATGATACATTGTATCCTTTTCATCATATTTTGCCTCTGACACAAATGATCCCATGCAAAATTCAGATGGGATATTAGGGATGTTGTTTCAAAATTAGGGTATTGTAGTTTCTTGGGGCTTTGTTCATCAAGTTTTGCTTCAGAAAATTTAGAAAATAATGGCTGTATTTTTCCTCTGGTGGATCCAGCCATTTCTTAACAAATCTTATACGTGATTCTGTTAAAGCTGGCTTCACGTCTAAGACTTATACTCTCAGAATTGATAGGAGCTCTGGTATCACTAGAAACTGATATGGGTCCAAGTGACTTCTGTTTTGCTTGCATGAACAGGAAAGAAATACAGGTGTGACTACAAAGTGCTCAGTTTTGCCCCACTGTAACTCAAATGGAATACTATCAGCATTCAGTAACTAGCTCAATCTAAAGGATGTTTGAAGGTCTCTTGTGATTGTGATGCAGAAAAGCAGTGGAAACATGCCCACGTTTCCACATTTTCCTAAAGAAGGAGTCTGTGGGTGAGTCAGTGTTCTCTGTTGGCTTTCTCCTCTTTCCATTATTGGAAAGTTGGCATCTATTAGCCAACTTCACCTATTTGTGACTAAGAAGTAGGACTCTCAGTGGTACAAATGTCAGTGGCTAGGTAGGAGAAAACTCAAGGTATTTATACACATTCTTTGAGAGAAAGTCATTCTGTTCTGTGTTCATTCCCAGATATGCAACTAGAGGATAAGAACTAGTCAGCCAAGGATAAGCAACCAGAGAAGCTTAAATTAGATGACCAATTATAACACCTATAGCACCTCTTCAGCCACTGCTGAGCAAGTAGGGGATGTTGAGGATGACTGCAGGTAAGGAAAAGGCAGCAAACTGGGGAAATTGAAAGGAGTTAAGGGGATACGGTAGGAAGATGTAAACCACATTGATGGGAAGGTAGGCCTTAGTAGTAGTGCTACTAATAGAGCATCTTCTTACTCTTTTTTTTCTTGTTTTAAAGTATATAATCTTGTTAAAAGAAAAAGAGCTGAAAATAGAAAAATTAGTTTCTTATTTAAACAAATTAACTTTAAATCCAGTATGGATTTTTATGACCAGGTTAATCTCTTAATGTATTTTGAGGTAGCAGCATTTACTCTGTGTATTTGTGTTGAATTCATATGCGCAACCGTTTCTGTAGCATAAAGAGTTAATGGTTACTTTGATTTAAAACTTACCGTAGTACCAAAGAGAGAGGAATTTATATTTCAGGTCCTAATTTCATTCTTTTAATTATGACTTTTTCAGATATGTTAAATTAGATGTTTGAAGGAAGTTACATCACTACTAAGCCATTTAGGATTTCACAGAGATTATTTAAACCACTTCAGTTTGATCCTCTGCATGTGTACAGCATTAATGCTGTAGAGTACTATTAGTGTGTACAGAGTTAGAAGTGTGGACTTGTGGGTTAAGTGTCCTTATCAGCCTCAGGAAGATCAAATCCCCACATCATGCAAATGATGCAGTTATTGTCCGTTAGAGACAGAGAAGCTTTCTGTATTTCCAGCTGAGAGGAGGTCACTGTGCAGCCAGGAATGTATGAGTCCTGCAGCCACCGAAAAACCTTTGCACAAAAGGGTTGATGCCTGGGTGGAGTGATGAACATATTCCTCTGGAACAGCTGGGGAGACCTGAGGTCTGGGTCCACCTAGGGGCTGAGGGTTGTTTGAGCCCAAGCTGAGGTTTAGGAGGTGCTGTTTGGAAAATACAGTGTTCATACTTCTCTACACAGTTAAGTGGATGTCTGTGGCTTACAATGCTGGATTTACATGCCTATATCTAATATCCTAATTAAGGTCTCTGTGGGTTTTTGTGGATTATCTTTTAAGTAACAAGTCTTTGTAAGGATAGGCTGATTGTTTTATTTTCAGTATTTTTTATTTGCTATGTCTGAAGTACAGGTTTGTTACAAAAATAGTTTAGCCTAATACTTGTGTTTAAAATCCTTCCTATGAGAAGGTTTTAATGAAAGACTGGGCTTCTTTCCAGTACATATTTATGTTTCAAATCTGAAATGGTTTTGTAGAAAAATAGTAAATAATAAATCCTGCATAGCCACTAACAACCAGGAAACAAAGTAATAATAGAAACTATCAATTTCCTCATTTTTAAGGCTGTAAAATAAGAAACAAAGATAGGATGCATTTTAAATGCAAATGAAAAAATAATTAAAAAAAAAATACTTTAAAAATCTCCTTGGAATAATATAATTATTACTTTCCTTAGATACCAGATGGAAAGAATTATAGAGAACAAGTTTGGTTGTGCAGTGTCACACACTTGCACGGGAAGCTTAAAACAAGCAAATAGCAGTATTAATAAGGAACTAAAAGATCTAATTAATTTTTAGAAATACTTAATTTGCTTGCTCTGTGTACTTTATATCTCTTACACAGTGTATCATGATTTTATAGTTATTGTGGACAGTCCACTTGCATCTATGAGGAAATCTGTGCTTAAATCACATGTTTATATGGATAATATATAAAAGATAGGAGTTCATTATACATCTGAGTTTCTGAGGCTGAAATCTCAAAGAATGATTTCTTTAAAGATATTAAATTATCTTGAAGAGTTTCCAGTCTGGTTCTGGTAATATATTTACATAAACCTTCAATTTGTGACTGGAAGTTTTATTCTAAAACACAGAAAGTGTGCATTTTAATCAGGAAACCTGATTATTGCAAAAGCTGCTGTAGCACTGTGTGTATGTGGATCAGTTCTGCTAAGTCCAGTTGAGACAAGTGCTCCTATTCCCAAATAATTTATTACTTAAGAACCATCAAAATTGGTAGAAAATTTTTCACTGAAAAAAATTCTTACTTGCAGTCATGGTTTTGAAAAAAAGAGGCAAAGTAACCAAAATGCATGCTGCTTTCACTCTGCTCAAAGTCCTAAATCAATACAGCTTCTATCACTGGATCACTCCCCCCCACCCGCGGCCTGATAAAGATTAATTGTAAAGGACAAAACCAGTAGACTGTGGTTTTTGACGGAGTTTATCCGTGTGCCATCTGCTGGTGATGCAAAGCGAGTGACCATTTCAAAATCTCTGTTTCTCCTATAGTGCTGAACAGACGCATCTCCACCTGGAGATGGTAAAAGCAACAGGTTTCTCAGCATCTCTGATCACCTTTAACTCAGGGCAAAGGCATTTAGATTATCTGAAGAGAATCAACTGTAGTTATAACAATCTCTCTGCTTTTTTAAGATGCCCAAGCTTACCTTTCTATGCTGCTTTCGCATAAAAAGGAGATAAAGGGATCATTGTAAGCATTTAGCTAAGTGTCATCTGTGTCTCCTGGAATTATAACCTAGCTCTGACATATAGAAAATACTGGAATATTTAGACATAACTGAAACCCTTCTGATTCTCAGATGTCTGCTATAATCTGGATTTCTGGCATATATGTGAGGAGTTTTTTTTATCATTAGGACAAACATTTATCAGCTGAAATTTTATAATCTAACATGCAAGTCCTCCCAGAGATTTGCATTCTTTAAACACATTGTAACTTCAGGAACTCATGGGTTTCAGGGTGTATTCAGCTAGATGGTGAATACACTTGTATGTAATAGTGTATGGTAGAGAAAGATAATACCTAAACAATAAAGAAAGCCTTTATTGGCAAAGGTTTGTAGTCATTATGGAGACAGTCATTCTAAATCTAATAATTTTTTGCTGTATGTTTGGAAATTTAATATTTTTTAAAATAATTTAGGATTGTTTGCTCATGTATCTGTTTAAATCACAAATAGAGATTAGGAAGAATTGAATCACAAGGAGAATTTAAAACAAGCCATTTGAAATTGATACAGATGAGCAGGAATGTTGTCATTTGGCTTTAAAGAAAACAATATAAAGATAAAACAATTGCAGGATAAGGTTGAAATAATGTGCAGTAGCATTTTTCTTCCTTTTTTTTTTCTTTTTAAAATGTTTTCTCGCCCCTTTCCTACTGCTGATCTAGCAACTTCACAGCAAAGAGTAGTGGGAGCACTATTTTTGCAGACACTGCTTCTAATACTGTAAAGCCACAGAAGCCCATACTGTATAAAGGCCACATACTAATTAAAAATTGCCCTGGTATTTATTGTGCTTTGTAAGAACAAGGAGTGAGTTTATTGATCCAGATTTAACATCATTTCACAACAGGGTCCCAAGAAAATACTCTGCAAATTTCCACATATGCTAATGACTTTCATTTTACTTACTTTGTTAAATGCTTTTTGTCGCTTCCCAAACTATTTCTAGTTACTTAAAATTTAGTACAGTATCTTTTTATATATCGAAGGCCCTTTGGGGAAATTATATTAAAACATTGTTTATAATTATGTCTGCCTTTGTCAACCCAACTGAAGACCACATAGAAGAGATGCCCACTCATCTTGGGTAGTCCCATATGCTGCTTCATCTGGTGAAGGGTGGAAAGCTGGAGGTGACCAGTAAGTGTACAGCAGTGGAGTTACTGCTGCAGAGCTGTAAGAGCCTCCAAGTGCTAGGAAACACCTGGCAGTTGCAGGCACTTGAACTGACAGATGAGAAGTGGGGTAGGAATGGGAAGACCATATGGGCCTTTTAGTAATAACAAATTTGAAGAAATTGGTTGTGTGGTTTTAGAATTGTTGTTAAGTAAATGTGGTATGTGTTTCTTTGTTAAAGAAACCTTGTTTGTTTTGCTTTGCATTTTAGGTATGTTGAGTTCTTTAAATGAATGTTTTATTTGTTTGTTCTAAATGTGTTGCAGCTACTTAATTAGTTCAGGTGCAGATCTTTAAATCATAGGTTGCATAGCAGACAGTGAGTGTGAGTTGGCAGTACAGTGTTGTTTCTGAGGAGGAGTTGTAAAGCTTTTAATTCACGTTCTGTCATTTTTCATAATGACAGACTTGTTTTGTCAGCATCTGCACTTGCCTGTAGAGTTCCCAGGCTATCAAACTGCCCCAAGATCGAATGGCAAACCAGATTTTTTAAACCATATATTCTCATTGATAGGATGAATTTTTACATGAACATAATTCACTTCAATCTATTAAACTTGCATTTTATTATAATGCTTGCCACACTCATTGTCTACATACAGAATATTTTTTTCACATCGATCATTTGACATAATGATAGAATTTGATCAATAGAGCTTTGAAACAAATTGGAGGGTAGCGTAGGTACAAAACTGTGGCCTTGTCTCTGTGCAGTTGAACGACCAATGTAAAGTTCAGACTGAAGTGGTGTTTAACTCCCTGAACTAGTGAAAGCGCTACTATTGTACCTTGGTGGTTAGATTAAATTACTTAACTACATTGTTGTATTCAGTAATATCTTAACATTTAAATAAGCTCTTTTTCCTTTATGAAAAAAGAGCCAATACAGCTGTTCATGAGTTCTTTGGAGAAAGACTCTACTTTCTCTTGTCTTTGAAAATACACGTTCGTTCTTTTTCTGACTTTTGGTTTTTGTTTGACACTTTGTTAAAGCCAATGAATACACAGCTCTTACCATTCCTAGATGTGGTCCAGCAAGTCCGTTTAAAGGACAACTGAGTACTAAAAGTAATGGTAAGTAACTTGTGCTTTCATCAGAAGGTTGGTTCCTTTCATGTGAATTCACTGATTTTTATGATTAAAATGTTTTATAATTAAAACTTTTGCATTGAGCTTAATTGGTGATGTTAAATAGTACTTACATTTAGTAAGCATTACTGAAAATACGTTTGAGGAGTAATTTTTGCCTTGACTGTATTGCTAGCTGCAAATAGCAAGATAAGCAAATACGTAACAATGTCTCATCTGTATTAGCTGGATTATGTGTATGGTTGCTGCATTAAAGAACCTTTGAGGTTAAACATTTTCCTTTACAGTCAGTAGTTTACGTGGATTAGTTTCTGTGCCATACTGCCACCTTAGGCACCTTTTGCAAAAGAGTATAGGATGGAGAAACAGGAAATTTCCATGCTGATGTTTTCATAGTCCAATTTCAACCACTTCTGTAGCTATTTTTTGAGTTAATGTCTGACTGGGGGTGGGGAGGGGAAGGAGACAGGATGATTTCATATGACGGCAACTGGTACAGAAAAATTACTACAATTGAGCAAAGAATTTAAACACACAGTAATTTAACTTTGTGACTTTGAATTGCAGTTAATAACTGTTTAAAATTTTAGTATTCTTGTGCCTGCTTTTATAATGTTCAAATATATTTAATCTTACAGCTTTCTGCATCGACTCCTCTCAAAGTCTAACTAATCAGTACCTGATCAGAGACCACATGGTGTTTCATTATAACAAAATCCTTTCAGCCAAAGGTAAAAATGTGCATATATGAATGAACCTTCTACTCCCAGATTTAGCTTATTCTCCCAGAATGAGCTCATATTAAGAGGGAATGAACTGATCTGTAGGAAGCGTAATTTTCTTTCTGTTTCTTGCTCAAAGTGATGTCAGCATGGAGCTATGGTGGCAACTTAGTAATTTAGTAATTAGAATTGAGATTGAAGTTTTGTAGTTTGGAAGTTTGTTACAAAAGATACTACTTAATTTTAGGGCATTTTGTGCTGTATTTGCTTCATTCTGCTTTTGATGAAATAATATGCCAAACTGAAAATCATGGAGATAGTGACAACAGCAGACACACAGAATTCATTTTAGGAATGAAGGCAGAACATTTCCAGTTAAACTCGGACACTTACATGTCTTTTTACTGTTTTTTTTTATTTAAAAGATGTTCATTAACTTTTTTGTAGATATTGCAATCAATGTTATTGGTGAGTTTTAAGGCTTTTGAAAATTGCCCTATGTGTTTACAAATGAGAAAATCATGTTGCTACTCTGTTTTCTTAAGCGTTAAAAATGTATGGGTTTGTTTTGTTGGGGTTTTTTTCACATTTTTTAATGTTAGAAATTACTTGTGTTTGCCAAAAGACAAATATGAAACCTGGAGTCTTTTAAACTTGTACATGTTTGTATGTTTCTTAATTATGTTGAGATCCTGAACAAAAATTTTTCAGATTTAGAAATGTGTGGTGACTCCATTGTGAACTGACAATATGCTGTTGCCAGCGCTACAATTGAAAACAAACTGCATTACAGCCAAAGTTATTTTTTTAAGGTCATATAAGGAGTCTAAAGTACTGTGTTCAAAAAGTTATTATCGTGCACAAAGCTAAGAAGATCCATACATAGTTGTTAATTTTGTTTACAGTTCACAGCCTATTTTCATTCTTCACAGCATAAACTTGTTAAAGGGTTCCCAGTCCTAGACATTAAATGCTACAACTTTTGGCAGGATGTCCTGAATATTTAAATTAAATACCTGCTTTCAGGAGAGGTACACTGGGGCTTCGGGCTCTGCCACAGTCCATGCTCAAAATATACTGTTATCTCTCTACCATGTAGCATCCTTAGTATCCTCAGATGTGCAATTAAATGCCGTCAGCACAAAATTTGTAAGGAATCTTCATTTGAGTGATGATTCTTCCTTCGAATATATATTTACTTTAACACCCTTATCTCAAAAATTCTCTGTCTGTATTAATATCAACCTAATACTTTAAATACACAGTAAATAGCATGTTTTAAAATAGAGAAGAATTGCTGTGTTCTAACTAAACTAGTCTTTGTTCTGTGTTGATTAATGGCTACTTTTTTGTGGCTATCTCAAATACTAAGTCAATTTTCAGTCACTCCCATTTGGGTTTTTTCTTATTTTCAGCAGCTGTAGACTGTTCAGTGCCCAAAAGTAGGTTGTCCAGCATCAAATGTAAGTATTTATGTTGCATTAATTCTGCAAAAGCTTCTGTAAAACTAACTTAATAGAACAAAAGACAGAAGAATAGAAGTGTAACAACAGAATATAATCCTTAATAAATATATATTTATCTATAGTATATAGTGTATATTAATTTATAAATATACAGCATTCATGTATCTGCTTGTTTCTTCAGCTTTTTGCATCCTGCTCCATGTGTTTGTAAGAGCTGCAGTGAATGTAATGCTGGTGAGATGGACCTGGTTTGTCCGTGATGTGCTTAGGATCATGGTTAATTTTGCTTAGGATCAGTGTGCAGCTAATGGAGCATATAAGGAGAATGTCATCGTTTTCTCTTTCCTTATGATGTAAGATTGAAGAAGAGAGCTTACAAGTGCAAGGTCAAGAGGAATTTTGGGAATGTGGGCTCCTGGGAACTAGGACTGAAACTTCTTGCTCCATTTCACAGTTACAAGCTCCAGCGCCTGGATTAAACTGCAGTTACTTTTTCTGCGAGTTGTTTCATTTCTTAAAACTGTTTAAAAATATCAGTACCGTAGCCTTACTTCGTAGACCAATACTTTCAAATCACTGGTTTATGGAGTACCATATGAAGTGTATTAGTCAAAGGGCTAAATAGCAACTGTTTGTTAACATAACAAAGGTATGTTTCTGTGATCTCTTGGTCTTTTTCTCTAATGCAATATTTAGTTACAACTGGTGAATTACTGGAGAAAAATCAGCTATTCTCTTAGGATGGAAAGATCAGCCTCCTGTGGACAGAATTCTTTGTTGTTAGTTTCAATTCCAGGCAAGCCAGAGTTATACTGCTTTTTAAAATTATCGGAGTAGCTAGAGCTTATGCAGGAAATCAGTCATCCTTTTAGCAAAAGACTAAAATTTCATTAGAATTTTTTTGCTGTACTTCCACATAATGTTTCAAGTCTGATTTAAGCAACAAGCTGCACCGGGATTAAAGATACAGTGTGTGGGCTTGCCTTCTGCTTTCAAAAGGTGCAGTACAAGTAGCAACAGTGTTGCAGGGATGTCTAGAATCTGCAGATTGCAGTAGGAATTCAGATCACCTGTTCTTCGCAGTCATCTGGAAAAAGCCTTCTTTCTCATGCTCCAGCTCTACCAAGATTTGCTTTGAAACCTTCATGAAAATACAGGGTTGGTGTAAGAAAAATATTTACATCTGTGGTTTTGTGTACTAAAAACCTCATGTAGCTTTTCTTTCTGCATGTGCTAGAATCTTTCTTCATTTCCCTAATTAATTATTCTTCTGTACCTTTTGAGGTATTGGGTCTTTCTCAATGCTAACAAATGCCCATTTATTTTTGCATCTGCTGTCTTTACAGATAAAATGCTTCTGAGCTGATAGCTTGGGTGTTTCATACCTGAATGAGTTTCCCTGAATAATGAGTTCATTTTGGGTGGCAGCAGTGGTGCCTAAACCTTAACAGATAATTGTCATGACACTAGCAGGTGCACTCTGAAGTAAGGAAATTTCCATTTCAGGTAGCAAGGCTTTGTGCAATGGTTCTCTTTCAGTTCATTTTACTCAGATCAATATCTGATGATGTAACTCTGTCCTGGTCACAGACAGACCATTAATCTCCTATATAGGGTGTGACGGAAACATTTCACCTTTGTTGCTGCTTTTGTTTTAACCATCTGTTTGATAAAATTGGTATGCTAAATCCTCACTAAATTGTTCTTTCACGTCTTTGAAAGCAGGCCTGGAAAATGCTGCTGTTCTATCTTATTAGAACATGCATGCAATCGCCGCAGCCCTTAATGTTTCCTGTTCACAAAGGAAAAAAACTTAGTCCTAGTCAATAGCGCAGGATTCATTTGGAAGAAACATTAGACTTATTTCTTAGTCTCCAGAGCTGAGTATCCAGTCTGGTTAGAGCTTTTTATCCTTAGATATAGCTTGGTTCTAACATACAATATTTGCTTGATGTTCTGCACTGAGAAGAATTTTGCAATTATAAAGTGACAGTGAATTTGTCATCTTTAAAAATCTGTTCAACAAAGCAATGAATAATGTTGTATTTTTTCTCCACCTAAAAGTGGCTTCTCAAGACCACATTATGTCTCTGCCCTGGTTTTCAGGTTTATTTTGTAAGGTGCTTCGTGTTCTTTAATAAAATTGAGAGTGTCAAGATGAAAGATAGAAAGCAAAATAATAAAGCAAACTTATGTAAACAATATGTTTTTATTAGAATATCTCTCAGTGTGGTGTTTTTACTTTGCGGTGCTGAAAAATGTTCCCAACTACATTCCATCTGAAATTATTTACAGAAAGTGCTGCAAACACTTCTTTTTTTTCACAGTAGAAAATTCCCATTTTTTTTTATCTGCAAGAGTGAGAGAAATGTCTCAACATCTGATTTCACTGGAGTTCAGTACTTGCCCCAGACACAAAGCTAGAAGTTATACAGGTTGCTTACTGGTTCTGTTTGCCACTTCAGAAGAGGATGTACCTGATAGAGATAAGAAACACTGGTTCATAAATATCCTGTTTAGTGATTTTTCTTCAACAGCTCAGTCTGTGTGCATTGTCATTTCTCCTGGTGTTTCAGGGACTGGAACAGGGTTTCTGTCACATACCTGCTTTCATGGAATCACAGAAATTTTGGTTGTAAGGGACCTTTAGGGGTCATTTAGACCTCCCTGAGCTTCCTGTTCAAGATAAAGACTTCTGCCAGCACTAGATCAGTCAGCCGAGTCTTGGAAACCTCCAGGGATGGAGATTCTGCAGCCTGAATAACTTGTTCCAGTGTCACAATATCTGCAGTAGCTGAAAGATTTTTTCCAGATGTCCAATTCAGAAGCTGTCAGGATTAGAACTTGAAAGCTTTTATCATGGTAATTCCAGTTTTAAAAGGCAAATTTTGGATGGTGGAATATAAGGGGTTTAGATGCCATAGTTGAAATTGTTGTTTCATGATGGTCAATGGCAAAAGTGTCTTAACTGCAGCAGGTCCAGGATTTTCATGTATGTATTTGTACTGGACGCTTAAGATTTCTCTTTCTTAATAAGAATCTTTATCAGCTAATATTGATACTCAAATGTGTGCATGTAACTTATTTTTTTCTGACCTGCTTTCTTTATATGCTTTGTGACCAGACTGAGATTGTTTTATAAGCAGATAAGAATGCCACACAGGCTGAAATTTGTGCAGATTAGCAAAGGAATAATTCCATGGGGCACATCTACTTTCAAACTCTTCATTATTGGTCTCAAGGTATTTAAGGTATAAGACTGCACAGGCATCCCTTGTCTAGTATCTGCACTATTCTTGCAGAATCTAGATGTTTAGAATGAAATTGATAATGATCTCAATTTATTTCATACTTAAAACAAGTGGTTGAATTTTTTCCTGCTGTTCTATGCATTGCTCATGAAGAACTACAGATTTCTGTACTGTAAGAATAGCCAACCAAGTGTTACATGTTCAGGTGTTAAGCTCAGTGCAAGGTATCATTTCTAGCATCTCTGGCAATCCACTGGAGATTAGTTTTTCTTCCTGTGTCTTTCAGGAAACAGATTGTGTGGAAATGACAGCCAATGGTTCAGGCAATGACAGTATTGAAAATGTATTGAGGAATAAAGTAAAGGAAAAGGATTTTTAGTATATTTTCAAAATGATTTCTGTTTTCTGGCTGGAGATGGGACACACAATTTACACAGGCACAGTGTCAGCATCAATATGACTGAATATTGGCAGAATATAGTGTCACTGGGTCTGAGGTGTTTACAGCTTTATTCTCCCAGTTGTTCAGTACCTGTCATTGGCTCAGCTGAAGCATATTATTACTTTTTTCTCTTTGTGTTCTTTGTCTCGTTACTTATTTTGTCCCAAATAAGGATTCTGTTCCCCCTCTATTTCAAAAGAGATTTAGGAAGAGGGGTAAATTTTCAGTTTCAAATGCTATGGTTTATTAATAGCATAGAATTACAAATCAGAATTCCTGTAGATAGTGTTAAGAAACATCCCCTGAAAATGTGCTTCGTGTACTGCTAAAGTAGCAGGTGAGTATTTCCCTTTGGGGTTGTTGCCATGAATCAGTCATTAGTGTTTAAGAATTAAACATGATACTGTAGTTGGCAGTGTCCCTGGCTAAATGAATGTGTTCTGTCCTCAAAGTGGATTTAGTTTCCACTGTTCTTTTCCTGGTATCTTAGCTGGCAGCAAAGTAGGCAAGCTGCCATGCCACTGGGCTAGCAGTGAGCATGTTCTTGTATATTAGATCAGCCTTGCTGACTTAAAATAGTTGTTAAAATGTGAATCTTCTTGAAATGTGAAACTTCTATGTTCAGAATTAGTCCAAGCATGTTGATTGATACTAGTAGCCATTAGAAGTCTGTGGTTGTGGAATTTGTGCCAGAAAACTTGACAAAAGCTATGTCAAGTAAGACAGCTGCTGCTACACATGCCTGGTTTCTAACAGTACTAACTTTTCAACCCATATGTTTTCCATATATGTTTTCCACAGGGCATATTGATAGTACAGCCTGAACCTAGTGATTAGTGTGGTTCGGAATGCAGGTCTCTTTGATACTGAGGAAGGGGGTGGGGTGGTGGAGAAGAAACAAAAAAATTATTCTGAGAAGTTACACACCAGAAATCTATTTTATCATTATGGATCTTGAATACTTGGGGGAAGAGGGGGAAGGGAAAGGAGAGGTTGAGGGATGGGAGAGCCAACAATTCATACTGATTAGTAATGCTATTTTCCTACTTTGGGGGGGTTAGGTTCAGGTAGAAATATAAAGAAATATATATTCTTCTATAATTATGTATTTAAATTTTAATTTTTCATCTGATCACATAGTTTACATTATATTTGTCTGTCCTTTATGCTATGAAAAGCAAATATCTATGAAAAGCTGCCTTACATATTTTATTGGAGCTGCCGTTTTACAGGAAACTTTCACAAAATTTTCCCATCTTTGATTCTTAGTTTTTCTGTTGTCTTGTCCTTCCGTATGCATTTCTGAAAATTAAAGTTATAAGCAACTGATGAAAGTTCTTAAAGTCAAACACTCAGATTGTTCTAACATGTATGTTTTCAGAGTTCAAGTATGTCTTTGGAAAGATGTTCTAGTATATTTATTAAGTGAGAATTTTTTGAGAGCAAGAAAACACACTGTATAAAAAATCTTTGTGAGCCTGTACTTTTAACTTAGTTCTCCTTTCTTTTTGTAGAAGTTATTTACTTGAAAGTTTTGCTGCAGAAATGCTTTCTTTCTTTTTTTATGAGAGGTAATTAGTTTTAGAGATGTGTTCAGTACATCAAAACCGCATTTTTCATAGTCTGTAGTTGCGAATGGATAGCAGATCAGCTAGTCTGACATCATGAATTAAGCAGACCAAAAATTTTGTCCAGTTGTGCTAACATGGAGCTCAACAACCGTACTGAATATAAGTAAATCACATAGACAAGAAAAGCCTGCAGTCTTGAGCTGTAAAGATCAAGAAATAGCGAAAATGTAATTTCCCTCTGCAGTAGTTTCAGAAGTTAATCATTATTATTGAAAATGTGTCTCTGAGCTTTAATTGGATTTGCCTCCTTTTACCATCTGTCTGCTGGGGAGTGGGGGGTGTTGGTTTTATACCATTTCCTCTGTAACTGAGGATCACAAAATAGCTATATATGGCTGACAAAAGCATCTACAAGATATCTGTTGGATGAGGACCCCATATGTGGATCAGATGTAGATGGATTTGGGATAATCCTGTGCTTCCAGCCTCTCCTGAAATTCCTCTAAAGGATTTATGTCTCACTGTTAGGCTTTATTTCCAAGCTTTAACAATGGCCAGATTTTGTCATTAGTAGCTTTGCCAAGCAGGATCACATTCCTGAAGTACATACCATGATACAGACATTATTTTCTACTTGATATAAGCAAGGCTGTAGAATCAAACCCTTAATAAATCCTTTGTCAGCTTTTATAATGGTGATTCCTCCCTGATTTGATGAAGCAGTGCTGCTGATAATGCATGTGAAGAACTGCAGAATTGTCTCTTATACTTACGAAAATTAAAATTTCTGTGTTAAGAAATTTAGATTTAGACTTGGGAGAAACACAAATTTCACACCCAGTGGCAAATTCAGTTTACATTTGATGAGATTTCAGCCCAGATGCTTAAATGATGGGGGATTTATATAGTGCTGATAGTGAAAATTCTTACAAAAAGAAGAGCTTGCTTGCAGAAGTAATATCACTGGTACACTGAACACTTTAATTGTGTATACAGGCACTTCAAGCTCAGCAGAAATGAGGTTAATGTTTGCATTGTTTATCTAAGAGAATTCATAGGGGAAATAATAACCAGAAGTGTGTTTCTATAAAAATAGCTGATATAATGGCGCAATGGAGAAATGCTTGGTGTTGGACAATTCTTCTGAGATACATTGTTCTGCAAGCTGAACTCAATTTAAGTCTTAGTATTTCATTGTCTGACATTGATTATTTACATCAAAAATGAGATAACTTGAAGGCTAACTGCCAATTGTACTGTGATGTCACATAAGATAAATTTAGAGATTGGAAATTCAGAGCAAAGGACAACCCCTGGCATTCTGAATCGCACTGTCCTTATAAGCGCAGAGCTTTCAAGCTGCTTAGGAGTGTGGTATGTGTGATTATTTTGTTTCTTCCAGGTTTATGGCATTGTTTCGTAACACTAAGTATGTGTCTAGAAATGCTGCTGCAGCCTAGGCTTAAGGGAAAAGGAATCAGGCCCATAGCGGGAGTATCCTAACTGGGAAATGTAACAAAGTTATATCTGCTTTGAAAATGTGGTGCGCTCTTTGCGGAATGGGTGTTTGCCTAGGCAAAAGTATTACTTCTGTGACGGATTGATCCATGTTTTATAGGTAGCTCTTTATGGAGAATGCTACAGTTTAATTTCTAAAATTCATAGTCCTCCTTGTGCTTCCACTCACAACAGAATTAAGAGAACAGATTCATGGGGTGGGTACAGTAATTTATGGAATTTAGTTTCACAGAGTCTGAATTTATCTGATATGTAAAAATCATTGCTTTGTTTATATTCTAATATGTTTTCTCTTTACTGTAAATCTTTGTGGTGATTTTGAGCACAGCAATTATTGAGATATAATTAATCTTAAAGTCTCTAATGAGGCTTTAAAAAGGACTCGTTATTTGGATCTGTAGACTGTATTTTTTTTATTCTGAAACATTTAGTTTTCCCTTTTTAGAGAGATGGAAAAAACCAAGTGGTTTTCTTTTTTCCTTTATTTATCACAAGAACTTTCTCAAACTTACTGTCTTGAACTTTCCCCGTATTTAACTCTACAAGTGTGATACATATTTGGAATCAATGTATAAAAAAGCTACTTGCTGTGAAATTAAGTATCTGTTAACAAATGTGGTTGATGTTTACCTGCTGCTAATCTGTGACAGTATTCCAAGGGCACTCTTGTCAAATTTAGTTTATTAACCTCATTGAAAACTAAAGAAGCTGTATTTGTGATTGATTTGAAGGAGAAGATATCTTCAGCAGGGAGCAAGCAATTAGCAGAAAACATCCCTTTTAAAACTGTGTGTTTCTTCCTTGAATGCTACTCTCATTCTTTCTGCATATAATATATTCACATCTGCAGAACAAATGGTTATGTATGGTGGCCGTAGCTCCTATCAGTTGTATTGTAATTAGTGCCTCAAAGCTTCAGGCCATTTGTATGATACCATTTTCTGTCTGGCTAAAGTCAAATGGACTGATTTTTCAGTCCCTGCTTGGGCAAAGGATGTGGGAAATGGGGGGGGAAGGCAGCATGCATGTTTTTGTGTCTGTACCTCTACCCTTGTCTGTGTTACTTGCTGACTGTCTCCGGGCTATACTAACTTCCACCTAGCTGTCTGTTTACAGCTGCATTAACTCTTTTCAAGAAGGATTTCTTTATCTCTTGCTTGGCTGGTTTCACAGTTCCTTGCTTTTACAGCTGATCTAGCCTGAAAATTCAGTAAGATTGGTACACCACTGGGATTTTTCTGCTATTCTGTTTTGCATATGCCTGCTTTGTCTTTCAATATGCATGAGTGACTCTAGCTCTTGGAATGCACTTAATGGATTAGCTGATCTAAGCTCTCTGTATGACTGGTGCAAGGCAAAGACTGTATTTCCCCTAGAGGTGACAGTAATCCCAATGGGTCATTCTGATATCCAAAGATAGCCTTAACTGGGTACTTACTGTTATTTCTTTACTCATGGGCACAAGCCATGCTTTAACTGAGAAGAGTCATAGGTAGTATACAGTCCTGGAGGAGGTTTACCTAGTAGTTTGTACTAGTTGGCTTTGATAGTTTTGAACACCAGTAGTAAAGGCAATGTCTGTCCACGTATGTTAAATCTCAGGCTTTATCCTGTAGAGGGCAAAATAAGGACAATACAAGAACTCAGTTTTACAATAATATTCACACTGCTTTGCATTTTACCCAGAAACTCCTGTTAAGCCATGGTATGCAGGCAGAACACTCAGTGAAGGGATAAAGCTTGTCTTGACTTACACAAATCCAATTTCCACCTAAGCAATTGAATGTAAGGAAATTTTTGTTTCAGGCATCTACATGTGCTTGCAAGATGAGTCACTCATACTTATATATGATTTGCTTTTTTGCTTCATAGAGCTCTCATTCATTGTTTCCTTAAATATTTACTCAACACTCAAAGTGGGTTTCAACCTACCTGAAGAGTAGGCAAGACTTGAGTTATTGCAGCTTCCATGCATGTGCACACGCAGACAGGCTCTGTTGGCCAACTGTGAATAATTATTTATCTCAAACATATAAAACTTCTAACCTGTAGCTAATTTTTGAGTGCTTGTCTGTAACTTTTTAAACAAATGCAATTAGAAGTAACAGTTATTTAAAATAGCCATATAATAATTTAGCATAGGGAGAAAAACATTGACTTTTAATTATTTAATGGTACAGTATAATTTTTTCTTCTGTTGCAAGGCATATTTTAATTCAGCTAATGTTTTTTCAGTAATAATGGCAACTTTGTAAGTACTCTAATGGAATATGCTGTATAAACCAGCAGCCGTGAAAGAAATTACTTGGTATTTTACATATCAATTCTCTGAGGAACAAGAGCAAGGACTTTTCATCTGGAACATTAATTTCTAGTTTAAAAGGGGATGAAAATGTTTAATAAAATGAATACACATACTTAAATGATTCCTAGAGATTAACATGTCTGTGGGGTTAATGTATAGAGATGAATGTATTTTAAAGGTTGACTAAATGTCCTCAGATTGCTGTAGTTCTCAGCTGTCTAGGAGAATGTACCACACCAATCCACAAAGTTACTTACATTTTTGTACGTTAAGTATAGTAGTGCCCGTGCAGATTGGGTTCTACCAGAGTATGATATAAATACAATACGAAACCAAAGAAGAAATCCACAAAGGCCTTCATGTCTGTGTCTGTATCAAACCATTCATGTATATGGGTTTGTGTTAAGTGAATGAAAAATGTAGCCAACAGTTAAAACAGGTTTCATTGTGTATGCAGACTTCAGAAGTGTGCTTGCTTATATAAACCCTCTTCTTTCCCATCTGGAAAGGAAATTATTAATGGTTTTCATCAGCCTTATTTGGATTTTTCAACTTTGTGAACTTCGTCTATGGCATCTGGGTGCTCACAATATACAAAAACTTTGGACTGTATTATGCCAGACATCAAACTCAATAGCAAACTCAAACAGATAAAATTTACCCATCTTTTCCTGCCCTAGCTATTCTGTGATTCTATGATTTTGTGCTCCTCTCTTTACCTGGTGCCATAGATACCCAGCTTATCTTCTGTGCTGCATGGGCACTGTGAACAAGGCCTTGGACTGCAGAGCAGTGTAGGCTGATAACACTTTCCCCCTTGATCTGGCAGTGGTCCATTCACACTGCTCACGCTCATTTTTTATGTTCTTGACATGAACTTGCTTGTTTTGCCACAGATTTCTGTACTGGGGAGGCTACTTGCTATTTTTCTATGGTGTGAGCAAGGATTTCTTACATGTCAAATATGCTAACAGTAAACAGGGTTTTTTTTTGTTGGGAAACTGGATGAGAGACCAGTCAAAGGGGTTCTATCTGTAAAAAAAAAAAATAGCAAGCAAACTTCAGAGGTTTTGAGCAGAGCACTCTGCTACAATACTGATCTTGGAATTCCTGTGTAGTGGTGAATTAGTTCTGAGATGAGACTACTTCAGGGAAGCTAAGGTACAGCTTCAACTACCGGTATACTCTGGTATTCTAATAGAGGTAGCTTTTTATAATTGCTGTGTGTTGGAGATGGAGCACATCTCAATAGTTTGACTTTGCTGAACAATTAGAAACCTCTATGATGTTTTCAAGTCACTTAGGACAAAAAAAGAAAAATATTTGAGTTTGGATCTGACAAACTTTGTCTCTTTCCTAAGTTGCTGACCAGCAAAGAAGAGAGAAACTGAAAAAGAAGATAGCCAGATGTGAAGAGGAAATGAGTGTTGGTAAAACTGCCTCCCGAACCAGCTCAAGAGGGAGCGGAAGGCTGCTGATATCGCCTTTTGGAAAGGTAGACACTTTAATTTTGTTTAGTGGATATCACAGTCTGCTTGCCTACCATAGTAACAGCTGTGCAGCAGCTCTAGTGGGAGGGCTGGCATATTTCAAGCAGCAGAAAATAGACAAGGGTCTTCCTGGCACATGCCCAACACCAAGTGCATGTCTCAGCCTTCTGACAAAGATGTCAGATATCTGGAGGAAAAGTACTTGTGGTAAATTCAAGCTTTAGTTAGCCCTGAATTCTCTTGCTTTCATCTCAGCTGAAATTTTAATTTCCTCTCTCACTCCAGAGCTTTCTACCATTTCCTAAAGCAGAACTCCAATTAGCACTAACTATTCTAGCAGAAGAATTGGGAATCTTCTATCTTATTTTTTTTTCTGTATCTTAAGTCCTACTTTGGAAGTACATTTCATATCTAACAGGATACTACATGCTCAGATTGCAGTTATTGAAAGTGAAAATAGCACGTAAGCCATCAAATAAGTGCTTTTCTGTCTATTTACATAGGTTCACTTCTTATGACTGGCATTTCATCCAGATATGTGGTATATATTTCCAAATAATAAATAAATAGCCTAATAACCTACATTCTCTTGTTCATCACTATAAAGGAGAAATTGCAGCTTAAAGCAGAATAGTGTTTACTCTGTTGATTTTTAATAGCAGATGCTTCATATGTTGTTTAAATATTCATGGAGCTGGAGAACATTTCCAGGTAGCACAGAAAACTCACCCTTAATTTCTTAGTGTGAATAGTTTGGGTATTTCTCTAGCCATCAGGATATATAGATAGGTGACAGCTGGAAAACAAATTCAAAGGATGCCTATTATAGCATATGATAGAGGAGTTTTACCACACAGTAATCATATGATTGCTGTCACTGTTGCCATTAGGAAAAAGCTGATTATACGTCTTCTGTTTGTGGAACTGCTCCAAAAATTGTTAAGCATCTTACAACAATCAGGAGGGAAAAAAAAAGAAGAAGAGAAAGTAGACTTTCCTGGCTTTGCACTGTTACATTTAAATGTAAGAATACAAAATTAAGTTACCTTCATAATGCATAATTTCTTGTCTAATAAAATGTGGCTCTTGTAAAATGTATATCAATTTGAGTGACTTACATACACATATATATATCTATAACAACCCTTGCAACTCTGACAAGGTCAATGTCTAGATTATAGCCTAAATACGTGCTAACTCCTTTGATGGATGAACCTGACTTTATGTTTTCAAAAGGCTTTTTTCATTAGCATTCACATTTTATGCATTCTGGTAGGCCTGGTGCCTTTATTCCATCTTTTTAATTTTTCACATAGCTGCATTTACCATTTTTTAATGCTGCAATAGAGCACAGAAACTATTTTCAATTGAGACTGTGCTTTGTGCATGGTAAAACAAAAAAGAAGTAAAAATAATTCCTCTAAATTATAAATACATGTTACACATTTCTTAAAACCTTTGTGATATAGTCAGTGTATCTTATTATACACTAAGGCAACTATGAAACTGAATAGAATCATAGAATCATAGAATAGTTAGGGTTGGAAAGGACCTTAAGATCATCTAGTTCCAACCCCCCTGACATGGGCAGGGACACCTCACACTAAACCATGCCACCTAAGGCTCTCTCCAACCCAGCCTTGAACACCGCCAGCAATGCAGCATTCACAGCTTCCCTGGGCAACCCATTCCAGTGCCTCACCACCCTTACAGTAAAGAATTTCTTCCTCATATCCAAGCTAAACTTCCCCTGTTTAAGTTTGAACCCCATATCTCTTGTCCTCTCACTACAGTCCCTAATGAAGAGTCCCTCCCCAGCATCCCTATAGACCCCCTTCAGATATTGGAAGGCTGCTATGAGGTCTCCACGCAGCCTTCTCTTCTCCAGGCTGAACAGCCCCAACTTTCTCAGCCTATCTTCATACAGGAGGTGCTCCAGTCCCCTGATCATCCTTGTGGCCCTCCTCTGCACTTGTTCCAAAAGTTCCATGTCCTTTTTATGTGGAGGATACCAGAACTGCACACAATACTCCCAAGTGAGGTCTCACAAGAGCAGAGTAGAGGGGCAGGATCACCTCCCTCCACCTGCTGGTCATGCTTCTCTTGATGCAGCCCAGGGTACAGTTGGCTTTCTGGGATGCGAGCACACACTGCCGGCTCATGTTCATTTTCTCATTGACCAACACCCCCAAGTCCTTTTCCGCAGGGCTGCTCTGAATCTCTTCTCTGCCCAACCTGTAGCCGTGCCTGGGGTTGCTCCCACCCAGGTGTAGGACCTTGCACTTGGCATGGTTAAACTTCATCAGGTTGGCATCAGCCCACCTCACAAGCGTGTCAAGGTCCCTCTGGATGGCATTCCTTCCCTCCAACATATCAACCGAACCACACAGCTTGGTGTCATCAGCAAACTTGCTGAGAGCACGCTCAGTCCCACTGTCCATGTCACCGACAAAGATGTTGAACAAGAACAGTCCCAACACCGACCCCTGACGGGACACCACTCGTTACTGGTCTCCAGCTGGACATTGAGCCATTGAGCACAACTCTGTGTGTACGGCCATCCAACCAGTTCTTTATCCACCAAGTGGTCCACCTCTCAAATTGATGTCTCTCCAACTTAGAGACAAGGATGTCATGTGAGACAGTGTCAAACGCTTTGTACAAGTCCAGGTAGATGACATCAACTGCTCTACCCCTGTCCATCAGTTCTGCAGCCCCATCATAGGCGGCCACCAGATTGCTCAGGCAGGATTTCCCCTTAGTGAAGCCATGCTGGCTGTCACCAACCACCTTGTTGTTTCCTATGTGCCTCAGCATGGCTTCCAGGAGAATCTGCTCCAAGATTTTGCCAGGCACAGAGGTGAGGCTGACTGGTCTGTAGTTCCCCGGCTCATCCATTTTCCCCTTCTTGAAAATGGGGGTTATATTTCCCTTTTTCCAGTCATCGGGAGCTTCACCTGACTGCCATGATCTTCTGCAGTTGTGGTCATTAATGAAAGTAACCCATGTTAAAAGTCAGTTGGAAGAAGGCTTCTCCACAGCAGGTAACTTTTACCCATATTGGAATATCCATATCCATATTTTAACCATATTTAAATATGGTTGCTATTGCCTTGACATGTCAAGATCCCTTTGAGCCTGTTTTTTGAGGCTTTTCTGATTTCTTAAGAATGACAGTTATGACCATCTGCTTGTGCATATGAAATACAGATTAAGAAACACCGTTAACTGTTTCTAATCTCGTCGGTTTTGTATGCAGCACACCTGCATGGCTATGTGAATTGCCCACTCAAATGCTTTATATTTAAAGATTTATTACACTGTTATGATACTAATTCTGAAGAAGTATTGTGCTTGAATTAGTCCTGTCAGAATGAGTGAGAGATGTCACTAAAGAAAGCAGAAGAACCTGAGCACCAAAGAAAGATGTTTTCATCAGGAATGCTCAGTACAGATGTCCTTTCAGGCTTCATAGTGACAGTCGCCTCCCATGCTGATTGTTTCAATTAATACATTTCCATATGCACATTCAGCAACACCCTTTACTAGTAACATCCCAGTATTTGATGAAAGTAGGAATGTACCTCATTATACAATTGTATACCACATACACATAAAAGGAAAGAATGTAACAGGAACATAGGTTTGAATAGAAAAATAGGTATGCTGATGCCAATATGCAAACTGATTATAGATCTTATTTGTTCATGTGTATGTGTAAATTTTCTCTTTTGCCTTTCTCAATTGTTAACTAATTATCAAACTGTGATAATGGAATGAACAGATGACGTACAAGGTGGTTATGAGATCAGCAACTGTAAAGACAGCTTCTTGATAGCAACAGGAGACCTTTGCTCTGTCAGGGCAGTGGAGAGCAGTCACATACCCCGCTTTACAGCAATATTCAAGTGGCTTATAAATGGATCTGTCTCAAGTTAAAAGAATCAGATGCTCATTTATAACTAAACTGCAGCTTCTGTATCTTGACAATATCATCAAGTGTGTCTCTGTTCTGATTTTATGATGGTAGATGAATCATCTATTCTATTGGAAGACTTTTTCATACAAGGACAAGTTAATTTTGAGGCTTAAATTCATCTCAGTGTTAACTTCAGTGACCATAATGAGAGGTGTCTTTGGGCCTTTTATGTAAAAATAGATTTAGAGAGCTTTCTTTTCAATGTTTGTTTTTTAAAAGGCAGGTGATACCTCAGAGGCTTTTGAGTTGAAAAACTAAACTTCTTTTAGAAAGTAAAAGTAACTTAATCTGCATTCTTTCTCTATTTTACTTCTTTTCCCACCTGGTAACTGCAGTATGCTTTGATCTGTCTTTACTGAACTTCCTCTCCAGTAGATTCAATGAAGATTCAGAGGTCCTCTTTATACAAGCTTGCTGCAGGTAATAGTCCATTTACACCAGTTTTGTGACTAACAAAATTAAAGCATAAATACGTAATTTATGAAACCTTTTTAAGGGGGTTATTATTGCTGAAATGTGTCACTGAGTAAATTTTTCTTTTACACATCAAATTAGAGTTGAAACTAAATTTCAAAATACCTATCAATAGAATAGATATTGATAAGCAAGATAGGTATTGAGATTCTTGATTCCAAATTACATTATAGTTCATGATAGTGCTTCTATCCAAAGATAGGATATTTCCCTGGATTTTTATTTTGTTCAATTGTGTCTGAAAAATAGAGCTAAGAATCTTTCAATCAGTGTGCTACTGCATCTTTGCAGGCATGTATCTGTCGTCTTTCTTTCCCCATAATGCTTTTATAGATACAGATCAGAGAAGAACATACTTGCTTACAGTTAACGTGCCTATTCCAACACAGGTGTAGAAACAATTTTCTGAAAGCTTGGTGACAAATTGCAGACAAACAGCGTTCTCTGACATGCCTTAAAATCTTTTTTAAGTCACCAGCATAATTCCTTGTTACTGATACTGTTTCTTTGTGCATCCAGAGGCTGAACTGCCTACCTGTTTGAGCAGTAAAGGTTTACCCCAGGATTAGGACTTCAGAAGACATTCTTCTTTCGCAGTACTTAAATGAGTACGTCTCAAGACTGACACAAATACAGCTTGGGTTTGCGGTTTTATCTAGTCACTACCTTAGCTACTTAGTATGTTCTACTCATGATAGGTTTGAGGAGGAGAAGAAAAGATCTGCCCAAAGCTTCCTCATAAATATGGACCACTTAAATTCAGGATATTATCACTTTTATCCTGTAGCTTTGTCTTGTTTTATGATCAGCTCAGCTGCTTTCAAGAAATAGAACATGTGTCTTTCATGAGATGTAGTTGTGTAATTGCTTAATAACACTTTATATTATTATCATCATCACATGTTCACAAATGCATCTACAACTTGATTTATTTTGCTGCTCCCTGAACTGTTTTAGCCTCTAAGAGTAAAAAATATATAAGAAAAATTAAGCTGTTTGTAATACATACTGAAAGGTATGGAATTAACTTTTCAAAACATCTGTATAGGTGAATTCAGAAAGTTTCCAGTCTCACCTGTTTGCTATAGTGCTGAGCTGCAACTGCAAGTACTTTTTATGCAGACTAACACTGGTAAGCCTTATTATACTGCTTGCTAACACAGGCATTTGTTTGGCATTGTTATGCATGTTACCATTTCAGCATTTAATTATGCTGGAGTAGTAAAATGAAGTTGGCTCACATGAGACACCCATCAAGAAGGGCTTATTTTGGCACAGCTAAAAACGAAAACTAAAAAAAAAAAAACTAAACAGAAAATACCTTTTTTGCATTAGGTATCAGCAGCTATGGACATTTTGGGATACTGGACTAGCAGAGATAGGTATTACTGCTACAGGAGATAACATTGCATGGAATTGTGAAGGAAATAATATGGTATGACAGCAGTGTGATCTGTGACTTAATTTTGATGGTAAACTATCTGCCTTTTTTTTATATTCCCATAAATTGCATTTACTATGTGCCATAAAATGTATTTTCATAATCTTAAGTTTTAATTTAAAATATTCAGTGGTTCTGAATGGGGAAAAAGGGAATAGTGTAGACTGCAAGCAATAGAAGTAGGAGTGTTATGAGAAAATGCAGTATTTATACAGGTAAGAGCACAGAAAATCTGTGTGTACTTACATTATATACTATGAATTATATAGGTTAATACACTATACTATATATTACTATCCTGTACTATATATTAGTAGGTTACAGTGATTGTTTGGGGTATTTCCCCCTCCCTACCTCTCCCAGCAGGAGACTTTAGAAGTATCACAAGTAGTGATAGTCTTGCAGAATTCTCCCAGGTACTTTCTTTTGCAGTTGAGTCTGCTGCTTTTATTGACATTTGGTCCATTGCCACTGGTGGGGAAAATCACGCATTGAACTTCAGTCCACATCTTAGGCATCTGATTATTTTCAAAAAGTGAATGATTCTTGAGGTTTATTTTGTGCTCAGGCAGTGAAGCACCACTAGAAATCCACCAAATCCATGCTTGGGTGTTAGTGTGTCAAAATAATTTCAACATGGATTAATTGTAAAATGAGGATGGGTTGCTGGGTGAATCTTCTCAACTGGCAGTTAGGGTTGTATGCCATAAATAATTGCATATGTTTAAGTCATATCATACTGGATCCACTCTTTCTCAGGCTTTCTATAGGGGAGCTATTTCTTCAGTGACATCAGTAATGTAATGCTTCTACTTAATAGTCTTTACATGTTTGATAGAAGCATAATGGAGATGAGTGAAATGTAGAAATCAACTTCCCTTTCTCCCATTTTTCACTGCAGAGCTTTATGGCCTGTACATGTCTCTCCTATCTTCCTGTTCTTTGTTCAGATGATGGAGGGACATCAACAATCTATGTTTTATCTTCTCTGAACCTAAACTTCAGGTTTCTTATAAATCTGGTCCTCAGCTGCCCTTAGAAATTGAAGTTTCTTCTGAGGAAACACCTCTACTTGTATACATTCTCTTAAATCTTGCAACATGTAGTTACTGTTGATGTGAAGCTACATCAGCTGCCTGAGTGTAAGGAAAGTAAAATAATTCCTTTTAAAAGTCTAGGTATTTGCAACTGAATTATTTTGGATCTATCTGTTAGCTGTTGGGCAGGTTTTCTCCGATGTCGTTTGATTTTAGCTGTTATTTTGCCTTGTATTATACTGATTGCACAGAACAACAGGAGTTTTTCTGGAATAACACTATCATCAGGTTGTCTCCCTCACTGTTGCAGGACCTAGGTGTAAGCACTGTCTCTGGGAGTTGTTCTTCTAGGTAGTTTGAGTACACACAGTGCAAGTTCTCTCTTCTCCATCATACGGTTTCGTGTAGCAGAACTTGAATTGCATAAATAGTTATACATGTGGGTGAAATGAGTCAGTTTATTAAAAATTTGTTTGCTGTAGGGTTTCTGGTTTTACCTTATAATTCTACATATATGACTCTCTTCAGAGATTGTAAATGTCACACATATGTGTCACTGACTGACAGAACATTCAGTGAGTGGCTGTGTCCTCGGCAGGAAAAGAATATACAACAGGTGTCTTGCTAAGATGCTTCGTAACTTTTCGGGTCACAATGTACAGCATGTTTGCTGGAGCACATACCCTGTCCAGGTATTTACGCTTTGAAGTTGCAAACTTCTCAAAGTTCTTTCTATGACAGAAATAAAATTTCTGTTGAATTGTTATTTCTCGTTTGGGGAAAGGGGGAAAATAAAAAAACCTTAAGATGTCAGTTAGATTTATTTGTATTCCTGTCTTTCTTGTCTTTGCCATGATCTCATAATACATTTCAGGGATAATGTTGAATTTTTAAGCATTAAGTTTGAATTTGGTTGGGTTTTTTGGGGGTTGCTTTTTTTTTCAGAAAACAAAAATAGCATGGTCTTTTCAAATAATTCAATTTTTAGCCTTTCTGAATGGTAGACTTGGTTTTCAAATTTTGATTTTTAGGTTATCAACTGTTTTTTTTTATCCCTGGCATTAAAATGATGTTTTTAGTAAGGCTCAGCCCTTCTGAAATGGAATGTGTTGGAAAAATCCCCATCACCTTCCATAGGACAGATTTATGTAGCTTTTAGTCTGAACCACACACTGCCTATGTCTTACCTTAGCCATACCACCACATACACTAACACTGAATATGAATTTGCTTCTGAGAGTTGAGGTACATTTTTAAACTCTAATATGTTGAACAGTTAAGAAGCAGGAGCAGTAATAACATTTGTGTACCATCACCTGAAATCAAGTATATCTATCCATAAACTGAGCACATTGCTGCTCTGAAACCAGTTTAATTTTACAAAAATCGCAAGTTTTTACATAGAAAAATACATCCAAGTTGGTAACAGTAATAACTGGGAGTAACAACTTGAGCAAAGCTGGTAACTTGCAAAGCAATGTTGTTTTCATTTTTTCTAGAGTTTCTTGGAAGCAGAAGACAAAGACGGTCGCTTCCCCTGTGCTCGGCAGGCACAATACCTATCGAGAACGCTGTCTCCTTACAGTGAGCATGGCTTGGCTCGCTCCAGTCCAGTAACATACTCCAGAAAAGGTTCTCAGAATACGTCTAACTCAAGCATCAGTACATCAAGTACACCAAGAAAACGCTCTGGACTTTCGTACAGTTGTTCCTCTGATAGTTCTGTGAGCATTAGTCGTTCCCAGAGGCGTCAAGGAAGCAACTCCAAAGCACGCAGTGGGGATCTTCTAGACAGGCACTCTGAATTCTTTACTCATAGCCGAAAACCTTTTACTCCACACATCTTAATATCAGATGCTAAATCTTTCCTGTCAGGGTACAGGTATTACAATCCTGCTCAAAGGAAAAGGAAAACTGAAAACCACTGCAAGCAACATGTGGAAGCTCAAACACAGACTGATGTGATCAGGTAAAGAGATTAAAACTTTATTTTGAAAATGCAATTTAGTTGTTATTGTAAGATCATATTTTCATAAAAGCAACATGTTTTGCTCCCACGTTTGTATAAAACCAGAATAATTATTCTGAAATTATTTTAGATGTGCCTTAACAAAAGCTAGAATGGAATTTGATGTCTCTGTTTCTTCACTGTCATATTTTGTTGTCCTCTCTCTAGAGCAACTCGTTTCATCTGTGCAAACTGGATACAAAGTGCCACTGAATACGAGCTGTAGGATCTCACGCTTGCTAGGGATAGTCTACACTCTGTCTTTTCTTTGCTCTCTCTGGTGTATGGTTGTGCTCTCTGTCTTAAGCACTATAAGCATGCAGGTAGTTCTGCACTGTTGCCCTGTAGTCTCATACTTTCCAAATCACTGATTAGTACCTCATGCAAACATTTTTTTTAAACTCCTAAATGCAGCTTTTCAGTATCTTTTTAACATTTTAATTTAAATGCCTTCAGATATCCTATGTGAAATACTGTATGCTGAATCAATGTCCTACTCTTGCATTGAACTCCTTAGCAAGTTAAACAATTTTATTTTAGTTAATACTACCTCATAATGAGAAATCTCCCTTTAGTGCCTGCATATCTAACTCTGTTTTTTTTTCCTAAAACAAAGAGGGAATGTTGTAAGACTGGAATAATGATAACTTAAGCTCCATATCGCAACTATTGATTTTCTGGCTGTGGGTCATATATTTTCCTGGTGCACTTGTAGTCTATAGGATCACCTCCATTCTTAATTCTGAACAATTATTTTGGGTAGTTTAGCTATCCCCTGTAAATATGCAGCCAAATAATAGATTTGGATCACCTATGTGTGACTGTTGTCATCCTTCAAAATGAAATATGACTTAGTTTTATTACATGAGTGGAAGTCTGACAGAAATTTTCTAAACTGTCAGGCATTTTGGTATTAGGTCCCGTTCAGACTGATGGGAAATTTCCACAGTGGTACAAGTATTCTCATCCTGCATATTTTGAAAGCAGCCTTCATGGAAATCTAATACATCTCTAAATTTTATAGCTATCCATCTGCAGACAAAGCGTTTGAGAGAGAAGTTACAGCTGAGCAGCAGAAGAGCATGTTGAAGGTAATACATCTGTCAGTAATCTGGGTACTCTTAGCACACATCCTTCACCATCATTATGGAGTATATACTTCATCTCTGCAACAAAAATATGCAACTGCTTTAAGTTTCCTTTTCTTCATTGTCATGAGGTAAGTTCTGTAAAGGAGAGAGTTTCAGAAGAACAAATCGAAACAATAAGAAGAAATACTGCACATGTGAAGAGATAATATCTTACTATATTATGAAATTTAAAAATTAAACAGTTTTTACAGTATCACTTAAATATCTATTAAGGACATAGATAATTGGTACATAATTTTTCAGTGGACGGAGGTACCTCTTTTTCGCTATTTTTCTTCATTTTAACATCGGAAAACATATTCCAAAATATTGTCGACAGAAGAATTGGAACCAAGGAGTCCCTTCCTCTAAGGAAGCACCCAAACCAGCGGGTGGTCAAGTTGTCCATGATAATGTTTGCTTTGTGTCTTGTTGAATATATCTGGAATGCCTTAATGAAAAATCTCACCACTTCAGATTTTGCCAGCTCCTACTATTCTTTTGTCGTAGTCACAGAAATGTTTGCATCCATCATTTTGCTTTGAATTGCTCAGTGTTTGTGATACTTGAACTTAGTTTTTTGGTCTTTCAAAAATTGTCTCAGCATGTGGTTTAATATTACTAAATTTTAAAGATGAGATGGAATATCAGCATCTTTCTGAGGCAAAGGGAAGCAGACAGAAGACATGAAATATTTCTCAAGACTTCAAATCTGAAGTTATTTTGTCTTAATTTGTACTAATATTTGGATGGATGAGTTTTATCAGAAGTTAGGTTCCTACTTTGTGTTTTATCTGGTAGCCTCTATACAAACAAGTTCTCAGACAAACAGCCCTGTCAAATATAAGAGAAATACTTGAATAACTGTGGACTTCATTCCTGAATAAAGGCTGCAGCGTCAGACTCTTCATATTTCTAGCTTAATAAGGCAAATAATTATGCTTTATTCATTGGAAGGGAGGAGTGGGAGAGAATACATATTTATAGTTTTACTGTAGAAGAGAGATTGCCTGAATTGATCTGCATCTGATCTCATTACAAAAAGGTTAAATGATTGTTCTGAAGGCTTCAGTTTTGTGAAGAACTTCTGATTTAATTTCAAAACTGTCATATCTGACTTTGGCTATTGTGAAAGTTACAACAATAAGTCACACAGCTTCACAGTAGCCCTATCAGAGTACTGTCATGTAAAACGCAGGTCAAGTCAGCAGTTTTACTTTCCATCAGTTATGTGCAAGCAGCTTCAGAGATGTGATTTAGACTGCTGGATCCTGGTTGTGTGTACCAAATCTTATTTCTGTTGGTGACATCGACCCCCTCTGGCTCTAGAGAATTCATCTTTGATGTACTTGTCAGGGGAAAAATGTTTCACGTGTCCTATTGCCCCTCACTAAAATTTTGGATGTCAAAACTGATGACCGTTTGCTGCCATATGTCTCAGTTTACCTGAAGTTAAAAAAAAATACATAAAATCTGTAGGGCTGTTTAAGCATAGATCGTTATTAGGTTCATTTTAATGGTAAATTTTGCTGTGTGCTTGCCCTTAAGTAAAGATTTTCTCTCTGTATTGTAGGCTGAAGATAGAAGATATACTGTGCATGAGCCTGAGAGAAGAATAGCTGCTTTTCCATACTCCTTCCTCAGGTACTTGATTTAGAGCAGGAATGAATATTTGAAGCCTTCTTGCTTTCTATGCAGCTGCTTCTCAGGCCATAAGCCTTCACTATGGGTTCTCTCTAGAAATCTCTTCTCACAGGATTTTGCTTTAAATTTTTTTGTATCGATGGCCTTTCCCAACTTCAAAATTCATTATTTTCTTATGATACAGTTCCACTGGGAAGCCAGTTAAGAAAGAGAGCTCTGAAATATGAGTGTTTTCATCAGGAGTGGGAGCAATGGCACATTAATACAGCTGTTAGTTCTGTACATCTGAGCTTAGAGGTTGTGTGTTTCTTAGATAGTACTACTAGTACTACACAGCACTACTTACTAGTGGTACTACTAGTACTACTAACTAACTATTGGATTGGTATCCCAATTGGTATTTCCTTTCAGGAAAAAGGGTCTTCAGACATCCAGCCTTTTGAATCTTATGATCTGCAAGAACTGCAGATGAGAGGCATTTCCCATATCTTTGTCTGATAGTGTGAAGCTTTGTAACAGAATACTGTCTACGGTACAAGAACAGTGTTGGAAATCAGGCCAGAGCCCAAGGGCTCCCACAGGATTCTCCTCATTGCTGGCCTAATTATCATGCACATCTTGCTGGTTTGCTCTCTGGTCCTTTCAGGCAAAGGCATTTTTACCTGAGGAAAAACTGTACTCTGAGTTAAAAAAAAAAAAGCACTCTTAGGGTAATGGAGGTCTTTATAGCATCTGAAGTAACACTGAGGGCTTTGAGATGTTAGAGCACTCATCTAGTGAGGTGTTTGAAAATACTCTGGAGTCACTATCTTTTAGGCTTCTGTGTAATTCAGGAATAAATGTAAGCAGTGGATTTTGCTACTGGAGCAGGGTTTGGGGGTGTTCTGGTGGATTTTTTCCCCAAGAGAAAGCAGGATAATGGCACAGCATAGCTCCAGAAGAAAATGAGATGAAAGGTAGTATTAAAGGTACTTAGAATGTCTCTCTCTCACCCTCTGATTTTCTGATTAGAGAGACACCGTTGTATTCTCAGCAGTCTTCTGCAAGGAGGACCATCGAGGCTGAGTAAGTATGCTTAAACTGTTCTTCTGCTAGTTTGCAATACTAAATTGGAAACTCGTCCTCAAAACTGATGCAGTAAATGGGGACTCAGATAAACTGTTGTTCACAGTTAACAGTAGAATTAACATGATTGAGTCATTACATAATACTTAAAATTTCCACATGAATCTAAAAATGAAGAAAATTCATTGTAACTTTGGAAGAAAGATGGACTTTTCTTCTTGCCCAGGGATTACAAACATTTCCGGTTCTTTTTTTGGTCTGTAATCTCTGAAGCAAATATTGCCAAAAATATACCAAGTTGAACAGCATTCTTACCACATTTCTGCTCTGAAATTTGGTGAGAATTAGAAGAGGTTTAAGTTATTATTATTATTCTTTGGGCTTTAGGATAGGTTTGTTCTTGCCTAACTCTAAGGATGTAATATAGGTATCAAAGATCACCTATAGGTAACTTCCTTTACTGTAGGGAGAAGCAAAACGACAATCTTCAGGCTAGATGACAAATTTTACAGAACTAAAGTCGTGTAAAATATATCCTATTATATATATCCTATTTTTTATTTTCTGTTTATTAAGACTGGAGGATCATTTGCTAGAGCTTGATTGGATACTTTGGGATATTTAGAAAGACGTTATGAAAGAGAAACAGCACCGAAATCTTTGCTTCTGGGGGTTTCTTCCTTGTTGTTTTCCAAACAGAATTCTGAACTTTTGGAGTCTCGCTTTTAGAGCAATTGGCATCAACAAGGCTTTAAGAAGTATTAAAATAGAAATTTGTTCAAAGAGGTGAAAGCCACATCTCTCACTAACAGGGATTTTGTGCATCAAAGAGTTGTTTGAAAGGAAACACGGCTGTCAAATAAGTACCTTCCTGAGCTTACTGGGGGACTAGTAATTTTCAGGTGCAGTGAGATTCTCTAGCACCTTCTTTGGAAGCCTTTACTTTAAAGCATCAGACTTCAATTTTACACTTCCCAGTCAGTGCCCTTTTCTTTGTGAGTACAAAGCAAGTTCTGAATGTTTTCCAAATCTGCTGATTTCCTCACTCAGGATCTCTGTGCTAATTTATACCACAACAGAAAGAGCATAAACACAAAGCACCACAGTGACCTTTCTAATAGTCTGATATTTTACACAGGGTTTTTATTATTATTCAAATTGAATGAAAGTTTGTCTTGATACAGTTACCTTCTAGAAAAATAGAAGCTGGTGCCAAGAAATAATACAGTATTCTGAATCATATTTCCCATAAAGGTGATTGGACCTACTACATTGTGTAACATATGTCTCTATTTTAAAGCATTTTTAAAACATGTAACACTGGGTTTTCTGTTCTCCCTGCAGAGAAGAGTTTTTATATTTAGCTTTCATTGAAGAAGTAACAAATGAAATTCTTAGCCTTGGGCTGTTTTCTAACAGGTAAGTTACAGTTGCTTTCAAACTTGTAATGCTGTGTCAGAAACACATGGACTCGGTAAGAAAAGGAAGTAGCATTTAGCAATCATTTAGGTGTGTTTAAGAATATCGAGATACACAGTCAGCCCTGGCTTTTGTTTTGTTTCCTTTTCTCTTTTGCTTTATGTATGAAGGGGGAACTAGGAAAGACCTGTGGGTCATCTACTTTGATCTGCTGCAATGTACCATGAGATAAAGCGTCTGTTAGAAACTGACCTGAAACCTTAGGTGGAGTAATGCTAAGAAGAAGTCGTTTTACTGTGCAACATCTGTTTTGCTAAGTAAACCAAGTTATTAGTTTTCACACAGCAAATCTGCCATCTTCCTTCTGTCCTTGTTCCTATTCCAGTATGAATCCTATCTTCAACAGGGGTTGTCAGGATTACACACTGTTTCAAATAAGGGTTCACCAGTTGCTAAATCAGGTGTGCTTTTTTTTAATAATTAAACAGTAAGTTATGGTAGAATCCATGTTTTTGAGTACTCCCACGTTCTTTTCTGTACTAGTTCTTTCAGATAAAGAACTCAGTTTATAGGAAAAAAAAACCCAAACCCAAACTGCAGCATTTCTGATACAGGATTTTAACCCACTTTTTTAATTCCATTTTCAAGGCAGCCTAATTTCACTATAATATTCTGATCTTCCATGGGGTTCATAATGCTCTCAGCTGGTTTTCCACTCTGCATTCTCATTTTTCCTTCCTCATGTCAAGGTTATCAATGAGAATGTTAAATACACTAAATAAACCAATCTTGTAGAAGTTTCAAGGTTCTCTCTACCAGTAAGCTTGTCTTCCCCTAAAACCCTGCTTGCACTATTATTTTTTTATTATGATTTAATTTCTTATGTAAGCTGGATCAACTTCACTTGACCTGCTGGAAACCTGTTCTAGTGACTGTTTACCTTATCTGTCACAGAACACTTCCTCTGTGCTGAAACTTTTTCTTACCCTTCTTTAGCAGTGGAAGAGAGCTCTCAGGACAGAGGACTTTCCTCTGTGTTCTTTGGGTTGGTTTTTTTTTCTGAGGCTGGATTGTATTCCTTCCCTCTATTTAGACTTGTGTATATCAGCTGCTGTGGTGCACTTAAGAGATTTTGGATACATCAGCATGCCAGTAGAACCACCACTGGATTGTTGGTTTTTCCCACATCATAGACCCAACACACCAAACATACCCAGAGTTGTGCTACACATCACCACCACCCCATGGTTACCATCTGCTGCCCAAAGCCAGGTCTGCCTGCTGAGCACGTGTGCAGTGGGATACTGACTCCAGATAGCCCTTTTTGTGACAGGCATAATTGAAACAATCTTGGTGGTCCCGTTCAGCTAAGAAATGAAAATTAAAAAAATAAGGTCATTAATTTATGTAGATCTGTTAAGAATTGTTTTTCTTCCTGTGGAATAATTTAATTGTTCATTTGCAGAGTTCTGGAAAAACTGTTTGAGTGTCTCATAGAAGAAAATAAGAACCGTTTGGATGAGGTAGGTGCTGCCCCTATGATGCTCTCCCTCTTTGCATATGTCTTCATAGAATCATAGAATGGTTGGGTTGGAAGTGATCTTAAAGATCATCTACTTCCAACCCCCTGCCACGGGCAGGGACATCTTCCATTAGACCAAGTTGCTCAAAGCCTTGTCAAACCTGGCCTTGAACACTTCCAGGAATGGGGCATCCATAACTTCTCTGGGCAACCTATTCCAGTGCCTCACCACCCTCACAGTGAAAAATTTCTTCTTTAATCTAAATCTACCGTTGTCCTATCATTACATGCCCTTGTAAAAACTTGAGTACGGTTTCCAAAGTACAGTGGCTTCCACCGTGCACTGATGTATTTGCCAGTAAAAGCAACCAGAATGCTCAGTGGCAAGCATCTCTCTCCATCAATGAAACTTGCAGACTCACAGATCACAGTAGATCAAGAGTCACAGGCAGAGCCACAAACAAGGGACAATAGGCAACTCAGTTTGGAGACGCTGTATAATTCAGTCAGTTATTGCAAGCAGCCTCCCTTTCTTTCTGTCAGAGTTAAACCCCGAGTTCTGTGAAGATAGGCACCTTGGGGCTGGAGGAGTGTCACCCCTTTCTTTCTTCACCCCCTAGAGCAAAATGCGCCACTTGTTGGATGTGCTGAAAGCAGACCTCGGCTGCAGCCCTGGCAGCGATGCGGAGCACATCCACACAGGCTGGGAAGCCTCGGACTCGCTGGGTCTGCGAGAGTTCGATATGATGGAAGAGCTTGAGTTTATCAGTAAAATTCAGAGACAAGGAAAAGCTACAAAAAGTGATGAATACTTTGGGACCATGGACTTACTAAAGGAACCAGAAAAGTGTGAATCACTAACATTCAGGGAAAGTTCAGAGGAGACACAGAGCAAGGATGACTTTTCAGAAAATGTCACTGAAATGATGGATGCTGGGGCAGTGTTTGGTTCCTGTGTGAAATCCAAAGAAGATGGAGACATCTTACCCTCATGTGAGGCAACTTTAAACTTGATTACTTGTGACAGTGGTTTGGAAGCCAATGAGGAAATCGATGATCTTGAGGAAAGCTTTGCAAAGGCCCTTCGGATCTCACAAGACTATACATAATAGTAGCCAAAACTTAGCTGTTAAATAGGGATATAGCTAGTTCTGTGGAGAACTGCCATTTTGTAAATAGTAGTAAATTATTTGATTTATTTTTAGTTTATTCATTTTTAAATACTGCTAAAATCTCTCTAGCGGGATACTGTTAGTTGAGCATTAATCTATCTCCATATTAATGTAGACTCTAAAGGGTAAAATGTCAGTTATCAAAAAAATTTTGTCCATTTTGTCTATAATTTTATAACTAAGAATTAACTTTTAAGAATATTAAAATTAGATGTATATTTTTAGAAAGCTGCATTAGTAAGTTATGAAATATTTATTGGGTTTCATTTATAATAAATAAATTTATTGCTAGTACAGTTGTGCTCCTGATAGAAAGATCCAAGATTTTGCCATCTGTAAGAATTCAGTTTACCCACATCAAAGCATGCCTACATACCTGGAACTGTTTGTCCATCCTGGCAGAGGGCATTGTTGGATGTTCAGTCCTGTTGAGGCATGAGGTTCTTATGTTTTACAGTTACTGTGAAAGAAAAGAAAGTTCATTGTAAGAAACATTCCTTTTCCTTGCATTACCTAGTGTGAGATAAGGAGTGGGTGTGGACAGGCAGCTTTCCAAACATAAGAATTTCTTTTGGTGCTGGCAGATGATCATTCCTTCTTCAGCCCTCAGCCATGAACCCAATTATCTTACTCCTTGCACCAACAGGTGAAAAGAGCCATTTTTCATTATTAGCTGCTCTCAGTCTTTGCCTAACCTCCTGTCAGCTTTCTGGCCTGAAAAGGACATTTATCTAGAGGTACTGCGTATGGTGGCTCTTGAGCTGTTTAATATGCAGTTCATTTGTTTAAATGCAGCATTTCAGCTGTTTAATCCTCGTTGCCCATGATTCAGCTGATGTTTCTGGAAAGTGAAGACTGCAACAGTTTTGAAACTGCACAAAACTAGAACACCCAGTTCAGTTTCTTGTATTAATGACAACCTTGGGGTAGCATTCTGCATCAAGCTTTGGTTTTGGGAAGAGCTTGACTTGGATACCAGTTGAGGGCTAGGACTATCTAAGTAGAAGACACATCAGGCATCTTCTACAGCAAATGGAGAAAAGAGGGGATCTATTTTATGATGAAAGTTTAAATTGAAGTTAGCACATGCATTACAAAAAATCAGCCCAAATTTCTTTGTCTAATCAAGAGTACAGCCATTACCTGGCATTCATGTTACTACAGAAGGAGCTCAACATGTTCCAAGGAGATGCTGGGATATTACATTGTCTTGCTGTAGGTGAGGAACTATAAGAAGCCTTAAGAACCAGTAAAGCCTGTCGCAAAACACCTCTTGGAGTTGGTCTTCTTCTGCTTCCTGCAAGGACAAACCCGAGTGGGTACAGTTCACATGCACAACTGCTACAACCTGCCTCCCCCAGCACTCATGAGTTTCTGCTAAAGACTATTGATTCCGTAAGGAGGTGACTGTTGAAGCTATAAGTAGCTCCAACACACATAGGTCACTGCTTCACTTGTGAAGCATAAACTGGTTTGTTTTTTGTCAGGCAGGGAGAATTAAATCTAAAAAAAACTCAAAGAAAATCAAACAAAAGCAGCATTTTGGGCACAGTCAGCAGCATTGCAGTGCAGAACAGAGCTTCCCCAAAAAAGCAAAATGCACCTTCCTGGCTGCAATAATAAATGACACGTGCTGACAGTGCCAGCAGGCCGGGGTTTATTTTAGCCATGTGCATGTGGCAGTGCAGATGGGCACAAGCCTTTCATCTGCCGCTGCTCAGCTGGCTGTTGTGTAAATCTGGCCTGCAGCTTGAGTGCTCTGGCTCACTGAAGAGTAGGTAAGATAATGTGAGGATTGTCACATCCCTCCGTCGGGGCTTGTCTTGTTGAATTACGCACTCACAGGGCTGGTTCAGTGCTGTGCAGGGATGGTTTGTCCTCAGTCACAAGGGACCAAAAAAGCCCTTATCTGTCCAAAAGGAAACTCCCTCTCTATTCCTTACCCCACAGAGCTGTAGGGCCAGATGCACAAAGGGAGCTATTGTTTCTATTTGTATGAACAATTGTACCAGAGGGATCAGTAAGAGAACTAAAGAGCATGGTTAGCTATCTCCAAGTATAAAGCCTCTTTGCTCCTCAGCCAGGAATGCACCCACTCCTAGGGCCCTCCATTCCGAGCTCTTCTATCTGTTGATAATGGAATGTAGATGGCTTTTCCCTACCTGTCACTACACTGAATAACTTGCATGTCATAAGAAAGATCATTCAGCAAGCTTTAGCTTGTGGTCAACATGAGTCTAAAATAGGAATTTAACGTATAAATTCCACAAATAAAAAAAGGACCTAAAAAGCAGTGCAAGTGGTCATGGTGTCACCTCGCAGAAAGGTGCAATAATGACATACTCATTTCCTGTAGTATGAGTAACATGAAAAGGAAAACAGTTCCTTGACCATATTTCCTGTCATCAGGGACATTTTTTTCTGGCTAGATGGAATTTAAAGTGTAAATAAAGTAATTAAAACAGACTTTTCACAAAGAAAGCATCTGTTTGCCTAAACCAGAAGGAAATTCCTGCTAAAGAATCAGAAGATCACACGCTCTCCTGTCCCAGCTGCCAGAGCAATCAGCCCAGTCCGAGGAACTCTTTCTCATTGTACAGCTGCTCCCACCACGCAGTGGGAAAAAACCTCAGAGATAAATGTTATCTTTATAAAACCAACGAGTTTATCTACAGATCCAAAAGCAAATTCAGGCTATCAAGGGCCTAAAACTCCTTTTTATTCACATTTGCTTTAAGGTGGTGCTTAACACGTAAGTTAAGTAGCTTGGTAGGCAAGCCTGGCCCACGTCACTGAATGCTTTAGAAGTAACAAACTTGGGAGCAGTCTGCAATGTAAAGACTTATTTCTGCCCAGATTTATGTGGGTGATAAGCATGCGCATAAAAACATCAATGTTCACTTAAAGTGGACAGAAGCTGGCTATTGTTACTTCACTCTGTAACAAACTGACCTCTTGTCTTTAAAGCCAACAGTTTTGTCATCACTCTTCTTGTTTTCAAAGGGAGGATTCTGTTTATTTACAAAGCAAAGTTGGGCTTTTGGTCATTTGAAGTAAAGTTGTGATGAAAGAAAAAGGTGCCTTAGGGCTAACCAGAACACAAAAACCTGCAAGCAAAACCCAAGCTATCATTTTATCCCAGATCAACCCCACGTCTAAGACATCTACACATTCGTCATTTAGGCTCAGCTGCAGGGTGACTCCAGGGTCCTGTTTCTTTGCATTTCTGTACAGTTTTACATCAGTTATAGCTATGCAACAGCAGTTGTAGAATGATGCAGCTCAACTGATAAAATTCATAATTGAAGAACAAATGGCTCCGTAAGCGAGTGGGGAAAAATGGCTATTTTTTTCTCAGCAATTATCTGTGCAAGGAGTATCAACAAGAATACTGGAGCATCAGACTAAGTAAAAATCAAGCTCAGGGGCTTCATTTGTAGCACCTACAGCTGTGTGGTGTTTCTAGAGCCACCAAACCTTTCACTGGCACTTCCCAAGCACTTAACTCGCTGTTCTCAGGAGCCAGCACTGGTGTGTACACTGATTACAAGGAACAGAACAGTAAACAGTGATTTTAATGAAAACGATCTCTCTCTCAGAAACAATCAGACCAGATACTCACAAGCAGTCCAATCTTCCTGTTTCCTTAACCAGTAGTGAAATCTGCTTTCATTCAGAAACAACCATCTTCAGTTTCTATTCCAAGCAGCAAAGCAAGTGATACGCAAACAGGTGAGCAGTAAATTAATCATCAGCCACACCAGCCATTGCACCAACATGGGTCACAACCAGTCAAGGGATCCAGTTTCAAAACCTGTAGCGGGTCGTGGGCCAGCGGAAGCTGAGCATGTCACAGGGATAAAGCACTGCTGGGGAGGAAAAGAAGAATCAGCAGTTATCACTGGCATGACAAATCATCAGTCGAGCTGTAGAGCACCCATAGCTCATCTCCACCTCAGCCACCTTAGTAGGGAGGACTCCAGGATGGCAGGTGGTCCATGAGGACCAACAAGAAGTGTTAATTCAAGTGAAAGGAACCAAAATTAAGAATGCTCTGTCTACTGTGCATGGAACTTTCCGGTCTCTGTATAACGCCTCCAGAGCAGCAGGGCTTTCTCTTTAGGCCTTCTAAAAGGACTGATCCTTTTAGCTCACCCACTAAGCTAATCCCAGCAGCCTGAAGTCCAGGAGGTGTGCCTGACAACACATGAAAGTTACCTTTGCATTCATCTTTTAAACTGTCAGACTGGTTTGCAAAAAGGGGAGACTCAACCCAGCACCGCATTTTGGGCTGGAGGGATGCTGAACCTGCCAAACACCCCTCCCCAGCAGGCACAGGCACAGGCACAGGCACAGGCTGCTGCTGTGCGCTCACTGCTCTGCAGATCACAGGCTGCGGCGCACAGAGCCTCCCCTGTGATCCTCCCAGCCCTACCACGTTGGGGGAATGAAATTAGACCTTGAGAAGGGCAAATAAATGCTATATAAATGGAGTAGGGAGGCATAGGAAACTTGAAACTCGAACACCGCCTCAGCCTGGCAGACTACAGAGCTATGCTGTCCCATTCTTGCAGAGGACAGGCAGCATGATCTGTAGCACGAGGTGCGGAGCGCTCTGCAGTTATCCCAAGAATTCAGCAAGCCCGTAGGACTCCCCTTACAGTATCTGCGCGAGGGCTGCGGCATACCTGACATGTCACAGCAGCCGGAGCTCGATTCCAGAACATGAGTAACAGAACTATGAGGTGACCCAAGCTCTTCCCAGATACTGTTTCTCTCACTCATAAGCATGTTCACATGCCAAGTAAGAAGTGAAGCAACGTGTCAAAGGCCATCTGCCCTTCTGCCAGCCTGAGAACTCCTCGCAGGACCTCAGAGGTGTAGCCTCCCCAACCAGAAATTCAGCTCAGAGGCATTTGGCACTCTGCTTTTCCTGATGTTCGACTCAAGCAAGACTGGAGATAATACAGATCACATAGGTTTGCGAGCTGGATATGAGGCTTCCCAAATGCTGGGCACAACCAACTCTGATAACAGTTGATTGTAAGAAAAAAGAAGAGCTCCTGGGGCTCGCATCTCAGCTTCCCTTTCTGAGAAACAAGTTTGCACGATGGGTCCTCCCCTCCCAACTTGAGAGTATTAAGCCTTACACAGGGGCTTTCAGCTTAAATGTGGGTCTTTTGAAGGCCCTCACAGTAGCTTTCCATAGCACATGTTTTACGCATGGCTGTTCCTCACGATTCGGATTTCTTAGAACCAATGTTCAGTTCACTTCATGGTGCAGTCAGCTCTCCCCAGAGGGCTTGTGGGCACATCTCCACAACCAGCTCCTTGTTGTCTACCCCTTTACCTGAAGAAGTAATCGGTAGGTGGGAGCACACCCCTGTTGTACAGCACTCAAGCTGCAGTCTCAGGTACACTCCAATGACAGAGCTATGGGTCAGAGGAGCAACGGGGCTGGCCAGCTCATGGCCCAGGCTGGCTTCACAGGTGATGGGGACAATTCAGTCTGTAGCATTAGCGTAGCATTCCAGTTTCTTTCAACAGAGAATATAGATTAGCCTCAGTTCTGTGTATTTGTCATTATTTAAACACCAGTATTGTGCAGGGGGATGAGGCTGACCTTTTGTCCTGAAAACAAGCTCAAATGGAGCATTTTGTTTCCAGTTTGACAGTATAAATGCACTGAAAGTGCTGAACTCATGTTGGCAGCCCTGCTACCTAACACCATAGCACTAAGGTTAAATTTTGCTCTGACTGCAGGCAGTGTATCCACTCAGCAATGCTCCTTAATTTAGGTAGACTTTTTTCACAGTGCATCAAAGCTACTGCATCTCTAGTGCTATGGTGCAGAAAACTCAATAAACCCTGCTAAATCTGCTAAAATAGTATCTTCCACATTATCAAACTAAAACTAAACCATCTCCCAACTTCTGAAGTCTTTTGCTAAAGATTTTGTCAATGGAAATTTTCAGCTTCCCTCAGTCATGAATAGCACAGCATGCAGACAGAAGAAATCAGATACACACATGCACACACAAAGTATGCAGTTCCTTCAAATCACTGATTATCAGTATTAGCCAGGCTTGACAGGGTCTTTCTTCACAGGTACTTAACACCAGTGAAAATTCTTCATTCGCCTCTGGGTATGATAATTCAGGGTCTGTTCGTGGAAGGATTTGATGTCCTTCTAAATTTACATAAGGCACATGATTGTCATTTTAGAAATGGCTAATAATAATAATAATAATCTGAACCTCATCTGTGTGCTCTCCAAGCCTTTTCTGGTTGTTTTGTTTATTACAGCAGATATTTTAAATCCATAGAATAAGCAGGGCAGCAAATAATACTGGTTTGGTATGTTGGGGGTGGCATATGCTTGGTTTAAACTTAGGTGTCCCTCTGAAAGATGATTGGCATGCCGACCAGTTTGGGAGACGTGGTGATTGATCAGAAATGGGACAGAGTTTTTCCAAGTTCTACCCCTTCTAGCTCCCACATCTGTGTTGTGCTGTTTTGCAAGTCCTTGCTTTAGAAAAGCTCCCGAAGAGTGCCATGAAATCAAATCTTACAACATGTCTTTAACCCTATGTAGCTCTGAAAGATAAAGCCATTTAGTGGTAAAATAATCCCAGGCTCACCCATATCCCAGTTTAAAGCAACTGTAATAACAACAGACCTAACTTTTAAGTATCAGAACCACCACTTCCCTAAGCATTACATTCCACTGGTGCCACAGAACGCAAGGCCTGACGGCAGAAGGTTCCACTTGCACAAGAGCCAGACCAAGCCAATGGGATATACAGCAATATGAAATAACTTGGTTGGATCACAGCTGATGACCATTCACCTATCACCCAGTCCTCACTCACTCCAGCTTTTCTGCAACAGCATCTCCTGTCAGTACCTGCATAAGTAACATTCCCATCATATTCACTTTTTGTGATTATCCACAAGTGGTTCTCAGGCTGCAGAAGGTAAACTGACAATGTTTCTGTGTCACTGGGCAGCTTCTGCTCTCATGCAGCCTTCATTTCATGTCCAGCCTTCCAGGGGATGCTCATAAAAATAGTGGAGGGAGAGAACACACATTTATATGCTGTCATTGACCCCACAGGGAAAAGGAATGGGTATAAGAAACCCCCCATCAGATCCTAAACAGAGAAACTGTCACATGTAAAACTTCCAGCTAGGTACCTAGCATTGCTGAGTTTCATGTAACCTTCATCTATCCACAGCCATTCAGCTGTCAGGGTTGCTTAAATCTGGAATGAGAACTACTTAAGTTCCCCTAGTCAAGACCCTAGTCTAGGAACCTCTTTCATCAGCTCCCCTAACTTTCTCTTGTACCAAGTCCTAGAGCTCTTGCCCAAGAAGGCTGCTGGTCAGATGTGCCAAATCCAAGAGCCAAGCCACTTCCCTGCCGGCCAGCTCTGGCCACCAGAAGGCTCTATTGTGGATTTTACAGTAGCTGGAAAAGAACAGCTACAGTTTAAAGCAATTCAGGTTCAGGAAAAATTTAGGTTTCTGAGAGACCTTTGCCTCAGGTATAAATCCAGTATAAATAGTAAGATAGATCAGAATATCTGGGTGGTTTTACCACGTCCTTAGAAACCCAAGAAGTCACATTTTCCTCTTCTGATTTTGAATCCATGTCAAGTAATAGAGTTTTGCCCACACTTGAACATTGCATAGGGTTCAGTTCCTAGGGTTTGGGAATTGATCAGACAAGCACATAAATAGCTGGTATGTTACTGTCTTACCTAAGGTTCATTAAAGCCATCAAATTGAGCATACCTAGAAGGCAAATTTTAGGTAAAAGTCCAGTCATTTCAGATGTAGTTAAGTGGGCAGCGCACAAGGCATTTAGCAAAACCAAGGGAAATGCAACTGTCCACTCTGAAATTGCAATGTCCAACACGCAGTTCATGTATCATTGATGTTATGAGGTCTTGTGCTGCACCAGGTGTTATACAGCAAGCCTCTGGCACCACATCACTTTTTGACTAAATATCAGTTATAAAATGAAGAAAAACTTCAGTGTTACTTATGGGTAGCAGCTCCAGTGATAGTATGTAAGTATACCTTCAACTGTTTCCTCTCACATACTTTGGAAGGGGTTTTTCAACTTTCAAAACCTTTTTATTCCCCCTTCACTTAAAGGCTACAGGGAAATTGTTCAATACTAAAAATAGCTTTAGAAATATAAACAATAATGCTATGGTGGCAGGCACAAAACCTTCCTGCCACAAAGATGACAGCTATTAGCATTTGAAAGTACAAGTTTTATATTTGTACTGAGATACAGGACAATACTTGCAGTGCTTTAGCAGAGGGATACAGCACCTTTGTGTATGGAAGGTAAAGTCCCAACCTAGGATTACACATAAAAACTAAGCTCTCTGATTTTTTCTTTTAATAATGGAACAAGAAAAACTCATACTTGCTTCAAATATTTATTTCCATGGCAAAAATAGACTATAATATATTCATTTCACATATATTACATTCAGTAATACAAGCTTTTCTGTCTATGAAACACAATTTGTACATTGTTTTACAAACCAATTTCAGTTTTACAAGAATTAAAGCTGTTTTGATTATACATTTTTACAGTATTGGTGGCAAGACAGCAAAAAGAGACACGTTAACTGCTAGCTTAGTACTAGAAAATAATACTTCATGTTTGCTACTCTTTAAACAAAGTCCCATTTAAATCCTTGCATATTGGCTCAAGTGAAAATGGAAGAAAATGGAGCCAGATCCTGCATTCCTCTGACATTAAGGACTCAATCCTACAGAACTGCTGAAAGGACTTCAAACACCCATTTGCTTTAACTGGATGAAGAGATTTCAGCAGTGTGCAGGAGTGCACATACTTACTGCTCTGCCAGGTCAAGTCTCTGCAATTTCCATCCAAGTCCTCCCAGATCAGCCATAAAGAGGACAGATATGTTGGGTATTTCAAAGCAAAGTATCTTTGAAAAGAGCACATACACCTTGTCTGTCAGAATTATCCAGGATTACCAAGGTGAAAGACTGGAGCATTTTTACAGAGTTTTCTCCCATCAAGTTTCCTTGCAAAGTCTTTGAAGTATTTTTAAAGCCTCCTGATTCTACCTAAATATTTCCAACTGGAAAAAACAGCATTTAAATTCCCTTTATAAAAGTTAGGCACCTTCTGAAACTGCGCTCATAAAATCAATGATTTGGTAGTTTCGATTGCCACATTTCTGAACCAAACTAACATTACGGTATCTACAGACTTGCTCTCTACCTTGCCACAGGCTGGACCTGTTGTAAACTCTATTCATTAGATTCTTTGCATTTGATTTCTATCTTCATCCCCGAATTAGAGATGAAGAATAGACTTCTAAAGAACAAATACACTGGAGGTTATTCTTCACCACTGAACACAGCATCATGTGGAAAATAGCAAAGAATAGAACCAAAGGCCATTTAGCAACTGTCTTTTGAAATGCTCATTGAAGTTAACCTTTTTTTTCAGCCCCTGTAGACCTTAAAATAACATGTGCCAACAGAATGCACCAAGTTAGCTGGTCCCCAACAGGATCTCACTATGAATTTTTTATTTATTTTAAATATTTTTACAAATATGCTTGCAACAAGTGTTAGAAGTTTAACATTTTTTCCCTTACCATAACACAGTATTATATCATTTCAGTATCACTGTATTGCAAGTGCTGTACTAAAACACACCTTCTAAGCACATGTTAAATTCCACATTTCAAGGGCTTGATTTTCAGCCCAGCCTTAACTTGGTTCAGTTCACACCTACTGTAAACATCTGGCTGCATTCATACAGTATTTAGACTTTGAAATCATCTAACCCATATCCGTTTAGAAATTACCACTGCAAAGCTGCAGGTATGCCTATTCCCCTTGCATTTTGCATGTGTAAAACCAAAGACAGTGGTTTGAAAATCTGACCTTTAATAAGTAAACAGAAACTGAGCTGACAGATTGCATTAAATACATTTGGAAGGAAGATGTGTAAAATAACGGAAACTCTGCAAAAAATATTTGAAGTTTAAAAAAAAAAATCACATTTTAAAAAGCCAGTAAAAATAACACGTATGACTACATATTAATTTACCCTACCATGCCAAGAAAAACATACCATATGAATCAAACACTCCTAGCAGCTCTACTGCAGATACAAACATTCCAAATCCTCCTCCAAATCCCTTCAGCCATTCCTTAAATCCTCACTCTCTGCTTCCAACATTTTGTACTTTCACAAGAGAATTTGTATCAAACTCTCTCAGCTGTTTTTCCTTTGAATATTGTAGCTTCATGTGTGCACATTCCTGCTGCATTCTTTTGGTTAATTCTTGTAATCTGTATTTAAATTTAAAGCAGACATGTGAGTGTTCATGCTTTAAGGGCTCAAGCTTTCCTTGGCAATAAGCCCTTTTTAATTCCTACATTATCAAGAAGCAGGAATTTTGAATCTTGCAGGACTGGACTCTGGACTGCATGACTTTGCAGTATTGAAAAACAACCAAACCCTAAAGCACAGCGTTTTTAGCAATTGAAGCATTGGGTTTTTCAAGTTAACAATTTGAACTATTGAAATATAGTAATGAGTTCCCTAATTTGAAGTCCAGGGTTTTAGTAACACGACTGATATTAAAACTGAGGTCTCACTCCACAGCTAGCTTGTACAATAAACCACCCTGCAGTTCCCAAGTTTGGTCCAGAGCCCACTAAAAATCTGTGAGTCACTCAACTTCAGCTGCTCCAACAAGAAAAATGTAGCAGCAGCCTCAGGTAGTCTTAATTATGAAAATTAGGAAGCATTTTTTGAGAAAATTGCTCCAAATGTTATCCGCTTCAACAAAAGATACACAGGATCACAGGAGGAGCCAAAAATACATTGCTCAAAATGCCAAGATTTTTTTTCCATTTCAGTACACATTTATTTTACTTCTTATTACTTCACTTTACTTTTTTCTAAAGGTTGATGATAACTTAGAGCAGCTTCTCATCCACAGAACTCTGCCTTGCTCACCTGCTTTGAGTTAGATGTATTTCTAGATATAAACCTGCACTTGCATTCTTTACTGTTTGCTTGTTTAAAAGGTATCACCAGGACAGCAATACTAAGGCATAAAACTTTTTCTGCTTTTCATGGGGGACAGTAGAAAAAGGAGAGAACTACTGTACAGGCAGCAGAAAAGGTATGCAAAACTCCCCTGTGTACCATGGAGCTTCTCCCTCCCAGAAAGGGGTGAGGAGTGATTTGCAGTCTACAGCTAAGCCTGCTAAGTCAGCGACATCTTTGCAATGAACAGGGCTCTGATTCATGTGCTCAGAGAAGGGCTGCTAGGCCAAAACCACAAAGATTCAGTAGCCAAAAAATCTCTCATCAGAGCAACCAAGAAAAAAATCAAATGTGCAGAAGCCCTTACTACAGCTTGTGGCTTCTTCTCCTGACTCTTCATAGGCTTTGATGCTAAGAAGTAATTTTCCACCTAGCTCACAAAAACCAGTCAAATCTGTCTCTTCACAGTATATAGCACCTTTATTTATCCCTGAGAGCTCTGACATCCCTAGAGATCAGCATCATCTTTGCAAGAATGTCTTCACACAACTTTTCTTACTAAAAAAAGTCAGCTCAAGTCTTGCATAACAATCTGGTTTCATCCCCACAGGAACAGAAGCACATCTGCCAAAAAGGACATACTTATAGTGGGATTTTACTCTTTTGACAAATAAATCCACACCTGACTCACACCGTGACTGGATTTGGACAGTGGATGTTCTTAAATTGTCCAACACTTCATGAAGCATTCAGCAGAACTACATGTAAAAAAGCATCCCTTTTCAAGGCTCAGAACAAAGTGCTAAAAACTGGATTTTCTTTTAAAAGTTAGCTGAAAATCTAAACAATGGGTTTAAAATTAATTTTGTTACAGGACATTGTAAAGTATTATATTCATTTGGTAACTTTAGAAGAGAAACTGCTCATTTTCAGTACTCACTTGGAGCCATATGCTTACATACAAAAGCAATCCTGCTCTTTCAGTAGGAAAACTCACATAAAGTCAAGCCTGTTAGTGCAAACACGGGCTATTGACGGACAGAGCTGAAGGCTGAAGTGGAGGAGGTAGCAGTGCTATGCTTTAAAAATACAAATCAAGACCATGACTACCAGATTAAAGAGCAACCGCCTCTAAATGTGAACACAACTTCTTTCATCAGAACAGAAAAGAAAGCCAAAAGACACACATTTCCTCACCCACCTCAGATAATCCTGTAAATTCAGGATTAAATCACTTGTTTTAACTGCTCCTTTTAATGTCTCACAGATTATGTTCTGTCCCAGTAACTGCTGAACTGCTAAAAATTATTGAAGTTGTGGTTAGGTATAATTTCATTAAAAGCTGCACGTAGCAGGTTATGAAGATCACAGTCTAAAGTTTAGTAGTGGAAATGGTACGAGCTACCTTTTAGAGCACACCTTCCTATTCAAAAATGTTTCTGAAGATATAAGTGAACTGCGGCAAAAACTAGCAAGGTTTTTAAAATACAGCATGATACAAACAGCTAAGAATGTATGTTTCTTTCAATACTTCTGTTAACACAGAGATGTAAGATCGGTTTGTTTTCAGGCTTTATATAGAAAAGAATGTCTTCAGTAACTGGTTTCCTCCGAACTTCCAGTTTTACATTTGGCACTTTATAGGCATTTTATAGTTATATAAAGAACATATTTTTCCCCTCATCTGAAATGTTCTATATTACCTTTACTAATAGAACAATTCAGACTGCCTGAAAGCAGACCAATGCACTAGACTAACCAGAATAACAGTGTACTTTAAAGTAATATATTCTATATAGAATGACCTATTAGCACAATGTCATTTGGACCACGTGTTTTCCTTTGTGGAAGTAGCTTATTACAGAGGAAACTGAGGCAACTTATTTACAATTCTTAATTACTATTTTGTGAGACAATTATTTTGAAGGGGTTTTAATTATTCCTAGTAGTTTCCAAACCCTTGCCATAGCTCAGAAAAACCAAGCAATTTCACCAATAATAAAAATGACTTTCAGTCTCATTTCATTTTGCTAAGCAGGTATCAAGGGAAATGGACACTTAAACATGCCTGCAGACCGGTCTACCATAGGGTTGTTTTAAAAATAAACCAGATATCTACAAACCAATAGTTAATTTTTGAACAGGGATTTTCAACTCGGCATCTTGAAACACTTGAGAAGGCAGGTAAAAACCACACTGACCCCATTTGGAAACCACAGACAGAGGACTATTTAGGGATACCATCATTAAACCAGACACATGGGACAAAACAGAAACCACCAGAGGTACAATTCTCTTCAGTTCCATGCCACAGCCATTGACTCAGCCACCTACACAGCTACTAAAATACCCACATCTCCAATCTTACCTCTAAGAGCTCTTACATTCTGCAGGTGTTCTCAAACAGCTTCTATGGATATTTTTCATTGCAACACTGCACAGCATTAGCAAAATCTGTTCTAGTACTGACAAAATAATCCAGAGGATTCTACAGAAACTTCCAGTGCTTTAAAGGCCTTCTTGACTGAGGACATAAACATTTTTACTGGTCACCTTAGCACTGTGTAAACCAGCAATCATTGCTGCCACACCTCCTCCATTATGTTTCATACGATCATTTCCACTTCACCACTATGCACCTTCTTACTCCAATTTTGATTCTCTCACTTCGTCAACTTAAAAGGCTCTTCCTAAAATTACAGGTTAGTAATGGTATATTACCGTAAGAAACAATGCACGATTATAGTTTCTATGTTTAACTACATAAATAACAGAGAAAAAAAGTGCTTAAAACATTTGCATCCACTTTGATTTCAGCCAGTAAAATCAAACTGTCCTCTAAATATATGAAAAATATTGAATATGTACTTTCTGTCATCCACTTGTTTCCAACAACCTTGATAATTAGATATTAGGTAATTAGAATATTTTCCTCTTGCTTGTTGCAGGTAAACATGCCTCTGCTCCAATGGAAGTTATTAACAGTTAACCTCATTTTTCATTTGTCAGTTCTATTACATGGCACTACAAGTAACTACCAATAGCCTCCCCTAATACTTCCTTTCTGATTTTTTAAAAATAAGTTCAAACATTGTCAGTCTTCACTGAAATATTATGCTGTTTAAAAAGTTTTGGGTTGTGGTATTTTGGGTTTTTTAATTAAAAAAGCCTGAATATAAAAATAACTGCCCTTAAAGCAACAGCTTGAAATATCCAAGAGCTTCTAATTTTGCTGAGTAAACCAGAGGAAACCAAAAGTTAATTTGAAAAAATATAGTTGTATTGCTCTAAATATAAAATTAAAAGCAGAATGAAACTGCATAAGACCTTGACATTCCCAAGGAGCAGGTTTCTCACTCCACGTGCACCTTCAGAGTTTAGTTTTCACACAGTTAACAATTATGTTTTAAAGCATAACATTAGTAAAATTGTGCCATGTACTTCCATTCCATAATATACTTATTTTGACCAGAGTACCACTCTAAAGAATATATGCAAGTACTACAGAGCAGTACAAGTAAAATCATTCCCTAATATGACTGCAGCTGAACATGGGAAGAATTTAGTCCAGTGAAGATCCTGCTTTGCGGGGACTGTTATGCTGATTTGCATTTAACAGTCACATACCAACCCTAAAAGGTAACTGTGTGATTCTTCATATGAAGAAAACACCAGTGAGAGCAGGTCTGCCTGAACAACTGTAACGGTCTGTCTGTAAACTCTTGTAGTGTGCCTTAGGAAGTGGCAGGGACTATATAAGTCTAGAACTTTTGAGAAACTGAATGAGAACTCCATAGACAAAAGTGTACTGTGAAAGAGTCTGCACCATCATCATTCTCTGCTGCCTCAACATGTCCAGCACTCGTGGGATGTCCAGCATCTGGAGGAAGAGAACAAACCGTTATAAGTGACTGGTGAGTAAGGAAAGTGGCTTGCACTTTCTCAGCAGGAAGTTCAGAGCAGTATCCGTGATCTAAGGGCAGAATCAGCTTGTCTAATTTCAACTCCAACAATTCATTGCCTGTTCATGCATTACACCATGCCTACCTCCTCATCTATGAAATATGCATGATGTTAAACTTGCCTATGTCATGGGGTAGGGGTCTTCACAAATCTAATGGTTGCAAAAGTCTGTCACAGGGCAGGGATGAATAACAAAACAGTTTGTTGAGCCTCAGCTAGCATATTATATTATTAAAAAACACTTTACAGCTGTTCAATTCCACTAAAAGCTGACAGGACCAGGTTTTATTCTGTTAAACTACTGCTTTGTCCTCTACGGAGACTGATACTTCAAATACACTAGACATAGGATCAAAACATTTAATAACAAGCACAGAGACTGGCTACAAAGCATATTTTTAATATTATCCATTAAAACTAAGGCATGAAGTGAAAGTGGTAAAGTCAGGGTGAAATCCTGAAATATGCTTAGTAGCCTAGGGCATACCTTGTTCTATTCAGTGACTCAATATCTTATCAAGTCAAGAATCCAAATGACCATTCCAGTATCCAGTGTATAAGTGGGCAACTCTAGAAGATTATTAGCTTCTGCTGAATTGCTAAGAGCTCTTTCAACCACAGTTGTAAGAGCTCTTCTGAAAGCCACATCTTGGGAAAGTTCAGATGAACAGCCATTAAACATTTATTAGGTGGGTTATTTATTCATCCAATACCTAACATTGCTTGAAGCATGAGAAAGAGAGATCACCTCATTGTGTTCCAGGCAAGCAATCATGATCTCCGACAGTATGACCACTCCTGTTCGTCCTACACCTGCACTGCAATGTACCAGTACAGGAGGATTGGAGTTTTTAGGATCCGCAGTGCTGTTCGTATGGCGCCGCACTGACTGTATCTCTTCCAAGTATGCTATTAAGTTCAACAAGATGAGAATAAAATAATGAGGAGATGAAGCTCTATTAGCCATGCTATTAAACCGTATGACTATCAGAAAAGTAGTAATTTAATAAATGACATCCCACAAAAAAAATGACACCCTGTGTAAATCACAAGTTATATCCCAAGCAAAGCAATATAGATCTATAAAGACTATCAAACATTCATAAGGCTTTCTTTGCCTTGTTCCCCTATTCCCCACCAAAGCTGGCTCATAGCCATTTTGCTACTGCAGGAACATACTCAAATGTGTAGTATGTGATGCAATTATGTTTAATGTATCTGAACTTCTAGTAAATTATATATTTGGCTTTAGACATAAACAGTCACTTAAACTGGCAGATATATTCCTGCTAAAAATATAATTCAGTATCTCTTGCTGGTGAGAAGAAACCTTTTCCAGAAGAATGTTTGGCATCACTGATCAAAGCTAATTCACATATAGCAAAATAGTTACAAAAATAAAAACAAAAAAAAAACCACTCCAACAACCCCAAAACAAAGCTATTAAATACAACTTACAGAGAAATCCCTTTAAATCCTCTGGACAGCCATGCTCTGGCCAGTCAGTATACTGCAGATGCCAAACTGTTCTCTCCTGTCCTGTGAGAAGATGTTTAATCTTCAAACCCGTAGTTGCATAGCAGCCTGAGTCAGTACGGAATCGTGTGGTAATCTTAAATCTTCCATATGTCACAGTGTTGTGTCTTGAACCAAGACGTGGCCAGTATCTGAAGCTTTTTTCTCTCCCACTTTCCTTAAAAGTAAAATAGTTGCTTAACAAGAAACGTAAGAACACTCCTACAGCTAATGCTCCTATAAGAACTCTCTCTCTCTCCTCTATTACATACTACTTACAGTGTTGTGGTTTCTCAATGAGTAAACCAACTTTCCTGCAGAAAGAGTTTGAAAATGTGCATCTTTCTGCCAAGGACATGGCAAACGGGTCACTAGGAATTTATCTTTGATTGGTCTTCCTCTTGGAGCAAAGATCCCCTTCCACTAGTAGATCATAACAAAATCACTGCAGACTTTCTGGAAGAAACCTGACTCAGTTTGTACTCACTTCCTCTGCTGTCACCATAGCTATGATGGCAATTCCTTGTTCCCAGATCATCTGCCAGAAATCCTGACATGTGTTCTGCAAAGGGCCTTGTGTAGCAATGTAATCCCACTCTATGCCTCCAACAGAGACCTGTATAAGAAAGACATTAGCTTAGTAATTACCGAAAATCCCTTTCTCCAATTCTCAAGTCAGCCATATCAAGATGCACAAACTGAAAAACGACAGCAACACTGCAGCAGTAGGAGCCCACTGTTATATCTGCCTCCCATTCTTTAGCTGCATCTTGTCACATTAGATGCAGAAGAGACACAATGTTTAAAATCGTATAGGCACATAGCTAAATAAATGTATTTTACATCACAAGCATAATGTTAAGTGAATAAATAAAATTGTATTTCTTTTTTGTGACCTTAAGGTATTCTAGTGAACTGGCGTTTAGAAAAGCTTACATACCCTGGTGCTAAAAATTCTATTTCATGTACTAAAGAGTCAGAATTAGCTTATTCCTCAAAAAAACATTATCTTGTTTGAGAAGTATCAGAAGAGTTACTCAACATTTGTGAATGAGTTGAAGTATAGAAACTACAGTATCATGTCAGTGGGATTAAAAAACGACAGCAGCACAACCGCAACTGCCGCTTTGATGATCTCAACTCTTTGCAGAGAAAGCATGAAGCCAACTGTATTTGTAGTTGTGCTTCAGGTAGGTAAATACATTGAAAAATGAACAAAATGCTTTGATCCTTCTTGAGGTCACCCTGCAACTTCACTTTTAAATAGCTAAAGCTGGGGAAAGGAGGCAACTGAAGATAATGAAAAAGCAGATTTCCCCCTGGCTCCATCTGCTCCTCTAACCATTCAAAAAAGCTTAGGCTGGGAGCTGGCATACTTGCCTGTTGTGGATCTAGTCAGAGAGTACAGAAAAAGAAGAAATAATTATTGTTACTGCAGTTCCAAAATATCACAATCATTGTAAAGGACCCCAGTTTGCTATAAAGCTATTTGCCTTCTAAACTCTGCAAAGAATGGATATGCCTTCTGTTAGCAGCAATCCAGAGAGAGAGAGAGAAAAGAGACAGCAGATCAATACAGAAGTGAAATGCAGAAGACCTCTCCAATAATTAACCCTCTGTTATTCTAGGTAATGAAGAAAACCAGGTTGCTCCTTTCCCCAAAGAAACCACTGCAGAGGAAGGGAAAGAGAGAGATGGAGGGAGTTTCACTCCTCTGACCAAACCAAAATTGATAGCCAAATTCATTTTTAGTTACCACATGAACCGGAAAATGTTTCTCCAACAGTATTTCTCTCACCTTGATATGAGATGCATTGATGTAACCCGTGTTATTTTCTTTGGTTGGGACTAGCTCTACTCTGGTATCATCATAAGGAAGCACGTCATGGAACCGGTTTCTTTCAGCATTTTCAGGGAGCCGAGCTATCAAGCACTCACCATCTCTAAGTCTTTTTTTCTGAATGCGCTCGTACTCCGTAAACACCATCCCCTGCTCTAACCGTTGTTCCAGAACTTTACACTGAAAGACAGACACAGATAAGCATACAAAGTCACATTCCAAGGCAAGTCTATTTTAACAGAGAATTCACAAAGGATAAAACGTATGTATTTTCCTTTCTTACATATATTTTCAATGCTTTTCCAGCTATTAATGTTTTCACAAACATATCAGAATAAATTAGAAGCAAACCTAACCAGCAGGAATTTTGTTCAAGTGCAAACTAAGAAGCCTGTTACACTTCACTAGGTCACAAACATTGTGGATACAACTGATGAAAGATTACTTCATAGTTTCTATAAGGACAATCCAGCTGGGCAAAAAATATTTGGCCAAACCAGATAGCTATGCTATACTACAAACCACCTCAAATACCTTTGAACAAGAAATACTCATTAATCCTCTGGCTCAAGATAGCATGTTAGATTACATCATTTGAAAAGGTCTCCCTTAAACCTGTAATCCAAAAAGATATTGTCAACTTTGTCATTTGGAAGGAGAAAAACTCTAAAAATATAAAAAACACTTGCCTCAAGTCAATGAGCTGGTAATTCACTACCAATATTCCACATTTTCTTAAACTGAAGATAATAAACTCTGCATATAGTCGCAAAGCCTTCTCAGAACCTCTTGCTGTGGCTGAGATACAAACCCCAGATTTTTTTTACTAGTATGACTCCATTTCATTTAATAAGCTGCTCCCTCCCTTCCCCCCACTTGCCTAATTTATTCTTTTGAAACCAAGTTCTTTCTAAATCATAAGACGCTTCTGGAATTTCAACATCTCTTTGCCAACAATAATTAGAGGAATAATATGTAAGATTTCAGCCAGAAAATTTCATCTATGTCACATGTCCCCAGCCTCTCACAGCAACTGCTCTGTGGTATCAGGTCAGAAAAGTTGTATCAAATAACTGCAATGCCAAATGTTGCAGAGGAAGGTGTAAAACCTCAATCATACACAATTTGCACATCAATACATCAACTATACAAACTCCTTTGTGACCTTTAAGTGAAATTCCCTCATTTAAACTGATAAAAGCATGAAGCTGAGCAATGAAACAAGCAATGATTCAAATTTAAAGTCATCTTCTAAAATATCTGCAGTCTGGACTTTGTGTCACATGTCTACTTTGCGTTGCCTCTTCTCAACTGTTTTAGGAACTACCCCCATTTCATGGTAGTTATTCCGCTTTACTGCTTGATGACACTGTAGTGACATGTCTTCTTCATAACCTGACTTTATGGATTCTTCTTTTACCTCAACACTTTCGGCAGAGCTAGCTGAATGATAACATGGCTGAATTCAATAAAGGTCAATCCAGGAAGAGATGATGGCTGTAAGAAGAAGTAACCAACTCAGGTACTAAATGTACAACTGTATCTCAATAATATAACATTAATTTTTGCCCTTTAGCATATTTAAGAAGCATATATATAGTTCAAAAAGAATTTCAACTGTGTCGAAATGGATCTCACTCCAAAACTTCAAATTCCAAGACTGAATTTCCACTGTGTGACTTGCAAATAATTTTCTTGGCCTGTTCCTTAAAACTGCAGCTGGCAAGAGTTGGCCTGCTCCTTTAGTTGGACTTGGTGATCTTAAAGGTCTTTTCCAACCTAGCTGATTTTATGATTCTATGATTCAGGTTCTAATCTCTGCCCAGTGACAGACAACAAACTGAGCAAGAGGGGGTCTGCAGCTGAGGATGCCGACCTATGCTCAGAACCAGATTCTGAAGAGACCACTGGTCGCAGAACATGCAATAATCACTGCGGAACTTGATGTATCTAGCTGCTCCCTGGTCAGATATGTGATGAAAGCACTCTTCTACATAGCCCTCCACAGGATATTGACTCAATTTCACTTTCCTGCACCTATTTAATGGTATATGAGGCAGGATGAAGTCTATTTAGTGACTTTTTCTTACCCTGGCACAAGCAGATGAAGTCCTGTATTTCTCAAAGAATGATCCTCAAATTCATCAGAACCTGATGTCCTCTCAGTGGTGTGAGATCTTTTACAGAATGTAAAATTTCTGCACACTATACAAGTTCCATCTATATCTTCAGAGATCCACCCAAGGAAAACAGGTAATTACAATCTGCACAAGCAGTACCCTGTGGGTGCAACTTAACTACAAAATTTATTGTAAAAATGTTATGAATAACTAATAATTACAGCTAAGTCCAATCTCACACTCCAAATTTTAATTTTCAGTCTGGAAAACCTCAAAATTAAGGGAGAAAACAGAAAGACTTGGCACCAAAATGTATCAGCAGATACTAGAAAATTTGCTTCCCATATGTTCAAAGGGTGAATTATAATCTCAGTCACTGTCATCTTAAATCTTAAAGAAAACAAGAGTTACACCCAATATGTCCAGCAGTCACTTACCAATCAGTAGTCTCATTCTTTTGTTTCTGTCTCAGTATTTAAGTTGCTTTGAATTTGAAGCATTTTAAAGTCAACACAAAGCACCACTCACATGTATTTCATTTTTTTAAATCCTTAGTATAAAAGAGAAATCAAGCATTAAAGAACTTTAACATACCCGTTCATCATTTGTTGCTCTTGTTGATTCTTCCTTCCCCTCATCTGGCAGAGGCATTCTAGTCAAAGCTAGTCCATTTAGGGCAGCTAGCTTTAGAGGCCCTATTTTTTTTGCATCATTTTTGTTCTTTTTCATACCCTGCAAAATAAAAGCTAAAACTTGTAAATATTCTTAAATATCTGATAAAGTTATAAAGCAGAAGCCAAATTAGTTCAAGTAAGCAAAGGATACTTCTTTGACCCCTTCTGCAAGCAGCTCTGACTTTTTTTTTTCCCCCTAAGCACTGCAGTAAGAGATTAGGGTGGTGGGACTACATTCCTCCAGGGACACAGCACAAGTCTGGTTTCATTCCAGATGGGTTAATTGAACTCCATGAGAATGACCAATATTAATGCCCACAAAGCTCACACCCTTGGGTGTGAGGGGACAACCCTGCACAATTAAGATTCTTGGAGAGAACTGAAATCGCTTTCCAACCCCAAAAATGCATAAAAATTATTTCTTACAATTCCTTACTATTCAGTTTGCAGTCATCTTTCTTCTCTACAAGCAGGCATAACAATGAACATATAGCTTTAAGATACTTGGATATAGTTAAATTGGTTGACTAAGCTTGCAACAAACTGCACATACAGAACACGAACACAGAACTGCAGACAGACCTGAGCCCTGAACCAGGCCATGAATCCAAATTACTGAAGTTACCATTCATTTTTTGAGAAAAATACCAAGGGGGATTTTTATGAAAGAATAAATTAAAATTATTCTTAAAAAGTGTAAGAGAACTTAGTAGTTAAGTTTGGTTATTAAAAATACACTGAAAATGTGAGTGAATGTGCTGCTTGAATAAAAATCAATGCGTTCAAAACCTAAATGGTAGTGAGGAATAGGAAGACAAAGCTAAGAGCATGAGACCACATTTAAAAGTGAACACAAACACGACAATAAGAGATCATTGAAAAGCAAAATGTGCAAACATTGGTAAGGGACAACTTTGTTACCAGGATATTCATCTTAATATTGAATACAGAAAGGTAATATTCTATGTTATGCAATGACATTCTTAAATGCTACTTAACATTTTACTGAACATTTCCAGCTAAAAAGTTTTAACATAAATTTAATTTCAAAGGTTGACTTGAACATTTACATAGGTATTAGAAGGAAAAGGCAGGGTATGATTTATGTAAACACATTCCTGTCTGAAAATGTGTCTTTTGAAGAACAAAATACTAAGTGACTATCTAAATGTGAACACAAGGAGAAAGATATCACCTTTTTCACCTGTATCTATGTAACAAACAGTAGGAAGGAGATTTAGATAAACATACACAATTATAAAATTAATTGAATCTGATAGTGGTACATTTCAAAGTATTCAACTCCATGTATTGGAAGTCTGACAGACAAAAAATAGTGACAGCAGTTAACTATCTAAATACATAGCTTTTGCTTAATTAGTTTTTGCAGCATCAGCTGTAGCAGTTACTACAGCAGAAGAAGTTACATGGTAGTTCCACTGGAGTCCAATTTGTGCAGAAAACTATTTGACACTAACTCAGGCAGGCAAAGTTAGCAATCAATTCTAAAAGGTGAAATAATAACAGCGGCCTTGCTCTGTTAGCACCTGATATGTGCCACAGACTACATAAAACTGAAGTTGAAAACAAAATGAGTAGTAAGGAGTGCCAGTGAAGCTGTACAGTCCCACACAGATTTTGATGTTTCTATGAGGTGAGAATTACAGGGAAGGTGAAACTTGCAGTTGTTTACTATTTATGGCTTCAGAAGATTGGAGTTGGAAAGAGACACAGTAAGCTAGATCCTACCTTCAGTGGGATAAAAACAGCTTGAAAAGAAGGCAAATGGGAAAAGATATGAAAAGGGAAGCAATGGAGGAAAGAAGAGAATGCAAGGAAAGAATTTACTGCCTAATGTGTCAGTTCCCTCTCTTAGGTCAGAAGAAGCAAGCAAACAAAGTAAAAAATGTAAACATTCAGTTACATCCAATTTTTCAGTGAGAGGAAGATTAGAAAGCTGGTAGTGGAATGGAAAGAATTGCTTCTGTTCCAGATAAGGAATGGTATGGCGGAATTTGCGTTCTATGAACTGACTTTAAACTAGCTTGTTCTACAGATGCTAGCCAGGTTAGGTGTACCAGATAGATAGAAGCTGCACAGCTGGATTTGGGGGCAGGGGAAATATAAAACAACTCATACATGGCTGGGCAAAGTTAATCATGGAAAAGCAGGAACATAAAGGTTAAGTTAGCTTTTACTCCACATGTTTTAAAAGCATCTCAGGTTGATTAAAAAAAAAAAAAATCAAACCTCAAACAAACCCCGACACAACTCCTGCTACAGAACAACACAAAACAAGAGGAATAGTATCCACTTACACCCAGTGGCGGAAGGCCTTCCACAATATTCTTCTTCCCAGACAAAAGATCGGACACAGGTCTCTTCTTTAATGAATCTTTCCTTACTCTGTATCTCCCTGATGTCGTAAGATCAGATTCTGACATAGATGGAGTAAGCAGTCCTTCCCCTCTTCTCTGCACCTGACTTTCTACTAGTAAATGAATGGGGCTCATGTCTTTCACTCTCTTTTCTGTCTCTGTAATATGTAATCTAGGCTCAAGAATATGCAAAGGGCCAGCAGACGAAGCTGCAGAGCTATAAGGGTAGCTGAGTACTGAATCATGAGAATAACCACCCATAACAGATGAAAGTTGAGTTTGATCTTCAGGGAGGGGAGAAAGGCTTGCACTAGCCTTGTTTTCTTCTTCAAATTCTTCTTCTTCCTCACTACTGTGAATCAGCATAGTGGCATCTGAAAGGGTTTTCTTATGATCACTGTTTACACCCTCTTCTTGCTCACTTTCTTTTTGCTTTGTTCTTTCCATCAGAATGTTGGGCTGTGACCCTTCTGAGATAACTCTTGGAAGAGCCACATCTGCTGCAGAAGCTGACATGGTCCTCTCTTTAATTCTTATTCCTTCGAAGCTGGGAGTCAAGCCTGCTATTTCAATACTGTTCCTTTTCTGCAGCTGGGTATGGCGTGCCGACGTTAGAGGTTCACTGACTTCCTGAAGAGAATGTGCCACAGGCAGGCTGTCTTCCTGAAACGTCTGGACAGAATGGTGCACTCGCCTTGTGATAAGATCCGGATTACTGCTGCTAATGTAGATATGTCGTGAAAGGTCTGGAGTACTATTTGCAGGTCTTGGGTATGGGTATGGGGGAGGTGGTCGATAGACTTGGGTCTTCATTATATTTGGTGCTGGATAGTCCTGAGCCTGGAGCTGCACATTTGTCAACTCAGGCACACTGACTGCCCCAACAACTGGGCGCTTTTCAGCAGGATAGGGATAGGGTGATTGACTGTGAAAACTGTAGTTCAGGTTAAACGGATAATGGTTAGACTGTGGTGAAGCGAAGTGAGCATGTTCTCGTATTTCAGGTTGACTGTAAACTAAGGCATCAGGCCTGCTGTAAGCATATGAATTGCTGATGTTAAGATTTCTCATTGAATGACTCTGCCGATCTGTGTGCACCATTCCCCTGTTGAGCTGTCTCATCACAGTTTCATAGTCTGGTGTGGGACGATAAGAGGGCGGTATTAGTGCACTATGTCTATGAGATGGTACATAATCAGTTCTGAGGACATCACTTCCAGTAATGCTTGGGTTAGAGGACATGGGGGATGGCTGCAAGTAATGTTGTGGATTGTTCAAGGAGTTCGTGCTGTGTGCACTATAGACACTACCATTGCGGATCCGACCAGTGTAGTCATGAGGGGCTCTATCCAAGCTAGTCTGAGAGTGACAGTAGTATCCATTCTGATTGCTCACAAAGAGGTTATCTGAAAGTAAAGTTTAAAAATAATATGTCCAAGACATCAAAGAAAGATATCTTTCTATTAAGACATAGCTAGCAAATGTTTCAATTTTCAAAATTTCAGTTATTCTTAGCTATGTATTGAAATGGGAAGGAAAGAAAAAAACCAACCCAAAACCAAAACAATCCCAGCTTTTGTTGTGGATAATGAAGGTATGTATACCACAATAACCTACTATGTTCATTTAGATGATGCAAATTCCTACTGGAAAACACCATCTCAGTGTAAAAATGGCTTTCTTCTGCTTATGATAGGTCTGCTACGTTTCAGACCAAGTTAAACAAAATTCGTACCAATCTTAAACAGTGACACCTGAAAGAAAGAACATCTACACCAGGGTCTGCACTGGTCTCATGAGATCAGTTAAACAGCAAGAGACCACAGTCTACATATGGTTGCTGTATATGCTATCATAGCTAACTTTGCTCATGTCCCATAGGAAAGGATATAGAGGAGCAGTGGCTGAGGGAACTGGGATGTTTAATCTGGAGAAAAGGAGGCTGAGAGGAGACCTTATTGTTCTCCAAAACTACCTGAAGGAGGTTGTAGCAAGGTGGGTGTTTGTCTCTTCTCCCAAGTAATAAGCAATAGGACAAGAGGAAATTGTCGCAAGTTGCATCAGGGGAGGTTTAGACTGGACATTAGGAGAAATTTCTTAATTGAAAGGGCTGTCAAGCATTTGAACAGGCTGCCCAGGGAAGTGGTGGAGTCACAACCCCTGGAGGTGCTTAAAAGACATGTAGATGTGGTGCTTAGGGACATGCTTAGGATTTGGCAGTGTCAGGTTAATGGTTGGACTCAGTGATTTAAGGGTCTTTTCCAACATAAATGATCCTATGATTATATGATTCGATGATTGTATTTCACATTAGCCTAAATGCCTCTATGCACTTCAATAAGAGCTGTAGTATAAACCTGCCCCATGTTCACCTTATGACTTTATTCAGCTCTAGCTAAAGTAGCTGTAAGTGCAAATTATACCCTTTCCCTTCTAAACTTATGTAGCGTAGCCTTGGATTTAATGAACTTACCTTGGGATGATGCATATGGTTCAGTATAATGACCATTGTAATGAAGCTGAGGTGGTGGAGGCATCATATAAGGCTGAGGCTTGGGCTAAGAAAGCAAGCGCCTTATTGTTAGTTAAAAACTCATCATTTATTTTAAAAATGTCTTGAGGATCTTTTTATATGTAATGCATAATATTATATATACAATATATAATGTATAATACACACACACAAACACACAAAGCCTTAATCTTAAACCCTTTCTCTAAATCTGCAGAGGTGATTTTCCTGTGAGGTCATACAAGAAACAATAAAAAAAAAAAAAGAAATCAAAACCAAAATTACACACCCAAGACTGCACCTTGCCATCTGACATCTAGGAGAGTCTACTAGATACAGAGCAATCAAAATAAAACCAGAAGTGTTTAAAATATTTTTCACAGCAATTACTGTAATTCCATAATTTGGATATTACATAGCAGCTTTTTCTACAGGTCAGAAACAGTTCCTCACATATTACACTCATCTTTTTCACTGTTCATTTTACTCCGCTGAAGGAAACTATTGCCTGAATCAAAGTCAAATGAAATTCATGAAAATGCAAAAATAAAATTATTTGCTGTCCTTACCATAGACATCCTGGACGAAGACCGCCTTCTAACAGGATTCACTGTAACAGTCTGGGTTTGTCTACAGAAGGAGTTTTATGGTGAGAAATTCTTCACAACAACACCAAGACCTATTTCAACCCTTGAAAAGTGATCCCAAGTTCAGCTCAAAATCACTCTACATTTCTTGGAGTCAGGCCCCAAGTTGAATAGTTCTCCCCAACTGTCTCAAATAGAAAGAGCTGTGTGCATAAACCACCATCACAAACAGTATGGGCAGAATCACAGAGCCAGGATGAAAAATACGTCAGTTACTTCTTTGCCTATTTTCTACGAAGCGTAAAAAGAAGATGTCCCTGAAGCACTGCAGCAGGGCAGAAAAAGCAGCAGAGTAACTAGGGACTACTTCCAAATTTGAACCCCATGTAAAATCTGACACCGTAAGTTACCTGTTCGACAAGACTAGACATGAAATTGTTTACAGAATGTAAAGTTTTAGATGTTACAAGAACGGGAAAATGTGACTATACTGCACGAGCATTTGCATGTTCTAACATTCAAGCTAACAGCAATAAATTTTCATAAATTGTTGGACTGCCTCCAGGATATAAGGTCCGGAAACCTTGAGGTCCTTTTTCCCCATCTTATGCTGCACTTCTGTTCTGCCCCTTGTAGCAAGACATAGGTCAAGAGATGGCACAGTAATACAAATGCAGGAACAGCCACATTTCAGAAAGAAAGATGATTTTTCAGCTCACCCTTTGGGAAGTGAAGGACGAGAAAGGGTTGGAAAGCGTGGAAGGGAAAGAATGAGGGAAGATTTCTGAGAGCCCTCCTCAGATGGAGAGTCCAGGGAGTCTCTAAAGACAACGTATGTACAGATAAAGAGAAAACAAAACAAAACAAACAACAAAACCTGAACTTAATACAGGCACGCATAAAACAGTTTTTAGCAAGAGGACCAGATGACAGGGAATCTTAGACTAGAGATAATCAGAAAAGATTTTTTGAAGACTTTACTTATTAGTAAAACCATGTTGAGATGAAAGGGTTAAAATGAGTAATCCTGGACACTGACATTCAATACAAAACCACGTAACTAACATTATTTGGATAGCAATGCAGAAGTCCCACGAATGCACTACCTCTACCAAAAGGCAGCCAGGTTTACAAGCTTAGAGGTATGAGGTCCACACTGTTCCAAATTCATTTTGCTCTTCTAATGTAAATCAGCATTGAACACACTAACGAGTTACTGTAGTGCAAAATATTCCATCATCTTTCCACTGGCCTGAGTAAAATTTGGACCAACCCCTCCATAGGTATCTCCTCCCATACAATCCTGAACTCCATGAACATTTGCGAATCATGCTTTTTTTAATGACAGACTATTCACTGGGTCTAATTCTCTATTCTTTTACTGAAGTAACTTAACTGAAGGAAAGCTGTACCAGTGGAGGAGCTAAAATTCCAGTCCTTGATTTACAAGTTGGAGATCAGCCCATTTAAATTTAATTTGATGAATTGTATTAAATTTACTTTGCACTGGTGCTACTTGAGCTATACAGATTCCATGGATATCCAAAGGACCACATACCTCTCAGCTGTCAATCCAGCACATTTCAGGAGTGCTTCACATACACTTCCCGCCCTTCTAAAGGCCTCTAGAGTGCCCTTTCAGAGCAGTTCACCCAAACCCAGGCCAAAATCCCAGTGACTCCAGTAGCTCACAAACATTCTAGTAAGAGTAGCCCCTGAAGCAACTAAAACCTGTCACAGCACTGAGACCCAGCAGCATGGGCCAAACACTGTTACATTTGCTAAGATTTCAGTGTTTAATAGTATCTTCTGTATAAAGCGGAACACATTTGAGAAACCCGTAGCAAGTATTTTGTCAAAAAAGAAAAAAAAACCCAACTTGTTAATTTCTACCATCTGAAAAGGACAGTAAAGACATCACAGAGGTTATAGAAGATTTCACTTCCTTATGGAAGCTTCAAGGGCACCAAGAGTTCTGGTAATGTATTCTACTTACAGGCTGCATTTATTTAGTCTGTAAAATTTGTGTCTAGCCACACACATCCTCCACACATATTTTGCTGTTTCCATATCTTCCTGCCAAAAAAAACAAACCCAAAATTTGTATATTAAGCCAAATATGCATACCCTTTACTTGCTTTCAGACAAGCCACTGAAATTTTTAAGATTAAATTATTAGTGACTAATTTAATTTCAATATAACTTCATTACTGTCACCAGGTTCTCCCTAAAACTGTACTTTGTGGATGTGAACATTCATTCTAGCCTATTTTGTTAGATTTATGCAAGTTGAAAGTAGGAGCCTTTTGTTGAAGACACTCTTATCAGCAATAAAACTAACATTGTATGTTTACAGTATATGTATATCATGCCATAAGATTGTCAACAGCTGTCTTTTTGACAAAGGCAACTTGTAGATGCTACACAGAATTCCGCAAGGGATGACGTGGTCCATTGCAGCAAAGTTCTAAGATGTTTAACTTTCAATGCCACTGATTTAAGTCAAAAAACTATGATAGAAATTTTCTTAGAATGGATGAAAATGTTTATGACCATCGGAACCAAACTTGTCAATGTACTAAACATCAAAGGACAGATTTTTAATGCCTTCCTGCAGAAAGCCACCCAGAGACAGAATTATTACTTTGGATTTACTCATACAGTTCAAAGTTGCTAAAATAGAAAAAGAAGGTTTTATCTTTGAGTTAAATTAGCAGTCTTAATTTGTTTTTATTTACTGATGCCTTAGTGCAAAAAACAGAAGTAAAAATCTACTCACAGTTTGGAATTGGATTGTCTCTTCTTTGTTTGCCAGCTCTAATGCGAAAAAGGATTTGTTGTGGGACATGTTGGCAATATCATGCCACCTGCAAACAAAGGAGATAATAGAACATGACTGTCAAGCTCTGATTTTCAAACCACAGAAGATGCAACTGAAGAACAGAATCCCCACCAAGAATATAAAGAACTGAGGACAAATAAAAAGTTCATCAATCTACCTGAGTAAGTTGCAGACCATCACTTCCATATCCATTCAATGGCTGCTGAATTAAAATATGTATATGACTTTTTTGAAGATGTGCAACATGTACACTAACAAGTTTATTACTTGTTTTGTTGTTGCGTTTGGGGTTTCTTTTATCAAATTTAGACAAATTTAGTTATCAGTAAATTATAATGTCCCAAGTGCTTGAAAACAAACCATACACTTTAGGGGATGGGGGGGGATGGGGGGGGAATCTACATTCAACAAAGCCATTAAGGCATGATTATACATATTTTCAAGAACTCTCTTGCATATTGACAAATGAGAAAAATTTTAATCACAAGAAATATAATACCATTTATTTCTTCAACTTCTTGTCAAATACAGATGTGGTTAGATCATTAGTATTGTGTTAGTTTAAATAAAGCCTATATCATTGATTTATTAAAAGAATATTCTGCAGAACACAAACACAGGAAAAAAAGCACCATCTACACACAGGACTCCCTAAAGGTATTTATATGACTTCCATTTTCATCACATAGATGGGGCTGATAGCATTTTCTATAGTCAAACACACGTCACATCTATCACATTCCTCACATTCATGCTACTGAGGAACACACCTAAAATGTGATGTGCACAAAGATATTTTAAGAAAGAACAATACTAACCTAAATACAACAGGAGGACGACCATTTTTGTGTTTCACAAAGATACCATCAAGACACGCTCCAATGAATATGTCACTTCCTTGGCTGTCCTGTATGAAGTTGCAAAATATTATGCAAATACAGAAAAAAGTCTTTGAAAGAAAAGTTACATGACAAGCAACTGCTTTAACAATTCTGGGTGAGAAAAAGGGAGGTGTGGCTTAGGGTTTTCTTTCTTTTTGGCAGGAAGTAACCCTTTTTACATAGGAGAAAAAGGAACTGAGACAAAGATTAAAGCCCTGTTTACCTTTGCAGGATAGGTCTCTTCACCGTAGCCCTCCATTCTCTCTACTTCTTGCATGTACAGCATTTCTGCATCAGGAGGCGTAAGGCCTCTAAAAACGAAAATAACAATCAGCAGTACTGTCAATAAGAAAAAATCATCTTTGTTTTTCTCTGACTGACACTGTCAAAAGCTAGAAAAGCATCCAGAAGACGTCCAGACAACCCTCAATCATGCTATTTTCATCTGTCCCAAAGGCTGATATATTTGTCTCAGCCTTTACACTTTGATTCTAGCAACCACTTTATCTCAGACATTTCTAAGGTTAAATGAAAAAAAGATCAGTTAAAATTATAATCTCTGCTTATGGCAGACAAGTATCACATTCTTCTTGACATCTATCATTGTCACCAAATTTTTTCACTGTATCAGAATGATTTTTCTGGGTGTCCTGGGTTCAGCAGTAGCAGTCATTTTTTCTCCTTCTTAGTAGCTGGTGCAGTGCTGTGTTTTTGATTTTGGGCATGGGAACAGCACTGATAGCACCAGTGTTTTCAGTTACTGCTTGGTCATGTTCTGGTCTGACCAAGGACTTTCTGAGCCTCATGCTTTGCCAGGGAGGAGGAGAAGATGGGAGGAAGCAGAGACAGGACATCTGATCCAAACTGACCAAAGAGGTTATTCCATACCACAGCACGTCATGTCCAGGATGTGAAAATGGATATCGGAGACCAGAAGGGTGTGGTGGTGCATTATGGGGTTTGCTGCTGGGGGGTGCACTGGCTGGGTTGGGCTTGGTAAGCAGTTGTATTCTCTTTCCTTGTATTTCTCTTGTATTTCCCTGGTCATTATTATTACTGGTGGTAGCAGTAGTGATTTGTGTTATACCTTAGTTACTAAACTGTTCTTATCTCAACCTGTGGAAGTAGCATTCTTTCGATTCTCCTCCCCATCCTCCCGGGACTGGGGGAAGAAAGAGAGGTGAGTGAGTGAGTGAGTGAGTGAGTGAGTGAGTGAGTGAGTGAGTGAGAAAAACTGTGTGGCTTGGAGGCTTAAACGACGACACTGGGGCATGTGTTCAAGACCTGAATTTCTCCTATTGCAGTATACATGTTAAGTACCAAGATGAAGTTTGATGCTTCACATCTCAGGAAGGAGAGTCTCATTTTCTAAATGCTGAGTTTTAACTATAATGGTTTGAAAACATGAGAAGATCTGTAGGTAAAAGTAATTTTTTTTTAATTAGACCACTTGGCAAAGATAGTTTTCTCACAGACTTACACTAGTGTCACAGGGATTAAAAGCTTGTTTCCCTATCTACCTCAGCTGATCTCACAAAAGACATTATGTCTGCCTACAAAATGTTGTCATGCTCATTCTTACATCTCTCAATACTTTTTTAATCATCAACCTCTGTTTCTTCACTTTTTCCTAATGTTATGCAGATTAAGTTTTCTTTGCTGAACCTTAACCATACAATCTTCTTACGAAAGTATTTCAAGGATAAATGGATTTGAAATTTTCAAACTGCTCTTTTAAAACAATACAGGAAGAAAAAATCAGTATTACTCACATAGTCACAAACATTTTTTCACTGATGAATTGACAACGGGGAATTTAACTTTCCTTTGTCTTGAACTACTGCATCTTAGCTACCTTTTATTTTAGATCCTAAGCATTCTGGCACAGTAACTGTCTCCATATTTCTACTGCCGTCAGTATCTGCCAATGTTGTTTATCAAGGAACATGCTTACTGGGGTCACAACTTCCTATAAACAAGTTTCAGAAACATGCAGATGAAGCTATACTATTAAATTGTGTCTGTATTCTTCATTTTCAAGCAGAACCCTCTCATTTATTTTACTGGTCATTCTGTTCTCTTTTCACTTTCATTCAGCAAGAAAAAAATAATTTCAATACAGACGTACCAGTGAAAAACTCATTTAAACAGGAGGTGAAATTAGTCCAACTCATTCCTAATGTCCTGAGCTACTGAACTAATCACATCAAAATTAAGTAATGAAGAGTATTAGAAATGTTACCTGTACTTCTGATGTAGCAAGGCAACTTTCTGTGTTGCTTCTTCCAGTAATTTTTCTTCTTGTAGCCAACCCTTAAGGTAAGATAGTATTTATAGAATGAAATACAGAAGTTCTACAAAATTACATTTAGTTATAGTTTCTTTACACTGGCAAGTCAACCCTCCACTATTCCTGTAGCTTAAATGCTGTAATATGCACACAAACAAAACCAAAAAGTGCAAGTACTGTTTTGAAGTTTTACTCACTTTTCCATCTCCACCCCAACCTTCTTTTCAGTGCAATATACAATAAAATGAAAAAGACCTTGCAACATCTTTGCTTCTGTGTAATATGACTCACTCTAGTCTCAAAGAAAAGCTTTACTGAGTTGGACAATCTAGGGAGCAGTAAACTGAACATATTATAGTGTCTTTAATAGCTTGCATTTACCAATCTAAAGAAAGATTTAAATCTATCAATTTAAGAATTTACATTTATCAATTTAAAGTAAGTACTTACCACTGGAAACAAAGCATATCTTTGTAGGAACTCCTGAGATTCATACTGATCATAGTCTCCAAAATCAGCTGAAAAATAAAATATTTCTTGGATTCAAACATTTGTAACGAAATGATTCAATACCTGATTAATTGCAGCAGGATCTCCGAGCAGCAAATCTCCATCCTACTGAACTATGATCTGAAATCAAAACAACGTAACAAACTAACCAGCGATGTTTATGATAAGGAAAACTAAAAACACATCCCACCTTTTTTAACCTTGTTCTGAAAAACTGATAAGGTTCCTTGTGGACAGGAAAGGAGAAATGATAAAACAATCAGAGTGGTACTCCAAGCTCCTTAGTTCCTTGGGGTTTTAATTGTTTAATTTTTTAATCCCAGAGTAGCTGAGGATGGAAGGGGTCTAGCCCTAAGCAGTCAGCTACAGCACACTGTCTCAAAGCTTTCTCTGGTCAAATTTTGAATACAGCAGATGGAAACTTCACAGCTTCTCTAGGCAACCTATTTCCAGTGTCTCACTACTAGCATTAACAGAAAACTTTTATCACATTTAGACAGATTTAATATATTTCATCTTGCATCCACTGCCTAAGAAAAGTCTGGGTCCATCTTCTTTACTCCCTCCTGTCAGATACTTAAATTACTTGCAGAATAGCACCAATACACTGCTGTAACTTGCAGCTGCACTCAAACACTGCACAGACACACAGAAAGTGGGACCTAGAAGCCTTCCCAGACTCTGGGACTTAATAACAGGTTTGATATTAATAAGTTTTGAATTTGTGTCATGTCAAATGGCATCCCAAGGAATTTGCCTCATTTTCGATTTCCAGGAAAAAGCTAACCAATGCTTCAAAGAAGAGAAATAAAGCAGTCTGTATTGTAAAAGCCATGTACCAGTCTCAAAGGAGAAACTGTGAAACAGCAGTTGGTATGGAACAGCTGCTTCTAGAAATATAAACACAAACCCCAAGAATACAGACCCATCCATAACAGTATAATTTTAGAGACATTAGGAACCAAATTTGTATTCAGGATTAACAATTAACATGCAAGTTATTTCTGATGAAAGGGGAGGACTTGTGACATGCTACACCAATACAGCACTTGAGATAAAGCAGTGTTTAGAATTAGCCTATGATAATTATTTAAAAATCAGATTATTCCTGAAGTGAGTTACCTGAAACAGCAAACAACCACTTCTGTTCGTTCATCAGCTCAAATTAACACATCTACCTCATATAAGCAACTGCAGTCACTGGAGCACATTAATTAACCTGTGCTTTTTCTAACTTCTTTTTTCAGTGTTTCATAATCACATATAGTTTCTCTCTTACACGAGACTGAAAAGGAATATGAAAGCTAAAAGGATAAATATTTTCCATCTGGAAACAGGATTATACTGAAATATTTCTATAAACAACTCACTGAGCAGAGAGACATTTACACTGTCCAAAGACATGAAAATAACAAAGCAAGATTTTGTCAGTTGAAAACCATTAAATCCTGGCTTAGATTAAACAGATTCACAAATTCATTAAACAGATGCATTATACAAACAAGGTAATAACATAATTCACCATATTCTACTGGTAACCACATTTTCAAAAAGCATAAACATATTTAATGTGATACTACCAACAAATGCATAAAAAAAACCAAGTCGTATGTGCTGCCAATGATTTTAAGTCCCTTTCAATTTTTGGCAGATTTACATTTGCTGTTAGATGTTCTGCAGTGGCAATTGTGGTGCGGCAATATACAAACACTAAACAAAGCTGCTGCCATTAAAAAACTTTCATTTTGAGAGATTTAAGACCTAAGAAGCATGTCAGCAGGGAATACCAGACATGACCAATGCAGGTAGACTTAGAACTGGTGGCACTCTGGTGTCTACTGTATCCCATCTAACCCCACTCAGGAAAAATAAATCTGCTATTTTCATGTAGGTATCACAGAAATGGGTCTTCAGGAGCGATTTGAACACAGAAATTGTTAACAGTCCTGCATACTAACTTGAAATAATCTTACATGTTAGGATACTTGGGAGAAAACGTGGAGATAAAAGTACATTCAAGTTTGATTTAGTAAAGCATGTTTGTTTCTTTTGTTACCATGTCAGAATAAAGCGTCTTTATTAACAGAATCAGATGAAAGGTCTGTAAGTAGACAACTGAAGTCTTTGCCCCCAAAGAAACTCTGATGTCTTATTCAAACCCAGCTCCGTGTTAGACACCCAGGCACGCCTCTGAGGACTGCACAGAAATGCCAGAAGTTCAGGCCCACTGATCCCACTGTTTCCCCTCTTCAGCACATGCAAGGAAGTTCTAAGGAGTAAGTCTTCCATAACTTATGGAATTCAGTCTCTGAGTGATAAACAGAAAAACTGCAATAGAAAAATACATCAGCAAAGCTTCTAACGCAGCATTAGCTAATTAGCACAACTTACCCTGAACAGCTAAACCAGCCAGATGTATTGCTTGTTCCAGCGTGCAAGGAATGTTGCCCTCCAAGATATCTTTCTTTAATTGCAAATAATACTGATACCTACATAAGGAAAAAAGAAAAAGCTAATATAATGGTCTTCTTTAAAGAGAATGCAGATAAACATGCCTACATTTCCTATTCCTCTCGGCATTCCCCAGTTTTTGTGGAGGGCAATCCTCCTCACCATTCAGACCCTTTATGGTTTTTGTTAGCTCCTCCCTTAGCTTTCATACATCACTGCAGAATCAAATACTGCTACCTCTTGAAACAAAAAATCTCCACAATTTCTACTTACTACCATACCCTATTTTTTAATTATTTTTACCTCTTCTGTAATATTTTTATTATCTCCTCTTTACAATGTTCAGCACACTGGTGGTGTTCAAGGCACTGCTGCTGTACTGCTGAATTCCCTTTCAACAGATCCAACACTGCACATCCCTTCAATCACAATCGTAGCTTTCATTTCTGCATTACAACTTCCGAGTACATTTTGTTCTTACTTTCAAGACACCATTTTTTTTCCTTTAATATGACCTTTTCCTGGGTCATCTCTTGTATGTGCAACCACTACTAGGTGTACCATTTGTCCACACACTGAACCACTAAGTTTCTTGAATTCTTCTGCCTCTTTCAGCCATCCGCAAAACACCCTATCTTGAGCACAAAACACTTCAAAATGCCATTATAACACACACCTTGCCAAGAAGGACATTTGTCTTCAATAAATCAAGTTTTAAAAGCTGCTTAACTTCCTCGTATTTTGCATTAACTCTTGGGAAGTAAGGCTTTAATACTGAGAACATGGAAGCATCCAGTGATTAGAAAAGTTAGGTGAACTACACACAGATATTCATCAGGCTAAAAGGCAACTTTCTTCCCTCACTATTTAACCAGCCTGTTACATAAGGTGACATTTTATAAATATTAGCTGGAGTCTTCTGGATCCTGCTACAAAAGAGCAGTATGCTGTATGACAGTAGTTAACACCCTTATACAACACACACAAGAATAGCTGGGCCTAAACTCAGGCCTTAGAAAAAAGGGAAAGAAAAAGCCACCACATATCGAGGCATTTAGGGAAATAAATCTTCCCAGTCCAGCAGTGGAACATAAGCTCTGTCCATAGAACTGTTATTAAAAGTAAACATGCAGATGAAGAATCTTGGCACTACCTTGTGATAGTACAAATACCATCCCTTTTGTCCATTTCCATCTCCTGGTATGCATTAAACAAAATTTTCTTCAACACGCTCAATCTCATTTATATTGAAATGTCATGAAAAAAAACACTGACTTCTGAAACTAATCCAGACTCTCACTACTGTAAATCAAAGAAAGTACCATCCTCTAGGACTTCAATATAAGGTCGGCAAATGAATTCCTGCCTTCTACACTGCAAAAACGCTATTAAAGCGCCAGCATAAACATTATATTCTTTAATACCAGAGAAGAATAAGCAAGGTCTTTCCAGCAATGTAGTACTCAATGCAACATAACATGTATCTTCCTGCAATGCATCCTAGCACACCAACAAGCACAGAATCAGAACCAAAGACTAAAAAAAAAAGAAGACAAAATAAAGAATTATTTTTTAAGCCAGTAAAACTGCCAAGAGAAAGCCCCACACTTAACACTTTTCTAGAAAGAAAATATTAACACAGGTATTACACATAAAAAAGAACTCTAAAGCTGTGAGGCACTGAGCAACACATTAAAGCACCAGTGTCTGCATGAAGGAGCTTACCTCCCTGAAAAGCTTTCATACCAGAATTACTGGGAAAGGTCTCTGGAAAGGTATTCTAGCACCAGAGTATATAAAGACAGTTTCATGTAATCACAGAAAAAATTAAGCTGGAAAGGACCTCAGTGATCATCTGGTTTAACTCCTCACTCAGAGTAGGACCAGCTTGAAGTTACCAGCTTGAATGGGTTAATTGACACAAACACAGATTTCTGAAATAACCAATATATGTTTGTAATCCAGTTTGTACTCATTTGCCTGTTAAAAATAATAACTAAATCAGAAAAACTATATACATTAAGGTCACTACAAGCCAATGTATAGGCCCATAGGAATAACAGGCTACTATATGCTCAATTTCACTTTCCCCCTGCAGTCAGCACCGCTTCTGTGATGTTACCCAAATTCACAGTAGAAATGGATATATGATATCAAAGCTAACATCCATCCTTACTGTCCAGTGATACACAAAAAGAAAAGTCACAAACTGAAACTTAGCCTGTAGTTTGCCAATGTATTGTACTGAAAGTACATAAAGTACTGAAAGCAAAATAGAGGCAAGAACAGCTAAATAAAATCTGAATGTGCTTTGTGCAGGACAGTTTTCCTCAAAAGCAACAGATGGCTCTTCAAAACAGCACCACCAAAACAAAAAAACAAAACAACAAAAACAAACAAAAGAAAACAAAGACAAAGGGAGGAAAACAATTAAAAGTCTAATCATACAAGTATTGCTGAAAAAAAGCCTATTACTGAAAACAGTTTTCAATACCTTTCTAAGATCGCATATTTTAAATATTCAAAGACGAATTAAATACACAGTTTGAACAGAAATTCTGCCTAAAATAATCACTTCCACTTCTGTAGAGGGGCATGTGGGGGAAGCAGGCATTTTTTAATTAGCCATATATTTCAGAATGTTAAAAGCAAAACTACAGACACGTGTATGAAGTTTACCTGGTAATCTCCTGCTGAAGCTGAGAAACAGTAGGCACATAGAACACTACTCCAAAATACACAGTCGGCTCTAAGGCATATTTGTCCAGCTGCTTTTTCAGAGGCTTGTCCAAATCTACCCATCTGCGCTGATTCTGCTTATTATAATACCACAGACTGAAATACGTAATCTGAAAAAGAGTCATTTCAATGATGAGAAACAGTTAATATTAACATAGTAGATAAAATATATTGCATGAAAGCCTTGCTACTTAGAAGTGAAGGCTTGAAAACACTAATGCTATGGAGGTTTGAAAACTTGGAGAACTGGAGAGACATTTAATATCACAAGCACACTACTTCCAGATAAGCAATCCATGTACATAAGGTCCCCTACCTAAAAAATTACCAAGCCTATTAATTATTTGCAATAGTCCCTGACCCTGTTCTGGCAACTCACAGGTATTAGTAGTAAGCATTTATGTGTGACAGAAAAACTAAAGGAAGTGAGGAGGGCAAATAAAAAATTACATTGGACAGTGTGAAAGCAAAGAATGGCTTCTCTGGGGCACTGGCAAGCAGGCACACATGGGATGCCGAAGGACAAAAGAGCACATGACAGCTGGTCAGTCAAAGACAAGCTCATTAAAGTACATGTATGGCTCATCCCATGAGCAAGACGATGCCCAGATGCAGCAGCAAGCTTCCTTGCTTGAGCAAGCAACTCTTCACCAAGCCAAAGCGAAAATACAGTATGTACCAGAACAGACTGCCCAAAGAGGCTGAGGAATGTCCATCCCTGGAATGTCAAACTCCCACTGGACAACATCTTGAGCTACACAACCTAACTGATTAGATTTCTGAGAAGGAGTTTGGACCAGAGTATTTTCCTATCACTCCTAACCTAACATTTTTCATTTTTATCACTCATAACCTAAATTTTCCTAACACTAAAGAGCCATTCAAATTTAAATTTCTCCACTGTGTTTAAACTGATTAAAATCTGCTCCTGAAGTATTCATTTCACTCAGTTCTGGACCAACAAACAGATACGGACTGGAAAATACTCCTGTCATTATCATAGCAAAACTAGAAATTGTAATTACAAATTTATTAATCAAGGGAGGGAGATGAGGGAATGCTACAAATTACCAATTGCATCTGTAGGCACTTACATGAGAATTCTCCAAGTCCTTTCTACATTATCATACTCAGAAAAGGTAGAAATATGAACGCCTTTAACCCAACACTTCATATATTATCAGATGTTTTAAACTTATACAAAATAAAGTAATCAAGGATAAAGTTTTATAAAACATAAGTTCATCATAGTGATTTTTTATAGCAATAATTTCTATTAATTAGACTTAGGAAAACTGTCTACCTAGCAAACAAAGTATTCACTGTTGTTTTTCCAAAAGCTCTAGCATTTTAATGCTTCATGGAGCACAGATTTGAAATTCACATGGGAGCAACAGCTGGTAGTAAAGGCCACTTTAGTACTTTCCTGTGAAAACTTGCCTATATACACATCTGTAAAAATCATGTACATACATCCTCTTACTTTATAGCCTGAACAGGATGAAGAGTCTACTCTTATGGGATTCTGGCTATTCCTTACAGCTCCAACAGGCTGACTATGAGTGTAACAACCACGGCATAGGCAGGTATGCTACATCCCAAGCTTCAGGGATAGCAGTGAAGATCAGTGCTCTGTATCAGCACAGATCACAAAATAATTGCAGGCACAAAAATCAAGGTTTAGCATTAAAGAAATAAAGGCTTTTATTCCATAAAAAACATTTTCTCTGCTAAATTAGCAAAACTGGGAAATTTGAGCCAATTGTAATGCACCATATTCTTTTGACGTTGCATACTGGCAAAAGGTACTACTTTGCCCCTCTCTAATCTAGCATCAACAGACTTTTAAGTGATTGTGGCAGGTTTTGGTGTTTTTTTTCATCCAATGTTAAAAAAAAAAAAAAATCCTCTAAATTAAAATTACTGTTCCCATGTATTCACAAAAACAGCACTCAGAAGATAAAAAAAAAAAAATCTTAGGATGAAATCTGCTCATTTAACCTTAATGTAGATTCCCTTCTGCAAACTCTAAGACAACTCTGCTCCTATCTGCAAAAAGGCAGGCTGTAATACAAAATTAAATTGAAATAGAACCATTCATAGAAGAAAAAAAAAATAACAACAACAGTCTTTCAGTATAGGAGAAGATAGGAGAAGGGGTAATGGCTTTAAACTAGAAGAGGGTAGACTGATACCTGGAGAAAAGGCAGAATGCTGATATATACAAAATAGTTTCGTGCTTGGAAAGCTTAAAAATTGACATATAGAAACAGACTGTATTCCCACATTGCAGAGTTCTCTTGTAAATCAAATTCTACAAACCAATTTTTTCACAGGTGGACACTCTGTTGTCTTTACTTCTGACTTCTGAAAACCAAGGGTCAAATTTAAGAAGTCATAAATACTTCCAGTTTCAAAAGATTAAAGGAATATGGCTTTGTATACAAATACTATAAACAACGTTTTCTAAATTTCTCACTCTAAGTGCATTAAGTTTGCTGATACCTTGGAAAACATTTGCTTTTATTTCTCTGCTTCAATCTGCCGACCATAAAATGTAGTGTGTGGTAATCCCCAGCACCCAACAAAGATATTGAGAAGACAGTTTCTCAAGATTCCACAAGATGTTAGGAACTGTAACAGTAGCACCAAAGAGGCTCCATTGCTAAAGAAATACTATGTTAACTCTAACATCACACACTGAAAAGGCTAAAATGTACCAAATGACTAGTCCTCAATCCTTCCTCAGACTGAATGAGGAAAGGAATGGATGCAAAAAGTTGTATCTCTTTTTCATTACAAGACTGTTACCATCATGTGCACAATCACAGCAGCCGAAGTCAGAGTGTGATGCTGACATTCTGTAACTTCAAAGTGCTATAAATGTAATGTATATATAATGCAAGACGGTAAATAAATTACAGGACCAAAAAATAAAAAAAAAAAAAAACCAACCCACAGTTGATCTATATGACATGAGCTATTTGATCACACTTGCTAGGAAGAGCTCAAAAAAGAAGGCCTACTGCGCTGTCCTAGCCCACCTGCCCAACAGGTCAACCACATCAGCCCTGGGCTGAGTGCGACCAGAAATGCTGAATCACAATCTTCTGGATGAGTGCAGAGGCCATGGCAGAGACTGAAACTTAAGGGGAACAGCTACAGAACCACAGAAGCACACCAACAAAGCTGAAAGAAAGACTCTCTGACGTAAGATACTCCTGGTTCTATACCCTGAAGTCTAAACTGATGTAGAGCCTATTGTTAAGACATGATGATCATCTGCACTGGGCTGTTTCTTTAAAAGACCTTTTCTTGCCTACACACAGCACAGTAATTACTGGCACAACAGACTAAGAAAAATGTTTCTGCATATTAAAATATTCTCTGGAATCCAGCATATCTTTAAATAAGATTTTTCTGCCAAAATATTTTCCCTTACGAACTCCCCCAGTCTGGACTATCAAAAATAAAATGAAAACCAAGCAAACACTGTGGACCAAAGCTTGTCTTCTGACTTCTATGCAAACCTTTTACTTGACTTCAAGGGCAGAATTTGATCCTGTGAGTTTTCAGAGGAGCTTATGCACCCTGGAATATTCGCACTGATTAAAATAGAATCCATTTTTATTCATTGCTAAAACATTTTATTATTAGCAGCTCAGGACAACACCCAATGCTAAAAAGAATCTCATGACATAATTCTTCAAATATGTTAAGCTGTTAAGATTAACACTGCTTTGAGGTTCATTTATTTTAGTGACTTATTCATGACCCAACCCCTCCGAAGAAAATCAAATAGAAATAAAAAGAGCATATAATTTCTGCACAGTTACTTTCTATCTAGCTGCTTTCTGTCACCACAGACAGGAATAGTAAGCATTTTTGCATGAAAGTTTAAGAGTCATCAAGAACATAAAAGTACCAAAAGGCCAACACAAGTTTGGTGGGCATGGCGTGATTTCATCTATGAAATAAAACAGATTTCCTAAGCTAAGCAGAGGAGCTTCATCAGGTATGAACACCAGAAAACTACATTACTGTAGGCGGCTATATCACACCTTTCAGCATATGAGAGTACGTATGAACACCAGAAAACTATGTTACTGTAGGCGGCTATATCACACCTTTCAGCATGATATGAGAGTCAGAGAAATGGGGCTGATCAGTCCTAAGAGGCTAAAGTAAAATCTTACTGTGGACTTCAATTGCCTAAAAGCATGGTACAGAGCAGACAGAGCCAGGCTCTTCTTCAAAGTGCATACTGCAAGTATGAGAAGCACTGGGCACAAGCTGTAACGTGGGGAATTCCAATTAGATCAGGAAAAAAATTTCACAAGACTAGCCAAACACTGGAACAGGTAGTCCAAGAAGGTGCCAAATCTCTATTTTAGGAGGCACTCAAACTCACCCAGGCAATCCCTGAGCCACCTGATCCAAGGGGGCCTCTCTGAGCAGAAGGTGGGATCATGCAACCCTCAGAGGTCCCTTACAACTCAAACTATTATGTGATTCTATGTCATTGTAGAATCATTGCTGATAAAGAGAAACAATTGGCTCAGAAATTCTTGGATGTGAATTAAATAACACCTTTTTAAAAAACAGTGTTATCTTTTACAAACCCATTAAAAACTGAACTTTAAATCTTCAAATTTTCATCAGTTTGCATATCCATTGAGCATAGTTTGCTGTTCTTCATCTGTTCTGTAATTTGAAATTGAACCAATGAGATAGTCCTTCTTTCCTGTACCAACTGCCTCATATTAGTTAGCTACAACTAAGTGCTGCATTTCGGTTGATTTTCCTCAATGTGGATCAGCGTCATCCCTAATATAATTCCATTCTGACTCTAATCTAAACATAATTTGAATGTATCAGTTACTCTGATTAGGGGTATAAAACAAAATGTTTTAATATAGGATCTCAGGGTCTATTTTGGTCACGGTTTACACTATCCAGAAATGAAATAAAAATGACAAATGTATACACCAGATATAAAATATATGTAATCTTCTCACTTGAACATAACAGCACCTATTATGATCCTCAAACTCGACTGTGCCTTCTTTTCTTTTTTGGAAGTATTATATAAAGAAAAAGTTATGTTCTCTAGGATTTTGAGAAAACCCTACTGTGTTGTGGATCTTAAAAGGAAAAAGGAAAAAGGAAAAGAAAAAGAAGGAAAAGGAAAAGGAAAAAAGGAAAAAGAAAAAAGAAAAAAGAAAAAAAGAAAAAAAAAAGAAAAAGAAAAAAAGATCATTCTCTGTAAAACTTAAGACTAAAGGAAAAAAAACCCTAACTGCTTTTTGCAGATGGAAGCAGGGGAGTACACACAGACTTCACCACACATTCCCCGAGGCATAGCAATGTTTAAAGTTTACTTCAAACTTATGTATTTCCCAGCTAATTTCCATATCCTATATTATTATTCTCACAAAGCATCTCTCAGGTTACAAACAGACCGAGAAAACAGAGTTGTTTTCAAATTGTTAATAAAATGCTTTTTAAGTAATGCAATCTACCACCTGCCTCAAGGGTGCAGTGACCTGAGGAATCATCATTCTAAAATGTGAGTCAAGAAATAAAAAAAAAAAAATAAAAAAAAATAATGGGGTTTACAGAATAATACGATTAAAATAAATTTTCAGGCTTTTCCTCTTTCACACTGATACATACGAATAAAACAAGCCATAAGGCTCTCCTATAAGAAGTACTAGAAACACCTTCTCATTACCAAAGGATAAGCATGGCAGTTGGACTTGTAAAATCCCAGTTAGCCCAAGGGCTTCACTGTGCCTAGCTTTATTATACACTTAGATACAAAACAGCTCCTGCCATCAGGATATCACAGTTTAAATAAACTGCATGCAGAAGAACTGGGTCAGTAATTCTAGTACTGTGCACAACTGCCAGATACCAAGTGAAAGCTTTACCCTACACCCAATGTTAAGAACTACAGAAGGAGACCAAGAAGCCTTGAAAATTCTCCAGAAACTCAATTCTTATCACAGCAGACAACCTCCTCCACAAATCTTCCCAATCTCTAGGAGAGATAGGATTTGGAGAATCCTTGACTGGCCAGTGTACAAGATCCAAGACTTTCTGGAAGTGGTGGAAAAAAAAACATGAGTCTTGCCAGGTACCAGTCACTGAGTGGAAAGTTGCACTCCTCTACATACTACAACAACTAATTCTTCTTCCAGGAAAAGAAGGACTGCTGGCTAGCGCCACAAAACCCTTTCCCTTTTCCCCATCTTGAAGTTACTCACTTTAGGGTACTTTTGCTTAAACTGTTTTTATTGTTGGAGTACTGACAAGATCTTCAACTGTAGCTGCCACAGGGAGTATTTGCAGGGTAGCTATACGAATACAGGGAGAAGTTTGTCTTAAGTCTTAGTTCTTTCATAAAGGAAACTTTTTTCCAACACATACACAAATATTTTCTCCTAACTACTCCAATATAGGCTTCCTAAATGCTATTTAAATGAAACAGTTGCCAACTATAGCTTATAGCAAAACAGCAGGGATATGAAATAAACAAAATCAATACTTTGCCAGATAATCTGACACATTCTAATGTATTCAAATCAAAACATTGCACAAATCACAATACACTGTTTTACACCCTGCAAATGTCTTGAATAAATGGTCTTTGGACAGGCAAAGCAGATTCTATTCATCAGTACATTGATAAAGGCAAAGTACCTAATTTACAAGCTGAAGAGCAATACCTTGGAAGTGTAGAGAAAACATTGTATCCAACACACATTTTAACCTCTTGCAGAAACAACTCAGTTATCAGCATGACCAAGACATGTAGAAAAATACTTTTTCTAAAAATCATGTTACTTTTTCCCCACCACTGCCCAAGGCTCCAAGAAGGATGAACTTGAATATCTGCTTTTGACTCATGCCTTACGCAGCACTGACATTAAAAGGAGTACCATATTCCCATTCATCAGAAGCTTAAATTCTCATTGCTTCACAACAGGAAAAAGCAAAATTTCAAAATGGTCAAAAAAAACCTAAATAAACTGATATCTTTGCTTCAGAAGAAAACCTCTTCTGTCAAAGTTAGTACAGAACTGTACAGCAATATACAGACATTGTGACATGGAAAAAATAGAATTATATGGTACATCCAAATTTGACTTGACTTAAAAAAAAAAAAAAATCCAAAGAAATGAGTGGCAAGGTGTCCTAGTTGCCTCCAGTGCTTTCATGGAAAAACCTTAGTTTTGTGCTGCTCAGTGCAGCACTACCACATGTAAATCCTACACCTGCTTATATAGCATTTTTCCTTCAGAAAAAGGAAGAACTACAATAATTGCACTGAGGAGATTACTGATTTTTGGCTGACTGCTTTGTCTTTCAATTTATCTTGGTTCATAAATAACAATTACAGCACACTTATAATTAATGCATGTTTTAGATGGAGTCAAGTTTGCTTTTTAATAAAGTATTTTTATCTTTTAAATTAGATTGCACACTGAAGATCTGCATTTTTATACACATTCATCCACGATAATTTCTCATTTTCTACTTTGAAGGAAAATTTAGTTCAGAGAGGCAAGCAGAGCAGCTCAAGTATCAGCACTGCTTCTCCACTTCTTTCTCCAAAGATTAGCTAAAATTTTGTCAGACTTTGATACAGGGTGTAAACATAATTATGTTAGTGATCCTTCTGTCATGACTTGGCCCAACTTTTCTGTGCCAGTCAATATGTTTACTGATACATATACATGTAAGAATATTTACAGTTGCACTTGGTCTTATTTTAAAAACTCTTTACATACGCACAACACACATTTAAAAAACCATGACACTGAATTAAAGGCATTTTTTGTGTTTTCTCCAAACAGCAGCTGATATTTTAGAAGTTTTACAGCATAGTTTAAGCATTTCTGAAGCACTGTTTCAGAACTTCAAAGTTATTCAGGCTCCGGATAACCTTGATTCCTTCTTCCCCATTCATGTCCAAAACAAACACAGGAACTTGCATATGCACAATACATACTCTTCACAGAAGTTCCCTACCATCAGTTCTTGTACTCCAGCCCAGATCTCTACACAGTAGAGGCAGTTCAGTCAGACTCTGCTTGTACACATCTTCAGTATTTGCCCCTTCTTTCTGGTTTAGAAGTGTTATTAGAAAACAAATAAAAGAAGATCCAGCAAGAGAAGTAGATCACTTGTAACATCTCCTGTCAAACATCCTATAGATATCTAGCTGTATTAACATTGAAAAAGAAAAAAATCTGTATGTTCAAGTAATTCATTTGTATACTTATGCCCTAGATGCAAGATGAGCAGTGTTGCACATACTTTTTAAGGTAGTTAACAATCACAGCTCTCAGCAGTTTTTCAAAACTTGTAATTCCAGAATGGTTTTCAACAACAAATACAGCTTTCTGCATAAATCAAGTTTGGTTATAGTTCTCTCACAGGATAAAAGACAGGCTGTGCTACGCAGGGTAAGTAACTTATGTTCCCTCTTCCCTTTGGCTTCTTTCTCCAGTTCCTCAGTTTAAGAGAGCTGGATTGCATACCCGCTGCTGATGAGTCACATTCTGGGAATACCAGATGTTGTACTTAGCTTTAATGCATTCATTTCACTTTTCTGTAAAGTTTACCATTCAGTAAAAAACTAAAATTGGCAACATACTTAGGACTTCCTAAACCCTAACAATGTGTCCATAACAGCAGAGTTCTTTTAAACTGAGAAAAATAAAAAGAAAACTAGTGCTTGGCCACACAACGCTAATATAAGACTACTCATTTATACAGTGATCTGTCAAAGCAATTACATTAAAGATATCACAGCATTAAAAACAAGCCATTCAATTTACTGTCCAAGTTCAGTAATTGCAGACTACATCAGACAGTGATATTCACATTTTTTTAGCATTCAATGTGTAAAAAGGTAGAGATTCCCCTCAAACCTCATGCAGTAAACTGCTCTGGAGGTGCATGGGAACTGCATGTCATAACTGTGTAGCCCATATACAGTAATCTGAAACTGATGCCTTGGCGTTCATAACTGTGTTAAGTCTCAGTATTCAAATAAGCAGTCACACTTTCATGTCTAACACTTTGAATTCACACTTATAAGGGTGCTTAGTGTATTAACAGTATGCAACATCTTAAAGAAAGTACTTAGTATTTTACAGTGTCAAGGTCTAATGTTGTTTCTGCAGACGGAGGCAAAGAGCTGAACAGATTTTTCTTTCTGAAATCTTTCTACTAAGCAAGCAGTCAGGAATGATCCATTATCTGCCTGGTAAATCTGACTATTTAAAGGCAGAACAACATTTTTTGAATGCAAGCTCTGGAAAGTAATTTATATCCCTGTTTTCCATTCCCTTTTATTGCAACACGTTTTCCTGCCAAAATAATCCATGCAAGAATGCATGACTGAAGGTATCTGCTCAGAGTTCAATAGTGTACTGTCAACTCCCTCAGTCTGATGTATGACTCTTAATTGAGAGAGCTGCCATCTTTATTTCCTTTTTTTAAACAGAGTTTTAGGAGTAGCTCCAAAGAAAAAAGATAATGAAGAATAGCTGAAAAAACTTGCATCTCCAACGCTCTGTGACTAGTTCAATGAAAGCTAGCAGTCATCATGCAGGAAGACAAAGACTTTATGCTTTACAAACCAAATATAGCTAAAATTCTTTACCTTCTGTTGACTTTGCAGTGACATCTGAAAGTGGATAGGTTAACATTGACAAACTCCATTCACACAACAGTAACTGAATGCTAAATCTATGATATCTGATGTTCTCTAAACAAACACTAAGGCTATGAGAGTAGTTAGATTCTCCCTTTGCTAGAAGGAGTAAGATGAAATAAAGAACTCATACCATTGCACAACATTGCACCTTTTCCAAAATAACTATGCACTAAAAGAAAATACTTGGAGAATCCACAAGAATGCATATTGGGACTGAAAACAAACACTTATAGATTAATAGATTCAAATCTATTTCATTTAATTATTATTTTCCAAACAAACAAAAAGAAAATAATCTGAAAACTGACTATATATAGCATTTCCTACTAAGAAATCCTACAGTAACCATGCTGTTTACAGTAACAAATACTTGCAGGAGTGAGTCCTAAATTTATTTGTGCAACATTTGAGCAAGGTTTCAAGCAGTTGAAACTTGCAGTTTCTTGACAATGTCAAGAAATGTCAATGCCAATGTCAAGAAATGTCAATGTCAGTGTCAAGCAGTTGCTTGACAATGAAAAAATAACATTTCAAAAAATCATAGTTATTAGACAGTAAGTATTCTCACAATGACTCTTATTTTGGTTACCCAAGTCTAGGGTTTCCATCTGTATTTGAATTCCATATTCAAAATACTGCTATATGGCAGGCCATACAACGCAACAAAAGCATCTTTTTCAGCAACACTAAGCTTTTACTACAAGTTTTCCTCCTCCTGACCACCAAAAGTGCACATGCTGTCACAGTTTAATGACTACAAAATGAACTAAACCTTTTGAGACTCTAGTGGGAAATGTCAGTTTACACAGGATCGAGAGCACTGAACTACTGCAATCAAATCCACCTGTGCTTAACAAAGACATTAGTTGGTATGCTGGTAATCTATGTAGATTCCTATAAGCAACATTTTGCAACACAACATTTTAGAAGTCACTCAATACAGATGTATAAAGAATCACTAAATGTGTGAGAGAAGAGTAAATTTCACTTGCAAAAGGATCCTTCAAAATGTCAAGTAAGGAACTTGGGGGGGGGAAGGTTACACAGATTCATACAGATTCAATTGGTGGAAACCATATTTCCTCATGAGGCCAGCATTCAATCTAAATGACCATATGCTTGCTCCAAGGCAGTTTCTGTAAACATGTTTGTGGTATTTGAACAAGTAACACAAACAGTTGATCACTGGTACGCTGATCACATTTTGTGCTTCAGGTTCTTTTCACAGCTCTAATCCATCAATAAAGAAAAAAAAACACAATACATGCACATAAATAACACTCTCTTTCATATCCTTAGCTAAAAGTTGTCTTAAGTCTTGCGGTAATTCTTAATCATGTTGCTTAGGCAGAAAATTCCTTTTCATTGCTTTGTGGGGGTTTTTCTAACAGCATTTCAGCATTGTCAGATTTAAAAAACAGTCGCTTTGTTTATCACTCTAAGCTTCTATTCACTGCCACTTCTCACATGTCCTCCCCTTGGGCATTCCCTAGCTCTGTAATGTAAGTTTTGCAACTGTTCTGGAGCAATCCAAGTCCCCATCAAGACCAGAAGCTGAAGAAACAAGGGGAACACAGGGTAACTGATGCTAAATCCATTGCCCCAAAGGGTAAGGATTCACCACATAGGTCATCTAGCGCCAAAGACAAAAATCACACCTTTGCTCAACAGATTGCTTACCTCCCGCAATTCCAGCCTCTGAGCCACTGCTTCCAGACTTTCCTGACCTGTGCTTTCCACCGATAGCGTGAACTCCACAAATTCACCGTTGAGCAGCTGGATGCGAGCCACCAAGCAACTTTTGCTGGATACTGTGTAACGTCGAGTTCGTTTCAATTTTAACCCAAAAGGTAGAGGCATCTTCTTTCTCCCCCAGAGATGGTTACTGATAAAAAGCTACTACCACCAGGACTTTGAGAGAGACAAGTAGCTATCTCCTCCCAAAAGCTAAGGAGCTGTAAAGTCTCCAAAGATCAACCAGCAGCAGCAGTATCCATTAAAGACAAGCAAGTTTTCCACCAAGAGACAAGTAGAAGGGGCATCCACTAGAATCCTAGTAACAGGCAAAAGAGAAAGAGAGTAAATACAAGAATCAGAAACAACAGTTTGACTGAAAGGGGAATGGAAACATGGGAAAATTAACATGTATATTTTTTCTAAATCTAAATAATCAGTCTACTTCTCCAAAATGCAGAGCTGTTATGCATTCAAATAATGAAATAAGCACCAGATTTTCTGGTTTTTCCACAAACAACACTGGTCTTTGGCAAGTTGATTCTTTTTTTTAAACTCACAGGTGAATAATGAGCCTTAATCAAATGTGGCTTCAATGTCTTAAAATACGTATTTCTAAACTGATTCAGTATTTAAATGAAATACATCTACGAAGTCCGTGTTGCCTAAGGTATTTCTAATACTGAACAAAGCCACTTTCTGTAAGTGCAGATCTGGCAATCTGGGTTGTTTTCCAGAGCGGACCGACGTGCAGCCTCAGCTGCTACCCCTTGGATTAAACACCAACCAAAGCCCCACAAGTGATTAAGGAAAAAAACAGAAAGGCAGGAAGAGGAACACTAAAGCTTATACCTCAGCTATTTCCTACCAGACAATTAAAACCCAATTCCTCTCATTTTCCCTGCATTACAGGTAGCTGCACTATTATTTCTCATGTTAAACTGCTGTATGATGTTTCAGGTTACGCTTTGCCTTGCAAAGAGAGTATGTAAATTCTGACAACCATTTATTTCCTAATTTTTCCTTGAAAAACATGCTTATTCCCAGTCAAAAGGCAGCCACCCATTTCCCCAACTTTGGCAAACACCTCCTCTCCTGTCAACTCCTTAACAGGCAAGCTTCGCCCTTCTCCTCTTTCAGGCGTTTTCTTACCGCGTGAGCCCCAGCCTAGGAAATCTGTCACTCGTACTAGCGGTGGTTTTCAGCAGTGAACGCGAAATAAAAACATTCACTAAATACAGGGAGGTTCTGCGGAAGCCCGTGTGGCGAGAGCGGTCTCTGCAGCGAGGCTGGGCACTGATTTGAAGGCGCTTCACACACTTGAGGAAAAGCCGCTATCGCATGAGGTGAGGGGAAGCAATCGGGAGGAGGCTCCCCTCGGTGCCACTAGCTCCAGGTCGGGCCGAGCAGCAGGCCCCGGATGCCCTTCCAACCGCTCCCCGGCCCTCGCTGACCGCGCACCGCGCCTGAGGAAAGCGGCCCTTCTTCCCGTCACTTGGCTGCTGCGGGCGCGGGGAACTCTGCACGGGGTCCTCTAGCGGCAGCGCCGTGCCGCTTACATGGCTAGAGACAGCAAGGAAGCACCCAGGGTTTGTTGTAGCTTGGTTTTGTGTGTTTTCAAGGCTGGTATGCATTAGTACCACGCTTTAAAAGGCGCAATGTGGTTTCTGAAGGCTCTTAGAACTATCAGACAAAAATAACATGAGTGGGGGAATCAAGAAGTAGCCTTCCAAGCATACCTGGTTTTAAACTCAAAGATACACCTACAGAGAGCCTCATGCTACTTGTACATTTATATACATAGAAATTTAATGTTACTCAACACAACTGCAAACTCTTTAGGTTGAAAGCCTTCATCAGACTCCCTAATCACTCATAAGCAGCATGGCAAAGACAAAATGAGGCGGAAAGACACTTAAGGCCTGGAGAAAGAGGAGGCAGAGTGGTTTTCCTCAATGGCACCTTTACTACCCTACTCCAAAGAATGACAATAGCATATTTCTTGAAGACGTTTCCAATAATCTGGAAGTAGATTATTCGATCCTTCAGAATCCCCATTCTCAACAAATACCACCTAAAATCTCAATTGAATCAAAAAAATCCTGACCCAAACACCAACTATTTTATTTTTGGGTGAAGCTCCAGAATAAATAACAACCGATAGCAACAGGTTTCCCTGAAAATTTAGGGATACAAGGGAATCCTCACTTTATTACTCGGTCTGCACTTTGATCCTTCAAATCCTGCCCCCCTAGAGTAGCATGCAGGGAACGCTCTACAGACAGAAGCTTTTCATTTCCTGCCCACTGCCAGCAGAAACACACACTGGGTTTATTCCTGACAGCATAACTTTTGGCTGACTGACCTCAGCTCCTGTCCACAAGGCCTGTTTTCCAACACATTCTTTGCACAGTCACACACTTTCTTCAGTGCTATAGCAATGAAGGAAAACAGCTCACTTGTCCTTTTGAGAGCTGCAGTCAGAAGTGCAGTCTATTTTAATCTCAGTTTTTATGTAGTACCACTGAATATGAAAGACTTTCAAACTTTTATGCCCCCATCAAGAACTTAGAAGTGTATTCTTAGGGCATGGAAAAAAAAAATAGTTAAAACATTGCTAACCAGATGCTGACCTGACAGTGAAATTTCCACATCCTCTAATGCTGACATGAGGCAATCTCAGACTTTCAGTTATTTGGCTATGTGGACAGGTTGCAATGGAAGCATAAGAAGTAAGTTTAGAGCAGAATTTTCAGAATGTGCCAGAAGCACTCTTCAGGTTATGATCTGTTGTTTGAATTTATTGCTCTACTGAGCATTTATCCTAAATTATTTCATTTTAACTCAGTACATGCCTGACAATCTTCATTACTTCTAAAACACATTCATAACACAAAACACTTAACCTAGCTTCCACTCCATGTCACAAAAGACCAACTTAGAAACAGAAATTCATGACATATAATAAATATTGTAGGACAAGGGCAAGTTTTATGAGTAACACCGAGGAATCATTCAGCAACTTCTACTGTGAACCGTGTATACTTCTTGCAAACACAGCTGTGCTGTTTTTATTCAGCAGCTGTGCATTCTGCAGTGCTAGCTGCCTTCTGCATTACTGTAAATCCAGACACACCTGCATTGTTATAAAGCTGCTTCAGAAAAACAAACTACATACTGCCAGGAGTTACAAAGCCAATTGACGACCTCTACAATACATTTTTTTAGCAAGCGTTTATTTAGCAAGCCTGGAATTTTCATGGTTACTGAGCACTGTGGTTCTCTCTCCCCTTTACCTACACCTCCCACTCCCCCCTCAGCAATTAGCATTTTACTTTACAAAGGTTTTTTAAACAGCCTGCATGAATGGCAGCATGCAAAATGAAACTGCAATATGTAATAATGAAAAAGGGTTCCTATTATTTCAGATGCTTAAACTACATATACTTATTTCAGAAATATTTGGGGAGCCAAAAAAAAAAATCAGAATATTCCACCCTCCGCTTGTTTTACCAGTTAATCTTTGACATGACTCTTGGTCTGAAAGAGCAGCAATTAAGCACTTATCTCAAACCTTCCCTACGTCCAGAAGCACAATTCTACAGCCTTTACTTTTAAAAAGTTAATGCTTGAAACTCTTCAGCCACAGGGTACAGAGCAGGGAAGATCACATTCTAATTTTTTTCACTGTGCCTGCCGTTTTCCCCTTACCTTGTGTAGTGATCCAAAGACACCAAGTCTCCTTTCACATACGTGTAGCCGTAAAAAACACATAGCACTCCAAGACTTTTTCTCCCGGAGCCATCTCATCTGTATTCCTCAGGAACTGACTTACTGTGCTCCTCTTGGCCAAAACAGCTGCTATCTCGGCTAACCCACCTTCTTCTCAGATAACTCATAGTGAAAACATTCTTCACTTCCTGTCTCAAAAAACTTGCTCTGGGTATCATTCCACTGGCTAAAGAGGTGGGGGTGGAAGAAAATACTACAACAAAATAAACCTGTGCCAGACAGCTCTTGGGGCAGCCTCCTTCATGTGATGCTGTGCTGCATTAGCACAAACTGCGTTCTTGGGGGTATTTTCAAATCGCCCGTCCCTGTGCGCCTCTGTGTGTGTGCATTTAATTTCTTTTCCTGGAGGCGTTCCCCTCTCTCTATCCATGCGGAAGGATACGCTGAAAGAATTAAAGCAAAGGCCCGTATGCTTGTAGCCCATTACCTCAGAGAATTGGAATGCCTGGCAGGGAGAATGTCAGCAATGAACAGCTGCTTCTCTGGCTACAGGGGCATTACAGAAATAGGGGTTACAACAAATAGCAGGCAATCCTTGCTTTTTTTAATCATATGATCATTTATTTTAAGCCTGTCAAATTAAGGCAAATCTCTTACCAAAATTCTGTTGGTTTTATTTTCACACCAATTGGAAATGTTTTCAAGTCTGTATGTGCCATAGCAAATGACCTATGCACATACATTTATGTCTGCAGCTGAAAAAAAAGAAGTCCTTGCAAAGCTTAAGTTGTTAGCAATATACACGGGAAGAAAATGCGGACTAAAGACTGATCTTTCAGCTCTTATCTGGTCTTAAAACTCACAGGGGTGTCCGTAGAAATTATACCCTTAATAACAACTGTCTTAGCAAGGATAACATGCATATCAATGAAGTAATATTTGTAATGTTTAACCATCATGTAAGGGGCTGCAGTCCAGTGCCACAAACATATGGAGACCTCTGTGTGCATGTGTTTGCACAAGTGTGTAATCAGCAGTTGTATGCAGTTTGGAATTTTACAGCTCACCACACTTTGTGAGCCAAGCAACAGTATATACAAACTTGAAACAGGTCAGGGATGAGGAAGAAGGTAAAGTGAGTATGTGAATGCTTACTCGTAATTGTAAAACATAGAAAGTGTTTTGGCAATGTAAAGCACACAAACATGCTACTGTCTGAGCAGGTCTGTCCTGCAGACCTACTATGCAAATAGCATGTTACTCAAGAGGACACTGATCTCAGATGAAATATGCATGTAATTTTGTAGTACAATGAATTCTTTTAGACAAGAGTGGTCTTTCCTCAAATCAGGGGAATCTCTCTTCCCCCCCCCGTCATCTACACATCAGCCATTGTTATGATATCCATAAGCCAAAATAATAACTCATTCAGGGAAATTCTATATTGAGTAAAATAAACCATGAACTAACCTAAAACCCTTCTCTCATGGTATCTGCTACAGGCCAGAACTACAGTTACTTGCCAGAGAAAACTCCAGTACCATAAATGACAAATCCAAGCCATGAAAATTCAGAGTAAAAGAGGCAGCCCCTCCTATTTCTAAACAATTCATCCTGGAAACAAGGTCTCAATTCTCTTATCTGTCACATTTCCTACTCTAAATCGAGATCACACCCATTTCCTGCCTAATTCCCTGCCTAGAAGTTGCATTTCTTGCAGTCTTCTTACTTTCCATAGTTAGTCCTTGCTGCATTTTCTTTCCTTGCATTTACATTGAAAACAACACTTCATCTTAAAAGAGACATTGTCAATGTGCTCCTCCACTGCCTACATTTTCTCCTTTTGAAGCTCACCAAGCCTCTATTCCCTAATTTTTTTTCTCTTCTGCTTCCTATTACTCCAGTTTGTATCCTGAATTTGTAGGTTTCTGCACTTTTTCCATTTTGCTCTACCTAACTTTTTACTTCCTCATCTCTCTACTACCTGCTTTGCTCCAACTATCAACTGTAATAAAAAGGACAAAGAGATGAAGGTATCCATTAACATGTGGTGAACTCTGATAAAGATATAATCAAAAACACAGACAGTGACAGCCTCAGGGCTCTGCTCTGTGCTTCTGCTTCTCCCCTTTAGCCCCTGATCAACACTTATGACATGCATGGGTAGAGAAGCCTGTGTCTTTTGCTTTACTTTTTACTCTCTTGAAGATTAGAGGAGGAAAAATTAACATCTGACAGCTGAATGTTGCAGCCCTTGCTCTAGAAGTACAAAGAAAAGTTTATGCCTGTTGGGTTGAATACAGCCTGCCTACAGCAGAACAGGGATAAACCTATTTTGATTCTTACTGACATCTTCCCTCCTGGGGACAGTTTTCATTTTTTTTTCCATCCTGGTCCAAGTAGATGATTGCAGTTGAGTGTATCAGCCAACAAGATGAAGGCGGACAAGAAGTTTCCACCTTGTTCCAATTCTGGAACTCTCTCCAGGATCAGATCTTTGTACTGACCAATGGTTAGATGGAAGGCTGGCAGTGAGCCAAACTGGAAGCAGAATCAGCCACCCTCCAGGCAGAAAAGCGGTCTGCATGTATATACTCCTCAGCCTAGCATGGAGTTATCCATTTGTGGTAAACACACAGGCAGGATAATCCAGAAACTATGAGTTAAAGGGGTATTCCCAGGGTGCTGAAACAAGGAAGAAGTAATGAAAAAATACCTCCATTTACTCACTAGTCATACAAAATCGACATCACGAACTGAAAAGTCAGACTACCTCTGATTCTACATGTGATTCTTAAAGTTGTCCTCTGAACAAGTTCACTCTATTCATCACTTCCATGCTTTGGCTCTGTGTCTGAAGCCGTCTTTCATCATTCCATTTCCTATTGGTGAAAAAAAAAAACAAACAAAAAAAAAAGATAGCTGGGTCTTTATCCATCATCATGTATTAATGGAGAGAATGCATGGTGCTAGAAAAATAAGCATACAATATGTCTATTACATGCTTGAAGCCTGAAATTTCGTATCTGCAAGATTCATTTTTACTTGTAAGGCACTGTGAAATGTTTTATTTGTTTGTGTTTTTTTTTTCAATAGAAATTTAAATCTTTAATTTTTTGTACTTTTTCAGAAAAACCATTAATATTAAAAGTAACTTTATAGTTAATCTTGTAGTATTCATACTTAGAGCAAGCCATGTGGCAGGATTTTACAAACCAGTTTTATAAAAACCAGGAATGAAGAAAGAAGCAACTTTAAAAAAGCTTAATGTTACACTCGAATGATTAAGAGTAGACCCTCTGATACACAACTACTTAGAAATATGCTAGAACATACAAGTATTTTCTTTACCCTTGGGTCAGGCTGCACAGTGATTCCTGGCTGCCCAGTGCTTGACAAGCGGTAAGCGCGGTGTGCAGCGACGGACGTCCCAGGGCAGCCCCTCAGTTGGGGCTGCGCGTCCCCCTAGTCCCCGCCGTCGTGGCTGCGGGGGTACAGCGGTACGGCGGCCGCTCATGCGAGCCGGGCACGCCGAAGCTTACCGGGCACAGGCAGCATTAGGTTAGAGGGGCAGAGGCCGGCGAGCGCCTCGAGCACCGGGCAGCTGCCTACGGCGGCTGCTGGGAAGGGGGCAAGGAGGGACGAGGGGAGCCGGTAGGGAGTGCTGAGGGGCGTTCTGAGTGAGCTCGGGGACCTTCCGCTTCCACTTTGGTGCCTGCCGGTCTCCGGCGCGCAACTTGCCTCCCCGCCACAGGGATCCCCGCCGCCGGACGCACGGGCTAGCGAAGTGGAAGCGGCGGCGGCGGGGAGGCACCGGTGCTGCCCGAAAGGGGGCGCCGCAGGTGGAGGCCGTGTATTCTCTGGCGCGGCGCTCCGGAGCTGGCGCGGCCTGCGGCAGGAGCGGAGCCTGGTAGGCCGCGGTAGGAGGGGATACGGCACGACGGGAAGGGATCGGATCGGCGCCGCCATGGAGATTGGCACCGAAATCAGCCGCAAGATCCGGGTGAGAAAGAAGCAGCCAGGTCGTTCCCTTTCCACTCGCGGCAAGAGTCTGACCCGGCTTGTGTGCGGCAGGCCCGGCCGGTGGCTGAGGCGCAGGGCTCCCTCTGACCTCCCCTCAGACGCGGAGGCGGCGGGTGCGCTGCGGCGTGTAGAGCTCCGGGCCCCTTCCCCCGTCGGGAGGAAACGGCGCAGTGAATCCCCAGCTAGGGTTACCGCCAGCTCCCGGCGGCGGGCGGCCTTCGGCCTCGGGACTCCTCGGGAAGGGGCACGACCAGGACAGTTGTTTTGGGAGGCGGAGTCGGGCTCGTACCCCGGAGAGCAGCTGCCGTTTCTTCCCCGGAGCTGTAGTTCTCGCTCTGCAACGGCCCGGAAGCGGTGCCTTGCCTGGAAAAGGACCAGCCGTAGCCCTGCACTCTGGTGTAGAAGCCTCCGTTAGCCCAGGTTTTGTCAGCTGTTCCTACTCAGCAATTGCAGTTTGAACATCCTGGCAGGTGTTTTTCTCTTGCTGAGCCGAGAATGACATTTCATCGAACCATACGGGATTCGTTTTCTTTGCACCTTAGAAGCCCGTCTGGTCTGTGCTTAAAAAAGGACAGCTGGGACTTGGAGGTTCTCTGGTAGCACCAGGAGCTGGTATATAGGAAATATGGTAGGGAGTGTGAGATTCCTGGCAGTTCATCGCTATTCTGCTGTCAGTCCCTCACTGTTAAAACATCTGTAATCGCAAGCAGTGGAGAACAGGGAAAGTAACATGTGAAACCAGCGTGTTCAAACAGTTAATGAGAAAAACTGCTAAGTTTTGAAGTTAGAAATATTTTTTTGCTCCATCCCTTAAATGCTATTTTATTATTTTTTAGGGTGCTATAAAAGGAAAGTTGCAGGAGTTGGGGGCTTATGTTGGTAAGTTTTATCATGTGCTTAGCAATCTTCTTTAGGTTCATTGTTATATAGGAAACTACCAGCTAGTTAATGCAACAGCGTATGTACTTGTTATTACTTGTATGACTGCATACAGAAGCCTTTAACATCAGATGAATTATCTGAAGTGCCGTGTCTCTGAATATTTAAGGAAATTTCTTTGAAACGCAAGTAGAAACATAATATAAAGCAAGATCCTGACAAATACAGCAGCAGTTACCTGTGGCTACTCTGAGATGGTGTCAGCCCTCCTTAGGCATCTTTTCAACTGTCTTTTGAATTCAGGGTGAGACCTTTGTCAATATTAGGAGAAAGGATATTACTGTAAGACAGAGATAGGCTAACTGTTTTGGGAGATGAAAATGCAATGTCAGAAATGTTATGTACTGACAAATCTGCAGAATGCAAGAGCTTGACTGTTAAGGGGAAGACCAAGACATACGTTAAGCTAATGTTGATGTAACATGTAGCTGAATCTTAAGTGGCAGGGTGAGATTTTCTTTTGAGTTGTGAGGAAAGAGATATGAAGGCTGAAACAGGTTGCCCAAGGAAGTGGTAAATGCCCCATCCCTGGAAATGTTCAAGGCCAGGTTGGACAGAGCCTTGGGTAACATGGTCTAGTGTGAAGCATCCCTACCCATGGCAGGGGGGGTTGGAGCTAGATGATCTTAAGGTCCTTTCCATCCCAGACCATTCTAAGATTCTGTGTTTGATCAAACTAAATTGAAATATGTACTCAAGAAGCATACCTAATCCCCTCAGGCAGCAAATGCACCATTCAGACCTTCAGAGTAGGCCAGAGCTAGGCCAAGGTAAGAAGTCGAACAACAAACTACCCAAACAAAAAAAAACCCTCTTGTGGTTTTTTTGGTTGGTTGGTTGGTTGGTTTTTTGGTTTTTTTTTTTTTGGTTTGTTTTTTTTTTGTTGTTGTTTGTTTGTTTGTTGGTTTGGTTTTGGTTTTGGTGCTTTTTTTTTCCCCTGAATCCAGGATTAAATGGATATTGTACGTAGGAGCAGGTGTTTGGTTTTTTTTACAGCAGTAAAAGTTGGTAACTGAACAGTGTTCTGTTGGAAGCAGAGTGCCTCAGTCCTGCAACTGCCTTGTTGTCTGTGATACTTCTTTGGTTTCAGGTGAAGGACAGGAATTGAGAACATAGTTCACAGATCCTGTGAGCTGCAGGACAAAGTTCAAAGTTTGTAGTTTGATCTTGAATTCATCTTGCTTCCTGTTTAAAGGGGGGAATTGTATTTATGGAATCAAAATGCATTGACTCATAGAAAGGAGTTACCTAGTGAGCTGATGTTCTGAACTCAGCAGGTGCCAAGGAACCATGCTTAGAAGTTTTTCATTGTAAGGTTGTCTTTTTTCACCATCTCAGAAGTTGTCTTTTGCAGTGACTCATTTTTTGTTTTGGGTTTTGTTTGTTTGTTTGTTTTTTATAGTATGATTCCAGGTTCCAGTTTCCCAGTTCTTGATTCTTTGTCTGCTTTTTCCTGGATTTCTGAAAAAGAAAAAAAACAACTGTTATGTTGGAATACCTGAGTAGTGAGAGTGGCTTGCAGGTGCAGCGTATGAATGTTATTTCTGTAGTCTAGGGTATAGATGAATTATTTACAGGGTACGGAGAAGATAGGCAATTCCTTTGATTTGTATTTTGGTTTCTGTTTAAGAATTTTCGTTGTTTAAGTCTTTTTAATATTGTATACAGACCTCACTTGACAAAATGAGTACAGCTGTATAAGTGCCATGATTCGAATTCATAGTTTGAAGTGAATTTCCCAACTATCTCCACTTACCATTGTTAACTCTAAAACAGGAGCAGTTCAGGTTGGATATAAGGAATAAGTTCTTCACTGTGAGGGTGATGAGGCCCTGGCACAGGTTGCCCAGAGAGTTGGTAAATGCTCCATCCCTGGCAGTGCTCAAGGTCAGGTTAGACAGAGCCTTGGGTGGCATGGTCTAGGGAGAGGCATCCCCACCTATGGCAAGGGGCTGGAACTAGATGATCTTAAGGTCCTTTCCAACGCAGACCATTCTATGCTTCTGTGTTTGATCAACCTAAATTGAAATATGTGCTCAAGAAGCATACCTAATGCCCTAAAGCAGCAAATGCACCATTCAGACCTTCAGAGTAGACCAGAGCTAGGCCAAAGTAAAAAGCTGAACACCAAACTCCACAAACCTTAAGTGTATTATTTGATGTCAGATTCTGAACACCTTCGTATCCATTCTGATAAGTAGGTATACCCTGTGTGAGCAATCCATCAAGGGAGTGGATTTCTTACTGTGCATAAAATTACAGTTTTGTTTAATGCACAAATCGGAAAGAAATATTTATCTGTTTGATCTTTGTAACTGAAGGAAATTTGACAAGGGTAAGGCCCTATATATGGTCATATTGAAGTGGTGGAAGTTGTAGATGGTTGTTAGTGTTCAAGTAAAAGGATACAGGAAACAAAGTGGCTTTGTTTTATCTTGTCCTTTTTGTGTTTTATTTACTCACCTTTTAAATACCTTGATCTTATCTTCAGTTTACGTTCATGTTTAGTTGATCTTTTATTCCTCTCTCATAGCTGAAACTTGCATTGAACCTCAGAAGAAATGGAAGTCTTGTTAATTTGCTTACCTAATCCTCTGCCTGCAGAGTCTTTATGGTAAAACTGGAAAAAAAAATTCCTGGTTACGTGTTTAATGATGTTTGCTGTGTCTTCCTTTTATGATTTATTATACTTTAAATCAACATATTTCTCTTTTTACTAGATGAAGAGCTCCCTGATTATATTATGGTTATGGTGGCCAATAAGAAGAGTCAGGAGCAGATGACAGAAGACCTTTCCCTTTTCCTTGGAAACAATACTGTCAGGTTTACTGTTTGGTATGTTTGTAAACTACTTGTCACACTTCTTACCAGTAATCAGGACTGCTTTCTATAAGTGAAACCTGAGAATTTAACAAGTTACATACCTTGTCGTTGTGTAATTTACATTAATCAAAACTTTTTTACAGGTCTAATAAGTAAATTATTTTAGTCTGGCAACAGGCTATTGCAGTGATAATGAAGTGGCAAAAGACTGCAGGTCTTATATTCTTTGTTTGCTAGGATGCCTAGTGGAATTTTTGAATGAAGTGTGAAGTGCTCAGGTAAGGGAGGGCCACATGTTGGCTTAAAAAAAATTATTCCTGCAAAGCCTGCTGTGAGCATGAGACTGTTATTCACTGTAGTTACGTGCAAAATAGTTCTTTGAAGACAAGCTTCTTTGCTTTTATGCCAATAGTACTTCAGATTGCTGTTGTGCATGGGAATTACTATATCAAGACAGATGAGCAGTGGATCTAATTCTGTATACCGTCTTTGACAAGGCTTAACACCAAATGCTTAGGTATTCCCACCTCTCAGTCTGTTTATTTATTGCCACCACCCAGCTCTACAAAACAAAAGCAGACCCCTAGAATTATTGTGAGCAGGACAAATAGGCAACAGATGAACTCTTTTCCAAACTCGTGACAGTGTGGATTAATTTATGCTATGCTGCATTACAGCCTCAGCCATTATATTTCTCATTCTCAATGCTGAATTTGGCTTGCAGTGTAAACCTTTCATGTTTCAGGGTATTCAAACAGATATTTCCCTCCAGAGATTTTTCTTGCTTTCAGATTTTGTATTAATTCAAGTTAATCTTATTTCTTAGTCTCTAAGCTAATACAGTTTTAGGGAACATTATTGTGGTTTGAATAGATGAGAGAAGTACTTAATTATTTTCTGCCTTTTCAGTTTGCTTCCTTTGAAGATTTCATACTAACTGGTTGCATTCACTTCCAGTATTTCTTCTATTTATTAGTCAATAGAAGGTTAGGAGGTTTTATGCTATTAAATAGCAAAGCAAAACTTTTTGTAAGTTGGGTATGTTAAACTGTAAGCACAGGCAAAAAATGAAAATTAGTTCCAGCTTTCCAATTCACTGAGTTAACTGTTAAAATTGGTGAATTTCCGTGAGACAGTGTTAACTTGTATTGATAAAATTTTAGTTTGCTTCCGAATTTTTCAGTTTTTTCCTGGTGTTTGCCAAAAATATGAGAAAAGAGACCAATTATGCATGCACCCACATGCACGCAAGCACACAGGAATTTGTATTCTTCGTTCCCTCTTTTGGCCTGCCTAGGCAAAACCTTTGGATTTCACTGTAATAGTTACACAGTAGTCTTTTTTCATAGTAGTTGTGGGAATCAGACAAATGATCAAGGTTTACAAGTTGATGAGGGTACCTCCGGTACTAGGGTTTTGACTAAATCATTATATTTATATTAGAGTTGCTATTTATGTTAATGATAGGCTGGAGAGTATGGAACTCTGTCTGGGGGCAGGTGAGCAGTCAATAGAGAGTTTGTGGGTCAGGGTTAAAGGGAGAACAGCTATGGGGGACATTACTGTGGGGATCTGTTATAGACTGCCTGATCAAGAGGAATCTGTGGACGAAGCGCTTTATAGACAGATAGGAACAGCCTCACGCTTGCAGGCCCTTGTCCTCATGGGGGACCTCAACCATCCTGATATCTGTAGGAGGAATGCTACAGCCCGCCACAAGCAATCCCGGAGGTTCCTTGATTGTGTGGAAGACAACTTCCTTCTCCAAGTTATAGAGGAGCCAACAAGAAGGGGTGCCATACTTGACCTTGTGCTCACCAGCAGGGAAGGGCTGGTTGGAAATGTGATGCTCCAGGGCAGCCTTGATTGTAGCAGTCATGAGATGGTAGAGTTTGAGATCCTCAGGACAGTGAAAAGAGCGTGCAGCAAGCTCACTGCCCTGGACTTCAAGAGTGCAGGCATTAGCCTCTTCAGGAACCTGCTTAGTGAGGTTCCATGGGATATAACACTGGAGGGCAGGGGGACCCAAGACTGTTGGTTGATATTCAAGGATCACCTGCTACAAGCTGAAGAGTTGCATCCCTACTAGAAGGAAGTGCAGCAGGAGGGCTAGGAGACCTCCTTGGATGGATAAGGAGCTGCTGAGGAAACTTCAAAGGAAAAAAGAGTCTTATAAAAGGTGGAAGCAAGGACAGGCGGCCTGGGAAGAATACAGGGATGTTGTCTGGGAAGCCAGGAACCAGGTCAGGAAAGCTAAGGCCCACTTAGAATTAAACTTCGCTAGGGATGTGAAAGATAACAGGAAGGGATTCTATAGGTACGTTGCAAGTTAAAGACAGACTAGGGACAACGTGGGCCCCTTCCAGAAGCTATCAGGAGAACTGGCTACCCTGGATTTGGAGAAGGCTGAGGTTCTTCATGGCTTCTTTGCCTCAGTCTTCACCAGCAAATGTTCTGACCGCACCACCCATGTCTTGGAAGGCAGACGCAGGGACAGTGAGAATGAAGACCTTGGGACCACTGTAGGAGAGGATCTGGCTCAAGACCATCTTAAGAACCTGAACGTGCACAAGTCCATGGGACCTGATGAAATCCATCTGTGGGTCCTGAAGGAGCTGGCAAATGAAGCTGCTGAGCCACTCTCCATCATATTTGAAAAATCATGGCAGTCAGGTGAAGCTCCCGACGACTGCAAAAAGGGAAATGCAACCCCATTTTCAAGAAGGGGAAAATGGATGAGCCAGGGAACTACAGACCAGTCAGTCTCACCTCTGTGCCTGGCAAAATCTTGGAGCGGATTCTCCTGGAAGGCATGCTGAGGCACATGAAAAACAACAAGGTGCTTGGTGACAGCCAGCATGGCTTCACTAAGGGGAAATCCTGCCTGACCAACCTGGTGGCCTTCTATGATGGGGCTACGGAACTGCTGGAAAGGGGTAGAGCAGTTGATTTCATCTACCTGGACTTGTGTGAAGCGTTTGACACTGTCCCACATGACATCCTTGTCTCTAAATTGGAGAGACATCAATTTGATAGGTGGACCACTCGGTGGATAAAGAACTGGTTGGATGGCCGTACACACAGAGTTGTGCTCAATGGCTCAATGTCCAGCTGGAGACGAGTAACGAGTGGTGTCCCTCAGGGATCGGTGTTGGGACCAGTCTTGTTCAACATCTTTGTTGGTGACATGGACAGTGAGATTGAGTGCACCCTCAGCTAGTTTGCCGGAGACACCAAGCTGTGTGGTTCGGTTGATATGTTGGAGGGAAGGAATGCCATCCAGGGGCACCTTGAGACGCTTGTGAGGTGGGCTGATGCCAACCTGATGAAGTTTAACCATGCCAAGTGCAAGGTCCTACACCTGGGTGGGAGGAATGCCAGGCACAGCTACAGGTTGGGCAGGGAAGAGATTGAGAGCAGCCTGGCGGAGAAGGACTTGGGAGTGTTGGTTGATGAGAAAATGAACATGAGCCAGCAGTGTGCACTTGCAGCCCAGAAAGCCAACCGTATCCTGGGCTGCATCAAGAGGAGCGTGACCAGCAGGTGGAGGGAGGTGATCCTGCCCCTCTACTCTGCTCTTGTGAAACCTCACTTGGGAGTATTGTGTGCAGTTCTGGTGTCCTCTACATCAAAAGGACATGGAAGTGTTGGAACAAGTGCAGAGGAGGGCCACGAGGATGATCAGGGGACTGGAGCACCTCCCGTATGAAGATAGGCTGAGAAAGTTGGTGCTGTTCAGCCTGGAGAAGAGAAGGCTGCATGGAGACCTCAGAGCAGCCTTCCAGTATCTGAAGGGGGCCTATAAGGATGCTAGGGAAGGTCTGTTAACTAGGGACTGTAGAGATAGGACAAGGGGTAAGGTGGGTTAAAACTTAAACAGGGAAGTTTAGATTGGATATAAGGAGGAAGTTCACTGTAAGGGTGGTGAGGCACTGGAATGGGTTGCCCAGGGAAGTTGTGAATGCTCCATCCCTGGCAGTGTTCAAGGCTGGGTTGGACAGAGCCTTAGGTGACATGGTTTAGTGTGAGGTGTCCCTGCCCATGGCAGGGGGGTTGGAACTTGGTAATCTTAAGGTCCTTTCCAGCCCTAACTATTCTGTGATTCTATGATTCTATTCTATATATGGTAAGAAATACCATAATTATATGTATATTAATATGCATATAATAATATGTAGCAGAAAACAGTTTTATGGCTTCATAAATGAAACTAAAACTTCATTGAAAAAATAATAAAGATGTAGAGAAGGCAATTTCCGGCAGGGAAGAGAAATCAGTAATGTTTTAACATATTAATACGTTGATATCAAGTATATGTAGATATTATACCTCGTGCTCGTTTTGACAGCTGCTTAAATTCCAAATGTTATGAGTCTTTTAATTCAGTATCCATATTTGCTTCCAAACACTAATTCAGTGATGGTGCTTTATCAAGTGATGAGGTAGGTATTGGTTAAAAGAATTCTGGAAAAGAAGACAAGATGAAACTTATGCAATAAGCAGGAAGAGGACTGGTGAAAAAAGTTATGTAGCATTGTAGATGGGAGCTTTGTATGCTTATATTTCTTCTAAAGGAAACCCAAAATTTGTGCAGTTTTCAAGATTGGATCTCTGGCTTAATACAATACTCAACATGGTACTTGGTTTGTCTCTGTAGCTGGTGGTTTATTTGCTGGTCATCTGGCAAAAGTTCCACAGCAATTCTATGGCAGGCCTTGCAATCCTGCTGGTTGCAAACACTTTTTTGTCTGAACCAAGTGTCAGGTCACAGTTATCCAGAGGTCAGTGTGAAAACCGGTACACATCAGCAGAGCTCAGTTGACAAAACTTTTAAGAGTGTTCTAGTAAAAACTCACAAGGAGGCGAGTATAAACCTTCCTTACACTCACGTGCAGTCTTGTTTTTCCAGTTTTCAATATGCTTTTGTTCCTTAACTGCTTTCTAATACTCATACTAAATTACGGCTGTGTGCCCAAAGAAAGATTTGAATTCCAAATAGCATATGCACTGAAGCGTTGGGATTTTTCTTTTCCTTTCTCCCCCCCCTTTCTTCTGCCTGTAATGTGTGCTTATTTTTAAACAGCCTTCTTATTTCATAGCCATTGATTTTATGTATTGCTTCAGCTTGGTGCCTGTTGCACAGGCAAATGGTAAATTTGTAACCTTGCTGAAATGTGTTTGCTCATGAACATGTCTCAAAGAATGTTGATGTATACAAAGCATACCTGGAGAGCCCTGAGTATGTTCAGTGCTGCGAATTATATATTGTTTAGGTTTGTGTTGAAAAGTATGTTTAAATCTGGTGTGTAATTAGGGTTTCATATACAAAGTAAAATTTTTAGCTGTACTTTAGGCTTCTAATGTAGGCTTTTTGAATCGCTCCTTTTGAGGACACTTAACTGGCATCACTGTAGTGAAAGAGTGGAAAGTATTGTGATGAATTCCCTACCTGCATGTATGAAGAAGACTCACCGAAGACGAGATACTTACAACCTCTGTTTTGAGGTTAAACATGTCAGTTGATGGAAAGTGAAGGCCTAGGTAAATGAGATGCTTGTTGCAGGGGGGAAGGACAGTTGGTTTCTGAAAGACAGTTATTCTGGCTGTAAATGAAAGTTCTTTTATTTCTCATTTTTCTCTTTTGCTTCCTTTCCTGTCCCCCGTCTGTTTCAGGCTCCATGGTGTTTTGGATAAGCTGCGGTCTGTTACTACTGGTAAGTAAGAAAATTAATTTTGAGGGAAAGTAGGTTTATCTTTTCTGTGCAGTGTTGCTTGTCTAATGAGTTTCAAAAAAGATCTTAGCTGTTTTGTTAATTTTCAGTTTATATGGTCTTTTGTGTCCTGACTCATCAGAAAATTGCTTTTCATTTTGAGATACAGAATTTATTTCTGAGTCCAGAATTTATTTTTGTGTGTTTCTTGCTGATGTTTTCAGCTTCTGTGCGATGTCTTGTTTGCAGTTTCTTAGCTACATTTACTGCAAAACCTATATTGCTGTGCTTTGATGTTAAAATGTAAGGTACCTGTCTCCACAGAACCAACTAGTGTAAAGTCCTCAGAATCTAATATCTTTGAGAGCAACCTTCCTTCCAGCAAAAGCAGTTCATGTGTGAGTGACGAGAGAAGGCGTGAGGATACCTTGCCACCTCTTCCGGTTTCCAGCACTCGGACTGAAAGAAATGATTCAAGAGTTTCAACTAGCTCACAGGAGCAAAGGAACACTGCTTCACGGTAATGCTTCTGGTTACTTACTGACATACACTGAGACATTAGTAGTTGTGTGACTGTAGTAGCCATTCTGAAGAGCACATCTACTTAGAAGGTTCAAAGTAGTTTTGAAGAGTAAAGTATTTTATGGTTTGTAGCATGCAAAACATTAAATCGGGAATTCAGTTCCATTTCTTTAGCAACAGATGGGCTTTGATTAATTAACCAAGCTAAAAATAGTGATTAGTGTGTTGAATTTGTAGTAACAATAATACCTTAATAATTCTTCCATGCTGGCTTTGTTTAAAAGACAGTTCTAATTTTCCAGAACTATATTTCCAGATGAGTTAACAGTTGGCAATTTCTTCTTTTATCAGGCAGTCTTGTGAAGATGGTTCTGCATCGCGCTTAACATCTACAGTCAAGCCTTTGAGGGAATTGTCACCTTCTGAAGCTGTAATCGACATTAAACCTGAACCGGATGATCTAATTGATGAAGACCTAAACTTCGTGCAGGAGAATCCTTTGTCACGGAAGAAACCCATTGTAATTGTAACTTATAGTTCTTCTCATCCTTCCTCTGAAATGTGCCAACCACCAGCTAGTAGGAGTGCAGATGGCAGTACACATGTGCACAGATTGCCACAACAGGGCAACTGTTAGACACGCAAAGCTGCAGGTCTTTAGAAACAGGCCAGCTGTGCAATCCAGAAACATTTGGCAGCTTAGCAGAAAGTTACAAACCCACCTTCAAACTTAGTGCTGATAAAGTAGGCAGTGAGGTTAGTACAGTGTAAACTATTGGAGTCTTTTACATTTGCTAGAACCTAAATTACTATGTACACTTCCAGTAAAATCCTGACCTCAGAGAAACTGAAGGAATTCTGTCACTGATACCAGGAGGTTTGGGATTTCATTCTTTGGCTCCACTGATAAAAAAATATTGCATAGTTTAGCAGCATCACCAGATGAGCTGCTGCATCTCAGAGTTAATTAGCTCATACATCTTCATGCCATCTTGCATTGAATTAATGGATTAGCACATTGCTATGGTGCACATGATGAATCAAAAATGATAATTTTGATCTCTAGATCATTGGAACGTGATTTTCCATAAGTACTAGTTAAATATCCAGCTTTACATAGTTCTGTAAATCAGTATTTTTGGGATGCAGTGTATTCATACCTATGCTAGGTGTATGTTAGTCTCTGAAGCCCAGATATTTTGCTTACTAAGGTTATTATTATTACACTATTTAGAACCATGGCTTTTAAGAAGTCTTTGGGATGAGTCTTATATAAGGACAAACTAAAAGGTGATTGCTGCCCTACAGTCTTTGCAGGCCTGACAAAGGTAGTCAGGGTGATAGGTCTAGCTGATATTTTTAAGACTTCTCTGTATGAATCAGTTAAGAGCCCTTTGTGAGAGGAATTAATATTGTTACAGCTGCTAACGTAACAAAGCAGGAATTTTGCATACCTTGTATTCCAAGTGCATCTGTGTTTGTCACTGCCTGTATAGTTCTGTCTTTGGTACTACTTAATTAGTTCTATATAAAGGACAATGAATATTTGGAAACTTAGATTGCTTCACAAAGGTATGTGCTGATGTCTGGTTTTTTAAGATGGGGAAGTGAGAATAAGAATATAGTGACAATACAGTGATTTGTTTAAGGCTGTATGTAAGTCATTGATGAATGACGGTCACATCTCTGTTAGAAAAAGGTGTTGTGATAATTTTCTTTTGTTCCTGCTTCATGAATAATGTCCAGAAGAGGGCTTTTTCAGGAGTGTTTCTTAGAACTGTGTACCTTTGCTGTATTCTGCCTTCTCTTAGACAAGTTCTTGTGCTTTGGGAAGCTTTGCCTTTAAAAAGGTCATTTCTTTGGGTATTGGGTTTTTCACCATACTAATCTTCTGTATCAGTTTAGTCCAGGTCCATCCATTAGGATATTTCTTTCTCTTTGGAGGATATAGAATCTTTTAAAGGGTACTTAGTACAAATCTTGCATCTGGGTCCCTCATTGTGCCCTGCTGTAGTTAAGTACTGAGTGATGGTTCCTACAGGAATCATTGATGTGCTTTTTCGTATGCTTTCACGCAGCCTAGCGTTTACATTTGTTACTACCACATGCTTTGTGGTGGTGGTGTGTCAGAACAGGGACTTTTCACTGCCTAAACTGGACCTCCTCTGCATAGCTATTAGAGTCCTTTGGAATATATCAGCTGGCTAGAAAGTGATCTTTACACTAATCTGAAGTTAGAGTTGATACAGAGGATAGAGTCATTCATACTGTTTTCATTTTTCTCTTATCAGGCTTTAAACAGGCGCATCTTGAAGCATATTTCTTCAGAAAACCCTGATTTTTCTGTAAATGCTGGTTAAGTTCTACTTTAGTCTTTTTTTCTTCTCTTTTTCTAAGTGTTATTTATATTTTTAATGAGGTGTTTCAGTGAAAATATGTCTGATTTTCATATTCTCTAGTGCTATCACTTGTTTCTGCTGACAGTATGGTAGTGCTAGACCATGCAATTTGAATGAAAGTTCTCCATCTTCTGGCTGTAGGTGGGATTGCAATACTTTCTCTGCTGGCTTATTAGTACGCGTTTTAAGCAAAGTGAAATGTTTTGGTTGCTCTTTGTAGGAAGAAAGCTCCAGGAAGAGACGGTTGCCTGTTGTGAGCTCGGTAGTCAAAGTGAAGAAGTTCTGTAATGATGGGGAAGATGAGGAGGAAGAGGAAGACTATGGATCACGAACAGGAAGCATCTCCAGCAGCGTGTCTGTACCTGCAAAGCCAGAAAGAAGGTACTTAAGATCTCTGTGATTCTGTGTGGTTTCAAGAGTGAATTTAATGAACAAAAACTTTAAAAGTGGAAAACCGGTTGCAGTTTTGAAGATTGACAGAATTCAATAAGCCATTTTTATATTTTTTGTACTATCTCACAACTCCATGGGTGAGATGTCTGTTTATACCCCACTTTTTCCTCTGATTTTTTAACCTACTTTTATTATTGTGCATAAGCTGCAACGAAACGTGGAATTTTGCACTCTTTGGGGAAGATTTACTCGCAAAAGAACATTAATGTTGGCATGTTTCAAACCAGGTACTTAATGTGGAAAAATAATTTTCCAGGAGTTTTAATTGCTTTGTTTTTATTTTAGGAATAGTTTTCAAACCAGTTGCCACTTGTTCTTTAAGGTGACCTTCACTTTTCAAAAGGCTTGAGAGATATTTCCTATTTTTATGCTCCCTAATTCTGTCTGAATGTCAGATGTCAGTCAGAGTACATCAGTGGTTTGTATCTGATTTTCAATGATAAGATGAAGAACAGTCAAACTAGAGAAGAGGTGGTTCTGCTGATCTACAATACTTGTTGTACAAGATTTGAACTAACGCACTTCATCAAATTTATCTTCAGTGCCACAGCACATTTATCTGATCTAAAATTTCTTGTTGTTGATATTCAAAGACAGAGGGAAAGGTTTTTCTACAAGTCATGTTTTTGACAGAGTCAGTTTTCAGCTGGATCTTACTCTCCAGGGCAGGTGCAGAATTATGACTGCCAGCACAAACGTAGCAACAGGCATGTGAGGGGCGCCGGTGGGAGAAAATAGATGACAGAATTTGTGCCTTTCAGATGCAGCATGGTTTCACAGCAGCTTAAGCTGAGAGATGAAATCATGCCTCTAGACTTCCATTTCTGAGTGTTTTGTGGATCCTCATCCACTCAGAGAATAGATTAACAAACTGAACACAAATACAGTTTAAGTGATTTTAGATGGTGATTTCTATCAGTGTAATTATGCATGACTATGTTAACTTGTTGCAATAACTGTTTAACATGGATACAGTTGCTGTTGCAATTCATGTGCAATTAATTAGGTTTTTTATCTCCCTTAGACCTTCATTGCCGCCTTCAAAACAGGCCAATAAGAATTTAATACTGAAAGCAATCTCGGAAGCACAGGAATCGGTTACAAAAACAACTAATTATTCCACTGGTAATTAGCATATTTTTTGCTAGTGCTAAGCTATAGTATTTCCAAACTCTGGTTTATAAATCCAACCTGAAGATAGTGCTCGGAGATAAAGCAGGATGTTAAAGAGCACATGTCAGTGATACACAGAGGGGATGTTCTGTGTCCTGTGAACATTGCACTTATTTTCAGTGATGAATTTTGAAAGCATAAACAAGGGAGGAAAGAGTTATTTAAAATATGTTAATTGAGATAGTAAGTCTGTAAAGTGTACAGATACGAAATGGAAGTGCCAGAAATATTCTGAAGTTGATAGTTGCCAAGCGAAAGTGTTCAGAATTAAGCAGCTTGTTTGAGCTGTGTGGCTGATTTTTCTTCCTTTTCTGCATTGTCCTCCTTATTCTGAGAAGGGAGGAGAAAAATATCTTTTGATTTACCCATGGATTACAAATTAGCTTATTTCCGTATTTTATTCAGAATACTTAAAAAAATAGATGAAAAATCACCTTTGATGTAGAAGAGCCCTCACGATATTTCAGATAAAATCCACAAATCACCTCTGTATTAAAATACAAAGTGGTGATTTTTGGTTTCTCCGCTGAAATATTCTCTTGTTGGTAAGTCAAACTACAAGATCACCACTATTAAAAATCAATAGTTTTAATTAATTTTAAAATTTTCTGGCTATGTTCTATTTTCTACCGTATTGCTATGTACACAGGGAGGAGTTCCCTGCATCACCTCAAGGTGCTGTTCCCTGTGTTGCTGCTTTTTCCACTATAAATACTCCTTGCTGGAAAACTGGCATCAGAACTTAGGAGTATCAGTGCTCCTACCTCTCTTCTTCGTCTTAAAAGTAGATGTTCTCAGGTGCCACTCATAGAGTGCTCTATGCACATGCACATGCTTTCACTTTGAGAGTTTTACAGGTAGCTAGATGCTTCTTGCTTGGGATTTTGAGTGTGTAGGAATTTATTTTAGCACAATACATAAAAATAGTACCATGATTGGGTTGTGTGTTAATGTTTTACCATTGTTTCTTTAAATAAAGTTCCACAGAAACAGACTGTTCCAGTTGCACCAAGAACTCGAATTAGCCCAGAAGAATCTCAGTTAGAATTAATCCATGTGCAAAGCAGACTGCCTGCTCTGAGTTCCCAACTTCAAGCAGAAGAGCCAAAGGAGCGGGTAGCTGAAGGAATTCAAGGTCATCTGCTAATATTCTTTAAACATTTATACCAGAGAATGTCATTTTGCAACAGCCTGAGCAAAGAGCAGAAATGGTTGTCGTTTTTAAGTCAGCATCAAAAGTTGCATGTGGAAATGCCCTGAAAACCCTCTGAAGTTATATGTAGCAAAGAGTGATACAGCATTCTGGAATATCAAAAGAATAATTTTGTATAAGCAAATGTTTCCATTTACATTATGATAGCTTTTCCACATCATTTTCATTTTTTCCCTCAATACCTTTTAGGAGCAATTTTGTCACAAAAAACCCTGGGTTGAATAAGATCTTTGTTACATCAGCTCATGGCCATTGTTGAGGAATGGTAAACATTTGTTATTAAAAATAATCTATGTTTTCTTATTTCTTATATAGATGTATTTGGAATCTTTCTGCCAACATAAAATAGTTTAAATTGCATCTGTAAAGTGTAAGAAGCTTTATCAGTCTTTGAATTAATGTACAGAAAATAGTTATGCTAAATATTTTTTCTTTTTTTTTGCCATTGAAGTGGAAATGAGAGCTTGTTTAGGAAACCTATGGAAAGCAAAGTAATTTTTTTCAAATCATAAGTCAAATATGGAACAGTGCTACTGTTATGGTTTAAGCCCAGCCAGTAACTCAGAGAAATGCAGCTGCTTGCTCACTCCTCCACGTCCCTTCTTCCCTCTCCCCAGTCCCAGAGGGATGGGGAGGAGAATCAAAAGAATGTAACTCCCACGGGCTGAGATAAGAACAGTCCAGTAACTAAGGTATAACACAAACCACTGCTGCTACCACCAATAATAATAATGATAAGGGAAATAACAAGGGAAGAGAATACAGTCGCTCACCACCTGCCGACCGATACCCAGCCTATCCTGAGCAGTGATATAGCCCTTCTGGGTAACTGCCCCCAGTTTATATAGTGGGTATGATGTGCTATGGTATGGAATACCTCTTTGGTCAGTTTGGGTCAGATGTCCTGTCTCTGCTTCCTCCCGGCTTCCCCTCCCTGGCAGAGCATGAGATGCAGAAAGTCCTTGGTCGGAGTAAACATTACTGAGCAGCAACTAAAAACATCAGTGTTATCAGCATTGCTCCCAGGCTGAAAGTAAAAACACAGCACTGCTTCAGCTACTAAGAAGGAGAAAAATGACTGCTACTGGTGAACCCAGGACAGCTGCTCTGGTTTGTTTCACCTCTTTTAAGGTGACCATAAAGTAGTCCCTTGGAATTAGCTGCTTTTCTGCATATGTGTTCTCTGAATAGTCAGCACCTCTACAAAAGGGAAGGAAGAACTTGGCCTTTATAAGTTGTCATGCCAACAGACCTAGTTTGTACCAAGCAATCATTATGGGAATGCCTGGACTCTTTCAGTGTTTGGATTTTCCCATGCCATCTAGCTGGGGCAGATGTGTTATTGTTCTGTTTCTGAAACAATGAGAAAGGGGTTTGTAGCAGTGTTAGAAATGTGGAGGTTTTCATGGGGTTTTTTTTTTTTTTGTTTGTGGGGTCTTTTTGTTTGTTTTTTTAATATAAAAGGAATGAGAAGAGTATGCTTCGGTTCTTTAATCTGTTGTTGCATTTGGACCTGCAGTAAATATGTTTCTGATTACTGGGTTGGTGGCTTTTTAGGAGCTGAACAAAAGGAGCTCTCGGCTCGGCTCCAGATTGATCCAGCGATTGAAGATACTTTGCAAGTGGCTCAAGGTTAAGTCTTGTGATAGTTTATTTTCAAATTGAACAGTTGTGATCAGTGAATGCTAAAATATCACTTCCTTTTTAATTAATTATACTGGGTTTAGTATCTTCTAGTTTCCACATCTCTAAGGAATAAAAGTAGTAGATGTTCAAAGCCTGAGAGAGAAGCCTCAATACTCTTTCAGCATAGCCATTCCAGTGAGAAAGTTTCCTGGTCTGGTCTAATGTGGGCTATGGCTCCTATTGATCTAATTGATCTGTATAATTAGCAAGGACATAAAGAACGTTTTCTGTAAGCTACTAGTAAGAAATTAAGATAAAATTAGCTTATTGGCTATGTAAATTGGTATTAAAAAATATGGCATAAAAGTACAACTACAACCTTATTTTTCTATGTATTTTTTCTTCCAATCCAGATTACTATGATATAGAATCTATGGTTCATGCAGATACTCGGTCATTTATCCTGAAAAAGCCCAAGTTATCTGAGGAAATATTGGCACAGAATCAGCAGTTGGGAAGGAAGGCCACAGAGGCAGTGCGAGTCCTCTCAGGACGTCTAATACAGACACGGTAAAAAGTTGTTTCTTTTACGACTGTTATCAGTCAGAATGCTTGTTTGTGGTTTAGGTGGAATCATTCAGCCATACCTGTGTTTTGTCAGTCCAGTCAGGATCTGTGAAATCATGGAAAAAGGGACTGACATTGCATAGCAGAGGAAAAAAAGCAGGGGCAAAAAAACCTCCCAGAAATCCTTCTAAATGGAAAATAATTCCAAGGGTCAGCGGTAGCTTGAGCGTGTCTTAAGATTTGCAAGAAAGAAGAAGAAGCTGCAGAGTACTGCTCTTTATTGTCACAGCTGTTCTGATTTCTGAAATCTTAGATCTCAGTGAAGTAAGACTTTTGCTTAAATAAATTTGCTTTAGTTTTATACCTTTCACTCCAAGATTACATTTCTTAAGGAATGTTTTTTAGTGCGGTATTGAGTATGGTGATGCCTGTGCTCTCAGGGCTGGGTGGAAACCAGCACATTCTATGTGTAGATAGCTCAGTTCCAGCAAGCAGTTCAGTGACATGTGGGCCAAAGTGATTTAAGGCTCCTTTCCTTACTGGTGAGTTTGGCCAGGAGAAGTTTAAAGTTCATGTCAGTTTCAAATGATGTGCTGTGGGTGTTTTCTCATTTCCCCAGCGGAACAGTGGCCAATGCACAGTCATTTTCCTAACTTCTTGGAGGCCTTGATAGCTCCTGCTACCAAATAGTTCTACGTATTTTCCCTGTTAAGAGTTAAAAACCACTCAGACCAATGTGATGGTCTTCATCACAGTGTTTGAGAAACTGTTAATGCTTGATTTCCGTGAGTGTCTTTAAAAAGCCACAGACCAACCCAAGGATAATCTCACAATGTTACAGTTGAAAACTGTGACTGTGCTACAGAAGAGTAGTAAATTTTTGCATATGTATAGGTCAATTTCTGACTGCTTGAACTGGAAAGGTCTGGCTAGTGATGGTTTAATGTGTTGCTTTTTTCTGTCCTAAAGGCATTTTACACTGTAGTTGCTTTTAGACTGATTTCATAGGAAAGAAAATTTTATGCTATCACTGTTTGTCAAAGATGAGAACTTCATAGTGCATTTCCAGATACTCAGAATCACATTCCATTCAGGAGATCCTTCAGGTCAAATGGGTGCCTTAATGGAATATTGTAGAAAGTATTTCATTCTGTGTTTTTATGCTCTCTTATCCACATGTGCAGCCACAAGATACTAGGCTAATCTTTCAGTCAGCCTCAGTGTCCAAGTTCATATTGTCAGTGTTTCAGTTCTCTCTTTCTAGTCCTGAGAACTTTCACACCCACTGTTTCATAATGCACTGTTGAGTATTTTTGAGGAGACAGCTGTTTGTATGTTAAAGGTTCATGATTCCAGGAATGGTGTTTACCCTCACTTTTTTTGTCTCAAAACTGTAAATTCCTGAAAAGATTAATCTTTTCTTGATTTAACTGTGTCTGTAAATGAGCTTTTGGATCTATCTGTTGAGAAGAATATAAGAAACAGAAATGTACCTATTGAATTCTCTGCTGAATTCCATTAAAAGCTGTATTTCTTATTAGCGCTTCAGGGAGGATGGAAAGCAAGCTATTAGTTGGAGTACATTATTAGTAGTATTGAAAGAAGGTTTGTTACTGTGTGACCCTGCATAGATTAGCTTGTACTACTTATAGTTACTAGTGCAGTTCCTTTTACTCAAATCTCTTGAGTCAGAAAGTCTTATTTTTACTACATTCCTTTGTTTATCAGAGACCAGGTTGCACAGCCAGAGAAACCTGCTAGTCCGAAGTTCATCGTGACACTTGATGGCGTGCCCAGTCCACCAGGATACCTTTCTGATCAGGAGGAGGAAGATATGTGTATAACTGAAGGATTAAAGCCAGTTAACAAAAGTATGTGTGCTGTCAAGGGATTAAAAGGCCTTCGAGCACAGCAGATGCAAATTGTAACCAGGCAGCTGGAGAGCTGTGATGGTAATTATGCTTACCAACAGGATCTAACATCAGTATGGTGGTTTGGTTGTGGATAGAACCCTTGGATATATCATTCTGAAGAAATCAAAGTGTTGGTGTTTATTCTTCAAATTAGAGCACTGTTCAGGCAAATGAAATGTGGTGGTTCAGTGGAGCCATATCTTCAGAAGCCTTTATCTTGGTAAACTAAGAGCAATACAGCACGTAGGGAACACACCACACATTGCAGCATTGGTAACATTTGTTTTGGTTTGTTTCTTTTGAAAATGTGGGTTGTCTTCATTGGGAGAAACCTGCTTTTCTGGCTGACCCGTTGGCATTTGTCCCCATGCTGGCAGACAGGAGATTTTACAGTGAACGTTTTGCTGTGCTTTGAACTTTAAAAAATACATCAGGTGTTACTAATGTTTCTGTCTAGGTTCATGATATCAAACGGAGCTTGGACAGAGTCAGGTTGCTAGAAGCTCTGAAAATAGAACTTGAACAGAGTGTGGTTGTACTTGAAGGTTTTTATATTCAGGGTACCTTTTGAATAACATGGGAAATTGCTGAAGCATATGAATTGTTTAGAATCCTGACACAGCAATGAAAAATACAGAAGATTCTGCTTTGTCCTAGACAACAGGTTAAATACTTGCCTGCAGGTCATGCTTGGATCTTATTTTAATTTTTTAGTTTTCTTATGAAAATAAAGACCTTTATTTTCCATAGTAGCAGCGTATCCACATTTTCTGATCTAAATAAAGAATAGTACCTGATGCTGTGCAGGGAACTCTTAAATTCCATGGCTCCAGCTGTAAATGTCTATTGCAATTATGGGGGAACCATGGGGGAAAGGCAAAAGATCTTTTAAGTCTACATCCTTTCAGTCCCACTGGCTGCAGAAGTGCAACACATATCAGGCAGTTTGAAGAAAGGAATGTTATATATCCGTTGGCACATTTTTACTAATACAGTGAAATATATATTAGAATGCGAATCTGAGCTTTTACTAGTATAGACTCTTCTGATACTCCTGACTAAAGCTATTAGCTACAGAAAGGCGTTGCTGATACATTTATGTCTCTGTTAGGGATTCTTAGTTGATTAGCTGCATCAGCCAGAAGTAGCACGGGTATGGCTGAAGTCTCGCGGAATCTGATGGAAGTGGAAGCAGTTTTTACAAGCAGCATGGTTTTCCAGTAGGACAGTGTTGGGCTTCAGTGGGTTGCAAGGAGAAGGCATAAATGAACCTGAGGATGGAATGAAGCTGGAGCAAATGTGTCAAAGATCAGAGGAGTAAGTTTAGCAGTCCTGGGAAGCTTTGAAAAGCCAAAGGTTTAGTCAGATTTGGAAAAATAAGACAACAGTGCAGGTATATGCTTAATGGCCTGAATTTGCAGAATGAGGTTTTACAGATGTTAAATAGGAGAAAATTGAAGTCCCAGGTTCCCTTAAGCGCAGTGAAGGTATTGAATGTTTCAGCTTGGGAATTTTTAAACTACGTCTTGGATTAGAGTCCGAGTTCAGGTAACTGAAGTAAACGTGGTATCTGAGCCAGTTACATGAAAGTAGTTCTTTTTCAGTGTGTGCCCCTAAACTAACAAATCACATCTGATTAATGTAGAAAATGACTTTTCACCTTCTCTCTTGAAATAATTTTCTAGATCCAAAAAATACCTTGGAGAGAGGAAGCACAGCTGTTATTTGCACATGCCTTGGCAGAACTAAGTCATAACTGAAGTTCAGTTGAAGAATCTTTGTCTTGTCTGATCAAGATCTGATCTTTTGACTTTCACACCTCAGTTTGGATTTTTGAAGAACATTTTATTTGGCTTGTAACTAGTGCAAGTTTGATCTTTTGCCCCCAGAACACAGCGATCAGCCCAGTGTTATGGTTTCTTCACTTTATACTCTTTGGAGATTTTTTTGGGTTATTTGGTTGTACGTAAATTTTTACTGTTGTGACTCTTTTTGATTACTGGAGGCTCATCAAGAATTGGATTAAAAAGAGAGAGAATTTCAATGATGCTGTATTGTGTAAACCAAACTGCATATAGGCATAAGGGTCCCAGCTTGGTTTTTTATTCTTTTTCTTCTTTCAAGCAGATATTGAAGAGTTAAACATGCTGCAAAAACAGGAGAAGGTGCTTGAGCGCTGCAAGTACTGGCCTGCTTGCAAAAATGGAGATGAATGTGTGTTCCATCACCCGACACTGCCTTGCAGGTAGTAGAGCAAAGCTCATCCACTTGACACATCGCCTTTACTTTTCTTTTGGTGTTACCATATTTTCCTTCTGTGTTAGTAAATATCCCAAGGCAGTGTAAGCCTGTTAGGGTAGGATTGGAGGTAGATTATCGCACTGTAATTTCTTTTGTTTTCCTCCCATCTGCCACATGTCTGAGTACAGGGATGTTTTTCGTAAGCAGAGTCACAGCTGTGCTCACGCAGAGGGAAGCTTAGTTTAGCATACAGGCTGGAGGTTTGTGTGGCTTAGAGGTATGGGAATTGGTGTCTTTCCAAAGCAATAGGCACTCTTCCGCTAGCTGTCAGAATGCTTGTGAACATGTTGTTATGCAAGGAAGAGACTTTTTTACAGTGAGCGTGGTAAAATACTGGCACAGGTTGCCCAGAAAGGTGGTGGATGCACCATCCCTGGAGACATTGAAGGCCAGGCTGGATGTGGTTCTGGACAGCCTCGTCTAGCTGAAGGTGTCCATGGTCATTGCAGGAGGGTTGAACTAGATAACCTTTGAAGGTCCCTTCCAACCTGAACTATTCTATGATTCTATGTTAGGATACTATTACATAGTAATGCAGTGATTTTTTTATTCAAAAGCAAAGGCTGACTCTTGGGTGTGCACTGTGCCTTTGACTTCTCTTCCACAAGCAGCAACCATCTAGAAAAACAACTTATGTTTTGAGATAAATATTACCAGATTGGGTAGCTTTGTTTACTCGGACTTTTGAGTCTTCTTTCAAAATCCAACATAACTAAATTCAAATAAACATTCTCTTCAGTGAGTGAACCATGTTACTTAGGGATCTCTGTGCTGCTCTGTGTGGAGGCCTGAATTCACAGTGCCTTTGCTGCTTTGCACTGCGCACTAAGAGTAATGTGTCTTAGCTTTGAGCAAGTAGCCTGCTACCAAACCCCACCGGTGTGAGGTAGTTATGTACTGCGTGTAAGCAGGGACAATGAATACAGATCTTTTTGTGCACCCGCATGCCCTGCTGTGAGAGGAACTAACACACGTGTGCAAGCCCTGTCGTAGCTCTGACTTTCTGTGATATTTTGGCTTTCATGTGCAGCAGCTGCTTGGGGATTTTGCTCTGAATGTGGGTTATGACTCAATTCTTTTCCCGCAGAGTTTTTCCTAACTGCAGATTTGCTGATAAATGCTTATTCATCCATCCAAACTGTAAATATGATGCAAAGTGCACTAAGCCAGACTGTCCTTACACTCATGCTAGTCGGCGACTCCCTCATACACCTCCTAAGCCAGGTGAGCATGTTTTCTTGTTCTGAGCTTTAAATGAGAGCACTGAAGGGAAAACAGTACTTTTGGAAGCAGAAACTGACTGTCGTGAGAAAATGATGTTTTGTTCCTTCTGAAGGGATTCCTCAGCAGTGCAGTTTTACTCCAGTTTGCTTCTTAAATTGGACGCGTGTAGCAAGAGCTTGTTACACGAGTTGAAAACAGTTTGCTGTGTTGGTATGAACACGTTTTTCTTTAATGACACTGTAGGAGTTAACTTCTGTAATGAAGAGGTGACTTGTGGGGACAGGTTTACCCAGTGAAGGCAGTAGCTGTGTTTGGATTATGGGTGGTGTTCCTGGGCCTTTGAGCAGTGCCAAGGTGGAGTGCCTTCACTCCACTGGAGTTGTGATCTTTTGGAAGCGGTTTAGCGCTCAGTCACAGCAGGATGCAGTTTTGTTACTTTGCCAGAAGGCAGAGTACAATGTGCTATCTCCTGTGGCATTTCCAGCACCTCCTCTGTTCCTGGAAAGTGCGCTGCCTGTGCTTTGCAGTGCTATTATAGCCTGAACTCTCCCGGGCTTGCTGCTGGCTAAATTTAATATTGGAATTTCTCTGCTCACCAGATCTCTGCTTAATTTGTTGGGAGCATTGCCATGGCCATGGCACCTTCTGTTCCAAAATGGTGCCGAACCCAGATCAGGATTACCTGATAGTCTTGTTCTGCCCCAGGATGAGATCCACTGATCCGTTGCCATATGCTTCCCATATTTCTTGCAGAACTTTGGTGTATTATAAAATGTAATTCCTTGCATAAGGGTCGGTATATTTACATTTGTGTTAAACTGTTAAAAAAGTGATTTATTCTGGTCCAGGCTCACTTCCTGTCCTTTTCTACTCTAGCACCACTACCCACACCATCTATATCCTCCAGTAGCCCACTGTGCAAGTTCTTTCCTGCATGTAAGAAAATGGAATGTCCGTTTTACCACCCAAAGGTAAGAATTATCTCCTGTCTCCTCCTTTTCTTTCTAGCAAGTTACTTGCAGTGTGTTACTTGGGGTCAGGAAGTGTCAGTAGTGTTTGGCAGTTTGTGCTTTTACTGCTCACCTTTAACTTCAGCTCAGAAGCAGAGTATGCAAAAGCAGTGACTTAAGGAATTTGGAAAATTTTAAAACATAATCTTTCTCCCAGCTGCTTCTGGGAGTTTCAGACAGGCAGACAGCCCTAGCACGTTCAGAACCCTGCGTAGCAAGGGTGCTGGGGCAGAGGGGGAGAGTATCTTGTAGCCTGCATTGGAGGAGTATGTTTCAGACTCCTGACTCTTCCTTCAGATGTGCTGCAGTGTACAAGACCTTTGAAGATTGCCCAGTTACCACAAAGTATATCGATGTAATTTATATTGTACAAGAGTTTATAACTCGGGTACTTCTATTCCGCAGAAGCATGTCCCTGCATATTCACGTGCCTTTTAGTAAGTTTAGTGCTTTTTCAAGCACTGACTCCTGGAGTGTGCTGGGTACCCAGGTGTTACCAGCAGATACACAGAGGCTTTCCCTTGTGTGTCAGATGCTGCTGTGTCACACTCCTGACTTACACACTGCAGATCTACTGAAACTGAACTGTGTAAACCCTTCGAAAGCAAAGGAACTTCTCTACCCCTCAGTGCAGGGGCAGTTTTGGAGCACCTAATTCATAAGTAATACTGCTGAAAAAGGATTTCCCTCTGTCACGGGGTTGAACTGATGGCATGAGGCTGTGTAGCTGTTGATGCAGCTACCTATCAGACTCGTCATACAGTAATGCCAATGTGAGCGTAACACATGCCAGGTTAGCTTGTTCGGGAGTTCAGACGGCATCTTTGAGTAGCCTCTGCTGAAACACTTTCATTTCCAGCATTGCAGATTTAATACCCAGTGTACGAGACCAGACTGCACCTTCTACCATCCAACCATTGCTGTTCCTCCTCGCCATGCCTTGAAATGGACTCGAGCTCAAACCAGGTGAGATACTTGGGGGGTTAATTTTTACTTGGATAGGTTTGGAGTGTTTGTTGTGACTGGCATCACCATTACTCACAGGACTGATGTGTGTGATGAACAATGAATGTTGTATGAAGAGAGATGCCTGTTACTAGGCATCTTTCTTTTACAGAGAACTCTGTACTGTTTGGTTTTAATGGTAATGTTGACTAATGTGATGTGACCCTGAAAAACAAGTGGCCTGCAGCTAGGATGTGGCAGGGGCACTGGAGTCCTGACCTGGAGATGTTGTGTTTACTGAGTTTTATTTGAGTAAAGCTGAAAATCCACCATCAGCTCTTCTTCGCTGTTGTTTTATCGTGTGTCCAGGCTGTCTTTTCCACAGAACATTGGTGTTTCTTGGACTGTTTCTGGCAGAACAGCTCCTTCCTGTCACCTATCTGTAATTTCATGAACTAGTAACAAACTTCCTAAAGCCACAGTCATACCTACAGATGTTGCTCTGAAAAGCTCTGCATCCTTTGCTCTGCAAAGGTCTGAATTGTAACAGGGGCAGGGTGAAAATCCATGCTCAGCCCCTCTTTACAGGCTGGTACCATCGTCACTTGTGATATGTGTTTTTCTCTTTTCCCCCAGTGAATGATTCTGGTGACCTTGGGACTGGACTTGGCCTCCTCGGGCAGCAGCAGAGAGGAAGGGGATATAGGAACACTGTAGCCACCAGGGACATAGGATGCTAAAAAAAATCCATGCATTTTAAACTTTTAATATATATTGTTTTCATAAAATAAGGTTGACGATTGCATACTTGAAATGTCTCTAATTTTCCAAATTTGTAAGCTTGAGCAATTTTACATTTTTTTTACACTGTAAGAAGAAAATGTGTAAGAAAAGTTTTACTTTAAATTCCATTAAAAACTTTCAAAGGACGTTTTGTGTTCTCTTTGGGTAATGTGTCTTGCTTAAGATGAGGTGTGTTGAAGAAGTAAAGTGTACTGTCAGAAGGGCTTAGAAAGCTTATTCCTGTATTCAGATCATAGCAGAAGTGCTTTTTGTTCAGCAAATGTTTGGTACAAGGCATGCAACTGGCCTGGTGTCCTAGTGCAGTGCCTGAACTCTTCACCTGCTCACAGAGAGAGTGAAGCGGTTGTGTTGTCTTCCAGGTGGTTTTTCCGTGTGGTAGTCACCGATGCTTTCTCAAACAGGGAAAAAACAAAGACACAAGGGAGCAAAACTGCTTCATGAGCAAGAATTAAACCATGAGTGACATCATGCTCCGTTTAATAAAAAGGCTATGAAATTAAATACCATTTCTCTTGAAAATAGTGTGTAGTTTCAGCTGCCTCCATGGATAGCAGGAAGACAGAAATCCCCTCCCTCTTCCAAGTGCTTTTTGGAGAATCGTTTTTCCTTCGGGCACCCCTGGCCACCCTGTGTCACTGCCTCCTTTGAGAAAGTTCCTGTGACTGAGCACAGCAACTCTCAAGCCCAGGAGGTGACCGTGAAGACATTTTGGTGGCATTCCAATGACAGAAAGTGTTGAGCAGTGACAGAAATGCACTTTTTTATTAAATCTCCTGTATCTTTTGGGGAACTACATTTTCACAAAAATATACAAAAGAATTTCTTTTTACAAATATTTACATTTGATCTCAGGAACAATGGTAGCTACATGTCTTAGATTTGACAAATACAGTCTGGAATTCTGAAACTCAACACTCCAGGAAGGTATTTTTCAGTTTTCTGTGTGTGTGAAATAAAGTACTCAAAGTTCATATTCAAATTTTAAAAAAATCTTAATGCAAAAATCTGACATTTACCATTTTTTATACATACATTTATATGTATACTTTAAATAAACACAACATTGTTACAGGGATTAGATGTTCACGGTGGAAACCGAAATGGAGTACACGTAAACCCGTGGTCCTTATTACAGTAACACAGAACTGTACCTTTGGACTAGTTTAAAATGCCTTTTTTTATTCTTTTTTTTTGCGTTAAAGCAGGAGGGATTATGATGTGACACACTCCATAACGCAACACGACAAAGCTGAACAGGCAACTGGAGTTTAAGCTTAAAGAACTACAGTACAGTATGTTCCTAAGGTGATCTGCCAGGGGAGTGGAGGAGAAATGGGTGTGCTCTTGTGCTGCACAGAGCATCGCCACATGGGATCTCCAGATGAAAGACCAACCAAGTGGTTGCTAGGGAATTTCCAAAGCCCTCCTGAGCCATCCCTCAGAACAACGAGCTGTCAGCGTGACACTGTTTTCAGTATGAGATGGGGAAACAGTAACACATAGGGCAGCAGAGCACTAACGCCATCTCCACTGCTGGATTTCAACAGCTTTGATGTCTTACAACCTCGTGTACCGCATCCAGCATCAGGCAGGCTGCTGCTTTTGCTCTGCTAAACCCAAAAGTGAACAAGCCAAGCCACAAAGCTAAAGTGCACGTGCTTTCAAAGGGAATGGGTCTAATGCATTTACTTAGATTGTTTCGTTGCTTGAAGCAATCACTGTGGTCCCAAATGTATGCTTAAGTGAAATTTTACATTAAAATTGCATTAACTTATAAAATCAGTAATGCAGCTTTTCCATTACTTACTATAATGTGCTGTATACCTGTAACTGAACTAAAAAGCATAAACAGAGCTTAGAATTACCAGATAGGCTTTAAAAAGAAATAAAGCTATTTCGCACCAAAAACCACAACGCAATGATGAATAGCATCAAGGAAAGGAAAACCGGACCAGAAATGTGGAAGGCCTATGTACCAGCACCAACCTTTCACAACAGCACAAACCCCTTCTTTTTTTCCCATGCAACCTGTGCTTGTTTCTGTGCTCGGAGTTTCTTTATCAAGTCTAGTTGCTAAATTCCCACAGAGCACAGCACGGGGCACGGCCCAGGTGGGACTGGCATTGGAATCTGTGACTCAGTTAACAGAAAAGTCATTTTCAGTAACAAACCACCCTGTACTGGCTCTAGGGGGTTAGAGCTGTGCAACCTGGTTGAGCTCTCGCAGCCACCCTGTTACTTATTTGGGGGCTGGGGGGGTTGGGTTAGGGGCTCCTATAGAAAGTGGGGGGGGGGGGGAAAGGAGAGCAATGGGAAAGCTACTGAGTGAGAAACTGGATGAGGAATGGGAGGAGGTTATATGAAAACCTTTATGGTTTTGTTGTCCCCAGACAGCTGCCACCCTGCAGGACTGACACTGAGCACCCACCTCTACCACTTCCCTCCTGCAGCACCTACCAACAGGATACTCACTTCAGTCACCCGTGGTTTCTTCCTCAAGCACTCGCCTCCAGCCTCAGCCCCAGAGAGACCTGCCCAAGATGGTGCCGGCTTTATGAAAGCTGCAGTTCCACTCAGCAATGGGACAGCAGCATTCATCCCCTGCTGGACAATTTCTCTTACTAAGAACCAGTACAGCACAACTGACCTCAATCCTCCAGTTTAGAACACCTGCTTTGGTGGGCCCACTGAATAGTTAAGTGGGTACAACGAGCTTGCTTTTAAGAACACAGAAGGGCGTGAATCAGACACACTGTTCATGACAGTAATTTTGGGGATAGTTTTAAAAACCAAAACAAGTTTGAGGTTGTTGGTTTTGTTTTGCAGGGGTTTTTGTTTTCAAATAAGCTCCCACATGACATCCGTGCCCAAAGTGAGCAAGATATGTACTACTAAGGGCAAAATCACTTTACAGGGTCTTGAAGTTTTCCCACAACAAGCAACAGAAACTCAGGAAACTTACATATAATTTGGCTTTTGGAAGAGAAATCCGAACACATGGAGTGATGGAACACTGTGCCTCTCACATCCCAGACTGAGGTGTCCTCAGCAGGCAGGGAAGCAGCAGTCTCACTCTGTGCACAGATTTGGCGTTCCTTACAGAGTTGCTACAGGTGAAAGACCAGTTCAGCTGCAAGCAGCTAAGCAGCACCTGCAATGAAGTCGGATTTTTTTCTTCATAAAGTTCACATTAAGCCAATTACACCCTTATTTTGTAATGGTTTATTACGGCATCAATTAAGAACTTTACTAATTTCTTTTTACTCACACGTATTTTTTAGGCCCACATCACATACCCCCTCCCTGACATACTATACCTAAGGTATAGGAACCACCGAAGGAAAGTTTGTCTCCCGGGCGATTCAAACTGCCCCTGCAGACACCTGTCTCCAGCACGTCATGAGTTCAGGCCACTGGCTTTGGTGCCTCTCATCTTGAATGCTGTGAGCAGCAGCCCAGAATGGGTGAACAACATCTAGATAGGAAAGGAATGAAAGAGGCAGGAACCGATACCACTTGCTCATGAGGAGGTTTCTAACGTACGGTATTTCTTTGGTTTAATACTTTTTTGTCTAAAGAACACATTCAAGCCCAGTTGCACAGGAAGCTAAACTAGGGATAAATCAGAAGAGGCCACATAACACCACCCATGTTTGGTGGATGGGGGAAAGATGAGATTAAATTCTTGCCAGAGCTCTCAACACTACATGGCATTTCTGCCTTTACACTATTTTCTTTGCCACCAACATGCACATGCTGCAGCAGAAGTTAACCCGTGTTAGCTGCTGCACTTGAGCACTAGATATCTGTCCCACAGGGATGGGAGTGGAAACAGCAATGCAAAGGAGCAGATGCACCTTCCCAAAAACAGCCTCTCCATGAGTGCTCCGCTGCCCTCCAGTCCTGGGACTCCATGCTCAGTACCACTGGGGCAGCTCTTAGGTACTGCCTTTGCTTGTTTGTGAGCCTGCCTTCGTGTGATTTCCTCTGTTTTCATTTCTTTTTCCTTTCCTCCAGGTTTATAGTTACTGGTTTCCTGTTATCGTTTGCTCCATCCTATGCTCCATAATTTCAAAAATGAGTGGAAATTATGGGAACTGCCTCTTGTCACCATGCGCAGACCTTCCACTGTTGTTTTGTTTTACATGAGGAGGGAAAAGCACACATCCCATGCCTTTTTTGTCTCTTTTCCCAAAGAACAAGTGAATTGGTTGGACCTCTCATTTAACAGTTAACAAAAAAAACCAGATCAAGGTGATGACTGGTGGCTGTTGGTACTCTGAGAAGGGGATGGTGAGTGGTTACCTGTTCTGGCATCAAGCAGAGGGGAGAAAACCCCCAGCAAGCCACCTACTACTTCTTAATTACTTATGAAAGATTTTGGCAAGAAAACAGATTGTGGTTTTTATTATACACCTACAACTATTCTTTTTATTCTGAAATGAAACAACTGCAGAGTTTAAGTCTGAAGTCAATGTTAATTGAAGAGCAGAAGCTGGAGACAACCAAAGAAAACACACTGCAGTGACTGGTATGAAGAGTGCCCAGCAGGCTTTGGCAAGCTTACAGCTCTATACCCACATGAGCCAAAAAATCAAACGGTGCTATGAACTTTAGGAAAACAGAGCAGGTTGCAAGGAAGCATAAGAAAACCATGAGAACAAAAGAGTATGCAAGTTCAATACAGCCAGTGATGTTAAAATCACTGATGTGACAATTGATCTGTGACTTGCAATCTTCCCTTTCCCTGGAGTCTACAGGCTGGTTTTGTCCAAAACACTGACAAGTCAACGTTTGTCTATAGCTTATGCCAATAGAATTTAAGAACAAAAAAAGAAGAATCTTTGCAGATTAAGGCCTGTCACATCTGTGACACTAATATTGGAATAGGGAAACACCACCTTGCCCATGTAAGCATAGTATTTGAAACCAAAACCCTTCACTTGTGATGCTGCTGCACCTCGCACTGCAAGTTCGGTAAGGGACTCCGATGAGTAGGTCTGGAGTGAAATCCATGTGCAAGGGGAGATTTGAGCACTGTGGGGTGCAACCCAGAGGAAGCAGGGTAGGTGCAGATCAGATGGACACTTAGGGCTGGTTGAAGAAGGGCACCATTTGCCTTGGCAAGCCTGCAAGACCAGTAGCGGGATGTAGGCAGCAGCCTCAAAGAATGGATCATGGTTTAAATTAAGTCATTCCTGAATGCTACCCAAGCCCTGCTCTTGGTACTGAAGAGCTTTTTTGATCTAGTTTCCAGATTCAGGAGATAGCTTTGCAATGTGCCTGCTTTCTGATACTAAGATTCCAGGTCAGCATCAACTGGATTTGTCTGAAGTTCAGTTATGCTGAAATGAATCTTGCTAATATTGAAACCCTGATACTGAGCAAAGTCAGAAGTTACTCTGAATGCATGCCTGCCTTCAGCTGTCAATATGTGATGAACTAACCTTAAAACCTTCTGAAATGCTCTCGTTATCCTTAGTTTCACACCGTCTCTTGCTACCTATCATAATGTCCAGCTGGAGACCAGTAACGAGTGGTGTCCCCCAGGGATCGGTGCTGGGACCGGTCTTGTTCAACATCTTTGTTGGTGACATGGACAGTGGGATTGAGTGCACCCTCAGCAAGTTTGCCAATGACACCAAGCTGTGTGGTTCGGTTGATACGTTGGAGGGAAGGAATGCCATCCAGAGGGACCTTGACACGCTTGTGAGGTGGGCTGATGCCAACCTGATGAAGTTTAACCGTGCCAAGTGCAAGGCCCTACACCTGGGTTGGAGCAATGGCAGGCACAGCTACAGGTGGGCAGAGAAGAGATTGAGAGCAGCCCTGTGGAGAAGGACTTGGGGGTGTTCGTTGATGGGAAAGTGAACATGAGCCGGCAGTGTGCGCCTGCAGCCCAGAAAGCCAACCGTATCCTGGGCTGCATCAAAAGGAGCATGACCAGCAGGTGGAGGGAGGTGATCCTGCCCCTCTACTCTGCTCTTGTGAGACCTCACTTGGAGTATTGTGTGCAGTTCTGGTGTCCTCCACATCAAAAGGACATGGAAGTGTTGGAACAAGTGCAGAGGAGGGCCACGAGGATGATCAGGGGACTGGAGCACCTCCTGTATGAAGATAGGCTGAGAAAGTTGGGTCTATTCAGCCTGGAGAAGAGAAGGCTGCGTGGAGACCTCCTAGCAGCCTTCCAGTATCTCGAGGGGGCCAATATCTGCAGGGGGCCTATAGGGATGCTGGGGAGGGACTCTTCATGAGGGACTGTAGTGCCAGGACAAGGGGTAATGGGTTCAAATCTTAAACAGGGGAAGTTTAGACTGGATATAAGGAAGAGGTTCTTTACTGTGAGGGTGGTGAGGCACTGGAATGGGTTGCCCAGGGAAGTTGTGAATGCTCCATCTGTGGCGGTGTTCAAGGCCGGGTTGGACATAGCCTTGGGTGGCATGGTTTAGTGGGAGGTGTCCCTGCCCATGGCAGGGGGGTTGGAACTAGATGATCTTAAGGTCCTTTCCAACCCTAACTATTCTATGATTCTATAATAATCAGAAAGTGATAATATGCAATGACTGCCTCCTTAAGGATAAAACCCCCTAAGATTTCAAGTCTGAATGACTGAATACATTTGGCCAATTTGTTCTCCCTGACCTAATCTCAACTGTGCTCATCAGTTCCTGCACTTAGAGCGACTTTCAGTTCTCAGTGTGTTTATTTGTAGTTTTTGTTTGCTCCAAGGAACTGGACTTTCTGTCTCTCATTCTCTTTTTTCTAAGCACACTTCAGTAGCTTTCAAGGGCAATTTATTTCTGTAAGTGAAATGTCATTTTGCTTTTATTGAATCTGTTCTCTAGTTTATTTCTTTTACACAAAAAACATTGCTGACTAAAGATCCCACAGATGTCAGGAAGACAAGCTAGAGAACAAAGTCATCCATGAGTGGTTAAATCACACAGAGAGCTTTTGCCTCCCCTTCCTTTGTGCTGTGTTATCACAGAAAAGGCTTTCTCCAGCATCAGAGCAAGCCCTCCTGCCCGCAGTTCTTCTCTCTCATGCTCTGAAGGAAAGGCTGTCACTAGTCCCTCCACATCCCAGCTTCTCCCCTGATCTAGCCTACAGGGTTAGGTCATCCTCTGACAGGAGCTCCCATGGCCCACTCCACAGCAGGCAGTCTGTTCCTGAATACATGTGCTTCACGCAGGGATGGCAACAGATAGCAAGTTACTACAGTAGCATTTAATGTAAACAGCAAAGCAGGCACAGTAACAACCATCATCACAGATGAAGACCAAAAAGCCCACAGAGCTGCCGCCTTTAACCACACACACAGCCACCTTTCAGCAGGGAATGTCACTTGTCCTACAGAATTTGCTCCAAACTGTCCCCAGGAAGAAGGCTGCAACTGAGGCTGTACTCCCTCCTCTCAAGGTACTTGACCATTCCCAGCTGCTGGCCCCATTTTACTTGGCAAACCACCGAGCAGTTTGCCATGGAAAACACCAGTTACCCATACTGGCTGCAACAGGAGGAACAAGGCTGGTAGTTTTGTTGTTAAATAGCTCCTCAGCTTCCAGCCATTCCTGCCCCTACCCCCGGCCCTTCACTGAAGCCGTGAGGTTTGGAAGGGAGTGGAGAAGCAGGCAGATGCGGAGGCTCAGACTCCAGCACTGCAGCTATCAGCCTTGCACTGAGACAATTCACCCATCAGCTGCCCACAGGTATTTCACCACTGGGGTGGTGTCATTTGAGGTTCCTCAGGGCACAAAACCAATGGATACATTATTGGTGCAGGGGCACAGCATTAGTGAAGGGGGTGGAGGGAGGGAGGAGAAAAGGACATTACCAGTGACGGGCATAGAGGAACAAACCCCTTGACAGTCCACATACATCTTTCATGGGGTGAAGGCCTACAGAAGATCATGAGGTTGGGAGACACTGGGCTTTGGATTTTGAGGGAAAAACTCAAGAGGCAGAAAAATTTGGGCTTTGATCTTGCAGTCTGAGGAGGCAAGACCACAAGGGAGGGCTCTCAACAGCCACCCAACCTGAACCAATGAAAGGCAACTTTACAATAGAGGCAGGACAAATCTTACTGCAAGATAAGAAGTCCTACAGAGATGTGTGTAATAAGGGATAGAATCACAGCTACCAAACAGCACACTGCAACCGATGTCTCTGTCACAGGTAAGATTTAAATGCCAGATAGTACCTTCCCTATGAAACAGGTGGGCATGCAGCAAGGTTACAAGAAATATCAGGTCTAATCTCAATTCTCAAATGCAATTCTGCTGAAGTCAAAAACATCACCAGCAAGATCTCCCTGTACACTCCTGACCAAATCCACAGGTTTTGCTCCTGTAGCTCATGCAGCTGCATGATTGGCAAGACTGTTAAGAACCATCACGCAAAGAAACCTGATAATTGCTTAGTTCTTTACTTCATTAAAGTAAGTATTTGTTATAGCTTGATATACAGAATATATTATCTAAGACCATTGGGTAACTAGCTTCAAATAGAACACAAAAATGGGGTTTAGACCTAGGAGAACACAGAAGGCTGGCTCATTAACTTTTGTCCCCCTTCCTTCCATACGCAAGCCCTCCCATCCCGTGTATAACCACCATGCACACAAGATGCTTACAAGAAGAGACGAAGTTTATTTCTTTTATCTGGCATAAGACAATGCAAGAGGTGGGTAACATCAAAGCCTACTGACTGACCTACATAAATGCCATTGTTAAAGCACTGCTGGCTTACATGAGAAAAAAAAGCTTTATGTTCACAGCAGAACATCATGATGAGAGTAGTGCTGAGAATTAGTGACTTCTGTTCCCTTCCACGCTGCATGAAAATGAACTGCACTGATTGAAAAACAGGTTCATCTCTATGACATGATTTAGACAGACAGCTGAGATCTTCCTCACTTGTACCCAAAACACAGCTTTGTTCAGGTTTTCATTATCACTGAAATCTTTTTCTCAACTAAGAGGCTCAGTTATGTTGCAGGATAGCGTAAATGCACTTACACTAGAGGTGACAGCAGGTCCATTCAAACAAGCATACGACCCACATTTTTTACAATCAGGAGAGAAATCTGAGTAGAGACGTCTCCCAGCTAGTTCTAACTGTTAAAAAGTTCAAATGTACAAAATACAACGTTTGGAAAGTTTATATTTTCTCTGAATTCACCCTCCCCCTCCCCCCCCCCATGATGCTGAGAAAATAAAATCATATTGCTATGAAATTCTATTTTTGCAACTGGTGACATCCCAAGCTTTATCTACGAACTATAAAATCCTCAGCCTCTTCCACATTTCCAGCACAGGGGCTAACAGCCCAGCCAAGTAACACAGCAATAATCTCTCTTCCTCTGAGAATACTTTTATTCACAAGGCAAAAATTGGAGTTAGACTTCTAGGTTGTGGGCAAGGCACTCGCAAAGTGAGCAAATCTATTTTTGCTCACAGAACTAATTTAATGTTTAAGTGCAACAAAAACACTAAATTAGCCATGAAGATCATGCATATCCAACAGTTTTCACCAGACATGACTGTGACCCAGGCCTCCAAATACAGAAACATTAAAGTCATAAAGAATCAGCTCTATTATTTTCTGCTTCACCAGATGATGTTTCCTTTCGACCAGTCATAGAAATATAATTTCCATTATAATAACTAAACATTTATTAAAATACTATATATTTAAGAGTTAATATATGGTTTCTTTCTGTAATAAAATATGGAATACTTTTTTTTTTCAATTATATTCAGACCCCAAAACTTAAAGGAGAAATATTCATGCTGAAAATAGATCAATGTACAGCACTAGGTCAGGAATCACACCTCTTGATTAAAACCTCAGGAAGTCACTTTGAAACTGTACATTGATTAACAATTCACTGTATCCTTTTATCCACGTATTTCATTTTCAGCATCTGGCAGTGAGTGAAATACAAACCCGGATTATCCGACGCTGAAGCAAATCTAACAGCCTCAGCGTATTTGTTACAGTCCATCCTTCTGACAAACTCTAGACACTTGTCTTTTGGAGACAGATTGCACTCTGTCTTGGGCCAGCACCATTTCTTACTCATGCAGGGCACAGCAGAACGTCACGTCACAATCCTGGGTTTTTCATGCCTGGTACTTCATGCAGTGTCCTCTTTGCAAGTCTCCATGTCTTTCTCAATGAGGCATATGCACACATTTCCAAACAAACAAGCTGTGTTCCCAAAGAGATATTAAATATGAGATACAAAACACTACAATATTGGCAAAAAAAAATGGCTAAGAATCAAAAGAAAAAATTAACCTCTGTAATGCTCTGAGCACAGACTTGGGGGTGTTGGTCGATGAAAAAATGAAATGAGCCGGCAGTGTGTGCTCGCAGCCCAGAAAGCCAACCGTATCCTGGGCTGCATCAAGAGGAGCGTGACCAGCAGGTCAAAGGAGGTGATCCTGCCCCTCTACTCTGCTCTTGTGAAACCTCACTTGGAGTACTGTGTGCAGTTCTGGTGTCCTCAACATCAAAAGGACATGGAACTGTTGGAACAAGTGCAGAGGAGGGCCACAAGGATGATCAGGGGACTGGAGCACCTCCCGTATGAAGACATGATGAGAAAGTTGGGGCTGTTGAGCCTGGAGAAGAGAAGGCTGCATGGAGACCTCAGAGCAGCCTTCCAATACCTCAAGGGGGCCTATAGGGATGCTGGGGAGGGTCTCTTCATGAGGGACTGTAGCGAGAGGGCAAGGGGTAATGGGCTCAAACTTAAACAGGGGAAGTCTAGATAGGGTATGAGGAAGAAATTCTTTACTGTAAGGGTGGTGAGGCACTGGAATGGGTTGCCCAGGGAAGTTGTGAATGCTCCATCCCTGGCGGTATTCAAGGCCGGGCTGGGCAGAGCCTTGGGTGGCATGGTTTAGTGTGAGGTGTCCCTGCCCATGGCAGGGGGGTTGAAACTAGATGATCTTAAGGTCCTTTCCAACCCTAACTATTCTATGATTCTATATTTTCATTTGTTAAATCTTAACTTGTTCATCTTAACATCTGGGCTATTTATTGTGCTACAAATACCCATTTCTTTATATGCAAACAGAAAAGCAAGCACACAGACAAAAAGATTAATACCCTGAACTTGAACTTTATACTGATCTGAACTGTCCATGTCCACTACTGTGCACTAACAGGAAGGATACGTACCTGCAGTCATCCCCTCCAGCACTGACCACGTATCTATCTCCACTTGTGAATCGAATATTGGTTAAGTGGGCAGAGTGACCTAAAAATCGTTTGTGTTTTGCCTGGAAAAAAGACACAATGCGACAATAAAATGAGGGTCTAAATACTTCGTGTCCTTCTCAGCCAAACAAGGCATGCATGTTTTTATCTACCTTTTTATTGCATATCATTCAGAATGTTATATAGGTTTTTAAATATGAAAGATCTTCTGAAGGAGAACCATTATTGTGCTGCAACACAGTTGAAATGTCACTCAGTGAGACAGCACCTGCAAATTCTATGATTCTATGATTCTAAATTGGGAACAATGCTCAAGCTAACACAATGAAATGAAATATAGCTTGTCACAAGAAATACGTCTTGCACAAACTCTAAATATTGTGCAAAAATTCCTAACATTGAAAAAAATTATTTTGATCCGAAGTGCATAGAGAGTTTATGCTGTGCAGTCTCAACTCCTGAAATTGAGCAATGCTAGTGTTACTGAAAAATCTGTAAACTCTTCATCCATGGAAATACACAGATGGGACTAAAATTACCAACTGTCTTCCTCATCTGTCAAATGGAGACTGGAGATGTGGATAAATAAAGCTAGGGGCTCTGAGATTTTTATTGCAAAGGCACTCTGCTAATGCAGGCTGGCTTGTGAGGTTGGCTGATGCCAACCTGGTGAAGTTTAACCATGACAAGTGCAAGGCCCTACACCTGGGTCGGAGCAATCCCAGGCACAGCTACAGGTTGGGCAGAGAAGAGATTGAGAGCAGCCCTGCAGAGAAGGACTTGGGGGTGTTGGTTGATGAGAAAATGAACGTGACCTGGCTTCACTGTGCACTTGCAGCCCAGAAAGCCAACCATATCCTGGTCTGCATCAAAAAGAGCGTGATCAGCAGGTCGAAGGAGGTGATTCTGCCCCTCTACCCTGCTCTGCTCTTGTGAGACCTCACTTGGAGTATTCTGTGCAGTTCTGGTGTCCTCAACATAAAAAGGACATGGAACTGTTGGAACAAGTGCAGAGGAGGGCCACGAGGATGATCAGGGGACTGGAGCACCTCCTGTATGAAGGGGGCCTATAGGAATGCTGGGGAGAGGGTCTTTTCATTAGGGACTGTAGTGGTAGGACAAAGGGTAATGGGTTAAAACATAAAAGGGAAGTTTAGATTAGATGTAAGGAAGTTCTTTACTGTAAGGGTGGTGAGGCACTGGAATGGGTTGCCCAGGGAAGTTGTGAATTCTCCATTGCTGGCAGTGTTCAAGGCCAGGTTGGACATAGCCTTGCGTGGCATGGTTTAATGGGAGGTATCCCTGCCCATGGCAGGGGTTGGAACTGGATGGTCCTTTCCAACCCTAACTATTCTTTGATTCTATGATTAACACCTATAAGAGTTCATAGCTTACAGCAAGAGCTACTGCACAAAATAGGAAAACTTAGAGATGAAGCATGCTTGTGAGACTACAGAGCTGAAGTTACACAGGTGCATTAAAAAGCTACAAATTTAGAGAGGGAAGTATTTCCATCACAGGTCTTCTAGAGAAACAGTACAAGACAATAATATCAACAGTACTTGTAATAATGTAAAAACAAGTTCTTACAAATTTTTCAGGACATGGGAAGTCAAACAGTTTGACCATGCCAAAATCATCGCCTGTTACAAGATTGATTCCCGAGTGAGAGACACAGGCACAGTTCACATCAGCTTTTTCAGCATGCCTTGACCAGATTCCAATTACCTCATCCCCTAGAACACTGCAACAGAAAAGCAACAGATTCTTTTGAAAACTACAGCAAAAAGAATAGAGTAAGGAAACAGTGAGCAGCTCTCACGTTGTAACTGATTCTATAGAATTGTACTTTGTACATTTTATTCTTACACATACACATCTCAGACAGATTTTACTCTGTAATTGATTTCTGTATCACTCTATAATTACTTCAGAAAATGATTCAGTAATATACTTCCCAAAATAAAGTGGTCCATAACAACACTAAGAAGCAGAGGTGAAAGCAATGGTACTAATATTATCCAGTGAGGTATTTGCCAAAAAATTGAATAAAGGAAAATTAAAAATCATCCTTCTTCATTATAATCGAATGCAAAGAGAATTGTTCAAACCAGAAAACATAATCATCTTAAAGATTCCAAAACATTTATAGAAAATTTCCTCCACAAATTGTTGTGAAAATTTGGTTTTTATTTAGCTCTGCCTACAATGCACGTGCATACTTGCAGGAATGCACAGAAAAAAAAACGCTTTATCATTTGTTAGGAGGTGAATGATTTGGGAATTCTTCTGCAACTCTTTCCCCCCGAATCAGAGCACAGTACACCACATTCAAAAGGAATGATTTACTTGAGACTGAAATAAAAGTAAGATATGGTAATTTCTAAGTCTGTTTTTAATGAACTATAACAACTTGTCCTGGGTTCAGCAGCAGCAGTCATTTTTCTCCTTCTTAGTAGCTGGTGCAGCACTGTGTTTTTGATTTTGGGCCTGGGAACAGCACTGATAGCACCAGTGTTTTCAGTTACTGCTTGGTCATGTTCTGGTCTGACCAAGGACTTTCTGAGCCTCATGCTCTGCCAGGGAGGAGGAGAAGATGGGAGGAAGCAGAGACAGGACACCTGACCCAAACTGACCAAAGAGGTTATTCCATGCCACAGCACGTCATGCCCAGGATGTAAAAACTAAGGGCAGGAACCCGGAAGAGGGGGGTGCACTGCTGGGTCGGGCTGGGTATCAGTGGTGAGTGGTTGTGTTCTCTTTCATTGTATTTCCCTTGTCATTATTATTATTGGTGGTAGCAGTAGTGATTTGTGTTATACCTTAGTTACTGAACTGTTCTTATCTCAACCTGTGGGAGTTGCATTCTTTCGATTCTCCTTCCCATCCCTCCCAGAGCAGGGGGAAGAAAGAGGGGGGAGCGAGCGAGCAAACTGCACGGCTGACTAGGCTTAAACCACAACACAACTTTAAGGTATTTAAAAACATTTTTGTATATCTTTGCATATGCAAATGCTAATAGCAACTTTAATACACAGATACTATTAGTGTAATACTGTAAAACCTGAATCATCACAGTCTTGTACTGTCTTTTCATGTTTTGATATGTTTTAATATTACTTGTACTCTTATCCCTATGTTGCCATTTTGAAGCAAAAATTCCAAGTATTTGTGCAATGCCATGAAAAACTACTGAGGCTGCTAGAGATCTAGCAAAGGAAGCCAGAGATAAACAGCAAATAGAAAGGCATATGTTGGAGAGTTCAGTTGTTACCGGATGTCCTCACCAGTCAAATTCATGTTCTGTACTATCTTTTGCTGTACTGTACTTAACTGATCTACTGCCACAGCAGATGTGTGCATTAAAAGAAATTATCTGGCTGAATGAAGGAATGAAATATCCTTTTAAACAGTAGGTGCTTCTCCTGGAAGTTACAAGTGTTTTAACAAGTGCAAATGTGTGAATCATCTACCTTGTCCAAGTCGCCCATGTTATTCTGTCAATCACAGCCTGGTCCACAAGCTGTTTTCCTGAAGGCACTTCATAGACTTGCCTTTTGTAAGACCCAGTAGAGACCTTTGAGTTGATGACACACAATTTAGAATACACAAACTTTTTGAAAAGATGAAAACATAAATTTAAAGAGCTTTAAAAAGCATTTTCTTGATAGTAATCTTTTACTCTGTAGTAACTTAGATATTAATACTCTTCCTTAATGAACTGAAAATTCTCAAAACTCTATACAAGCCTAAAGCAAGAGTGAGAAAGTATAAGAAATCTTGAATTTAAAAATAACTAATTGATAAAAAAATAATTGAAACATCTCACATTCTGCACATTAATTCTATGCATACATATATTGTGTGCATTAGTATGTGCATGTGTAAATAAGAAAGGCAAAATAAACTCCTACCTTTAAAACTGACACAAAGATATTCCTTTGTTGATTTGATAGTGAAAGAAGCTTATTCCTCCTCCCACACATGAACAAAATGCAGAAAGCAAAGCATGTCTATTTTATTTTATTTTTAAGAAATGTCTTAAACCCTGTGGCTGGGAATTGTAACACCATGATTCTGGTGCTGCTCCACCAAAGCTAGCCCCAAAATGGTGTATAATGCTACTGTTTTGGTCAGGGATATAAAGAATTCCCATGTCCCTGGGGCTTACAGAATAACAGACTATTCCTTTTTTAAGACAGCCCATCAGCCTCACAGAGATAAAAAGCGTGGGAGATACATTACCAGGACTTTGAAATCTGCATCTCATTTCTGTGCTTATTTCTTGTATTTAATATCTAGGATAACTATTTTCATCACCCACTCATCACAAACAGCCCAGGGACAGTAACCTACTGAACATTTCATTATAAAAATCTAGCAGTTGTCAAAGTAGAATACTTGCAGAATCTCTCTCATGAGCATGTTTTACATTCAAGAATTTGAAAACTTAATGACTGATACCTGGAGATAGGAGCTATCTGCAGAGAAGTCCATCTGGATCACAAAACTTGGGATATCTTTGCAATAGCTGACTCGATTCAGTGTGGGACCCAAAGTCAGATCATAAAAATCCACTGCGTTCTCACTGGAGCCAACTGCTAAGTAACGAGAATCTGGGCTAAACCTGAAGAGAGAAAACAGTCTGCTAAGCAAAATAGCTTCTGAAATAAATTTTTTCAGTGAACATACATGCAGTAGAACGTGGCACTAACTTTGGTATAGTTGTCACATACAAGAGAAATGGGAACATTTCTGAGTAACTGTTTATTATCTGATCTCATTACCATTTTCATGGTCTAACAATTTAGTGACATGCCCTGATACCCAATTCTCTAATGCCATAATTATAAGCCTAAAAACCAGAAAAATTAAATGCTGTAAATGAAGAAAAGCCAGACCTTCTAGATGAAACGTACTGAACAAAAAGGTGTGAAATCAAGCCTTTCATCTGCCCAATGTATTTCTGCACAGTGGTTTCCTCCTTCCAGTTTTTCTTTCTGGTCTTGAAACTCAGCTGCTTCCTGAGCTGAACAAATTCCTTTTGAACAAATGCCCCTTTTGTGTTACTAAGGAAATATCTTAATTATCATTATCTCCGAGATATACCCTGAGACAGGTTTCTGATTCCAGCACCTCCCTAACTCCTAGCAGGGGTCTCCTGCATCCTTGTTTGCTCATATTTCTCCCACAAGTCCCTCTTTGCTCTCCAGAAACTCCTCTCAGCTGATCAGAACCAATTTATCTCACAGAAGGCACAGTCTTGTTCTCCTCTCAGGAAATGAAAGCAAAATTTTACTTCTAACTCCTTTCTAACAAAACACAACAAAGAGCAAACTGTAATACAGGCATTTCCAGAGTCTCTCGCAATTCAGTCTGCATCTGTAAACTTCTGATCTCATTTTACACATCATCTCAACTTGCGCCTTTTCACACCTTCTCATCTGCCCATTGATTAGGACAGTCTCTTCCTATTGTCCATTTACTTTCCCATTCACTCTTCATTTAAACTAATTCTTGACAATATCATCTGAATCCCCCATGGTATGGCTCACTTTTTGAGTGATTGTATTCTCATGTCTTCATGGACCTCCTCCTTCCTTTTTATTCCTGTTATCAGAGTAATCACACAAACTCCACAATTCACTTAGTGACTCCAGGACTCTGAAATATCATTGCAATGCTTCTCAGAACACAAACTTGTATTTTTAAAAATCAAAATATTACAGATTTCTGGAATGCTACAATAGAGTTAAAAAAAAAAAAGGCATTATATTTTCTGACCTTATATCTTGAATTGCTGATCTTCTGTCCCTTTTCTTCCCCCAGATTTTTAGAGAGGTTACAAGCAAGATAATAAATTCTCCATTTTTCATGCCAATAGCTACCATATCACCTTCTGGGCTGTAACAAACAGTACGAGCTGAATGTCCTAAGCTGACTTTGTTCAGCATCTTCTGTGAAGAAATAAAACCACAGAAGAGTAAATATTTTTATTTGTTCATACTTCAAAAGAACCTCATGCTAACAGATTGGCTTTATCAGATGGATTATTCTCAAAACACAATAGGAAAACAAGTTTCAAGTCCTCAACACCACCACAAGTCAAGCATATTTTTTTTTCTTGTATTTTTTTCCTAAACAACAATTGTCTTCCAACACTTACCTTTTCTCCAATATCCCAGAGTCTTACTGTGCCATCTTCTGCAGCAGAAAGGAAAAAATCTCTGGAAGGATGCGTTGCTAGGCCCCAGATCGGTCCATCCATATGACCATTAATTAGAATGTTACATGCAGCATTTTTCTCTCCAACTTCAATTATTTCGGCATTTCTTGTCCCAACAAGGATTTTCCCCTTCAACAATAGTGAAAGAATTATCTCTGATGTAACACATTAACTACTCATGATAAAAAGTAATAAAGATAAAATCCAAAGCTATAGTTCTGGCAAGAAGATTTGCTGAGATCAAATGATTATTTAATCAAAGATAATTTATTTCTTAAACTCATCTATGACTTATTCAAGTAAAAAGCTGTACACAATCATGATGCCCATTGAGCTACCGCTTGTAAGTCAGATATCTGAAGTATAAAAAGAAAACAGAAAAGAAATACTTATTCTTTAATAAAAATATATACAGAATATTATCTTAAGTAAGACTAAGATCTCCTTTTTTTTTCTGCTGTAAAATCAGTTGCAGAGACCTTCTATCTCAACCTTTAATTTCAAATACAAATTACAGGAAAAAGAGGAAGCAATTTACCATATATTTAATGCTACAGATCAATCCACAATATAAGTATCATTTTAAAGTCATGAAGCTTTTTTTACCTTGCCTCTGCAAACAGAGCGAACACAGTCCGTCATTTGTCCTGTCTCTAATCTGAAGGCACGGCATCGTTTCAGCTCTTGATCCCATAGCTTAACTGCTCCTCCTTCCTTTGAACTACGAAGAAATCAGGAACAACCATGAGTGTAATGGCTGGTACAAAAAAAAGAAGATGATTAATGTATGAAAGAACTGTATTATTTAATGTGAAGTATTATAAATGAGGCATTTTAATATGTTTTAAATCATTAAAGGCTCCATTTGTTTTTACTGAACGTGTGATGTTAATATGCTGAGCCTCCTAGCCAAAGAAATTCAGATTCAAAGTCCCCATCAGTACTTTACAGAGCAAGTCAAAAGATGGTCGCTGCTTGGTCTGAATTAGTATCTCTTAGGAAATTTGCTTAGTCAAAGGAACAGTAAAGTGGGTGAACAAACTGCCATATTATTAAGACAGGCAGAAATTATCAAAATATAGTTGGGGAAACAGGTAAGATACAAGATCCATATTTCACTACTGTGAAATAAACAACAAAAAAATCACTTTTGTGAAAATTTCACTGGTTTCAGTGCTGTGAAATAAATGACAAAGATATAATAGAAAAAACACTCAATGGTAATTGCACAAGATACCAAACTAATCAGTATCAATCATGAAAGCTCTAAGTATTTCCCACCCACTTTCAAGAGAACTGATATTTCAGTGAAGAACACATTAAAAGAAGTTTCTAAAAAGGCGATAATGTTTAATGAAACTGTTATAAATATGGCATTTCCAGTTGAGCAGGGACATGTTTTATCTGTCTTCAAAGAGAAAATAATCTCCCCCAACAGGAAATACAATGTTCCATGACATTGAGCGGCCATTGTTACAACTTTGATTACTGATTGAACCCTGACAAAGAACTCCAGAAAGTTTAATCACAATTACTGCTTTTGTACTGTTATTACTAAAAGAACTGTAATGTATTTTAAATTGTCAGTTCTTGAAGTGCAATATTCTTTGCTTCTCAACAGCACTGTTTTCACATATGATTGGTCATCATACTCAGCAAAAAGATTTTATCAAAAGAGGCTGGAGAACTGCAATTAAGAATGCCAAGGCAGAAGCAAACATGCAATTTTCCTAATTGTAGCTTTTGTTTTATATACTTTCAATACTCCATTTTCCCACAGGGGATGGATTATTGTTTCTTACTGTTATTCATTACTATTTCTTTCAGGTCAAACACTAACTATTTAAGAGGCTCTGACAGTAAAATCGTGGTGGTGTTTCCTAAATACTAGAAGAAAATATTTCAAGCAGAGGAATAAAAGTTCAGCTGGGTTTGAGTATCAACCAGAATCTTTAAGGACTGTTTAAGGAAAAGGTAATAAGTGGCCCAAGTCCTGCAAAATGGGGCACTATTGTGCCATCAGGTGGACTGTATTGCAGCTTAAGGAGAGAGAACTGTAATACAGTCCACCTGAAAGAAAAAATAGCTTTTTTTCCCTTTTTATCATTAGCAAGGTACAAAGAAAAAATTAAAATGCTTGAAGAGGTATTTTGCTTACAACCCCAGAAACAAAGGATGTTGCTATATTTTAGATTTGAGAGAAGAGAATCTGCCTCTGCCATCATAACTAAACAGATTTTTCCTTTAAAAGAAGTCATGCATTACAATATTATAATATTTATCATTCATTTATTTTATTTAACCACAATTGTGCAAATTACTTAACAACCTCAGCTCAACTTCAGAAAAAGAAGGAACCACCAAGGACTAGGTAACCTTTTAATGCTTAAAACTGTATTTTAAAGTAAATGTTTTTGCCTTCTCTTTCAAAAGTAATACTGTTGTGATAAATACCACTGAATCATTTAGTAACATAATAACATGATCTCAAGGCTACTTTTGACTACGACAATCCAGCCATTTTCAGCTTAAAGAGGGAGAACTGTATCATCTCTTTGATAACTGTGACTGAAGAAGCTTGTACATGTGCTTTAGAAACATGACTGTTATCTAGAATTTAAAATTATGAAGAACTACTTGTACAGCGCTTAGATTCTGATTAATCCCCCTTGACTTTAGGTACCTAAGGTACCCCAGTCAGGATTCTAGTGACTTTAGGCTCTCTTAATCAACGGAAAAAAAATAGGTAATCGAAGTTCATATGGGCTTACCTTCTCTTTGGAGGTGGTGGCTACTTTTTTTCCTACCACCTCATCAGGAATCTGAAAATTACTACTCTTCTAACTTTGATGTCTCAACTGCCTAGTGTTAGATAGGATGAGTCCAAACAATTTTTAAATACATGTGCATGCAGAAAAAAAAACAAAACAGAACAAAAGATGACTCACGGCCTTTCTTTGCCTCCTGTAACGATTAAACCATCTCTTAATGTAGTATACATTGTGAAAACTGGTCCATTGTGAGCTTTGGCCACAATTCGTATTAATATATGATCTTTCCAAACACAAACATCTCCACTGATAGTACCTGTAAATGTCAAGTTATTCTGAAAAGGGGAAAAATATATTCATCATCTGATTCTGAGTAAGACAGGAAGAAAACCATTCAGAAATAAAGATCATCACGATTTGCATTTAGGCTAGATTGCTTTTATTTGCTGACGTAGAGGAGCAAATTGTAGAAGAGATGATAACAACCTGTAGTGAAAAAACAATGAGCTACTATATTCTTTCTTGAAGTTCGAAACATGCTTTCTCGTAGCTAACAGGCTCTGCAATACAGGAAGAAAAGCAACCACAGGGCTGTTTTCTCAGCCTACAAAGTGCGCAAACTGTTGTGAAAAAGTAGAAAAGCAAGAGCAAAGAAATTAATGGCCCAGGTGAACAGAATGAGTGCTGCTCATACAGAGCGCTTCCTGAAATTGTAAAGATAAGGAATTTAGGAAATAGGCCTACCTCAGTCAAAAAAAACCCAAAGCAAAACAAAACAAAATCCTACTTCGGACATCTAACAGTCACAGATGTTAACAAATGCCCTAGGACAACGCTGTTCTTAGATCACCCATGAGTAGTAATACATACAGATTATAATACAATCACCCCAGGCAGGCATAAAATTTTTTACTCTTTGGATCCTGCAGTACAGCGTTGGCCTTGTTTTACTTGGATTAAATACCAATCAGCATATTATCTGTCCAAAGCATGAACGTTTGTTTCCCTTGAAAAAACACAGATCCACAATCTTCTTCTTTTCTGCTTTAAAGAAAGCTGGTATTCATTCTAACTAGCAGGCAAGTATTAGAAACACTAAACTGAGTTTAATAAAACAACTGACATATTCATTAGCAGATTAGAAAAAACCTCATTAATCTCACTGAATAAAGGCAGAAATGTAAAAAAAAAATGAACAAATAAACTACTGTTTGTATGCATTTAAAAATAGTTTCTTAACATACATACCGCTCCAAAGGCTACAGAGAGCATCGTTTGCATTCGGGCATCTTCTATGGAGCTCAGCAGCCCTTTTTTACTGAGAAGAGCTCTTCCAGCCAGTGTCCAGAACCTCACATGTTTTACTCCCACAGAAACAAACTGGGTATCTGAATCTGGTCTGAATTCTGCTACAAATATACGCTGGTTATGACCAGCTCGGCTGGCAATTTTGGCACCTGGCAGAAAGAAAATGGACATTCTGAATTCACTGATGAAAAAATACAAATTTATAGTTAAAAAAACCCTACTTATGGGGAATGATGAGTCACCCAAGACCGTACAGGTCAGGAAGAAAAGTACAAACTGCTCCTAAATTAAAACTAAATCAAGATGCAGATAAAAAACCAAACCAACAGCCCCCATATTAGATCAGTCCCTCTAGCAAAGCATAGCACCTAATGAGTTAGGAGCTCAGATCCAAGTTCCCATCTCCTCTTACACTCCTATGACTCCTCTTAAAATCCCAGACTCTGGACATATTATAAGCAACTAATGAATTACTTCTTTTTAAATTTCACCAAGATTAGAAAACTTTCCACTTTCTGCAGAAAATGCAGAAACTGACTTGGTTACATATGGTCTTAGATTCAAAGCTAATGCTTTTCCAGTCTCTCCAAATGTGTTAAAATCAGGCCTTTTGACCCATACGAAGATTCCTCAGCCTAATTCCATAGCTGCCGTGTTGAATCTGCATAAACTCTTAAGAAGGAGACTTCTGACTGACAGCAGCGAATTGCTGCATGACCTTTTACCACACATCCTTCATGCTACGTAAGATTGTGTAACACACATTTGACATTGCATCCAGCTCCATAGGATCTAGCAGACAAGCCGTAAAGGATCACTTTTTATTAACTTGGTAGCTGATCTTTAAACTTCTGAGAGATACTAGCTGATCAATGGACATAGTCAAAGAGAGAGAAAATAAACCCCTAAGATTAGAGTATCAGTTTCATGGTGTCCTGGTTTAAGCCCCCCACCCACGCAGTTTTACTCCCTCCCTCCCTCCCTCCCTCCCTCCCTCCCTCCCTCCCCCTCTATTTCTTCCCCCAGTCCCGGGGGGATGGGGAGGAGAATCAAAAGAATGCAACTCGCACAGGTTGAGATAAGAACAGTTTAGTAACTAAGGTATAACACAATTCACTACTGCTACCACTAATAATAATACAAGAGAAATACAAAGAAAGAGAATACAACTGCTCACCAAGCCCCACCCAGCCAGTGCACCCCCCAGCAGCAAACCCTCCAGTACCAAAAACCTGACCATGCCGTGCACCCCCAGTCTACCACCACACCCTTCCGAGTCTCTGCTCTCCGTCTTCACATCCTGGACCTGACGTGCTGTGATATGGAATAACCTCTTTGGTCAGTTTGGGTCAGGTGTCCTGTCTCTGCTTCCTCCCAGCTCCCCCTCCTCCCTGGCATAGCATGAGGCTCAGAAAGCCCTCGGCCAGACAAAACATCACCAAGCAGTAACTGAAAACACTGGTGTTATCAACACAGTTCCCAGGCATGAAATTAAAAACACAGTGCTGCACCAGCTACCAGGAAGGAGAGAAATGACTGCTGCTGCTGAACCCATGACACATGGTCTGGGCATGGTTTTGTCAGACAGAAAGGAAATGAGGAAAGGAGCTGACCAAATTGCTTTAGCCTAAATCCTGAACTCCAATCAAAGTGCATCTGAAAATATGCAGCATAACTTAAGACACAAACTATATAGCTGCATAAAAGAGCTATATGGGCATCCCATTTCTGCAACTTGCAATTTTGGGGAGATAATTTTAGGAGTACAACAAACTAGTCAGTAACCAGACTTTGAAGAAGAACAGAGAAGAATTTCAGAAGCAAAACAGATTTTATAAAGTGTTATTACCAAGCAGCAAAGAAATGCCTGAAATTTTAAATAAATAAATAAATAAATAAATAAATAAAATAGAAAATAGAAGAGTACAGTTCTCTTTAATTATTCTTACTGGAAACCTTGGTCTTTACACAACAATTCCAATATATATACTTACAAGTTAGTAGAATGGGCAACTGCATTTATATTACCTCTTCCATATTTATGTTACATCTGCTCTTGTCTCAAGCCAACATTCCTCTAACAGTACAAACACATCCTACAGAAATAATTGCTTTCTTACCTTCCTGCCACTTCCAAATGGTAATGGTGTGTTCGGGATCCAGCCCTACGGACAGGAGCAGTTTGCCAGTGGCACTGAAACTGACTGAGCACACGCCCTTTGAATGGTAGCACCGCAGCACCGACAGAGTCTGTTTGTTCATTGCATCCCACACATGAATAGAAGGAGCTGTAGCTACACAGATATAAAAACATGTAAGTGGTATATGTTTTGAAAATGTCTAATAAGGTCTTACTGAAGAATCCTTATTGAAGCAGGTAATATTTTTTTAATCAGACAAATAGAACTGTTCTGGGCAGAGACAGGGGAAAAAAAAAAAAAAAAAAGGAGATTTTGGCCTTCCTTTGGCAACCAATTTAAGGCAAACAGGATCATTAAATAGGACTAAGAAGTTGACCTTTGGCCTCCTTACACTACTGGAGATGAAAACTTTGCTTACCCTGTTACTGGACTTCTGAAGGACAAGCACACATAAAGGCTCTGAAAGCAAGCTGTCTTCTTGTTTTCTCCTAAGTAAAACTTAGTTCCACATGCTAACTCAAAAACCTTCATATATATTGAATAGGTTATCAAGAATGTAATTTCTACATGGGGCTTTTGGACAACTGGTAGCAACAGAGAAATTAGTTTACACTGCAAGGCCAAAATCTCCTTTTCTACAAAATGGCCATCTGTCTGAATTGTATATTCTCTTACAAGAGCATCAGCTGAATAATCAGCTTGCTTACTGATGCAGAAGAACTAGGGTATTTATTTTAGTTTGTGCTGTTTAGACTGCAAGCTCTTTACAGTAAGAACCATCTTTCCATGCTATTAATATATGTGATTATGTCTATTATGATGACAGCTAGGGTTTTTTTCCAAATGCAATTCCCTCTCCAACAATCTTGCAATCCATGCATAGTTTGCAATCTCTAAATAGCATTTAGGGCATTTCCAGGACACTAAGATTCTCTCTCAAACTTCTTTACTTCTGATCTCTAGTAAATCTGACTGCAGAGTCTGGAGGTCACTGATTATTGTTGTAGACCCAGATTCATTTAAACAAATTCTATTTCGGCTCCATGTTTTATATTTCTAATCAGCTAAACCTAGTCCCTAAAAGGCAGACATGCAATCAAAAACAGTAGGCACAGGGACCTGGGTAAATTTTAGCTATGCGAAGCTAAGCCCAGTTCCACAGCTGTTCCAAAACAGTCTTTAGATAAATCTTCTCTTTCCCATTGGAATTTCTTCTCACAGCACCAACATACTGTTATTATCACCTTTCAAGAGGTACCACAGCACTGTACAGACATGCCATTAAAACAGAAAGGGCAGGGGCTCGCAACAACTGGCCAAACTCAAAATTTTCAGCAAACTCCTTGCTGTCCTTATGGAAATCTGAGGGAAGAAAGAGCTTTCTTATGGCTTTGAACTGTTTTTCTCTCTTCAGCACACCCTTTGGTCCAACAGAAATTTTCACCTAGGTTTTATGAATAAGAACAAACAAAATCTTTCAGAACAAGATTTGCAGGACAGAGAATGTGGACTCTGTCCTGACACTGTTTCCTGCTTATGGAGTACTCCAGCTGCTCAGTATCTGCTCTCACAAGAAAGATTTTCATCTCCTTCTGGGATAAGTCAGATAAAGCTACCATGGCCTGGCAGGACAAAAAAATACTTCCACTAAGATGAAGGAAATCTACACCAAGTCATTATGAAACGTAATTTGCCATTCCAGCCTATTGCAAACGTTACTGCTTCAAGAACCCCTGCATCACTGTAGGCAACATAAAATTGGAACAGGGAAAGTAAAAGCTGCTGGTGACGAAGGTGCCAAATTGATAAATTCTAAGTGAAACTATGCAACTTTCTAATGAAGGCAGGCAGCAGCTTGGATTCCAGACTAGTGGTTCTGTAAAGAAAAAAGCGAGAGTGCTGGTTTTCAGGCAGTGACAACAGAATTTATTAACACATACAAGGTCAAACTAAACCTGCAGTAGGAAGAGGGCAAGCAAGAGAGGGAAAGTCTCTAGGTATTATATGCAGGACTAGAGATTTTCTTTCATATAAACAACCATATCACTACTTCTTCTTTCATACAGTTTAAAAGTGTGGGAAAAGGTACCTATATGCTTCCTGCCATCCTTAAAGCAGGCACAATATGACATATTTAAAAGAAGTCAACACATTAAAAATGCCATTGTACATTTGTTCTTCACAGAAAAAGCTTTAGATCCACATGAAGATTATTATACTTTCTAGGTATACATGAACACACATTTATGCATCTCTGGAAGATGTGTCACAAGACAATTATGGCTGCTTAACAATGAACTCACTCACACATGATAGTGATGAATTTTTTAAGATTGCATTCAAAAAACAACATAGTAATAAAAATCAGCTCAGTCAAGACTGTCAAGCTGTCAAAGACCCAAAATGATAAAGAAAAAAATTAAACTGACATCATAACCAGCATTTTGGATCAGTGGTAATAACTGCATGACAATCATACATAAATGTGAAAGGTGATTGTTTTTTTTTTCACTCAGTCACCTAGGCCTCCTCAATGGAATTTACTGTAGAAATGCATATTTAAAATTACACTCAATCGAGTGTCTAAAACGAATGTTGTCAGCCCCAACACGTCTATAAAATCTGCAGGTGTACATAGGAATGCTACAGCATGAGTATATATTAGAACTCACTGATCACTGGGCAGTAAGAAGGGAATATGTTACAACATGAGTAGATTTTGAGTGTGTTCTAACATTTTAATTGGTTCTATACTTACAATTTGCTGAGCTGTTGTGGTTTGTATTCAGTGGTGACAGTAATATGACTGATACGGGTTTTAATAAACTAAAAAATGAACTCATGTCACTTATTGCTCTACAAAGCTGTTGACAGCTACTAGATAGGCTAACTACACCTGAAGATGTTAAAATTTCATTGCCCTTACCTGACATATCTGCTGAGTCTCCTGTAATGGAAAAGCAGCAGAAAAATAATTAGACCAGAAATAAAATTAGTGCTAAAGAAAATATATGCCACATTCAGTGTAATTTCTTAACACACACCTTGATGTCATCTTTTGCATTGCAGCAGCACCAGTACTGCTTTTAGTGTTAAAGATGAACTACTGATAAAAGGAGGTCACATCAGAAATAAAAATCCATAGAATATACTTTGATTTCCATTTTGACTTACAACATAAAAATCTAGTTTTGGTGTATGTTAGGTGCCTTTCTGCCAAGCTAAGTAAAAACATATTTTACACGTTACTGATATTTTAACAAATTAAGTGGAACACCCCCCCAAAAAACTCTGATAGCTACTTCTGCTAAGTAGTAATGTTTGAGTCTGATCTTGACAAGTGGCAAATACACTCAATGTTCTTCTATAGGAGCATTAAGAAATAAGGAATATAAAGGTTCAGGTACTGGGAAGTATTACCAAGACTCTGCAGAGCAGCATTACAGTTTAAAAATGTTTGAAGTAGTGTTTCTGTAAGTCTTTGAAGATTTAAATCATGATAGTGAAGCTATGTTTGTGCCAGTCACATGAGTAGGGAAAGTAGCAGCAGTTAAGTACATTCTTTATGGCATATTTTCTCCTTAACATCTGTTCGGATTCTAAAAATAAGTGTTGTTTGAAGATATTTTGCTTCCAGCTCATTTTTCAGATTTAATTCTCTTCTTAAAAATGTTTTGCAGTCTATTTTTTCAGCGTCATCTGCTCCTGATTTGTATGTCTTAATCCACATCACAAAGCAGTTAAAATTGTTCTACTGCTATAGATGTAAAAATTATTATGAAATAAAAAAGCATTAAGGGTCCTGTGTTTCTTCTTGAGTAAGATGAACACAGAAGAAAATTCACAAAAACCCCACATTTTCACATTATGCCTACATTCTTCCCATATGTTCTACCATATGAAAAGGCAAACAGGGCCAGATTAAGAAACACGCTGAAAAGGCAAATTCCTGAAGACAATAAAAGGTCTGTAATTCCTGCAAATGTTTTTTTCAATCAAAGCATAGGCAAAATCTGCTGATAGTTTTTTCCATTTAAATAATTTCCATTAATAATTTCTTCAAATTGATGTGAGGTAAAAAACTCACCAAGAAATGAAGCTAATTTAGCTAAACAGTTACCACTATCAATGAGTCAATTTTAATGAGACATGCACCTAAAAATCCAAAAAGCAGAGGGAAGCAGATAATAAACAAACTGACCATATTTAGATTAAACATCTAAAGCAAACCTACAAGGAATAAAAGCATATATTCTGGCTAAAGTGAACCAAGGGGTTCTTGTATTCTACGCACTAAGGAAAAAACCATGTGGTTTTGAATCTGCTGAGAATCAAATGAAGATAAGAAAACTGCATTTAGGTTGTAGGACTACAAAAACACACTGTTCTACAAAATTTAGATTCAGCAGTATTAGTTCAGCTGTGCAGATGCATAGTGGGGACCTTTTTAATTTTTTTCCTGGTTAGTTTGTAGATCAATTTTAATGTTATTATGAAACATAAATATTTTTTTTGCCTCTAAAACTAAATTTTCTGTAGGGAAACAGCATGAAGGATTTAATTCAGGTTAGACTATTACAATTATGTATTATCAAAATACCAAGTAGGTATTATAAATCTGCCTGATGAGATAGAACCTACATAAAGTGGCATTTATTTTAAGAATTCTGAGATTGGTCCATACAGAAATGAAGGATAGCTCAATTAAGCTTCAGCCTACTCAAGCTGACAGTTAAATAAAACCAGACTAATTTCACGGGGCTTAAGATTTGTAAAAAAAAAATTTTGATAACTCTCCAAACAAAAGATAAGCTTTATCTTCTTTCCTGCCTTCATGTTTTTTGTTCAGCTTTATTAAATTACACTCAAACATATAAAGAGGACAGGTAACTGAGTAACACTCATACAAACGGAGATAGCATAATCAAATATTTTTGTGATTTATCATGAACTCACAAGGCCCTAATTGCATGCTCTTATGTTAATTTCTTTTTACAAAAATACAAACATACCTACTTGGCCAGTTGCCACTATGTTGGTAAACTTGGGGTGCTGATTTACAGTGAGGCACAAAATATCATCATTGTGTTCCTGGTAAAAAGACTGAGAGCCTAAAAATCAAAAATAAAAAAGTCCAACTTCAATTATAACATTTATATACACACAGACATGGTTAATGTTTGAAAAAGTTATCCAAAAGGAATTCTGGAAAGCTAATAAAATAATCAAATCTTTACTTTCTTCAAAATTCAGTCACTGGAAACATTTCAATATATTTAAGTTGCTTATGCAGATATTATGAATTATCGCCAAAGGCTAAATTTTTAGCAACAACTATTAGTTTTCCCACATACCTTCATGAAACCTAAGGCATACCAGTTATGTAATTCAAAGTGTGTGAGGAAATACTTTTTCTCAAGTGGGTTTTCTCCTACCTGTTGCCACATTATACAAGATCCCAATGGATGCAGTATGGTATATTACATCAGCACCATCATTCAAGTAGTGCACATTGTTTCTGCAGTCCTTGCCTCGGTACCCAAATACCAGCTCCAAAATTAGGTCCTAAAAAAATATATTTACGTCCATTAGATATTCAAACCCTTAAAGCAAGTATGAACTTTACTGTCTTTTCCAGGGTTTTATTTTTCAAATACATCCTTATGCAGTAAAAGAAAGGATGTTTAATGATGTTTCAAACCAACAGAAACTGAGATTGTGCCTTCCCTATCAGCTTACATTGCTGCTCATTCTTGTCAGACCCAGTCATGTCATCCTGCCATCTCTGTTTAGTGGATGCTGTAGAACACTTATATGTGTATACACACTCACATACATATACATACAGATGGGTATTCATAGACATTCATGTAAATAAATTACAGTGAGCAAAGAACACAGTATTTTTGATGCAAAAGGTACTAAGAAGTGAAGAATGACAAACACTGGCCCACAATTTAATTCCAGCTGTCCATTAAAGAAGCTCAATTGCAGCCCAAAACTTCTAGAACGCTAATGATAAAAGGCTGTTTATTAATAAACAGCTATCATAGAAAACCACAGAAAATAAACATAACCAGAAAGAACAAACATAATAAACAGCTATCATAGAAATATCATAGAAAATAATTCAGTTAACATGAAGAACTGCACTTTTCAAGGTTAAATGAAATTTCCACTTCAGATTAATCAAAATGGAGTATATTTATTTGCATCAGCCACGTAATGAAAAAAAAACCAAAAGCTAGAGCTAAGGACATCATTAATATACTTTTTAAAAATATTTTATTTTTAAAGCTATTAACAATGATGAACTTCAGCTTAAGTTTTAAATTTTTAAAAAATTGCTGTAAGAGATGCATGGGTTTATTAGCTATAATACACCCATTAACAATTCAGTTATTTAACCAGGACATAATTGCTTTCTACACACTGCATGTAAAAGGTTTTATTGTTACTAAGAATTAAGTTGTGCCCCATTGCATTTGCAAGGAAAAGTAGTATCAGTATTTTCATCTTTTGAGATGAAAAAAATCTCTGCCACTTTTTGGGCTATTTTCTCACTATTCAGTGTTTCCATCATTGATTATATGCAAAATGAATCAATCATTTAGTGTGGCCACAAATGTGTCAATTTTGGGGGGCATAAGGGGAAGGGAAATAATAATCCTAGAAGGAGAGAAAGAGGAGATCAATGTTTTCCTTACCTCTATAGGTCTCTTTTTTTTACCAACATTATTTGTCTGAAGTTTCTCCGGCTGTGGCAATGCCCTACTAACTGGTGGTCTGAAATAAAGAACTGCGAATAAGAGAACGCTGTCCGTCACCCATTCCATACTAACACAGTACCTTCCAACGTGCTAATGCATATGGAAAACTTCTAGCCCTATCCTGCATAACCGATATTTTCATTTATCTTTATAAGAAATACCTCTGTCGAAGCAAAAAATAAAAATGAAAGGAGAAAAAAAAAAAAGAAAAAAAAAAAAAAAATATCTTTCTTTAACATGTAAGGTCTCTTTGTCAATTCTTCAACAGCCCATGCAGTTAATGCAAAACCTTGTTTTACAATGAATGACCACAGATAAAATATTCTTCACTTTTTCATGCTATGTTCTTAAGTTATTTCCATCTTCGTAGCAATTTTTATTGGATAAACTTTAAAGGCTTACCTGATTAATCTAAATACTTGAGATAACCATTCTTGTTGCCACATGCCCTCAGAAGGCCCTAACTTTCCTATTTTTGTAATAGTTTGTAAAGAACTCAAGGGACACCTGCCCATTCACTTTTACGTCAACAGAAACAAGTTATCGATCAACACTCAGAAGTAAACTATTACCATGCAAACACACGACTATCAGCCATAACTTCTGTTCCACTGTTCTGAATAGCCCAGACTGAAGAAATATCAAATAGATATGTTTGATAAAGATCTGTAACATATCTTTCAGATTATGTTCAATGGTTCATATACAAAGAAACACACAAATAAGTTTTCTTTATCTAAGCTGTGCAATTATTTCAAGTGATTTGCAGAAGCATTAATTATTGATTCTATATATACAGCGTATCTGGCTATGGAAAGAACCTCTAAGTTTGACCCATAAGAGAAAATTAATTTAAAAAAGAATTCTATATATATATATTCAATGAAAACCAGATGAATTAATCCAATAGGCAGCACGACAAACTAGTATCACACATACAACAGGCCAGCTCTCTTTCATATTCCCTTTTTAGTATGAAGTACTTTTAATTCTACCTCTGCTCTTGAAAGATGGCTTTGACGCAAAACAATCACCATGTTCTAAGAATAACATACTGTGATTTGTTTGTATAATGTATATTTTGAATTACCTCTGAAAAGTATGTAATTCGAGTACATACATATGTTTGAATAATATTAAATTATTCAAATAAAATACCATTTTCTGAGCTTTATTCATCCATTTTCCCTAATTTTAGTACTATTTATAGATTTATGTCATATCCCCAATTAAAGGATTTGTACATATTATAATGCAAATTTTACAGCAACTAACTATAGACTGTGTCCTGAGATACTTCAGTACCTCCTCTATGTTTAGATGCCTATGAGGTACCTATGGAAAAACAAAATACAAAAAAAAAAAACATATAGATGAAAAATTTCTGTCTGGTAAAGCAGCCTGGCAGATGTCTGGATCATACAAACATGATCAAGTTTATTAAAACTTACTACGGGCTGCATTAAACAAATTCTTCTCAAAGAAAAGTATAAAATAAAATGTAAAGTTAAAAAGACAACTAAAGGCATGAAGGACAATAATTAAGGGTCATATTTCATATTCATTCATAAATAAGTGCAAATTAAAACAGGGGACACTAACTGAAGTATGGAGAAAGACTTTCATAACTTCACAAAGAATGGTAGTCTAACACTTCCTTTTTGCTACTCCAAAATTCTTACTCTTGGAAATCAGACTTCTAACAAACTGGAAGTAAAGGCAAAAATCTGGGGACACCAACCATATAGAGCAATGCAGGTCAGAAAAGGAGTCTAGTGGGTATGTGCCCTAAAGGTCTCCTTGCTCAGAAACAAATATTAAAAGATAGCAACTCTTAAATGCACTGCCAGTCCTGCCTGAAATATGTCTGGTGGGAATGCAACCCCAGATTTCATTCTCAAAGGTCCCCAGTTACAGATCTTTTTTTCCTCTATGAGGTCTCCAGTTACAAGGAATCCACATATATCTCAAGACAGAAAAGCAAAGCATTTGGATTTGTTTCTCAGTTATAGTGTGGACCAAGCTCACAGACATAGCATCCTGTCCCTTAGTTTGTGGAGATGAAAAAGTATTCTCCTAAATTTTGCAAAAAAGGAGGAAAAGCACACCAAGCACGATCTGGGCTGCCCTCCTCATTATCTGTACAAGCATGTTGGCCAGTATAGGAATCAAGGAATACATCTGATTTCTGTCAGCAAACCTAACATCCGATTTCATGACCACTCTTGAACTGCCCACCACTGTTTCTCAACCAGCTCTTTCCAGGTTTTAGTTGATGGAAAATTCCTCACCTCCCCAGCTGTTTTCAAGGTCCTTTCTTCTCTTCAGTCTTATCAGCTCCTAGCATCCTCTCATCTAGCCTGTCATATTTCTAAAATAGTATTACTAAGTATAATTAAATATAATTAAATTAGTATAATCACTTTTTAATTTTAAAAAACACAGAAATCAGTTTTACTCAGAAATTTCTAAATCATCAACAGAAAACACTCCTAACGGGTCACAATGTTTATCGTATTAAATATATATGGAGAGAGAATACCTAAAGTTTTGCAGAGGAAAAAAAAAATTGACCATATTTGTTCCCCTTCTTCACAGTAGATAAGCACTTTCAGTTACAAATACACTGATCAAGAGGTTAACAGGTATCTCCCACTGCCACAGAAGCCTTCTTAACACTTTGTGCTACTCAAACTGAATCAACTCCAATCAAGTAAAACTACTGAAGTTCACAAAAACTGAAAGGTACAGATTCTATATGGGGAATGGGCTAATTAGGAAATAAAGCTTTGTTTGAGGTTTGGAGTAGTTTGTTTGGTTGTTGGGGTTTTTTGCATATGAATGTAAGTACTGCTTAAAAGTGAACAAATTCTAGTGCTTATAGTGTCTGAAGTTAAATGGCAAAATAATAATCAGTTCCCTCCCTGTGCAATCAAATGTCTTTGAAGAATGAATAGGGTTAACAAGTTAATTGAATATGCACATACATACCCATTATTTTATGGATAAGAATTATAGTTATTGAAATATATATAATAGCTGGTTTGTGTAACAGGTTAATGATATTAAGAGCTGCTAATGAATATTTTTCCTATTGACAGTTTATTGCTTTGAATGATAATTAAAATTCCTTAATTCCTTTGATACCTCCATAAATAATTGCTACTCATTTATTAACTAACTAGGAGCACAATTACAAACAAAAGAAGTTCCTTAAAAAACGTTTATTCTAAAATGGCTCCTTAAAACCCACTTACATAATGGTGATTTTAAATCCTTTCTTAAAGTAAGGAAACACAACATATACCTTTCTCTTTTTAAATATGGAAATCAGAAACAACGTTGATGTGCTGAAAATTGGAAGACTATGTATCAGTTACCAGTAATTCTGTTAGCTTTCCCAAGAATGGGGGGAAGGGGGGGAAGAGAGGAGGGAAGAGAAATCTATAACTAGTTTTCCACTGTCATATTACCTTTTCTCTCATCCCATGCAGCAACTATAAAAATCAAACAGTAGATAGTATTGCAGAAATGTGGGACTGGCATGCTGGTTATTGTTCATGCTGCTTCTACTGTTGTACAACTCAAAAAGAAATCCATCTGTCAAAGACATGCATAGGACTAAAAAGAAAATCAGAATGTGACTTTACTCAGCTGTGAAGCCTCAACAGCCAAGATATGATTGCCAGCCCTCACAAACACCAGCATAAAAATATCCAAACCTTCTTAAGGAAAGTAGAAAAAGACATACTATTACAGTTCCAGAGCGCCTTCGTAGATGAGAGAGAAGCATGATTTCTAATGCTTTTCAGACAGCAAGGAAATCTTTAAATGCAGCTTACTCTAAACTGCAGCCAGCACATGGAACAAGAATGTCAATTTCTAGATTTAGTATTCTTGCATAAATTTCTCTATCATTTTGAACAGCAGACTAAGAAGTGTATCAGTAACTAATGCTACTCAAAAAAACCCCAGACAACTAGAATCAAAAAACACTATGAAAAGTACCTCAAGAGCAAATGAAGATTTCAGACCAAAGAGAGGAGACTACTATGCATTACCACCAGAAAAACCCACCTGGTTTGAAGCAAGCACTCCAAACTGTAGGGAACTGAGTCCAGTTCTCTTAGGACAATTCCTAACAATCTACCCATAAAACTATTTTTATGCCTATCTTAATTTTGAGGTTCTAAGAGAAAAACAGGCATTCCCAAAAACATTACTGTTTAAGAGGAACAATGTGTGTTTAATTGGCTGTCAAAAGCTACTACTGTTTGACTGCTGTTGCAAAGATACATAAAAATCAGAGACTGAATTGGTCAAGGGAGATTTAAGGAAGTAAAAAGGATAAATCTAAACCAGCAGAAGAAATAAGTACCCTCAATAATCACATATTTGAGGTAAAGAAAATGAAAAGTAGATTCAACAACCTTTTCTGTGGGGAAAGAAAAATAACCAACCATACAAATCCATACCACCAAAGCCAAGTTTAACAGAAGTAGGGAGCTTGATGATTACAGTTATTTAAACAGATCTATTGGAGTAGAATTGAGAGACAATTCCAGTGGCATAAAAGGGCTGTAGGCTCCACCACTGGAGGTCAGTCCTGCTTTATGGATAGGCACAGGGGGAAGATTGAGCAAAACTGCACAATCCACCTTCTGATCACTCCAGAATGCTCCAAATATTTTATATTTTTTATTTCTAATTTGTCACAGTCAATCCTGGAAGTCTTATTACAGTTGTTCAAGAAATTGATAAAACACAGCATAAAGAGCCCTTCTTCCACTTGTCACCCTCGCATTTGACACAGACTACTCAAGCCTCATTTCTTTCTCCTTTTCTCCCCCCATTTCATTTATGGAAAAGAAGGCAGAAAAAAACAGACCAGGAGCGCATATCTGATGTTTCATGAAAGCAGTAAAAACTGAAAGGACATGGTTCCAGCATAGATTTATGTTACGGGAACCGAGCTGACTGGAAGTGAAGATTTCTCTGCTGCTTGGATGTAGAATACGGTATTTTTATAATATGTCTGCTAATCCCTTATGATTGAATAGGAGAAGAGGTAAAACTATATCACATTTTACAATCACCTGAATAGACCACCTATCCTTGAAAAGACTATACAGATAAACAGATACAAATCTAGGTTGATATCCATCCTTAGCCAATCATTAGAGTATATTTACATCTATACATTACCATACAAAAGAATTATGTGAATGTACAATGGTCAATAAAACTTGACAATTCACACTCAGCCATATTATCTCACAGGTCACCTATACAACTTCTACAAGTACCCACCTAAGAAAGGTTAAGTCTATATTAATTCAGAGCAGTGGAACTAAAATGCAACTTAAAAGTTTTTTTAAAAGGTGTGAAAGCTAAAGGTGTTTTTCATTTACTACTTAAGGTGCAGGCAAGTGAATAATGGCAAATACAACATGGTCATGTACCTGCATGTATAACTGGTTGCATGCTCAAAAACTGAGTGCAAAAAGATGGGAAGGAGAGCATGAATAACGTTTTGGGGTGAATGCACATATGGATGGGGTCAGTTTGCGCGTGCACGAGGAGAGTTCCAGCCATCTATCATAGGGAAAATAAATACCTTGATATCAGCATTTTACTTTCAACATGAAAATAGACTTAGTGTGTGTATATGTATAAATATTTCTTGTTGTAAGACCGTAAAAATGGAATACAAGCACTTTGAAGTAGTTTGTGAAACAAAGAAAGCCCCTTTCATGGTTTTAGGCATTATTTCAGTATTATTGACACCGCTACCTACATTGTCTTGCATGATGCTGTTGTACTTCACTCCTGATTTTTAGTATTGATAATGAGTTTCTAAACTTATTAACAGAAAAAGGGATGGTCTTTGGTGGTTAATATAAACTGACATCAATTCTTCAAGTTCCATGGTAACTAATGACAGCGCCAATCAACATTTAACTCTCTTTTAATAATCCAAGTGTTATTTTGGACATGATTTTGCAGAGCAAATTACAGCTGCTAGTACAAAAGAAGTCCCCTTGTGTGAGGGTCACCATAACTGCACCTCATACTTTGGGGTACTTCGAATTGATTTTGCACTAGCCTTCAGCATAAAGAGTGGGCAAGCATGAACTAATGTTAAAAGGAAAAGGTCTCTCCATTGACTCTTGGCAAGATTTTCAGAGTTACTTGTGTAACTTCTTATGTCTGATTTCCATTAGAAGATGATGAAACCTGCTAGTTCTTAAATACTGCTCCTTGACAGTGATTATTCATATCTGTTTTCATATATCCTATGGATAGAGTGAAAGGTACATGATACAGCACCCAACATGACAGATGGCTTTTTAAGGAAAATGAGAGACTAGAGTAAAATACAGACTAGATAGCAAAATAAAAGCATTACCTGGAACCTCTTTTCAGCAGTAGGAGGGAAAGAGAAAAGGATTACTTATACAAGTTTGGCTGAAAGCTAGGTGTCTGTGAATTATTAATGGAAATAATTATATTTGCTTTCTAGTTTGTTTACTTCTTTTTACAAGGGGATTATTCATAACTTCAGAGGTCATATAAATCTATTATTCCTACAGAAAACTCCCATTCACTTAAGTGGGAATTATAAACAAGTGTTGGCATTAGAATATAATTCTAAGGAATTATTCCCACCACAAAAACAGAAAAAGCAAGCAGAAACAGACCCAAAATCTGTGAAGTGTATCAAGTGTTTCAAGAGCTGGCAAAAACAACACCTGAATTACTCGAAGAAAGCTTGTGCAGGTTTAACTTCATGGAATATGTCTGCCGATGACACTAAGCTATGCAGTTCAGCTGATCGACTGGAGGGAAGGGATGCCATCCAGAGGGACCTTGACATGCCTGTGAGGTGGGCCAATGCCAACCTCATGAAGTTCCACAATGTGAAGTACAAGGGTTTGGGGCAATCCCAGGCACAGCTAGCTACAGGTTGGGTCTTCAGAGCAGCCTTCCAATATCTGAAGGGGACCTACAAGGATGCTGGAGAGGGACTCCTTATCAGGAGTTATAGCAATAGGGCAAGGGGTTATGGGTTTAAACGTAAACAGGGGGAGATTTAGGTTAGATATAAGGAAGAAACTCTTTATCGTTAGGATGGTGACACACCAGAACAGGTTAACTTGAGTGCTAGCCATAAAAATGGCTAAGATGAGTAGGAGAACTACAGACCAGTCAGCCTCACCTCTGTGCCTGGCAAAATCTTGGAGCGGATTCTCCTGGAAGGCATGCTGAGGCACATGAAAAACAACAAGGTGCTTGGTGACAGCCAGCATGGCTTCACTAAGGGGAAATCCTGCCTGACCAACCTGGTGGCCTTCTATGATAGGGCTATGGAACTGATGGACAGGGGTAGAGCAGTTGATGTCATCTACCTGGACTTGTGCAAAGCATTTGACACTGTCTCACATGACATCCTTGTCTCTAAATTGGAGAGACATCAATTTAAGAGGTGGACCACTTGGTGGATAAAGAACTGGCTGGATGGCTGCACGCAAAGAGCAGTGCTCAATGTCCAGCTGCAGACCAGGAACAAGTGGTGTCCCTCAAGAGTCGGTGTTGGGATCGGTCTTGTTCAACATCTTTGTTGGTGACATGGACAGTGGGATTGAGTGCACCCTCAACAAGTTTGCCAATGACACCAAGCTGTGTGGTTCGGTTGATACGTTGGAGGGAAGGAATGCCATCCAGAGGGACCTTGACACGCTTGTGAGGTGGGCTGATGCCAACCTGATGAAGTTTAACCATGCCAAATGCAAGGTCCTACAGCTGGGTAGGAGCAATCCCAGGCACAGCTACAGGTTGGGCAGAGAAGAGATTGAGAGCAGCCCTGCGCAGAAGGACTTGGGGGTGTTGGTTGATGAGAAAATGAACATGAGCCTGGCTTCAGTGAGCGCTCGCAGCCCAGAAAGCCAACCGTATCCTGGGCTGCATCAAAAGGAGCATGACCAGCAGGTGGAGGGAGGTGATCCTGCCCCTCTACTCTGCCCTTGTAAGACCTCACTTGGAGTATTGTGTGCAGTTCTGGTGTCCTCAACATAAAAAAGACATGGAAGTGTTGGAACAAGTGCAGAGGAGGGCCACGAGGATGATCAGGGGACTGGAGCACCTCCCGTATGAAGACAGGATGAGAAAGTTGGGCTGTTCAGCCTGGAGAAGATAGGCTGCATGGAGACCTCATAGCAGCCTTCCAGTATCTGAAGGGAGGCTATAGGGATGCTGGAGAGGGACTCTTCATGAGGGTCTGTAGTGAGAGGACAAGGGGTAACGGGTTCAAACTTAAACAGGGGAAGTTTAGATTGGATATAAGGAAGAAGTTGTTTACTATAAGGGTGGTGAGGCACTGGAATGGGTTGCCCAGGGAAGTTGTGAATGCTCCATCCCTGGCAGTATTCAAGGCCAGGTTGGACATAGCCTTGGGTGGCCTGGTTTAGTAGGGAAGTGTCCCTGCCCATGGCAGGGGGGTTGGAACTAGGTGATCTTAAGATTCTTTCCAACCCTAACTGTTCTATGATTCTATGTCCACTGCCCCTATGAAAACTGCTGTTGCGAAGTTGAAAACAGTTGTTATTTTTTTTTTTTTTTTTTTGTTTACTTCTGCTATTGCAAGGAAAAAGAAAGCGATTTCATGAACCAAACCAGGAAACCAAGAACAGGACCCTACCTCCACTGGAAAGGTAGCATGCACATTCTAGAAAGTGCGTTTACATTTTGAATTAAAGAAATACTGGCAGAAAATTATTATGCTACACTGAATGTAGAATCCCACGTTCCATACTTCACAGAGAAATTACCTGCTCACGAGATTGCAGTGTTTTGCAGCCTTTTTTGCTTATTTTCCCTTTTCGACCCTAGGGATTCTTTCATTCCTTTCTGTAGAGCTTTAGCAAAAAGGAGTGATGCTGTTTTGACCCAATTGGTGATGTGAAGTTTTGATGGACAAACAGCCTAAGCCTCTGATTTCCTACATCACCCTACCACTTACAACATAAAAGGTGAGATCAACTTAACCTAATAACATTAGAATCCAAATACTCTTAGCGCTTCAATTTTTGATACCGGGTTGAGTAATTTCTGACTCTAAATCCAGGCCATGGTGTTGGACTACTGCTGGCCTGACAGATGTGCTTTTGTGAGACAGAACTAAGAGACAGGATTTCAGATATGCTTTAGTATTCTACTGTTTCTGCCATTTAATAAGCTGGATACTAAAAATCACATTCCCTGTATACAGAGGGCACATCACTATTCAGTCTTAAGTAGTACCTACATTTTTGGTATTGTCTTAATTTCCATCTTCTCCCATAGCGAATGCACTCAGAAAAGAGATTCAGGTAACTTTCTGATAAGGAATCTTCTTTACACACAAACTCAAAATTACTTGAAAAACATTCTCAGAAGCATATTCTACACTAGCACGTACTTCTGCACTAGCATGTAGAATGTGATCCTGAGAATACTAGGATTTTAATGAAGTGTTACAACATGAAACATATCTCTTCTAATGTTTGGCAGCCCATGTAACAAGCCTAAGTATAACGCAGAATGCCATAGACGTACTTGGAGAGGAGGGACATACTGCTTCTGTGAGAAACTGCTGGAAGCTTCTCCTGTGTGTAATACAGCCAATGCCAGCTGGCTCCAAGACAGACCCGCTGCTGTCCAAGACCAAGCCCACCAATGACAGTGGTAACACCTCTGGGATAATGTATGTAAGAAGGGGGGGGGGAGAAACCTTGGCAGTGGCAGCCAGAGAGAAGAGTGAGAATATGTGAGAGAAACAGCTTTGCAGATAGCAAGGTCAGTGAAGAAGGAACAGAGGAGGTGCTCCTGGCACTGGAGCAGAGATTCCCCTGCAGCCTGTGGTGCAGACCACAGTGAGGCAGGCTGCACCCCTGCAGTCCATGGAGGCCCATGAAGGAGAAGACAACCACCTGCAGCCTGGGGAGGACCTCACATGGGAGCAGGTAGATGCACCCAAAGGACGCTGTGGGATCCTGTGGAAGTCCACGCTGGAGCAGGCTCCCGGCAGGACATGTGGCCCCATGGAAGGGGTCCACGCTGGAGCAGTACATGAAGAACTGCAGCCTATGGAAATGACCCAAGTAAAAATTTGTGAAGAACTCTCTCTTATGGGAGAGCTCCTAAGCTGGAGCACGGGAAGAGTGTGAGGAGTCTTCCCCTTTAATAGGAAGGAGTGGCAGAAGCAATGAAGTCTCACTCCCCGTCCCCTTGTGCCACTAGGTGGGGAGCAGGCTGAGAAATTGGGAGTAAAGTTAAGCCCAGGAAGAAGGGAGGGGTGAGGGGAAGGTGTTTTAAGATTCAGGTTTTATTTCTTACTGTCCTACATGGATTTGATTGGCAATAAAATTCTTTTTTCCCAAGTTAAGCCTCTTTTGCCTGTGACTGAGCGCCCCTGTCCTTATCTTGACCCACAAGCTGTTTGTTAAGATATTCTTTCCCATATTGGGCTGATGAAGTGACTGACAGAGCGGCTTTAGGGGGCAGCTGGTGTCCAGCCAGGGTCAACTCACCACAGCAGTATACCCAAATACCCTGTGAATGAACCAATGCAGAAGAAAAGTCTGTGTGAGTTACACACATTCTGTATAACTTGCAAAGAAACTGAGTTTACAGACACACATTTTTTAAAAAGCCTAAAACCAGAATTAATTTGATATGGTGGTGTGAATGCTCCATCTCTGGTGGTGTTCAAAGTCAGGTTGGACAGAGCCTTGGGTGACATGGTTTAGTGGGAGGTGTCCCTGCCCATGGCAGGGGGGTTGGAACTAGGATGATCTTAAGGTCCTTTCCAACCCTAACTATTCTGATTCTATGACTTAGAATTTAGATCAAGACTGTGGCTTTCTTGATTATGTCAAGTTGTATGCAGAAGGATACACAGACAGTAACACAATTCTATCATCTATCACCATAGGGATGTGATTTCATTGTGAAAACAGGGTCCAGGTAGGTATGAGGGAGTTCTCCTTTCTTAGCCTGTGTAGGTCCAAGTGTCCTGGCAGCTTAGTCGACAAGTCTGAAGGGTGCCCTACAGCCTATGGATTTGTTCTACTACAAACATAAGAGTATGTTTTTGAGTATTAAAACTTATTACCTACTTCTGGCACTCAAGCTAGGTACTGTGCATGTCATATGGATGATACTTGGACCTAGCAGGTCAGATGCTTAGTACAGATGCATTGGTAGGTAAAATGCTGCAGACAAGTCAATAACACTCCTCTTGTCCCTGAAGCTTTATTAGCTCCAACACAGTGGTGCAGACATGATGATACTGCTTATACAACCACTTCAGGCATCTCCTCAATGTCCTCCCTGCACATCTTATTCCATGCTGGACCTCTAGACCAACACTGTGATACAGTCCTACAGAAGTCTACAAGAAGTTAGGCTTCTTGTTAGACTGTATAAACTACTTAAGTGAAGCTGTTCCTTAGCCACTCCAATATCATGAGGAAAAGAGGAGACTTGATAACTTCCTCCCAAATACTCTATTTAGCACCCTTCTCACAGCCACTCAGACTGAGAACTGGGCTTATTCTTTGTCCCTTATCCCTTTTCCACCCATTAACAAGTTACTATTTAACAGCAAAGAGTTAAAACCTTCACTTCTATTTCAAAGTATCATTACTTTCCCAAGCAGCTTAAGTTATTAAAATGTTCTTGATCCTGGACTTTGTGTAAATGAACTTACCTGACTACCCCCTGCCTTCATATGGTGCAAAAGGAAAGGGAAATAAAAATAAAATAAAATTAGTGTCTATGAAAGTAGACTTACTAAAACCTTTCCTAAGCTTACACACAATTAACACCAGCAGAACAGAAGTTAAAATGTATGCAGCAACCATATTGTGGTTCCAATTTTCACAAAAACTTTTCTTTCAAATTTTAGGGCCCCAAACTTTTAAACAATGCAGGCAATGAAATCCTTGCATGAACTTTCATGTGTTCTGAATCAGAACCTAGTTACCTTACAACAGAATTTTCTCTAATATTTTTGCATGAAACTGAAAAACACAACTCACTTATCTTCCAGAAACAGTCACTGAAAGAAATACAAGAGGCTTATAATTTCACTTAAAAATCACAGATCACACCTTTTGTTAACAAGAGCAAGTATAAACTCAAAATGTTGATGCCATGTGCAGTATTTATTTTCAATTTCCACATCAAATAAATTATTTAATAAACAGAAAGACAGTTTTTAATTTTAAACACAAGACAGGGAGCTACCGCTTCATACATAGGCATCCATTCTCTCCTTCAGCAACAAAACTTAAAAAAAAAAAAAAAAAAAAGGTAAGATCAAAACACCTACATAAGTCACATTTCATTTCTCAACAAAGGCATCACAGATCTGTTAACTTCACTGTGGAAAGAGGCATATATACATTGTAACAGAACTCTTCAGTTCTTGCAGGAAGTTTCCAACCCACTATTTCTCTATACTGTTACACCTAACTATACTGTGTCATGTTTTCCTCGCTTCCCTCTTTCTAATACTAATCTTCTTCAATTGCCACTGTATCACGTTAGGAATCTCTTTCCTTTTCCCTCCCATACACTATCCACATTTATTTTGTTGATATCTTCCAAGGTCCTGTGCTCAGCTGCACATTCTACAACTGGTTATGTTCTAGTGGTCATAAATAATTTCGCTTTCCCTACTTGTTGGTTTTACCCTACTCTGCTCCCCACCCCCTTCTCTTCTAAAGCATACAATAGCAAACCAAGCAATGCAACTAACACTGCAAAGCAGTCAACTTCATTTTCCAAGACCCATTAATAGTAAAGGCAGAACCACCATGGAAAGAATTTTTCAAAGAAAGGTAGAAGTTAACCTGGAGACAGAAACAATGCAAGGAGCAGTTGAAGCTAAATTAGTCAAATTAGTTTGTTGCCAAAATAAAAAAAAACTGAGAGCTATTTTTCAATAAAACGGTTGTGCACATTCATGCCTATAATGTCATCCCTAGGTATCACTTGGTGTTAAGTCTCAAAAAAAAAAAAAATTATCAAATATCAGCAAATAACTCAATTATCTCAAGAAACTCCCCAAACATAATCATATCCATACATCATTTGTAGTCTTTGGTGCTCTCTAAAAAAGATACAGCCTAGTCCTTTGGCAAGGCTTTTCTTAAGTTTGGTGGAGTTATTTTCCACCAAAGAAGCATTTCAACTCTTTATACATAACCTTTTAAGTTGTATATATATTCCAACATAATTACATTTTACTGTTAATCATCTTTTCAGATTGCTTTCCTGGCTAGAATTGTAATTTAGCAATTACCTTTCATCTAAGGTTGGCTCCTTTTGTTGCAGGTGAGGCTTAATTCCAAACATTGGTCTAATGTTTGTTGATAAGGCTTTGATGGTGTAATTAATTTCATTTTCCCTTGTCACATCACTGTCATAACCTAACAAAATCAGAGTTAAAAGTACCAAAACAAGAAACCAGGAAAAAAAAAATAATCATAATTTGTTAATTTGGGCAGTTTTAAACAATGCACTGAAATACAGGAACAATTATACCACGTATTATTAGTAACATAAATACACAGCAGAAAGAAAGCAGCTGGGAATAATGAACATTGTTAATGAGACATTCTAAGAAAAAAATTCTCTACAATATCTTTGTGGAAAATATTAACAAAGATAAAAGGGATACTGAACGATACACAATTTCTGCTTGGTTGGCCTTAACTCAGGGTCACTAACAAAGGACCTCACTACAGGACACCTGCTGTTAAGTTCTGGAGGACTTAGCACCACGTTGTTCTCAATTTCAGGATTCATCCTTAGGATGGAATCTATAGGTCTGCACAGATTTCCTACACAATGCTTAGGGAGGGACAGTCAGGCACATCCAGATGATGTTTACTAAATATGGCAAAAAAGCTAACAGGTGAAATAGCAACAGGATTGTGACCACCCTTTTGGCATGTGTCTACCCCACAAAGTCTGAGATGCCAACTTAAGAATAGCTCTTAACTCTAACTGCAGTTGCTAGGACCTGATGAAGAGAAATTTTTGTGAAAAATATGTCAATGTCTTTTCTTGTAAAGATTAACAAGCTTCTCTTTCTTTTATAGTATTTCTGAATACACAGCTTAAGAGGGTTCTGTGTAAAGCACTAGAGCCTAGGAAAGGTTATTGGACAAAGATGTGCTAACAGGTCACACACAGAAGCTGGACAAAAACTCTAAAGATCGCAATTTTTGATTCAGAAAGCTAAATCTGATCAAGTCCCCCCTGTGGGCAATTAAATTACTTTGCAGATGTACTCTTTAGGATTTTTAAGCAGAAAGACAGTGCATAAATTTTTTCTCCAACGGAAGTTTAATATGCCTCTAATATTTAAAGTGTCTCTTAGGTCATCTAACAGGTTTTAGTGAAAACTGAAGTTTATTACGCAGGACTATATAAAGAGTGGCAGTGATAGTTAAATAATGCTTGAAGACTGAGGAATTGACAAGGAGGAAAAACAGCACTTGGGAGCCAAGAGAACAAATTTGGAGGTTCGTGAACCCTTGGAATTATAACATGAAAAAAATAACAACATTAAGTATGGCAAAACCAACAAAAGTTAATTCTATAAAATGTAATTACCTTTTTATAACTACTGATATGATTTTGGAATAAATTGTTCCATGTTATGGGAACAGATGCTACAACATCGAGATAACTACAATCTTGCATTATACAGATTTCAACATAATTCCGTTAGACCTAGTGCCCAATCTAAACTGTAATTCTATAAAGATTTTTTTTAAGTTACCTGTAATTGGCATTTAATGTTTTTCCTTTTAAAAGATGCCAAAAGTCTTTTTATACACCCTGAATCAAAGCAGTAGGTCACTTTATTATCATTTTCTTCACAGCAGTTTATCAGTCGTTTGCTCAAAAGGAAATTTTACTTAACGTTTTTTGAAGCATCTACTTAAGATCAAAACAATCTCAAGTCTTCCTGAGATAGCACGATCCACCTAGTTTTCTAAATTATTACTGACCTCCATCTTCTTCAGAATCTAGATCAGATTCTTCACTGTCACACTGCCTGCTATCCCGATGTCCTTCTATCTCATAAGTCCACAGCATTAAAGAGGTGTCTGCTCCTCCAACAGTGACCAACAAGCTGTCGTCATAGGTCCAGCGGACATTCGTTACATGGGTACTGTGAGCAACATACCTCTTAAATTTTCCAAACTTTCCCTGAAGGAGAAGAAAAGGCACAGATCAAATTTAACCAGTCTGTTAGATAAAATGGAAATGAGTTGCCAGTGCACAAGCAGCATATTCTTAATTTCTTTACAGTTAATGTAAAGCATCAGCTGCTTTGCATTTGTATGTATTAGATGACTTGCCAAGTTCCTCTCCCATAGCAATCTCATGAAATGATAACCATATTTCCATACCAAGCATGCAAGCATTTGCTTGTACACAGATGCCAGCAATAATCACTGCATCATTTTTCCTAAGAAAGAAAAGAGTCTAACAGATTAAGAATAAAATATACATAGAATATTTTGAGTCAACGCTTGTGCACTGCTATCATCCCTAGCATGGCAAAATATTAAAAATTGAAAACATTTACTGATAAATATATAGGAAAACTAGAAAGGTCCAAAAAGAGCAATAAAAATATAATGTGCTTCTGGAATTGATTTTCTATGATACATGATAAAATAATATTAAACTCTTCATCTTAGAGAAAGCTGGCTGAGTTTGGACAGAATGAAAGTCTATAAAATTACGAGTGAAATGAAGGTGAGGAAAAAAGTGTTCATTGTGTTCAAAACAAGCACCTAAGGGGCTAAAAAAGATGCTGATAAAAACACACTGAGAATATGAATGCCTAAGATATTATTAAACAACACCTGTACCATTCTCATTCTTGCAGGTTTTCCTATGCATTTATCACTATCAGTGATAGGACACTGCATGAAATGGCTCTTTAGTCTGACTTGGGATGGTCATTCTTATTAACTGAAAGCTTAATGCATTGCAAATCGCAGAGTAATACTGAATGCTGCCTTTGATCAGAAGGACAAAATTATAAAAGTATTGTTTTGTTCTAAGTGATGAATTTTTATAGTTTTGAAAAGGCAGTTTTATTAACCAAACTTCTGCATGAACAGCTGAAAATTACTTACTTTAGCAGGGTATCGAAAAAGTTTCACAAATCCAAAATCATCTCCTGTGGCTAATACTTTACTGTCACTAGTGAGGCATGAAGCAGTTACGTCTGTGACTTCACCAATTATGGGCCAGATTCCTTCACAGCAAGAGCCCAAAACACTTGTCCATGATGCCCAGCCAATCTTTTCTACCTACAAAAACAAGCCATTTAAGACAGGGAATGCTTTTTCCCAGACAGTTTTCTTTCATGTCCATTTTCAAGAAAAACAGACTTTTTGCACTAAAAGATACATCATATCTAAAAGATAATATTTCAATGGATCAACCATTTATTTCCTGTCTATTCAGGATTTCTTTTGAAATACTTAATTTCACCTCTCTTAACTTCCAAACCCCCTAGAAGTATTTAAAAAAATTTCATCTTACCTACCTTACAGCTAGATACAAAAAAAAAAAAAAAAATTACCTTTTTCAACCCTGCCGTTCAATCTCAAAAAAAAAAAATTACTTGAAGGTTATCCATTTTCACTGTCTGCCCTATAGACAATTCTCTATGTGTGAAAAAGCAAATTGATATTATTGCCACAATATGCTACCCTTGCCTATGTATATTAGGCTGTAATAAATATTACTGTATTGCATTGTATGCAAAGATAGACATGAGGTTTTCCAGGGCAATGTTTGGGCTAACTCATCTGCAATAGATTTTTAAAGGTGTTTAGGTACCAAAAGAGGCATACAGAAGTCCAATGAGATTTTTATGAGAGCTTAAGTCAACCAAATGTCCAAAAAAAACCCAACAGACCAGTTACATTTGTTACACATCATTCCCTCTTATGTAGTAAGACAGTTGTACCATAACTCTAATTTGCAAGCAAGTTAAGGTGGCTGTCTATTTCCTCACCTCCAAACTAGGAATTGTCTGTTTTTTCCCACGAGGAGCTTCAAAAAACAACTGCTCCTTAGCACCAGTGTTGACTTGCAAGAGCTTCCCTATAAAACATATCATGTACTGTATGTTAACATTAAATAGAAGATTACATTAAAACAAACAAAAATATATTATTTTGAAATTGTTGCTTAACAACATTACACAAATTATTTGTTTCCATTGGAAAAAGTTGCATATGTAAACAGAGGACCTGGAAGTATGGGCTTCTGAAGATCTGCATCCTTTGACCCTTTAAATTCACTGTCCTTCCTCCTCTCTTTGAAAACTCTCATAATGCATCACTTTTCTCTCCTGTTGTCCTATCAGACAGTATGTAAAATGTTCTGGGTATAGTTCAGAGCTTGTTTGGGTCAACTGGCTGGCCAGTATGCATGTGCTTTTAGGGTTGAATGCACGCTGCCTGGCCAATGGCTGAAGCTGACTTCTGCTTGCCTTTATAATAATACTTTTCTGAGGGAAATTCTCATTAATGTTTCTGTCCTCTTTCTATTTTCAAAATTCTCAGAGGCAGCTAACTTGTAGCACTCTTTCGAATTAAACTGGACTGTTTCAAAAGTGATTGTGTAGAGGAATAAGAGCAGAACTAATAGATTGCACAACTGCACTGCCTTGTTTTTGTATGAAAACAGGACTAAAGTTAGTATTTAAATTAATCATGTATTAAGACCCAGTCTTTCTGCTATTTTTGACAAGGATGCACATTCCTGAGCTACAGATGCAACTGCATTAAGCAGTGCATTATTAAAGAAGTCGAATAATAAACACAGAGGATGTAAAAAAAACCCAAACCCTTCAAACAAACCAGTCTGTAGAGACAGTTTTTCCTTGAAATACATCTTGTAACGATATAAATAGTAGTAAAATTCATATTTTTAATATTTATTCAGATGCTGTGAGCATATTCATAAACTGAAGAAACAAATCTGTCAGCGATAGCATAAATTCATACTGCAGATGTACTGTATTTAGTCTGTAATTTAATCAATCTTCCATTTCAGAATGAATGTTACTCACCTCTTATGTCCCAGTCCATGTGTGTGATATAGCTGGAGGCTCCCTTGCATATTCCTACTCGTTTACTGCTCATTACATTGTAAATATCTACAAAGTTATCACAGGAGGCCACAGCCAAGTACTTTCCAGCCCCTAAAACACATCAGTACAAACACAAGACATTTTCAAAAACTGCAGTGCTCTGTATATTAAACACAAGTACATTCTGGAATTAAGCTATATACAACCCAGATTTCTTTGAAATGAGCTTGCTAATTTATACATAGTCCTTGACAGACTGATGTTCATATCACGTAATCAAAATCAGTATGAAATATACAACTGTTACATCATTACATCTTCAAATAGTAACAAATATCTGATGAGATTTTAAACATTTATTGTACTCAGAAAGTGGTAAAGCTTAGGTACCAGAAAGCAATGTTGCATGAGAAATGGTATCAGTTATTTTCATCAAATTTGTTCTACAGATGACTATTTTCACTAAAGCAGTATTATTAGTATGTTTAGGCGATATATCCAAGTACCTAAATAAGAACAGTACTGTTTACCTAGCCCCAAGGGGAGTGCTAAGCACTGCAGGTGGGAAAGAAGAAAAAAGACGCCACCAGAACTTTGACACAACAGTTTCAAGCATTCTAATTAGCTAACAGTAACCTCAGTGAAGAGCCAAATTTATGCAGCTCAAAGCGGAACCCTAGGGACGTAAGGAGGCTGCTGGATATTCATGTTTTAAAATTGAGTGTTGTATTCAGGAGATTACTATGAGCAAGCTTATTCTAATAATCTCATCCTTAAATGAGGAATATAGTCCCTGAATCACAGTATTTTTCAAAATGTTAATATTAACCTTGATGGCTTGTTTGTTACATGTAAAAAAGTACTACAAATCTCTACTTTTTTTTTTTTTTTTTTTTTTTTTTAAGGTTACAAAACATGCTTAAGCTACCTTGATATAAAAATCTTCATTTAAATCACTTACCAGGAGAAAAACGGATCTCTGAAATAACATCTTTCCTGTGCTGGAAAGAGACTAGATCCTCCAGGGTATCTGCATTAACTATCAGAAAACTTCCATCATTGAGACCAACGGCTAATGCTTTTCCATCAGGAGAAAAGCAGCAACATCTGCCTCCTATGAGGAATACAGAAATGGCATTCAGGTACATTTACAGTGCATGACTTATCTTCTAGAATTATTATTCCAGTAGCAAAGGAAAGCTATTCTTACAGTATATAGTCTACCAAAACTGTTTAGAAGCTGTTAAGATAATTTCCAAGTTCTAAATCTGTGATAGCATACAGAAGCTACTGGCAAATCAATACACAAACAACCCCAGATTCTTAGATTACATTTTATTAGCATACTAATTGACATATATTCTACCTTAGTAATAGAGATTAATCATTACTGTCTATGTATTTTTAATTTTCTCTCCTTATTAGTATCTGGTGTCAGTTATTTATTACCATTTGCTCTGGTAAAGAGAACTCAACTGGAAAGGACCTTCTGGACTCACAAAATCCAGTTATTTGCTATCATGGTCACTATGTCATATAGTCCTTTTAATAAACATGTCAAGTTTCATTTGAAGAACAGTTTAATTTCCAATCTAAATTTATTTATGGTCAGCTTATACATGCTTTTTTTTCATGCCAGAATTTTCCATTACCCTAACTAGTTTTCTCTACTATTTGCTCCGCTGATTAACTTGTAGACAGTAATCCTTTATTTAGCTGACTCCAGCACACAGCTTCGCATTCACTATCCTGTAGCTCCTCTTTCTCTATACTTGACTTTCAGTTTAATTTCATTCAGTTGAACACAGCTGAGAACTCTACACTAAAAAAATATTCTCATTGGTCTCTTGTAAATTACCTGAATACTTCATTATGTGCTGGGAAAAATACCTCACTATCACACATAATTGTCATCCTGCAATCAGCTAGATCATCCTGAGCTTTCTGCTCGTCAGTTACTCCTCAGCTACACAGACATTTTTTTTACACTTGGCAAATCTTGCCTTTTTTCATTACCGAATATTATCATATTTCCATCACTGCAGTCTGCAGAAGTATCCAGCTCTCTCTGTACAGTAGGCAGCTGCTTTCTGAGATTGTCAAAGCATCTCAGAATGTCTCATTAGCAAATTAAGTCATTGCAGTCCTTATTTTTCTGCCAAAATTACTTTTAAAAATATACGAAATATCAGCTTTAGGACTTGAGCAGACTTCACCAACTTGAAACTTTGTTTAATCCCTGCTTCTAGCAGCTCACAGCTCTTCTTACATTTACCTTAATCAACCCAGATCGTCTTCAACTAAGCTTCCCCTGCTTTTCTGAACACCAAACAGATAATGCCTATTGTATAACTTAGTCTAACACAGCACAGTTATCATTAAAAGCTTGTTAAGGCCAGATGTCACTTAAAACAGATTTCCCATCTGTCAAAATAAAATCTAGTTATGTAGCATACAAGTAAAAATTTGAAGACTTTTTCCTTGACATTCCAGATTTTTCTAACATTCATGAAGAAGAGAAATTCAATGTTACTTTTAAGATTTCTTCCAAAACTTTCTAGATTTGAAGCCCTCCACTGTTCAAAAAAAGGTTGCATTACTACAAACGCTATGATAGATTTATGTAACTGGCCCAACTTTCATTGTAAATTCACTGAGTTAAAACAACAGAATTGCAAATAATCTTAACAGTATTAAAAATCATTCTTAAAGCTAATTAGCTCAAGGGCTACAAAACACCTGAACATAGTATCAATAAAATAATTTGAGCAAAGAAAGGAATTTATTCAATCATGCTTTTGAAAGATTCATAGCACTAGTGAATGTCAACTGAATTCAGTTAAATTTTTCATACTAAGCATCTTACCCTTCTTCAATTTGCGAACAGCTAACATACAGTGGCTAGGAGATAAATCCCATATTCTTAAAGTTTTGTCATCACTTACAGTGGCACAAATAGGTAAATGAGGATGAGTAGCTAGACCCCAAACTTCCCCCTCCATGTGACCCTGAAAAAAATACAATGAATAAGATGATTATGTATTTTAAACTTAAATATGCAATAATAAATTTAAGGAAGTTAAAAACCCACCAGCACCAACAATGAGAGAACATGCAGAATATGCATATCTTTAGAGGATTATAAAGAAGTATCTGAATAGAAACATCGAACACCTGAAAAAAAAAAAATTACCCTGCTACTTAAAGTGCAAATTACAGTAACTAGTACTAAAGAAAACTTTTACTGAGAAATAATCCTCACCCACATCTCTGCCAGTGACATAATGGGATCAAGTGCACCCTTAGCAAGTTTGCTGATGACACCAAGCTCTGTGGTAAGGCTGACATGCCTGAGGGATGGAATGCCATTCACAGGGACTAAGCCAAGCTCAAGAAGTGGGCCCATACAAACCACATGAGGTTCAACAAGGCCAAGTGCAGACTCCTGCACCTGGGTCAGGGCAACCCCCATTATCAACAGAGCTGGGGGATGAAGGGACTGAGAGCAACCCTGCAGAGGAGGACTTGGGGGTATTGGTGGATGAAAAGCTGGACATGAGCCAGCAGTATGCATTTGCAGCCAATAAAGCCAACTGTATCCTGGGCTGCATTAAAAGGAGCATGGCCAACAGGTAATGGGATGAGTTTCTGCCCCTCTACTCTGCTTTCATGAGACCCAACCTGGGGTACTGCATTTAGTTCTGGAGTCCTCAGTACAGGAAAGATATGGAACTGTTGGAGAAGGTCCAGAGGAGTGCCACAAAAATTATCAGAGGGCTGGAATACCTCCCCCATGAATAAAGACTGAAAGAGTTAAAGTTATTCAGCCTGGAGAGAAGGCGGCTCTGGGGAGACTTTATTATAGCCTTTCAGTACATAAAGGAGCCTATAGATAAAGATGGGGACTGACTTCTAAGAGGGCCTGTTGCAACAGGACAGGGGGTGATGGTTTTAAATTAAAAAAGGATAGATTCAGACTAGATATAAGGCAGAATTTTTATACTATGAGGGTGGTGAAACACTGACACAGGTTGCCCAGAGAGGTGGTGGATGCCTCATCCCTGGGAACATTCATGGTCAGGCTGGACAGGGCTCTGAGCAACCTGATTTAGTTGAAGATGCCCACTGCTCAGTGCAGAGGAACTGGACACGATGACCTTTAACGGTCGCTTACCACCCAAACTATTCTATAATTCTATAATCTGCAGTGTATCTTCACCTTTGCTCTAATCTATTCTATTAAAAAAATCTAGTTCTTTATATATTGTATGGGACGGTCAGAAGTGTGAATTAAACATCCATAGATTTTTATTTTAGTGTGAAAGAAAATCACACAATATGATGTAAAAAAAAATCTGTTTTGTAGTCAGGCTTAAGAAATGTGGTCTGCTTGGTACGGCAAAGAAAATGAAAATTTTTTTTTACATAATTACAGAGAAAATCTAAAAATCAACCTCAAAGAGACAGGTTTTTTAAATAAAAAGAGTAATTAGTACTAAGAAAAAGACAGTAAGGATTTTGGCGGAGGATCCACTGCTTCATACACCTTTTTTTTAACAGAAATATGATCTCTGTCTGTTTGGAGGGATGAACTTGTTGAACAAATTAGTACATGAAATTCTGTGACCTATTTTTCTCATTAAAGAGTCATAATGGTTTAGCCTAGCATTAAAAACAAAAATCTATAAAGTGATACTAACTTGCTAACTTCACTAGTAATTTAAATGCTTGTTATTTCATAACAGTCTTTACTTGAAAAGAAAACAGTGCTTGTGTATGGACTACTGACTGAAATTCAGCACATACCTGAACCAGCAGAGTTATTGGTCCACTTTTATCCACCTCTAATATTTCACCATTCTTTGTGCCCACTAAAATATGACCATGTCCTAAAGATATGGCACGTATAGAAGGATTATCTTCTAATAGAAGACCTAGAACATTAAAATGTTAGAAGACAGAAGACTCTTAAGCATCCCCTAAAGTGGATTTTTCACACATATGCACATTGCATTCTCATTGTAGAAAAAGATACTCAGTAGTAAATAAGTAAAATCATTCCTGCATGGAAGAACTTAAACGTTTGGATTCATTTGGGAGTACTTAGCAGTTACCCAACTGACACTAATCTTTTTTCTCAACTGAATATCTCGAAAGTTCATTCAGCCTCACTCATTGGCAGCCTTTGTGAAAAATTGTGCATGTGAACTTATCAACTGTATGTTTTAGTTGATGGGTGTTTTCATTGATGATTTTTGAAAAATCAAACCACACACATTGGACAATAGCTAATGTAAACTGGGGGGGGGGGGGGGGGGAGGAGGGAGAGAAGGCTATTCCTGAATGTTTCACAGGGAAAACTGTAAACTAGCCCCAAGACCAAGAATAATTGGTAGAAACAGGAATAATAGGAATGAAAATGTTCTTAAATAATTTCAAAAGACATGTAATTACAGAAAACTGAGACAGAGATGTACTAAGACCTTACAAAACTAACCACAATTCTCCTTTCCATTCCTCCTCCAAAACAAGAAAGATCAGACAAGATACTTCACAATTAGAAAAATAGGCACTTTGGTTGCTACTTAAAGATGAACCACCTGTGTGGGGTAAGATCAACTAATCAAATAATAAGGTAAATATGATCTGCACCCACATAAAGACACTATAACATACCATTTCCCTCCCAACAGAAAACTGACTTATTTAGAATCAATAAAGCTTAAAAAAAAATAAATTTTAGTTTTCATTATGTCAAATGTAGATTTCTTCCTACTGGGGAAAGCAATTCCACAGTAAGTTTTCTAAAGAAAGTACTTTAAATAGAATAAAGCCTCTGTTACCTTTAGACCCAGGGGCTAAAGCAGCCCTTTTGATGGCATAGGTTTTGAGACAACGTTCAAAGGTATCATCCCAGAGAGCTACTACCCCATCCTTTCCTCCAGTAACAAATCCCTGAGGTTTGGAGAAATAAAACAGTAATCATTAAAAATAAATAAACCCCACAAGATATAATCAATCATTATCTTTCCTTAATTTTTCAGTGATTTCTGCAATACTGAAAATGGATTATATACAACACTGAAATGCACAGAACTACAGATGTTAGAAAAGAAAAGATTAGGGGCAACAAAACGATTGAATTCTCCTGACAAAAGCAACACAGCCTGGTACAGTCCAGGTACACAGGCTGAATTTGGAAGTTCTAACCAATAAGCTTCTAACCAAAAAGCTTCAAAATACCTTTGGCATTTCACCTCATTGCTCCAAGGCAAAATTAGTGCCACTCACAAAAATTTGATTAGTGCTTAAATTGTTCAAACATATGCATATTTGTGCCAGTTTGTCTTGAAATTTATTTACAGCTATTTAATAAAGCAACATGTATACCTCATACTGAAATCATTAGTACTTTCTTTTGGAGCACTCGGTTCTGGCAAAGGATAACATATGCTTCGGACAAAGCTGCTATACTGAAACTCAAATATTAGAAGGTGAAGTAACTTAATCTAATCTAGGAAGATACAAACATATACATAACTTCAAACATACAAGTAATCTAACCGGAACACCCATTCACATTTAAGCACACGCTTAAAGGCTTTCCTGAGTCAAAAGATGTTGAGCCTCAGGAGAGATTACTTAGTGATCTGCAGATTGAATGCTGCTACTAGTAGAACAGAATTACACCACTAAATAGCAAGAATATGATCTTCCCTGTCTCTCACAAGCTCACATATTCCACTAAACTTATGGATGCTTAAATCAAAAAGTACTTTTAGTTTTCATAAGTCACTATTTTTTCTTTAGCAAGAGGTCATGAAAATTACCAAATAAAATGTCACTTCATCACAAGGGTTTGAGACATGTAAAATATTGTTTTGAATGTGGACTTCACATGGCTTTTCTGTAATGGAAATAAAGCCATCTATTCCTGAGTTTGGGAAAGGCCCAACTTCATAGACTTTTCTTTTTGTCCAGACTTCAAAAAACAGTGAGCAGTTTATTTACTTTTTCCAATGCGTGCATGCTGAACACAGGACCATCATGTGCTTTGACAGTTTTTATGAGAAACACATCTCTCCAAATACACACATCCCCCGTGGAAGTTCCAGAGAACGCCATCTCTTCAGTCCAGCCATATACTGCACACATCATTGTATCAGTTCTTCCCAATGCACCTATGCAGCCCTTTCTCCCAATTAGTCCTCCACCTGGTTCAAACCAAAAACAAAGCATCAGATGTTTGCTTGGAACTATTTTCCAAAAACTATACAACCTTGCCCCAAAGCAACAAGCCCTTTTCTCCTGGGTCACCCCTGCTCCCCAAAAAATTAAGCCCAAGTTCTCAGAAAATAAAGTTTTTGCACTACCTGTCATCTTTCAAGAAAAAAGAACATTATTTTTAACTCACTACTTGAACCTGGATCTGAACATGTACATATACCCGCATATAGACATACAAAGAGACAAACCATTTTTAAACTCTTATCTAAAGAAAAACAATATCTGTCACACAGCTCATAGAAATTCCTAATGAAATTAACTTGGGGAAAAAAAAAGTTTCAATCTTGACATCCCATCCTTTTCGCGATGGCTTTTCCGTGAGAAATTTTATTTTAGAGGTTTGCTGTACTGACCTCTGTATAGTAGAAATGTTACAGCTTTACAAATTTAAAAACACAATATCAAAAATCATTTGACAAGTACAAAACGTAGTAACTTCTGGGTAGAACATCAGATTTTTATTTTCACAGTCCTCAGAGAAACTTCGCCTGTTCTAACACAGAAGCCCCTCAGGATGTGACACTTCATACTGTTCTCATAATTACAGAGGCAATGTTTCTGAACCCCTCTGCCACCACTTGGCACTGATGAAAACTTAGTCCAAAGCATATACTTCGTTGTCACTTCTCACATCAAATGCACCTGCTCTAGTGCAGACTTCAGAGACTTGGCATTTGTTAAGGTGCACTGATACTCTACTCCTCACATTAACACTGTTAAGTGTGCTTCACGGTGACTGCATTGCCAGTGTGACATTGCGATTACAGATGGGCTGTAGCATTAGATAAATTTTATTCCTGCTGACTGAGCAATGACAGAGAGGAAAGAGGCACTTTAAAAAATTTTAACTGATTTAAAATCACCATTCCTAGGCTTTTATCTTAGCTAAGACTTCTTTCTACAGAAGTTACAGTAGTTTGCTCATTAAATATTCTGACACACTTTGTTCTTTCTATAGATAGCAAGAACAATAGTTACAATTAATTATTTATTTAGACTTCAACAGCTTGCTCTCAGGCAATCTTGATTAATTTCTGTTGGTGCCAGAACTGAGAAAACTAGTGTCTTTTTTTTCAATCACAGAGTTTTCTTACCACAATAGATCTTTATCACAGGCTCATGTGAATTGATGTGCATGAATAATTAGAACATTCTAAGCAGATAAGCTCGTCTTCCATAGCACATATGTCTTTATATACTTTTTGAGGTTTGAAACAATGAAGTTTGCAGTAATATCAGGGAATGTATTTTTCACTCTTTAAAAATTTTTTAGCAGATAAAGCAAGCTGCTTTTCTTTGGCTTTCAATTTTTGAGTTCAACAAAGGATTCTAAACAAACAGGTCTCAATTGGCACATGTATCCTCTTCAAGTACTTTGTCTGAATTCTTGTATGTGGATTTTTATAACTTTAAATTTACTTATATTTGTGCCTCTCTACAACATGCCTCTTTTAATGGTCCTTCTTCCAAATTATTCTACGATTTTAGAGCAGCTGTGTAACAGTATCAGATATGCTATATTATTATCAGATAAAAAGAAACTATGTAGTAAATGCAGGGTCCTCTCTACTTGTATATTTCAAGATCCATGGCAAATTGTCCTTAAAAAGATTTCCCATTACTACCATAATGCCAATTAATATGAATTTCTATTAGGCCACAACTAAGAGGAGTACATGGAGAAAACGTCTGCCTTTAATACACAAAAGATACTAAAAGAGACTCAATGTTTATACTTGAAGTACCAGAAAATGCTATAATTCCAGAAGTTTTCCTTACCTGCTCTACGCCAGAATTTCATGTGTTTAATTCCAACTGTAGTCAATTTATCAGGCATATACGGGTTAATCTTAACAACAAAAATTTTATCTTTACTTCCCCTGAAATACAAAGCAAAATAGTTTAAATTAAAAAAAATAACTATTCATATTTTTAAATAGGTTTTGGTTTGGGGTTAGTTTGGTGGGGTTTTGTCCCATAATGTATACCTTCTCCATCTTGCTAACATTTGCTTCCAAATCGTTAACAATAATTTATTATGAGAAGAAAGCCAGAGAACTCACATACCGAGTCCTGTTCTATCTTCATTACCCTTCACTTTTCAAAGAAGGTAACTACGTTACTTCAGAAATCCACCAGGTGGCATTTTCTTTACAAACGAATACATTTGTACTAGGTTTAGGCATACAGCATTTAGACCTCTGACGGCTCATAATGAAACTTAAAGATGTAAAGTTGCAAATCTTATTTAAAAGCCTTTCTTAGTGAAAAAAAAAAAACCTGCCATTCGCATTCACCTTTTATTTTTCCATTTTTCTTGTTACTATAAAACGTACACTGCTATATCAATTTTAAAAGCAAATTTCAGTTGTTTCTAGAAACAGTAAAACCTGTTGTGTGGTTCAGATTTTTTACTATGTTTCTGTAAAACCAGCACCTTGCTTCAGCCCCATAGCATGGGCACCCCCCCCCCCAAAAAAAAAACCCACAACAAAAAACACCCTTCCCTCCCAAAAAAAAAACCCAAACCAAAAAAACCCCAAAAAGCCACCAAGCTTTCAAACGTGTTTGCTAACTGTGCAAGGTAAGAAATGCTTACCAGTAGGGATTTTTTGTCTATAAAATGCAGAAGAGCCTCTAATCCCTAACTTTTGCTCCCTGTTCAAGAGCAGCGATAATCTTTTACCTCTGTCATTTCCAGACCTCTAAACGAACTAGTAACAAGAAGAATGAACCAGTTTCTTACCAAACTCACAGTTCAATCTTCAGTGTATATATGCTGCTCTCAAAAATTCTATTGAATTCTTCTGAGTAGGTAGGAAGAAAAATACTCCAGAAACTAAATCCAGTATAAACTGGTTAAATTTTGATTAACAAAGGGAATTGAGACTGATGTGTTCAGAGAGTAGGGGGATTTAAGAAAAAAGAAAAAAAAAAAATCATGAGAAAGGAGTCAACTGAAAGGCCCAAACCAGCATCTTCAGAGAAGCCAAGCTAACTGGGCTTCTGGCAAATAACTGGGAAGGGAATAGTCTTCTTTATCAACATCTGTTTTATTCCTTAGAGGGTAAGAAACTCAAAGCATGTTTAAAAAGAAAATGAGAGTCAAAGGCACTGAAGAGAAACGATGAACTTACTGCATAAAAAGTTAATACTTTTTAAATTGTAGCTGCAAAGAATAATAAATCCTTTTCAAATCTACCTAGAACTATATTTAGCGTAGACATACTGAATCTAGACAGAGTGGGGATATACCCACTCACATTACTGCTCTATTTTAAGCAGCAGATCCTTAGAAACAGCAAAGTCAAAGGTTTTAAAAACATTACTCAACATCAGAAATAAGATTTTTACCTTGTACGTTAAAACCACATTTAATAAAATTACATGAAATAGTCTGTGCAGAGGAAAAAAAACCTTCCAAAATATTTAACCTTTGGAGGTTATTTAACCCAACTTCCCATTCAAAGCAAAGCTAACTTCAAAGTCAGATCAGGCTGCTCAGGACTCAGAAAGGAAAACAAAAGAACACTGAAGAAAAGACAACTGAGAAAAAACCACCACAAACTACTATCTCAAGACAGACAGGACTTCTGACTAAAAAGATTCTGAAAAGCAGAGCATACGTTACTATCTCAGAGGGCCAACAAAAGTGCATGGAGTGAGTTTTAATGAAATTATTTCAGAACTCATCAAACATAAGTAAATAAATTTTGCCTTCTGTGTCTTCTTTCTTCACCAGTTGAGCTGCCACTGAATTAATTTTTGTTGACTCTATGAGAGTCAACAGTTTCTTCTTCCAAAGAAAGTTTTAAGTCTGTGCTAAATATGTTTAAAGCTGTGCTCTATCACTGAATTGACAGAAACTGCTAATTTATACAGAGCTATTATTCTTCCATTAATATATTTTCCTTACTGTCATTTGAGGGTAAATCTAGGCACAAATTTTAAAATGGAGTTACGTTCCTACCTTACTGCTGAAAGCTTTTCTCCTTTCTTCCAGTCCCAGAGTACAATAGTGTGATTGTCATCTATTCCAACAGAAGCCAATCGTTTCCCATCGGCTAGAAAGATAAATTTATGATTAAGAGAGTAGACACGTAACTATGCTGCAATAATAAGGAACCATATTAAAGAATATTATAACTTCACAAATATTATAAGAAGAATGTACAAACAGGTAAATAATCATGTGACGTGCTTAAAGGCACGTCTGTCTGCTTTTAAACTGGAGTGGTCAGTTGGATGGCGCTTAGGACTTTAAGTCACCCTGTATAAAAATTGTGCTTAGATCCCGTGTTTTTATCATATCCTTTGTTCAGGTGGTTGCTGACACACCTGCACAAAAAATTTAATCACAGGTTGTACTATGAGAATTTTCTGTTCTGTCTGAAAATCCCTGTTCATTTTTAAACAGGAAAGCATTAAAGCAATGCCATGATGTTTATGAAATACCCTTGAACTTAGTAACAGTGTGAAGTCTTTGAGAAGCTCTGACATGTATCCCACATTAACATCCAAGAAAGAAGTTATTTGTGCTCGCTCGTGATAACTTTCTGACATGTATCAATCTTTGAAATTGCTATATATCCATGACAAAATTTGGGAAATGAGATTCACATCTTGAACAAAACCAAAAGGTAAGAAGCATCAAAGACCCTGAACTACTCATCTTTGGGATCACATGTTTTCAGGGTGAGGTTAGAGATCCTATCTGGTAAGTCCAAGCCATTAAAGAATGAACAGAAGTCAGTGGAAAAGAGGAAATTTAACACTGGTACAGGAATTCAGCGTATGGGGTGTAAAAATCTCAAAATATGTAACTGACAGTCTCTTGTTAGTATAAGACAGAGAGAGAAGCTGGGTTTCTGCTCAGAACTCCTCCATAACTGGACTTTCTGAATTCACCAATGTGCTACTCAATTGGCTTGAAGGATTTAAATTCTTTAAAACTGCACACCTGATAAATTTGCTTACACAGTTGTAATGCAGACATAACACACGAGATCTGTGTGCCTGCCTCATACAACCAAAAGAAAAAATCCAAAGTGATCAACACAGCTATTAAATGACAGAGAATCTGTTCTTGCATTTCCTGATGACTCCACAGGAACTTTTTGTAATGAATGATAACAGCCTCTCGCATTTGACATTGATCACAGGAGAATACCTTTAATGCAAAATCTTCAATGTAAAGGAATTCCCAATCACTCATTAGAACTGATTACCTTTTATATAGAAAAATTACATTGTAAATAAATAAATAAATAAATACTTATTACCTGAAAAATCAACAGCACAAACACCATACTGGTGATAGCCCTTTAATACTGAGAGTGGTTTTATCGTTTCTGTATCCCAAATGTGTATTGAGGAATCCCGACCAACCTGAAAGTGAACATTTATAAGAATTTTTTTTTCATTTCTCTGTTACTTCACACAGTTGTTTAAAAGTATAATACTGACTTTAAAAATACTGGCTTTAAAAAGTATTTGAAAAAATTCAGAGATAAAATTTTCGTAGTATTACTTTTGTCTGGCTAGCAGTACGTTATTCCTTCTCCTGCTTTACAAATACCACTCCCCAGCTGGCTCTTTCTTTCCTCCAAATAACTCAGACACATTAATCACAACTCAATCATTCTCCTCTTGGGGAAGAGGAGGGGAAGCAGCCCTTCATTGATTGCACTGTGGCATATTTATTCCATCAATTCTCTATCAATCATTCCCTGTCTAAAAATAAAAGGTTATTTTTATTGCGAGTATGGAAGCTACTCTGTGTTTGAGAAACCAAGGTGACTTCTGCTGCTTTCTGTTGTCATTACAATTGCCTACAAGACAGCTTTTAAAGCATCAATACCTATGGAGTGATATCCACTAAAATGGCACCAATGCAGGTAACTAGAACACGGTAAAAAAGGTAACACAGCTTATTCTTTTCAACTACATACAAGCATTATTAGTCAATATTTGCAAGATTATTTGCTTTTCCAAAGATTTTGCACCTCAGTACACAAAAAGCCTGCAAAACTAGAACACCTTCCTGTGCTTAAGACCAGAGGCAGGACTCAAGGTAAAAAGACCTATTTCTGGATTTGCCACAAACTTAACATGCAATGTTTGCAAGTTCTTTGTAATATCCACTAGCAGGAAAATCTGAACTAGTGTTCCATAGGGAATTTGATTATTGCATTAACTAATTTCTGCAGGTAATGTAGGAAATAACAGTATATAATGTGCATATATAAGCAAGTATGTAACAGAGTATATCTTTCTGTTGATAGCATGAAGTGTTCTAAAACACAGTAAATCCAGGCACATTTTTAGTTTAACTTTGGAGTAGTAAAAACTAAAACAGAATAAATTGTCACATTAATTAGGTCTTTAACCTCTAGACTGACCTGCAAATTTATGTTAATTGCAAACATTTTTACACAAATTAAGGGCATTATAAGCAAAAGTTTATTTCTATTAAAAACTTCAATTCATATATTATTCAGTTTTTATAACAACAGCAATAATAACTTAAAAACCCTGAAACATCAAATCAAGCCTTCACATCCTGGTGTATAAACATTGAGGGGAAGAGGTATTTGCCTGAAAATGTAAATGAAAAAGATATACCTGAAATTACTGTCTTGTGAAAGGTAAAATGAACTTCTTACAAATATTTTAGCAACATACACACCTGTGCTGCATGTACAAATAGTAAAAGGTTTGGCTATAAGTGATAACCAAAACCAGAACACATGAAACTGAAATGCCAAATTGCAGTAACAACTGCTAACTTTGTGATATGTAATAGTATACAAATGCATATATAGCTAACTTCATAGCTAAGATACTAAAAAAATTGTATTTTTTTGCACATTTCCTTCACTGTTATCATGAAGCAGCAATGTCATGAAAAAAAATTAAAAATTAATCCATTCTTAAATAAAAAAAGATTAAAAAAACCCAGATATTCACAAAAAACTATCAACTAAAGTCTCTTATCAGAATATAAGGAACTGGAAAAAAAAGCCCTTATGTAGCAGATGGAATCATGTTAAAGAACTGCAACTGAAATGCAGTCTTACACCTTAATAAATGTACACTGGACTTTCTTCTTTCAGAGTAGGCTTTTCTAAATTCAATAGTAACAACTTCAGATTGCAGATAAACACTCATCCTACCTGGCCTGTTGCCACATAGTCCTTTAAGGGATGAATAGCAAGGCAAAGAATGTCATCATCATGACCTAGATAAAAGCGCTGTGTGTTCTGCTGTCGATTGTACACCACTCCCACTGCTGCAACATGGTATACAATTTCACCCGTCTGAGTGTAAAATAGATTGCTTCGACAGTCGTAACCTCTGTAACTAAAGAAAAAAAGGTTTGTTCTTCAAGGACATAACGATATATACTGAAACTTTGAGATAAAATAATGCAAAATGCATTTTGCACACATGAAAATTCAACAAAAATTAACAATTGCTGTTTTGGTGTTTTATTAATGTATTTGCCTAAAGGAGCACCAATTTATCAATTTCATTTACTATTCAGACCTCAGTACTACTAGCATTAGTTTGAAAGTGGCTGCTATTTAATTGTAACTCTCCACAGCTAGTTCAGAAGAGAAAGTAACAGCGAGTCATTTTTTCAGACATCATGGAGAATTTGGGCATGCAATGTGTAATCAAACAAAATAGCCAAACTAGTACTTCGGACATTTTCTCTCTCTTATTGTTCGAATAGCAGGCAGCAAAAAGTTTCCATAAGAATGTGAACAACCCAGATTTCATAAAACTGAAAGTTTCTGGAAACTTACTGATAGAAAATAAATACATAAATATTCTACCAGATCAGTTTGTTTTGAAGGAAAATCCTGTATCCTTTCTGAACTGACACAGCAAGTGCATGAGTAGGCCAATTCCCTACTGAGGTCTGCATGCACTATCACATTATATACATTTCTTCCTAGGTGTGATTACAATTCAGTACCCCATAAGAAACAATGGTAGCATTTTCAAAAAGGCTAGGGTCCTACTTTCAGAAATTATTTAAGAGGCTTGGAAACCTAAAATCATTAAACAATCAAGTTTTAAATTTATGTCTTTAAAAATGCAATCCTTGGCAGCCCATGGAGATAACATTTAAAAATGTGTAACTTGATAAATCCATTCCTTCCTTCCGATACAAACAGTATTCCGTATACTCCTGACACAGCCTGCTCCAATGCTATTAATTCCCTAGCTAACCTCTGTTTCTTCTGTTCTTGCAGATCTTCACTAAACTTTTGAACTATTTTACAAAGATGCAGGCAAAATCTGGTTACATTTACAAGAAGGGAATGACGCTTGAACGTGTTTGAGCTGGCCATAAGTTATCTTTGTTTAGGAATCATAAGGCTTTACCTAAGTATTTTTGAACCCAACTTCTAACTGAACTAATTAAAAAAAAGTCCTGACCACAGTAAGTCAGTCATAAGTCAGTCATTCTTGGCAAACAAAATATAACTAAACTTTCAGCATTGGCAACTGCAAACTGACAGAAATCCCAAATGTCTTCTATACTTTTCATTATATGAATTGGTTTGCTTAATTGAAAGCATGTTTCACCAGAACAAATTGCATCATTTTAAAGAACAAAATGAATGTCAGATCTTTTTGCAACACTGCAGGTCTTTATCACACAAGACAAAGATGCATTTGTACACATACCAGTAAGTGTCATACACAAAATGAATTGGATAGCATTAAGACAATTACTGTATGAGACACATAAAAGGTTTAAATGACACAGAAATTATGTAGTCCTCGTAAAAAATTTTTCATAAAACTATATACAGCTTTCTTTGTGTAACCAGTGCACCAATATTAGACCAATACCAATACTAGATCTATGCATTACTGCAAAACATCACAGCAGGTGATTACTGGAAAATCTAGAGTAGGTTTGAACATCCTGTCTTTCTGTTGGCTCACATACACTACTCTCAATGGTACTTAGCTCATATGCTATTGGACAAAAGTTGCTAAAATCACCTCACAGAGCAGGGAGTCCAGGTCCATTCCTTCCCAGATTCAGAATGCTGCATTTCCCCTTTTTGAAGTTCATAACATTTCTCCCTGCCTAGTTCTCTAGCCTGAATAGGTCCCTCTTGATGCAGCACAGCCATCGGGTGTACCAAGCACTCCTCCCAGCTTCATACTGCCTCTGATACTGTGAAGACCAAAGCTGGATCTCATTAGATCACAAACAAGCAAGTTGCCATGGTTTAACGAACTTCTTAAACCAGCAAAAAGTGTGATAGCACAGAAATAAAAGCTTTTAAATATATCTCACTCCAGCCCACTGTTTACATTGGTACTCATACTCAGGCTCTTAACATCAGGTTTGGCCCTGGCCCAGCAACTTTTCAAGTGTCTTCTGAGTCAATGTCCCTTCAAGGTCTCTAGAAAAATTTCTCTTTCCATTCGGTCTGATGCTCAGCTATATGTTTGCTTCCTGCTCTTCTCAAAAGTGACTAACAATTTAGAGTCACAATACAAGTGCAGACTCTTCAATCATACTTTGCTCTCCCTCCACCCATATCCTTCCCTAACAACTTCCCCTAGAAGCAGCATGTCTGGATGTTTTGAAGCTGATTTCTGCCTGACCCAAAGTGCTGCCTGCTTGCCCTTCCCAGCTAACCCTTCTTTGATGTCCAGCCACTAGTTTCTAAAGAGACATAATACAGAAGGACCTACAGTAGCTGTGAAGAAAGAAAACAAATATAACCTATCACAGTATGCAACATCAGCAGTTGAAGGACATGACAATATTCAGTGAGGGGGAGGCACAGTGCCAAAGCAGATATTTGGACCTGTTCTGCTTAGGCATCATTTTCCTGTGCTTCACTCTGGACTGTGCTCTGTTAAAAACACTGGATTCCATTTGCAAATGCAGAGTAATAATTTTTATTCTTTTTTTTTTTTTAAGCAGCTGAATATACATCCTGAATGAGAATATCTTAAAAAACAGCCACCAAAAATGTATGGTGAAAGAAATAATGCTTTAAAAATACTGGACATTGAGCAATTTCATACAAGCTTAGAAGTCACCTATAAATGTAAAAAGCATTAGGACAGAAAAAAGCTTCTCAGATCCTTCTACCTCTAACCCAAAAATTCAGACTTTTCACAGCTCTTGTTCTAACAGTTGCCTATATAGCCTAAGCTAAGCATAATGGAACTGAGTATGTCAATGCCATATGCCACTGTGCTACTCAAAACCTCCAAAATCTATCAAGGAAGCAGGAAAATACTTATTACTACTCATGGCTATAAGTTTTTATGCTAAGAAGTTGAGATTTTTGTTCATTTCTTCCATTATTAAAAAAGGTGCACAATCAGCTATTTACAATTAAAATAAAACATTAAGTTGCCAAAATATCAAGCAGTGCAATCAAAGACATTTTGTAACCCAGTTAAACATATCTGGTCCTTCCCATATGCCAGTTTACTAACTCTTTAACTATATAGGTACTTTTTACCAGAATGAATTGATAGGCTATCTAGTCTGAGCAGAGATATATTTTTCAGTGTAGAAGATCATTCCCCGAGTTCCAAAATACTTACATCTCCATTATTATGAAACCAATTTAGAACTAAGATTATTAGCTAGTCTCAAAAAAAACAAAGAGAAACAATTTCTTTGCATGCAGAAAACAAACCACAGAAGTAATTTACAAGGCAACTCGATTAGCAGCTACAAACTAAATAATAATGAAAGTAAGCTCTGCATCACAGCTACTGGATAATATATAACAAGGCACAATAAAGATAGCACTGCATTCTGTTGATGACAACACTGCAGTAGTTGTTTCCAAGTGGTCTTCAGCAACAGGTAATCAAACCATCAACCCAGCTCCAGTTCAAGTTAATAGGACAGTAACTTTCAGACAAAAAGCCTCCTAATGCCAGTAGGGAAAAACTTTTGCCATTACCTAGGTCATATAGAGGAGGGACAGGATTCAGTCTGAGATTAAGACATGTAAATGCAGGTGTTCGCATGTGCATTAGATATATTAACACCTATATTTTAATCAACAGTGTTATAGTCAATATAGTCAATGGAGCCTGCAGGGCTACTCAGCTGACCAAACAGTCAGCATTTAACTTTACTTGGGTCAAATCACTCCTTATGCTTTGCTGACTAGGGACTGGATCTCCATAGACCGCAACAGAAGTCTAGATATACACATAAAACCACCTGCTTTCAGGCACAGAATTGTAGGTTCTTCAAACTGAAGCTGGATCCTACCCACAGTTGCAAATTACACGCCTAAAGCCATCTAAGGGGCAGCTTCACAAGTACTGTCCACTCTGGGTAAAGACTCAATGTCCATAGTTTGTCTGATTCTGTGAGGGTTTAAAATTTGTATGTTACTCTTCAAAACATATGTAGAAAAACTCCAAATGGAGTGCAATCTTGCCCATAAATCTCCAGAAGAACCAAATGTCAAAATAAACATAGTTGAGGTCACAGCCTTTAGCACAAAGGCAGAGATTATTTTCTTTTAAAATATTTTTGCATGACAATAGTGTTTTCTCAACAGGCCCCACTCATAGCTTACTCTCTTCAGATGCTATTTGTATATATTTTAACCCTCTGGTGGGAATCCATGCAAGATGTTGTAAAGACTCTCATTTAAGGTCATGAAAAATCCCATGTCACCTTGAGAAAATAACCAAATTTCACCTTATTTGGTAAGGTCAATTCAATGAATATCCTGAAACTCAAACTACATTTTGTTTGAAAATTTTGAATAATTAAAAAATCATTCTTGTGAGATAAGCAGCATAGCTTCATAGTTTTGAGGGAATACAGGACTACTATTCTTATTATATACTTCTATGAATATAATAGTATAAAATTTGCATCCTTATTCCCTGCCAGCAGAAAGAAACTTTCATAAGCATTGAGTCTGAGAAAGGGGTTCCTCTGAATCTCTCTCAAAAGTGGTATCCTTTTTATGTTTCTGAACCACCACTACTGTTGAAGACACGGCAGAAAGAAAATAAAGGAATAGTCAAAAAGAGGCCAAACTAGTACACCACTTTGATAACCTCTCTGATGATGAGTTCATCAGACCTCTTAAAGATGCACTTAAAGATTAAAATGTCAATAGAAGTCGCTGTCTCATCTCTATTGGTCAGTGGCTAGCTCACATACTCAGAATTATTATTTTTAACCCTTTCAAGAATGGGAAGTAAGCAGAGGTTTAAAAGATTTCTTACAGAATATGAGGAGATTTTAAAAAGTTCATCTTTCAAGGCAGTCGATAAATTCAAAACATAACGAACATGCCCAAAATCAAAGAAAGGAAAAAGAGCTTCCTATTCCCTTAGTTCAAAAAAGCACCACTTTTCACACTTTCAAGGAACATCCAAGACATTTCCATTGCAGCTAAAGAAAGATGAAGCAAAGCAGACTTCCTGAGTCAGAGAATATGCCTATTACTCACTTGGATGTGGGTCACTTTAAAGTTAACAGCCTGGACATTGAGAAAAATCTGTTGTTCAGCATGGATTCTTCATTAGTTTCCTTGATGCTCTTTGGGTAACCAGACAGAACTCAACTGGACATTCTACTTCTGGTCATTCCTGGATATTCTGGTCAAGCTTCACTTCTGTTGTGAAGGAAATAACAATAATCCCAAAGATCCAGGGCCCTTGCTTCTGCTACATCCTCTTCAGGATCATTTGGTTCAATTCCTAGACCAAATTTTAAAGACTATATACAGCTACCCACCTTAATGCATTTTCTACACCAATATAAAAATCTTCAACTGAGAATTCTGGAGCATCAAAATAGAAATAGAAAACCCCAACTCTGTAACAAGCTTCCCAGTTGTCATTATTTCCAAAGCTATTCCTCAGACTCCATGTCTTTTACAGACAAAATTGCTGAGTTGAAAAATTAACTATCCTAAGCCAATTAATTTATGAAACATTTCATATGGAGCCCTTCTAAAATTAAGTATCATCAGAAAGACAGTACCAGTTAACTTATTTGTGCATTTACTTATCTCTAAAAAGAAGCTGTATTCCTGCTAAGAGGTATCTTTTTGAGAGTATTTCCAGTGCCTTAATTTAATCAAGGCTTTGAATATGTTTTGTATCAAGGGAATTTATATTTCGTTATTTCATTATTCTAATTTAGTAACATCTACTACCATTTTTGCTTTTAGACACCACATCTTTGTTCTGATGAAAAAGTCTTCACTTATGAAGAGCTATGGGAGACTACCAATCCTAAAGATGAAATCATAGAACTTAAAGGATGCATCTGAAAGTCATTTTGGTACTTAAAACAGCACCAAAAAGAGAATGAAACTGAATTTCAACACACTTGCAGGACCTGGTAAGAATTAAATTTAATTACTAAACTACAGTAGAAACGTGCAAATTGTTTCAGATTAGGTACAAACAGGTTTTGATTTGTTTGGTTTTTTGTTGTTGTTTTGGTTTTGTTTTGTTTTTTTTAATAAAATAGCGATAGAAACAACACTTAGTACAGAACCCAGCCATCTTCAACTACACCAAGCTTCCAAAATAATACACCAAAGAGAACTACTACTTTCCAAATACTGAAAATTATGTGATAGCCAAGTATTATAGTCATCTCTATTCAAATAATAAGTATCAGCGCAAATTCAATTCAGAATTCACACTTAGAATTGGTCTACTTTGGCATCAAAGGTTTCTATTCAATTATTGTAAATTTATTTTTACATATATCACAATGCAACTGACCTAAAAGTCTTTCATCAGATTCTTGAATGATGATCACCAACCTACAAAACACAGTCTGCTTATGTATTTTAAAGAATCCTAGTTTTCATACCCATGAACAAAATGTAATCTTATACTGTTCCCCGGAGCTCGCTCTCGTCTCTTAGAAGCTGCGCTTTTTCTTTTTTCTTTGCATTGCTCTTTAAGTTGAGGTAGATCTTCTTTGTAAACCTTTAAGAAAGAGCACACAATAAATTAAAAGATTAATGAGAAACACATATTTCTGAGAATTCAGCAACAGTAATCACCCATATAAATGAAATACTGACATAATCGTAAAAGATCTCCAAGAGCTTTAGCTGGTTATTGCATAGTGTAACTTGTTTTAAAATTACAACCAAACCTCTATCAGAACATGCTAGGAATACATGTACTTTTTTATTTTTCATCTATTGTGTCTTCAGATTTTGAATACATCAGATAATAACAATTCTAAAAGTTTTGGTCAGTTCCTGTTCAGACTTCAGTCTCTCCAGTTTTCAGACTTCAACAGGTCTTCATAAAAGACCAACTTAAGCCCTGGGAAGCATTCCAACTACCATCAAACCCAGAATGTTTACCTGTCGACGATAGGTGATCTGAGTCTCTTGTTCAATTTCAGAGTCCAGCTCTGGAACATCAGACTGATCTGAATCTGAGTCATCACTATTAGAATCAACCAAACTCTCTGCCACCAAGAAAACAGAAATAGAAAATGAAGCAACCTAAATTACAAACAAAAAAGTGTTTAAAGTAACTGCTTAGTGTTTCTGATTTGATATTCAACGCCTACATTAACTACACATAAATTGCTAACAATTAACAGGCTGAAAGAATCAGTTCTGCTGAAATTAGAGAAATTTAGTAGAAATAAGACAACTTGTAAGTATGGTAGTTTTGGGAGGGTTTGGGAGCAACTTAGTTTCATTCATTAAAATTATTTCACTGACATTAATGTGTGGAGGAAAGGAAGAAATAAGAGAATGAACTAATGAGTATAAAGCAGAAAATAAGACTTGCAGAAAGGTAACAAGAGAAGTAGAGGACTCCAAAGAGAAACTTATGGTTAAGTGAGCCATTGAATGTAAGTAGCAATTTTCCAGGTACATTTACAGAGGAAAAAGAAAGAGAAGAAACATATGTGGAAAGGAAGTGGTATAATTTTCCATGACTATGGAGAAAGAACAGTCATTTAAAGTTTCTGCTTTACACCTGGGAAAAGCCAGATAATGTTAGAGCACAGGATTTCATTCCAACAGAAACTGAAAAGAATGTCCTGGCTGATAAATTGTAATATATTTGGATCTTTCTGCAACCTTTGATTGAATGTTGCACATATATTGATTAAGAAACCAGACAAAAAGTCAGTCTAGAACACAAATTATTTTAAAAGATCTCAAAATGTAACTGCAAAGACAGAATCACCACTCAGTAAGAAATGTTTCTAGAAATATGCAATAAAGAGTAATCTTTTTATCAGTGATCCAGAGAAACCCAATATAGCTACTGATAAAAGTAGCAGAGCACAGTTAGAAAGGACATTACCAGGGCAATTATCAATAGTGTGACAAAACAGATGTATACTGCACTTAGTGTAAGATAGCCAGAAGTAAGGTTATATATATATAGACAAGAAATCTAAACACTTTCTATATAGATATTTTATATTAGGATGCATTAGCTAATAGGAAATTTGAGTAATAGGAAATAATTAGTTGAGAACCAATTCATACTATGAAGAATCAAACAGGCTTCTCGGAGGCTTCATTAAGGAGATGAAGAAAACTATAGCTTCTTTCTGCATTTGGTACTGACAAGGCCAGCACTGAAATATCATTCATTTACCCAGTAGCTGGGTCTGCACTGATACATCTTCATATTAAACAAATCAATTACAATGCTTAAATCATCATCTAAATAGTTCAAAATTTTAATCAACGTTTTTTTTCCAGTAACATCTTGGCGTCCAGTTGTTGTCAACTTCATAAAGGATAATACATATGGAATCCATGAAGTTGTATGATAAAAACTTTTGCATTTTCCCTGTGCACAGGTAACACAGGGGTTATTGCTATTTTTCCCCCAGAATCTTGATAGACTGCACATACAGGGTACAAGCAAGCATTTATCGATGCTCTCAGGTGGCTATTCTGAATATCTATTTCTATACTTCTACCAAAGAATTCTATTTCCATTTTAGTCTCCCCTCCTCCTCCCCTTTTTTTTTTTTAATAATTGACTTACCCTGGGGAGCTATATGAAGAGAATCCTTCAACTTTCGGTCAGGGACAAACTTCCACTGAAAGACAGAATGATCAGCCCCCCCAATGGAAACAACCCATTGGTGATCATGTGACCATCTGACATTTGTCACATGAGCAGAATGACCAAGATATTTTTTAAACTTTGCTCCTAGAACAAGAATGAAAATATCTGTCAACGTACATGGAATAAATATTTCAGAAGCCCCTTAAGAAAACACATGAAGAAACCCTTATAAAAAGTAACAGTTTAATTAAAATATTCTGAGTGATAATTAAAAATAGCAGCAACTTTTTGCAATATTTCCAAATTCAGGGTCTTTAAGATAAATTTTTAAATTTGGATTCCAGGATGTAACAACTTTAACAAGCCAAACACAAAGAGAGAAATTATATGATAGTGCTGTATGAGGTGTACTAACGGAAGACCTTCTTTGTAAGTTTTTTATATTAATCTCATATTTTTTACAAACGAGGATTTTGCCAGTTACTGTTTCTACAGTGAAAACATGCAGTTATTTAAATGTTAAATTATGTATATTTGGCTCTGTGAAAGCATCCCCATATGTGTGCTTCCAGCACTGGTTCCCACTTTTTGCACAATTTGAGCACTATGCACTTCTAGCAATTCATATCCTCACACCTTTAATAACAGTAGTAGTAATAGAACTACATCAAGTTAATGTTTTCACTGGATACTACATAATGACAATATAATCACTGGATCAGTTACTAAAAAGAAGTTCCTAACAGTACTCCATTATGCAGATCCTTGTGCCTTTTCTTTGTTTTTATATTTCTAGTGAAAAAATAGGGGATAAAAAGGGAACAACTTCCAGCTCCTTCAAAATGACAGAAGGCTTTGCAAAAATGTATTTTTCAGTTACCTCAGGTATCAGTAAAAGTCTTATCACTTTAAAAGTAAAACTGAAAAGATTAAAATGAAATGTTTCTAATATTACCTTTCACAAAAAAGAGTTGAAAAAACTCTTCATACCATTCATTAAAAAAAAAAAATTAATTTCCTCAAGCACACACTGCTTGAAGACGTATTGTAAGACCCATCATAAAGATCATGCGGTTGTAGCCAGCCTTAAACATGCAATGCTGCAAACTGCAATGATGCAGTGGGGCAACTTTTTGTTTCCCCTTTCAAAACTTAGACATTAGACCTAGACCACAGGCAAACTTTCTACGTTAAGGGGACTCTTCTTACAATCTAGAGAACTTTTCACAGGCTTTCTCTGATCATCATCACATTACTAGCTTAAGACAGAGATCTCTGCTACTGATAATTCGTTACAGTTGAACTTGAACAGTGTCTTTAGCCTTTCTTGTCTAAAACAACATACATTCCTTCTCTGTTCTCTCAGTCCTCAACACTGAACTTGAAAATTAAATTCCTTGATTCAGTTTTAAAAATTTCACATGCAATTTGTCCTTATTACTAGCAAAAATTTGAGGAAAATGTTTCAGAAAAGTTCTTAAACTACAAATGATATTTAGTGGCGTATTCTGATTACAGGACCAATTTGCTGTTCATACATTTATTGCCTCTAATCATTTAGTAGTTATTCTTTTCTAGTTACTAGTCTAAATCTCCACCACTGATCCAGAGGAAGGAAGAAAAATACTTGAAGACCAAGGTGAAATACTTAGGTATGTATATCATAGAAGGGTATATACACTGCATCAACTCATGACATTGTTATAATAAAAAAAAAAAAAAAAAAGGCAGCTATTTTTTCAGCAAATTTTTGGCTATTTGGTTCAAAACACAAGTAGTGTTAGTATTACAGTTGTCAATACACAAGCCCATTATTTTTTTCCACCTCTGAACTCAAACTAAACCTCTAAGAATAAATATTGGTCATTTATGTATGTTTTTAAAAGCAGTTTTCTAAAACCTTTTTCTTGAATAACCAAAATTCTAAAATATATGTTTGTAATTGAACTTAAAGGTACTACCTTTTCTTAGACATGGGTATCGAAAGAGCTTTACTATTCCGTAATCATCAGCTGTGACCATAACTTGTCCAATAAAATTTGCATCCACTGAATTAATATCATTTATATCTGAATATTTGGGCCAGATTCCATTAACTTCAAGGCCAGAAACACAGGTCCATGATGCCCACTGAACACCTTTTAATTCCTCCTTGTTTGTTACTTCTTTTCCATCTAAGAACAAAAAGAGCAATTTTTTAATATCCACTTACGTCATTTTAAAGAGTGTAAAATTTATCATTCTTCAGAAAATAAATTCAAGTGAGACCGAATTGAAAACTAACTTCTAAAACTCTCCTGATACTCGCTAGTACAGCATCAGTAGTAAGGCTTCTCCAGACAACAGAAGATCATGAGTTTGGTAATTTACAGGTTTTATTTTTTCTTGGTAATCTGCTTGAGGTGTGTTACTTTAAAATGTTTATAAAAAAAATGCATGTAGCCATTCTAAGAAAGCTTGGGAAAATTCTGTTGCTGAACTGCTTAAGAAACCTGGATTACTTAGAGCAAAAAGAACATCTCTGGCCACCGTGAATTACTGAAAACACCAACTTTATAGTTAGATCCTTGTTACATTCTTTAACATCAGATCTACCGGTAATAAGATTGTTCCAGGCCCACAAAGTTTCATGTAAGACTTTAAGTACTGTGTCAGACTAAAAGCTCATTTAGAATAAGTACTGTGTCCACAGAACTATAAATAATGCACAGTGCAAACCGTAAATATTGTATAACAAATGAAGGGACTCTGTAGTAAATGATGATGATGATAATAGATAAACACTACAAACACAATCAGTAGGAAAAATATAGAATATTATGTAAAGAGTGTATATACAGAAAAAATAAGTCAGAACTTGTGACAAACACTGCCTTTGACATATAATCAGGACTTCAGAGGGAACTTGTCTCGATGAAAACTGTTTCAAGAGTATGGGACAGTTTAGTCAAGTTTTCAAGACAGTGTTCTCTTGAAAATACTTACAATAATGGAGTTGTCACAAACAGAGGCTGAAAATTACATTTCAGTATTATGTAATAAACTAATTTTCTTTAATAGTCCCCTGCCATAAAAAAAGTCACATTTGAACTTAAATTATGAGTAAAATTAATTTTGATATTTTTATTAATTTTGAAGGTTGCATGATTGAATCATATATGTATTCCACTTCAATATTTCTTTTGTTTCCAGTGAGTAATTCCTGCATTCTGGCATCCTTACATCAGGTACTTTTATTTTCTCTAGTTACCTTAAACCATTATACTTCCAAATTAATATGCATTCTGCTTCTGTAACAAATTTCTCACTGTAAAAGCTCTTTTAAATTCCTCAGTTCTACTGCAAGAATAGTTCTAGAAAACCAGATGACTCTTCACAACATACTGACTTTTCCAAACATTTTAAAAACATACAGCACAGATTGAAATCCATTTAATATCCAAGCTCAGTAAGTACAAAGCTATTAAGCTAATGCAAAACTTAATTTGAATGCAGTGGCTTGTTTGGTTTGTGGGGGGGGTTAGGGGTTTTTGGGGGGGTTTATGGGGGTTTTGTTTGGTTGGGATTTTTGTTTTCTTTTTTGTTGTTGTTGTTTGTTTTTCTAAAAAAGTGGAAACAAAGCAGAAATAAATTATAAGCCCACATCTTTACCATGAAAACATACATTATAAAGAGTAAACACATAAGATAAAAATATCTAAGTAGCTTTGTCAGAAAATTCTGTACTTATTCAAATATAGCAGATATTTATAAGAACTTTGGAAAAAAAATAATTCTGTAACCCAACGCTTTGAACCAGAATCTGTATGTGGCTGTTCTTACCAAACTACTATACGTTCTTTCTGTAACAAGTAACAGATATCATACAGGCAAGTCAGAATCTTACTTGGCATTCTGTAAAAAAGTCTCTTTCCATTGCCATCATTAGTCTGTAAGTATTTACTGTCTGAAGACCAATCCATATGGGTGATGAAACTTAAAGATCCAATACATTCCCCAACTTTCTTGTATCGCTGAACAACACCATATATATCCACAGAGCTGTCATTGGAACCAACAGCTAGAAAATTCCCATCTGGTGAATATTTCAGTTCATGAATAGCTTCTTTCCTGTCTTTGATATGAACAACCTCAGTCATATCTCTGTAGTATGAAAGAAAGCATGTCATAAGTATAGAAGAGCCTTACCAAACTGTCATGTTCCCAGTTTTAAAAGACAGATAAAATCATGAAGTGAACTTTACTATCATAAATGCAAACACAAAACTGCTAATTTTAGAGTTGAGTAGGACTTCATGGACAAAAAAAGAGAAGGGAACAGTGATACAGAAAGGTGCTGCACAGGGCTGAGCGAGAGTGAACAAAAGGAATTCTTCAAATTGGGTCCATAAAAAAAAATTAGTCAAGTAGATTAACAGATCTTATATTCATTCAGGGAAGAAAACTTCACTGACATGAGACACAAATCTCATTTCCCTTTAAAACTCTGGGATTGTAGGAACAAGGAAGCAATGATTCTGCATGCATGATGTGCTGACAGCAGCATCCCAACACATGGAAACAATTTAGGGATTAATGAAAATTTATGTTTTAGTAATTCAAGAATAATTAATAGAGCTAAAACCTAAAATAAAGCACTTCCTGGAACACTGCCATTCTTTGCAAATATACCTGTATACTTTTTCAAATGTGTTATGGACAACATGAACACATGTAGCGCACATGTTTAAAAAAATCTGAGGACTGGAGCACCTCCCATATGATGATAGGATGATAAAGTTGGAGCTGTTCAGCCTGGAGAAGAGAAGGCTGCGTGGAGACCTCAGAGCAGCCTTCCAGTACCTCAGGGGGGCCTATAGGGATGCTGGGGAAGGACTCTTCATGAGGGACTGTAGTGATAGGACAAGGGGTAATGGGCTCAAACTTAAACAGGGGAAGTCTAGATTGGATATGAGGAAGAAATTCTTTACTATAACGGTGGTGAGGCACTGGAATGGGTTGCCCAGGGAAGTTGTGAATGCTCCATCGCTGGCAGTGTTCAAGGCCGGGTTGGACAGAGCCTTGGGTGGCATGGTTTAGTGTGAGGTGTCCCTGCCCATGGCAGGGGGGTTGGAACTAGATGATCTTAAGGTCCTTTCCAACCCTAACTATTCTACTATTCTATGATTCTATAAGATCAGTAATTTAAAACAGCAATGTAAGTCATCTCATGTATGGTCACTACAGTGTCATGTATGGTCACTACAGTGTCAATATACAAACAGTTTATAAAAGCAACCAGACACTATGCTTAAAAGAGTTAATAATGTATTTAATTTTTGTAATGTACCTGACTCGAAGCACAGTGAAAGAGCCATCCTTCATTCCAAGTGCCAGATGGATTCCATCAGTGCTAACCGCAGCACAACGAATGGGTTCCTCCATATTGCACCGGGCAATCAGAGCATGGTCTATTAAACTCCAAATTCTAAAATAAAGCAGTAAGTACAAATGCAATGAGTGGTTTGTAGCTGTGCTACAGATAGCACTGAAGCCTGCAATTTCTGCAGAACACTGAACATGATAATGTCCTGTTTTAAAAGCATTTTTAATATTTCCATAAGGAAAATATTAGACAAAAGCATGAATTTTGCATACAGCAAAGAACTTTCTGTATTTAAAATATAGAGAAAATATCTAATAAGAAAATGCAGGGGCAGATTAATTTTGTTTAGCTGTCTGAATATAAAAATAACAACAACATCTGATAATTATACCAGGAACAGCCACTCTGAAAATTCCGCTATTTTGCTAATCATTTTAGCCAAGAAAAATTACAGACTTTGGTCAGTAAACACATTCTTTCCTATTAACAAGCCATTATTAATAAACTAGTTATAACTAGATAATATTATAACATGCAAGTTTTTACTACAAGACACATTAGAACAGCTATCACAAGATTTATCTAGAATTCTAGAGCATGATTTCAATATTCATAATTTAACTGCTCTTTTGCTTAATCACATTATACTAAAGATACTTAACAAAAAATGCCTATTTTTCATTGTAACCTGTAACTGATTAAAAGGAAACACAGAATACTTTTGTATGAGAGCTTAATGTTAGCCTAAATTAAATTTGTTCAGGTTTTGTACACTTCATTTTTTGTGAAAGATAAATTTCGACTATAATTTATTACTGGAGATTAAGTTACACTAATTTCATGTGTAACTTAACTGGATCAATGCCACATTTCAAAATATCTACATTTTTATCAGGTTATCTACAAAATGAGCTGTTTGTATAAAACTGTACAAGTAAAACAAACAAACAAATATTTAACCTGACTGATCGATCATCACTTCCAGTCATTGCTAGAGGTTTTGTAGGATGGACAGCCAAAGCCCAGAGCTCTCCTTCACAGTGCCCCTGCATTATCAGGAAAGGCTTATTACGCTCATGCACCACAATTTCAAAAATTTCACTGTCTTGTGTCCCAACAAGTATATGGTCTCCTCTCCAGCAAACGCTTCTTACAGACAGACCTGTAGAAGAGATTGTTACTAAAAGATACATCCTGAGAATTTGTGAATCAAAGCTAATGTAGCACATGACAAAGCATAAAAGCAAGTAAATGTCAAGAAGTATCCATATACCTTCTCTTACTCCTCCATTTACTCCTTTTATGAATTCCACATAACACATACTGCCCTTGTAACATTAACTTTAAGCTTAGTATTACAAAAAAAAATCTAAAATAAAATGTGACCCGTATTTTCATAAAGGACATGTAGCCAATTAATGTATGACAAGATCTCTGACAGAGAAAGGCTAATACCGACATTTGTATCTGGAATTACAGATTTCATGTCTTTAAATTTCAACAAAGGTAGCAGACAATATAAATTACAACTTCTGATCAAACCACGGACCTTAGTACTAGCTAGATGAGCCTATGTTATATAAGTGACAAAAGCATCAGTGGAACATGCATTGTATGCAAGACAATCGAAGAGCCCAGTTCTCTCACTAAATAGAAGATAAAACTAAATCAAAACAAAACAAGATACAAATAGATGAAAAGGGTTTATGATGGAATTCCAATGTGCATTTCTAGTAACTAATTCAGTTTACAGGCTTACAGTGAAAGTGAGCACTCAGAGGATGTACTTGTTTATAGATAAGGTTGAGATAAATAAAATGGAAGTTACGACAGCTGTAACTGTGAACCCAGACTTGGGTGCCCGATTTTAGGAATATGCACTTTTTAAAACAGGCTGTATTTGTTACACTTTGATAGTGCAACTTAATTTTGCCAGTTTCAGGTGCAGATAACCAGATGGTAGCAATGCCTAACTTGATTCACTTTGCCCTAATTTATGTGGAGAATAGCTCAAGAATGATATTTGAAAAACTACTCTGCATTAATACGAGACACAGTTTCATCTATCAGTTGAAAAGAATATTGTACTAATATGAGTTGACATGCTTCTGAAAAATACTTTTAACTATGTAGAGAAAAGAGCCGCCTTATGTTATTAAATTTACATTCAAGAAATATTTGCAACTCAGAACAATGAATGGGTGGGTTAGTAGGCCAGTCTGGTTCATTTGCACTGATGTTTTAATTCTGACAAAGCCTGCTTTCAAAGTAAAGCTCCTGATCATGCCTACTTAGCATGTTTACATTGCAAGATGGCCTTCAAATGCACAAATAAGACTCCCTCCATACAAAACAGAACTGAAAGATGTGCTTCAAGAATGCACTCAGTACACTCCAACTGCAATAAAGTGCTCAGATCACTGAATCCAACTAGAGCTAACACCCCTCAAACACTCCTCAAAATGCATATATATTGTGCTACTTTAATCCTTCACACCAATTGTTCTTATAGATTTGTTCCTGTTGTGCTGCACTGGTGAATATAACCACCTCACCATTCAGCCCTATGATCTAGACATTATATGGCCATATTGTCTACAGTGATTAAAAAAAAAAATAAAGAAAGAAAGAAAGAAAGAAACAACCAGAATCTTTGATGAAGGATGATAAAGACATCTGTCTCAGTAATTTGGAACTTCTTATTGTGGAGAGAGATATTTTGAGAAACAATTTGACTACTTGGAGATATATCTAGAGTCAACTAATTGCAAGACATTCACAGGGACACAGAACTTGAGTTTATGTTCACAGATAAAAGTACAAAGAGGTGAGGTACAGCAGCAGCAGAAAATGCAATTAAGAAAAAAAGGAGAAGGACAGGTCTTAAAGGCAATCCTCAAAAGAATACAGTAAGAAAAAAAGACTGAAGTGAAAAGATTCAGGAACCTGAATTTATTAAAGATAGCATTTTTTAAAAGCTATTAGCTCTGCCAAAACCATTTGAGAAGTTAAAAGATGAGGACAGAGTTCACATAAGTGATCAAGAACCAGGAGTTCATGGGAAGAGTCTGTTCCACCAAAAGGAAGGGAAACAATCTGGAGTGGAGAACAACATTGAAAGAATAAATGGGGAATAAAACACACATTTCAACAGCGCTCAAAAAAAGCAGCTGAGTAAATTTAAAATCAAAACAAAGCCACTGTGTCAAAGGGCATTTAAAATGAAATGTATTTCATCTTGTTGCAGTACTTTACTATCTTGGTTGGAATGCCAAGTCAATTACAGAATACTAAGATTCAACTTGCAGTCAATTGTTTATTGACCCTGAATATCTGATTGCCATTGGACACTGGACCACACTGTCAAATTCTTTGCAAGATATTAGAAAATAATGAAGTGACTGTGGGTGAAGAAAACCAAAATGCCAACAAAAGCAATGCTGTAAGTGACATTAGTGCTTCAGTATACTTCTGTGTTCTGTTCCTGAATCACTACACCAACAATATCTCGAACACTAACAAAACATGCTATAGACTGCTGGATTTAAAATTTTAGCATGACAAACTGTAATTGAAGATATAGGTATATGCAAGCAGCATTCTAAGTTCTATGGAACTGTAGATAACTTCTAATAGTTTTAATGAAAATTTAGATAACTAACAAGTGCAATTTTTGTACTCCACTGTTTCACACTGTAGATCTCACTGTCTCTTAAGTTCTCTTAAGCTTTTACTGTTCCTTGTTAAAAACTGCTGTACTACAGAAAAGATGTGCATTTTATTGATTTAAAGAAAAAAATATGTGTCTACAACTTCACAGTACGCTTTGCAGTAACTCTGAAGGACTACGTGATTTTCACACTAGTGGCATGATCAAATTTCTTTTCTAGCAAATAGTTCACAGGAACATACATGAAACAACCTTTTGGGGTTTTGGTTTTTTTTTAAAAAAAAGTCTTTTTTTGTTCAAAACACTGGTAAATTTCCTACCTTATTAGTATACCAAAAATTACAAACTTCTTTTTACCTTTATATCCTTGGTCTGTTTCCCTGAGATCAATCACAGTAATTGGTTTAAAATTTAAGTCCCACAAGCGAACACAGCCATCCCTGCCACCAGTGGCAAACCCCTCTTCACATGCATTCATGCTGAAGATTCCTGCCTAAAGAGAGAAGAAAGTTAGTTTTAACAGTATACACAGATTAGATACATCAATACAGAAAATGGAATTCTTGCTCATGCTGGTATTGTCTTCCTGTCTTCCTACCTGTTATGCTGCTGACAGTAGCATAAACATATGAAACTAATACAAGCTTTAAATATGAGTCAAATTAATATAGAAACAAACTCAAATATGAGCAGAATTTATACTCAATGATAAACAATAAGATATGAGAATTTTTGCAATACTGCTTTTATCATGAGGTTGATTGTAGTGATATTGCTTCTTATCCCTAGATAGAGGTTACTTTCATATCCTCTTGCCTTAGGAACTGGTCCATCTCTCACAAATGTCAGAAGGATGATTTCCACTGATCTCCATTAGGCTTGTTTCAGGGCCTTTGTTGCTATTACCCAGCTTCTATGCAACCAGGCAGAAAATGTTAGGCATATTTTATATTTTAAGCTAAGGAAGATGGATTTAACATTTAAGTTTAGAAGCAAAATACAGAGGAACACAGTGATCACTTTATGCCATTTAAAACTACATAATAAAAGCTCTTATTTTAAAGGTAGACATCATGAAACCAAACCTAACACATTTTCTTTAACTCACTTGATATATGCTTTTTCAGGATAAAGACAATGCAAGGATGATATAGATATTATTAAAACAAAGATGCCATATCTACATAACCACTAGATTTGATGCATACATGATACCTCATCTAAAGAGCACACACCCTTTGTTTGAACTCACTAGTCTTATTTCCAGAAGTAGCTCACACATTTCAGTGAGCAAAGATGCTGAAAAGGTAACTTTGGGTAATAAGCCTATTAGAAGTAGAAAACAAAAAAAAAAGTTCTGTATTTGTTGAAAAAATTTAATATTCAGCTATGACAAAATAAAACAGGAGAGCATTAAAACCATTGAAGGAAAAACTTGTCTCTGTACCCCTGTCTAAAAGAAGGTAGAACAGTCAATAACATGCATATATCTTCTATAATATTGTTCTGAAATTTCTGATTTGTAAAGAAGTAAATGTAAAGTTCCAATAGCCTGGTTGGAGTAATGAAGTACATTAACCCCCAAAGTGAATGCAATTTGCAAACGAGAGATTAGCTTTGGGGGCAAATAAAGCTGTAGGCTCACAGAACTAGCACCCAGTGTTTGGGTTGTCAGAATTCCCAGGAACTCATGACTCTTCTTTCCAACCAACCTGTTCTTTTCTACTGGAATTATAACTCAGAAAAATATCATCATGGACTGAACATAATGAAGTATGGACTGTGCTTGCTCCTCTAGCATCTGGTAATAAGTACATAATTTTTCAAGTTGCAGGAAAAAAAAAAATCTCACTTTTCACAAAAAACACCCAAACATATTATTACTAGAATGTCAAATGACAATCAAAACTGAAAGACTAGGGTGACAACTCAGATTTTTTGATGTGTCATGTCCATTTGCTGGATACAGACTTTTAAGACAAGCCATATTTTGAGGAGTAGCATGTGCCTAAACAGAAATGTAGCCGAATTTTTAAGTCATAAGCAGATTAGGCGGCTAACTTCCATTGTCTCCAACATCCTGAAAATCCTCTGTTTCTTCAGGAGCCTGAAGATCTTTTGAAAATACAACCCAAAATGTATTTGTGTCTGTGTGTGTGTATATGTTTTACTGCATTAACCTTTTAGTGCTGCTGAGCAAATAAAAGTCTAGAGGAATTTTGGCTCATTTTGTACCATATACTGAATTCCGTCCAAGTTCTGGCATATTTAAATCTTCTACAGCTCTTTTTGGAATGCAACCTTGATAACAGAATTATTCTCTTTCCTCTAATTAATTCCTTCCGAAATCCATGATTTAATTAGTCAGTATTAAAAAAAGAATCAGACATTTGGCTATGTGGGAAGCTGGATGAATGTTCTGAAGATAAGATCAAGTGGATCCAGGATTAATCTGTTTTCCATTTCAGAGAATATCCTTATCTTGAAAAGGACATGCTGGTTGTCAAGGAGATTTGGCAGATGTTGTGCTTGCTCAATCTCTTGAAATGCAACAGGACATTCTCATCTCAGACTATGTGCCACTGGAATAGAGAATTAGATGAAAACTAGAAAAAAGGTCCCTTATTAATGGAGACTGTAAGTACGTAATGGAAGAAGCTGAGCTTAGCTACATTTCATTTAATTGACAGGCTGACACTTCATGGGGAAAAGACAGATTCTTTGCCCTCGTAGTTTAGCCAACCATAATTCTTCCAATAAATGCATCCTTTTGGAAAATGCAATGATTGTTAATGCAAATCGATTTTGGAGTCTTGATGCTCCACTTAATCCTTCAGCCTGAAACCATCACAAAGATAATTCGATTTTTGATGGTCAATAACCTCCTAGCAGTAATGAGAGGCAAACAATTACACTGACTTTGATCCAGCTGAATAACATGAGCAACAAAGATTGACTGTGTTCGAAAAAAAAGTAGAGATCAAAGTCTTCAATCCTAAAAGTTACAAAGTTTGACATATGAACTGCATTCTTCTGTTACAAATTTTTCATTACATTTCCTAATGAACAGGAAAATTCTGGAAGTAACATCTCAAATTGATGAGCAGTTTTCTCAGAATGCAGAGTAATTCCTATTTTCCAGTAGAACTAGCTGGTATCACACCATGTTCCCTCAAATCTGGGGGAAAAAAAATAAATTTAAAAAAAAAGAATTTGAATGAGAGGAAATATATAAAAAAATGCCAAGGTCTACCAGAAATGATAGTTAAAGGCTGGAAAAGTACAAAAACAACATGACAAAGATGGTCTCTACTCCATGAATATACTACCAATGCTTGTAGCCAAGAAGCTTCTAATAGTGAAGTTGTCTCAGGTTTTCCATGGCTGCTGGACCTATCTTGCCTCAAAAACTTGATACACAAAAATCAAGTGTAAATTTATATAAATGCAGTCATTTCTATGAAATCCACCACACTTACTCTGACTATGCGATTCCTAAAACACATGACTGCAGTTAGCTATAATTAGGACAAAGCTTGAAAGATCATATGGAAACTTCAGCAACTGACTACTACTGAGCAGTATGGAGAATGGAAACATATCAGTTCAGTAAGAAGTCCCATGCCTCCTTCTTACTCCTAGATTCAATCAGGACATAGATGCTAACATGTAAAGCAACATACATTGAGCACTTACTCACAGATATCGTGTCTCCCAATATCTACTTGCATAGCAAGTAAATGGATTGCAAACATTTAAGGATGGCATCAGTAAGCTTACAATGGAGAGCCACTACTGTGAAATTTAATCTTCATGTCTAACAAATCACCAATAAAACAGTTAAAAAATTGGCATATTATTTTAAATGAGCTTATTATTTTAAAATTGAAAACAGTTGCCTATATGCCTCTCACTGGCTGAAGTAAGGGGACAGTTTCCTTTCAGATCTATGACTAGTCTAAGCAGGAGAAAACTACTGCACAACTTAATGTGTTGGTACATGACACCATCTTAAAACCATTCATTTAAGTTCATTATATTGTTTCCATCTATATTTAATTACTATTCAGCCAAGTGACATAGGCGTGCAATAGTTTTAACAGAATGCCTGTTATTTAACCTCGAGCCTGTTATTTAACCTCAGTTTCTGACATCAATCCACACAACTTTAACGTGTACCCCTGAAAGACTATCTCAAAATAAATTATTCAGCTGCTGAAAAGGCATCTTATGTATATTCACTATGCAAGGCAAAGGCACACAAGAATCTTTAAAGAGTACAGTGTTGTAAAATAAGCATAACGTTATTGTTTTAATACCCGAGTAACATCTTGTACATACATCTTGATAGTCACAGACTACCTCAAATTTAGAACATGTAAGATGATAAATAAATAGAAGACTCTACATTCCAGAATTTGCACTGGCACGAAAGTGAGACATCTAATAAAAGATTTATTTTTTTTTTTAGTCAAGGTCTATATTAACTCTTCAGAATCAGATACACTGCCTACAATTAATCTCCTGAAGTACTACCAGTGCCAGTGAACTTAGACAGGCTTTCATGTTGGTGTTGTCTTTCTTCTTTTTAAAACTTTCATTATGGCATTATTATTTAGAAGAGATCAGCAAAACTAGAATTTGAGTTTCCCGTTTCTATCCAGTGTTCCCTGCACATGAACTGTGTGCCTTAGCTCTTTCAAATCCTGATCGTTTCCACCTTTTCCTACTTTTCATTCCTACTTCTACATTAAGCGTACTCTCCACTCCTCTTCCAACTACTTCTCCAGTTATTACAACCTATTTGCTTTCAACTTTTTGTTTCTACTCAAACTTAGATAGAAATCTGCCAGAAACTCTTCTTTCCTCCATCTACAGTGCTTAGTATTGCTGTGACAGAAGACAGATAATGTGTCTTAGCTGTGAATTCTTATTTTGCTTGCTTGTGTTAAAGTTGCTATCTCTTTCTTCAGTTAATTACACTGGAACAGCCTGATTTATTTTTCACATTGAATTACTCTTAAAATGAAAAATGTCTTTTCAGCAAGGTTAACTATAACAAAGAGAGCCAACCTTTCAAAAGAACCTTTTTTCTGTACTAACGCAGACCACTACCACTGGATGGACCATATCCCCACGTGACTAACATGCTTTTGAAAATGTTTTCCTGAATCTCAGATGCCTACTGTTTATGCTGCAAGGAACGAATACATGGTACTTTATGCAAATAATAGACACGTTTTCCTTTAATGAATTATAAGTTTAATGCAAGCCCATTGAGGAGTAATGACTCAGGATGATAAACAGGCAAGCAGAGATAACGCCAGCATACTTAACAAAAATTTCTACCAATTTCCTACTATGTTCACATTGCTTTTAACAACATGCACACAAAAAAGTTATCTACCCCTGTGTTTTCTTTTAAAAGAATGAACAAGGGCATGATTTATAAAATTATGTGCAAAATCACTATTAAATATTATAATAAGAGTTTGGTATGGCTGAAGAGACATTCTTATTCCAAGCTGCCATATTTTGTTCTTACAATAGTCTGACAATATTACCCGTTAAGGTAACACTTTATTGAAAAGCAAGGTTTCATTTTGTTGGGAAGTAAGCTTCCAGAAGATATTTTATTGGGTCTTTTTTTTCCCCCTGAAATTGGTGAGATTTGTAATAAAACTAATCTCTCATGAAAATGAATTCCAGAGCCATGAACTACTGCCCCTACTTAATTTTCAGTACTGCAAAACACAATTCCATTGAGTCTAAAGGACAGAGCCAAAAATAGAAGGCTAGGTGAGACATACTCCAAGGTCACTTGAGCTCCATCCGCTGACGCTACTGAAGATAAGGACCACAGCACTTCAAATTTGATCTTGTGGTCAACAAAATTGACACAGCACATAAGTAATGAAGCAACAAGAACTCTCCACATTTATCAGTTGGGTCATTTTACACTGAAAGGGTTGAAAAGTACAGCATTCTTCTGCAATAAACTGTTGCAACTCCAAATAACCCAAGTACAGATATGTGAATATACAGGACAGATGTCTCCTACAGCACCAAATAGGATTTGAGACTTTCCCTGATCAGTTTTGGATATGAGACAAAGTGCACTCTTTCCTCTGGGAATACAGTTCTGTATATGTAAAATAAGCATTTTAAAAGTTTCAGAGTAGATGTCCACATCACCTTAGGAAAATAGAGATCAGAATAGAACATTATTGAATACTAAGTATGAACACTAAAACCAGATTTGAAGGTAGACGGTAACAATCAGGGAATATTTGAAGGTTAAAATGTCCCTTTATACTTCTTGGCTTAAAATTTGTGCCTTCTTGAATATATTTAATATTTCTATAGATGCATAAAGGAGGGTATGCATGTGTGTGGGTATACATTTTATATACCTACACTTACATGAATACAAAGAAAGCTCAAATGCAAAATAGTCTTACACTTGTTCCTCATAACTTTATTTTTGTTCCTAATAAGACACACTGTCATTATACCACCGTCTGAATAAAGTCACTTTTAAATTATTAGTTAAATCAACAAGCTGCCACTGTCCTGAATGTACATTTCTAAATCATCATCTAATCTAAATCATCAATAAACCAGGAGCCTCCTAAATCATCGATAAACCAGGAACCTCCTAAATCATCGATAAACCAGGAACCTCCTTAGTACTGACTGACTGTAACCTCTCCCACACATATACCATTCATCACTTTTTGTCCCCTCCATTCTACCTGATCAAATTATAGAGTAATTTTAATACTTCAGTTACATATATCCAGTCATGTAAATTATTCTTATAAGAAAGAATAATTAAAAATCTAGGTAAAAATAACAGTTAAAGCTGCAATACAGGAACTCATGTTGTCTAGAAAGTACAATGTCTTTCAAAACAAACAAACAAAAAAAACCCAAAAAAAAAAAAAAAGACATCAACCTTCAACCAGCACATAATAAAGCTTCGTAAATTTACCTTAGCAGCTAAGTCCCCCATGAATGATAATGGAGGATACTACATAAATAGACACCTAAATGTATATCTCAATCTAGCATTCACTTTCTAACACAACAGCAATCTTGAGCAAGAGAGAAAGGACAGAAAAGGAAATATATTCAGATGAGACACACTCAGTCTCTATCATTGAAATAGTTTAGAAACACAGGTAGGTGATCTTGCAATGCCCTTTCCAGCTTTCCAGAAATCTATTTAACATTTTATACTGAAGAGATACACTTACAGCATGTGCTCCTTGTATTGTCCTTACAAGGTTGATTCCTTTCCATACATATATATCTCCATTCAGTGCACCAGAATATGTCACTTCATCCCTTGCACAGGCTAGGCACAATATAGTTTGGAGATCACCAGTTTTGCCAAAAACGCCACGTTTTGGTGTCAAGGAATTGCCACACAAGCTCCAGAACTGCAACGGTTTAAGAAAAATACACATCAACAAAAATCTCTTGCCTGATCCAAATGCCTACAAATGTCTGAGATTCAGATTTTCAGTTAATGCTTTCTCAAAGGAAACACCAATTATTTTTGAAAAGTTGTTCTTATTAAGTCTTCACAGAGCCTTAGAAGTTCCTCATATAAACTTTTGCTTATCTAAATAGATGGTTTAAGTCATAAAGCCACCTTAAATATATTAAATCACTGCTGGCACAACATGTTAGCTCACTATTGGCATAACGGTCCTGTAAGATCTTGAAGTAGAAGATCATTACTAATCAAGCCCATGGAATTCTGTAAATGACCTGCTAAATGCTACGCTAAATCAAAGGCATGTGCGATCTAGCCAACACATGGAACACTTTCTTCAATAAACCATAAACACATATTAATCTAAAAATTCATTTTATGAAAAGCAAAACATTTTTCCACTACGTGAACCTACACTTAACAGCAGCACAGAACTTTCAAGCTGCCATCTACTGCTGTTACGTGGTAACACAGAAGACAGTGCATGGGAGAAGGTGACAACTTTAGGAAACATATTTGATGGCAATCAAACACTGATAATCCTGCTGACAGAATTAAGCTGTTTCTGCACAACAGTTGTTACATGGATCGAAGAACAGTATTTCATAGCACACCCTGCTTGAAAAAAGACATGGACTGTCTGAATTATGAATCCTGTAACTGGTAGACCACTCAAAATTATAAACGTAGGAATAACAGCAGGGAAAAGAAAAATATTAAAGAAAGGACAAGCATTTCCATTTCTCTTTCGACTGTATTCCCATACTCTCTCACAGTGTAAGAAAAGTTTTTTCACTTCATTCTACCTCAGAATTGTAACAATTCAGTAATTGCTCAAGAATCAGAAACTTGAGTTCCTGAACTCACCTTAAACATGTGCATCCTGTCTTGCGCTACTCGGGGTTTTGAACAGCATGTTTTAAGACAATCTAGATTTTAAATTCTATTACGATCATTACATTTCTTTTATGATCATTACATACAATGCTACAGACAACCGTTTCATTCCTTCCACATTTCTTCTGTCAGGGCATGAACTCTGTTGAGCAGAGATGGTCTGTTTTCTACTATACGCTTATCTTGTCTAGCGTAGTCAGGTGTGATCCATGATCGCAGTGCCTAAGAAGTAATATTACTCTTACAGAAGATTTTTTTATAATATAATTATATATTCATTTTAGGTTTTATTTTTATATATTTTACAGGGTATAAACTACTACAGCTTAAATATTTTATGAATTAACATTTATTTCATTACCTTTATGTGTTTCACGCCACAGCTGACGAGCTTGTTTGGCTGGTACAAATCCCAAGAAATATCAAATATCTGCATACAAAAACCCCAAAGATGTCAGCAGAGATCGCCCTTCTAGCACGGGACAGTTAAAACAGTAAAAATTTGTAGCAATTAACAGACAGTCTGAAATCCTTTAAATGGAACTATTGAAATGACATTTTACCACCTCATTCAATACTGAAACTGCAGCAAATATTAGCTCTGTTTGGTTGGGTTTTTTTCCCACTAGAGTAATTACATCACATGATAAAACAACATTAAGGTTCATTTACAGACCAGAAAAATTTAACCAATTACTTGGATCTTGATTTTCCATGTGGGGATTAGGGTCTAGGAAGTGCCTTAATTTTGCACTTCACCTACATGCTTACAGTCTCAACAAACCACGCACAAATAAACGGTGAGTTATGCATTTTATTTTAGAAATAAATGTGCATATCTAAAATATCTTCACATATCTTAATACATATCCACGCATTATGCAAATTCAATTTGTAAAACAGAAAATGCTTTTTTGTTCAGACATAGCTCTAGTATGTCTACACAGACATGCTTTAACAAACTAAAATTACACTGACACCAAATTCTTTAGTTACACTTACTCTGTCTGTATGACCAGGAGCCATTGACAGTAATTTCCCTTTTCTCCAGTCCCATATACAAACTGTGTTTTTTGAATCCAAACCAACTGAGACCAAGCGCTAAAAAAGTCCAAAATAAGTAAATTTAAAAATTCAGTATATTAATGAAAACTAGAGCAATCATTTTGAATTGTAACAAATTCATGACGTATTTGAGTTAGAAGCAATAGCTACATTTCGATACGGAAGAAACCTAAAGACACAACATCTTATGCCAAAGCTTCCACAGACATAATTCTTCAGTTACAATATCTCATGATCATAAAGATATTCTCAGATAACAACATATTTAAGATTTATAATGTTTAATATATATATAATTATATATAGCACACATGGCAAGCAGCAGCCAGGAGACGTTTGCAAAAAGGAAGATTCACTGAAGTTAATGAAACTACTTGGGTTTACTTTTAATTGTATTTAACTTGCAGAACTTAAATATTTATTTCACAAGTTCAGGAGATACAAGGAAAAATGCTTCCTTCAGTCTTCTTGGAAACAAACAAAACATTTAAAAGCTTTAAGAATCTTTTGCTTGATTCTTCAAAACAGCTGCACCAGGGAAGGTTTAGATCAAATATTAGAAAAAAATTTCCTCACCAGAAGGGTGATCAGGTATTGGAACAAGCTGCCCAGGAAAGTGGTGGAAATGCCATCTCTTGAAGTGTTCAAAAGTCATGCGGATGAGGCCCTTAGTGCACAGCTTAGTGGTAGACTTGGTAGCCCTGGGGTAAAGGCTGAACTTGATTTAAATGTCTTTCCAACCTAGTTGATTCTATGCATGAGCAACTATTCCTTTCTAGATTTCTTGACACAAATCATTGACCATATTAGGCAACAGTACACTTTAATTTGCTGACTAGTCAAAATGTTGTTTTCCCTATAGAAGTTCTCAACAAAAAGACTAACAATATTAAAGAGCTGATAAAAAGAAACTCAGTGACTTTGAGTTTTATTTTTAAAGAAAATTAACTCTTTTTGTTCAAATTACGCATGAATTGTGCCATCTTAATTTTGATAGACGAAAGCTTTGCAAATCTTTAAGGACAAAGTTTATTCACCACTCAGCAGTTAATACCTCCACACATTAAAGAAAAAATTCATTTCAATTTCTACATAGGTTATAAAACTAAGTTTGTAAAAGCAAAAGCAAACCCCAAACTTAAGCATATTTTGTCCCAAAGACAGAAACCTATTCCAAATAGCATGATTTCTTTACTGTTTGAGAAGCTCCAAAGTTACAGGAAGCAAGTTAAATACAATTGTTATTCATACTCCCTATTTATTAATGTCAACTTCAATTTTTCAGATCCTGCAAAGTCCAACCTTTCTATTCCATCTTTGAAAATATTCTCAGAAGGAACATCAGTTTCAATGCCAGCTATGCTTCCAAGCAGTTCAATTCCAGTCCTACTGCAGAATGAGAAGAGTAAATGCAAACTAGTTTTACACTTGTTGCATACCCATTAAAAAAAAAAAAAATTTGGTGATGCCTTTCAGACATAAGGCAATACAATGACTTCTCAAAAAGGGAGATTAAATTATGTTCTCGGTTCTCCTAAGAACAAGAAAATCTTGTTACCAACCAGCAGACTTCCACAGTGGAGTAGAGCTCAGAAAAAAAAGCAAAAAATATAACCCAGCACGCTCACGGAAGAACATACCATAAAGCTGGCTGAACTTCTCTCAGCACCAAGGAGACTGAAGGGAAACCTTGGTTTCAGGTGCATCAATGAATCATGGATTCCCCAAGACAATTAACAAAGGACAATAAATACAGAAAAAATGATGCCTTCTTGAGCTAGGCACACCAGTTGGGGGTGGGGAGGAGAGCGGGTTTGTGGCACAGCCCAACATGAAGCATTAAAAATGAACAAGTAATAGAAAAAACTTGAAAAGTGCAATGGGCTTGACCTCACTTCAGTCCACATATTCCTTCCCAGTGACTGAAAATTACCAACATTTGTGATGGTGATCATGCAGAGACCAGTAATAAGAACTGCATTTTTCTTGAGACTCATCTATATATTGCATGTTTTTCTTGACTCTTAGGATCTAGGATACGTGACCCTGAACAAACCACCAAAACGTGGAGAGTCACCAACACATACAAAATGCATGACAGTGAAGGGGATAATGCCTGAAGGCAATAAGGAGTCGAAGATAAATGACATCACTTTGCACACAAGACACACCCCTGCACCACTAGCCCCGCTAGCTCCAGCCATTTAGTATAACCTTGACCTGTGGCCCACAAACCGCAAGGATCTCCCTACCACCTCATCTTCATCACTCCTTAGAAGTTATACTTGCCAAATATGAGTATTTGCCAGTAATTAGTAATGCCGACTTTTTTCTCCTCAACTTGAGAATAAGCAGATAAAACCTGAGTCAATACAACACCCTTAAAACACCAAAAAGCTACTTAACAAGATTTGACAGATAAACAATTTATTTGTTTGAAAAAAAAAATATTAATTACATACCTGACCATCTAAATCAAAAGCCAAGCAAGCTATACCATGCGTGTGAACATCTTTCAGAACAGATATAGTCTGCACAGTGTACGAGTCCCACACGCAGATATACGGTTCTTTTCCAACTTGACCTGTTGCCACCAACACACGTTCAGGATGCAAAGCAAGGCTGCCAAAGAAAAATATGTAAAATATTTTTGAATGAAACTTTTACATTTGTCTAGTTTTTTTGTATTAACAGTTCTCCTTAATATTGATTTTATCTATTATCAGTGAGAAAATATTATATGTATAGCTCTAATAGTAGGAATTTAGCTATCTACAGATCTATCATCACCGGAGACATACGTATCTCCAGAACTACCTCATTCTACATACTATTTGACATCCTTTTTAGGAGACATCTTACAGCAAGTCAAAGCATGACTGGCTTAGATAGATACTATGGCTAGTCTTCAGATGCCTGAACTGAAGTGAGATGAGATTTTCTTCAATGTCTTAATTTTAATGTCAAATAATTGGGAATAATTTATTTTGAATAATTATTAACTTTTCACATTTCAAATATTGCAGAGTACTTTCTTACAGTTGATATTTCAGAATCTTCTAAAGTCAACAGCAGACCATCACAACTGTTTCATCAAATCTGGGACCAAGCTAGAAAGCAGGCTAGTCAGCAAGACAGTTTTTTGTTTTCCTTATGAAAGCAAGCAGCAAGGAGGGCATGAGGTCTGAAGATTCAGATTTCATAATACAGAAAAGTAAGAAAGAATATATTCTAATAGAAACCCAAATGAGCTACTTCATAACATTCCACACAGACCAGGTATAGCAGTCCAAAATTATGTAGAAGTCCCACCATTAAGTCAGGGAGATAAAAATTTCAGAGGTTACTGCTTAATTTGGCTGAAATATTTCCTCACCTAACTAATAATATGGTAACGATCTTGAGAGACTGGTGGACAGAACCACTAACAACATAAAGATTACTTGTAAAGGAGAAAGGTTGAGCACTTAGCAATGGCAAGATGACCTTACACCTGAACAGAGATTTTGGTTAATGAAATTCCAAGGGTGAAGATAAGAGGAGTCTATAAACAGAAGCGGCAAGGAGAAAGCTAACCAGGAAATCACCAGGAAAAAAAGAAAAAAAAAAAATCTAAGTAAAAAGATGTATACATTTTCTACATGCAAAAAGAGTAAGAAAACCATGTCAGAAGTTACTTAATATTTCATGAAGTCATACTACACTATATGATAAACATTTTTTTTTTCTATTGCACTGGAGCATTTCAGTTGGTTGATATTGTTTGACAAATTCCACATGGACAACACTGAGAGAAGCCTTTAACTTCAAAGTCTCTACAAAAGGTAAAGAGCCTCTGGACCTTTCAACTTTTTATGGAAATTCCTCCTCTTTGCTGCTCTGCATTATCGTCAGCACTGGGATCAAGTAACCAACATTTACCCTCTTTGCTTCTCTTCAACTCGAGTTATTTCTCTGGTTCTTCCCTTCTTTCTTTATTTGAAAGATCAATTTCATAATTAACAAAAAAAAAAAAAAAAAGTAGAAAGAAGCTGTCAGCAAAACTTAGCACATTTCACTGCAGTTCTGCCACCTAATCCTGACCAATACCTGCACATCTCCCAAGGCAAACGCAGGCAGGTGGTGTACGCGTGTGGAAAAAGGAAAAGCATCTGGAGGGGGAGAAATCCTGCATTTGAAATGATCTAATTTTCACAATAACACCACAGAAAGGGTGAGATATGACCACATGGACAATAAAGAAATTCAAAGTAGAGAAAGGAAGTGAAAAGAATACACAATAGGAAAAAAAAAAAAAAAAAAAAAAGAAAGTAGAAACACAGCAGTATTATGACTTTTTCATGACCTCTTCAATCCTGTACTTAGCCCTGCTATTAGTGCATTGTGCAGTTTCAAGCAAGTGGAAACCATCCCATACTGCAGCTTTGAAAAAGCACTCGGGCACCACCCAGGACACATATACGTGCAAAAGCACCCCCACACCACACCTTACAAAACACTTTCCAGCAACTAAAGATCACCTTAGCATGTTTTTGGTGAAAAATCATAACAAACACATTGCATCAGAGACGCAAGGCACTACCAATGGCCAGGAAAACATTGCCTTTGCCCAAGCGTGCCAACTAATTCCACTCAAAGTTCATTAGGCAAATATATACATTTCCTCTCTTTCCAATTAATAAATGGTAAATAATAACTAATAGCAATGTCATAGTACTGATGCTTTTTATATCATTATATAAAATACTGGCTTGAACAACTGAGTTCAAATTCTGACTTGAGATGGGATAATGCACCATAAATTAAGATCCAAATCATAACAGACAACACTGTAGAACTACCAATGTCCTTCCCCTTCCACTTCATTCTCTATAGTAAACCACTAACAACCCTTTTAGATAGTCATTGAAAATAGAAGAAAATTAATATACAATAAATACTTTAAAAGAGCAAGCTTTTTTAAAAAAAGCCAGTATGCAGGGATTTTGGGGAAACAATAGCAGAACTATAGGCAATGGCTGATGAAATACCTGAGAACACCTTCCCTCACCACTTCTTCCAGACCAAGGAGTGAAGGATAGGTTAAAGTACTGCACTTTAAGTACAAAGAGCAAGTATTTTATCCCACTGGCTATGAGGACAGATGGAAAAGGGAAGTCTGGAAAGAGTCTAGGGACTACTGATTCTAGTACCAACACTAAAAAAAAAAAGGAAATGCCACACATATTCAAATGACTTTCATCTGAACTGTGAATGATAAGATGATGCTTTTCCTTAATACTCAAGCCTTGGCCATTGTTAAAGCCATGGGGTACTAAGCAGAATTCCAGGTCTGAAATGTTAAGTCCTGATCAAACCTCGAGGATTAGACTCCAGTTTAAGCAATATGGAGACCCTTTGTAGTTCTTTCCTCAGACTATGAATGATTAAGCAATCCTTACAGGCACAGCAATTAATACAAAAATACAGTATCTTGGTCTAGCTTCTAGAGTAAACGCATTGGTAACACCTCACATATTCAGAAACTTTCATTATTGAAACAGTCCCGAGCAACACACTGCAAATAGCTTCTTAGTGCAGGAAGAAGAAAAAGTAACTAGAATAGATGCCCAGAAATGGACAGCTATAAATGTTTACTATACAGGGACTACGCTGTAGTCCCTGCACCACCGGCATGATGCAATTAACAGGATCAAATAATGAGTGTGAGCTGTTGCTGGATAACCCATGTAAGATCTCCAAGACACCTCTACAGAGGTGTTAAAAGTATAAAATCTATTGAAATAGTATTTGAAATAGTTGCTTAGTACCCATCCAGTCAGTCCCTGAGGACAGGCAGAAAAGCATGAGTGTGGCTCAGCTCTTAAGACAGCTTCCAAATCTGTTGATGTGGGCTCTGTGAACTTGAGTGCACTAACACGCTCACACAGATTTTCTTGCATGTTTTCTCACAGGGAGAGGAAAGAGACTGCTTAATGGAACAAGATGCTCTGCATTCAAGAGAACTTGAGTTCTGTTTACCGCCCTGCTAATGAAAGCTGGGATGACCTATTCAGATTAGACTGCTGAAACCGTGCTTGCATCTAGCCGACACAGCTAGACAATAAACTTGTGCTTGATTTTTTTCCTTTCTTGAAAGGATGACTAAGCTGATGAATGAGGTAACACTTTTTGTCCAAAAAAGGAAACAAATATTCCTAATGAGACATCTTCAGGCCTTCTTGCTTGCCTCTGGCCTTCCTGACCTTGGCTTTTCAAGAACAGATGTTAGATCTAACATAGTCTCTCTGAAGAGGCAGATAGTAAAGAAAATGTCCAAAAGGCAAATATGACTGTGAAACAAAGCAAGCAGGAATTTGGCTAAAAAAAACCTGCTAAGTCGAATAAATTTTAAAATTGACTATAAAATTTGGTACTTCTCAGAAGAGGTCAGACATAGAAAATTTAAAAAATCCACCTGTCACTACTGCAACAAAACAAAGTATCTGGACCTGTAGAGAACAGAGATTTCCACTGGTATCTCTGACTGACAGGCCTTTCCCTAGATAGATATTCAAAACAAGCTGAAATACAGTATTACAATTTTAACAGTATACTGAAAATTGATATGTTTCTCAATTTAGTGCATTCAAGCTCCTCTTTTATATCTTGTAGAAGAAGTTCTTTCTCCTTTTATGGCAGCATGTAAGCATTCCCATCATTTTGACCAAATCCATGTACTGCACAATACTTATGTTAGATTAATGATATTCAATTATCATTATTAGCAGCCTATGAAACAAGCGTAAAAGCTGTCCATACTGTGTCTGTTTGGGATGAGACCACAGATATGGATATGACCCTTCAATTTGTGTGAGATTTGTAGCGGCAGGGGATCCTGAAGGAGAAGAATCTATGATAAACTACTTCATTATAACAGAAATTCAGATTTTTTTTTCATCTTTACTTGGTTTGCGCTAAGCATTAACAGGCACTGATTAATACAGACAAGCTGCAGACAAGGATACAGTATTAAAGATGATGTTTCCTTAGCAACAATATTGAATGAAAATCCAAGAATATATTCATGTGACTTCTCCTGAGCTTCATGAAACTAGGGCACCAGTAAAAATGCACAAAAGAACACTGCAGTAAAATAACAGCATCTCAGATATCTATTGATTGTTACTTCCAAGTGTGAAATCAATTCCAGGAGTCAATACAAGCAAGTACTTTCATTGCGTGTTTATAGACATTTTTATATAGTTGCATGTATTTTCTTATTTGCTCTCATTTATCTGTATTTCCCCAGAAACAATGACAGGAGAAACTACAAACCTGAAACTACAAATACGACTTTTGTCATATTATTTGTTAAAACTGAAGGAGCTGTAATCAGCAAATATCTCTCATCAAAGTTTATACTGATCAAGCCAGAGCACACTTCCTTCCCATAGGCAAAACAAAGCAGTTCTCATCATGGAGCATCACTACTGGGTCTTTCACATAGTTACTGTCATATAGCTAATAATGTCAAATATAACTTTCTTAAGATTCTCAAGTTGTACAAACATCCAACTTCAAAGACTGTCTGAATTGGAGACAGGGAGGGTGGATTAAAACCGTACATCGATTATTCTGAGCTGCAGTTCATCTTATTACAATTCCATATTCTCCCCTCTCAGATCAGACTGTTTAGAGATTAACAAAAAAATGTTTACAAACTTGAAAGAGAAGGAAAGAGTTGGAGAGTGAGTACAGTAATACTGATACGGATTTGCTAACTCATCAAATATGACAGCTGAGGAAGCACATTTTGGAAACTATATGCCGCTTTATGCAGATGCTGTATTTGCCTTGCATAGTCACATCCTCCACTGAAGAGAAATGGATTGGCTTAAGCTTTCTAGTAAAAGAGATACCACCTCTAGAAAAGAGAATAAAAATAAAGATATCCTTCTTTTCAAATATGAATGCTTTTGCCAGTGTCAATAGGAGACCCTGCGTTTTGACTGGGGGTGAGGAGGTATGCATGTTGGGGTTTTTTTCCAAAGTCTACATGATCTTGACACTTTCATCACTGAGTTTTCAAAATCTCACTTTTTCTGAGGAAAACTTCTTTTGTAATGTGTCCCTTAAAAAAGGAGCAACATCTCTTGCATTTTCCTAGCAAAATGCTCTTCTCACTGAAAAGTCAGAAATACCAGATACTCCAAAATGATTTGGAGGTAAATTTGCTAAGACAGTGTCCTATTATATGTTACTAGCTATTCGTATGAAAGAAGCAATTCTGATTGTATTAATTTGTGGTACAATAACATGACATATTAAAGCCTGAAGGCAAGCAAGGAATGGAATCCCACCTGAATAAACATCCAACTTCCTCCTTTCCTCAAGACAATACAATGCCTTAAGACTTATTCTTTAAACCATTATTACATATAAGCAGTCAAATATAATTCACACACAAACCAGCAAAGAAAAAAAAAAAAGGGAAAAAAATGCAGAAGAGCAAGATCTGCAGAGAGCATAGGCACTGCAATCAGCTGTCAATAACTTAACTCTAGCTATTCATCTCCTTTGGGTCACTACATTTGATCATAGAATCCTAGAAGGGTTTGGGCTGAAAGAGACTTTAAAGATCATCTAGTTTCAACCCCTCTGCCATTGTCAGGGACACCCGCCACCAGACCAGGTTCCTCAAAGGCCCATCCATCCTGGCCTTGAACACTTCTAGGGATGGGGCATCCACAATTTCCCCGGGCAACCTGTTCCAGTGTCTCACCACCTTCATGGTGAAGAACATCTTCCTAATGTCTAATCTAAATCTCCCCTCTTTCAGTTTAAAGCCCTTGTTCCATCACTATATGCATAAGGAGTGCAACCTACACATACACGTGAGATTTTTTATCAGAGTACAACCCTTTCCCAGTCTATCTCAAGTAGTGTCATTTCCCAAAAAACTTTGCTTATCCCCAAGGAGGCTTCAAAAGCCTCACCCACATCTTATCTTGGTGAGGGTGGAGGGGAAGGTCACCTTGTGCAGGTAGAACGGGGGAGCACAGTGGAAGGTGACTGTGAGCATGATGCCCAGGCAGTCTCTTCTGCTCTAAATCTTCTTTGACTGGTAATGAAAAACAGGTAATGACATCACAAACCAAAAAGAGATCCCTTAACAAATCAGCAAGCACTATTAAATGATTTGGTTAGTATCTGTCAGTCACAAATTTATAAACTAGTTCTTCACTCCTGAAAACAACTGGTGAAAAGTATACAAACCTACAAAATGATCATAGCTTAAAAAACTGAGGCAGCCTAAAATTCAGTGGAAATACTGATTTTCCATTCTTACTAGTTTACAAGCTAAGAAACTACCCAATTAGCTTAAGTAAAGATTATCATGCTGTAGCCACTTAATTATGTGGACACTGAGACAAAGATGGCTATATACTTAGAACAGATTGAATTTCAAGTAAAGTTTGCAATGAAATGCAGGCTAGAAAGGGAAACTGAATGACAAAAATTCTTGTCACAGCTATAATCACTCTCATTTTTCTGTGCACAAAAACTCATTGCACTGTTTGCTGAATTAGAAATATACAGAATAAATGACAAAGTCCAAGAAGCATTAACGCCAAATCTTCTAGCCAGGAAAATTTTGAAAAATTTCTTGCCAGAAAAAGGCTATTTTGGATGCTTTAGACATCACAAGTTTTAACTAAATTTGCTTGAGGTGTAAAATTTTCTAGTTTCTTAATCTTTTACTATTATGGTAAAACCCTATAAACAATCTTTCATCCAGTCAGTACTGTTTGCTTCTTCTCCATGAGAAATTTTTAACTACTAGATTAATCTTCCATTATTTTTTTTAAACTTATACTAGATCTTCTAATATTGCACAAAAAAAATAAAAATAACCACAGATTGTGCAATTTTCTTTCATATTTCTGAACAAGTATATTAACAGCAATTCAGTCTTCTCTCCTATGGGATGTATTATGAAAAATTTATCTAATATGTGAGAACTTCTCGTCTGAATATTCAAGAGTAGAGCTACAGAATAATTAGTGACAACTTTTGAAAGGTTTTTCTTTTATACAGAAAGGTCACCCTCACAAAATTAGCAGTTGGTTCAAAATAAGGAATGGTGGGAAGAAGGCAGTGGCAGAGCTGCCAGTGAAATAAGCTGAGATAAACACAATATTCTGTGATTCTTCAGGCTGAGCTCCATTACAAACAAAGAAGGTTTAGAGCTGAAGAGAGCACTAAGACAACCTTCATGTTGCCAACACTGGAGACTGCAGATACTTTAGATTTCTTCCTGAGCTCCTGAAAGCATCAGGCCTACAGGTGTTCCATAGGTGTTAGTCAGAGGCATCTTCCTTCAGAAAACGAAAGCCAATAACTAACAACTTGTCTCAAACTTACTATCCCAGCATTTGATTTCATGTCCAGAAAGGCAAAATGAGACAGGATACCACTTAAAGTTGGAACAACAAGTGAACCATCATTTAGAAAAACTACAAAAATGTGACTGAGGCCACAGAATAGAAATATATACATGAAAGCCTTTCTGCTAAAACAAACAAATACTCCACATGTACAAGAGCTATTAAAAAAAAAAAAATAACAGAAAACTGGAAAGAAACATGGGAAAATGCAAGAATACTAAAGGGACTCCAAATCAATGTGTGTTTAGTAGGAAGTGAATGCTGTCAGACACATGGGCTCACAAAATTAATTACTAAAAACCACTAAAAAGGAGAAGATGGATAACGAACATTCATGAGCAACAATTTCAAGAAAATACAACACTTCTCTATAATTTCTCTTATCTCAAGAATACTGATCCAGATTACTATTCCCCATAAGCTAATGTATTACTCATAAGCATACGCTGTAGCCTGCAAAAGCTAAAATCTCTATTATTTACAAATTCATTTATTACTGAGTAACGTTCCAAAGGCTATTCATTTTTATAGTATTAATTTCTGTGGTAGAAGAAACAACATTAATAAAGCAGTAAATGAATGTGGAACCTGGAACTAAAAATGTAAATACCAGTAAAGCGCAACCTCAAACTCAAACCCACAAAACCAAACATTTACCAGTTCCTCAATTTTTCCTGCTATTTCCCCAAATACTCTGGAAGACTATCTAGCTTAAAATGTCACATTCACCACAATAAATCTTCAGGCAATTTCCAAATGCTGTCAGATGTCTTTGCGTGATCTAAGATAAAGCATCATTCACCTTGTTTGCTCTTGTAGAGCGATTATAAGCAGGGAACGAGGATTAACACAGTTCTGAAAGTCAAGAGAAGGTTTATACAGCTGCCAGCTAACCAAAACATAGAGTTAATCCATACATTCTACATGCATGCTGTCTTGATAAAATGGAGAATGACTAAAACGCATAAGTATTTTAAGTGACTTCCATCCTGAAGTATACTTTGGGTTTTTTACACCCATCGTATGTAGGTATAATGTTTGCATGCACCTATATCAGTCTGTCACTTTCAGGAGCTTTATTATTAAAATAAATTACCCTGTAATTCAGAAAATTGAAGGGTTACTGTTATTTTTATGTACTTAGGTGAGGATTTTCTGAAGACAGGGTCCTGGTTCTGAGACTAAAACATATGTTTATGACTCTTATTTCTACATATCTATCTTAAAACCTAGTAATTCTGATTATATCTGGAAGGTATGAAGCAAAAAAATCACTGTGAACAAACTGGTGTACCTCAGCACAGAAAAGGAGGCATTTCAATTCACAGCTCAAGAGGAGCTATTACTCCCACTGTATGAATACACTGCTTTTTAGCATAAGAACATCATTCAGATGCAAAACAGCGCACATAATACCAAGATCCCTCCAAGTAAAGGAGACAGTAAAAATATTTCTCAAAGATGACCGCATGAATATTTAAGCAATAAGAAGTTGAACATTACTGTTGATAAGAGTATTTGGTAGGTTGGGTTTTTTGATAGATGAAAGGAAGTAACGTGTTTTTAAAGCAGAAGAATCAGACTGATCTGGGCATACAGATACAGGTCTTGATCCATCCTGTCTGCAAGCCAAAGCAACAGGCCCTATAAAGAAAACTCCCCAGAAAAAGTTTGGAAGATCAAGCAGTGACATGAAATTAAAAAGATATGAGAAATGGCTGTAAGGGTTGTCAACTATATCTTCTGAAGCAATATCTCAATACCCAGGGTTTTCATAGAAGGATAAGCATCAGGCACCATCATACAGATCCTATTTGAAACAAAAGGAGTCTACCAGGAAGCCTCTCAACAATAATAAGGATTTCCAGTTAAGGGAAAGTCTTTTTCAAGTAGAGCCAAGGAAAATTATTCTGAAGAAGAGATGCAAGATTTCTCTAGAGATTTAATAACATGGGTATCCTCTTGCATCTAGGTAAAATAATGGGGAAAAAAAAAAAACAAAAACAAAAAAACCAAACAAACAAAAAAAACAAACCATCAAAAAAACCAAAAAAACCTAAACCTGCTTTTCTAACAGAAATGGTCACGCAGAAACATCTAGCTTTAAATGCAGTCTAGAAGTAGAACTTCTCACCTATTGCCAAAATGACACGCATGTCAGTTTGGGGACTTCAAAGGACAGATTTTCTTCAAGTTCCCAGGCTAATGAAGATGTCTCCAGAAGTGATTTTGCTCAACTCAGATATCAGCTACTACTGATTATCAAAGTTCATCCTCTTCCTTGGCACATGATTTTTTGCCATTTTCATCACCAAAATTGAAGCAGAAAGCAAAAACTTGAAATGAAAGTGAAGGTGGTCAACACCAAAAATGTTCCAGGGATTTCATATCACACAGTTCATGCAGAGGAAATCTTCGTGGTTTCTGTCTTTTGCAATTCATAACAGACAGGAATCATAAACCTGGCTTAAAAATTCAATCATATCTTTTGCCGTCGAGAGTTAAGGCAATCTCAACTGATTCTGACCTTTTTTGTGTAAATCAAGCCCTGCATTTCCAAAGTCTATTACTACTGTAATCGCTACAAGAGCAACACAAATAATGACATCTTATCTCTTGAAGAAACTGAAGTCTTTTATAGCCGCTGGAGTAATCAGAGCAATCTGCACCCTAATGCAAGTAATTTATATGTACCTATAATATTCTGTAAGGTGCTTAACTGATGCACACAGGGAAATTCATACTACACCAAATGGCACCCACACCAGAGTGGCATTGTGTAGAAAATCTTGACTATACATATTTTCCGAGAGAACAGTTAATAGCATCTATGTTGAACAGTCTACTGAATTATTAAGATGGACACATAAGTTCGGGGAATATTTTAACTTTTTTTTTTTTTTTTTTTAAGTTGTTTCAAGTACTCAGTAACTTGGTCTAACACACAAAACTACTAAAAGCAACAGGTTATTCCACGTCAAATACACACACACTGAATAAACCAATTTCCTTGATCATACTGTAAGAACATTATAATTCTAAGGGTATCTTAAGAAATCAAAATTTTAAATTGAGCATGACCGACCCTCATTGGTCCAGATTAGACAGTTTTATGAATCAAATTATTTTCCTTTTAAAATCCTCGACGCTAACTGAAAGTGCTGCCCCAAATCACAAATGTAACTCTGTAAGTGATACAATAACACTTTGAAAACTAGGTAAATTACATTTTGAAGAAAAACCCTTGAGATATTGTATAATGTAAAACTAAGTTCTCTGGCATTTTAACTTCATGTTACTATCAGCTTAAACTTTAAAGCCCAAAAATTGTAGATGACATAAAACTAGATATAACTTTTTATAATTTTTGTTGTTCAGGGGAGGTTTTACAATTATTTCAGGTCTTGTTTCAAGCAATGTATGCTTTTTAAAAAGCCTCACATGCATGTCTAAACTACAGTAAATCTAACCTCTTTTTTATATCTATCAGACAGATCTAGTACACTACATTTTTTTAATACAGAAGGGGGATAATTCAACTCTTAAATAATTAACTTTTAAAGCCTGAAGCCAATTTTATGCCTTAACTAAAACTTCCTATTTTGTATTAATAAAAACCCAAATATCTGACTTCAGACAAACCCTTCAAAAGAATTATTTTATTCAAATACGCTAAGCTCCTCCCTATCATAATCATAGTAACATTGTAAACACAATAATAATTTAACTTCATAACGCTGTTAAAAAAATCAGCCAGTAACATAATCTAATTTCCTACCTCATCAAGAGTATGACAAACAAATTAAAACATCAGAGCAAAACATAGGTAAGCAGAAACACAATTGCTTTGACTGTAATTTGGAAAAGCAAAAAAAATCAGGGCAGACCTCAAAATCTCTGCAAAAAAAACTGTAAGTTTTTGATGATCATACATTATTAAGCCTTCGGTTGTATTTCCTCTTCTTCTCTGTCCTAGAGCCTTGTGTTGTCGCATTAGGTCTGAGGAAAAGTGCCAACTACCAAATCAAGAGAAGTGTTTCCTACAGCACCAAGATGTTTTCTTGTTTAAGTATTGACCTGATCTGACCCCGACTCCAAGCGCTGATAAAATCAGATCAGAAGGTGATGTGACTGCTGGCTATGAAAAGCATGATGCATGAAGGCAAGCTCATAAGCCTGTAGCTCCTTGCTGTGTCGATCTACTTTAATCAACTTCTAGTATGTTTTAGACAGTCCATTCTTCCTGGATATTTTTGGTATTTCTATTTTCATAGTTTTAACTAGGAAAAATAAAGTTTTCAATGGTATGAAGGCATATTAAACAACAGGTGTGCTCTAATCCCATTTCAAAACTGAATCCAGGAAATATGTTATTCTGTAATCTTAAAATATTTGCATTTTATCTGAATCCAAGCAAAAGATATTTTTAAAAGATGACACACAACGGCCTCAGTTAAAAAAAAAAAAAAAAGAGCTTGTAATGAAGATTTGATAATAAATCCCTCAAAGAACATCTTCCAGCGTGGTACATGTGTTCTAGAACACCTTTAGAACTATCCAGAAAACCTTGCTTTCCTCAGGGAAAAAGCAGATAATTCTCTCTCCCCTCTCCCTCTGACCTATGCAAGACATAAACACAAATCTTCCCTCCAGACTTTTACCCATTTGACAATTTGAGATCACTTAACATGAAAAGCTGGACAGAACTTAACTGGACATTTGTCCACATGAACCATGGCATAAAATGCTATGCCATTCTGCTGTAAAAAATGCCACAGACAGTGAAAAGATAGTTGAGCTAGAGGCTCTTAGGACTGATCAGATTAATTATGACATAATTTAGGTCCTATTAAGTTATGAGTTCTTTAGTGGAGGGAAATAAACTGATTATGCCCTTAAAGATCACCTGGAGATGACAAACTGATAGTAGATGGATTTATGCTTAGTATAAATAAAACAGTCTTGGCACTATGTAAGCCTAAGTATAAGCTAAGGAGATTTGGTTTTTTAAGTTTCAAATCTAAACTTTCTAGGGTAAAAAACAAACAAACAAACAAAAAAAAAACACCAAAAAAAAACCAAAAACAACAACAAACAACAACAAACAAACAGTCCCTCAAAATGTATTTGGGAAAGGAAAATGCCGTATTCAAAGAAGTACATTAGCTTGGTGAATTAATCTTGTCAAGTGATTTGGGTTGCTGCAATAAACCTCTCAGAATGGTGCACATGATATGATTTCAGCATTACACTGATTTCATCCTTTGAAAGTTTCCTCATCAGATGTGAATGGAGAATAAACCCCACTTGCTAGGGACACACTGGCACACATTCAAAGCCTGCTCCTCTTTGCAGAAAACAATTAACACTATTAGGTTTCACAGTAATCATTGCACAGCAAAAACCACGATCTATTCTCAGTGTCTAATTTTCTTAAAGAAAAAACAATTTCAGAAATATCTTCATTCACTATAGACTTACATGAAATTACTTTATTTGAATTTGCATGTGGAAAGAAGATCATAACTGAATTTTTGAGCCAGGATCCTGAAGCTTTAGAACTGAACTTCCAATTCTGGAAGTCTCCCCTCTTCAGCCTGGGGCTCCAAATTTGGTTTTTGTTTGGAAAGTCACTTCATCTGTCACTTTGCACCACTGAAAAAAAGCCTGGCTCCATTACCTTTATACTTTCTGTTCAGGTATTTATATACATCAATAAGATCCCCTCTGAGCTTCTTTTTCTCTAGGCTAAATGATCCCAGCTCTCTCAGCCTTTCCTCAGGAACTTGAACTATTTGTTGAAGTTTTTGAGAACTAGTTTGGATCTTAGGGTGCCAGTCTACTGTAGGAATAGAAGAGATGGAAATAATTCTCCTCCACGTTCTTGTGAATGGGTTTGGCTCTTTTCCGAGAAAAAAAACCTTACTTCTTTCACAAGATTTTTTCATGACACAGATCTAATGAAAAGTGAGGCAGAATGATACAGTGAAGTGGTAGAAATGCACAGCACCTTTACAAAAAAGGTCCAACAGTTAGTCACACACAGTCATAACAATGCATGGTTAACAAACAGAGAGGAGAAGGAAGAGACCAAAGTCATCATTCAAAACTGGGATGTGACTATTCACTGCACTGCTAGAATTTCTGTTTGCAAACCACAGCTGACAGCCAACACAGGAAGCCTGGACCCCAGACCTCCTCTTGGAGAACATTATCTAGCAGCAGTCAGACAGTATGAGAGAGTGCAATTCTTAGGTGATAACGGTTGGGCTAATGTTGAGGAAGAAAAATTTCATTCAAGCAGAGCTGGTGTACAGCACTAACATCTGGGAGCAGACATGATTTTAGTAATTTTGATTTTCACTAGAACCTCAGAAATATTGACACTAAAAAGAAATGGCTTATTTTGCCTTGGAATACGGGAGTAAAAATCACAGAATCTCAGGCAGGACAATCTCCTCTAGATTGAGCCAAATTCTGAAATAGGATGACAACAGTCTTAAATAAAGTGCCCAGTAAGACCACAGTTCTGACTGACCAGAGGTCTGGCTGCTGCTTTCTTTGACTTGCTAAATAAAAGTCCAAGATGATCCCTATGGAGTTTGCAGCAAAAAATAAGAAAAAATGCCTTGACAAAAGATGTGATTTAGACAAATAAACTATTTTCCTGAAAACAGCTAAACACTGTTTCTGAAAAAATACAGAGAAATGATTTGTCATTCTTTCTACCTGTCTTGCATATGCCTTTGCTTTCTGCAAGCATGCAATTTACCTCTCTACAGTCTTGGCTACAGAGGGGCACAAAGAGGAAAAGAACCTGATGTTTTTAACCACTCTAAAGGTAGAATTCTTTCTCCTCTGACTTTGTAGCAGGGGACCTGTTAGTTTCTGGTACTAGACCTCATAACAGTAAAAAATTTTAATGCTTTCCGAATAATTTTAAGTTTTATCTGTCCTAAAAAAAGAACTCTGCATGAGTCCCAGGGCAGATGATGCATGATTTCTTTCCATAACCTTAGTCCAAGACAAGGAAAGACACAGACTTCCAGACAAGTAGGGAAATGAACTTATAAGACACAGCCTATTGCTCTACAGCAGATAGAAATGGCATTATCAGCAGAAATTCAAGCTTTTTTTCTAGCAGAAGATGTGCCTGCTACTACCTTTAACAACAAAACCTAAACATAACACAAGCATCTTAATCAAGCAGTCACTGTTTAGTGGTGATAAAGTTGTAGGAAGAATATACAAGAGCACAAGAGCACTATTCCTTGCCAGCCAACTCATACAATGGATATTAAAAAAAAGGGAGAGGATTAACAGCTCTTCCTTATTTCTCTCCCCTTGACAGAAAGACATAATTCCTCTTCTTTCTTTGACCTGCATGGTTGTGTGGTTGTTTTGCAAGAACATAGAGATAATGGTGCACAAAGACAGACTTACAAATGAGTGCTGAATTTTGCATTGAAGAACAAATATCATGGAAAACAAAATATGCATTTTGGCCAAGTCTACTAAAGATCTCAAAAAGATGCACTGGTTTGATCTTAGGTTGTGCTTTTGCCTTTCAGTAGCATCATCAACACCAGGTGAAAATTCCAATACTCTAAAGCTCACAAAAGCTGACAATCATATGGCTAGCATTAAGGAAAAAATAAGGAGAAAAAAAAGAAATAAAAAACGCATTAAAAGGAAAAATTATTCTAAAAGTTTTCTTGGAGCAGGTCAGCATAGAGAATAGTCCTAGTAACATCAAAGGCTTCTGCCAGCAGACAGCCATTTATAAAGGTAGATGAGTTCAGGGTTTCCAATTTTCCTACCTTCCATCAGAGAAAGTACATAAACACATTTTAGCTAGCCCAGACAAATAAAGTGCCTCAACATGAGCATCAGTTTCCCATATGATAAGCTAATACTCTGAGAGCGCATCTCCTGAAATCTTTGTATAATCTCTGATTTGTATAATCAAGATTAAGTATGATCCCCCTAAGGTGTCTCAGACAGGGGAAGGACAGCCTACATTAATTAACCCATGTTCCTCTAAACCACTAAAATTATGAATAGAGAGCAAAGGAAAGAACTAACCAGAACACACCAAGACACTGTTTCTTCCTCTTCTACCATAAAGTAAACCAATCTACACCTCACAAACTAGTTTGGTCATTTATTAAATCCCACCGAACACACAGTAAATATCAGTAACTTTGCAGAGGCAATTCAAGTATTCATTCAACAGTAGTATCTCCTACATACACACAGCCCAGGCTGGACAGAGGATCTTTGCTGCTGCCAAAACAGTCAACATCCAAGTTAAGCTGGTGGCAATGGACAGAACTATCAAGTGACCCGAGATTTCAGGTACAAGATTTTCCTCCTTATTTACTCTGAAAAATACAACAAAAAAACCCTGTTATTAGCACTCCCAAAAGATGCAAATTTCCAAAGCACTTCTGCACCTGAGTGACAAGTTCCACAAATGTCTGCACACACTCAGGAGGACATCCACAATAAAAATGTGAGGATTCACAAGAAATGGGAGATAAGATTGCAAACATGATACTCTCTGTCCTACAGAACACTGGGTCGGTTCCTGGGAAGTAATTCTCAGGAGAGATAACAAAAAAAAAAAAAAAAAACAGAATATAAAAATCAAAAGCTTACCAGAAAGCAGGAGAAGTCCTTTTAAAGACAGATTGGAGCTGAATGACTGAGGTTCAATTCTAAAAACAGACTAATGAAAGAGGCCCCAAGTGATCCTAATTACCCTGTTCTATTTCAAAAACCCGTTTGACAAAACTGAGGGACAGAACACTGAAAAAGAGCTCTCATATCTTCAATATACATTTAACTGAGGCTGGGAGACAGGGGAGAGAGGGAGTGTGGAAACTGTGATTAAAATTAAGATTATATATTTATACTGGAAATAAATAATGTTTAAACATCTAATCCTATAAAGAAATCTTACAGAAGGCTTGTAGATTTTTTCTAGCAAAATGAGGTAAAACTTCACAGCAGAAGACAAAGTAACTGCTAGTTGTAGAAAGAAATTTTCTAAATGAAAATTAGCTGTCCATTAATCTATTAATGTCTATTATTATAGATAGAGAACTGGTCTCTGTCTTCAGAATTGCAGTTCCTTTCTTCCTGACTGATACTTAAAATTAGAATGTCATTCAAAGCATGCTAATGATATAAAAGTTCTCATAATGAAAAGTACTAATAATATCACCGTGTAGCATGCAATATATACTGCTTAGTCTTTGTAGCTATGGAGCTGCACTCACGGAAGTTCAATTCTTTAAATATGTCAGATTTTTAGACACAAGACCTGCTTTCACAAATGACATCCCATACTTGTAAGAAAACTATCAGTCCTCCCGAAAACATCACAAATGCCTCAGCATTTGGACAGTACTTGCTGAGCCTATTAAAACACAAAACATAGACGGTTTTTTATTTTTTCTTCTGCAGTACAGCAGCTGAGTTTGCTATCTTCAGAAAGAAAATTTAGTAACACCGATTACTGTATTATATAATCCCACTTTTGCATCTGCACTCTATTTTAAAAATCCATTTTCCTATTGCTTCACCTTCCTACTATGACTGCTTTAAATATTGAGAACTGACATGCCTAGGTACCCAAGTTTAGTCAGGAAAAGTATGGAATGATGACATTTAAATGGCACCATGTTGCTTTTAGAAAAAGCAGCAAGTAAAACACTGATCATTGCAAGTCTAATCTTACTATTAGAAATAGCCATGCTGCTTTCAAATCGAGCATTCTTCTTTAAGCATACAACCATTTCTGCACAGCTTTTGCATATAAGCAGCATGCAAAATTCTAATTGAATAAATCTGTAATGCCTTAACATACTTAGAACTATATTCAAAGCAGAAGAAACTCCAGTATGCTGGGTCACAGTACCATACAAATCAAAGTACATACTCATGCAAATCAGACGAAGTCATTATAGTCTTTCTCTCTGGTTTGCTGACTTTTGACACATTGTTTGTTTTAGTACTATTCTGAATAGTACTAAAGAGTTCTGTCACATTTTGGCCAAATGTAGCACATTGTAACAAAACTGAGAAAAGAGTGAGAAAAAAAAACTGTTACCACTGGAAAACATAAGCAATTTCCCCACTTGTAGCTCAAACCACCTTATTCTTGTACCATGAGGAGTCATACTGAAATGAAAGGTGTCACTTGGAAGCACTCATGAATACATGCCGTTAAATGTGTAATTACGCTATGGCAACTTTGGACCTCACATTAGAACTAGTTGTGCTTCCTTAACACAAGGGGAAGTTGAGGATTTGGACTTCCTGCAACACCTGACATCAGACATGGCAAGCACTTCTTAAGACACACTTTTCCTGGACTAAAATGAAAATTTTAAAGCATTAAATGATGCAAATAACAGTGATTCAAACTTCTGATTCAACAGCCCTAGTCCAACAATCTATAATGGTACATTGCCTGCCCACCTTTTTCATCATTTTTAGCACCAAGGCAAAATGTACCATAGACATGATGCCCTTCTAAGAGACATTCACAGCCGTACTGCAGAACTACTTGATTTTTAAAGAAGATTTAAATAAAGAAAAATGTGGCCATTATTACTAAGTTTTCTAGTGTGTCTAAGAGCTTAAATGAGAGACATAGCATGTATTCTGCTCTCCACGGGTAATACCTGTTACTCATGTGAGCAACACATACCTTCTAAGATATCTTGGAGCACTGAGCATCATAGAAGCAAATTTTGTGCTGAAAATTGCCTACCAAATTCTCTGCTGCTAGCTCTTGCCCCAACAGGAGGAGCAAGAGGAATCAGAATTTAAAATCCATCCGCAATGACACCTACTGGAAGGGACAGGATTGATGACTCAGGCTCACATCTGCCCTTCATACTCCTTAAATTCTCTCACTGATCTCACAACACCACTAGGCTTATAAAAGCATCCTTAGGCTGAAAATACATTTAAGAAATGTCACCAGCACATTTGTTTTGCAACATCACTCTGTAATCATTTTTCTGATGTCAGCACCTGCTAACATTCACTGCCAAGTGAACTACTGAGCTACAGAAGAAGCCTCAATTCTGCAAGAAAGGCTGATCTCTTAAAATCACCCTAGAAGTTGTGCGAGTTACAGGCAAGCCACTAATTCCCCACGTAATCGTCACCTTCTAAACGCGAGCCAAAGGTCTACCTGCTGCAGATTAACCTCCTCCGCAGCCCAAGCACTTCAGGGCACACACGAGATTACTCCTTTTCCTCCCGCCGGCCCTTTGACTTTCAGGTGTGCCCGGGACCGAGCCTCGGCTCTCAGGCTGCCGCGCCGTGCAGTGCCGGGCACACCGGCGCACCAGCGCCAGGACAAGTTTCGGCATCGCGCACCGGGTGGCGACGGGGACACACACGACACGGACCGTTAAACCCGACAGCCAAAAGCCATTTCTAGGCTGTTTCTGCCCACAGCGAAGCCCAGCGGGAGGGGGGGATGTGGAGGAAGAGCTGACTGTCCTTGATGTATTTCGATCCGCTCCCCGGATCCGCACAGGGCTGGTCGGACGCAGGAGGCGGATTGCCGACGCAGCCCAGGACGGCACCTGGGGCAGGCGGCGGCGGCCAGGGGGCCATTCGCGCCTCACTCCAAGGGAGCTTGAAGTGCGGTCGGGGGCTGAGTCGGGCAGGGGGGCCAGAAGGGGGCTGGGACCCGAGGCGGGATGCGGCCCGACGGCCCGCCGTGGCGGCTGTACCTGATGATGTCGTCCTGGTGCCCCAGGTAGAATTTCTGCCGGTGCTCCCTGGGGCTGTAGACCACGCCGACCCCTGCCACGAAGTAGACGATCTCCTTGGCCGCCGTGTAGTAGAGGTTGTTGCGGCACTGGTGACCCCGGTAACCGTAGACCCACTCCAGCCGCAGGTGGCAGCTCGGCGCGCTCCGGTCAGCCATCTCCCCTCCGCCCCCGCCAGCTGGGTACGGCTTTCTCAGGCCGGAGACCCCGCGGAAAGGGGGCGACGAGTCGGCCGCCCCCTCCGCTCGGCTGGGTGTCCGCCTCGCTAATCCCTGGCCGCCGACATGAATGCCCGCCGCAGCCGCTCGTCCGCCGCCGCCTCACAGAGGGCGCCGCCGACCGAGCCCACCTCGCCGCCTCGCGCCGCCAGACATGGCTGCACTGAGACACCGCCCGGGACGCGGCGCGAGGGCGCGACGCCGCTCCGGGCCCCAGCCCCCCTACTCAGCCACGCACCCGGGCCTGCGCCTGCGCAAAGGCAGCGCCGTCAGGAGGCGGGGCGGGTCCGGGGAGTTGTGAGGAGATGGCGGTGTGCGGGCGGTATGGTGGGTAGGCGCAGGAGGTAGCGGGAAGCTTGCGTGATTGTTATTTGTGTGCGCGCGCGCGTGTTTGTTTGTTTGTTTGTTTGTTTGTTTGTTTCCAGGCGAGGCTGTGCCTTCTCCGTCTCCCCCAAGTTTAGTTCGCATTTTCACTGCTCCTTTGGGGAATATCTTGGCTCCCTTCCTTTCCTTCTGATCCCCACCGTGTGTGGGGAAACCCCCTCCCGGCCCGCTCTCCGCGAGGCCCAGCCGCACGCCAGGTCCTTTTCATCCAAGAAGAGAATTTCAGCTGCCGTTTTAACGACTTATATTCAACCCTCGAGCCCACCACCTGGCTCAAACACCACACGCTTCCCCATCCGTGCCTTAGCTTCCTCATCACACAACTTTTCACCCGTGGATCTCAAAGTGCTGTACGTGGGAAAGTCACCGTTTCCCGATGTCCCAGGTGGGGAAATAACATGTCTTGCATGAGGCAGCAGTGCAGGGGAACCTCTCTTCACGACCCGAATGTGTTTCCAACTTTGTCACACTGTCGAGTCCCTAGGCGGCTAAGTAAATGTACGTTATGTGGTAATGCAAACACCTTAGACCATGAACTTGAATACTTGCTCTAAAAGCTCCTGGATAACTAGCCTGGTTTGACAATTGGAAATAACACCAATCATTTTCCTGTTACTTTCAGCACAGACTTGGCTTTCCAAGTGCATGTATTTTGTCAGGATTTATTTGTAAATCTCCATTTCTTTAACTTTTGTTTCTCTTCTACTATTCTAGTCATATAGACATTTCATCCACAAAACATCTAATTCTAGCCAGTTACTTCCTGTTGAAGGCATTTTTCCATGTTACTCTGTTTTCATTTCAATTAGTGGGAGTTTTTCCTCTTAAATCTTTCTTGAGTAAAATTAATATTATGTTATTCCCTTCATTATTTTAGAAAAAGAATTCTTTAATAAAAATATGCATTTGAGCATTCTAGTCAATTAGCTTTATAGTAAGATTTTTTCATAGTCTAGGACACCAACAGATTATGTTTATCTCAAGCTCTTGCAATACAGATTTTCATGACACCAGAATCAAATGCAGCTTTCAGTCCCATGCATTTACTGAAAACAACACAAGGTACATATAACAGATGTCTGCAGAGGGATTCATGCAGCCTGAAACTGGCATTAAATATACAGCCAATGAAACCTGCCCTTCCATAAAAAGTTTTTTGTTTGGTTGGTTTTTTTTGCTTGTTTTAGTTTGTTTGTTTGTTTGTTTTAAGAAAAAGGAAAACAGAAAAAGGCTTCTGTCCCTAATTGGGACTGTTGGTGAATATATTTACCATCAGATAAACCAAATGTTACTTCCACAAAAATCACAAGCAGTCTTTTTCCCTTCTATTTGCTTCCTAAACAGCCAGAGCACCTTGGAACATGAATAGACATGGTTTCTCAGGAGTCCCTAAAATGGGAGACTGGAAAATTCCCAACTTAATCATCTTAGAAGTACAAAACATACTCTTCTTTCTGCTGCATAGCTCTTCCGTGTTGCTGTCCCAGCCCTTTTCATGGGAAAGGTGGTTACAGAAAAAGTTTATAACAATGCTTAGTCTCCTTCTGGAAATAATATGGAAAAGAAATGAATAGTCTTCCTTTTGAAAAACAAACCCCCCCCCCCCCCAAAATTTGCATTTCTACATTGCTTCCCCTTGAAATCCACTGATTGTTTTGAATGTTGATATACATTTAATCAAACTGCTAGCAAGACTTTTTGCAGTTCCATAAAGTTACAGATATATTGAGGCTAAAAATAAGATTACAACTGTAAGACTCCTCCCTGCATTCATGAGGGACTGTAGTGACAGGACAACGGGTTCAAACTTAAACAGGGGAAGTTTAGATTGGATATGAGGAAGAAAATCTTTACTGTAAGGGTGGTGAAGCACAAGAATAGGTTGCCCAGGGAAGCTGAGACTGCTCCATCCCTGGCTGTGTTCAAGGCCGGGTTGGACATAGTCTTGGATGGCATAGTTTATTGGGAGGTGTCCCTTCCCCTGGCAGGGGGGTTGGAACTAGGTGATCTTAAGGTCCTTTCCAACCCTAACTGCTCTATGATTAACCAAAGCATGCAAGAAGATAAGTTTGAAAAATACTGAATGTACATTATGACTGAAAAAAACTCGTTTCTAGCTTTTAAACGTTAATTGTTTGGATTATCAGCAGACAGGCATTTTATACATATTTGGCCTCTGTTGTTGCAAAAGTTCATTTAAAAGTAGAAGCATTTTTGTGATACAAATTAGGAATATATTAATTTTCTTTTTACTGCAAATTTATTACATGTTTAAACATGAATGTACAAAATATACATAATTGTGGTGTCTCTACTTTCTTCTACTCTATATATACCCTTTTTCTGTTATTAAGGTGAAATTCTGGACCTCTTGAGATCAATGCTATGTGGGGTATTAACCTCAACAAAACTGAAGTTTTAATCTGTGCTCTTATTCACAATTCAGAAATCAGAATAAGAGAGTATTTGGTTAGTGAAAGTGAACAGGCTGGTTTGAGCCACATATTCCAAAACTACTGCTAGTAAAAGGGAAAAGGGAAAACAGAAATCAGGGAGAAACTTCAAAGTATACTGACATTCGCTCTATCGGGAAGTTGCAGATCATGGTTCCTGTAATGGACAGGAGAACCCAAAACCATAGTCATGAGTGTGCAATGCAAGGAGGATAGAAACAGCTGCATGGCACACCCACACAGCCAGTATTTCCTTTTGATTGTTCTGGAACTGACTACCATCTCTACTACGAGGGAATGTCTGAGAGAAAGTTCCAAGACAAAAACTATTCATTGTCATATTTCGCTAACCTGCATAAGGGGTGCAAGTGAAATTTTACACACTCAGCATCTGATTTTGCCAGGAATAGGAAACAGTGTGGTATCACCTTTTCCTCTACCCTTACTCTGCCTAGTTTTTCCACTCAGCTTCAACACACATAATTCCTTTGGCTTCTACTGGCCGCCTGGATATCTCCATGCAGTAGGACTGACTGGAGCTGGGCATTCTTCACATCTGTAGTCACTAGGACCCATGACATCCCTCTGCCAGCTGTTGTGTGCATTGCAGATGTGCGCGAGTACTCTGACACCAGCTCCGTTCTCTTCCTCGGCAGGCACACAAACGGCGGTGGCAGGGCCTTTCCAAGCTTTTCCCAAGGCGGGCGACTCCCACACAGTTGCCCCGCCGGCTGGGGATGGCGCTGTCCGTGGTGCTGATCTCGGTAGGCGGGATCCGTGAGGGCAGGGGTATCCGCCAGGAGAGGAAAGGTATAACTTATTACACCGATGGTTACAGCGGGAAATAAACGACCTTTTAGCCATATAATAATTCTATGTGCTTCCAGTAAGATATTTTACAAGTGGAACATGATGTTTAATTGTTTCGCCTCAGCTCCCTGTGATGCGTTTTGTATCTTTCTTATGATGTCAGATACATCACTGCAAATTGTATTTAATTAGTATACACTGACACCAATACATCACTTCTCTAAATAAAATCAAATAAGTGGCTTTTTTATGTCTCACAATGTGTGCTTATAAGAAGATGTACTTGCTAGGATATTGTAAATATATTTACAATGTGTCTCATGTTCTGCTAAATGGAACAAGGCTTAAAGAAGTGATTTCTTAAACAAATGCTCTTGGAACAGCTAATTCCAGAGCACACAAGATGAGGGATTATTCTGTTAAATCCTAAGTAATACAGAGTAGCTGATTCAAGTAGTAATTATATAATATGAAACAGATGAGCAACAGTGACATTAGTCTCAACATCCTTGGGGACAAAAAGGTCTCAATCTGTTATGGGAACATAATGTCTGAAAATAATATAATATATTGCAAAACTAAGAAACCTATTTAAGAAAGAAAGTCATGAAAATTACCTGCTACCATTTCATAGCAACAAGGCAAACACTAAGGATCACAAAGACCTTTTACTATTGGATAAAAATAGGAAGTCAAGGAAAAAAGCATAGCAAACTCAAACACTATTTGAATTCAGTTCATTATTTCTCCTTCAGAAAATGGAAAATTTAATGGGAGATTTTTTTTACTATATCAGACAACACATAAGATGTGAATTAGTAAGACATTTTGAGGGACTAAGTTACATATTAAATTAGCAATAGAGTTGTTTTGGTTTTGTTTTTTTTTTTTTTCTTAAGTAACATTAAAAGTAGAAAGCCTTGGAAATAATCAGTAGGTCTACTGCATCATCAAGAAGCAAAGGAACAAATGAAGGTTAGGAAAATGTCACAGAAAAATAGTTATTGATTTCTTCACATCTCTCCTCAACACAGAAGAATCTGGGAAATGCAAGATGGGAGCATGTACAGGGTATTGTCACAGAAGGAAATATCTTTGTAACAGGGAGCAGGAAAATTGTTACACTGTACCTCCAAAAATTCTGATAATTTAAATATGTAGCTGACATGCTCTGAAGAGAAAAATGCAATTGCTCTTTAAAATCCTGTTCTGTGTTAAAGCATTATCCAGTACATAACCATTTTAAAAGCAAGTTCTATTATAAACTTGGTAACTACAAATACATATATTTCCTTTTGGTACTGATTGATAAACTACAGACAATGATTGAAATGAAAATGAAACAACTGTATATGTATGAAATTAAATATTCCATACATTAATTTGTCCTTCTGCAAGATAAATTACACCTTGATAATCATAGGAATTGTATTCCTTTTGGTAAACATTCATTCTGGGCACTGGAAGAAATAGGCAACCTATTGAAAAGACAATGCAACATAATTTTGATCATGCAGACAGCAACTGGGGCTGCAATACATTTATTCATGGAAATTTGATTCAGAATGTCTTCATATAATATTTCCTAACATAAGGCTGATAAAGAATAGACAAGATACAGACATTATTGAAATTAAATTCATCATCATTAGTATAGAAAGCAACAATTTCTAGATGTTCTAAAGCAGAAATAAATCTGGTTAGGACAGAAAGTGATGCAAGTACGTCCGTAAACAATACCAGCTGAAACTGCAGAAGGCACACAATTACCATAAACTGTATACTGGCTTATTTCGCTATGACATTTTTTGCCAAAAGATCTTGTTTTATGGTCTCCCCTGTAATCCAAAGTTCAAAACTCTTTTGAAACCAAGAAAAGAGGTTCTACCATTATTTCAATGGAAAAAAACTCAGGCTAAGAATTTCCATCACAACAAATATCTTATTCCAAATAAATGCAAAAAATATCTTACACGTTTAGTTCTAAATTTCAAGTTGCTGTAGTAAAATTATGTGTAATAATAGTCCCAGAAGTAAGGCACTAACTTTTGTATTCTTTCTAAAAATGTTTAGCACAAGCTTTAAAAATCAGTCATAAAATCTGTGTTAGCACATGGGAATAGTTCACTAAAAAAAAAAAATTCTTATTAATCTATAAACAATGAAAAAACTACTGTGTTTCAGACTGCCAACAATCTGACACCAGAATGCATTTTGAAGTCATTCAGTGGAGCACTCAGTTTCTTTCAGCAATGACATTGTGTTTACATGACATGGCTCTAGTTGTCCCCCACACTTGGATCTAAATAGCTTTTTTCAGCTTGCATTTCATGTACAATTATATGTGTACTGAAGACATTCATCTAGGTGATTTGAAGAACTTGTATCAAACACCAGCACTTGATATGACAACCTAAATAGATTTAAATGCAGCATATAAAGAGAAGCTGATTAAATCCCAATGCATTTTCTATCCATAGACATGATGAAAATCTGATACCGAACTCTCAAAATCAATTGATTTCCACTGTTGAATAAACTAAATACAGAACGAATCTATGTGGCAGCTGTCTTTGGCTCTATCTTATGATCAAAACCAATGTGAAGCAACACCTTGCTTACATGCAATGATAATTTTTCGACCTGTTCTCAATTTTTTCTTTACAGATAGGATAAAGTAGTGTCGTGGTTTAAGCCCCCCACCCACGCAGTTTTACTCACTCACTCACTCACTCCTCTCTTTCTTCCCCCAGTCCCGGGGGGATGGGGAGGAGAATCAAAAGAATTCAACTCGCACAGGTTGAGATAAGAACAGTTTAGTAACTAAGGTATAACACAAATCACTACTGCTACCACCAGTAATAATACACAAGAGAAATACAAAGAAAGAGAATACAACTGCTCACCAAGCCCCACCCAGCCAGTGCACCCCCTAACAGTGAACCCCCCAATACCAAAAACCTGACCATGCCGTGCACCCCCAGTCCACTACCACCACCACCCTTCTGGGTCTCTGCCCTCTGTCTTCACATCCTGGGCATGACATGCTGTGGTATGGAATAACCTCTTTGGTCAGTTTGGGTCAGGTGTCCTGTCTCTGCTTCCTTCCGGCTCCACTCCTCCCTGGCATAGCATGAGACTCAGAAAGTCCTTGGCCAGGCCAAAACATTGGTGTTATCAGCACAGCTCCAAGGCCCAAAAATCAAAAACACAGCACTGCACCAGCTACCAAGAAGGAGAAAAATGACTGCTGCTGCTGAACCCATGACAAGTAGATGATCAACCCCAAAGCTTGTTGTTAATATTGGGTTTTGGGGGTAAATTAAAATTTCAGTTGGCTAATGCTAATTATTACATTTAAAATTGTCAAGTCAAGATGACCTCTTTTTACACAGAAGTTGACAATGTTTCAAAATATAATACACAATACTGACTTTGCAAAAGCTCTCGAAGAGCTCAGCTGTCAAAAGGAATCATAAAAGAGCTTAGCCATAAGTCACTACTTAGAATCAACGTACAATAATGCCGGTTTATCAAATATGACATAATTTGCCAGTGATAATGTAAATATCCAGAACTGAAAGAAATAACATATTTAAACTTTTAAAAAAGTAACAGTATTAACTATCACAAGGCTGAGAAACTGAAAAAAACAGCACAGTACTATTAATCTAGCAGTGGAATGCAAATCGTGAATTAATTAGTTTCAGTGTATGACTCCATACTGTCTGATTTGACTAAGTACTGGAATAGATTGGTTAAGGACAGAATAGATGGCCCAAAGAGGCTGTGGATTCTTCATCCTCAGAGAGCCTTTAATCTCGGCTGGCCAAGAGATTAGAGCAACCTGAGCAACCTCATCCAACTTTGAAGTTTACCCCGTTTTGAACGAGAGGTTGAATTAGCCTCCAAAGATCCCTTCCAGCTTCAATCATTCTCTGATTTAGGTACTCATTTTTGTAGGCTGGTTCCCTACAGTATATATTCAGGGTACCAAATGAAGTAAAGTAATCCTACTTTAAGGACAGCAAATACTTCATTTTAAGTGATTCCAATAGTAATGGAAAATATGGGCAAAAGACTGCTACTCAATATAACTTTATAGTGTAAATTACTGTACACAAGAGTCTATAAAATAGGCAATCCTCACAGTAGGAAAAATAGATATTTTTCCCACATTTTTGCTCTGAAAGTGATAAATTAATAACAGAACAGTTTAACACTCCTTAAGGGATGAAAGTAGATTTGCGGGGTACCTACATTGTTTTTTGGTGAGAGCTAACAGGTGTGTAATAAATGTTGATGATGGAATGGCTTTGTAGACTAAGTATCAAATCTGTATTCTCTCTCAAGTGCTTTCATATATATATTTATACAGATAGATATGAGCAAACCCATTTATATCAAGCTTTTCAGATACGACTGTTAAATTAGTATTATTACCAGAGTTCCTACTTCGATACTTAGGGTCCACTGCAAATAAGCGTGCTAGGCTAGCTGCTCTGAATTTGAAAAGACAGAATCAAGCCCAGGGGTGTTTTAAGCTGAGTATCCAGTCATCAGTGAATCCTTCGCAATTTTTTGCAGCCTATCTTTAAATGGAAATAACATACCAGCCTTTTCATAGGTCGCTGTTTATTTTTATAGCTGCATTGATTCCTGTTAGTGTGATGAACACCAATCTATATTCAGTGCAGCATACAGAGCATCTGCATCAAACAAGTTGTGCCTCGTATGAGCCACCAAAGATAAAAAAGAAGGTAACAGTAGCACTTGAAAAACTTCCTGTACATCCTGCATACTGAAGGAGGTGTGCATCCGATCACAAAAGTTGTATACGGTCCACACATGTATAGCACAGGAAAGGCCTAAGGTCAAATGAAAGTTAATGGCAGGGGACCTGAACAGTACTGCCACCTAAGTTCTGTTATCAACTTCTGGGTCATCCTTTTTCAGCCAGACTGTGGTAATCATGGTTAGGATATCATGTATGATCCGCAAGAAGAGGCAGTATTCTTATTTATGATAGCAATAATTGCTGTTGATGTTTATTGTTATCTTGGCTGGTCAAAGAATTAAATCTGGAGCTGCAAGTACAAATTACTTTCCCCAGTGCTGAATCTAAGCCTCAGCACAAAACTCTGCTTTTAATGTAATTTCATTTTCATGATCTCTCCTAATTTTCTAGTCAGTAAGAAACGGGTTCTACAAGGTAATTTCATGTGAACTTGAGATGGCAGGGTCCTTGCTGAAAATAGCATGTACAGATGGAACTTCCTGTTTGTACTCTTTTGCCACAACTACACATCTTCCCGAAAAGCAGGCAGTTGGTGTGGCCTGATCTGTAGTCCTGTTCGGGTTCATTCAAAGCACGCAAAATAAACCTCACTCTATGCTCTGTTGCTCTCAGTTCTCCCAATGCCAAATGTATTTGAATCATTAGAATGAACCCTCTTTGCATGTCATCTTTCACAATGCCAGTTCTTTCTCAAAGGCAAGCCAGATGTCTCTAGCTGAGGCAATCTTCAAGTAGATATGTGGCAACATCAATGTTAATTTTCAAGCTGTTGTTAATTGTATTGCCCAGCAAATTACATCTTTCTTCTGTATTCTTCTGTCTTGAGAGAGATGAGTAACTAACAGAAGCAGCACCCCGCATCTGAATGCTTTAGCTACTGAGGGACACAGGACGTTTCTCCACAGGCTTGCGTAAGAAATATTAATATACCAACAGAATTTTAGGAACTATTTTTAGGTTCTGTTCTTGGTTTTATTAAGAATGTGAATTCATGATGAGAGATAAGGCCTGAGAATTAGCATTCTTAGTTCAAGAAATAAGTATGATTGCTTTATGCATAGAAGACCCCCATGTGAGAGTACAGAAAAAGGGAAAGTCAGCCTATAGCATGTGTTTTTAAAATTAAAGGGGTCTTAGATACCAGTGGGTCCTGTCCTACTCTCCTCTTCCGTAGGCACATTGTAAGAAACTAATTCGTGTATCTCATACTCACAGTTTAAATGTTAAGAGGCCGATGTAGAAGAATCATAAGAAAATTTGAAAAGTGCAAATCGTTTTAGGCATACCAATAGTTTATTCTGTAGGAGTGTGTACAGGAGGAAAACATTAAATACATCTATCCTTTCAGACCCATACTCAATATCAGTTTAAAGTACACTTGTCAGTAGGAAGAAAAAAACTATCAAAATAAAAGGTGAAAATGCAAAGCAGATTTAAGTCTCTAAGCAACATTTATTCTTGACAAGTAATTGAACAATTAATTGAAACACAAGTGAAATCCAGTACACAGATATAGATGTCAACAAAACCTACATTTTATAAAAATCAATTATACAAATCCATGTGTTTTATTAATAAAGATAAATAATAAGGGATTCCTGATATTCAGTAGAGCTCCCTGATACTTTCATTTAGAAATAATTATAAGAATTATTTATTGTAGCCTGTCTCAGGGACATCTAGTTTTCAAATGAACAATAAACCACAAACAGAAGAGGCTTCTTGAATTGTCTGCTCGTGGTTCAAGTAAATGATTGCAAGGTTCAAATTACCCATGAGACAGTGATACCATTGCAATACTCCAGATGTAAATAAAGCAGCACCACTGAATTTCCTCTCCTTTCACAGAAGATGAGAATTGTCCCTCCAAACATACTAGCTAAGGTCAGATTGCTTCTAATACAATGAACGTACATAGTATTGGGATAGCAAGTATTAGAAATACTTGCTGGACTACCAGTTTTGCTCCTATGCAGTGTTTGAGAAGTATATGAGTGTGCAAGAGTGCCTCTATATGTGCCAGAAATCAGTATTCAGATCCAGATTTGTCTGGAAATAAATATCATAGGCAGATGGTTAGGTTGAGTTGCTCAGTTGAACAGGTTCTCCAAGTTTGATGTCACCTGACTTCATCTGCATGAGATTATGTCTTTTTCTTTCCCTGAAGGTAATCTGATCATAGGCCATGACTCTAATTCCTGACTCTTTAGTTTTGATGTAGTTACACTGGAGAGGTACCGCCATGCAGAACTCTACAAAAGCACAAGAAGAAAGACAGAGGGACTTTGTGTATCTTCTCCTAGGATTTTAATAAATTAGAAAAGTGGTGTGGCTACCCACAGAGATTATTATTATTTGGAGGAAGTGATAGACCAGTTAAAGGTTCAAATTTGGGATTTTGATAATCAAGATACAGAGAGTTCTCATATTAAAAAAGCTCAGAATGCTCCCCAAACAGGAAGTGAAAGCTAGCATTTTCAGTTGAAAAGGCTTCAAAGATGATGTGTGTAGGATGATCTCTGTGCCAATATCAGAAACAGGCCAGGAGGTAAGCATGCCAAGAGAGCACACCAGCAGCACACTTGGGGATTTGGCCTCACCTATTAGAGGCAGCAGGCCATGCCAGAGAGAATGCATTTTTATGCCTGCTGCAGGACTCCAGGATGCAAATAGTGTCTCACCAGGGGACTGGCTTTACTTGAAAGGTAGGACAGGTAGAATTGTGTAATTTTATGTCTAAAGGCTCTGCTCATACAGAAATCTGTCAATATCAGATTCAGTCTTCTGCGCAATGTTCCTCCAGGATCAGGACATACTCTTTTAGACAGTTGTTTCCAAGAATAAAACAGTACCTGCAGTTTAGAGAGCTGACATTCTCCCAAGACTTACGGAGAATGAACGTAGATATCCTCACGTCTACATCCCCTGAACAGTGCACAAAGAGAGCCCAAATGTGCTGAATTACCTAACATGGTAACAGCCAGCATTTAAAAAACAGATCATCTCACAAATGTACACAAAAGTGGAGGAGCTTCAAGTTACTATTTTTAATGACTCCTGTGTTTTTTGACCAGTGTTCATAATTACTCTGAATAGCACATCCCACTCATTGTGCTAAGCCTGACCATAAAACACATGCTGGAGGATTTGCCATCTAAAAGAATTTATAAACAAAATGGGGTAATATCGTACAGCTCAAAAGTTACTCAGCCACAGCAGTACAACTGCATAGCAGTATCACAACAGATGGTCTGACAGAGGAAAAAGAGATACTGTTCAGTCTTCTGACCAACCTGAGGCATACAGTGAGTTTCTTGTGCAAGTCTTCTATGTTCTCTGTGGGAATACAGCACATAGAGACTCTCACAATCACTTAAAAGCAGATAAGGGACAAAAACTATTGCACTATTCTTTCCACCCTTCTTAACTGGGGGTGACATGGGTTCCAGAAAAGACTTCACTTTGATCACTGTTTCCCTGTGTAGTGAGTTGGCCGTGACTGGATGCCAGGTGCCCACCAAAGCTGCTCTATCACCCCCCTCCTCAACAGTCAGGGCAGAGAAAATAAAATATAAAGCTCATGGGTAGAGATAAGGACAGGGAGATCACTCAGCAATTACCATCACAGGCAAAAAAGTCTTGGCTTGGGAAAATTAGTTTAATTCATTACCAATCAAATCAGAGAAGGATAATGAGAAATAAAATCTAAATCTTAAAACACCTTCCCTCTACCTCTCCTTTCTTCCCAGGCTTAACTTTACTCCTGAATTCTCTACCTCCAACCACACAACAGCACAGGGGAATGGGGAATGGGAGTTGTAATCAGTTCATCACCTTGTCTGTGCCGTTTCTTCCTCCTAAAGGGGAGGACCCCACACACTCTTCCCCTACTTCAGTGTGGGGTCCCTCTCACAGGAGACAGTTCTCCATGAATTTCTCCAGCATGGGTCCTTCCCATGGGCTGCAGTGAGCTCCTCCAGCATGAGCTCCCTTCCACGGGATGCAGTCCTTCAGGTACAGACTGCTCCAGTGTGGGTCCCCCCATGGAGTCACAGCTTCTGCCAGCAAACCTGCTCTAGCATGGGCTCCTCTCTGAATGGGTCCACAGGTACTGCCAGAAGCCTGCTCCAGCGTGGGCTTCCCACACCATCACAGCCTCTTTCAGCTGCATCCCCCTGCTCTGTCATAGGGTCCTCCCCAGTCTGCAGGTGGATATCTGCTCCACCGTGGACCTCCATGTGCTGCAGGGGACAGCCTGCCTCACCATGGTCTGCACCATGGGCTGCAGGGGAATCTCTGCTCCAGTACATGGCCTGCCTCTCCTTCTACACTGGCCTTGGCGCCTTCAGAGCTGTTTCAGATATTCTCACACCCCTCTCTGGCTGCTGCTGGTCTTGCACAGGTTTTTTCTACGTTCTTAAACATGTTATCCCAGAGGTGCTACCATCATCACTGATGGGCTCAGCCTTGGGCAGCAGCAAGTCTGTCTTGGAGCCAGTTGGCATTGGCTGTACTGGGCATAGGAAAGCTTCTAGAAGCTTCTGACAGAAGCTGCTCCCGTGCCTGCCCCCTCCTCCCTTTGCCATGCAAACCCAGTATACCTGTGCCTTCTCCATGAGACCAAAACCCAGCTGTATATAGCTGCTACTTCAGTTCAGGCCACTTACTCCCATATTAGAACAAGCTGTAATCTTGGGATTGGCATTTCTGTTTCTCCATCTTTCCACCTGACATTGATCTTGCTAGCCTGCACATCATGTCATGGATCTTGGAGAAAAGCTACTATTTAGGTGAGACAGAAGCAATATAACCAGAGTGATATGTTACAATGCCAATGACATGCTTTTAGCTATCATAATCATGTTCATCCATCAGAAATTTTCACATCAAAAACTTACTTATTTGTAAGTAATTTGTATTTTACTTAGACAAAATTTACTTTGTCTAAGCATCCCTAGAGATTCCTCCTCCCTATTTTTACTTGGGCTCATGGTCGCAAACAGCATGTTACAATACAGAGTAAAAAAGGATGCATTACAGCTTTTTTCATCACGTATCTCAGTCTTGCTGCTTCTCTGCAAGAACTAATGAACTAAAGGAACTAATGCAGTCTGCAAGACACAAAACAGTGCTGTTCATAGAAACCTGTACTTTTCTCAGCAAGGACACCCAGTACTCTAAAGGGCATTTTACCCAAGTAAGAATTAAAGGACTGTATTCTTCTTGTTTAGGCATATATTCCATTTCGAAATGGCTCTTGATGATAGGGCAGGAAATAACAGGACACTTAAAAACAGTGGGGTTATCTGACATCTTCCGTTCTCGTTAGTAGAGAGCGCGCTCTGCTTTTGGCCATCCGGGAGAGGCTCCCGCGGGGCGGGGCTAGGCCGGGGTTGCCGTTGCCTGCCCCAGGTACACGTAGCCGCCTGGGACCTCCCGGAGCCGCCGCCCCCCGCCGCGCCGGCAGGCCCCGCCTCGGCCTGCCCGGGCACGCCGTTTCCGCGGCAGGAGCTTGGGCGGCCGCGCTCCGCCCCCGGGCCCGCTCGGCAGGCAGCCGGCCGGGAACTTACCAGTGCCGCTGTGGCTGACGCGCCGGCGGGATGGGGCTGCAGCCAGAGCCGCTGTTCCAGGCCTGGAGCTACTTCAGGCGGAGGAAGTTCCGGCAGTGTTCGGAGCTCTGCTCGCAGCTGCTGGAGGGGCCTCCTGGCGAGCAGGTAGTGGGAGCCGGGCTGGGAGGCCATAGGGAAGGGAGGCGGCGGTGTCGGTCGGTAGCGGGCCGCGGCCCCTCTTCTCAGCGTCCCGACAGGGCGAGCATCCCGGCGCTTCTTCTCTTAACTGTTGCGGCCTCCGAGAGGCCCGGTGTGACCCGGAGTTAGAGAGCAGGGCCGGGCCGCGCCATGCCTGGCCAGGAGGAGGAGGAAGAGGGGAAAGCCCCGGCAGCGCCTTCTCACCCAGCCCTCTACGGCTGCTCCGTAGCCGGCAGCTGCCGCTCAGGGATGCCTGTTGTTCCTCATACACTCCCTGGTAGTACCTCCCGTCCCAGCTACTTAGAGGAGGGGAGTAGTGCAGTAGGCACCTTGTGCTGCTGGGGATGAAGTGGTGGCAGTAGTGGGGTCCCAGGACTCCCCACAAGAAGAATTTTAACTCACTCAAGATTTTGCATAGTTAAAGTAAGAAAAGCCAAGACAAATCAGATATGCTTGAGGATGTTACTGTTGATATTACATAGATGTTCAGATATCACAGTTGCTGTATGGACTAAACCTCATAAGGTTAAGAGACGCTCATTTTAGCTCAGTTTATGTATGAGTATTACCAGGGGCCAAAAGGCGTTTCCATTCCTCTTTCTCTGCTTTCTCCAGCTGCAGTCTCTGGAAATGTTGGGCATGTGTTGTTCAATACCTACGTATTTTCTCACCTTTCTGCAAGAAGGAAGGATTTGAGAATGTTGTTTATGATTAATATTTGTATGCATGTAATGTGTAGGATCCTATAGCTACGTATTTCAAGTTCTTTTCATCACGAAGGAAATTCTAAAGCTGCATAGTCACACAATTAGAATCATAGAATCATAGAATAGTTAGGGTTGGAAAGGACCTTAAGATCATCTAGTTCCAACCCCACTGCCATGAGCAGGGACACCTCACAGTAAACCATGCCATCCAAGGCTATGTCCAACCCAGCCTTGAACACCGCCAGCGATGCAGCATTCACAGCTTCCCTGGGCAACCCATTCCAGTGCCTCACCACCCTTATAGTAAAGAATTTCTTCCTCATATCCAATCTAAACTTCCCCTGTTTAAGTTTGAACCCATTACCCCTTGTCCTCTCACTACAGTCCCTAATGAGGAGTCCCACCGCAGCACCCCTATAGGCCCCCTGCAGATACTGGAAGGCTGCTCTGAGGTCTCCACGCAGCCTTCTCTTCTGCAGGCTGAGCAGCCCCAACTTTCTTATCCTATCTTCATACAGGAGGTGCTCCAGTCCCCTGATCATCTTCGTGGCCCTCCTTTGTTTAAACATAAAGCACAGTAATTGTTTAAACTGGTTTAGGATAGATATTTAAAACATTCTTTTGGTTATTTTTTTATTTTTTTTTTTAAGCATGATGTTATATACTGTAAGGCACCAACAAGGAGCAACCAGCAGAAAGAATTTTGGCAGAGAAGACATTCTAAGAAAACTGGCCCTGAGCACTAGATGTGATTGAGTATTCGTTCTGTGAAAGTCCTGTATCATTTATGTGTATTGACATTATTGGGTCTTGATATGTGTGATCTTTGCATATAGAAGTATGGCACTTGATTCATGATAGAAACTCTTGAAACAGTATAGAAAATAACAGTAAATAAGAGTCATAAAGGTAATAATGATTCTGTTGCTATTAATTTATATTTTTTGTTAGTAAGATGTTTTCCACTCTTAAGTTCTCAACATGGAAATATAAAAACAACTGCATTTCTCCTGTATGCTGAAGCCTAAGTATAAAATTGTCTTGTTATATTTGGCAACTCCAAACTTTTGGTAGGCTGTTTCTGGTAACACAGAGGAACTTGTTTAAGATATCTGCAATGGACAGAAGTGGGGTAAAGAAGAGAGTGTGTAAGGCTGGGAAAAATCTTTAGGAGGAAAGTAACGGAACAGTAATGAGATGCTGTAGATCTCATTTGGGTTTGTTTCTTTCTTCCAAATGTTGATCACACATGCTGCAAACATTTAAGTATATAAATTTAGTTGTTTTCTTAGATTAAACCATACATTCTCCTTAGAGAAGCAGGACATTACATACCAACAATTTGGGAGTTTTTCCAAATACTGTATGAAGTTAGGATAAGCAGTTCATCACTTAATTTTATCTTTGAAATGATAATACCAGCCTATAAGCTTTATTTTCTACAAGTATGAAGGAGTAAAAATATTTAAGACAATTATGCTTTGAGAAACAGTGGGGGATGGGAATATGAATGGTGTCTATACAAATCTCCAGCTCTTAGAAGAGGCCCTATATGAAATTTCTGAATTTTAAGGTCAAGCTTTGTACAGTGTTCTGAATGACTCCCATGTTGTGGTTGCCTGCAAAGGACTGGACTTTATAACTTCAGTGTGTTCATTCCAGAACTATATTCCTGTTCACAGTTTTATGTGAAAAAGGATATTCTTCAGCAGCAGCGTATTTCAAACTTACCTGAAAGTTTAGATGGAGGAGAAATATCATTACTTTCTGTAGAGGCAAATTTGAAATATGGTTAGTTTTGCTCTTGCAGCATATAATGTTCTTGACGGATCCTTATTAACAGCTCCTTTTAAGCAGGAATTAATTTAGTCACAGAAATTTAGTGACTTCCAAAATACATAAAAATATATTGACTTTATCTTGGAAAATATCAGTTTTCCTCTTTCACATTTTAAAAGTGCAGTGTTTCAGTCTTCCTGTAAGAGGACATTTCATAGATAAATGTTTGAGTAAAGCACAACTGGAAGGTGTATGCACAGCAAGCGGATTTTATTCTATATAAAGTATTTCATATAAGCGGATTAACAGGTTAGAGCTTTTTAAAAGATAAACAGAGAGGTGGTTATCAAGTGGCAATTCAGCATGTTTCTTCAGAAGGATCATGAAGTATACTGTACTTCATGTTGAACAATGTAATGCCTACACAGCTTTTTTCCACTATTCCTGTTAGTTCAAGGAGCACAGCTTCTAACAGAAAATATAGTGGTCTTTATGCCACCTGTTTATTTTGGTACAGCAGCTTGGAGAAACTAGGATATCAGTTAAATAACTTCTGAGAGTGCAACTTGAACAAAACTCAAACGACTGAACATGCAAAATCTTACACTTTGAAATACCTTCAGGTAAAACATTTTCTAATTATCTATTTAAAACATAGCTTTAACATTCATGACAGATTTAGCATGGAATGGCATTTCTCTTCTTCAGCCAAGTGTGCTCATGATATTTTATATTTCATACTTTTTATTGTACTCAACACAAAATCTTAATATTTACTGGTTATCAGTCCATGGAAGCCTGTATTTTATTATTCTGTTTCTCATTTGTAAAGGCTTGCGGGTCTTTTCCCTACCTATGTTGTTATGCTTTCAGCTTATTGCTTTCTACACTTGCTGCTTTCAGGTCTCAGTCTGTCACATTTGCCCAGGTGGGCTTCAGGCACAGAGTAAAGGAAATAGCAATGTACCTCTAGAATGTTTCATGTGTAGTTGAAACCTTACAAAACATTTTGAAAACTCAAAGGCTGAACACTAAGGTAATTAGAACTCAGATAAACGACAGGCATTATTTAATTCTCCAGGCCTGTGTAGCCTAATACTATTTTACATTATTCTATATTTATTCTAATGATAGAGTATCAGTTAAGTTGCTGTAGTTGCAAATGCTAGAACAGTGAGCTAAGATTACTTTTTTTTTAAGTTAATTAAGAATCTAGGATCATTCTCAGGCAGATTGACTGTTGATTGCTGAAGTCTGTGATACTTCTGAAGGTGGCATGTTAATGAAATCAGTAGTTCTTAGATTTTTGATCAAACTTTATTTCTGTCTTTAGCCACCTGCCAGAAAATAGTGCTGTCTTCCATCTGTGTGAATTATATTACTAGCATTTTGATATAAGCTGGAGAAATATCTAAAATTAAGTATGAATCATTTTTGGTGCTTAACACAATACATGTGGGGTTTTATGCTTAAAAACCACATAGCAATTCTAAAATATTTTGTGGTCAAACTCTTTATTGGAGCACTTCTGCAAATCACGCCCAAGATATGTCATGGTAGGCACCAAGAAAGCAAACAGACAAATACAACACTCATGTCAAGTTTGGATTTAGTGAGCTGCTGCACAGCACAAGGGAATACTCAACTGCTGTAATCGCTGTGCCATCTGTTCCCATCCTCTTGTCCTATATTCTGCTAAGCGTGTGCCTCCCAACCTCTGCAGCTGCGGAGAGAAGGATCTTGTAAGAACAGTAGCCATGGTCACAGTTTTGAAAAGCATGCATTAGGATATGATAAAAACCAAGCTACAGGAGATGGTGTCTTTTAAAGATATGCTCAGGAATGGGTAAGCTGTGACAAAGATAAGAAATCTTTCATGTTCAGGCAACTAACCTTCTCCCTTCTATGATATGCAATGTAACAATTAGTAAGTAAAGGAAGAGAGTAACTGCATAGTTGGACCTTGCTTGTTTGAAATCCTGTCCATTTTTTGCAGCTGTCAGCTGGTTTGCTAAATGGTAGGACTGCTCCTGTTCCACTGCATCCTCAATGCCATGTCGAAACTATGGGCAGCTGAAATCAGCTTTCTACAGTACCCTTGGAAATAGGCATTTTTGCCAGTCACACTTATAAATGTAATAAATTTTCTTGACTTGTACATCTTGATATGTCTCTTAATTTACTACTCGTGCTTACAGCTTAGTATTCAGAATCTTTTTAATCACACGTATAATAATTTTAAATAAGTTTGCCTTTAAGAACATTGTAAAAGATGATTTAATAGTCTCAAAAAAAAGTTAAGTAATGATACAGTCCCTGGTTACATGTCCATATATTTAGAAGCTTTCTTAATCAGTGTAGAACTCTCTTTGAACTCTGTTACCAGATGTGGTAAGCACTAGGAGGTTTTTAAGGTATGGTGTTGACCTTTGACTCAACTGGGCATGAATCAGGAATATTCTTACATAGTAGTTTCAAATGCTATGTTGTTATAAACTTGAATTCTTAAAGAACAGAGTAATGGAATCAAAACATTCTAAAATCAGTTGTTTTCCTGAAGAGTTCTTAATGAATAAAAGGTGCTGAATACTGATAGAAAAATAAGTAGCTGCTACTGAGTTAGATTTTATGGAAGACTTGGATATTTTTTTCTATAAAATGTTCTGTGCATTTCTTCGTGTAAGAACTGGGAATATGGATTTTATTGATGGCATTTACTTTTATGCTGACAGTCTTAGGATGGATAAAAGCTGTATTTTCTGTGAATAGCTTTTGGGCATACAAACACATAAAGCCCTGATGTTCTGTGTAATTATTTTCTGTTGTAAGCAGACAGATGTTGTCTTCTATGTTTGTAGTAATAGCATGACCTAGAGGAAACACAATCCAGGGCTGTTGCTGTTGATCATCCTGATTAGTAACCTAATCTGATTACTCTTCTCTGCGTTCCATATGTCAGATTCAAGGCAATAACCAGTACCAATGTCTGAGGCCTGCTGTAGTTTAACAATTAAAAAAAAATAAAATGCCTAATGTAATTAATAGACATACAGTGGATGTCCTGCCTTCAACTTGATTAATGGTCTGCAGTGAGGATTTGCTTTTGTTCATTGGTCCTTTCTTCTCCCATGGTGAATATTCAGCTACTATTACGTGCATACTGGTTTTTATGAGGTCTTAATAAACTTATCATGGATGTGTTTATGTATATGGAACTTGATCTGAAAAAAAATCTTTGAGTGAAATCAGTTACTGGTTCAAGAGATAATAGTTATTAAGTTTTTGCATAAAAATTAGTGATACATATAGTGAAGTCGTTGTTCCTGGGTAATGTTTTTTCTGTGTTTCTGCTGTTAATTTTTTGAAAAGCATTTTTAGAATATACTGGTTTTAATATTCTGCATGTATGAAATCATACTGACCTGAACTAGTTGTAGAATGAAGCTTTATTTGAGTATAAGGTGTGTAATCTTGTTTCATTCCCTCTTCTAGGCTATAAGCATCAGAAGACTTTATTTTCTAAATGTTTTTGGTCTTCAAATAAACTGACTTTACACATTAACTTTAATTTTGAAATGCCCTTGGTGGATTTAGAAATCTGTGTTAAATCCTTCCTTTATTGCTTTTACAATCTTATTAATTTCAAAGGAGCTTTATATGTGTAAATGAGGAAAAAATTTGACCTTTTGTTTTGAGACACAAGCTTACAGGGTCCCTCTACTTGTTAATCCTCTCAAAAAAAATCTTTATTTGGATCCTAGTTCCAGTGGATTACTTGCATGAATAGAAACTGCTAGATCCATCCATGTTAAGATATGTTTTAATGTTATTTTTTTATTGCTCTAGACTTGTGTTTAATGGGGAGGTTCTATCACTTGCTTGGGGGGTTGTGTTATTTCTGGTCAAAAACTGCAACAGTATATTAAGATATATGAACAATCACCTACCATTATAACAGCAATGTTTTAAGTAAGTATTACTAGTCAACTCTTACTTTTTTTTCTAAAGTGATGAGGGAAGTAATTTCTGTATTTTTTAGCAATATGAATGCTGCTAGATAAGTAAACTTATTTTCTTCTTTAATCATTTTTTGTACTAATGAACAGTGCCTAAGCTTGATACACATCTGAAACATCAAGGCGTTATATTCCTAACCTTGTCCTCATTAGTTACTGTTACACATACATTATGGAAGATCACCTACTGCTGTTAAACCATTTTCTAGTGCACCGTATGTGCACCGTATGTGCAGTAACCCTCGGACACGATAGAGCGAATAAAATGCAAGCTGAACTATCTCCATGTCCTTTGTTACTTAGAAAGCTAGAGCAGTTTATTTTTTAGAAGAGCAATTACTATAAATAAAACAACGTTACAAGAACCTGAAGTTCATTTAATCATACATCTAAAACATAAAGGCAGTTTCAGTGCCTTAATCAAGTCCAGGTGCATCACAGAGAGCTGAGATTAATCCCTCAATTAATGTTTAGTTCTGAAAAATACTAAATTTATAAGCTGTGTAATGCATTCTAACACTGGTGAGCAAGTTTGGGATTCCAAATAGAATCCTTAGAAGGCCAATGAAATTCCAGTACACTACAGAAGGAAGATGCAAGGGCATCCAGTCTTCCAGGTCCCTGCAGTCATGGAATTTACTCAGTAAGAGTGCTCAAATTGAAAGAAGGAGATCATGTCTCATACTACAAAGGAAAAGGGCAAGCTTGACCTTGCCAGTTCTGGTGAAATGTGAGCTAGCAGTGTGCCCTGGCTGCAAAGGAAGCTAACAGCAAGCTGAGCAGTGCTTCAGCTTGGAGAAGACATTGATGTGATCTAGTAGCAGCCTTCTAATGCATACAAGGAGATTATCAAGAAGATGGAGCTAGGCCCCTCACAGTGGTGCATGGAGAGACATCAAATATAAACTGAAATGAAGGAGGCTTTGGCTTGATGCAAGGAAAAATATTTCTCTGTAAGGCAGTGGAGCAGGTTGCACAGGGGCATTATGTGGTCACCATTCTTGGAAATTTTCAAGACCCAACTGGGCAAAGCTCTGAGCAACCTCAACTGACCTTATAGCTGACCTTGCTTTGAGCAGGGCTTTGGACTAGAGACTTCCTGAAGTCCCTTTCTAGTCTGTGTTACACTAAGGTTCTATATTTAGTCTAGTATAGCTGACTTTAACTGTAGTAGATTTACAGAATGGCCAGATGTGTAAGAAATTTTCCACTGTCTCTGGGAGCAAAAATGAGCTGACTATATGAAAGACTAATAGTGATTTAAAGAAAGTGTCATCCATCTCCCACCTTCTTTGTCTTTCCCCTCAAAGCTAAGTAATATGTTAGAGTGGAGAAATTCCTCCCTAGTGCCTGGAACTCAGCAGCAGAAGCTGTGAGGGGTAGTTTAAATGTTATATAAACATGAAAATTACGCAATAAATTATGATAAATCTACAATTCCTGTTATTATTCACTAACTTTTACCTCAAATTCTTGAGTGGATGTAAGTTCCTGCTTTTTGGCTTGTAGTAAAATTCATCTTTTGTTTATTGGACTGTGCAATAAACTGTTAGTTTGGTATTTATTCCACTTAACAGTATTGCTGTCCAGAATACAGTAAATGCATCATTTCTATTATAGAAGTAAAAAAAAAAATCAATTTCTGCAGAAATTCTCTTTTATATACTTCAGTGATATCAGTGTGGTAACTATCAGCGGTTAACAAAAATGCACAAAGATGGATGTTATTATGTAGGCATTCTAAAGCCCATGGTGTAATAGTGTGGTTAATGTTTGAGAGATTTGCTTCCAAGTTTTTTGTTTTGTTTTTTTATGTACGATTTTTCAGTTTAATTCTGTAATGTTCTGCAAGATTTGGCCAACATGATCTAGCAGAAGCAAAAAAGCAAAAGAGATCTGAAAAATGTACTTACTGCAAATCTGCTTTTATTGTGTGAAACACTGATTAGCTTGAAAAAGTATGTAAGTTGAGAGAGAAAATCTTTGTTCAAAGTGGTGGTCGCAGAGCATAATTCCATTTTTTGTCATTGTTTTTATTGTTTGACATTTCAATTCCTCAGTTCCTATTTAATCTCTTTTCAGGAGCCTGATTCTGAATACTCCGTGTTTCAGGTAAAATTCTTTTCATAAATGCAATTATTAGATACAATCGCAGCAAAGAATTTCTGATACACTGTGAATAATACTTGTTTTGTTGTTAAATCCTTAATGGCATAAATTTGTTTTTCATCATTTGTAAGGCAGTATATTTGACAAAGGTATTTTAAATAGGCAGCTTTTATAGTTGATAGAATTTTATTTCTCTCAAATATTTTCCATAGATTTATTCAGCAGTTCAGTAGCTTAGTGCCTTCTAAAAGCTAAATTGAATCTGCTTGAGCTGAATGACCTTCATCTGCTGATGAAATTAGGGATAAGACAACGTGTATTTCACAGACAGAACAATATTTAAGCTGTTAGGGCAGAACAATATTTAAGCTGTTAGGGCTCCCTTTCATGTTTCAGTTAATGCTATGTAATGGTGGGGTGCTACAAATGATCTTCCTGCTCCTACAGCTCATTCTCACTGCCTACCTTGTGTAGAATGTGGTAGTCTTGGAGCTGCGTGATGATGCTTTGTGTAAGTGATGGGAGACTAAGGGTAATTGATTAGCTTTCTCTCTGTCCACATTAGCACTAGATTACTGAGATGGGAAGAATAGTAATGTGCAGGTGGCATCTTCTGGCTCCAGCCTACAGTCAGAAGAGATTAAATGCAACATGAAATTGCATCTTTAAATACAGCTCAGTAACATGTTTTACAAGTTTCCAATTAAATTCCAGTGAAGTCATGCAAGTTGTTTGCATACACAATGAAAGAGTTGTGGTCAATGGCTCAATGTCCAACTGGAGACCAGTAACGAGTGGTGTCCCTCAGGGATCAGTGTTGGGACCGATCGTTGTCAACATCTTTGTCGGTGACATGGACAGTGGAATTGAGTGTGCCCTCAGCAAGTTTGCCGATGACACCAAGCTGTGTGGTTCGGTTGATACGTTGGAGGGAAGGAATGCCATCCAGAGGGACCTTGACACGCTTGTGAGGTGGGCTGATGCCAACCTGATGAAGTTTAACCATGCCAAGTGCAAGGTCCTACACCTGGGTAGGAGCAAAGCCAGGCACAGCTACAGGTTGGGCAGGGAAGAGATTGAGAGCAAGCCCTGTGGAGAAGGACTTGGGAGTGCTGGTTGATGGGAAAATGAACATGAGCCGGCTTCAGTGTGCGCTTGCAGCCCAGAAAGCCAACCGTATCCTGGGCTGCATCAAAAGGAGCATGACCAGCAGGTGGAGGGAGGTGATCCTGCCCCTCTACTCTGCTCTTGATGAGACCTCACTTGGAGTATTGTGTGCAGTTCTGGTGTCCTCAACATAAAAAGGACGTGGAACTGTTGGAACAAGTGCAGAGGAGGGCCACAAGGATGATCAGGAGACTGGAGCACCTCCTGTGTGAAGGCAGGCTGAGAAAATTGGGTCTGTTGAGCCTGGAGAAGAGAAGGCTGCATGGAGACCTCATAGCAGCGTTCCAGTATCTGCAAGGGGCCTATAGGGATGCTGGGGAGGGGCTCTTCATTAGGGACTGTAGTGATAGGACAAGGGGTAACGGGTTCAAATTTAAACAGGGGAAGTTTAGATAGGATATGAGGAAGAAGTTGTTTACTGTAAGGGTGGTGAGGCACTGGAATGGGTTGCCCAGGGAAGTTGTGAATGCTTCATCTCTGGCTGTGTTCAAGGCCAGGTTGGGCAGAGCCTTGAGTGACATAGTTTAGTGGGAGGTGTCCCTGCCCATAGGCAGGGGGTTTGGAACTAGATGATCTTAATGTCCTTCCCAACAGTAACTATTCTATGATTCTATAAAATGGTTTCAGTGAAGTACTGACAGATATCTTCTTAACTTTAAGGATTATGATTCACAAGGTAGCTGTGCTGTGGGGTTTTCACTGTGTACATAATAAAATGTATGGTAATTAAAAGGATTATTGGAGAATGAAACCTCTTACAAATGTGTGTTATTAGTTTTAGAAAATGCATTTTAAGTATTTTAGTTTTTAAGTTTATTTTTTAAATTTGGTTTCTGGTGTTTTAGGAGCAAGAGGAAGATATAAGATTCAGTTAAAAACCAGTTATCGGGAACTAAGTGAAAACCAGTTTTCTTTCTGGAGTTTAGACTTCTTAAGACGTACTGTATTATATTACATTTTTGTACTTACAGTAGTTAAGATACTCTTTCCCTCTTTAATCACTATCAATTATTGTAAAGTTCTGATTATGAGTTAAGCAAAGTAAATCTATTATTATGCAGTGCATATGCAGGTTGTCTGGAATGAGCTGTCCCTTTCTTGTTCCAACTGTTTGCCTATTTCATAAAACTGCAGGTTGTCTTAATAAATGCCAGACATGTTGCTTGTCACAAAACAAAATTATTGATCCTGCAAAGACAGAGCAGGTAATGTAAATGGAATCTGTGGCAACACTTTCAGTCTCCCAAAGTAAAGGTCACTTTTCTGTAGTTTAAGTAGCAAACTGGCCATTTTTCTCTATTGCTGTGTCAGTCAGAAGTCCTGTAACAAACATTGGTGCAGGTGATACTGTAATCTACAGGCTGATATTTAATTAAGGAATAATATGCAATATTTAAATTTTTGTTGGCTGTGAAGCCTCAGACTAGGATCTTAAGACTAGAAGAGCCTCCTAAGGAATCTATTTTTTATGACAGATACTTGTCCAATAATGTCAGTAATGTTCTTCTCAAAACACATTATCTCATGTTTGTGTTTGGAAAAATCATAGTAACATATTTATGTTTATATTAAGAGCTGGTCCCAGTTTTAGCAATTAGTATAAAGAAGTTATTGCTTTCAATTCCCAGGAAAAGATCATTACTATAGGTGGCTTTTCTTACCTCTCATTTGAAGAACAAATATTTGCATGTGTTTGGCCTTTTGTTCTATTAAGGTAGCATCAGTCTGATTCTTTTTTGAAATGTCTACTTAGCAAATATTAACCATGCTTTTTTCCCCAGACTGCTGTACCTCCCTGTCAGAAAGGAAACAAATATAATTGTTTTGGCAATTTGGAAAATTTATGATGATCTGTTCAAAATCAGAAGGAAGATCAGGGATTAATCTTAAGGCTCCCTTTATTATACCTTCTCCATAGGTACATTACAGGCATATTAAATGATCAAAGTGATTGGATCTGCACTTATTTTGATGGTATGGCTGCCACTGTTTTTTTCTTTTCCACATTGATTTGGTTTCTCTACAGTCTACACAAAGCTTGTCACATAGGCTAGAATTATGCTTGCCTTTCCAAACTGCTCATATAATCCTCCAAGACGTTTAATGTAGCAATTTGTCAGTTCAGTTCACTAACAAGTACTCCAATAATCTCACAATTAGAGATGCTTAATTTAGGCATTTGCACATTTTTTACACTTGATGCTTTGAAGGAAGGCGTTCTAGATTATCTTTCTAAAGACGATCACTTGCAGATAGCAATGTACTGTAACTGCTGGTTAAAAGATTTCCCTTCTTTCTCTACAGATGCCTAGAAAATGCAAAATAATGCCCTATAGTGGTTTACTTACCTCCCTCTCCCATCCCAATTTAAATAATGTGTCTGCAAGCAGTGGTATTTCAGCAGCACTGGTATCTGGGGACTTCTTCAAAAGCACAGTTTCTCAGAGGGTTGAACTGACTTAAATTAGTCATAACTTTTCATGAGGAATGAAATTCTGTCCTCCAGACTCAATGACTATAGCTTTTCCCTTCAAAAGAGTTGTCTAAAATCTTGATCCCCTTTCCACTGCATCAGGCAACTGCAAGATACATGCAACTGTTTAAGTCAGTACCCTATTCAAGCCTATTAAAACTTTGAAGGGAATAATAATAAAGAAATGGCAAAGCTGCTGATTAGATTATTTACTTTGTGTCCTGAAGATATTTTACATTTTATTTTATTCTTATTCAGGCTGCCTGGAGCCTGAAAACACGAGCTTTGACAGAAATGGTGTACGTGGATGAAATTGATATGGATCAAGAAGAAATCGCAGAGATGGTGCTAGATGAAAATGCCATTGCTCAAGTTGCACGTAAGAATGACTTTCACTTGCACACATTGAAGCAAGAACATCTCTATTGTCCAGGATTGGATTCTAGCATAAAATAGTACATATTGAGGTGACTTGATACTGCTTTTAGCTATTGCTACGAGAAGAGTTCTGTTGTTTAGATTGTCATGTAGCCATGAAACAGTGTTGAGATATACCACATGATCTTGATGTAGTGCTTAGTCTGGTCAGACAGGGCTTCAGACAAGTAGTGTTTTGTCAGCTTTTCCTCTACATGTCTCTACTGACTAGCTCTTTCCCATCAGTGCACTGCTTCTTTTACTTCTTTCTGGATTCTTTAGGCACTGTGGGAAACTAGAGAAAAATATATGCTCTTGATGTAGTGTGAATCTCATCCATATGCCTATACTGTTGTACAGTCTGGCCAAATCTGACATCACCTTTTGTATCATTTCCTACAAACATTTTTATTTTCTCTCTCCTGCCTTTCTCTACTTTTTCGTCAATTCTTTCCCAGAGCAATTCTTCAGCCCTGTCAGGACTTCTTGCATGCAGCTGTTTTCAGCTTCATCAGTTCCCTTCTAAGTGAGCTGTAACTAGTAGTCTTCTACTACTTTTGGCCTTATTTCTGGTGTTCTCTATTTCTCCAGTCCAGTGCACATCGGAATTTTTAGGCATCTTATTAGATGTAGCTCTTAGCTGCCTACAGTGTCAAAGGAATTCAAGGGAAGAACTGGATGTAGTCCGGAACTAATACTTGAAGTATTAAAAGCTTTTCTGATCTGGATAGAAGCAGGCAATTGCATATCTATCTGGTGACATTTTAAGAAATGTTCATTGCATACTTGGTCACGTAATACAGTCAAGCACTGTTCAAGTTGTTTTTATACGTTATAATAATCTAATTACATGTGTCCATCTTAAAGCATCATAATAATAAAATTTAGACTTCTATTTGATTTTATGTCCCCTGTGGTAGAGACCATCTGCCAAGAAAAGTCATTTGATGAATTTTATTGAGAAATAAGGCATTCTGGAAAAATACATTCATGCTATATTTAAGCAGAAAAAAAGGTGACTTTCTAGATAGTGTGTCACAGATTTTGAAGCCAAGGAAAATCATTATGATAGTGTGGCCTGTGCTTCTGAATCAATGAGATAAGACTTTGCTATTCGTGCTTCAAATCCCCTAGATGTGCCTGAGCCAGTATGCAGTTTTTCAGAAAGCATAAGAACTTTCCAGAGAGAGAGAACCCCCTGCAGTCTTCATTAAATTACTAAGTTTGCTAGCTTTTATCAGTGTATGCCATATGGGAATTATCAGTGGGAATTATCAACTGTATCTCCAGCTGTTGCTTCTTTGTGTACAGTTTAAGCCTGATACGAGGTCTTTATTTTCAGAGGTGTAATTCCAAAGTAGCTAAATCTGTCATTAAGTCATCCAGTAATCTTTTCTTTGGTAAACTAAAGCAATTTTCTCATTCTGAGGTATGTATTCTAATTTTTGAGTTAAATCTTGAAACTCTCTTAACTCTTTCCAGTTAATCTGCATGCTTTTTCAGTTTGTCACTAAACCAGACAGTGTGTCCACTGACACATAGAAAATACATTTTTCTTCCACAGTTTGATTTTACTTTCTTTATACACCTGAAGTGTTTTTCTGTAACATTTTTATATAAAAGATAAGCACAGATATCACTAGGGAAGGAGCAAAGAGAATGGATTTAGTCTTTGCAGTGATACCCAGTGACAGGACCAGAGATGGCAGGCACAAACTGAAACACAGGGGGCTCTGTATGAAAATCAGGAAGCATTGTTTTTTACTGTGAGGGTGACTGGACACTGGCACAGGTTGCCCAAGGAGGTTGTGGAGTCTCTGTCCTTAGAGATTTTCAGAAACCATCTAGACAGGGTCCAAGGTAGCTGGCTTTAGGTGGCCTGTTCGAGCCTGGCTGGATCAGATGACCTCCAGAGGTCTCTGCCAACATCAGCCATTCTGTAATTCTGTGATCACGTCTGCTTTTACACATGATCTAATAAGAAGAAGTGGTAGCTGACTGTGGTTTTTTTCTTTTGCTGTTAAAGTGTGTTATCCGTAGTTGTATAGGACTCGGGGTCTTTTACTGTGGCAAATCTAGGATATCCTCCACCACTATATTTATAGCTTACAAACATAAAAATGTGTAGTTATACCTCACATATTACAGCTGGTATTGTATGCACTTCACTTACTAAGCAGTTCAAATCCTTTTGCATCAGTTAAATATCCATTTAGATTTTTCATCTGTCCTTATCTTATTTTCCAGATTAAGCTATCTTAATAATGGTTTTGCTCTTAGTCTTGTGTTATTAAATAATTAGTGAATTGTAAAGGGTCCAGTGGAAACAACTACTTTTCTGTGGTTCTACTTCATACATATATATAATAAAATCTATTTCCATTAGTTTTTAAATGTTTATAATTTTGCTGTGTTATTTTTTTATCAGTCTTGTTTGTAATAAAAATGTCCTTATAGCATTATTTTACAGAAAATTCTGAGCATACTATGTTTGGACTCTTAACACCATCCAGTTTATCGCTAATGTAATCTTGTTAAAAGTGTGTCGTGGTTTAAGTCCCCAACCTCCCCATGCAGTTTACTCACTCACTCACTCACTCCCCTCTATTTCTTTCCCCAGTCCCGGGGGAATGGGAGGAGAATTAAAAGAATGCAACTTCCACAGGTTGAGATAAGAACAGTTTAGTAACTAAGGTATAACACAAATCACTACTGCTACCACCAGTAATAATACAAGAGAAATACAAAGAAAGAGAGTACAGCTGCTCACCAAGCCCGACCCAGCCAGTGCACCCCCCAGCAGCGAACACCCCAAAATCCTCCACCACACCCTTCCAGGTCTCTGCCCTCCGTTTTCACATCCTGGACATGGCGTGCTGTGGTATGGAATAACCTCTTTGGTCAGTTTGGGTCAGGTGTCCTGTCTCTGCTTCCTCCCGGCTTCCCCTCCTCCCTGGCATAGCATGAGGCTCAGAAAGTCCTCGGCCAGACAAAACACTACCAAGCAGTAACTGAAAACACTGGTGTTATCAGCGCTGTTCCCAGGCCCAAAATCAAAACCACGGCGCTGCACCAGCTACCAAGAAGGAGGAAAAAATGACTGCTGCTGCTGAACCCATGACAAAGTGTTACATTGACAACATATTTTTCAGAAGCACATGCTAATTGGCAGCTCATACTAATCACATCTATTTCATTGACAGAGAAGTTACAGGAGTCATCTCCACTCATCACTAACTGCTGAAATTACAGTCTCAAATTCTGGTGCTGTTAGTGGCCACATGCACATAGGCCTCTTGATGCCTATTCATAGTTGAGTTGGGTTTCTTAAAGGATTGAGTTGTCTGGGGTGAGATTGAGGGAACTAAATCCTGTAAGCATTCTCCCAGTGCACCAAAAGCATGAAACAATCATAATTATTAAAAACTGCGTCTGGAAAAGATTTCAAAGTTCTACCTTTTTTGTATTATTGTGATAGTTTAAAAAAATAGGCTCTGAAAGGAGAAAACTAGTTCAGCATCTGCTAGCCTGAAAAGTTGAAAGCCACTTTCTCTATTTCTTGGAAGAGTGCCATCATTACATTAGAAGCTCTGCTAGATGGGCTGGCCACCCTTTCTGTTGCATAAAAAATTGAAGATTCCCAGGACTGTAAAGAGCAAGTAAGCAACAGAGCTCCTAAGTGCAGCCAGCCAGAAAAGAGAGAATCCTGAGTTTTGCTCCTTTTTTTTAACATCACTTGCATGTTTAGTTGGTATTATGGATTAAAAAAGCTAAAAGGTATTTAGATTGAGTTAGAAGTTACCAATTTTGATCAGTCTACTGGTTTAAACAGTGATCTGGAAGTATCTCAGAGGTAATCAGGAGCTGGAGGGCAGGATTGGTAAAAAACTGAAGAAGGGCACACTCGGGCTTTATCTTGGTGAATTAAAGGAAAAAAAAACCCTATCTACTTATCACTTTAACTTCAGTTCTTTGAAACTAAAAGCAGTTCATACATATCTAGAAAGCAAGTAGATAAGTAACAGTGATATATCAAGAACTGTCTGATTCAACTGAAGTCTCATTTCTTTCTGTACATGGTAACAAGTAGTGAACAAACCCGAAGGTGTGGATGTCATATCTTTCTTTTAACCAAGTTTTTGGAACCATCTCTTAGACATTCACTCAGGAGGTTAGAAAAACTGACTATAATCGTGTGTCAGTGAAGGTGATGGAAAATCTACATGCAGGAACTATACTAATGCTTAATGATCCACTGTGAAAACATAAGTATGTGAAAAGGGGACCCTTCAGCTGTTCACCTGTGCTCAAGCCAATTCAACATTTTCATTGATGACCTTTGGATATGGATACATTTAAACTTTACTGTGCCCTAAATTGTGGGTGGGGTCCTATAGAGGTCTAATGACATGAGAGCTCGTTCTCCATCTGCCCTGTAGCTGAAGGCTTTGGTTTCCTTACTCAAGTCTGGCTGCTATTTTAGTCCCACATAGAAAATATACCATTTCAGATAAGCATGATCTCACTGTTTCAGTAACCTTTCTTATCTTAGTGCTGTCTGTTGCTCCTAAGATGATCTTGAGAATTGTTGTGGGTTAGCCCCAGTAGGCAGCTAAGCCCCACACAGCCATTAGCTCACTTCTTCCAAGTGGGATGGGGGAGAGAATGGGAAGGGTAAAAGTAAGAAAATAATGTTCACTGTGGCAGACTTTTCACCATAGTCTGATAATTTATCAGTAGTACTGTGCAACATTTTTTTGTCTTCTTTGTGTATGTTCTTTGTTCTGTGTTTGAACAAAGAGCTTTCCAGTTTTTTGTGGACAAAGGTGGTGTGTCTCGATGCAAAGTGAGAAATGCTCTTATTTTATAGGACCAGGAACATCTTTGAAACTCCCTGGAACTAGCCAAGGTGGAGGCCCCAGCCCAGCTGTTAGGTATGTAATTGTTCATATTTTTTCAGATGTGACCAGTTGAAATTGAGCAAATCCTAAATTTAACTTCTGGAAATTAAATGTTTCAGATATAAGTGTTTAAATTCTCTATTGATAAAAACCACACAATATAAGGACAATGTGCTTAACATTTTCAGGCCAGTCACTCAATCAGGAAGACCCATTACAGGATTTGTAAGACCCAGCACGCAAAGTGGACGGCCAGGTACTATGGAACAGGCTGTAAATACACCTCTCACAGCTCGTCCAATTACTAGTGCTTCTGGGAGATATATTAGGCTAGGAACGGTAAGTTGGTAGACTCTGCTTTCAGAATGATGGCTTTCTTGGTGAGAGTATTGGTACAGTGATATTGTAATTGATTTAAAAGCTGCATCTAAACTCAAGTTTGAAGGAGGTGAGCATTTTTAATTTTTTTTCTAACTTTTCATAGTATAGTTTGAAAATGTTACTTGTTTTCTGGTCTTCTTATATTGAAAATGTACATAAATTTACAAAAATATCACAGAAGTTCAAAATTCACAAGTTTTGTGAGACTTACTTTTATTCACTGAAGGCCATGAAAAGACTATGACATGATTTCCCTGTATGTTGAAACCTGCTCCAAGTTTTTCAGTTTACTACATAACAATTACTAATCTCTCAGTGTCTGTTACTTCAGAAGATAAGGAAAGTAAATTATACTAGTTTTATCCTGGTTTATTGGTAAAATTAATAATCTGCAATTGGCATGAATATGTAATACAGATCAACATCACATTAATGGCAAAACATGCTATATTCTCAGTATTGCAGGTATTAACTCATAGTCCTAAACCTTTCCTGAAGATTTTTTGTTATGTATCCCAACTACCTTCAGTCCATCCAACAGTTAGTCTAAGCTACATGTTTGGGCACATTATGGAAATAGTGGAGAGAGGGAAGAAAAAGGTCGCTCGAGAAGGTAGTTCATGCAACCTCTTTCGGGGACTGTGTGGGAGTAGGACAAAGTCCCGGCTTTCAGAAAAGATGAAATTCAGTAAGAAGAGTCTGTATTGCACAGTAGAGTACTGCATCTGTAAATGCTGTGTTTGATTTCATGGGGTTTTTTCTTTTTGTTTGTTTCTGATTTTTTTTTTTTGATACTACAAATATTTTGAAAATTTTGCAGAAAAGTGTAGGGGATCTTCCTACTTAAAAAATACTGTCTCCCCTTCAGGCTTCAATGATAACAAATCCAGATGGCCCTTTCATAAATCTGTCTCGACTGAACTTAGCAAAATATGCTCAAAAACCCAAACTGGCAAAGGTATGTAACTGTTTTAGTTAATGTTGTGATATCTTTTCCTTATTTTCTGGCATCATTCTAATGTAACTGTACATAGGGATACAGTGAACTATGGTGTAGATGTAAAGTTTAGAAAAAGAGTGCATTTACTTATCTTTTGACAGTGGTTACCAGACTTGAAATTGAAAATATGTCTGAAGAAAATATGTTGAAACTGTAACATAGAATCATAGAATGATAGACTAGTTAGGGTTGGAAAGGACCTTAAGGTCATCCAGTTCCAACCCCCCTGCCAGTGGGCAGGGACACCTCACACTAAACCATGCCACCCAAGGCTCTGTCCAACCTGGACTTGAGCACCACCAGCGATGGAGCATTCTCAACTTCCTTGGCCAACCCATTCCTGTGCTTCAGCACCTGCACAGTAAAGAATTTCTTCCTCATATCCAATCTAAACCTCTCCTGTTTAAGTTTGAACCTGTTACCCCTTGTCCTATCACTACAGTCCCTAACGAAGAGTCCCTCCCCAGTGTCCCTGTAGCCACCCTTCAGATACTGGAAGGCTGCTATGAGGTCTCCACGCAGCCTTCTCTTCTCCAGGCTGAACAGCCCCAACTTTCTTAGCCTGTCTTCATACGGGAGGTGCTCCAGTCCCCTGATCATCCTCGTGGCCCTCCTCTGGACTTGTTCCAACAGTTCCATGTCCTTCTTATGTGGAGGACACCAGAACTGCACACAATGCTCCAAGTGAAGTCTCACAAGAGCAGAGTAGAGGGGCAGGGTCATCTCCTTCAACATAGAAAGAACATGCATAGAATAAAATATTCCATTCGTAAATAACTTTGAACTGTGCAATATGAGTGATGAAAGGCAACTAAAAAAATTCCAGGATTAAAAAAATCCAGCAGAACTCTCCTTAGTATCTGGAAATGCAGTTCTGTGTGCAAATGGCAATCCTGGCCTAAAATGTTCAAATAGTTTGGATTTTTCCCTTTCATTTTATGGCATGAGTTAATACTTTTTACATAAAGAGACTTCATCTTTTTGATCAGAATTCTCCTTAATTTTCAGTTAAGATCTTATGGTTGACTGCCATTGAAACTGATACTCTCTGCCAATAGAACTGGTTTATCCAGGTTGTCTGCCCAATTTACTATTTTAAACTCTGAGTGGATGGGGCCTAAAAGTCATGTTATGAGTTATCACTCTGGCCTTTCAGTTGTATCTTTCCCCAGCACAACCAGTATGTTGTATTAGGTGATGATGATTTCTGTGCATATTTTGTTCACAAAAAACAGCTGTTGGGCTGAGGCAAGCAACCCAGTTTGCACGAGGTATCAAACGACTATCACTCTCAGGAGCTGTATTTGGTTAGCAACGTAGGGTTAAAGGAACCCAAATGTATTCAGTCTGTTTTGAGAAACGTAGTGGTGAACACTGTTAGAAGACCAGCTGTACCTAATAATCTGCTGGTGGAAATTAGCTCCTCCAGCTCAAAACTTTAGTCAATAATTTCTCATAAGCAATTAGCAGATTCTGTTGCTTTTTAAAACCTCATCTAGACTGATGTAGGGTATCACTTTTCAGTGTCATTTTCAAAGAAACTAAATTTTGTGTAATTGCACTGTGTTCTTGCATATCTGTACCTTGTGCTCTTTAAACTAGGCAGAAGTATAGATCTCAAATAAAGTGAGTTCTAGTCCGGCAAGGTAGTAAAAGACTTCCAAACTTTAGCAAAATTTGGGCAGTTATGAGTCAGTTTATCAGTTCTGAAAAAACAGCAGGCCTTTTGTTCAGTTATGACCTTGCCAAAGCACACATTATTCTAGATCTATCACAGCCAGTAAAGTAGGGAGAATGTAGGAAACCTGGGAAGGATTAAGAAACAGAAGACACATCCATAAAAAACTGGGCTTAGTTCTTCTGATTGCAGACAGCTAGCTTTTAATTGTGTTTGGTAAATCTATATACTATTTAAGTAGGTAGGTTAGCTTTCAGATGAAATATTTGTTCCCAGCAACTGCTCTCAGGAATAAGAAGCATATATTTTTAACAATTTTGGGGTTTAATTAGCATTTTCTGGACAATGGGATAGCTCTATCTTCTTTCAGTTTTATGTGAAAAGAAGGTTAAGCCAAAAAATGTAAAGCAACAGTCACAGCAACATCCGTAGGCAGCAAGTGTACTTGTCAGTATTATGAATTTAATACATTTTGACATTGATAGTTCACACAGAATGTAAGATCTAAGTTTAAATTAGGAGCTACATGGATTTAGAAGTTGAGGTTTTTTTGAACAAGACAGCATTAAGGCTAAAGCCAAACCAGGAGGTGAGACTGCAGACTGCACTCTGTATTAAGAATCATTGCTTAAAGTTTTAAAACTCTGAGCTGTCACCTCTCCCAGGTGCAAAAAGATGCTAAATCTTGCAACTATTAGATTCACATAATTAGCCTGTATATTCATGGTGGTGTATAATCCTTCCATGTGCTTCTTCCTTATATGTTTTCAAAGTATACTCATCACATCTTTTTACCGATTTTTTTTTTCCCTTTTTAAGTTAGATTATCTATCTTTCCATTGTATGACTTGGTTTTCCAAAGTTTTGAAGTACACAGGAATGTAGGTTCTTTCTGACTAGCATCAGCCATGTTAAGGACTGTTGCAGGAAACCCCATAGTAGATGTATGAGGTAACACACACTGCCAGAGAGAGCCTCTAGTAAATCTCAGTTAGCAACTGGTTTATAGTATAAACCGGGAAGTTTTATCTTTTTTTGTTTATGGATTTTTAATAGTTATCTTAATAACTTTAGATTTTTTTAATCCAATTAATGTTCAGTCAATTAAATCCTTTTGAAGGTCAAGGTATATAGGTAACAGTGATAAATCCCTTGTGCCAGCCGTGGAAGAAAGCATCTGTCACTTTAGTTTTACTCACTTTTACTGAATGCAACTTCCCTATTATTGAACTAGAAGAGGACATATTCCAATATTTATTTTCTATTCTTTTGTTATCTACCTATTCCAATTTCCCTATAAATGTGGTTTTATTTGTAGTTCTTTAATTTTTTTTCAATCATCTGTTCAGTCTTTTCTGACCAAAAGTAGAAAAAAAAAAAAGTAGGTTGTGATTTACTTTCTTCCCCAGACATGACAATTCATTAGTAATTCTCTGATTTCCTTAAGGTAAATCTTTTAAGAATTTTGTCTAAGAAAAGCTAGCAAGATCATTATGGGAGCCCTTGGATGACTGCTGTCTTGTTCTGTATTTCTTTCCTCATGGGGCAATATTTTCTTCTTTTCTCTTTTTTTCTTTTTCTTTTTTTTTTTTAATAACAAATAGTAAGAATTTAGAAAAACATTCTGTTCTTTTGAAACAATTAAGATTGGGATTTAGATGCAGAAAAAGATCAAGGTTCAACCGCTAGCAACCATAAGCACCTAACTATACATTGCAGAAAGTCTTTTATTAGATCACTTGTTGATTTTCCAGTTGCAAAGCCATGAAAATGGTACCAGGTTTTCAAATCTATATTCACTTTCAAATGATAGCTGCCTTTTTTTTAAAGTGACTCTAAGGACCAAAGAGAAGAGGCAGTTCCACTGGTCTCTGGCAACAAATTAAGAATTAAAATGCTTTCCTGTAATGACAATGTAGCAATCTATAGTTCTTGTCTATTCAAGTATTAATTAAATGTACAGGTCAGCAATTGTGTTTGTGAATGTGATTGCTTTCACAAATAATTAATTTCTGCTTAACATAATCGAGATTCTGCATGCCTCTAAAAGAATGTTACCAATTTTTATCTTCAAATATGACAATGTTTTAAATATTCTTCTGACAGGCATTGTTTGAATATATTTTTCACCATGAAAATGACATTAAAAATGTAAGTAATTCATGTGTTCCATTTTCTGTTTTTATGAAATATTATTCCATTATTTCAGTCAGTATTCTGTTGAACTAATGATCCAGGTAGTACATCACGTCTGAGTACAGAAGTGAAGCATTAAAAGTTGTGTAGCAGAGAGAAATACTTACATGGGTGATGGTCAGGAATGATAATCTGCAAGTACCAAGAGATGGATTGCTGTCTGTTTTGAGAAGCAAAACATTCTAACGCTTAAAACTAGGTCACTCATCTATCAACATAAGATCCTGGTATCTAATGACTTCGTGTTAACAGAATTTACTTGAGCCTGAGCAGCTGCTGGAATGCGTTATGTGTCCAATAGCTGAAGTGCCTAGAAACTAGTGCTCCTGAGACTTGAGAGTAAGCAGTAAGCTACAGAAAACTGTCTGTTAACAGAAGGTGGTGAAAATACCTGGCTGAATAGGTAGTGCTTGAATTGAAAATGATTTGACATTTGAAACTATTGAGGTGATTGTGCATTTGGGTGAATTGAAAGGAAAGAAAGGTATTTGGTGAAACTGCAGAAAAATTAAATATCAGTAGGACTTTGGACACTTGTTCTAGCAATTTAATTCCATAGTCCTGAAGTGTTTTGTGGCCTCAAGAGAAAGGTTATCTTGTCCATATGGTTGTAACATTTATTCTCTGAAAGTTTTCCTAAGCTTCTCTCTTACTCTGTCCAGAATTTTTCTTCAGTGGTTCTTAGTATTGCTTCTGCACTGAATTGGTAAGATCAAGTTTGGGTACCTATTGTTTAAACTTGCAGAGATAGGTAAAAGTTGCAAAACTTTTTTGACAGTTCAACCAGGGAAATAATTAATGAATAAGGTGTCAAAACTATTTAATTACTATGTTAGATATGCACCCACTTGAAATGGAATAAAAAATTCTGCTTGAAGTTTGAAAGAACTGTTTGTGTAAGTAATGCAAAGCTGATGAAACAGTTACTGAATTTTCTGCCAGATCACTAACTGGTGTGTGATTAGATTTGAAATTAAAATCTCCAATTCATCAATAACACACACAAAAATATTTTTCTGACCTAGATCAGAACCATTTCCAAATGCACTGCTATGTAAAACTCTTTAATCTAGAATCAAATTATTATAGTCGTACACTGTCAATTTGTCACATACCATTTGTTTAAGAGGATTGGATTGCAATGCACAACGAATCCAAAATGTGGGTGAAATAGTAAGTGCCAGTGTCAGAAATGTCATAAAGAAATAGTAATTAATATTTACATGTTCTGATAATGACTATAAAGGAATTGCCTGGGGTTTATGCCACCAATAATTAAAATTTATGCTGTTCGTTACTGAAAACTCTGTTCACTGAGAATAAAAGGGTTACTTGACAAGAAGCCACATATGCCTCTGACCTGCGCTTTAAGGACATCTAGCATCTCTAGGCTAGACAGATAATTTCATATAATGCAAGGATTTTTTCAGGTATGCCAGAAGAAAATTGTAAGATGTTTTACACTGTACTGCATGTATTTTGAAATCCTTGCTAAGAATCCCAAATCAGTGTCTTGCAGGAAAGGTTTTGCCTGTATCCCTAAGCAAAGAAGTGTCAGTTTAGTCCCCACTGTTTCTTGTATAAAGGGAGTGAGATCAAAATGTTTGGTTAATGATAGCATCTCGTATGAAAAAAAAGAATGTGTCACACTTCACAGTATGAAGTACCTTTATAATGTCATGTGTATCTCTGAAGAGGTGATTTTTTTTTAAAACTGTTCAGTCTGCTTTCTCTTGTTTGCTTTCATTCTTCTGTTCTTCTGTAATTTATACATCATACTTCAATATAATTCTAATTCTCCAAACTGTCCTCCCTTCCTTTTGAACCTCATCTGCATTAATTTTTATTAAACAACAGAAGAAAAAAAACAACTTCTTCTTAAATTTAGCCGCATCACTGTTTATTCGCCTCTCCTACCAATGGCATTTCACCAATTCAGTTTTTTCCTTCTCCCTGAAAAGGATTTAGCAGAGAAACAGCACATACGTTACCTGTGTAAAAGTTGATCAGGATCTTGCTTGGTCACTCTTTAGAACATTCACTGACATCTCTTCATCTTTGTATTACCTGCCAATGTGTGATGTGGCACATTCTTAAAAAAACCCACCAAAACCAAAACAAACAAAAACCCCACAAAAAGAAAAATCCACTTTTCTACATGAAATCATGAATGATCTCAAGTTGGAAGGGACCCATGACGATCATCTAGTCCAAATCCCTGCTCCTTGCAGGACTACTTAAAGCATATGACTAGAAGCATCGTCCAGATGGTCCTTGGTGGTGCAGTAAGCTTATTTGAGTTTTAAAGCTACTAATAAGATAATAATTAGAGCAGAATAATGCCAGGCTCCTAGAATGAGTTATTTTTGAGAGCAAAGTTCTTTGGTGAAAGCAGTATTATGTGGAAAGTGAAAAAAAAACACCATAAACCAAACATTTTTAGGTGAAGGTTGAAATACTATGATATACTAACTTGGAAGGCTTGGAGGCCTGGGAAATTGGCTTAAGTTTGTGACTGTATAGATCAAAAAGCCTCTGATTGTGGACTTTGTACATGGGTAGAATTGGAAGACCAGTTCCTGCAGTTTTGCAAGTAAAACACAAAACTCACAAAAGTGGTAGTGACAATATCATTCCTTAGTCACTGTACTGATCTGGAACAGTCTGTACTGTTCTCAGCTGCATTATTATTTAAGAAGCAAAGGCAGTTTTATTATTTATCTCCTATTTAGTATTCAGTCAGTTCATAGAAGAAAAAAAAACCTCAGCAATTTCAGTTGAGAAATATCATCAATCAGTGGGTATTATTCAACTGGACAAATAATGCTAGGAACTTGCTTCAAATTAAAAGTAAATACATCTGTAAGCTATCAATTGTCAGAAAAGTGGGAATGGAAGAAGAGAGCACTGAGCTTTTTCAGCACTTGAAAATGTAGTCAAAAGTCTTTCATCTTATTTAATGAAAAGTCAAACACTTCTCTGAAGAAATTACTATCGCCCTGTCCATTGTTGTTCTTGACTTGTTTCCTGTTGAACACATACACTTAATAATTGACTTTTGTACCCCTTCAGCTATTTCTAAAATCCACTTTATGGGTTAAATGCTGTAAGAGCAGAGCAGTTTTAAAGAGTTGTCCAGAAATAGTAGCAGTAGACTGTGACATCATTCTCTGCCATTATTCTCTGGTGGGTAATGACTACAAGAGGAACAACGAGTATACAGTATATACTTGTGACCTCTGATAGTTCCTTAGTTCTTCCTAATAATCTGAAGCCTACACTCTTTGATAGAAATCTATTTATAATGAAATTATATTAGATTTACAATCTATAGAAATCCAGAAGATACTCATCAAGAGAAATTGTATTAAATTAACTATGGCTACTGTAATTTACTGAGCAGCCTTCTAGACTATCCTGTGTTGAATTGTCTACAAATGGGTCAATAAATGTTGCTGGGAGAATTACTGCTATTCAACAGCATGTGAAAGACACAGCAGATGCTTGCTATGATTTCCATCTATCTAATTTTTTGATGCTTACAATACTGTGTATTAAATTACTAAGTTCCAAACAAATGTACATTTACCAATTTAATTTTGCAATCCAATACGAAATTGCCACAACCCTACAAGCTATTTTATACTGAGTTACAGCTGGTAGACAATTGAAAAGTCTTAGTTACAATGCAGTTTAGTTAAGGAAAGTAATGGTAAATAAAATTAATCTCAGAATCATGCTAAATACAGTTACAATTAAAAAATGTACAAAATAGCTTTGATTCATTTGTTAAAAAAAACTTAAAAAACCTCAGCAAGTATTCAGGGGTTTCGTTATTTTTGTTTGCACAAATATGAGAACTGAGAGTAAAATAAGTTTGTTCAGAAAGGCTTCCGAGGGCTAAGACTGTTATTGACATGGACTCCTGCATAAATGAATAGCTATTCAAAGTGCTCTATAGAGTAATAATTTCAATTTACCAGCATTTCCAAATGATGAGTTGTATTTATTAAAACTTTTGGGTCAATCAGTTTTGGGTTTTTTCTTTTGAAGGAAGAATCCTTAGAAGGACATACCAGTATCTGCCAATCCACAATCTATGCTGTTTTTCTTTTCTAGTTATTAATAGGACTGCACCAACATTCAGCAATGCACAGGAGTGCAGGGCAGGTACAACACAACTGTCGTTATGGGTTGGCTTTATATTAACATGCTATGCAGATTGAACATTGATTTGTACCTGAACTGTGCAATTAAAAAAAAAAACAACATACCTGAAATTGAAATATGATAGCAGTTGTTATTGCCATGGTAAGGTGAAGGCTTTGACTTTTCAATTTACTAACATCTCAAAGGCCACATTGTCAAAAGATTTTGTTGTAATACCAGCAAAAGGCCTAACGACTAGTATGCAAAAAGCTGACATTGATATGCACAAAGCTTTTCCAGGCAAACACTTTAGAAATATTGGTAACATCTAATACTTTTGGATTAAAGTTTTTGTGAGTGCTGATAAAGTATCACAAAGGATTTTCCTATTTCCTTAATAGGAAAGTATAAGAACAAGACTAAATTTCAGAAACTAACTTAAAAATGAAGTCATATGTTGTTTCTTGATGTTAGTAATAAGATCCCAGTAAGAGTTCAGGATTGGCACTGGCAGATAAACTACTGATGTTAGTGTCTACTGTGACTGAAGCAGTCTTAGTTCCCATTTTCCAATAGCAGCCAGAGTTGTTAGCCTTGCATAAAATAGTTAGCAGAAATACTCAGGGCATCAGAAAGCAAGCTGAATGTGTAGCTACAGAAGGGATTGTTTTCTGAAATTCAGTCCTTCTCCTTGAATACTTGTCATCAGAGCACTCTGAGGAAAGCTCTTTGAAGCGTGTTATTTGTTGTATGATCCTCACCTTAAGTAGCTGCTCATGCAGCATTATAAGCAGGTGTGGTATTTGACAGACGCATGCATTGTTTATACATTTGTAAATGCAACTAAAGTAACTAATGTTTTAATATAGAATCATAGAATGATCTGGGTTGGAAGGGACCTAAAAGATCATCCAGATCCAGCCCCCTGCCATAGGCAGGGACACCTTCCACTAGACTGAGGCTGGTTTTGAGCTTCACATTCCCCACTGTCCCTTTACCTCCTTGCTAGTGAGAAAAAGGTCCAGCATAGCTCGTTTCCTCATTGGCTCTTCTACCACCTGGAAAAGGTAGTTATCTACACATACCTGGATTGGTTATGCCCTGCTGTGCTGTCTCTCCAGATACTGGCATGACTGAAGTTCCTGATAAGGACCAAGACTTGTTAACATGAGACTGTTCCTACCTCTCTAGAGAGGGCCTCATGCACTCAGTCTTTCTGGTTGGGCGACCTGTAGGCGCCCACTATAATGTCAACAGTCCCTATCTTCCCTTTAATCCTGACCCATGAGTTCTCAGCCACCTCCTCATGCATCACCAGGCAAAGCTCCATGCACTCCAGCTAGTAATTGACACAGAGGGTTAACACCACTTTCCCAAATATTCCCGGTATTGGGACAAAATTGTTAATATATATTCAGATTAAAGAAAATATTTGGAAGGGAACCCTAAGATTTCTGCCTTGAAGCAAGCTCCTTCCTCGTTTTAGCTGTAGCATCCAGGGGCCCTGTTGTGTGGTTTCACAACAAATGGCAACCAAGGTAAGAGCTGCCATCTAAGGTCTTCACGGATTCCACCTAACTGGAAGAAATAGTGACTTCAGATTTGTAAACTTTCCTCAGTTTTCTCTCTCCTGTCACAGAGGCAGGGAATAACAGCTGTCTTTTTCTTATGAGGACAGAATCAATGCAAAGCTTTAGCCTGAATTTAGCTACAGAAGACAAATCATTCTTCCTCAGAGCCAAAAGAGAACAACTTGTCTAAGATGTCATGGCTTCACTGACGTCTTTACTGTGATATGTCAAATCTACACCCGTTGATTACTTGCAGCCTCATTTTGCTAGTAAGAAGAACAGGAATCAAACCCAAGGTAGATGCCACTGAATTAGGCCTTTTCTAGTATTTCAAGTATCCAGATTACTTTTTTTCCTGGAAATTATTGGTTCCTCTGCTACTGAGTGGCCAGTGCACAGTTTTCCGTATTGTTCCCAATAGATCACTAGCTGGTGGTTTCTGTGGTCTGCAAAGTGTTTATGAAAACAGAAAATAAAGTCAATTATTTGTTATAAAATACTGCGTTAAAGCTTTTTAAACTATTCCTCCTGTTATCCCTAAAATATAAGTAAAGAACATAGCATGGCTTTGATTTGTTCTGGGCAAAATGGAATTTTAAAAAAAAGGAATGCCAGCAATTGCTTGTTTGATGGGTTTTGGTACAGAACACGCATCTTATTTTAACAGGATTGTTGAGATTAGAGCTAAAACACAAAAAGCCATAGCTACTCTCTGCACAGGCTAATGGTAGTGCATTGATCACCATACCTAGTTTTCCAGTATACCAGATAAAAGAGATTTTAGACCTCCACCCTTTTCAATAGCTATCCATTTCTCTTGTGCATTTTCCCTATCATTTTTCTTGTGTCATGGACTTTTTAAAAGGAAGAAGTACTTCTTACTGTAAACATATGAGAATTTCCAGAAGTGGAGGCAGCCTGATACTAGTAATAAGATGATAATTTCTACAATATTTCCAACTGGCTGAAATGATTTCTGTATTTTAGTCTATTTATACTTGCTTTAGCAACTTCTAGAGAACAAGGATAGGAAGCTTGTGAAAAGTGGGTCAGTTTACACAAATACTCTATATATTCTGAAGCGGCACTTCAGGAGTCTGATTTCATTTTTTTCATCAAAAACTAGATTTTTTTTTTCTCTTTTATTACCAGAAGCTAGTTGGATTGCAAGTTCTTATAGGACAAATTATCCTCTCAGCTACTTTATACAGTAAGTTATAAAAACAGTAAACATAAAGCAGTGCCCCCACCTCAAGTTTACCAGGACTTTTTGTTCAACATTTTCTCTTAAAGGTCTTTACATTGTTCACTTTGTGTTCTTTTCTATGTGTAAACATTGAAGGTATTTATGTTAAGATGATGAATTTGTTTTGGAAGGCTCTACATTTGGCAGCCCTTGCTACTGAGCACGCACAATTCAAGGACTGGTGGTGGAAAGTCCAAATTGGGAAGTGCTACTATAGGTAAGCCATGGTTAATTTCTTCTGTGAGCAGTGAGTATACCCATACAGGACCTGAACTGCTGGGTGTATTGCACAATGCTGAACACTGATGGAAATAGTTCTTTATGTACTTAGTTGCAGAGCGCTGTGCTTAAAGGTAAATCTCCTATAACACACAAGATTATATTCAGCTGCTTGAAGTAAAGGCATCAGCGCTGAGTAACTGAATTTATTGTATCTTCACCTTTTTAATGTATTCCAAAAACATTGTTTGAAAAGTCAGTAAATAAATGCAAAGAACTGTTGTTAAAACAGACTGTACAAAATGAGTATTACAATATTAGCTGGAGAAATTAACTGTCAGTGAGGGCTTCAGATTGAGGAGGTAATAAAAAGTTAAATACTCAGATTAGACCCTTTTGCAAGAGATAAATTGCCCAGGAAGTACCAATTCCAAAGGCTTAGAACTGACGCCTAGTGCCTGAGCGTCTGATACAAGTGATTTAGGAGTACCCTGATACTGTGTGGCAATAAGCCTCTGGGGAAAGAGTGGCAACAGCCGGGAAGAGAGATTGTTGCAAGCAGTTCAGCCTGGTTGCTGAGGTTGTAGCTATGAATGTAACAGCCAGTTCTACCAAATCTGGTGAAACTCCTGCTACAGCCATGCTTCCTATAATTCCAACAAGTTTTGAGGCAGCTCCTCCTTTCCTTCTTTACATCATGCTTATCCCATGAATGTAAAACATATGGATTCCATATTGGTTGTTAAAAAACCTGAAGCATCATCTGCAGTATTTGCAATTCTGTAAGCAATTCTTGTATGAACAGGCTGATAATACAGAGCAGTTAGCCCTTTAAAATTCCATGTTGTATCTTGGCTTAAAACCGGTGCTTCTTTTTAGATGCCCAGACTAATGTAATTCTTTGTTATCCCTAGCCTTTATTGAGAAGCCACTCTGTCACTCCCATCCTCAGCTGGAACAGGGCAGAGAAAATATAATGGAAGCCTTGTGGTTCAGAGATAAGGACAGGGAGATCACTCAGCAATTACTGTCACAGGCAAAACAGACTTGAGGAAAATGTGAGTCCTTCTCATGGACTGCAGTGAACTGCTTGAAGGTGTGTCCCTTCCATGGGGTGTGGTCTTTCAGACACAGACTGCTCCAGCGTGGGTCCACCACGGGGTCACAAGTCCTGCAAGCAAACCTGCTCCAGCACAGGCTTCCCATGGAGTTAGAGAGTGAGGACATTCTGCTCCAAAACCATGTGGGAAGAGGTTGAGGTCGTCAACCTTTCTAATTGGTCCTTTCTACTATCCATTTCATGCAAAAAGCAGGAAGGAGTCCTATGAAAACAAGTACATAATTATTCAATTAGCACCTGAAGGCTGCATGTAAAGAAGGGAGTGAAATTGCCTTTTTCTTAGTTTTGCATTGTTGTCTTTGTAACCTTATTTTATTTAACAGCATGGTTTTTGCTAACACACATGGAAATACATGACTTAAGAGTATGCGTTTGGGCAGTTCATGTTTGGTTTGGTGTGCACTGCTTCATTATTTAATAAGTTTTTTTAAAGAACAAACAAATGCCTTCTATATCTCTCTTGTCTCTTTAGGTTAGGATTGTATCGTGAAGCCGAAAAACAATATAAGTCAGCTCTCAAGCAACAGGACATGGTTGATACAATCTTGTATTTAGCAAAAGTAAGTAATAAATTTGATTATTTTAAAAATGAAGTGAAATTCCAGACTATTCCTGAGAAGACCATGCATCAGAATAAGCAAGTATTGAGCTTGGTACACCATGAAGTTTAATACTGTGTGAGCTCCATATTGATCTGAGGCAATACGTGCTAACAGTTGAAATGGAAGTCTGTAGTTTTCAAAAAGATTTCACAGATTCCAGATTTCACTGAAAGGAAAGAAAAAGTATCTCCTATGTTACTGTATTCTTTGCTCTAAACTCCAGTGAGGATTATGTAGCTAAAGAATTATTGGAGTTCCAGTATGAAGGACAATGTAGTTTTATATAGTCTCCTGGGAAACTAATACAGTAAATCAGTAAGAGCGAAGCTCAAAATCCTAGTTTCACAGTCAAAATCAAAACAAAGTGAGCTTAAAGAAGGCAATCAGAGACCTTGAAACAGAAATTGTTGCCAAAATAAAGGCATTAAAAGCTTTAGAAGAGCAAGTGGCACAGCTAAGCCTCAGAATTACTTGCTTACCAGGGTACACATCCGATTCTAAACATTTTTCAAAAAAAAAAGGTGGCCTGTGAGAAACTAAAACTGCATTTTCTTTCTTTTGTCCTAGAAAGAGATTAAATCAGTTGCTCTTTATCAGCTCCCTTTAAGCCAGCTGTCACAGGCCTATCCAAATGTCATCTCTACTAGTGGATAATTCAGATACTCATATTATGATATTTGCTTTACCTTTATGTTTCTTGAGCAATTAGCATTTTGTATTTAAGTGATCACCATTGCTATCTGGATGTCTTCAGTACAGCAGTTGCAGTTAGTTTACTCTTAGCAATTTTAGATTTCTGTCACTACCAGGAGTCATTCTGCAAAACATGAGGTACACAGAGTGATTAATTTGGCAGGGTAATTTGATTAACAAACAGTGATTCGTTATGGGAGACATGCATTCCCCCACATCATTATTAGCTCAAAAGCTACGTTTGAACTTCCACCTCCCACTCCATAGACCAGCTCATGCAAGTATAAAGCATTTCACAACATGATTTAGTGGCTGTAGGTGGACAAGCAATAGAGTAGGGCAATCTGACAGTACTAAAAACATCAGAGTTGAGTTAAGCAGCCATTGAAAAAACAGTGGGGTTGCATCAAGTTCTGTGCAAACAGTTCAGTACTACAGAACTGATTAATTTTCACTTTATATTAATTACTACAACAGCTATCTTGAGTTTTTTCTAGTATTTTCCTGAAAGCTAACTCTCCCTTGAAATACAATTTATGAAATGATAAAAGACCAAAAGACAACTGAAAAATAAAGAATCTTTAAAGAAATTAGGGCTACTGGAAAGTTACAGAGTATTTCATGACCCAGAAGAACTGGAGAATGGGGTATTTTTACTAGAAATGAGAGATGGCAAAAAGAAAATCGAGCCATTCTGCATTTAGCCTTTAAAACTTAATGACTACAGCTCTTTAATAAAGGCCTTTATTATTAAGCAGGTCTCCCCAAAGCAGCTGTGAGTAGGTGGAAGTTGTCCCACCTATCTCTGAATTTCTTTTTCCACTCATCTGGACAGTGGCTCTGCAGTCCTAGTCTACCAAGTGCTGTGCCCCTAAAACCCCCAAACCTTCACTTTTTTATTGCTTTTCACAAGAAGGAATTAGTTTTTTAGTCTAATACAGGCAATGCAAGTGGTGTTAGCAAAATAACTCTACAAAATGCCTGTAATTTTTTTTTTGTTTTTTTGCCAGTGATCAACTTGAAATGGCAGTCCTTTTACGAGGGAGGCACTCACAGTCGACAGCTCTTTGACAATTAACAATGCACTGAAGTGGTCATGGGAAACAATTCTTTGCAAATGTCGACAGCAGTATATATCTATAAGGATGAAAATAAAAGAGCTTACAATTTTGATTATTGGCACTCAAAAGTCCATGAAGCTCAAGGGCAGAAGCAGAAAATGTGTTTGGAAGTTTCTCAGGTGTTCAGTTAACATTGATATTTTTCTTACATTACATCGCAGAGTGCTTGTGGCAGGATACCAGTCACAGATTCTTTCCCTTTTTTCATCATATCAGGTATTATCACTATTTAATGTAATACTTGTCCAACAGGAGCACTCAAAACACTTTTCTACTCAGTGGGAGACAGACTGATCACATTAGCTATCTAGTGTCCCAGAGTAGGCATGCAGGGTTTTTTCCTTTGCTGTAGCTATATTTACCATATCCCACAATGGGAGGGCTTTACAGTTGTACTCTCAAACAGCTACAGAGTTGTTCTCTGTCAACACGTTGATGTCCTCTATCCAATTCTCACACAATGTTACCCACATCACACACTGTCATAGTCAACACAGAAGCCAGAATCACAGAAACAAAAAACTGCCCTCTTCCTGTTGCAGGACTTTATTGGTTGTGACAGGGAAGGTTGGCAGAGCAGTTGGGAGATTTGAAAGTGTCATTGCTCAGTGCAGTGCAGTCTTATTTGACTTACATTTCACTATTCCAGCATTATCAACCTGAAGATCCAGTTCTTACAAGCCTAAAGATAAAACATATGTTAAACAGGAAAATACTCAAGGTGATACCTTCACCTCAGTCTTGGAAGTATAGTATTTTGGTATGATAATAAATATCAAGATACTTTTTTCGTTTATTAGTAATGTTCATCTGAATTAATAATGTCTAGGTGATAGGCTTGCAAATGTAATTAACCTAATTAGCCTATTTTATCTTCATTACAGAGATATATTCAGTATTCATTATTTTCCCAGTATGATTCACCATCTCAGATAATGGTTTACTGCATAAAGGGAGGTGTCATCCCTTTTATTTATCCCCCTAGTTAAACAGCAGTGGAAGTATAAAAGTCAGACATTTGACATTTATATGCACTTCTTATTTGCTTAGGTGTATTTGCGCTTGGATCAGCCTGTAACAGCTTTGAACCTTTTCAAGCAAGGGTTAGATCGATTTCCTGGAGAAGTGACTCTTATTTGTGGAATTGCCAGAATCCATGAGGTATGCATCCACTATGCACTCGTTGTGGTCAAGGTTAGCTGCCTAAGCAAGAAAAAAGAACCTAACTGTAAGGTCATAAAAAATTAACTATCCTGATTTTCAGCATCACTGGTGCAAAACAGGTAGCATTACACAAAGATACCAAAGTAACACCAGGGGAGCCTTTCAGGCTTATTTGTTTAAATGGTTAATCACATAGTGAGATCCTATTTACCCTTGACACATGGAAGCAAGTCCATGTTAAGTCAAGTGGTCCAGATGTTGCCTATGTAGCTAGGTCGAGTTTATATATGTTTCATTGTACTAAAACGGCTTAAGTCATCAACAGCCAGTGCTAGCAGGATTGAACAGCAAAATAGTCTACTTACCAGCATTGTCTTTATTAGCACTATATTTTGTCTTTATTAGCACTATGTTTCAGTGTTAGTTTCTAAAGCCAGTGAGAACAGCTGGAATGTGAATGTTTCTTAGTTTAGGAAGTAGATGATGTTTTAAGCAGGATTAGTTTTAAAGTTGTTTCATTTTAGCTTGGTAACTATGTATTTTGTATTTTAAAACTGTGTATTTTCATGTCAAACAGTGGACTTCACGTTTTTTAAATGAAAGTTGGTAATGATCCTATTCTAGAAGAAGTGTTTTAAAGTCGTGATTTTTTTTATTTGTTTATATTCATACTTGGCATTCTTTCCTGTTCTCATCATTCTCATCCAACCCCTAAGCATTAATTCATTTTCATATTAAATCCTTTTTGTCCTTCAGCAAGGAAGAAAACAGCTGCATATCTTCTTTTGAGGCTTTTCTTTCTGAATTGTTAAACAGTTTTTAATATGGATATGATTTTACAGAGCCGTGCATAACATTGCATAACCCTTTAAGGAATTATGAAAGAGCAGCATATAGTTGACAGGATCTAGTTTTGCACTGACACCTGAGTGCAGGATTATAGCTTCATTACCAAAGATTTGTACTGCAGCACAGAGCTTTTCCCATCACATAGACTCACAGTGGAATATATGCATTAGGCATCTTAATCTTACCTGGTCTTCTTTTACCTTTTTTCTACCTTTTTTCCTACCTTTTTTCTACCTTTTTTCTTCTACCTTTTGACAGTAAGAGTTGTAGACCTTTATTGGCTAAAAAAAAGGGGGGGGGGGGGCTGCTTTAGTACTATTTCCTTTAATCACAAGAAATACTTTTTTTTTCATAGCTAAATAATGCTGCTGAGGTTAAAAAAAAAAGCTTATTCTTTAGTTGTGTTGAGAGTACATTGTATCTACAGCACATAGGTAAAAATTACTCCTCTCTAAACACACAAGTGTGTTTTGATCTTTTTTTTTTTTTTTTCTGATATGGGGGTAGAGTCCTCTGATAACTTGCAATCCTCAGAAACAGTGTGATGTTGTTTACAGCAATGAGTTCACCCTAATTCATCTTCCAGATAGCATACATCCAAGCATATAGTTTTATACAATATAGTTCTCTAACTGGCGTATCTTAGCTAGTACAAGTTCTGGTATTTGCCATGATTCCTGTTTTCAAAGGCTGGTAATAATTCTTCATATGCGATTCTCATTTGTGGTCAAATCAGTTCACAAGTTGACTTACAAAGCATTAAAAATAATTGAGACTTTGACTGCGGAAAGAAGTCTACTGTATGCCACCATACTAGGAAAGTGACTGCACAGTACTGTGTATCACAAGGTATTATGCAAAAAGTAGCAAATGCCTATTGCATGTGCTAAGCTTCTGACCAATCTGAAAAACAAAAACCAAAAAAAGCTCCCATTGTAGCTATGGCATAGAGTTAATGGCAGGTAAAGCTAGCATCAGTAAATTATTATGCATTCTTCTCATGGATCTGTGTGTCGCTTGTGAAGATGCCAATCAGCGGTGTTGCATTGTATGATCAGAGAACTGTAAAAGCATACATAATTAATCTCAGTTAAGTACAGTACATGGCATAAGTAAAGCACTTGGTAAAATAACATTTTAGTAAGTTTTATAATAAAAATTGGTAATAAAAAGAAGAATTAATCTTATTTTTTTTCCAATTGTGTAGGAAATGAACGATATCTCCTCAGCTGCAGAATACTATAAAGAAGTCTTAAAACAAGACAGTACTCACGTGGAAGCCATTGCATGCATTGGCAGTAACCACTTCTATTCAGACCAACCTGAGATAGCTCTGCGGTTTTATAGGTATCTACTACTCGTAGGGAAGTGGAGGGGGAACTGAACATGTGAGAGGGTATTATAAAGGGTTGTAAAGGGTTGATTTTTGTAATGTTGATAGCAAAAAAATAATATCGAGAGATTGGTATGGGAGGGTGATCAAGCATTTGTACAAATATGACCATAAAATCAGCATACCAACTTAAGTTATCTTCTTAGCCAGTGATAAAAAAACTTGACATCATTACATGTGGGGTATGTAGAAGTATCAACAAATATTATCAAAACAGTGATTATTAGATGAATAAAGAAGAAATGATCTTTCACAGCATGAGGCAGTTTGAGAACCCTTGCCTTACTCTCAACTTCAGTTGTATTCAGAAGGTTCAAGGGCTTTCTATTTAGCCGTTTGAAAAAGAGTAGTCCTTGAAAAGTTCCACAGGAAATCACGAGAAGTTGTGACCACAAAATCCCTTACTGAATGTGGGCTGGGGTTCCCCCTGCTTTACTCAAAGCAATAAAAAGTGTTGAATGATGCTGCTTGCTTTTAATTTCAGTAGAGTCAGAATGCAAAGAAGCCTGACTTGTGTTCTTAAGCCCAAGAGCAGATTAAGTCAATATAAACACTAGCATCTCATTTCTGTTGGACCTGAGCTCTTTCATAATTTTTCAGAAACTCACAGTCATGCTGCAGACAGCAGCCTTCTTTTCCTCTGACCTTCTCAGCATATCTGTTTTTCCTATAAATATTAATAAACAGAATTTTTATAAAGCATCTCCATTCTAAAAGACACATTAAAAGCCATCAATTTGAATCAAAATCTGAATTATGTTTCAAGTGTAACATTCATCTAGATTCACATACCAGATGTACTAGTACTGATTAGAGCAGTGCTGAAGGACAGGAATCAATCAAAAAAATTGAAGTCTGAGAGTTACAGAAAGTGGCTGCAGCAAATCACATCTTGATTGACATTGAGGGATCGGAAAGAGGAAATGGAGAAAGTCTGCATAAAGCTATGTCTTACAGTAAAGTCAGATCATGTGGCGCAGTCAAAAATACAGAAGTTATCTAATTTACGCAAAGACTGTTTTGCACAGCTTTGATGCTGGTAATCAAAAATGTCCTACACTGCCCTTCATGAATCCTTTATCAAGTGTCAGACTTGGTTATTACACACTCTCAGTACAGAGAGAAAGGAGGAGGGAACTTTGTCATTTAGAACAGAATTCTTATTTGAAATTAATCTAATTAACTAAATACATTCTTTCAATCTAGACGGCTCCTGCAGATGGGTGTTTATAACTGCCAACTTTTTAACAATCTGGGCCTCTGTTGCTTCTATGCCCAGCAATATGATATGACACTATCTTCATTTGAACGTGCACTGTTTTTGGCTGAAAATGAAGAGGAGACAGCAGATGTGTGGTACAACTTGGGACATGTGGCTGTGGTATGAAAAATATTAACAACCTTTCTGAGTAAATACAATTTTACAAAAACTGGAAAAAGAATAACTAGAGAAGAGTCATTGCCCTACTTTGAAATATGAAACCTGATAGTATACAGGGTAGAATACAGTACAGATTAAAGGTTTATTTGCACTTCGCTAGGGAGGAAGAAACAAAAGAAAGAAGTTCTGTACATCTTCACGGAATGTGCCTTACTCCTCCTGAAAGATGCTCCCTCCTCACCATCTTTAGCCTTCCTTTCTTAAGAAAATTGCATCATGTACCAGCCCTTGAAAGCCTTTGCTGCAACACAAGCTAATCTGATGAAAAAACAAATCAAGATTTTTCAATTCTCTGAGCTGTTATTTGTGTTATGTGGAGCATTAGACCAGTTCTGTAGCCATAAGAATACGTACTCAGCAACATGTAGCAGACACTAAAGCACTGTGAATGTCATAGTTAAGAAGGCACATTCCTCCATCATATAGGCAGCAGCAGAAATATTGTGAAATTGTGTGATAAAGTTTGTTAAATTTCTACACTAATTTGCATTCGTTGCACATTTTTCCAGATGTTCTTCCAGAAGTTGTGTCTGGAACTAAACAGATTTCTGTTTAGCTGTGTGCCCAGAATAAAGTTACTGGATGAAGTTTTTGACAGCTTTCTAATACAAGTTGTTGTCAAATGCTGATTATGATTTAACCAAAATCAGAGAGAAACTCAACTGTTCACTTTGATGGTACGGCAGCTAGGATAAACACATTAATTTATACTGCCTAACACATTTGAATTTGAACTGATGTGCCTATATTTTTCAGCACTTGTTACCTTTAATTTTTAAACAGGGGCTCTATCAATGTTGGTCATAACACTCGAACATTGATGAGTAGTGAGCTGTTCCATACTAAGGAATTAATTTCCTTTAATTTTTGTCTTCTAAAAACTAGGCTTATGTGTGAAGTGGTTTTTTTTTTTCTGTGTAGACACTGAGGGGCAAGATGACTTTCCCTGTGGAGACATGCGTTTTTCTTGCCCTACTGTAGATGGTAGCAGACAGCGTAACCTTTAGATGACACATTAGTCATCTAAAAGTTAAATTAGATGAAGTGAATATCACTTGGAGCATGGAAGTTTGTGCTGGAGAGAAATTATTCTGTCTGGAGGATGAATTAGAAGAAAATGAGAGAGTCTGGGAAGAAAGCACATATGGTTCTGATCAGTGTGTACATATGGGTGAAAAGATACTCCAGACAACAAGACAGATGCATGTTGTTTTCAGTCTTGTCATAAATTAAAATAGTCTTACTTTTAGGGGATAGGAGACCTGAATCTGGCTTACCAGTGTTTCAAGCTAACATTAGTCAACAATAATGACTACGCAGAAGCTTACAACAATTTGGCTGTGCTGGAAATGCGAAAAGGTCACATTGAACAGGTTGGTGTTGAATCTCAGCCTAAGCAGCATGCTTCTTTTGGCCCTTTTGTACTTAAGAAACATGTCATTTCCCTGAAGTGGAGGCCCCATATGAATGTCTAGCTTATTACTACTACAGGGAGAAAAGATGGATAATTTACTGAAAAAATGCATGCTTCAGTGTAACCTCCACTTTGTCATGCCGTCTCCCATTAAACTGCTAGTTCTTGGGCATGTCCAAATGGTTCAACAAAGACAAACAAGGTTTTGTATTTGAAATTTTTTTTTCCTACATTGAGACCCAAAACAAAACCCATCACTCTTTAATCATCACTTAAGTTACAACTTTATATATAATTTTATAAACGTAGACAATACACTTTTACTAGGTGGCAGAAGAGGGCAACCAGATCAGCTCTTAAAAGATTTTTTTTCAACAAGGAGATTGCTTTAGAGATTTGTCCCAAAGTAGCAGGTTCTTGATAAATGGTTTTGCATCAGTGAGCCTGGGGGTTTGTCTTGCATAATATGAGTATACTAAGTTGTATTGTACTTAGATGTATAACTGACATCCAAGTGGGTTAAGGCATTCATTTTTATAAACATACAGGGAAAATTAATATGCTTTTGTGGGATGGTCTGAACTACTGTGGGCTTGTTTTAATCCTTATAGGAGCAAGTCTGTTTTGAAGGATACATATATATGTCAGAGATCTATAATACATTATAGAGACTTGTAAACATCTTTTTTATGAGCAAAATTCTCAAAGTTAACCTTATTCAGATAGAATCATAGGATAGTTAGGGTTGGAAAGGACCTTAAGGTCATCCAGTTCCAACCCCCCTGCCATGGCCAGGGACACCTCATACTAACCCATGCCACCCAAGGCTCTGTCCAGCCCAGCCTTGAACACTGCCTGCAATGGAGCATTCACAGCTTCCCTGGGCAACCCATTCCAGTGCCTCACCACCCTCACAGTAAACAACTTCTTCCTTATATCCTATCTAAACTTCCCCTGTTTAAGTTTGAACCTGTTACCCCTTGTCCTCTCACTACAGTCCCTCATGAAGAGTCCATCCCCAGCATCCCTATAGGCCCCCCTTCAGATGCTGGAAGGCTGCTATGAGGTCTCCATGCAGCCTTCTCTTCTCCAGGCTCAACAGCCCCAACTTTCTCATCCTATCTTCATATAGGAGATGCTCCAGTCCCTGATCATCCTTGTGGCTCTCCTCTGCACTTGTTCCAACACTTCCATGTCCTTTTGATGTTGGGGACGCCAGAACTGCACACAATACTCCAAGTGAGGTCTCACAAGAGCAGAGTAGAGGGGCAGGATCACCTCCCTCAACCTGCTGGTCACGCTCCTTTTGATGCATCCCAGGATACGGTTGGCTTTCTGGGCTGCGAGCGCACACTGAAGCCGGCTCATGTTCACTTTCCCATCAACGAACACCCCCAAGTCCTTCTCTGCAGGGCTGCTCTCAATCTCTTCTCTGCCCAACCTGTGCCTGGGATTGCTCCAACCCAGGTGCAGCACCTTGCACTTGGCATGGTTAAACTTCATCAGGTTGACATCAGCCCACCTCACAAGCATGTCAAGGTCCCTCTGGATGGCATTCCTTCCCTCCAACGTATCAACCGAACCACACAGCTTGGTGTCATCGGCAAACTTGCTGAGGGTGCACTCAATCCCACTGTCCATGTCACCAACAAAGATGTTGAACAAGACCAGTCCCAACATCGATCCCTGAGGGACACCACTCGTTCCTGGTCTCCAGCTGGACATTGAGCCATTGAGCCCAACTCTTTGTGTACGGCCATCCAGCCAGTTCTTTATCCACTGAGTGGTCCACCTATCAAATTGATGTCTCTCCAACTTAGAGACAAGGATGTCATGTGGAACAGTATCGAACGCTTTGCACAAGTTCAGGTAGATGACATCAACTGCTTTACCCCTGTCCATCAGTTCCGTAGCCCCATCATAGAAGGCCACCAGGTTGGTCAGGCAGGATTTCCCCTTAGTGAAGCCATGCTGGCTGTCACCAAGCACCTTGTTGTTTTTCATGTGCCTCAGCATGCCTTCCAGGAGAATCCGCTCCAAGATTTTGCCAGGCACAGAGGTGAGGCTGATTGGTCTGTAGTTCCCTGGCTCATCCATTTTCCCCTTCTTGAAAATGGGGTTGCATTTCCCTTTTTCCAGTCATCGGGAGCTTCACCTGACTGCCATGATTTTTCAAATATGATGGAGAGTGGCTCAGCAGCTTCATTTGCCAGCTCCTTCAGGACCCGCCGATGGATTTCATCAGGTCCCATGGACTTGTGCACGTTCAGGTTCTTAAGATGGTCTTGAGCCAGATCCTCTCCTACAGTGGTCCCAAGGTCTTCATTCTCACTGTCCCTGTGTCTGCCTTCCAAGACTTGGGTGGTGTGGTCAGAGCATTTGCTGGTGAAGACTGAGGCAAAGAAGTCATTAGGAACCTCAGCCTTCTCCAAATCCAGGGTAGCCAGTTCTCCTGATAGCTTCTGGAGAGGGTCCACGTTGTCCCTAGCCTGCCTTTTATTTGCAACGTACCTATAGAACCCCTTCCTGTTATCCTTAACATCCCTAGCGAAGTTTAATTCTAAGTGGGCCTCAGCTTTCCTAACCTGGTCCCTGTCTTCCTGCACAACATCCATGTATTCCTCCCAGGCCACCTGTCCTTGCTTCCACCTTTTATAAGCTTCTTTTTTCCTTCAAAGCTTCCTCAGCAGCTCCTTATCCATCCAAGGAGGTCTCCTGGCCCTCCTGCTGCACTTCCTTCTAGTAGGGATGCAACGCTCCTGAGCTTGTAGTAGGTGAGCCCTGAATATCAACCAACAGTCTTGGGTCCCCCCTGCCCTCTAGGGCTATATCCCATGGAATCTTACTCAGCAGGTTCCTGAAGAGACCAAAGTCTGCTCTCTTGAAGTCCAGGGCAGTGAGCTTGCTGCACGCTCTTCTCACTGTCCTGAGGATCTCAAACTCGACCATCTCCTGATCACTACAACCAAGGCTGCCCTGGAGCATCACATTTCCAACCAGCCCTTCCCTGCTGGTGAGGATGAGGTCAAGCATGGCACCTGTCCTTGTCAGCTCCTCAATTACTTGCAGAAGGAAGTTGTCTTCCACAAATTAAGGAACCTCCTGGGTTGCTTGTGCTTGTGCTGTTTGCTTGTACCGTTCCTCCAACAGATATCAGGGTGGTTGAAGTCCTCCATGAGAACAGCGGCCTGCAAGCGTGAGGCTGTTCTTATCTGTCTATAAAGGATAACCTAGCAATTTACCATGGAAACACTGAAATGAATCCAGCAGTGGATGTTTCCAGTGACAAATAAACTTTAGGTTTAGTTTTCTAATCAGTAAATTTACAGACATTTAATTCCCAGGTGGAACTTGCCTCCATTTGTGGAGTTTGCGGTTGTTAATAATTAGCACTGCAGAACCTTTCCATGATAATCAATGGTTTCCTTTCGGTTTTAGGTTTTAGCTTAAAATTTTCTATTTTTTCCTGTATCACAAGTATAATTAAATTCAGGATTATCATGGCAGTGACATGCATAGAAGAATAAAAAATGTGAACATATTCAGCTCATCTGGGACTTTATTTTCTTTTACAATGTTCTTGCATCAGTATTGTTGCATGTATTCAGAGTTGTCAGATTTAGGGGTTTTTAGTAAGTTCTTTACTCTGCCATCCCGAAATTTGCAGATACTTTTGTTTTTCAAAGATCTTTTTTTTCCCTTGAAGTTCTCTATTTTTTTTTTTTGTAAAATTATTCACAAGTTCACCTTTATTTTGTATTAAATTTACAGCATGAAAACTCACACTCTGATACTTAATTTTTCGTTAATTTTTGACGCTACTGTTTTGCTAGTCAGAATATTTTGTTAATATTTTTGAGTGTGAAAACTGCTTTTTTATTCAGGTTTTTGTGTGTGCTTAAGACAGTACTGTCAGAGACAAAAGATAAATACAGTGGTGTGGGACTTTAAATGCTTTCCTTTTAATTTGTATATTCTGCTCAGTGTTTAGAACTAAACTGCTTAATTGAGTAAGTTGTAACATTTTTTTTTGACTCAGCCAATAGTTGTATAATTTCAATGCTATTAAACTGTATTATGCCTAAATATACTATTAGGGTAACTGATACATAGTTGAAGATTACTTTCTTTGGAAAGGCCTAGTAAAGAAAACATAGGACGATTTCTTTTAAGAGTGATAAAAATTGCATTAGATTCTTGTTATCCTCCCTGCATCACAGTTTTCACTGTATTTTTTTGTTCTTTCCATAGGCAAGAGGTTTGCTGCAGACTGCTTCATCTTTAGCACCTCATATGTATGAGCCCCATTTTAATTTTGCAGTACTCTCAGAGAAGGTAATGCACTATCCTGTTCTTGCAATCTGAAAATGGAGCGTTGGTGAAGCAGTTGGTTTTTGATTGTTATTACTGAGAATTCCAAATAGGTAAGATAAAAGAAGAGTGCATAAACTCATGGAAAACTAAGCTACATTTTCATTTTAATACTCGAAAGCTTTGTGTGTAAAAGCAGTCATTCAAATGTTTGCTTTAAAGAATAAATGAGGCCACCTAGCTATAAAGTAACTTTGTAATTTTACAAATGCTCAGAAGACAAGCAACCAGTAACAATTCCATCTGCAGTCTTTACAGTCATTGGCTTTTTCAGAATGTCAAGTGTGATATTGTATGATATATCAGTAATTATAGAAAGAATATCATTTCTTCATCCCATGATCTTACTGATCTCCAAAGGAAAGTCTGTTCTGCTTTACAACTCTGTATTTTGTGTGTTAATAATTTATGTCATACAGAGTGTCTCAGACACTGAATTAACAGTGTATCTAGTATTCCTGTTAATAAGGAGAAACTTGTGCAAGTCCTTACATTTTTTCACAAGAAAAAATTGCTTCTTTGCTTGTGCCTACACCTTCAAGATTCTGTTATGACTCTGAGTTGTGTGGGCAGCTCAACTCCTACAGACACTAAAGTACATGTGTCAAGGAGAGAAAAACCCATTAATCTGTAAGCGGATCCTCTCCATTGCGAAAAATAAGATGGTTTCGAATACTTGCATTCTGTACTTACCAATGAAGGAGTAAATCCTGGTCTGCAAATGTCTCGTTGTGTAGCTTTTGCACAAAGAACCTGCTAGGGTTGTGGGAGAAGGCAGATGCCAGATCAGCTTGCTGTTGATGCAGTGTGGTAAATGCAATCCATAGACTCAACGTAAGGCCATTGTTTACAAAACATAACTTCTCTGGCCAGGACCCTGGTTTCTTCCACTTCAGGGAATTCTTGCTGTACTGAAGCTCTGTGTCGACTGATGCACAGGCAGCACAGGCCTCCTGCTGTCACTTTCTGTAGCTTCTTCCCTTCCACCCAGGAGCTATGACTTTTACTAGACGTGTTCCTGAACATTTGGGTTCTTTTTTGATGGATGCACTTTCTGAGTTGCTCTCCTTATATACACTTCCTCCTTCCAAAAAATAATGTAGGAATTTAGCTTAATTAGGCAAAAATAAAGTTCCCAAAGTAGGGAACAATGTGGAAACATACTCCTAAAAGTAGCAGAGGAGCAGTGTCGCATCTTTAGCACTGCTGTGCTTCTCTGTGAGGAAGCAGAAAATCACATGGGGTTGCAGCTTTTACAGAGACCTGACTGGTTGCGTTTTGCTTGTATATGCAACAGCACTTCTGTGGAGTTTAAAAACAGACCTTCTATTTTTTATTCCTCCTCATTTCAAGCACTGGGCATGGTGTACCTTGTTCATTCTCCAAGAAGTCAGGTGGAATGGGAAGTTACTGTCTTGAAGCATCCCTCCCATTAAAATCACACGTCTGTCTTTTTCTTCTCATCCCATGGTGTAAAGGGGATATAACCCCGAGTTCAAAAGCCTCTTAGCTGATTCTGGTTTATTTGTTCATTCTCAGGTCCAGCTGTGTTTAAATATTTGTGAGCCTCAGAAATGTACTGCACAGAATCATGATGCAAACACTGCAGTGCTTGGATTTACAAAATGAGTTTGTGTTTCTTCCAGGTTGGAGATCTGCAGAGGAGTTACACAGCTGCTCAGAAGTCAGAAGAAGCATTTCCAGGCCATGTTGATACACAGCAGCTCATCAAACAGTTAAAGCAGCACTTTGCTATGCTCTGATGAGCATATTTTTCATTATGTAAAAACTGCCAGAGAGAATGTCCCATACATCTTTTTGAAATTGCTAGTTCAAATAGATAAGCTAAACTTAATGCATTCCTGTGGCAAAGCCTGGGTTAGTTTGAGTAGCAGGAAAGGTCTAAGAGTCCTAATTAGTTTCTATCATCTTAAAATGTAACACTTACTAAAATGCAGCTAGAACATTACGTTGCAACTCATACGTGAGAGATTACAGGATTGTCAGGATGCTGCTGGTATGACAGATTTGAAATAGTTGCCTGGTATATGAGTAAGTCTCCATTTAATATTAATGAACATTTTAAAGGATTTTTTATGACTTTTCTGTAGAAAATGTTTTTAAATACTCCTGTGTGACAATCTGTCAAGTGACATAAAGTACTTCCTAACTGGTCTTCAAACTTGGCTTTTGATAATATACATTCTTACTGAATGTTAAGTTTTAAAACTAAAATACCTAAAACCAGTTCAATACATGTGTAAAGCAAAGTGATTATATTCCTTGTACTGTATGAATTAAATAAATTCCAGTTTGTATGGTTTGTGTTGTTTATGAAAGTTAAAATTACATCTGCACTGCCATGAAAATTAGAGTCAGCTATCTTAACATATTTTGAAAGAACTGGTACAAAATAGCATAAATGTGTGTGTTCCTCTCTACCCAGGAGAGTTCATTCTTAATCTGAGTGATGGAAAAGGATATTTAGAAGCTTGCAGAGTTAAGTACTAATAATTGAGAACAAGGCATTGATCAGGTGGTTACCTGCACTACCACGCAAGCACTGTTGCTAAATAAATATTTGAATCATCCTAACTACAAGAATACTGTGAATAGCAGCAAAGACTTTCTCTGTCAAATGTCTTTGTGTTCTAACTAAAAGGGATAAATTTGCATGATATTGCAACGTGACCTTTTAAAAAGACCTTTAAGAAATGTGGGAGGTTAAGGCATTCTGAAGTGGCAATTAAAAATCTTTTCCTGTTTCTCTGATATATTAAGGGTTTATCTTGGCTTAGGAAGCAACCCTAAACATGCTTATGAATATTATTTCTTCATTTTATTACTCATTACTTCGCCACTTTCATCTTTGCATAACTGTTGTAGCTGGTGAAGGCAGGTGCTCGGGAGCTTAGAGAAATGTACCCGCAGGCTCTCCCACAGAGCAGTCCGTAGGTGACAGAAACACTGTCAGTAACTGGTGTCACATCATGCTGTGGAATGCAAAAGCATTATTGGCTGAAAAGTTGCAGCATCTTTAATGGGAATTATATTAAGAGAGAACCTTAGTTATCAGTAATTTTCCTTACCTGAGTAAGATTTTACTGTTTGCTGAAAAGAAAGGATTTGTAGGGAAGTTCCATCCTTTGTTGATAGTGCAGTTGATATTGTTGATATCCAGTTGATAGTTCTAAACTTAGGAAGCTACCAGAAAACAAAACGTTTGTCTTAGCAGAGAATTTTTGAATGTCATATTGTTATCACAAAGTATGTTTGAAATTGCATAGTGGATAAGATTATTTCTACATGAACTGGAACAGAAACTAGTAATGCAACTTCAGTTTTTAATCCAGTGTGGCAGCTCAGTAGTTCCTCACAGGTGCTTATAATATCCCACTTACTGTGATCACTGCTCAAGTTAATGATCTGAATAACCCTTTAGCAGAGAGTACTCCTTAGAACGTAGGTCTGACATGATTATTCTGTTAGTATTAGGGAATGTGTGGAGATTGAAAGGGAGAAGGCTCATGTATGGTAAGGAATCCTTTATACAAGATGCGTGTGCAAAGTAATTATAAAAAAGCCCATCCCACACACAAGCACACAAAGTTCTAAGTAAGGATTAAAACATTTTAGCTCCCTAATGTGCAGCATCTGCAAGCCATTCCAAGTCTATCTTACATCATGTATTTTAATTCCCCCAAAAGACAGCAGCTATTTGCTTTGATGACCTTTCATGCCTCAGAGCAAGGCTACAACAATATTTTTTCACGACTAGCACATGTACAAATGAAATCAAACATGGTATCAAATCAAAGCACCACAACGAAACAACAGCTGAATGAGCAGGCTATTTGTTGTGGAAGAATCTTTCAGTTCTGTGATATGTTAATTCTGTGCGAGCTCCAGCAAACAGATGAGTTGTCAGGCCCTGGGGCAAACCGCCTTTAGTTAATTGAGGACAACACAGCACAACACTGCATCAGAATCTGTATTCATCTCTCTGGTAGGATCATATTAGGATGGTGTGACCTTAATATTGCAAGCAGCATTTCTGTAGCATAGAAATAATTTTTCCTCCAACCTGTAGGACAGCTCCATCTATGTCCCACCAGCATTTATAAAGGCACTTGGGAGCAGAAAATAAAATACAGCAAAAGGGTTGGTTAATTTTGGCCAAATACAATGTTTCCATACCATAGAAAGGATGAAATAGAGAACTTAGAAGAACCCTTTTTACCAACCTACTTGTCTAAACTAGGACATGCCATTTTATTCCAAACAAGAAGCAGTTGCTGTGAAAACTTACTGGCAGGTATCAGCTATGCCCCATCAGCAAGAACAGAACTAGACAGTCTGAAATGCAGGTCAAAAATCAGTTCATGGTAAGTGCAGGGGAAAAGCAGCTGCCTACCAGGAAACTAAATAAGCTGAGTAAAAGGCTTTGTGAGATCCCACCCTGTTCCTCACCCACTCCAGATGAAGTGTAAGAATTGCCATTTTAGCGTGTTTCCAGATGAAAAATACTTTATGTTGTACGTAGCAGTATAAAATGTGAGACATGAGGCCACTGTGGAGCCAGACTTGAAGAAAGGGTGAGCTATCATCAGAGGTCCCGAACAAGAGGCAGCCTGCCCAGTTTTCTCTGCCTGTTGGATTTTATGTAAGGTCCAGGGCTGCTGCGAACTTCCAGTTCCCAGCAGATACCTGTATGTACACACACTGTAACTTTGCACTGCCAAGCTCCGCACGCCATGGAGTAGTATTTTACTGTTCCCAGCCATCACTAGGAACAAGCGAGCAGATGGCAGATGTAGAATGCAAAATGCCCTTTCCCCAGGAATGAAAGCAAAACAAAGTTTCTCTTCGTGCCTTAGACGGTGAATGAAACAAAAGCCAAGAAACCCTGATATCCAAGTAATAGGGTCATAGACAGACTTGTATCTCAAGTCACTTTACGATAGCCCATGCTCCGATAGTCATGTTACTAACTTCCTTATTCAGGAGCTGCAAATGCTCAGAAGCATGTGTTACATGGGTTAAATCTGAGAGATACATCACCAGAGGAAGCAGGTTTTACTGCAAAACTATCAAGCAAACGTACCCTCAATTATGCTGAATAACTCAGTTATCTGTAAGAGTACTGTATTTATCTTGTTCTGTTGGTTAGTTACAGCAGCCGCTTAGTGCACAGCCTTCTCTCATGCTTAGTTTACAAAAAGTTCATAAAGGTTTAGCAGAAAAAGGCTTCCTAGATAGATACTAGGGCTGTATAGAACATGTCAGGAAAAAAAACCAACACTTTGATGAGTTCATTGTAAAAAGCTCTTCCCAACACATAATGCGTTGTGTCTGTGTATGTGAATTTATCAGGCATGTACATATGTGGAGTTTTCCCTATCTCCTCTCTGCTTTTGACAGGTATTGCCCATGAAACCGGTAATGCTGCTTCAAAGTCTTGTAGCCATTAGAAATGAGACACGAGGAGAAACAGCAGGATGTTAACCTTGCTCAGCACTATGGAAAGGGCAAACTCATTAAGAGCCAGGAAACTGGGTTTCAGCAAGTAGATCACCCCAGCTAGGCACAGACATTACATTTTTCTGCCCCTTAAGGAGTTGCTATCACCAGACATGCTGAGTATAACGATTTTGGTTTAACAGCAGCAATGAAGCTAGATAGAAAAAGATGAGAGCTGCTTTTGCACTCCTTTCCACTCATACCCACAGCAGGTAGTCAGTGGTATGCTTCCATATGATACCTGTAGTAGAAGAACATTCTAAACAATCCTGATTTCAGTGTTTTGTGCCAATGTTTTCATTTCTACTTAGGTGAAGAAACTGCTTACAGCAGAGAAGCAGTAGATATGATAGCCCCTTACAACTGCTGAGAAAGGAGAGCACTCTCAGGCTAAGTACATCTCATGGGACGAGAAGAAACCACCCACCATGTGGTGCTCCGAACCACAGTCAGAGCTGCTTTCTTACAGCTTAAGCTTCAATATGAATATAGCATCCCCAGTCAGGGTTTATTAAGCTTTAATCAGTTAAAGATGCACTTGAAAAAAACCTCAACAGGCAGCCCAGGGCATTGTTTTAAGACTTGTCTTACCCTTAAGAGAAAGTTGTTGGGAAGATGTGGGTGCTCCAGGGGCTTGCATAGCTCCCAAAAGCTCAGGAGGCTGCTCACCGCTTCCCTTGGCTGGCGCACTGCTACCAGTGAGGTAAGGAAAGGGAGCTGTAAGTTGCAGCCCAGCTTTGTGGCTGGAGCAGGCTGGCACATGACAGCTGACATGAGAGATACCTTTAGTTTCTAGAATAAGACTTGGAAAACGTACAGTTTTTTCTTGAAAGCTGAAAACAGGGATCATTCAGATCACTGAAATGTATCTCTGGATCAGACGCTTGGTCTGAACTAGCAGGCAACCTAGGAATCACTGATGGACAAGTGCGGTTTCTCCTCTTTTCTCAGTCTTTGTGACCTAGTTTCATCTTTTCTTTCAGAATGTGTTCACCCTGCCGTGCTGCACTTGCACTCTCCATGACTTCATGTTCTGTTTCCAGGCAGTTTGGTCTGTATGACGCCAAAAGCATTCCTTTCCTTCTCCAGCTGCTGACTGTGTAAGCATGGCTTTTTCCAAAGAAATGCATTCCTCAGACAAGCTTCAGATCCATCCGCTCGAGTTACCACCATGTCAGGCCAGCTTTGACACCAGTGACTCTGCAATCGGTTCAGATTTGCCATTTGCTTGCAGAGAAAAGCAAATAGTCCATTTTGGTTGGGCTTGTCAGCTGGATGCTTTGGGTTTGCCCTGTGCACACCTTTGGAAAGAAAATTCAATGTCATATAATTGATCATGCTGGTTAACAGGAATTTCATAATTTTCCAGCCTCATAACCTGTATTTAGTCTTGTTCTTTTCCTGTGTTCTGGAGGTTTAGAAGACTGCAACCGTAGACATGAACAGTATTTACTTTTCTCTACCCCCACTGCCTCCTGCTCTAACACTGAAAATTCCTGATCGTTTTAAATCTCTGCAATTTCTAACATGCACACAGGCCAGCTGGCAGCCAGGAAGTGTGTCACACCAACAAGCAGCAACCATGGAGGAAGCAGTGCTGGGAGAAGGAGTCTTAATATGGGACCTTGCTGCAGACATAGGGGACAAAAATCGTAAACAGTATCAGAAAGGACTGAGAGAATAAAGGAAGGAAAGGACTGTACTGAGAATAGGACATGGGGCTGCCAAGCTCACAGATAGCGTCCTGGTGTCCATTGTGTGTCCCCATGAGTCATTTCTGAATCCTATCATACTCCTTCGTCTAAGGGAAGTTGCAGACATGCAGGCAAGTTCTTTGGGTACTTGCTGGAGCAGTGGGACTTGCTGGAGGCCATGTGGCAAAAGGTTTCCTCTGGCAGGAAGGAGCATGAAAGGGATGGGGCATGCTTTGAGCAGTTACACGTGGGCCATGTTCTTAGCACAGGACAGGTGAGAAGAAACAACTGTGGTGGCTCTACTCCTGGATAATGTTGGAGGAAGGTAAAATAGCAGGCAGATCTGAACAGAAGTCAGCTAGTAACAACATCACCAAGTATTTCCTGGATCAGAGAGAGGGCCTGAAAGTTTTCTTTCTGGTTTCAAATATTGAAGCTTGTGTACTAAATAGTGCTGAAGTGGTGCTTATTTATGTACTTTGATCTGGCAGAAGTGTGCCCCTCAAGAGCATTAATGAGGACATAGTAAAACACAAGAGTCCTTCCAGATCTACGTAAACCCCAGCATCCTCACCTCCCCATCACCTGCGCGTCCCTCTTGGCTTGCAAAAAGCAAAGAGACCCTGAAGACATTATTGAAAACAAATCATCATGCTGAAGACTCCTATTCACCCATATGCTCTCCCACCCCACACATGGCGCCTGCAATTGCATGTTTCCACATCAGCAGCAGCTTCTGCACTGGCTGTCCCCCAGTACGGAGCAGAGGGAGGACTGATGGAGTGGCTGCCTGGCCGTGGAGCCCCCATAGCCCCCACGAGCCCTGGAGTCTGGAGCTTCAACATGTCATTCAGCTTTCACAGCTCTGTTTTTCACATAGCATTTGTGCGTGTGTGATATAAACAAAACCACCCGGGTTCCCAGGCTTTTTCCATGGCTGCTGAAGCCAGCGTCCGTTCCGCTTTCTGTTCAACCGCTCTCACGTCTCCTTACATTGTGCCAGCCAAGGAGCGTGGATTTGTCTGAGCTCATTATCAGGGTGATCCTGGTGAGCGCTGTCTGCTGAGAGATGAGTGTCTGCTCCCGCTGAGGGCAGAAAATGCTGAAGATGCTCAGCACCTTTTTTGATATTCTTAGCACCTTCAACCTTAAAATAATGAGCACCTCTCAGTATCCAACACTTCCTATCATCACACAGCGGTGTGCCATATTGCCTCTATGATTTTGTCCTTTCTGTCTCCTTCCTTCCCGGGCTTGGACTGTCTGAAAGGAACAGGAGCTAAAACGTAAGCACAGGGTGCAGTTAGTGCAATAGCCTTCAGACGTGTTAATGGGATGGGAGCTAAAACATAGGTAAAGGGTGTAGTTAGTGCAGTAGCCTTCAGATGTGTTAATGGTATGTAAAAAAGGGCGTGGGTTAGCTAGATCATATAAATGCAGATGCTGGGCTACCAGTTGAGGAGTGTTCATCCTAACTGCCTGGTGCTCTGAAAGAGGCAGCACAAATATGGCTGAGGGTCAGTGAGGATATCTGAACCTCAAAGAGCTGTGTGAGGCTCTCCTGAAAAGTTCTAGTCCTGTTAAATAAGGAATATTAAATAGCAATTTCATGTTGGGATCATGCAATTTGGTCCAGTCCTTAGAAGAGAGACCTGGAACAAGAAGCGCCTGTATCCCAGTTCCAGGTGGTACTCCCAGCTTCAGCACATTGTACTTTTCCATGCCTCCCTTTCCGTATGTGTAAAATAAGGCTAATTGCTGCTAGTATTATCGTAAATGGATGCATTTTCTGTCAGCTGACCCCCTTTCTCAATGCTTACAGCCACTGAGCACTGGGGTATTTGGGTGAATAGTCCTCATTAAACGATGCTGAGAGGCAGCGTGCAGGGGGGGTGACAGAACTGAACTCTTTAAAGGATTTTGTCTTTGATTTCCCTTAGTAACGCTCACAAGCACTGGGAGAATAAAAGCTGTTCAGGAAGCTGGAGCACTGCGGGCATGCTGGCTTGCAGTGCTTCCCCTCTTGGACAAAGACAGCATCTTCCCTCACCCCCGCCATCACCTCCCATTAATGTCAGGAAAGTTCACTTGCTGCAGCTTTTGTGAGTGCAAAGCTATTATGAAGCAGGTGGTTTGTTTGTCTCAGTAAGATAATGCTAACACCACAAATGGCAAGTCAGGAGTCAGGGAATAGCATTTCTTTTTAGATCATGCAGGAAGTCCTCCTCATTTTGTTTATTCACAGGGCCTGAACCAACAGCTGCCCAGACAAAGATATTTGGAGAGAGCAAGCGAAAGGGAGGATGTTCACTCAGGCCTCTGGATACAAATAGAGAGGAAAGAAGGAAATGTCAAATCTGCATAAGCCCTGGATGGCTCCCTGATGGGTATAAAAATTCCTCTTTTGAATACTGTCCTGTAACTGCAAAAAAGTTGAGGTAACCTTTTCTTATTTTCAGCAAAATTTTTCTGTCTAAGCCTAATGTAATTTTTCACTTGGTAAAAATGCAATCCAATCCCAAACCTGTACCTCATTCCGTTTCTCAGAGCTTACATCCATTCTGCTTATTTTCTTTTCCAGATCTTTATTAGCAAACATGGAATCGACGGTCTATTGTTCGCCCTGGAAATATGCAATGCAGAATAGCAAAATAATTGTTGGTAGAGTCGGGAAACTCCTGACGAGTGTTTATTAATGGTGAATTCTGATAGAGTAAATAAGATCATTGGTAGAAAATGAGAACCAAAGGTAAGAAGAAATCTTATTGCCCTAGAGGCAAACTGTGCTGCCTCGGGAACTTCTGCTTTCATAGGGATACAAGGTTTTTGCCAAGATACAAAATAGTTTTCTGTCAAATAAATTATTCATATGGCCATTACTCATCACAATTTTCCTCTTTTCATGCTCTTCCACACACACACACACAAAGATAAGAGTGAACTATCCACCAGATTATTAAGAATATCACAATATTCATTAAATCTTTGCTTAGTCCATTTCATGGGCAGTTTTTGTAGCATATTTAACCCCTAAGTCAGTAGAAGCCTGCAGGAGAAGAACTAACAGAATCTTTCATATGAAAAGGATGTTGCTTTGAGAAAGGAAACCGCATATTTAGTGCAGCTCAAGCTCACATTCACAAAACACATAAACCCTCGTGAGAACCGGAGTTCACCATCAGCAGCTGGAGTCCTAACAGATCCTCTGCTGCTGTCTGAATAGGGTATCGCCTGTTTTCACCATCTGGATCTCACCTCCTGCAGGAACCCCTCTGGTCCCAGGAGAAGGTGTGCATTCATCATGATCATCCTCTTCCCTGAGGCTGCCGGGGTCCTTCACAACCCAATGCTGGAGGCAACATCCACGCACCTCTTGTCGATGCAGGCACAACAAGGAACAGCTTGAGTAAAAGTAAAATGAGAAGAAAGCTATGATAATTTTCCAGGATCTTTCCTACCTGTCACTTTATCAAGAAAGCCCACCACTTTCTGGGGAAGTGTTTTAAATGCAGGAATCTATTGCTTCTTTGAAACGTGACTCAATAATAAACATAGTTTTAGGAGGTGGGGAAAAAAGATACACATTTCAAGTACAGAACCAAAAATAGCATTTTCTGCCTCCAGGGTCTCACTGCTGCTCCCTGCGTGACACAGTGAGCTGGTGCAGAAGGTACCAGGTATGTCTTCATCTGGGCGAGGATGATAATGTAAGGAAATATTTGGACGTGTTGTTTCACAGAAAGATTGCCATCGCCCAATAAGGAGCGCAGTCAGAAGATACCACATGTACAGTGCAATTTGACTCAATTGCCAATGAGAAATAAAATGAGGCTGAAAGTCAAGAAAAAGAAACATCTGCCATTCGGAAATGCAAGCAGCGCAGGGGAAAGGAGGGCATATCATGCTCTCCTGGGCTCGTGGGGCTCGGATTCTCTAACAATGATGTTTCCCAAAATGCTGCTTCCCACAGCACTCTGCAATGCAGCCTACAGAAGTGGAAGTAATAGGGGCTGCACAGTTGAGTTCAGCTCCAAGGAAATACTGGGTTGTTATGTGTAATTTTCATGTTATTGTCAGTATGCCAGCAAATGTCATTGCTTTTGTTTTGGAATATACCATGTTAGAAATAATTTGGGGTAGGATTTTACTTTTCTCATTGGGTTCAGCAGCAGAAGAATGGTTTTTCCTTGCTGCATATGAGCAGATTGGACAAGTACTGCCCTGCTGCCTCCTGTCAGCACGTAGCACACGAGCTTCCAGTCTCAGCAGATGCAGCTCCACTGCCCAGGAGTTAAATCAGTATTTGTGCATCAGGTCCTTTTTTATCTCTTCTGTGCAGCATTACAATTTCTCAGGCTTCAACAACTGTGACAGAAGTCCTCGGTGCCCTGTTGCAGCATTTCACTGGGAGACACCTTTTTGGCAAATCCAGGTTTCAGGATGATGAGCGTATCCCATAGAGTTAGGGATGCTGGGTCAATGCCTCAGTGGGCACATCTGAAGATCCCCTTGGTCCAGACTCAAACCAAATCCAAGACAGACAGATGGTGCCAGCTCCAGAAGCTTAAAACCTGGAAAATTCACCAGGCTGCCTGACGCCCTTACTCCCCTGGTGGAGTGGTCTTTGGGAAAAGCTCCCCGGTGCTATTCAAGGGGGGTCGACATGACTTTAAACACTTCCCTTCTCAATGTCACAGCTCTTTGCTCATAAAGACAAAGTGGCATAGTTACTTCACCTACATGGAGTTGTGACATGAATTATGAATGGCTTCGAGTTCATTACCTGAGACGAGCTATAGAAGTGTGACTTATTTTTAATAATGCATAAGCAATAATTTATTTAACATTTCTCTATATTCCTCATCGGGCTCCTGAGCCTGCCTGCACCTTCCTGCTCTGTCTGCAAGTTCTCTCATGGAAGCTGACAATAAGCCGCAAACTCTTTCTGTTCTTCTCTTTTCTTTTCTTAGGGCAATGAGATCCTGCGTCTCAGTTATTAAAGCTGTGGCACCTGCTCTGTGAAAAAAATGGGGTATCAAGTTTAAACGGAAATAGAAATGGAAAGAATCAAACAGCTGCTTTGTAAACATACTCTGTCAAAGCCAGTAACTAGACCTAGTCTTACTGCTCCACAGTGCTGTGGTGTAATGTGTTTGCTTCAAGGCCATAGTGTCTGGATGGAGATAAATAGACAGTTTAAACGTTGAATGTTGTGTGTTTTTTGCAGAATCAACTTTTGTTTCAAAATGTCACCAAGAGAGAGTAGCTGTTATTTTGATAACATTGAACTATACAAAAGGAAAATACTTTTCCAGGTAGAAAAGAAACAAATAACCATATGTCCCACCTATAATCGGCATTACAGGGATACAGGTCTGGAGCAAAGCAACTATTCAGAGGCTGAGGCGTAAGGCATAGCCCAGCTGGTAAAAGCTGAAGGATTTTGCCAAGTTGACAGAAATTCCTGAGTCAGCCTCACTTCCGAGAGGCTACAGTAAATATAAACCGGGTTGTATCTATGTTATTCTGAACAATCCAGAGCGTTCTGTCTGTTCTGTAACAGCAAGAAATATCCTGTGGATTTGGTTTTGAATGAAATCTCAGCTTGTTCTCTCATAGAGGGCAAATGGCAGCCCCAGGCGGAACCAGGATAGCACTGGGCTTGCGAGCATTATGGCTTGCTGTGCCTGGCATAAGAACAGGAGAGGCTGATGTCCAACCCAGCTTTAAACCCAGGTAAAGAGAAGCATGTGTGTCCTTCCTTGGGTCTAGCCTTCCCCACAAAGATGTACTCACTAAGGGCATTCCTGGGAGAAATGCTGCAGCTTCTCCACCCAGGCTACTCAGAGGCAACTGAGACAGCTTCAAGAAGCTGAGTCTTCTCTTCTATTTCCAAGGAGCAATGGAGCCAGCTTTTCTTCCTCTGGGGTGGCAAACTTGCCACAGCTCTGCAGCCTGGTGCAGCCCCACGGGTGCCAGGTGACTGTAAGGGTAATGGGCAGGAGGCAATCTGCAAAGGACCTCTTTATCTCTTTGTGGCATTTGTCTGGCAGAATCTACAACAGCCAAGAAGCAAGGGGTTTAAGGGAAGCAGTGCCAGAGTCCAAGAAAGAAGCAACTAAAGGAGGTTTCTGTTGGAAGACACATTTTCAAGCTGATGCTTAAAGGAGGATATATATTGGAGAGGAAGAAGCCACAAGCTCACAAGCTCCATCTCAATATTAGTTTGGTCAGTGTCAAGGACTTTGATGCAAAGAGAACCTTATCTGGGCTTCAGCCTCCCCGTAAATGCACTGGTTAAGCTGAGAGAAGGAACAGGGATAGGAGGATAAAGGGGCACAGCAAAACTTCAGGAGTTTGAGCAAATCGCTTATGATGAAACCCAAAACAAAATAAAACAACTAGAGAAATAGGAATCAAGGAAGACATAATTTCTTTCAAGTTTCCAATTTAAGCACATGGACTTGCTGGTTTTGCCTTCTCCTCACTCTCCCAAAAGGACTGCAGTCACCCTTTTCTGTTCCTATGCTCTTCATTGCCTTCATCTGTAACACAGACTTCTCATACAGCTCAGAGAGCATTGTGCTGCATTAATACAAGGGATGTAGCTTTTCACAAGTAGATCTTGAGCAGCAAACTAAAGACAAATAATAGGGAAAACCCAAACCAACACACACAAGAAAGAAGTGCGGAACCAGCCTAGAAAACAAATGCAAACAGGAAGAAAACGGCAGCTGCTGCCCTGTGAGTACTCCGATGTGAGTGTAATCAGAGCTGCAACACTGTTCCCTGGCAGTCCCCAGCCCTTGTAACTAAACCCAGGCAAAGAACCCGGCCATTGTTTCTGCCAGGGGATGGCGGAGGGCTAAGCGAGGGTCAGGAGTTTATGAGAGGCTGTGCCAGCACGTGGAGGGAAGCATGGTTTTGCAGCACACGCAGCACTACATGTGCTTGAAAGGTCACTGCAGCCAGCAGGCTGAACGTCCTTGGAAAGGGGCTGAGCGGAAGCTGCGCTGGAAAGGGGGGAGATGGAGCATGGCACGTGGAGAGACCAGCCAGGGCTTGTGGGGGCAAAGGAGCTGGTGAGATAGAGGCAGACACAGGGGAGGGAAATGCAGAGAAAGGGAGGTGATACTGGCAGAGCAGCGTCACAGCTGGGGTGACAAGAGACTGGTCTCGCACAGGCAGATTTTGCATTTGGCAGGGCAGAGCAGGAGACAAAAGGTCTATTTGGTCTCCCAGGATAGGGAAAAGGTCAGCAACACAGAGCTCGTCTAACCAACAGTATTGCTTAAGCAATTGCTTTCTGTCTGCAGTTACTTTTTAGAGGAAGAAGGAGAGAGCGATGCAGGGAAGCGAGCTACGCGGTAGCTACTGTGCCATGAGGAGGGAAGCACTGCTCTCTGCTGTAACTGTGTCCAGGGAGAATCACCCCACACCAGAGTATCTGTTTAACGGCTAAGGAAAAGCCCAGCAGCAGGGCCTAGATTGTCTGCAGCAACCCATCAGCTGTGACCTACAGGAGGCATTCCAAACTGTGCTGCCCGCAACAGCTGCTGCTGCTCCAGCAGCCACTCTCTTTGCCCGGAAAACTTGACAACAGAAGCATTTGACACCAATGACCACGATGGTCATTGAAGACAACATGCATGTGGGAATGAACATACGTCTCCTCTAAAAACCAAACAGAGAAACACCCAGTTTTCTTTTACTCTTGGTTTTTATACCCCCTTACCACCAAGCATAATGTGGTGCAATGTAGAGCTGCCAGCCCATCATACCAACTTCACCCGTTCTTTGTTCATTAAGTGTCTGTTATGAAAAACTTGAAGAAGAATCAAAGTCTCCCCTATGATGGAATGAGTTTCAGTCTCGCCTTCATTTGCTGGGTTTCTATTTTTCATTTCCTGTGGTAATAAATAATTCTTCTCAGTAACAGCCGAGCAGTAATTGAAGGCAGCATCTCCATTAACTGTATCAAAGAAAAGGAAGATTCATGATCAACCTGATTGATCTGAGTGTTATGGTTTCATAGCAAGCAGGCTTCATCAATGCGTAACTGCCTTCATTATGAAAGAGTCCTTGACTCAGCTGAGGCTGGTACTCACTGTGCTAGGTATGGACATTTATTAAGAGAGAGTCCTTGTTCCCATGAGTCATCTAAGTGGATAAAGCATTTCAAAAAGGCAGGGAACAAGCAGATCCCTGAGCACCAGGACTAGGCAGACCTGAACTCCCAAGGACATTCCGAATGTGACAGAAGAAATTAGAAATTCTTTAGTTTTATCCATGGTTGGCATGTATAAAGCCATTCTAAACCCACTTCCTCAATTCACTCCTCTGCTGTCTAACTGTGTGAGATTCCCAATACAGCTTCTTCCCAGTCAAATGAACTCAGGGCTGGCCTCCTGCACAGAACGCCTGAGCTTACGAAGTTGTTGTGGAAACATTGTCTCCCTCAGACATTACCTTCCTGCCAAATGTCACTGAAATTGGAAGGCATATCAAGAGACATAACGAAGAGATGACGCTATCACACCAAACCCCATTCCCTCAGGAAAACAGCAGTAAATTCACGTAGACCAGAAAACAGGATGGCAGGAAATATCACAAGGTTTCCTTAATTGTTATTTCTTCTTGTCTGTTTGCTTATTTATATTGCTCTGTGACTTGATGTTGCATCGCTTGTTTTTCCCTTAGTTGCCAGTCAAACATCTGACAGGCAGGGCGTCCAGTCTGTGTAATGTCATTACGAAATAAGCCTTTAATAAACCTCACGTGCTGTTGCTTAGAATTCAAGGTAGTCTTTGCAGGTCAGGGCCCAGGAATGGAAGGCAGGGTACTAAACTCTTTCACTCTTCCAGCACAGATCACTAAATCTGAGGGAAAAATGAAAAAGAAAAACAAAACAAAACCCTCTTCAGCTCTAGAGGGAAACTGTCGTCCACTGGAGAGAGATCTTTCAATCTTCACTTTTTCAAAGTCCAGAAGAATGATTGTGCAGTTGCCGGAGATGCAGAAAATACAATACCAGCCTAAGCTGGAAGTACTGGAATTTGTCCTGTGATAACCAGTTTCAGTCTTCGTCTTTTCTGTGGGCTTCCTTCGTAGGAAGAATGTAAGTTGCACCTGGAAAACAACCACTTTGTGATACATTTTGTGATTTGCTATAGATACTCCATACTAGGCTGTCTAGCATTTAGTAGCAAACACCAGTCATTTATGTTACAAGCAGTCTAATGATTGAAAGCAGATTTCAAGTTTGTGTTACCACTAGATATCACTTTCAGGTGCTAGGCATTTCAGCTTTGAGATCGAGTTTGGTGTTTAAGGGATGCTCCTGTAGCACAGTGAGGAACACTGTACAAATGCTTAAAGTTCAGGGATCTAGATGAAAGAGGAAAGAAAGGTCTTTGGCTTAATCATAGTGGCACTTAGCAGTTGGAGCTGGAATGCAAGGACAAGCTTTAGCATCCAGTGGCAATGCTGTACAATGCCTCCAGCGGTAAACTCAGCTGTGTGGAGAGGTGAGAAAAACCATCTAAGAAGCTTTGAGAAATTAATGGTGAAACCCCCAGAGACAGGAACTTGTATCCCACATGGCACAGAAAGCCATCTGGGGTCTTCCGTGCTTGTCGTGTTCATGGTGAGACTTAGGGTAGAGTGCAAACTATTCCATAATGAGTGCATGGTAAATTTTCTTGGCCATTAATAAATATCTCAACCCAAAAAGACATCTGTTTTCTGGTATTTTTACAGCAGGAAGGTGCCTTTGATTTTGTGAGACCATTTTGAGGTTTTTACATGGTAAGATTGACTAAACAGCTCTTCCTGTATCTTTTTATTGACCAGGGGTGCAGCCTTTAGTTCACAGATCCCATGACAGTGAAGTCTCAGTGACCTTTAGCGTACCTCAATTTCTCTACCTGTGAAACAGAGCTGAAATATTTGTCTCTGTTTGGAAATTGAATGTCGTAAAGCTGAAAGCACTTGGAGAGTTTTCAAGCAAACCTTACAGGTATGAAATTTAACTAAACTAAACTAAGAAAAAATAAAATTAAATCAAAAATTAAATAAACAAATTCTCAGCTTCCTTTTGTCAAAATGTCAAGTGTAGGATGAAACATCAGAAGCATTTTACCATACTTACATAACAATGTGTTTATTAATTTATCCACCAGGCTAGCTCATGTTGTCACTGAGCTATTATTTAGAACCTTTCATCCACAGATGTCAAAATACATTGCAAATGCTGCGGTGCCTTTTGTCAATGCCTGACTTTCATTAACATCAGTGGAAGAAGGATTAAGCCCAATATGTTACCTTGAAATAAATACATTTTCAGAAATTACCTTGTTTGTTCCACCTCACTGTCTTTCAGCCTTAAGTATCATCATAACATTCGCTATTTACCCGGGGGCAATGACTCATCCTTCCTTTGAAGGAGACAGCTCTCAGAGGCCAGCAGTCGTCTTTGTCAGAGGACAGAGAGCACTGTAGGAGTGATTGACCGTATCAGGCTGCCTGTCTCCACTTAACAGCATTCAGAGCAAACAAAAGCACAGATGTAAATTAATCACACAATTGCATTACTGCCCTCTGAAGCAGCACACTCAGCTAGTCCTCCACTGAACTCCGCTGAGCTGAAAAAGCCTTCAGCTGGATTATGCTTAGCCAAAAGCATTAGCGCTGAGTGCAAAGTGGTTCCCTGTTCCCTCCTGCACAGGCTCTTGTTATTGTAACATCACCACAGAGCCTTTGCTGTGATGGCAACAGTCTGCAAATATTTGGACATGAAACAGTTTGGGTTACACTGCCTTCTTTTAGATCAGTATTTGGTATACAACAGGCAGCCCCATGTCCAGCCTGAGAGGACAGGTTAATGCTGAGCTGTGGCATATAGGCCCCCCTCCAGAGCATCACCACTGTTCAATTACTTGGTGCTGCTCCATATGCCCAGCAGGTGAAGATACACCTTGTACTCTCATGTAGCCCAGAGGATTGTTCTCCTACCCTGCCTTGGTGTCAGGATGAGTGCCTCTGGCCCTTTGGCACTCTGTTGGGAATTCCTGCATGGTATTTTGTTGCCATCTTCTCCATCCTCTGGATGCAGGACCTGACTGGCTTTGCACAGGTGGGCGTGCTGAGGTGTGCTGGGACAGTGAACCACCTTCAAACAGGATTCTATGGCAGAAATGTTGAGGAGAAATCCTGTTTTTACCCCCAAATGCAGGCATTTCTCTGGAACCTGAGACTGGTGCCAATGTAAAGCCTGGTATTCAAAGCTCCATACCCACTTTGGACTTGAACATCTGAGACACCTTTTTCAGAACAGGCAGCAGACTTGTTCTTTTAGAGCACAGACAACACTACATTCGTACTCTCAGCCTTTAGAAAAAGTGCATGATCCCTCCATATTCTTCTCCGGCAACACTGTTGCTGGTTTGAAATGAAATCACATTTAAATTTTATCCTGAACTCAGGACAGCAGTTACCTGTGCTAGCTATGCTGGCCTATGCTTGCGGGGTGTGTGGAGGATTAAGCTGAAGAGATTGCAATCAAAGTGCAGATGTGAGATAATCACGGAGACATCCAGCCATGCAATAAGGAAGCTATTTTGGGCATGGGCAGTAGCAGAACACCAAGAGCCTTAGTAGAAAGATGCTTAGGGGCTTGTGACTTTTGAGTGTGTAGGGCACAGGCAATGGCTGTGGGGCTGTGCTCTGGAGCTTGAATGCTGCCTTCATTCTGGAGAGAGTATGGGCCTTGGGCTGTAGTTCGGTAATGCAGACTTGAGAAGTTCAGCTCGGGTGTGAAGCACGGGGTTGCCTCTCAGAGCAAAACTGAAGGTGCTCCATAGATTTACTTGATGGAGCAGGAATTCTGTTTAATGATCATATTTTTTGCAACCTCTCCGGTGTGAAAGGAAAGCTGATCCCTTCAGTCCTCATGTCACAGGGTGCGTCTAGTGTCAGCCACAGCAGAACAAGATTTCATTCAGACCTAAAACTTCCTTTGCAGCGCAGATGTTGAAGTGCCAATATAGGAGCCGCAACACAAGCAGAGGTTCTATTGGTCCATTTATTCAAATGCTGTCAATCCCCATTTCAATGCCATTTCAGCTTAAATCAGTATTGACCTAAGAAAGATGTTTTATTTCAGCAGCAGGTCCATCTATTTAATAGACAAACTGACAATGGGGGCAGGCAAACGTAACTCCAGTGAGACCAGCACAGCTGATTCTGCTCATCATAGTCAATGTGGCCTTTGAAAGATTTTAAAGCAATGAATGTAACTGGGCCTCTGGAGCTTGCCAGCTCCCATTAACCTTGATTGGCAGGCAGGCAGAACTAAGGGGCCCTCACGATTGAACGTGGCAGAGTCTGACCTCTGTGTTTGCCTCCTGTGCAAATTCATGCAGAACAAATTAATGCTTAAATACTGCATCTCCACCAGAGACATGGAAATCCAAATAGGGCCAATTCTCTCTGAGCTGTTCCGTGCATCAAAAACCCAGCCCAGGACCATGCATGCCAAAAATGCAAAGCCCACCTGAGCCAGAAGCCCTGGGTTTGCAGGAAACTTGAGGTCAATGGGCATTGATTGATTTCATCAGGAAAGCCTCTATGGATCTGGAAGGAAGAGTTTATTATGTGTCCCACAGTGCTGCTACCCCTCCCCAGGTGAGCACGGGTGCTTGGCAGTAGCTGCAAGACAGCAGAGATGGGCACAGGTGGGGTGTCAGAGGTTTTGCAAAGGGCACAAGGAGGGGAAAAGAGACGGAGAGTGTCGCAGTGAGTGCTGGCTTCTTGCAGGAGGGCAGAGGGACACTGCAGCCTGCATCAACACCACTGCTGTGAGACACCCAGGGGAGCCACTTGGAATAACTGGTATCTGGGAACAAGGACTCTGTGGCATTTGGGCACCAGAGATTAGTTAGGAGTCCAATGAAACAGGCTGCTCTCCAGGGACTCCTGTGGTGGGTGATACCTTATATATACCCCACTGTGGGGCTAGGACCAGGCTGTGCAAGGAGGGAAACAAGCAGAAAACGGGGACTCTGCAGATCCTGGCACCTGCCCAGGGGGAAGTGAAGTAGCATAAGATAAAGAGTGGTGCTCTGTGATTCAGCCCTTGAGTTGTCCTGAAATGAACAGTTCTCTGAGGTTCCCAAATCATACATAAGCAGAGCTCCCCACCCTGAACCGAGCCGACAGAAAAAGCACATATTTGTCTCCCTTGAATCCTCCACGGTACATTTAACACCTAAAAGCATGAATATATTTTCACAGCTTTTCTTCTGTGAACAATAAATCCCTCTCTAAAACACGTATAAACATGTGGCAGGCAGCACTCTTTGGAGAAGGATTTTGATTTTTTGTATTATTAATGTTTTTCTGCAGTGTGTTTCATGCTCGTATCATAAAACTCAACCCTGTATGAGGCTATGGCATTTCATATTTACCTCGAGGGTGTGCCTGCTTGGTTTAAATCAACATGCAGTTTTTTAGGTTTTAATGTTAAGCCGGGTTGCTTTGATCAGAATTTTCTGACTGAGCATATCAGTGCTCCAGACTGACCTGAGGATTAAGAAAGAATATGTAACTGTAAGTATTGCTGGAACTCTGAAATTTCTTTGCTCTTTCTTTGCACATTTTTTCATGTCTTATACAGAAGTGCATAAAGATGTAGATTTTTCTGCTGCGTATGTTTTAAGTATCAAAAATGTCAGATCTTAGGATATAAACAGAGAGAATTTCTCCTAAATCAAGAACATTTTTAAAAGCATTTATACAGTGGTAAAGCCAAAATTTCCACACTTGTATTTGATGATATCAGATACTGTACAAATAACAGGGTAGAAACAGCCCCTGGAGAGACAGAAGGTTTGAAAAAGAGGGTTTATAACAAGCAGGAGGGACAGGGACTTGCTTTTGAAGCTGTGACCTTCCTACTTTCTAACATGCCTCCTTTTCTCCATAGCAGAATCTGTTATTGTAACTCAGAATCAGCTCAGGTTTTGGGGAAAATAACACTGGCACCATAAATGGGGGAATACGTGTAGAAAACACAGCTGAAAAATGGGACAAACGGTAATGTATTCACCATCTGTGGTACAGATAGAACAGACTAAAACCACATCTAAATTTTCTGCTTGAATATGACCACGAATGAGCATTTGGCTTGTGTTTAGATGCAATAACATGAGCTTTCTTCCTTCTCCTCCTCCTCTGGTAGAAGCTATCTGGTGGTGCTGTTGTTACCATTTGTGCTGCCCACATCCCAGTCAGTGACCTCCATGCTACTGGGCTGCCCTTCACTTTTCACCATGGGCTGGCATTTCAGCCCTCCTGTGTCCTTACCTGGGCCTGGGGAGGTGGTACCGGTGGGCTGGGGATGGGCAGACCCTTTGGCTGTTCATCACAGTGGGACTGACACCAGGTGAAGGAGAGAGCGCAGCTTCTCTTGCAGCCCCCTCATTGCAGCTGAAGGAGAGGGAGAGAACCACAGGAAAACCCCAGCTGCAGGGAGACCTTCCTAAGGCAAATCTAGTCTTGAAGGGAAAAGGATCTTGCGTTCACAAAGCAGCCAAAAACACATGGGTGATGGTGCAGCTGCAAAGGGGGTGTGATGCAGCTATAGATGAAATGCAGGCTCTGAGCGCTGAGATGCGCATGCACTGCTGACGGTAAAGGTGGACCAGTCTCTTGTACACAGCTTGAGCACACAGGTTTCTGCTGGGGCTCACTGAGCTACCACAGTGAAAACTCATGATGGAGCAATGTCAACCACAGTTCAGACTTGCAGTGAGCACCTGAGAGCTGAAGGAAACGGACACACAAGGCCAAAGGAGTGACCGCATGTAAACCAGCAGGACTGTGGGTACAACGGGAAGATACTTGACCAAAACCTGACCATTGGCATTTACCTTTGCTCAGTGTATGTTGACTGTGCATACACATTCAGGACAGCTGAAGCATCTGCGCAGGACCAGCAGATAGTAACGTGGGACATCTTGGAGACCAAGGCGTATCCTCTCAAGTAGCACGGCTGTCGGTCTACACTGTCTTCAAGCTACTGTGTCATTTCCTGCTCTTTCTTATTTGAACACCATGTCTTAGCAAGATGGCTGCGGCCTCCAACTGGATGGACTGAATCCCCACATCTCATCTTCACCAGCATCTGCCAAACCCTTCTTTCTTATTTCATTGCAAGCATTACAATGCGTCAGCTTCACAAATGGGCCTAATCCTACAAGCACTGACTGCATTGGGAAGGAGTGGTAAGTACCCAGCAGATTTTGGGCTCAGGCCAGCACCTGAGACATGGAGCTGGTATCTCTGCTTGATAATTAGAGTGTCCAATTTCCACAGAAACAGTTGTTAGAAGGTATTTGTTTATTGATTACTCTCTTGTTTACCTGACATTCTCAGCACTTTCTAATTATCTCATGCTCTATTTATTTATTTCATTTTGCTTTGGTTGTAAGTGTAATTAGCAGCAAAGCCGCCAGCAACACCTGGATGCTTCTGCAGAAACAATGAGATGCTCCTATTTTCTAAAGAACTGCTGTCTGTGAAGGGTCTGCTACTGCAGATGGAAACACATAATGTGCCAAGAGCATGAGTAACTATTTTTAAGCAGCAGTGCTAGCGTGGGTCAGAGGTGTCATACCTGACAGACGCACTGTAGCCCGTTGCTTCCCGTCAGAGGGTAAGACTGGGCTCCTGGTGTTTACCGGAGAGGCCACTTTATGTCTGTTCAAACCGTTTCTCATCTGGGCTTCACAGCACCCAGTTTGTAAGAGCAGCCTGGGGCTCAGGTTATCCAAGTGGCCTGCATGTAGGGGCAAAAATGGGAGTGGGGTTAGAAAATCTGGTCTAAGATAATGGAGCATTTCAGACCTAATAGCATCTGCACAGAGGTACAGAGCAAATGCAAATAACTTCAACATGAGTTACAGCTTAGCATGATAATTACATTTGTACATTGAGGAATAAGGGTGTGTTTTCCAGGGATAACTTTTTTGCCACCTCCCACAATATTATTATGACTTTCCCCAACAGCAGATAAAGTCAGGTGGAGATCACAACTGATGTCCATTAGAACACCTTTTCCCAATTAAGTGGTTATTCTGAATGGAATCCAGCTGTTACTATGTTAACCAGACCCTATCGCAGCGTGCATTCAATTACTCTCCTGAGTGTGCACACATGCCCCTTGTTACCTGTCTGGTGGGCTGAGCCCAGCTGGTTCCTCAGACATGAAGGCTCATACTGACACACTAGTGTGTTCAGCAAAACACTTGGACTCCTTTGTTTCACCAGATGTGCATTCAAGCCTACAGTTTTTGCCTGCATAGAGCAGCTACCACCTTCTTGGATGTGGTCTGAGTATGCTCCAGCATATGTTCATGGCTTCAGACAGATTCAGCAACCTTTTTGTGTCCTGAGTTTATCAGTTCTTGTGGATTCAACAGCACCATAAGTCTCTGGCACTTATCAGCTCTTTGGAAATTTTTACACTTTATGTCTCAGTGCGAGTTTGCCCTTTTTCAGCCTCTTGTTTTCTGGTTAACTATTTCTCCATCCATATGCATGGGCATCCACAGAGACAATTCCCACAAACTCATGCAGAAATGGCTTCTACAACATGGTAAGGAAAGCAAGGACCAGAAAATGCTAGTTCTTCCCCCTTGTATATACACCTGAAGTCTAGAGCCAGACATCCTCAGCTGGAGGAGGAAATATAGTTAATCCAGCCTGGGTGAGTATCTAGCTCAAACAGAAAGTCACGCTACTGCAGTTACAAAGCTTCGGGGCCGGAGTCAGCTACCTCAGAGGCTAGGGGTCCATCTGCACACCTCTCAGACAGCAAAATGGAGACAGCAGGACTGGGTGAGACTCTTGAAGGGTCTGCAAGGTCATTACAATGCATGGGTAACTTATCTGACAAGATGCTTATATGATGTCTTGTTTGGTCATGACAAATAAGCTAATTTAAATTTCTCAGTGGTTTCAAAGGGCAGCACTCAGAGACTCTGAGTTAAAGTTTATTAAAGGAATTTAATGCTTCACTCCAGTCTTGGCTACTGTATATATTATTTCCTTCCCTTCATAGCTGTAGTTGATCTATAGTATAGCTACTCATGTTAAGAACCATGCCTGCCCACATGCCTACAAAGCCCCAGTGTTTTCAAAGGCTGGGCAAATGAAGGCTACCATAATCCAGGCAGATGAGGAAGTACAGATCACATTCCTCCCATAATGTCTGTATTTTCTTGATTTTTGCCTGCTGAAAATCAAAATCCTTCTGTTCTCCTAACTGAAAGAGTGTATTTTGGCAGAGAATATAAAATGCATTCTCAAGTCTTTGGTTGGACAGTCTTAAAATAAGTGTCAGCTTTAGTCCTCTAGAGACTGGATAGTGTGGTTATTTATAGTAAAACTGATTTGATGGGTTAAGACTGAAAAATTAGAATTTTTATTACATTTCAAAATATTACTGTACAATTCTGAGATGCTGCCATGGCGACTGCAGCATTACCCTGCTTTACATGCACACTCAGTCACCAGGTCTCCCCAGGCTTTCAGAGCAATTCAGTATCCTGTGTATTTTTCCCTTCTTGTTGCAGTTTGTCTGTCTGATGGCTCAAATATTTGCAAGTCCTTGTTAGGGGAGCAGAGACCTAGGTACTTAGACACAGCACTACCAGTTTGATCCCGAGTGCTCCTATTGTAGCTTCTTCTGAACATAGCAAGAAAGAAATGGGTCTTAACTCACACATCCACTCTGACTGCATTACAGATCATAGGCACTCAGTTACTGAAACAACACAAATAAGAAGAGGCAGTTTATAAATTAAATAGAGGAAATTTTGCACCAGAGGCTTCATCTTGATTTTCGTGTTAAACCCTCTGACTTGGCTATCAGTGACCCACAGAAGGATGTGCATACCCAGCTGTCTGCCCATAGCCTCCAGACCAGACATCGCAGTTAATTTCTGTCTTGCTCTGATCACAGTTACCTTCCAGCTTCCAACTATGATGCTCCAGTTCACTAGTCATCATAGCTACTACAGTACTCTAATGCTAGCTTTCCAATGGCTTCCTGGCTTGGCCCTCACTCTGCTCCACACCTGGTACTCATGATTAGGAAACCACCAACATCCTCTCATGTCACTGATGTGGTTTAAGCTCAGTCAGCAAATCAGCTGCATAGCCCTCTCTCACTGCCCCCCCTTCCTCTCCTCTACTCCGGGTGGGGGATGGGAAAGAGATTCGAAAGAATGTAACTCCCACGGGCTGAGATAAGAACAGTCCAGTAACTAAGGTATAACATAAACCACTGCTGCTACCACCAATAATAATAATGATAAGAGAAACAACAAGGGAAGAGAATACAACCTCTCACCACCCACCAACCGATACCCAGCCCGACCCGAGCAGTGATCTAACCCTTCCGGGTAACTGCCCTCAGTGTATATACTGGGCATGACATTCTGGGGTATGGAATACCTCTTTGGTTAGTTAGGGTCAGGTGTTCTGTCTTTGTTTTCTCGCAGCTTCCCTTCCTCCCTGGCAGAGCATGAGACTCAGAAAGTCCTTGGTCAGAGTAACCATTACTGAGCAGCAACTAAAAACATCGATGTTATCAACATTGTTCCCAGGCTGAAAGTCCAAACCACAGCACTGCACCAGCTACTAAGAAGGAGAAAAATGACTGCTACTGCTGAACCCAGGAGAGACCCCCAGAGCACAAAACCAAGGCTGGCAGCAGGAAGCTGTACCCAAAGTCATGCATGCTTCCTAGAAATGTACATGTATGGGGCACAACTTTTCCCTTATTCTCCAATGTAGCTCATTCTTACCTAAGCCACAACTCCATCCCCTAGCCTACACCCACTTGGCAAGAAGTTTTGCCTTTCTCAGGGAAGGTGATTGAAGCTATGACACAGAAATGGACCCTTTCTAACAAGGGGTCGAATACAATGAGGAAATTGGCAACCCTATAGCCTGGTATAAGATGTATTTGTGCTTTCCATAAGCATGCAGTATGCTTCCTCTTGTTCTTCTATTGCCTGAACCTTCATTATTACAGAATATTATTGGTACAGTTATTCATAAAGTGGCCTCATAAAATATCTGTCCTATTAAAATGCTGGTCCCAATGGGCAGCAGCCATACAATATCCTTTCGCTTCCAAGCAGCTCAAAGCATATAAAGCAAGATTTGCAATTGAAGTTGTCAGGCAAGTAGTCCGAGAAGACACTGCCTGAGTTAAGATGACAACAACAAGGCTTTTGAAAAAAATAAAGGAATAAAACTGTCTGAACCAAGTAACTAGGAGTTTCAATTCAATGGACATGGTGGGGTGTTTGAGGCGGCCACTAGCCTGACCACATAAGACTGATAACGTTACCTTACATTTGTTACTCCTCACGTACTTTCTTCCCCTGTACCTAAACTAGACATCCATAAAACACCTGTGGTGAGGCACAGTTTTGTTCTTAAACAAAAAAATTACATTGGCAACATTTGCAGTCTACTATCTTCATTTGAAGTCCACTAACATCAATGAAGTCAAAAAGGATTTGGATAAGGCCCTGGTATTTTTCCACTTCAACACCCACGTTATCATTAGAGAATAATAAATTTTACAAAGTCTGGAAATAGTTTCATAATGATCAGGGCAGGTACAGTCTTCTCTGTTACCTGTTTGAACAACATTTACCCTTGAGTTCTGGAAAGGTCTTACACACCATGAAACAAGAATAAAACATAACAAAAAAGATACAACCTAAAAGTTTCTAGAGCAATGGCAGAGGAAACGACCTATAAGAGAACACCATCCCCAAAGTGGCACAAAGAGAACAATTTACTATTAAACGCAAATGCTTCAGAACACAGGTCATTTGCCTAACTGCAGATAGGATTTCATAACTGCAGCATTTGCTGCCCAAGCATCCAATGTACTTCTCTATGTTAGGGAAAAGCAATGCTGTGTCAGTCGTTCTCAAGCTACAACACATTCTGTCATGCAGCATACACTGGTGTGACCTAATGCAGTAGATAATAGGCTCTGTGTCAAGTTACTGAGCAGAAGGAAAATATTTTTTTTAATGCAGACCATTGTAATACCCTGACTACTGCTGTCATGTTTCTGAATGCTTCTGTGGTCAAGTAAAGCACTTATGCCTTGTCTGTACATGTACTTTGTTTCCAAAAAGGAGAAGGAGTTGGCAATTGCTACCATTGCACTGGAGATTATCACCTGCATTTAATTAATGCAGTCAGTTGCCCAAAGGCCAGTATTTCTCGATTTGCCTGGAATCCCAGGTTTGAACTGTGCCAGCAGGAGAGACCCCATGAATCACCAGGAGTGAAGAACAAGGCAGACGGAACTGCAGTGGGCAGTTACATAATAGTCTCTTCTTTCTTCATTCCTAGCCTGTGGATCTGTTGGAGACAGGAGATAGGAATCCTAGCATATTCAGTTGCATTTTGTGTATGAAAATCCCAAAGAATTGTGCTACAGCGCAGGCAGGAGATGGAAACACTGTGTGTCCCATGCACACATATTGCTTTTGAACTAGGACTGAGAACAGATACCTGTAATGCCCTTGAAAAGGGAATGATGAATATGTGGAATTACATCCTACTTGTATACTAATGCTTTCTTCAGTATAGTAATCTGGAGTACAGTTAAATGGTGGAAAGCATGGAGTGCCTGGCTTCCAATCACTACTGGTACTGCCAAGAGAAAACGGCAGGTCGTAGTAGTAGGGGACTCTACTTTGAAAGGAACAGAGGCACCCATCTGTCTGCCTGACCCAGTCTCAAGGGAGGTGTTTTGCCTACCAGGGGCATGGATCAGGGATGGGGCAGATAGGCTGCCTGGTCTAGTCAGTCCCACTGACTATTACCCACTTCTGGTGATCCATGTGGGTGCTGCTGATATAGATAGCAGTAGCCTGGAGAACATAAAGAAGGAATAGGGAGCCCTGAGAGAGGTGGTTAGGGGCTCTGGAGCTCAGACTGTCTTTCTGAAAATTAAATACAAGGCAGGACCTTAAAAAGGCTAGGAGGATTGGCCAGGCTAATAAATGGTTAGAAGGGTGGTGCTGTACTCAGGGGTTTGGGTACCTTGAACATGGGACAAAATTTAGCAGTGCAAGTAACCAGGGGCTGGTGGAGCTGGTCTGACAAAGAAAGGGAAGAGTGGATTTGGTAGGAGGCTTGCCAGACTGCTCAAGGATGCTCTAAAATAGATGTGTGGGGGGCGGGGGCATCATTCCATCCCAACACACCCAATCATTGGCCAGCACCTATAATAAACGTTTGGAGCAATGTTGAGATATTCCAGCTGCTGCAGCCTATAAGCTGGCTTCAAGTGGAGCTCAGCTCAGATGCCTCTATACAAACGCCTGTAGCATGGGGAACAAATGAGGAATTAGAGATGTGTGCAAGACTACGGGGGTATGATACAATAGGCATCACAGAAACATGGTGGGATGGCTCCTATGAGTGGTCTGTTGGAATGGAAGGTTATAGGCTCTTTAGGAAAGACAGGCCCGGTAGGCAGGGAGGGGGAGTTGCTATTTATGTTAGGGATAGGCTGGAGAGTATGGGAGTCTGTCTGGGGACAGGTGAGCAGTCAATAGAGAGTTTGTGGGTGAGGGTTAAAGGGAGAACAGCGATGGGAGACATTATTGTGGGGATCTGTTACAGACCTCCTGACTAAGAGGACTCTGTGGATGAAGTGCTCTATAGACAGATAGGAATAGCCTCATGCTCAAAAGGCCCTTGTTCTCATGGGGGACTTCAACCACCCTGATATCTGTTGGAGGGATGGTACGGCCCGGAACAAGCAATCCAGGAAGTTCCTCGATTGTGTGGAAGACAACTTCCTTCTGCAACTAACTGAGGAGCTGACAAGGAGAGGTGCCATGCTTGGCCTCGTCCTCACCAACAGGGAAGGGCTGGTTGGAAATGTGCTGCTCCAGGGCAGCCTTGATTGCAGCGATCATGAGATGGTTGAATTTGAGATCCTCAGGACAGTGAGAAGAGCATGCAGCAAGCTCACTGCCCTGGACTTCAAGAGAGCAGACTTTGGCCTCTTCAGGAACCTGCTGAGTAAGATTCCATGGGATATAGCCCTAGAGGGCAGGGGGACCCAAGACTGTTGGTTGATATTCAAGGATCACCTGCTGCAAGCCCAGGAGCGATACATCCCTACTAAGAAGGAAGTGCAGCAGGAGGGCCAGGAGACATCCTTGGATGGATAAGGAGCTGCTGAGGAAACTTCAAAGGAAAAAAGAGTCTTATAAAAGATGGAAGCAAGGACAGGTGGCCTGGGAAGAATACATGGATGTTGTCTGGGAAGCCAGGGACCAGGTTAGGAAAGCTGAGGCCCACTTAGAATTAAACTTCGCTAGGGATGTTAGGGATAACAGGAAGGGGTTCTATAGGTACACTGCAAATAAAAGACAGGCTAGGGACAACGTGGACCCTCTCCAGAAGCTATCAGGAGAACTGGCTACCCTGGATTTGTAGAAGGCTGAGGTTCCTAATGACTTCTTTGCCTCAGTCTTCACCAGCAAATGCTCTGACCACACCACCCAAGTCTTGGAAGGCAGACTCAGGGACAGTGAGAATGAAGACCTTGGGACCACTGTAGGAGGGGATCTGGCTCAAGACCATCTTAAGAACCTGAATGTGAACAAGTCCATGGGACCTGATGAAATCCATCTGTGGGTCCTGAAGGAGCTGGCAAATGAAGCTGCTAAGCCACTCTCCATCATATTTGAAAAATCATGGCAGTCAGGTGAAGCTCCCGACGACTGGAAAAAGGGAAATGCAACCCCATTTTCAAGAAGGGGAAAATGGATGAGCCAGGGAACTACAGACCAATCAGCCTCACCTCTGTGCCTGGCAAAATCTTGGAGCGGATTCTCCTGGAAGGCATGCTGAGGCACATGAAAAACAACAAGGTGCTTGGTGACAGCCAGCATGGCTTCACTAAGGGGAAATCCTGCCTGACCAACCTGGTGGCCTTCTATGATGGGGCTACGGAACTGATGGACAGGGGTAGAGCAGTTGATGTCATCTACCTGGAACTTGTGCAAAGTGTTCGACACTGTCCCACATGACATCCTTGTCTCTAAGTTGGAGAGACATCAATTTGAGAGGTGGACCACTCGGTGGATAAAGAACTGGCTGGATGGCCGTACACAAAGAGTTGGGCTCAATGGCTCAATGTCCAGCTGGAGACCAGTAACAAGTGGTGTCCCTCAGGGATCGGTGTTGGGACCGGTCTTGTTCAACATCTTTGTTGGTGACATGGACAGTGGGATTGAGTGCACCCTCAGCAAGTTTGCCGATGACACCAAGCTGTGTGGTTCGGTTGATACGTTGGAGGGAAAGGAATGCCATCCAGAGGGACCTTGACACTGCTTGTGAGGTGGGCTGATGCCAACCTGATGAAGTTTAACCATGCCAAGTGCAAGGTGCTGCACCTGGGTTGGAGCAATGGCAGGCACAGCTACAGGTTGGGCAGAGAAGAGATTGAGAGCAGCCCTGGCAGAGAAGGACTTGGGGGTGCTGGTCAATGAGAAAATGAACATGAGCCAGCAGTGTGCACTTGCAGCCCAGAAAGCCAACCAGTATCCTGGGCTGCATCAAAAGGAGCGTGACCAGCAGGTGGAGGGAGGTGATCCTGCCCCTCTACTCTGCTCTTGTGAGACCTCACTTGGAGTCCTGTGTGCAGTTCTGGTGTCCTCAACATCAAAAGGACATGGAACTGTTGGAACAAGTGCAGAGGAGGGCCATGAGGATGATCAGGGGACTGGAGCACCTCCCTGTGTAAAGACAGGATGAGAAAGGTGGGTCTGTTGAGCCTGGAGAAGAGAAGGCTGCATGGAGACCTCATAGCAGCCTTCCAGTATCTGAAGGGGGCCTATAGGGATGCTGGGGATGGACTCTTCATGAGGGACTGTAGTGATAGGACAAGGGGTAATGGGTTCAAACTTAAACAGGGGAAGTTTAGATTGGATATAAGGAAGAAGTTGTTTACTGTGAGGGTGGTGAGGCACTGGAATGGGTTGCCCAGGGAAGTCGTGAATGCTCTGTTGCTGGCAGTGTTCAAGACTGGGTTGGATATAGCCTTGGGTGACATGGTTTAGTGTGAGGTGTCTCTGCCCATGGCAGGGGGTTTGGGATGAGATGATCTTAAGTTCCTTTCCAACCCTGACTATTCTATGATTCTAAGATTCTGTGATGTTCCACTGCTGAACCTTGGCTGCACTGTACTTGTTATCTCACTGACACAGAACAACTTAATTGCCACACTGCATTGGTATGTAATAAACCATTTGCAGTAACCATCCACATAATTTTTGTATCATAAAAAACCCAAATACCTGAAGGAGAACCTTCTACGCGGTTCTAGGCAGAAGGAAGAGCACACCAGAGAGTCCTCAGAGTGTGAATGCAAAGTGGTCAAATTCCGAATTCAATCACATGCACCCAATATACTCAACATGCAGTGCAGTACCCACTCTTTTGGCTTTAACCCACTCTTAAAAACAACAGTAAAAACTGAGCAGCTCCCATCCCCAAGAAACCACAAGAAAAAGAACAACTTCTGCTTAGATAAAGCCCGCTGAAGTGATGAATTCATTGCTTCCAGCACAATAACTCCAGGGTGTGTCTGTGTGTGTGCCTATCCCTCAACTGCTAAGACATTCTTAGCACTTTAAACAGTTCAGAGACTCAGCAAATTTCACAGTAAATCAGTTCCAGAGCAGCTGGGAGGAAATCCTCCCAGAAGACTCTGCCCCAGTGTCTCTCCTAGCTGACTGGATGCATTAATTTGTTCTGAAACCCCAGACGCCACAGTGGGAGGGCATCAAAGTGGACAGTGCTGCTTCAGTACTGACCCAGCTGCAGAAGCACTGTGCCTCACCCTGATGCAAATCCCATCAAATCAACTCAAGCAAAATGCATGTATTTTCCGAGAAGGTTCAAGACCCACCCCACATTGTGAAGATCACTCACTGTATGCAGATAACTTCCAGAAATTATGCCTATTTACTTAGGCAAAAGAATGATCATGGAATCACCAGGATACAGCATGACTACTGATTAGTATCAGAAGAATTTGTATCCCAGGTGTGTCATTGGTAAAATAATTACCCCTGGTATTTCCTTAAATTCTGTCTTGTAGGTGGCTGCTGCTTATCAATGTCCTTCTGCTGGGAGGTGTCACAAGGTCAGGAAAATCACCAAATGCAAAGAGCCCAGGACATGACACCTTTCTTGATTTCCAGCTCAAAAGAAAGCTTTAGGGCATCTAGAGCTTCTGCTCCGGCTGAGCTTTTGCTACTGTTCTCAGAGAGTCTAAAAAAACTCTTTGTAGCTTTGAATTATTAGCAGCAGGAATGAAGTATTGCCTAAAGCTGCAGCTTTATGCTGATGGGTACTAGTGATGTACAGAAGTGTTTTCCACATGTTTCAAGAAATACATTAAAAGTCACCTTCTCTTCTGTGCAAGGTATGAGGTGATTGCTCGACCTTCCATCTACATAAGTGCTTTTATTCACCATCACCAAAGACATACAAAGAGGTTGTCAGAACATGCGGAAAGCCTGGTGGCAAAGTCAAAAATAAATACTATTAGTCCCTTTCACTATGTTAGAGACACACTGAGGGACCTAGCAGCTTCAGTCACTGACTTAAAATTGTGAGTCTCAAAAATCATATAACGTGTAGAAAATTCCAGTACAACTACTACTGCCTGGCATATATCCGAGATCATGTTTGCCACCAGAAGTGCATTCAAACTACATCTTCAAAATCAGTTGTCTGTAATACACAACAGAAAGACAAATGCAATTTCTCAGTGTATTTATGTATCAACATTTGCAGACAGCTCTACATGCTGGCAGAAGCAGGTACAATCATGTTAAGCATTGACCTGCAGGGAGGAAGCAAATAATTTCCGTTTTTCTGATTCCTTTACCTAGGCTAAATATCATCACACATCATCTGGGTTGCAAAGGAAAGAGGGAGCTTTCTGTAGCACCCATAGAACTGCCCAACATATGCACATTATCATGCATGCTTCATATATTCAGGATGAGTAAGACATTTTCTCCATGACTTCAGGACATCAGGCAACCTGGTCAAAATTTGCTGGTGAAAAGAAGACCTCTATGAAGTATGCAATCGAGCTGGTATGGCTTCTCCAGGCTGGTACATCATGCTCACTGTCCCTACAGGGCAAAGCAAAGCTACGATCCCTACTATCAATTGCTCCACATCCTAGAGAGCAACAGGGCTGAAAGATGAACACAGCCAGCTACTGGTGCAGGAAACTCCCTGCTTCTTCCTTCTCCCTGGGGTAGTTTCCCTTAAAACAGCACAGGCAGGATTCTACACTTTATCATTTTCATGAGACAGTCTTTGAAACAGGAACAATATTTTTCTTAATGTAGTTGTATAACATTGTCATGACATTAATATTTTTGACAGTGAATTAAACTTAGCTATCAAAGTGGGTGCTGTGTTGACTCTTCCTTCCTCCTTTCCCCAAAGGCAGGAGTGTGCACAGTACAGAGGAAGATATCTGCTGCTTTTCTTGGTCTTCAGAAATACAGCGCTCAAAAAGACCTGTCCGCTCATGTAGTGCCACTTTTCTCCTCCTACAGATAACCACAAGGTACCAGCTTATTTGGTGTTGCAACAATGGCAGGCAAGGTAAGATCAAAAAAATGATTTCAGCACTTGCAGTTTTCAGGGTGAAGCCTCATACCTGCAGAATTCATCCCTTGCCACCAGGACTCGCATTTAGAAATGTGTGTACAAATAGAGGCTTTTTTGAGCATTAGGATTCTCATCCAATGCCCATGGCCATCAAAATACTGCAAAAAAAGCACTAGCCACCAAGTTTCCATGCTGTTAGCACTCTATCCTGGAACAGAAGTGTAGTCAATGCCTGTTTTCCCCTGGTTTCTTTCCATATTCTTTTTGACAAGTCATTTTGATGTCATCTACTCAAAGAGTAGTCATAACTGACTTTGAAGAACTTTAGACGCATGGTGTAGCTTTCATAATCCTACCATAGGTTCTGATTTGCTAAAGGAAGCTTATGCAGGGGTGGTTTCAGGCAGACTTTTAAATATTTTAAACATTTTTATCTGTGATTCACCCTACTTGCCTTGGAAAGTTGTGAAGTGGTTTTTTTTTTTTCTGGAGGACATGGTTTACATTTTGTTTCATTATTCACTCATAATCTCAGTCGACATTGCTTCAAGACAAGTAAATAAAGTATAAGAACTAATTGGCATATGAACTGTAATGCTTAAGTAGGGTCATTTGGTTATGGAGAAGAGCCAGAGAGGACATAAGCAGTAAATAGTATATCTGACGGCCCCTCATTTAAAAGGACCTGAATGACAGCCTCAGCATGTCCAGAGTTTAAAGAAAAAAAAGAATATTTTATATGATTGGCTATTATTCATTTCCTCACCTGTCGTTCAGTACCGATTCATGGTTCCATAATTCCCTTCCATGAAACCTCAGCATGACAAACACACCAGGAAATTTGATTTCCAAGGCATATGCAGTGCTGGTTGTGGTGGGAAGCAGTAAATAAGCACTTTCTGAGAGACAAAGCTTTGGTCCAGGCACCAGAGAGCATACACCTACACGTGAAACATAAAATGAGCAGTTTGGGGCTCCCACTCAGTCTGTTATAATCAGTTTGTGTTTTTCCAAAATCAAATAACAGCTACATCCAGAGCAGGGATTAAGTCAATTCAGACCTCTTTTACTGCCTGTAATTTCAAAGAATAAAAATTATACAGGGTGATATCAAATTTTCTTTCTCCTCCTTGCTATCTTAGAAAAGTGTGTTCCCTGTGGGAAACAATGAAAAAGCTACTAGTCCTGTTTAACTGAGAAGTCAAAGCTCTTGCTGTCACTGGACGATTGGCAAGAAAGTAAGTCTTTCAGTATGAGGAGCAGGAACAGAACACAGGATGATTTTGCTAACTGGAACAATTTAATCCAGGGTTACCTAACCTGTACCCTTCTTAATTCCTTACTTTGACTCACCCCTACAGTTTCAGGTGTGGAGCCAGTGGGAAAGCTTTCCTTGTCCCTGCTATTTCAGAATCATTTCATAAAATGTCTCTACAAAAGATCTTTTTTTTTTAACCATACCCACTTCTGGGCCCATTCCTCATGCTCTCTAGCATGAATAGCACTTCTCCATGTACTGCATCTGAAGCACTTGATTCACTTGCCTAAACATCTATGGACCTTGGGAAGTATGCACCATGTCTGTAGTGCCAAACAGAGGCCAGGAAGTATGTCTTAAGAAATAAAAAAAATGGTACTGAGAATCTAAGTCTAAAGAATTGAATCTTATTCACAGACATGTAGATACCAACAACGTATTTGCTGTAGAACTTCCTCTATCTGTGACTGTTAAGCTGCACCATCGCTTTGGCAGCAGTTTAAGCTTGAAAAGGTAAGAACCCAATGGTAAAGGCTCTGTGAATAGATTAGAAATTTATAGATTGAATGGATGCCCTGACAATTCTATCTAATTTATTTCCATTTATGCATGTCATATATATATTATGGCAGTCATAGGAACATATAATTGAATAATGAGACTGAAATCACCACAGGAATACTCTTCATTATAAAATGCTGAGACTTCCTTTATACCAGTTTTTAAGCAAGCAAGGTATTTCTTAAATCCAAATAATTTTATTCTGGTGGTTGTTGTTTTTCTGCTGGGAGTTGGTTTCTCATTTCTAAAACCAAAAAAAAAAATCAATGGAAAAAATATTTTGTTAGAGCAGAATCATCAGAGAGGATGGAAGAAAGCTGAAGTTGGGATCAAGCGGATACGGCACAAGTCTGTGTGAGGCAACCTGTCTCAGGTGTGATGCTGCTCAAAAACTACCAAGGATATATAGATCCTGTTAAGTGATCTATTTTTTTTTAATGAGATAACTTGATATACTTTGAATTAAGTGTTAAGCAGTCATTAACAACACTAATCTCACAGTTAACCTTACCTAAATTAGCTGAGAATTTAGCCCTTGATCTGGATCTATTAGAATGAAATATTCTCATTTTATCATCAATCATAGGAATGCAACTGCCATCATTACCCAGTTATCTGCAGAAAAAGGAATCTTGGGCGAGATGTAGTCCACAGTGCAACAATACTTGGCAACCAAATATTTGTTGCCAGTCATACAGTGAGCGGGAAAATCACCTGCTTGAATGTTGATTATTTTTTCATGGAAGGTTTCTATGTTTCATATGCATTAGATTGGCAGGTGTCCTCTTAATTACAGTATAGTCATATCAAGTCTCCATGGGTGAGAAACTCACCTCAGTGGAACCATCTCTGCAGGAATCCTTCTGGAGCACTGATGACCTTATCAGCATCATTTGAGCTTCAGTTTTCATTTGTTTAGAGTGAAACCCAAATGTCAAGCACATGATTCTTAACATAGCAGCAGCTCTAGGGCTTGAAGAACAGATGGCTTGATCCTTCACACCTTCCACTTACTTTAGTAAGAAATCTGGATAATTAAGAGGAAAGCATTACAGAGAGCAGTAGGTGTAAACAGAGGAATCTGTGCTTGGCCTCCAGCCCAGGGTGGTGAGGTATGATTGCAGCCAGTGCTGCCCAGAAATCCTGAGGAATGCTGCTGGCAGAGAACGAGGAAAGATGGTACTAAGACACAGTTAGGGTGCACACCCAGACGTGGCAGCTTGGAAATGCTCACAAGTCCATCAGCTGAGAAAGAGCAGCAGAATTTCAGCCTCACCTTGAGTTGTTATTTACTGTAGCAAATTTCCAGTGATTTACAGATTAGGTAACAGATATTACCCCATGATCTTACCTGTTCAGCAGGCTGCCTTCTTCCTATACAAACTGGTCTGGAGTATTCAGTCAAGTATGGTTGCTCTCCTGGCTCCATCATACTGGAAGACTATTTCTTATGAAATCGGGTGAGGATAAAGATGATCCTTTGATAATACAGAGCTATCCATATATATGTCTCTCATTTCTTTTACTTCTTCACCCATCAACATTGCAAGGGGCAGAGGGCATGGCCACTTCAGAGGGCTATGACCATGAGTTACCAGAAGAGAGGGTTTCACCTTCGCCAGAGCAAGGATCACAAGTGGTCTAGGATCTGACCTACAACTGTTTCACAAGTTTTCAGCCACAAATAAACCTGGGAGGTGAATTTCCATGCCCTAGCTTACACCTGTACCTGTGAGACAGGCCAAGAGTTCAATGCATATCACAAACGGTAATTATTTTAAGTTGCTGGAATTGCATGTGGTCAAAGCACAAGACTGGCAAGCTGAAGTGCTGTCTTTCTCTTCAGACTTAAGCAAATGAGCAAGTGGCATGGGCCCTTGCTCCTCAGTTTCCCTCCTGTCAGAGTAACTGACAGCAGCAGCCTACTTTACAGATCTTTTATGAAGATTCAACACTTCTTTTTCATAAAGCAATTGGAAATCCTGTGCTGATGGATACTAAGAAGCTCTCATATATGATAATATACTTAAATTTAAATCAGAAGACATTTATGCCTTTCCAGAACTCTCATAGCAACATGGTTCATTAGAATAGCTAATAAATGGCATGCATTTTTTATTATTCCAAGTTTCTGAAGTACATTTTTTTTTCTTATATTATGTTATGCAGTGAAATAGTCAATAACTGCATCCTCATTTTCAATTTATGATAGGTTTGTAGAGGGATGCAGGGAATAGAAATTCCTCATCATTAAAGACTTTGAGACTAATAAGTCTTAAATACTTTACTCAGAATTTACCCAGCTGCTAGGATGGCCTTTCTAAAATGCCTTCCTGAGAGTGTGCCTTGCTTATTAGATGATTCCTATCAGAGCAGAGTACAGATCTTTCCACATCAGGAAACTTACAGTTCATTGGGTGGGAAACAAGTGGTGAACCTGAACTTGCATCACATTATACTTTACAAATGATGTTAAAAATGAAAGTGACTGGCCAGGGTCAAATTGCCTTAAACTTGGAGAGTGAGTTAGAAGGTATTGCTTCACTTCTCCTCCAAAGTTATTTAGATACAGGTGGGGGTGTCCAACATCAGAAGGAATCATACCTATAGGTTTTTCAAAAAGGACTTTTAAAACACAGTCCTCAAAGTACAGCTAGACAAATACGGCTTTGCAATCTCACAACTAAAACTTTGCCCTTGCAGGCTTAGCTTTGCGATGACATTTTTCAACCCCTAGCAATTTTTCACTGCTAAGGTATAAAGCCTAGGAAGAACTGTCAGAACCTTCTCTGTGCAGCAGCACTAACACTGCCAACCACAATCCATTTATAAGGGCTCCCATTCTTCTGCCCTTCTATTACTCCCAAATTGAAACCAAGAAACAGTCTGACAAGCAGAGCTGCTGAAGCCATTTGCCCTCTTTGCTTTATTTCTATGCTTGCAGCACAGAGCAGCAGAGAACAGGGCTGACAAGAGGAAGTATTGGCCTGAGCTGCTGTGCCTGTGGGCTGGCAAACTGGGGAGAGCTGCATGAGGAACATAATCAACTCCTTACTTTGAGGCATTCTTAGAATGAAGTATATATCGTTTAGTGAAATCATTTTGAGAATTCCTCTGAGACTTGCATTTTGGTTATGGTCACGGGCAATGCATCTTCAATTTTCTTTGCACTGTCCTGAGGATATTGAAACATTAGTATATCACAGAAAAGTTCTAGTAGGATAAGTTTCTGTCCCTGAGAAGCACAGCAGAGGCATACACAAGCTCTTGGTTTATGTCTGTCACTACTGTGACCTCGGGACATGGGGCTCTCAAGATAGCATATCCCATATTGGATAAATTATAGTATAGCTGGCTACTGCAGTATGGAGACGGCAATGTCCGTAAGGCAGGGGGATGGTAAGTGATATGAAGACTTCCCTATCTCTGCAAGTGTCCTGGCAATATCACCTTTCTCACCCCTTCCCCATGATCAAGGGTGCCAGCTGTCATTCAGAGAATTGTTCCAGGTAGCAACTTATCTGATAAGGAGGATTTTGTTGATCACAAAAGTTATACTGCAATCTTTTTATAGCTGTTTTACAGAGACTTGAAGGTGCCCAAGGCATAAAGGGGATGTCATGCAACTGAGATAAGAAGTCAGAAATCTAAAGAACAAAAAAGAGAGAAAAAAAGACAAGATTTTTGACTCCTGTGTCCTCCTGCAGTCAGAAGTCCATTGATCAGAGAGGTTCCTTAATTACTGTTTTGCAGAAAAAGACAAACAATGGCTTCTTATTCCTTTCTACTATATTAGAAGAAAGAGGACATTCTGATTTCCTTACATATACACCAGCCACCCTCCATGCCTAGATAGTACCTGAAATTGAATTCTACAAAGTGAATTATTCCTGTGATGGCAAATTAATGCGTGCAGCTAAGGCAGCAAGTCAGAAAGAGAGCTCTCCTTAGAAACAAGTGCTTTATCATCAGCAACCTTTCTGTTGGTGGTCCTTAGGGCACATTGAGGCTTGAAAGACAGTCTGCTGAGAGGAAGGCATGATAGTATCATCTCCACCAGAGACGGCTCCCCATGCTCAGATGTACATTAGGGTTGTCCGGGAACAGCAGTTTCCTCTACCCTACACCCTCTTTATTGTTAGTATGGCCAAGAGCAATACGGACAACACTTGACAAGCTGGAGAGATTATTCCACTATTTATGCACAACTACATCCTATAGACATCGGTATTGAATTTAGATACATTATTGAGATACATTATTCTTATGGAATAACACCTTACAATCATAGAATCATTGAATAGTTAGGGTTGGAAAGGACCTGAAGATCATCTAGTTCCAAACGCCCCTGGCATGGGCAGGGACACCTCCCGTTAAACCATGCCATCCAAGGCTATGTCCCACATGGCCTTGAACACTGCCAGCGATGGAGCATTCACAACTTTTGATTCATGATATAGATGCAAAAAAACCACCCCAAATCCTTTGCATATTCACTATGTCTCACTGATTCCATGCCTTGCCCTTCCTACTTGGTTGGATCAGTCTGGATGTTCAGTCTTGGACAAATATTTCCACCAAGCTAGCAAAAAAAATGTGTGCTTCCCTGAAGTCCCCACCGATTCATGTGCAGTGCAACAACACACAGTAGATATTCAGCAACCTATTATTTGTAGTGATAAGAAAACACCTCCCATCATCTGACACAAGTACTTCACCAGAAAATTCCCACAGTCAATACGGGGGTATGATATCATAGGCATCACAGAAATATGACGGGATGGCTCCTATGAGTGGTCTGTTCGAATGGAAGGTTATAGGCTCTTTAGGAAAGACAGGCCCGGTAGGCAGAGAGGGGGAGTTGCTATTTATGTTAGGGATAGGCTGGAGAGTATGGAACTCTGTCTGGGAACAGGTAAGCAGCAAATAGAGAGTTTGTGGGTCAGGGTTAAATGGAGAACTGCAATGGGAGACATTATTGTGGAGATCTGTTACAGACCTCCTGACCAAGAGGACTCTGTGGATGGAGTGCTCTATACACAGAGAGAAACATCCTCACACTCACAGGCCCTTGTTCTCATAGGGGACTTCAACCACCCTGATATCTGTTGGAGGGATGGTACGGCCTGGCACAAGCAATCCAGGAAGTTCCTCGATTGTGTGGAAGACAACTTCCTTCTGCAACTAACTGAGGAGCTGACAAGGAGAGGTGCCATGCTTGGCCTCGTCCTCACCAACAGGGAAGGGCTGGTTGGAAATGTGATGCTCCAGGGCAGCCTTGATTGCAGCGATCATGAGATGGTTGAATTTGAGATCCTCAGGACAGTGAGAAGAGCGTGCAGCAAGCTCACTGCCCTGGACTTCAAGAGAGCAGACTTTGGTCTCTTCAGGAACCTGCTGAGTAAGATTCCATGGGATATAGCCCTAGAGGGCAGGGGGACCCAAGACTGTTGGTTGATATTCAAGGATCACCTGCTGCAAGCCCAGGAGCGATACATCCCTATTAGAAGGAAGTGCTGCAGGAGGGTCAGGAGACATCCTTGGACGGATAAGGAGCTGCTGAGGAAACTTCAAAGGAAAAAAGAGTCTTATAAAAGGTGGAAGCAAGGACAGGCGGCCTGGGAAGAATACAGGGATGTTGTCTGGGAAGCCAGGGACCAGGTTAGGAAAGCTGAGGCCCACTTAGAATTAAACTTCGCTAGGGATGTCAAGGATTACAGGAAGGGATTCTATAGGTACATTGCTAATTAAAGACAGACTAGGGACAACGTGGACCCTCTCCAAAAGCTATCAGAAGTGGCTACCCTGGGTTTGGAGAAGGCTGAGGTTCCTAATGACTTCTTTGCCTCACTCTTCACCAGCAAATGCTCTGACCACACCACCCAAGTCTTGGAAGGCAGACACAGGGACAGTGAGAATGAAGACCTTGGGACCACTGTAGGAGAGGATCTGGCTCAAGACCATCTTAAGAACCTGAATGTGCACAAGTCCATGGGACCTGATGAAATCCATCTGTGGGTCCTGAAGGAGCTGGCAAATGAAGTTGCTAAGCCACTCTCCATCATATTTGAAAAATCATGGCAATCAGGTGAAGCTCCCGACGACTGGAAAAAGGGAAATATAACCCCCATTTTCAAGAAGGGGAAAATGGATGAGCCAGGGAACTACAGACCAGTCAGCCTCACCTCTGTGCCTGGCAAAATCTTGGAGCGGATTCTCCTGGAAGGCATGCTGAGGCACATGAAAAGCAACAAGGTGCTTGGTGACAGCCAGCATGGCTTCACTAAGGGGAAATCCTGCCTGACCAACCTGGTGGCCTTCTATGATGGGGCTACGGAACTGATGGACAGGGGTAGAGCAGTTGATGTCATCTACCTGGACTTGTGCAAAGTGTTCGACACTGTCCCACACAACTATCCTTGTCTCTAAGTTGGAGAGACATCAATTTGAGAGGTGGACCACTCGGTGGATAAAGAACTGGTTGGATGGCCGCATGCAAACAGTTGTGCTCAATGGCTCAATGTCCAGCTGGAGACCAGTAACAAGTGGTGTCCCTCAGGGATCGATGTTGGGACCGGTCTTGTTCAACATCTTTCTTGGTGACATGGACAGTGGGATTGAGTGCACCCTCAGCTAGTTTGCCGATGACACCAAGCTGTGTGGTTTGGTTGATACGTTGGAGGGAAGGAATGCCATCCAGAGGGACCTTGACATGCTTGTGAGGTGGGCTGATGCCAACCTGATGAAGTTTAACCATGGCCAAGTGCAAGGCCCTACAGCTGGGTGGGAGCAATGCCAGGCACAGCTACAGGTTGGGCAGAGAAGAAATTAAGAGCAGCCCTGCACGAGAAGGACTTGGGGGTGTTGGTCGATGAGAAAATGAACATGAGCCGGCAGTGTGCGCTTGCAGCCCAGAAAGCCAACCGTATCCTGGGCTGCATCAGAAGGAGCGTGACCAGCAGGTGGAGGGAGGTGATCCTGCCCCTCTACTCTGCTCTTGAGAGACCTCACTTGGAGTATTGTGTGCAGTTCTGGTGTCCTCCACATCAAAAGGACATGGAAGTGTTGGAACAAGTGCAGAGGAGGGCCATGAGGATGATCAGGGACTGGAGCACCTCCCGTGTGAAGATAGGATGAGAAAGTTGGGTCTGTTGAGCCTGGAGAAGAGAAGGCTGCATGGAGACCTCATAGCAGCCTTCCAGTATCTGCAGGGGGCCTATAGGGATGCTGGGGATGGACTCTTCATGATTGACTGTAGTGATAGGACAAGGGGTAATGGGCTCAAATTTAAACAGGGGAAGTTTACATAAGATATAAGGAAGAAGTTGTTTACTGTGAGGGTGGTGAGGCACTGGAATGGGTTGCCCAGGGAAGTCGTGAATGCTCCTGTTGCAGGCAGTGTTCAAGACTGGGTTGGACATAGCCTTGGGTGGCATGGTTTAGTGTGAGGTGTCTCTGCCCATGGCAGGGGGGTTGGAACTAGATGATCTTAAGGTCCTTTCCAACCCTGACTATTCTACAATTCTATGATTCTAAGCTTCTGCAGTCTCACAGTGAGTATGAATGTTTCTCTTGTTCTTGGTGTGTCTCAGAGTGTGATAATTCTCACAGAAAATAAAGACTTTCCAGCAAAGCAGGTAGTTTTCTTCTGAAGTAGACACAACAATAGAATCAGGTAAGAAATGGAATCTTTGCACTAACACCCCTCCTGTGAAATCACACAAATAGAGGAGAAGGTGCAACACCGCTTGTAACGTTGGATTTTTTGCAGATTTCTAGCTAATCCAAACATATTCTGCTTATTGCAAAAGCAGCTCCGCTTACTGGGAAATGGTCACATTTCATACTCCAAGGTCAATAATCTTTGTTATTTATCACTCTGAGAAGTGATGAGTTTTGAATATAAATAGTGGATATTAGTCAACAGGCAAGTAACTTCTGATTAACACTACTAAACTCAGAAGTCCTTTGGGGAAGCTGTACAAACGCTGAACATACGTGGACATGATTGATAATTCTATAGCATGCACTTTCTGTGCAAATATCATACTTTTTTTACCACACTGTATTAAAGCTCCATGTGGTGGAATTCATGGGCCAAATGATATGTAGCGGACTGAGGCCTCTTATTCCTCAAAACATTTCCATATGTTGCTCCTTTTTAACTCTAACTGCAGATGAGGGGCAGAAATATTTCAATTTAAGTTTCTTATTATTATTTTTGTAAGCCAGAATTAGGCTGTTGCTCATTCAAATCCATCTGGCAATCTGATTATTTGCATTCATTACAGGAAGTAACGAGTATGATTTGTTCCAAACAACTGCTGTTAGAATTAACTGAGATCACAGATAAATGCAGATTTCCTCTGCTTCATAGGCCTTAGGGGAGGTTTGAAATACAGAGGCTGTTTTTGGAGATGCTTCCTCTGCACTTAGCAGAGGAGGCACAGTCCTCTAATGGATCCATGCCACACATACTGCCAATGCAGCATCAGCTGAAGGGTGTGTATACACTAATGCTTAAGTTCAGGTGGGCACTTTGGAACTGAACTCCTAGTAATACTCACTTTACTGTGCTTTGGGTTGCCCCAAAAAGCTGTCTTGGCACAGACAACATCATTAGTTGAACCGCTAATGGGAACCCAGCTCTCAAGAGTGATCTAGAAATAGACTGGAGTGAAATCCTCTGAAAGGTGTGCTGTATGGACAAGTGATTCACAGCATCAGCAGCTTTGTTCTAGACATCCACTCTCATCATGCTGCACTATTTGGTGAGGCAATCACATTCTAAAATGCTAGGTAATGCTAGGTTAGTGTCATTTGAAAAAGTTTTCACAGGAAAAGCACTAGATATATCTGGTAGCTGATGTGTTTACCTACTCCTGTTTCTCCCTGCCATGAGCTCGAAGATAAATTCTAGCCATGGAAGTTATAGATAGAAGTTATTACGCTACCATAAAAAATAATAGAGGTAGAAGATCTGCTCAGTTACAGAGTTTTAAAATCATTTTCCCTTACGTTTTCCCTTAAAAAGCAGTTAGAACATTAAACAGAACATAAAATGAAGACTATTTTAAAACAAAAAGTTCATATAGATTACTTCAACAGGCATGTTGTTTGAGTAAACAAACAGTTCTTGTTTTGAGTAAAGCCTGTTCTTAATGATTTCCAAGAAGCTATGCCATATCCTGCCCTGATTCACAGGGTGGTAATTATTACAAACAACGTGTAGTATTCAGTGGGTGTATTGCTCACCATCACATATAAAGCAAGTGGCTAAGCCAGCAGCAGAACAGATGAATTTTGACCACAGTAGTTTTTGATTGCTTTAACCATAAATGTTACTTTATAAAGTCACTGGCTAATGATGAAAAAACACTCATGCTTTAAAACCTTTACTCAAATTATTCAGCGATTAGCAGCGTAAAGCAGGAGGCTGGTCATATTCAGGCCCAAATCACCCTCTGCTGCATTAGTTTTTTTCCTGTACCCTACAGAATGCTGGGTTGGACATAGCCTTGGGTGGCATGGTTTAGTGGGAGGTGTCCCTGCCCATGGCTGGGGAGTTGGAACTGAACGATCTTAAGGTCCTTTCCAACCATAACTATTCTATGATTCTATGATTTAGCAGGATTCACCTTCAACTCCACCAGTGCTATACCTCAATTAGCCACATGGTTGCTCTGGCTCCAGTCTTGCAGCACATATTGCTGACAGAGTCCCCTGCCTCTGCAGCACGGGCAGCGTGGCACTGGGTGCAAAGCAAGAGAGGTGTAGCAGGAGAATTCTTCCATTCTCCCACAGGGGGGAAAAATTAATTCTAGCAGGTTTTACCAAAGGACTTTCTCTGGAAAGTGCTTTGTAACCTGAACGAGCAGCTCTCTCTGTTCAAGCCACCCCTGTGTGTCATGGTTTAAGCCCCCCACCCACACAGTTTACTCACTCACTCACTCACTTCCCCTCTTTCTTCCGCCAGTCCCGGGGAATGGGGAGGAGAATCAAAAGAATGCAACTCGCACAGGTTGAGATAAGAACAGTTTAGTAACTGAGGTATAACACAAATCACTACTGCTACCACCAGTAATAATACAAGAGAAATACAAGGAAAAAGAATACAACTGCTCACCAAGCCCCACCCAGCCAGTGCACCCCCCAGCAGCGAACCCCCCAGTACCAAAAACCTGATCATGCTGTGCACCCCCAGTCCACCACCACACCCTTCTGGGTCTCTGCCCTCCGGTTTCACATCCTGGACATGATATGCTGTGGTATGGAATAACCTCTTTGGTCAGTTTGGGTCAGGTGTCCTGTCTCTGCCTCCTCCCAGCTCCCCCTCCTCCCTGGCATAGCATGAGACTCAGAAAGTCCTTGGCCAGACCAAAACGTTACCAAGCAGCAACTGAAAACACTGATGTTATCAGCGCTGTTCCCAGGCCGAAAATCAAAACCACAGCACTACACCAGCTACCAAGAAGGAGAAAAAATGACTGCTACTGCTGAACCCATGACACTGTGTCACATCAATTACTTGTGAAGCACCACCAGGACAGGCAAAAGCACTCGAGGTGCTAGAAGTGGTTAGGTTTGATATGATCTCCCATTATCGCATTACAATGAATTAATAAAACAATAACTTGAACCCAGCAGGGTGCAATAGCAGTAATTGGTCTGGATGCACTCTTCTTTTTATACAGAAATGTGACAGTGGCAGGTTACAGGCAGGTTCTAGGGAAGGGATTGCAGCATGATAAGAAATGCTGCCCCCAAATTAGTATCACATGTACAATGAGTTTTACATTCAGATATCTGGGCACAATTCCCTTACTAGCCAGCACCCAGACTTGGCCCCATTAAGCCTAAGAGGCAATTTACCACAGAGTCCAATAAAAATATTATGGGATTGCTGATTTCTTCCAATCTCTTTACTTTGTTGTTTCTCTTATTTTGCCTTCTTGCCCTGCAAAAAGCTTTGATTTAGCTGCAGACAGACAAGAGATTACCTTGGGTAGTGTGTACATGGGGGAGGTTTTGTCCATGCAATGTTAAGTACTGCTGCAGGAGCCAGTGCTGATGCCGAGCTACTGCAACCTCTGAGCACTGGGCTTGAAAAACTCAACCTCACACTCTGGTGGAGAGATAATTTGTGTCACTTAAACAACCTCTTTCTTCAGGGCTTCCACTGCAGGGACTGAGACAAGCGTTTCCATGGTGCAGAACAGCAGCACACATGTCTCTGTGGAACCAGAAACAAACCCCTCCTCTCTCTGCTGGGTAAGTCCCACTCTGCAGCTGTAGGTGCTGATCCATTAGAATATTGCCTCACATTTTCAGAGAGTATTTTAAAGATGCATCTCTTTTTCTTCTTTCTTTCCTGCGGAACAGTTGGTAATATACCTGGGTTTGATAAGGAACTTCATATAAGTAAGAGAAAAAATGATTGAAAATGTTTATATCGATGGAAAACTTTCCTATTAGTAAATATGATAGGTTCCCAAATTGGAAGGGAACCAAAGGAAAATATGAGCTTTCTGGATGGTAAGGAAGAATCCATCATGACCTCTGTTTCCACAAGCGCTTAGCAACAGCTTCTGCACTATTTCCACAGGGACTAAACAGAAAAATAAAAGCAACTGAGTTAATACAACCCATTCCTAATGTTTCAGAAAAAGGAAATTAAAGCCCCAAAACCCCACTAGTTTGATTAAGTGAGCATGAGCAGACATTTTTTCTTCACCATAGCAAATGAATGGTTGCTATTTTGAAAAATGAAAGCTTATCATATTTTTGCTCTACTTCTCATAAAAGATGTAAAAAAATGCTTTAAATACTGTTAAACCTTATAAAGAAAACTTCCATACAAATTTTTAGAGTCCTGCCACCAAGTCTTGGCAACCTATTTTCCAAAGCACCCTATGCTGCTGTGACAAACACAGAAGTGACGGGACACTTTAACTACAGAAGGTGACCCCTATAAGGTGCTTGTCTATTGTCTTGGCACACTTAACACGGCATATCCATATTGTAACAGAATATTTTCCCATCGCCTAATACCCGCAATGAATGTTTTCTGCTCAGAAATACCTGGGGTTGAGCAGAGTTTAGACACACATTTGTTGCTCCTGCATGAGCTCCTCCAAATGCCTAAAACAGGGTTGGAGACATTTGCATAACTTTTTAATGACTAAGCAAGTTGTAGGATGGTGCTCCACAAAATCAAATAGTATTTCATTCTGGAAACACATTTGTTGCTTAGGCTCTGCCCAAGACTACTTTGACGGCTCTACATAAAGGCCCAGGTATTGCAGAATATTACATTTACATAGGTTTATAGAGACAGACCATGGAGATAAAAAGGAAATCCTTCAGCAAGAAACCTTAGAGGACAAAGTTTCTGTGCTCCTTATGTTATCAGTCTGTTTAAAGAAAGACTTAAGGAACAGAATGTATGTTGACTATGCCTCAGAGAGCCAGGCTGTAGACAGATGTGTTTATTCTAGATCACTCCTGTGTAACATTAGCTTACCAAGTGGTAAATTAGATACTTGCCTACATAACACCCATGGCATCATCACTGCTCGTGAATCTGTCCCTCTAGGAGTCGATTTTTCTTTCACAATTGCTAGCAAAGACACAGCTTTAAGACATTCAAGTCCATCAGTGCATAGGGGAGAAATTGTTGCGCATGAGGACATTTTGCTGTGAATCATGCTCTTTGGGTGGGAGAATCAAGTGAAGATTAAATAAAGGTTTGAGGCACTTTTCTCCACAGTATTGCACCTGGCAAATTTCCAGAGAGAAATGACATCTGAGACCTAAGAGACAGACTGAAAGCCTCTCAAAGACTAAATGAAAAGCTACATTAAGTTCCATTTAAAAAATTGTACCATTTTAGAAGCAATGCAGAATATAAATCTTGTTGGAATGAAGATAAAGCCTGACAAAAAGATAAATTTTTCTCGTAAATTCTGTGGTTTCGTATTTCCATCACCATATTTCATCTACAGCATAAACATAGAAAACACAGCCTTTAATTCCAGGTCTAAAAGTGATTTAAAGTTATTCCCTTTTTGAGCAATGCTTTTCCAGCACTCTAGGTATCCAATATTTGCAGATTTTAAACACAGTCCATTAGACATACAGTTCCCCAAAATGTTCTTTTTTCCAGACAGACTAATACTTCAGTATCCTTGCAAAACCTTCTCTTCTAGGATTTCTAGTTGAAAGGTTTCCTTTTTTATCACAATGATGTCATGGATTAGTGAGGGTGGCTACTTCCTCCCTCCCCCTGTTATCCAAGATTTTGTTGTATGTGGTTAGTTTCATTTTTCATCCTCCGTTTTCAAAACTAACTCAGCTGTGGATGAAGATATATATCCTATTAGTGCTATCCCTTCAGGGAATGCCTACAACAGCTGCAGCTGCCATTTAATTTCTCCTTAATACCCTCGTGCCCCAGAATGCAAATAAAACAAATGTTGATATCTTGTCTGCTGCACACCCCACACCATATTGCTTTAAACATACTGTACAGCTACATAAAATGCCCCTGATAAGACATTGTTAGTCACTTGCAAACATGCCATTAGAATAGCAGTTTGTGCCTCCATAATCCATCCTGGAATAATGAAACTCCACACTGAACACCAATAAATGATCCAAGATCTCATAAGCCTTCTTAACCCTGATCAGTGGAATACTAAAATACTGCAGGAACCATGACAGCTGACAGGTAGAGTTATTAGAGAAATGTATGCAAATCCAGCAGCAAATGACGCTGCATAAAGGGGTTTATAGCTAATGACTTGTACTGGTATGCTGTCCCATATTCTGAAAACGTCTGACACTTCTATCAATGACAAGTAAAACAATAATACATTTAAATTCAGGTATATTTGTCCTGTACTGAACACAAACTTGGAAGGTAGAGTTAAAAACCTAATAATAGAGATCTCAGATCTTGCTTATACTTACATTTTGACATGTCAGCTTAAGTGTTTAAAATTCAGCTAAGGATAAGAACCCAACATATCAGCAGCACTGAATTTCAATCTGCAACTAAAGCTACTGTTACTGACTGAAACAAGACAGTGTCTTGCTTCTGTGCAGTCAAGTAGCAAAGAATTTTAGTCTTTGGCTGATATGGTCTCATATGTTTGTTACTTCCCTCCCCCAGCAGTGGTACAATATACCAAAAGAGGAGCTGATGATGACCAGTGTATTAGCAGGGAATATAAGCGCACAAACAATGAAGCAGTTCAGACATGTGACTGCAGGAATGGAGTTCATGGTGCTACATTTCCTCTGCTGCAAATGGGAATACAGACTGGGATCAAAGACTGGGATTTGCAACCAAGCACTGTCAAAGGGAAAGGAGGAGGAGGAGGAACAGCCAAGCCAGCTGAGAGGATAGTTCTTGAACCAAGGCCTGCCTAAGGCTGCACAAACCCCATCACATACAGTACTAAGTACCATCCAACCTTTAGCATGGTTCTGGCAAGGGTTGCACTTCTGTAGCACCTTAAGCCCAAATGCAGTGATTACTAATTAATTTATCTTTGTAATACTGAAGCAAAGGAATGTTATCATCCTAGAACTACAACTAAGAACACCCTGAGAAGAAAAAGTGCTGTTCTAAAGTGTGTCCTAAAGTTCACATACTTAGCCTCTGACAAAACCAGAAGTGGGGGGCAATTATCTGAAACCCACTTTTAAAGCTTTAGCAAATATATTGTGCCTTCTCCAAAGTAGATCACAGTGGCTTAAAAAGAAGAGAGAAGAAGAGTTCTATTCAATTACCATCCTACTAAAAATGAGTTGTACTTGGATTATATGGGATTTCAGGATCAAAGTAAAACTTAACCAGAAATTTAGCCACTTTAAATTGCTTTGAAATTGTAATTTTAATGATAATACTCTTTCTCCAAGTATATGTGCATTTTCCTTGAACCAGATTTTTAAAAGCATATTGGATAGTTTTAGTTGACAAGGGTTATAAAATCAGTATGATGATTAATATAAATTCCATTCAAAATAGCAAAGTAAGACTGCATTAACATTTATTTCATACATTCAGTAACTTGTACCATGCAAACTGGCATTATCTGCAACATCACTAACAATCTCAAACTCAGGTACCTCCCCACACTCACCAACTCTGTACAAATTACCTGGTAAGGAGAGTTCATTGTGAATTGAGATACCCAAATGCTAAAACCCAAATCTATCCAAGGAACATTAGTCCCTGAGGTTCCATTTTTGTCCTCCTCAAAAAAAAAGAGACCATAATAAAGTAACAGTGTTAGTCACTTTTCTTGAGGGTTACATGGCTTGGGAACTTTTACTAGTCATCTCAAACTAATCTGCAAACAAACAGTGGTACCAGAAGTTCCATTTTAAAATGTCTTTGTCCTCATCACTATTCAGATAGTCCTATTTCTGTGGTCCATCTTCAAGGGTTTGTTTGATGATGGAGAAGTAAATAACCACTTGGTCATTCATAATGTAATAAGCCTACAGATAAACCAAAAAGGTTTCTTAAAGAAGAATTTTGAAGGGGAATAAAAAGGCAAATAAAACAGAACTGTTTTCTCCTTGTAGCTTACAGAAGATAGAACATACCTGCAAAGTCCATGGAAAAATTTTACCCTTTTTCAGTAACTGCTTTGAGTGTTATTCTTTTTAATCTGCTAATGTATTGCTCCTCAGTTTTTCAGTTACAGATGAATTTCATAAATATAACCTTTAATTTTATGTGAAATTAGGATACGGCATAATTTCTGCTCTTGGTTGTACTGATAGTATCCATAATCAGCAATGCGATTTCCAAAGAGAACAGAAGGCAGTGAGCTTGTAACAAGAAACAGGCAGAATTCACAGATAAAAACAAGAAATGGATGGGCAATGTGTCGTAAAATATGCTTGGGTCCCAAGCAACGCTGTATCATCTATTTGAGAAATGGCATATGGCACTTGCCTACAACCCTGGCTGGCTAAATGCCTAGTGCAATGTGGATTATACATAATTGCTTCACACCAGTGAAAAACCCCTTCTGCGTGCTATAAGCACATTCATATTGACTCCTTACTTATGAGACAGGAGATAGTCACGTGGGAAAATAATTTTAGAGATGAATACTGTGGCTTGCAGCACAATTCGCACAACGTTTTATGCAATATATTATAATGTCTATTTACATAGCATTTCTTGAGAGAGGTACAAATAGTAACAGTTTCCAATTTCATGCTCTCCATATAAACATGTATTATCAAATAAATTAAATTCCCTTTTATCACAGGAGTCAGTGATAAAATTTCTAATTGGATATAAGATGAGACCCCCATATCACCTGGGCTGGCCCACAGACTTGCAAATTTGCTGCAGTGTGAAAAGAAAAATCAGCCCAGTATAGCTAGCTTATTAATTTAAACCAGAGCTGCTGCAGCAGAAGAAAAACTCTGTAGCTCCCTACTTCTTACTGATTTTTATTTCATTTTCAAAAGTAATCTATTCATTGGTTCTTACATGGCTGCAGCCATCTGCCAGCCTGGAGCTCAGATCAGAGGACTCCTGTCCATATTTCTTAAGCTAATTATGGGCCAGGTGCACTTGAACTCTATTTTATCTACATGTTTCTGTTTAGGATATGCTCATTGTACATTCTTACATTTTGAAGATTTCCTTCAGAGACTTCTAGGCACATTCTGGTGCTTCAGCAGCAGCAGGATATAAGCTCCCAGCTCTTCTTGTTTCCTGAAAGACCCTTCCATCATCTCCTCCCAACACCACCACTTCCTTACCTATAATTATGCTATTCAGTTCGTAGTACTGAGTGCTAGAATTATAGAAACAGCTCATTTGAAATGTGCAGACTGCTTGCTGGCAAAACATTTGACTCTGCCCTGCAGGAATAAAGCTGTTTTTTTCTGTAAATAACGAGTAGGTTGCAATGCCACATGACTGCTTATTAGCACTACATGAAACTAACTACAAAAAAAAAGCACATGCCCCACGATTTCACTCCTAATGGATTTGGCTCAATTTCCACATTTCCACAGCTCAACATGTGTGATTGTGGGACACCCAGCAAGATGGCAAGAGAGGTAGGACAGATGTCTGCCACTTGTCAACAGGATCCAATAGCAGGATGCTCACTGGATTTTCATCCAAATTTCTTCAAGTGCTTTCATGAACTGTATCTTCTGACTTTCATTATACATTCACTTGCAGTCTTTGCTCCTGGTATACATCTGGGTATTGTCAGGGTCCATAAATGTGTCTGAGTACTGCCAACTGTTACCCATATGCATCCCAAAATACAGCATCATTAGATTTAGATTTATCAGAAAAAGAATCTGATCTGATTTCCAGAAAACACTACCTAATTTCTGTCATGGGTATCAAAGGAAACAGATCACCAGAAGAAAGCAATAATCTTTCTATAACATGCATTTGAATCCATTTTGGTTTTGATTGGTTTTGTTTTGTTTTTTTGAGGAAGTTTCAGTTCTTCAGTTCTACCTTGTTGTGGCTTTAAAAACCCAAAAAAACCTCCGAAGCAGTGACTAGCAATTCACATCTTCAATGCATTGCTATGACTGAATTGATTTCTCACTGATTTGTTGGGAAGCCTTTGGATTTCCTTAATCCCAATCTGCACACAGAGAAATGGAGGCACAAAATTGGTCAAATTTACATGTGTATGGAATTTGTTAAATTTCTGCAGATTCGTTCACTCATTACACTCTTGCCCCTCTTGAGACTTTAGTCCTTTGTTTAATCTTACGTTATTTTTTCTTTCAGCATCTTCAGAAATATTTTGAGGTTTTCTAATCAGTTCCTGAACTGAAATAATCTCATGAATGCCTCAGTGCATCTGCATTCCAACGAATCTGTTTCCAAAATGTTCAGAGCAGCAGGCACTGAACAAGAGATGATAAATAAAACTTTCTATTGATGGACCAAACTAAGTTGATGTCTTAAAATACTTTACAAATATGGGCACATGAAAAGCTCCTCTTTTTAAAGAAGGGGAAACCAAGGCACAAACAGATTAAAAAAAAATTAGACAAGCAAGCAGAAAATGTGGAAGAAAGCCCGGATTTCTTGATTTTCATCCCATTAGTTATTCAATGCACTAAATCAGAGCAGCCAGACTGAATTCTGATCTGGCTCTTAAATACTTATGTATATGCAGAAGTATTTGAAATTTCCAAGCCTTTTTAATAAATTTGAATAAACAAGTAGTTTATAAAAAGCCACCACTTCCAGTGATATGGTTAATACTGTCTACTACAGATCACATCTGAGAATTTCTGTCAGTATTATGACAAATGAAGAAACAGTAAGAGGGCCATTTCAAGCAGCGCGAGCCATGCTGTGAAGCTTTTAAACCATGATTGACCTCTTTCTTCTTCGTCGTCCCAAATCAATAATCTCAGTATTGAAAAATGTTGGCAAATGCTTAACCATCTGTATGTATAACATACTGCAGATTCAATGCACACACATGCATGCACACATATGCAAAACTGAAACCCATGCCAGTTTCCAGATGAAGAAATATCAGTTCAATGAAGACTCACACTGATACAAAAGCTGCACATGCCTTTGATGTTTCCAGATACCCGAATTCAATAAATATGCTAACCAGGTCTTTTTCAATTCCATTTTATTCTTCCTTTCCCATTGAATGGAGAACAGAACAGATGGTCCAGAAGAGTGACTGCTGCTGATTATAGCTTCACTTGTCATTGAAAGCCCCAGCTATCTGAACTTTATGCAAGGACTGTGAGAAATGTGGATGGCTGCTTGCTTGTGTGATGGGCTTACTGGTCCCAGTTTCTATTAGACCAATGGATGTTTACTGTTTAATTGCTTTATTTTTATTTATTCTGCAAGCCCCTGCCATTTTGAGAAACACAACATAATATACATGACAATATTGACAGATTTAAGTCACAGATACTACAAATGTCTACCTTTCAAATGGATTGATGATAAACACAAAAACCCTTATTGTATCTTGCACATAGGCACAGCATATTCTGAAAATCTTGGCCAAATGGTAATAAAGAAGGAAAACCTAAGAAGCCTTTTTTCAAGCCTGTCAGTTGTTGTAAGTGTATATAGAATTTTATTTCTTTACAGCCAAAATGTTTACTATGCAAACACCAGCTGAAGGTAGGCCAAATTCATCCTTTCAAACACTGGATTTGTTTTTATTGCTGCATGAAAAGCATTTTAACTGCTCGGTTTTTACAGTTCCCCTAATGTAACACAAGTACGGGACATTGTAACAAATTCTAGGCAAAAGACAGATCTCAACTAAGAACAACATGTGATAAAAAGTTACCAAAAAAATTGTCCAAACCCAGTCACTTTTGGGAGAAGGGGTCTTCTAAACTCATGGAATATGAAGCCATAATGGAAATATCTGGAAATTCATAACTTTCAGTCCAAAGAAGCAAATTAGAAGCAGACTTTTTCCCCCTCAACTTGAATATTGCTGACCTCTTTAATACCCAATTACCATTCTCATTCAAGATGTGACAGGAAGTGCTCATGGACAGAGATCATATAATCAAAAAATCATAGAAGAGTTAGGGTTGGAAAGGACCCTAATATCATAAAGCTGCAATCCTCCTGCCGTGGGCAGGGACACCTCACACTAAACCATGCCACCCAAGGCTATGTCTAACATGGACTTGAACACTGCCAGTGATGGAGCATTCACAGCTTCCCTGGGCAACCCATTCCAGTGCCTCACCACCCTCACAGTAAACAACTTCTTCCTCATATCCTATCTAAACTTCCCCTGTTTAAATTTGAACCTGTTACCCCTTGTCCTATCACTACAGTCCATCATGAAGAGTCCATCCCCAGCATCCCTATAGGCCCCCTGCAGATACTGGAAGGCTGCTAGGAGGTCTCCACGCAGCCTTCTCTTCTCCAGGCTCAACAGTCCCACCTTTCTCATCCTATCTTCACACGGGAGGTGCTCCAGTTCTTGATCATCCTCATGGCCCTCCTCTGCACTTGTTCCAACAGTTCCATGTCCTTTTGATGTTGAGGACACCAGAACTGCACACAATACTCCAAGTGAGGTCTCACAAGAGCAGAGTAGAGGGGCAGGATCACCTCCCTCCACCTGCTGGTCGTGCTCCTCTTGGTGCAGCCCAGGATACGGTTGGCTTTCTGGGCTGCAAGCGCACACTGCCGGCTCATGTGCATTTTCTCATCAACCAACACCCCCAAGTCCTTCTCCGCAGGGCTGCTCTCAATCTCTTCCCTGCCCAACCTGTAGCTGTGCCTGCCATTGCTCCCACCTAGCTGTAGGACCTTGCACTTGGCATGGTTAAACTTCATCAGGTTGGCATCAGCCCACCTCACAAGCATGTCAAGGTCCCTCTGGATGGCATTCCTTCCCTCCAACGTATCAACCAAACCACACAGCTTGGTGTCATCGGCAAACTTGCTGAGGGTGCACTCAATCCCACTGTCCATGTCACCAAGAAAGATGTTGAACAAGACTGGTCCCAACATCGATCCCTGACGGACACCACTTGTTACTGGTCTCCAGCTGGACATTGAGCCATTGAGCACAACTGTTTGCATGCGGCCATCCAGCCAGTTCTTTATCCACCGAGTGGTCCACCTATCAAATTGATGTCTTTCCAACTTAGAGACAAGGAGATTGTGTGGGACAGTATCGAACACTTTGCACAAGTCCAGGTAGATGGCATCAACTGCTCTACCCCTGTCCATCAGTTCCGTAGCCCCATCATAGAAGGCCACCAGGTTGGTCAGGCAGGATTTCCCCTTAGTGAAGCCATGCTGGCTGTCACCAAGCACCTTGTTGCTTTTCATGTGCCTCAGCATGGCTTCCAGGAGAATCCGCTCCAAGATTTTGCCAGGCACAGAGGTGAGGCTGATTGGTCTGTAGTTCCCTGGCTCATCCATTTTCCCCTTCTTGAAAATGGGGTTGCATTTCCCTTTTTCCAGTCGTCGGGAGCTTCACCTGACTGCCATGATTTTTCAAATATGATGGAGAGTGGCTTAGCAGCTTCATTTGCCAACTCCTTCAGGACCCGCCGATGGATTTCATCAGGTCCCATGGACTTGTGCACGTTCTGGTTCTTAAGATGGTCTTGAGCCAGATCCTCTCCTACAGTGGTCCCAAGGTCTTCATTCTCACTGTCCCTGTGTCTGCCTTCCAAGACTTGGGTGGTGTGGTCAGAGCATTTGCTGGTGAAGACTGAGGCAAAGAAGTCATTAAGAACCTCAGCCTTCTCCAAATCCAGGGTAGCCACTTCTGATAGCTTTTGGAGAGGGCCCACGTTGTCCCTAGTCTGTCTTTAATTTGCAATGTACCTATAGAACCCCTTCCTGTAATCCTTGACATCCCTAGCGAAGTTTAATTCTAAGTGGGCCTTAGGTTTCCTAAGCTAAGCATTCTGAGCATTACATTTATATCAACAATATTTATATCCTGAGCATTACATTTTTATCAACAAGGTTTTGCATGCCTTGGAATAGAGGAGGAATTGACACACTGCATACATAAGGCAGTCATCTGGAGAACCATCATAGCTGCATGAACCATTCAGGCCATCTTAGGAAGAGTGAAAGGACTTAGGAAATCCACACAGTAGTTTCATCTCCACATCTACATTGACCAGGAATATGCTATGCAACTGTGAATCATTGAAATCCAATCTTTTATTCACTGCCCTTTATGAAAAAAATTACTTTCCTGACAGGTCTGTGTTATTCTTGGCATTGCCGAAGCTCTTGACTGAGCATGTTATTCCTTGCTGAAAAGTAGAAAGAATAAAAGCTGTAGCTAGTCCACAAACAGCATCAGTGATATGATCCCATGTTTAAGCTGTTTGCTCCTCACTTCAAATTTAGTGCCATTTCTTGCTGTCTTTATGTACAAAATTGTGCTAGATTTACACAAGTGAGAAATAAAAGTACCTTAAGTATTTTAACAGAGGTGTTAGGATATTAGATTATGTATGTATATAAAAATACCCACCATTATTTGTGTCTAAGCATAACTGAAAATTAGTAGAGATATTTCAGCTAAATTAGGTGTTTCTTTGCTCTGTGTCCTTGTCATTACAGAAATATGACTATTTGAGTAGGAGGTGTCTTCTGACTACTCATTTTTTTACACTTAGAGCTGAATACCATAAAAATACAGAATCCAAACCAAAATATATTGCCATACTTTAGCACACGAGACTTTGGGGTGTTCAAGACCAAGACTCAGATAGTGGGGATGCAGATGCACCTCTGCAAAGAGGCTCCAACCTGCCTAGTAGGAGAGCTGTGTTCACAGGTCATAGCTTTCTGACTTCAGAGAAGCAAAAATATCTCATTAGAAATTTTCTATGCAGCAAAATCTGCTCTCTTCTGTCAACTTGACAGCTATCTAGCAAGCATGGGTGGCCTCCCAGATGACCAGCCAAAGATCAAAACAGTCAATAACTCCAGCTGTTTCCTTGCTGTCAGCAGCAGCCCATTCTGTCTCACTCCAGGATGTTCCTGGGGCATTAAATGCTCAAACTTTTGTGGACAGCATAAATTAAGGAAAATCTCAGCATAAATTAAAGAGCACTGAAGTGGAAAGTACATGGAGGAACCAGATGGGCTGGGATGTCAGCATGTGGATGTACTGAGAGTGAATTTTGAAATGAGCCACTGATAAATTTTATGCCGATATGCAAGTTAAGGCTTGGCCCAGACCTTCAGAACAAACTGGTTTTCCTTCCTACAGGGAAATATCTCTGCATATAAACCATGAAAGAGCATCCCCAAATGAGTTTTATGTTGACCTTTTTGGAAAAAAGAAATACCAGGTTACATTTACATTTTATGAAGAAAACCCAATCTGGTGTGAGTTGGGACTGAAAGGAAGCAGCAGCATGCCGCAATAGCCAGCAGCTCCCTATGCCGTGGGGTGCCCCAGGGTAGCAGGGCAGGATCTGGCAGCCTGTCCCATCCACTCCCTCTGGCCCAGGCAGGAGGAAGACACTGGGGGCACCAGGGCCAGTCCCAGCCCTGGACACAGACACCACTCTGGGGATGTGGATAGTCCAAGGCTGGACTGGGCCAGGCCATGGGCTGACACGGACTATGGGTAGGGTAGGAGAAACCCCAAATTAGGCAGGTTGCAGCCTGTAAAGCCTATCACTGGCCTGACAAAGAGCTCCTCATCCATGTCTGCCTGTTGCTAAATCCAGTGGTCAGTGTTGGGGAGCAGGAAATGTGGGGCCATGTGTGTTTAACTGAGGAGTTTAGTCATCAGGACTCTGAATCTGTGTCGTTCAGAGCTTCATCCAACCAAGTCCTGCATCAGGCAAACACATGCGATTCAAGTTCAAATTATGGCAATGATGAAAGCAAGTGAGTTGGGATGCCAAGTAGGCCACTGAAATATCCAAAACAATATTTAAGGAGTGGATACTAAATATACAGTTATTATGTAATGTCTATCATATACATTGCATCCTTTCTCATGGCAAGGAGATTTTCAACTCGTCATTATCCTGTCCGAGGCCAGGACAAGCCTACTGTGCTGTTGTTTCAAATTCCTTGACTTTAAAATTTAATGAGCCACCTACTCTTTCAAAATAATAACTGTTTCCCACATATTGCTTATTCATGAAGTATGTATCTAATCCTGACTCCTCACTTCCTATTTACTTTAGTAAATAGATCCTGTTCTGCACAGGCAGTGCTGTCACCAAGCTTTAAGTCTGGGGACATGTGCAGAAAGCTTCATACAATAATTATGGAAAGTTATTGGGGTAGAAGGAAATGTTATCAGCCATTATCTCTTGCTCCAGAGGATGTGAGAACAAAAATAAATCAAGACACTGCAAATGCTTTGCTGCAAGCTAGGCGATTAAAGTATTTCAGATTCCTACAAGTCTATTTCAAGCAACTTAAATCTTTTTGATGGCCAGGAGCTCACAACAGCCTAGCTGCTTGCACAGGCTAAGCTTCCCTAACACACTGCATGAAGTCCACAGGAAAATGGCTTCAGCTCCTGGTGAATATTAATATAGATGAGACGTTAGATTACAGATAGGTCTTCAGGAAATATTTCAGGTCAATTTACTTTAGAGATATGCAAGCTCCCTTACAAGGCTTAGCACTGTTTCTTAGGCTCATATACTTCAACCTTCTGTTATGAAACTTTCATATTCAGAACAATGGCAGGTCAGCAGTTGGGTTTGAAGCAGCTTCTAGAACTGGGGAACAATTTAACTCTCCCTCAGTTAAGAATCACTACCCAACATTTGCTGACAAAGTTTTGAAAATACCAGCTGTACCCCAGCTTGGTTGACCGGGATAAACACAGACTATTTGGAAGGCTGTGCAGTGCTTTTACTATATGAGTGCCTGAAGCTGCTCACAGTGAACTCAGCTTACATGCCACCCAGGAAGAAGCCTAGTGTTAGTAAGGCAGGTGAGAGGAAAGAGGACCAGGGAAGAATATTTCTTGCTTGCACCAGTTTAAGAAACTAGAAGAGAAAAAATTGGTATCTTGCATTTTACAGCACATTCCTTCCTTCCTCCCCCCTGGTTACCCAGGATACAGTACAGACTATAACCAGCCTCAAGAAAAATGAGAAATATAAAAGTCATCCATCATTTATGATAAATCAAAGGAAAAAAATACCATCTTAAGGAAAAAAAAAACACAACAAAACAAAAAAAAAAAAAAAAACAAATAAACAAAACCCCAGACACTCCTAAACGAGTCTGGTCAGTAATTGGAGTTACACAGGAAAATAACTTCTGCATACTGATTTAGCAGAGGCTGGAGGAGTAGAGGAATTCAAGAGGAAGAACAACACTGTTAGAGAATGCAGCAGAGGAACAAACTGATGGGATATCACCTTGGGAAAAGCCTAGAAGGTCTAGAAATAAAGTATTGGACAAAGTGGTATTTGAATAATTTGGAACTAAGAAATACTAATTCAGAGAAACACTGCAGATGTCTTCTGTAAATAAACATAATTGCATCAAAGATGTCAGACTCCAGTAAGCTGCAAAAATATTGATAATGCTTGAGAGATCTACACTTCCAAATGATGCCAGTGCACTTTGTAAATTCAGAAGTCACATCATCTAACCAGCATGTTGCTCCCACAGAGATGGAAAGCAGCATCCCATTTAATAGTTCACACACAGTGCCACTCCACAAGGCATTACTTTGTAGGGAAAACAACACTGTGATCCATTAAAATAGCAGGAAATTGAGATAATCAAGACAGAATTACACTAATTAAAAATGGGCCCACACATAAAGCTAATGGCTCTGTTCTTCGGGAAGGAGAGATATAGTCTTGGTGCTCATCCAGAGCCTGCCATTATTGAACTTACCTAGCTTCTATAAGTATTCTGGAGAATTGGTACTACACTGATGAGACAAAAAAACCCTACAACATCAGTAAAGTTTTAGCAGTATTCTACATTTTCTTTAAGTACATCTTAACCAAGTGCTAGACATACCTGACCTTGTTTACCTAGAGATATCTAACAAGGCCCTACAAGCACACTTCAGACCACTTAATGCATGTTGAAAACATGTTAGGAAAAGCCAGGTAAACAGTTGTAATTTCAATATGGGTAGTGCAGGCTTTTTATACTGATTTCCAAAGGGGAAAAAAATTATTTGATTCCTTTTTAAAATATGTAAGTAAAGCACAAAAGGCAGAATACTGGGGAGTAACATTTTTCCACCACAAATGAAAATAAGGTATTAGACATTATTACCACCTTGAACATATCAGGATGTTAGGTATTATCTGTCCCTAGTGGGGGAGATTTTTTAGCATTTTCTTCATGGGGACTATTGTAGGACCTTTAACAGTGAAAAGAATTATTAGATTGTTTTTCCCCAACTACGTGTTTATGTGTTTGAGAAGATATGTTGCAAGTACAGGCAATACAAAAAACCCCAAAGTGGTTTAAAACACAAACAAGCAAGTCCTCCCTTTTCAGTTGCTCACAACCGTTTCCTATATATCTTTGATTAAAAACCAGAAAGAGCATAGTAGAAAAAACATGAATTTCTAACTTACAAAAGAGTTTTCCCCCTTGTTTTGCATTTGTGTCAAAAAGAACATAAATATTTTCCATATTCCTATTTAATGTCTCTTTAAATGCTCTGTCAAAATCATTTCAGTTTGTACTGCAAAGAGGATCTAAAGAACAATTTTTTATTCTGCACTCATAATTTTCTTTCCTTTAAATTGAAGTTCCTATCAGTTTGTGTTATACACAAAAAAGAGCCCAAAACTTGAAGACATACTTGTGGTGAAAGATCTCACACTGCTTTCCAACATGATCAAGGCTAATTAGCTAATAACAGCTACAAAATAAAAAATCAGCTCTGCAAGTTCTAAAGTGAGGGAAGAATAACTAAGTCAAATAATCCTAAGCGGCTTGGTTCTTTGCATGGAACAAAAGCCATTTGAAACCTTTTATTTTTCTTTTCCTGGGAAATGTAGCAGTGCTAAAGCGGTACAGGGTAGATACACAAATCATGAAGGATATTTTGGAGGTCAGTTAATATTTCTTGTTCCCTTCTCTTAACACATGAGAACAATGAATCCAGCACCAAGTTCAGTGGATGCAATGGCATCAGATTTAAAGCTCATTGTATGTACTTTTAAAAGTGCAAGTAGACTTTGAAATTTGAGCAAGGAAGAGTACAGTTCACTCACAAAATTAAATACCTGTATGCTTACTAGAACTGTTATGGCTTCATTATATCCCACTTGCCCAGCATGCAGGACTTTATTTTGAGGAGCTCTATCCATGATGAGCAATATAGATCTATGGAGAACTGGTGGGCTAAAGTCAGCAAAAGGAAGAGACAAAATGTGCATTGTTCATGTTTTCTGCAGCTGACTTTCAATAGCCACTGGAGATCCATGCTCCAAATTTTGTATAAAAAGTACTAGTATGTGTCATATTCTGCTCATTCTATTTAATCTAACCATGTCTAAAACTCTTGCCTTCATTTTGTTAACATTCTGTAAGCCCAAGGATATCAGAGTACCATCACAATTAGCTCAAAGTGCCCAGATACTGGAAAGTGGAGACTGCTCGGAGCCTGGGAAGAGCATTTCAGTGTCAGCACAAGGCAGTGTTTGACAGAGGCACAGGAATCATTTTACAGCGTTTCACTAAACATATTACCAGTACTCTACTAGAAAATAAGCAAGCATAACAAGAAGCAAAGTCAACAATCTACAAAAGCAGAAATTTATCAAGAGCAGTAGGATCTTAAATTACTTAAATCAAGACTGAATATTTATCACAGAACCAGTTCTCTCTGACCAGCTTCAGCATAAGCTCTGCATATTGAACTGAAAAAAACTCAGGCACAATTAATGTTTTCATTAATGTACTATTTTCAAAGTTCATGTAAACATCTTTTTCCTTTCCTCTACTACCTTATACTGTCTGCCCACACTTCCTTCATATTAACCCCCAGTTTAGCTTTGCATCCACAACGGTTAACCCTGGCAATCAGAACCCTTTGGCATGCAGACTTGGTATTTGCCTTAAGCCCTTACAGTGTAACAACTTAGATCTTCCGCACTAGCTAAATATTTTAACACATAGTGGGGTTGAGGTGCAGTATAATAAAAGAAAGACCAAGTAATCTGAGGTAGCTCAGAAAACCAAATACACTTTGGTCAGAGATGCAAAAGGCTTCCTATTTCTTACTGTCCTTATTTTTTATTTTGATATTTCAAGCTTTTTCTGATTAGCTTCAAGAATTACTTCAATTGAGATGCCATCTGCTTCAAGAAACTCTGCTGAGTCCCACCTGGCCAAACTATAAGGCAGTCTGATATTATCAGCTGCTTTGAGCAGTGAGCTAAGACACAGCTGGTTTGAAATTCAGAGATAAGATCATGATCTGTGTCAAATGTCAGTCTGCCTCAAGTGCATTTGCAAAGCATGAAGCAAAGCTGAGTGTCTGAATAAAAACCAAAAGTCATCAGAAGTGACAATATCTATCATGAGCCCTGCAGTGCCTTGTTATAATTGCAAGAAGCTGTGTACTGATCAGCACATCGGGCTGACTGAAATATCTCTTCTCTTCTACTTCTGTATTTTCAGAGATACAAGCCACAACACATAAACTTATCTGAAAATTAGCAGAATTGGAAATCATTAACATTTAATTCTCACATCTCAGTCACACAAGTATTTTCAGTTGAGAAATACTGATTTTAACTAATGCTAGCAGCATTGTGAGATTCCTTGTGAGGTGTATTGTGCAGTTTGGAAGTATTTATCTTTTATCAAATAACTGATTCTCCATTAAAAAATATCCTTTGCTTTGTGTCAGTCATATAGTGTTCCTCTGACAGACTGAGCTATCTATAGAAACCAATATACACAGTCTGACTTTCCCAATTCTCCATATGGCTCTAACCTTTCTTATTTGTTACTCTATACTTCTATTACTTCTATTACTTCGGAAGAGCTTGGCCTTTGGCTCATGGAATGTGTACAGCCTGTAAGGAGAACTGACCCAAATGAGCCTGCTCAGGGTGCTCTACTCTCCTTTGCCATGGCCTTCCTGAGCACCCTGACTTGGGCCCTTGAGACCATCCTGTCCTGACAAGCTGCACAGCACAAGTGCACGTATATATTCCATTTTCTTCTATCCCCTCCAAGACTGAGATATCATTAGCAGAGTCAGTGGCGTTCACTCTCCCCAGCCAGCAGAATGAGCCATAGGGTCTGCTCTTCCAAGAAGACTGGATCCAGCTGGATCACAAAATTCATTTACAAGACATGAATGCTGTGCCTCAATGTCTGCTGTGAAATCTGGGCAGGCTGATGGACTATTGATGACAGCATAACTCTGCCCTAGCAGGAAAATGAAGACAGTCTGCCAAACACTAGTGATTTGCTAATGATGCTTACCTGCTGTAACCATCATGGAGAACTGAGAGTGTCAGAGTGGAGGGAAATCAGTTTGAAACAAACTTCTGGAGTTGGCCAAGGGAATGGGAAGGCTCTAATTTGTGGAAGACTCTTACTAGAACTACAACTAAAATTGTGATTTTGCAGGTTTTGGCCATGGGCTGTATTTAGAGCTGTATGTGTCATGAACCATATCAACTAGCAAAATGGTTTGAATTCAAGAGCTTTTGCAAAGATGTGTAAGACTTAATGAAACTTCTATATTCTTTGAAAGATGCAATTATTAATCACAGATTCTTATGGAGGTGGTCTATGGGAGGATGTCCTTAACCTAGCTGGGGAGTCAGCATAGCTTTTGGGGCTGAGGACAGCTGGACTGTGGGGCTCCATACACCAGATGAAAGCAAATGAGTGAACACTCTGCTGTGCCAAATTAAGACACAGAGTTCATCGAGGGTCAGATCCTGTGACTGCTTCACTGTGATTGAGTTCAGCAGTAGGGTAAACCTCCAAAATAGGCATCTAACAAAGATTATAAGAAGCTACAGCTACAGTCTATTCAAGTTAAGAAATAAAGAATAGCAGGACAGATTTCCAAAGAAAATTCATATGTAAAAATCAGATATACATCTATTGGGCCTAAGTTTCATTCTTTCCAACAAAGTGTTTTTCCACTAGTTTGACAGTTCTGACTGATTTGTTCTTAGTTGGACAGGAAAAGAAAGGAAGTGGACAAGAAAATTCATCTCTTAGCTAGAAACAAAACCCCTGCATTGTCCAGGAAAGAGTACACAGCTCACCTATAAACTGGGCCTGACAGATTATCAGGGACAACTAGGGTGTATAGAAAAGGCTTTACAGTTCTGCCATCTGGTACCACAGTTCTAATGATCTGCCTTCCCCATGGAAATGGCCTTAGGGCAGCATGTTTGTTCCTTGATACTGATCTCCCACATGCACTTTTATCCTGCAGAAGGCAAGAAAGGCTTTCTATGACAGATCTCTATTGCCAGGAAGTCTTCAAGAGCATTGCTGTAATGGGGCATTATCTGATGTTCTCGTCATATTAGACGTATTCATACTGTTTCTATTTCCTCTTTCTTTTCTCTTGTTCCTGCAGATGTTGCCAACTTTTTGAAACACTATTTTTGAAATTGCAGTTGGCTGCAAAAAGTTTGATGAAATCTTATTTTAGTCTTATATTCAGACTGTCAAAATCCACTTTCTTCTGAAAGGGGATTGATTTACAACAACTTCTTTTTTGTAGAATAAAACTGAAAAAAACTTCAGACAGCATTGAAATATCCTTTTGATATTTTTGGAATAGAATACAGCAGTGCTCTATATTGAAACAATAGCAGATTATCCCTCTGCATAGGAGAGATAAGAAGTATTGTGAATGCTCAATATCAAGAACATCAAAACCTTGCTAATGACCTAAAAATCAAAACCTAATTGTTTAAAAATTGAAACACAGACACTCACTGAACATAAGAAAGTGATTTGCAGATAACATCAGAAAATCTAAGGCATAAAATGAGCGCAACCACCAAAGGCCATAAAAGGCAGTAAAGAAAAGCTTTTATAAATACATTGAGGATAAAAGATGGAGAGCATTGCACTGGTCTTAGGCAGGAATGGTAAAACATGCATGGAGGAATGTAAAAGGACAAAGTGTTCAGTTCCTGAGCCTTAATAAAAGGAATATCTGTGACCACATTCTTAACACATTTCAGTAGTCTGGAAGACCGGCTAGAATTAGGAGAGAACAGACAGCAAATATTAAGCTGAGACACATGTGCATGATAATTGAGCCTGCTGAAATGCACCTTAGAAGATCAAGAAATAATTGAAACATTCTGAACTACTTTGAGGACACACAGAAGACTGACAAGAACAACTATGGTGCTCTTCTACTGAAAGAAGAAATGAAAAAGAGAAGCTGGAAAACTGTAGGTTAGTCAGCTGAAGTTTAATACCTGGAAAGACATCACAACAAAATATGAAACGGTCTGTGTATAAGCAACTAAAGACACAAGCATAAGAGACAGCTTGTATTTATCAAAATAAAGTATGTTAAACCAAGCTAGCTTCTTTCCAAGTGAATAACTTTGCTGTTCAGAATAAACTTGCCTTCCTGAGCAGAGGAAGACAGTAGAGGAAACGGTTGTTCAGTTTAGTGAAGTTGTTGCAGTGTCAGAAAACCTCCTCCATAAGCAAACTCAGCAAATGTGGCCTTTATTATATCACCATAAAATAAGCCTGTCAGCTGTGGGAAAGGCCTGCTCAAAGAATAGTCAACAGTATTCTCATTTAGTTTGAAATTGCACCAGCTTTGAAAAGCAAATCTTTCACAGTGCGGAGCTTCTGTCCTCAGCACACTTGTAATAGGAAGGGGAGAATTCTAGGCAGCAGCAAGAGCAGCCCTGTGAAGAGGAAATATGCCAGACCCCACCTGCACTTATCAAGGACAAACTGATGGATCTCGAGGCAGATGGTTAGTCTGGAAGCACTAAAACACCTCTGCAGGAGAGCTATTGCTAAGCCAGTTCTCTTCCTATGCACAGTGAATGGGGCTGTCAGGGGAGAGGGAAGCAGCCATGACTGAGCTCCAGCGTCCCTAGTTGTCAGCAACTGTCAATGCAATTAGCAGGATTATCTCCATCTATAAACCAAAGTATTCCTAGGAAATAGTGGTTAGCATTGCACTACATCACTGTGGCATCTGGCAATGCCTGAGTTTCTCTTCCCTTTCAAAGGGCACCTCATAAAGCACCTTGTTCAGCATGTCAATTTTTTACCTTGAGGTAAAGCAAACAAATTCAATCTGGTTGTACTGGCCCTGTGACGAATGTAGGGTAACACATAGCCCCAGACAGGAAAGGCACATGCCCATATAAAGTCATTGAGCTGGTCTTTATTGTTTATAATTTGATGTGTCTACAACCTTATCAAAATATTCCCCAATTCACAGATTGTACAATAATGTATTTACACTAGTTCACAGTGACTGAATTAACACTTTGAGGTCATTAACTACAAGTCCTAAATTTTTATATATACGAAATTCCTGTAAAATAGAAAATTTGTCAAGAATGAAAGGATTTTTTGAATATACAACATGCATTATTTTGCATATGTACCTTTATTTACAATGAGATGTACATTTGTTTACAAGGGATATCAGTAAGTTATTATTATATTCCTGAATTACTGATCTTCATAACTGAAATACATGAAATGAGCAATTAACTGAGCAACTGAGGCACACATGCAGTCCCCTATAGTAACTTTAGCCTACAGGCTCCCACAGTGAATTGGATCACATTGGATTGGATCACGTGTGCCAAAGTGCTGTATTACATCTGGATGTAGTCCTCTGCATTTTTATACCTCTTTCCTAAACTTTTCTAGTCTTCTTTATTAGTATATAATAATAGCCCCTTACTAATAAAAGCAGTTAAGACTCTTCCTTTTCTTGTCTTTACAAACAGATCAAGTAACAGCTTATACTCTTACCATGAAATAAAAATACATGTTTAATCATAGAATCATAGAATAGATAGGGTTGGAAAGGACTTTAAGATCATCTAGTTCCAACCCCCCTGCCACGACCAGGGACACCTCCCAATAAACCATGCCACCCAAGGCTCTGTTCAACCTGGCATTGAACACTGCCAGTGATGGAGCATTCACAGCTTCCCTGGGCAACCCATTCCAGTGCCTCACCACCCTCACAGTAAACAACTTCTTCCTCATATCCTATCTAAACTTCCCCTGTTTAAATTTGAACCTGTTACCCCTTGTCCTATCACTACAGTCAATCATGAAGAGTCCATCCCCAGCATCCCTATAGGCCCCCTGCAGATACTGGAAGGCTGCTAGGAGGTCTCCACGCAGCCTTCTCTTCTCCAGGCTCAACAGTCCCACCTTTCTCATCCTATCTTCACACGGGAGGTGCTCCAGTTCCTTGATCATCCTCATGGCCCTCCTCTGCACTTGTTCCAACACTTCCATGTCCTTTTGATGTGGAGGACACCAGAACTGCACACAATACTCCAAGTGAGGTCTCATAAGAGCAGAGTAGAGGGGCAGGATCACCTCCCTCCACCTGCTGGTCACGCTCCTTTTGATGCAGCCCAGGATACGGTTGGCTTTCTGGGCTGCGAGTTCACACTGCCAGCTCATGTTCATTTTCTCATTGACCAACACCCCCAAGTCCTTCTCCACAGGGATGCTCTCAATCTCTTCTCTGCCCAACCTGTAGCTGTGCCTGCCATTGCTCCCACCTAGCTGTAGGACCTTGCACTTGGCATGGTTAAACTTCATCAGCTTGGCATCAGCCCACCTCACAAGCGTGTCAACATCCCTCTGGATGGCATTCCTTCCCTCCAGCATATCAACCAAACCACACAGCTTGGTGTCATTGGAAAACTTGCTGAGGGTGCACTCAATCCCACTGTCCATGTCACCGACAAAGATGTTGAACAAGACTGGTCCCAGCACCGATCCCTGAGGGACACCACTCGTTACTGGTCTCCAGCTGGACATTGAGCCATTGAGCGCTACTCTTCGTGTGCAGCCATCCAGCCAGTTCTTTATCCACCGAGTGGTCCACCTATCAAATTGATGTCTCTCCAACTTAGAGACAAGGATGTCATGTGGGACAGCGTCAAGTGCTTCACACAAGCCCAGGTAGATGATATCAACTGCTCTACCCCTAATAATAAATATCCTGTGACTAAAACGCTTCTTTTTCTATCAGCTTTCCTACGGATCATTTTCTTTCAGTAATCAAGGTAAGAGTCAGCTGCTAGACCGTACAAGACTAATCTCTCCCTCAGGAAGGTTTTAAATTATAACTTACCTGGTTTAAGTTCAAGTAGACACTGATCTATAGGTTCTGCTTGTGGGCTTTGTAGGGTCACAGAAATGAGGTTATTTGCAAGAGTCAACTAAGGGCTTGTCTACAGAGGACACTCGAAAACAAAGGCAAGGTTTCCTCCAAAGGCAAATGGTACAAAGGCAGAATGCCTGTAATTAATGACTGCCCATGTCAAACAGCAAGTGTTAGGACATCTTTGGTTTCTTAGAATCCTGTGCTCATCTTGATGAGGGTGGGAATCAGGGAAAGGAGGACTTTTCATCACAAGTCTGAACTAGAGACCACATTCATTGCTTTTGAGTCAACAGCAAGATGTTTTACCAACTTTGCTTCTACACCCCCCCATCAAAGTAGTATCACCTACAATAGCAAAACAACTTTACATAAAATGTCATTTGCCCTGTGGGGCTTGGAGGGGAAGAAGAATCATAGTAAGAGTCTAAACTTGCTGTGACAAGTTATCATCTAGTCAAAGCCATTCTTAGCTAGAAAGGAACTGCAGTAGAAGAGGCAGTATCTCAGCAGATATTAGAAAGCAGAGGTCAAGAGGAAAAAGAAAAAAAAAAAAAGGCCACGAGTTTTGCCCACTCACAGCATTCTGAAGAAATCTTCTTCAGTGTCTCCTCCCTCATTCATTGGTAGCAGTGACAGAAATGCTAATGTAAAAAGAGTTTTTGAGTATTTGTACTACAGGTTAAGTTGATAAAGGGGACAAATAGCTTTTTGCCCAATGTGCTGTGTACTGACTGAATGTCAAGGTAATAGAGAGATGAAGCCCTCGAGGCACTACAGACTTCGCTATTGTTGATATTACTGCTGGGACCTCACTAGGGATGACTTGCAGCTCAGAAATGTGTTAATGCGAATGTGTGCCTGATCTCTGGATTCAACAGACTCATTGGTCATTCCTCAGTAGCATTTATTTCTATTTGTCCATCCAGCCTCATCTGCCTCTTGTGACTGACTAAAATGCCAATGAATGCTTTCATCAACTTAAGGACAAGAGGGCCTCTGGTCTACTTTTTACAATACTGCGAGGTCCTGACATTTGACAGTACAGCAAGTTACACTAGAATTTAATTTTGAAATATAGGCTACATATATTAGGATTTTAATTATATAACCTCAAGGACAGTGTTTTGAATAGTTCTTCTGAACTAATTAGTTGACTGACTTTTTAAAGCTTAAGTGTTAATAACTTTATGGTCACAGATAATAATTTGGAATGCAGCTAACAATCACTGTAATGATATCCTTCATTAATTTTTCAATAGGTAAGCTTTATCAAGATAATAGCTCTGATCATCCTTTGCATTAGCCATTATTTTGCATTGTTATGGTGCTTTGGCAACCTCAGGAAAAAGTAAAACCTGGTTTGGGCAAACATCTGTCAGTGTCTGCAAGGCTTCCTTTTCCTTGCTTTCTCACCATCACTCTTTGGTATCACAAAACTCTCCCGTGCTAACTCCAATATATCAGAAACCTTCTTTCAGGACAAAACCTACTGGCTAGCATTAGAAAACACAGTTTCACATTATAGGATCATAAAAGGGAGGCAAAGATATGTTCTCAGGGATTTGGTTGGTTTGATTGCTTTTTTTGACACACCAGGAATGAGAGAAAGTTGAGGGGCAATATTAAGTGAAGCAGGGAATAATTTTGAGATCTTTAGGAATCCAAAAAATGTTAGAAGTTGTCTGCAGCTTTGAAAAAAACAGATCTCAGAAATTCAGGGCATGTGATAACCAAAGATAAGTACTCTGTCTAGAACAGAAATTAGTAACTTTCCACACTGACGTTCTAGGCTGAAAAACAGTAACTTTAAACTTAGTCTTAAAAATCAAGCTTGTGCAGAACTTACAGTGTAATTCCTGCTCTTAGTCTTGCACTCCACCGACATTCAGTGTCAACACAGTTACTTCTATCCATACACTTTCACATAAAGACTGGTAGACTTCATCACTGAGAGCCAAATGTTCTGACTTAGCATCTAGTCAGCATTTCCTCAGGAGGAAGTCAGTGGAAGTTCTGAGGTAGGTGTGAGTAAAAGGCTGACTTTGAGAGCACAAAGCTTAAGTGAATTTGCATTGCTTTCATTTGGATGAAATACACTGAACCTAGAGGCACAGCTGAATGAAGTAGGTCTCAAATTCTAGTAACAAAGTCCCACTGGACTTTAATTTTGCCTACTGAGTTACATGGCGGTAGGAACTAGATGACCTTAAGGCCTTTTCCAACCCTAACCAATCTATGATTCTATGATTCTATGTCTTTAATTCAATTGCCATTAAATAACTGATGCTCATGTCCTTTTGACTTAAGCAAATATGGCATAAATTTCATGACACAATATAGTTGCCACCATAATCTTATTTTAGGATTTTGTTTCTAAGGTTTATTAAAAAGCAGTCTTAGTAAATTGCTTAGCAGAGCATTGACGAATAAGCAAACCACTCAGCCTGAATCCACATCATCTACAAATCCGATGCTTATAGAGGTCTCTGTATTGCCTAGACCTTTAGCAAGATATTTTTAGTGGCTAATTGTCCAGCTACATTACATCTTCACCTACATTCTCTTTCTTAGCCAACAGAAACTGACACCCTGAAGAAGCAGAAAAACCAAGCTGAATATTAAATCACATTGGAAATGCTGGAGTAGTGGGATATAAATGTCTTGCAAAAAAAACAAAACTGAAAAATCATCACAGGAAGACCTATCTCTTTTTTTGGGGGGTGGGGGAGGGGAAGGGCTTTTTTTAAGAAAAGATTGAACTTGTCTACAAGAGTGTGTTGAAAAGGCATATCTAAAGGCTTTGTGGTGGGATAAAGCAACAGAGAGATATAAATTAAAGAGTGGCTTTTAAAAAGCAGATTAGAGCAGTAAGAGATATACGCAAATGAAGGGTCAAAGCAGCATGAAGCCAACAGAACAAGAATGTGTGGAAAGCCCAGATGAGGGCTGAAGAATGGATAAAAGACATGCTGAATCAGAAGCTTGAGCTGTTATAGCAGCATCACTGAAGGCTGGATGAGATACGGGCTCCTGTCAGTGGTGGTTTAGGAGTATTAGTTTTGCCTGAATCAGTCTGACATTTCCTCAGTTGTATTTACCAATCCTGTTTGAGGGCAGCTGGCCCCTGGCATTTTGCCGCTTTTGAGGGGAGGAGCAAGAATTGATTCTTCATGATTGATGTGACTGTGCTTAAATGCAGTCACTAATTCCTCAGCAAGTTCCCTTCATCCCTGAAGCACAGCTGGAACACAGCCTGCCTGCTCTATATGGGACTATATACCGTAACAGACCCAGTTTATGAGGGACACATGTAATATTTCAGCAGTCCGCTCTTTCATTAGCTGGCTGGAGGGGAATTGAGCAGACATGCTGTCGTGCTAAGCAAGCTGTGCAGAATGGGGCAGAGAGATAAAAATCACAGCGTAAACTAGGCATTAAAATGCCCTGATTCTAATGTCAAGGGCTTAGCTGCCCAGTTTCTATCAGGTCCAGACTCAGCCTGTGCTGAGATTTCTTCTCTGCTGCTCAGAACTTGGAATGCAGACTATTTGTATTAGCACTTTAATTATAATAACCTCACAGCAATGTTTTGAAAAGCTTCACTGAACTAATTGGTTGACTGATATTTTTAAGCTAAATAAGCAGAAGTGGTGTTGCAGCATGTCACAGCTAGCACACCACCTTCAGTTACATCTCTGTTGCTATGCTTGCTCAGGATTCAATCTGTCAAACACTAACTCATTTATCATCCACAAGGCCCACATTTTGGGTTTCACCCTGGCTCAAATCTGGAACAAGCAAGCTGCCTCACCAAGCAGGAAGTGTGATCCCAGAAGGACCAGCTCAGGCTCACACACTGTGAGCCTGACAGTCTCATAGTGATTTCAAGCTGACAAAAACAGTCACAAGGTATAGTTGGAGCAAAGCAGAGGCTCAGATTGGGCTGAACAAGCCAGCCCATGGTGCTGAACACTGACCCAGATGCCAAGCTCCTGAACTCCAGATTGCTGCATTTTCCCAGGTATTGGTACCTAACATTGACAAGTTACAGCTCATTCAGGTATTTTTCCACTTCTGAGAATGGCACTGACGGCAACACAAAAGTTGCCACAGAACCTTTGCAATATGGTCTGATTTTTTTTTAAAAAAGCAGACATGTTTCTCCTCTGGGTGCACAGAGAAGGCAGCAGAAACACACAGGCTCAGGTCAGCACTCAGCAGATATGTTTTCAAGGGGCAACCAGGTGATTTTAGAACAGTCATGACAGTGCTTTCCAGTTTTGTTCCTCCTATTCTGCTGATAAGGAGCCTGCAGTTATTAAGCAGTTAATTATAATATCTGAACAAGATTTTTTCCCCTCAGTAAATCCAGCCTGGCTAACCCAAAAGATCTACTATACTCAAATGGCCCTTCTTTGAAGGTGAAGAGAACACTCTGCTGGCACATACACATCTGATTGCCCTGGAGATCTGCTGCACATGCACTGTGATTGTAATTTTTTAAAGTTTTACCCTGAATAATGCTGCTATTATTCACTGAAAGAGGACCCAAATATATGAACATTTCCATCAGCCTCATTGGAGAGTAGATCTGCACAGCCCAGGAAGCTTGTTAAATGGAAAGGAAAATATAAAAATTGTAGAAAAAGCACCTTCTGTTGAAAACATAAAAGAGGCAGAGAGTGCTTTTTCACGCCTCTTCTTAGTAGCCTGCTGACTGGAAGGGTGTATTATCAAAGGCAGGGCTCTCTGCACCAGAAAGCAAAACTCTTTCTGATTCACTAAAAACATTTACAGTTTAACTGATTAATGATCAAAAAGCAGCGAACAATCTATAATACAAATAACACCCAGAATGGTAGCTGATTGTAAATACTACTGTTTATTCTTGCATATTGAAGATCCTCTGGTTTTACTCTTTCAGTCATAGAATAATAGAATGGTTTGTGTTGGAAGGGACCTTTAAAGTTCATCTAGTTACAACACCCCTGCAATAGGCAAGGACACCTTCCACTACACCATATTGCTCAAAGCCCCATCCAACCTGGCCTCAAACACTTCCAGGAATGGGGCATCCACAACCTGTCTGGGCAACCTGTTCCAGTGCCTCACAACCCTCACAGTAAAGAATTTCTTCCTAATATCTAATCTAAATCTTCTCTTTTTCAGTTTATAGCAATTTCCCCTTGTCCTGTCCCTACATATCCTTGTAGGAACATGTCCTTCTCCAGATTTCTTGTAAGGCCCCTTTAGGTACTGGGAGGCTGCTCTAAGGTCTCCCCAGAGCCTTCTTTTCTCCAAGCTGAACAAGCCAAACTCTCTCAGCCTGTCTTCACAGGAGAGGTGCTCCAGGCCCCTCATCATCTTCATGGCCTCCTCCAGACTCCCTCCAACAGTTAGACATCCTTCATACGTTGGGGGCCGCAGAGATGAATGCCATAATGCAAGTGAGGTCTCATGAGAGCAGAGCAGAGTGGCAGGATCACCTCCTTCGAATCTGCTGGTCACGCTCCTATTGATGCAGGCCCAGGATACGATTGGCTTTCTGGGCTGCAAGCGCACACTGAAGCCAGCTTGTGTTAAATTTCTCGATTTCTCGTCGACCAACACCTCCAAGTCCTTTTCCTCAGTGTTGCCCTCAATCCATTCTCTACCCAGCCTGTAGATGTGCTTTGGATTGCCCTGACCCAGGAGTAGGACTTTGCACTTGGCCTTGTTGAACTTCATGAGTTTCAATAAGACATTTCTGTTTGCTTTTTTTTTTTCCTATTCTCCAAGAGTTAGGTAAGATTCCCTGAAAATACAGAAAACACTATTTTTCTTTAAAACACAACAGTCAGTCTCCTGACTAACACTGAAGGATTAGCATTCATCTTTACTTTCTCATTACCAGAGGCCCCTGTTCCTTTTAAGAACCCTTATTCATATGTTAACATCACAGTAAATAACATCCATACTAGAAGCTAAATGGGTTCATTAGTTGCCTCTCCATCCATAATTAACAGGCTCAGAAATATGGTCTTTTTCCACAAATACCAGCAAATACAGTTTTATCTACTGTTACTCCCCTGTGAAGATTGCCTTGCATCATCATTCATAGTCCCAATGCATTGAGTTCTCCTTTCATCTGGAAATGCATTTAGCCTGCATCTGGACTTGAAAAGCAGTATTTTAATTACTTTCTTTTAAAAAGGATATTTTGACAGAGGAGGAGGAAAAAGGACAAGGATACAGCTCAGTCTAGAGGTCAGGATATACCAAACTGGATCAGTACCATAGCTGGTGCTTAGGTGTTCAGACTTCTTTCTACCCACCTTTAAACAACACTTGCAAATTTATTAATGACACCCTACAAAAGGAACTATACATAAGGAAACAGGAATGTTAAACTTGTAAAAATAAGTGGTCAGGCATCAAAGTGTGGAACATCCTGACTAGGAGCATTATAGTTTGTCACACTCAAGGAATTTTGTGTTGTTCTAGCAACCAGAAAAACAGAATTAAAAGAGCAATGTCTGACTAAAAATAGTATCTTTAGAAGACAAACACATTTTTCTTCTTGATGTTACTGTTAACAGCTTATGTTATTAAAAGTAAATGTTTTCACTGTTCACTGAATGCTTTTTTTGACAGCTGCATTTGCATCAGGTGAGGAAAACAAAAGAAGTCTTGACTTCCACTTTCTGTCTTCACCTCACTGGCACAAAGCCAGTCATCAAACTTTGAGTACTTGCAGAAAGTCCATAATTACAAATCAGAATTTCTTTAGTTCCTTTCTAACTAAACTAATTAAAGCATTCTTTTGTATTTTTATACTTTGAAAGTGCTTGGAGTTTGGTGGAAAAGAGGTTGTTTGTGTTTTCTACAAATTTATGATGTCTCGGCAGCGTCTGTACAGTATTAAAGCATGTGCAAGATTGGAAGAGTTTATATTTCATTTTTCCTCTGTAGACAAAACCAGTTTCACAGTAATTGACTTTGATTCCCTATTCCCATTGTCAAAAATGATATCACGCTGCAGTAAGCTATGCTTAGATATGTCAATTTTTGTTACATATCTGAAAGAAAAATAGTAGACTTGTGAAGGAAACAGCCTCCTCTTGTGTAAGGCCTCCTGACATTGAGCTGAGCAAGATGGTATAAATTTTCTGTGAAAAAACCCAACATAACAAAGAGAAATATCTCTGAGATGAGCTCAGAATGCCCAGCAGTGACAGCAAGGTATCTGTCTTTCCAGATACTGCGGCAATTCTCAGGGGCTCTGCTAGCGTTCCAAAATGAAAACACAATTAGTACTGTCCAGGCTCCTTACCATAGTTTGGAGGAACAAACCATAAAGACATTTTCGAGTGGTATCACCAACAACTGTATCACTAGACCTAGTGAAGGTTGCCTTAAGTTTTCTGAGCACGTTTCTCATCTTCAGTAGCAACAGCTGCTTCCTTACAGCAAGAAATGACACTACTTGTAGAGGATGGAGGAAATGTGGTCACTTGTTGGCTGGCATCGGGGGTGGTATACAGGTGTCCCATGGGGAATGGAGAAGGTGAGGAAAGTCAGCTCAGAGGGGGCCTGGCCGCACCTCCTGCTTTCCACTCCTGCATGTGCGTGAATGCTGGGAGTGGTCCTGGCCCCGCCTGCCACTGGGCAGCGGCCACAGCCAGGGCTCACAGGCAGGCATGGAGCCCGGCGGGTGCAGGTTTCTGTGGGGTTAGCTGTAACAGCACGTCAGCCAGTCTGCTACACACAATACGACAGCAGAACAATTGCAGATGACTCTTATGACCGCTATTTTAAAACAGGCCCTGTTTAACAGTAAAGAAGCGTCTCAGAAAGACGAAAATTCAATCACACAATGCAGCAAACTCGGGATTTAGGGCAGCATGCAATGAAGTGCCGTGTCCCCTTACAGCGCCTGCTGTGGATGGCCAGGCCCGTCACGGCCCCACAACGGCAGCGCTCGAAGCTGAGGGCATTAGGGTACACATGTTCGAAGTGGAAGGAGGGCCGAAGCCTCTCACCGTCCTGGGTCTTCCTCTCCTCGCTGCTCGCTGGGCTCTGCTTCACGGGGCAGTGCCAGCGGCCGCGGCTGCGAGGAGCTGGCTCTCCCTCTGGAGGCCTCCGGCTGCATCGGCCGCTCCAGGCCTCTTGAGTGAGAGCCGCGGGGCCCAGGGCGCAGTCGGGGGAGCCCTGAAATGGAGGCGCAGTTCGGGTGCTCAGCCCCCACTCACATTTCCACACTGCTGTAGCGGCACATCTGGAACCTGTCAGCGCTTTAGAACAGCTTCCGTGGCAGCTCATACACATAGCTACGGCAAACAGGAATAGCTCAACCCTGTTGCTGTGATACTTCGTGGATGTGGAGAACACAGCAACCAAGCGTTGCTTCATTATCTTCCCTTCCATGGCAAAAGCACCATAACCCCAGCCCCTGAACATGAAAACGGTTCCGCTGGGCTGTACTGGGCCTAGCTGCAGAGGCAGTTCCTACATGTTCGCTCTGTGAGACTCTAAACAAACTACACAGCCTTTATAAGCACACACGACTGCTTTTGCAGGCCATCTGTGGCACCCCAGAGTTCTGGTTATGCTCTGGTTGGTCATGGTGAAACCCAGCTCCCTGTCCACAGAGAAACTGTACTCAGCCTTCAACCAGGCCCCCTGAGAGATCCGATCCTCTCATGGGATGGGTTTTATCACCTCCTCCATGAACCTGCCGCAAAGACCCTGGGAGGAGTGATGAACAAGGATGATGGTCAGCTGGTAACACTGGATGAGGACCAAGCACCTTTTTCCTGGATGAGGGGGAGACGATGTTGCAAACAGGAATCATTCCAAGCAAACTCTTATGTGCAAGAACCCCAAAGCACAGCAAATTCAAATGTTTTTTGGGCCTCATGGCATAGCATGACCCCTGCCATAAGGAGGAAACAGCCTTCCAGCCCCCTTTACTCTCACCATAGCAATGGCATAACCCTGTGCATCGGCAGAACTTCGTTCTACTTCAGCAGAGAAGGGAGGCTGGAGAGGAGCTGTGACAGGAGGCAGGAGAGTGTAACACAGGCTGCATTGTTAACGCCACAGCCCACGTGTCCTCCTCAACACATCAGGGCTCAGCCTCCAGCAGCTGCCTGCCTGTGCAACAGCTCTGCCATGGTCTGCGCACCTTGCAGCATGTGCACTGCAAGTGTTGTCCTTCTCCTTGCCAAAGTGTGTGGATTAATTCCCCTGCTTGGTGTTGGTAACGATTGCTGTAGTGTTTGCAGTGCTAGAAACTAAACGCCTCCCTCAGAAGAGTCCCGGAAAACAACCCTGAATGCATATTTTAAAGGTGCGGTGTTCCAGAGGATTTGTGTGGAGATTTCTAGCTCTTTCTACAGTGTAAGAGTGAAAGTGAAAAAAAACCCTGACACGTCCCCTGTCTAGCCTCCAATACAGAAATAAAACCATCAGCTCAGCTTGCCTGACACACAGACAAGAGTCAGATAATCCTGTCCAGCTTATTCTTCACTCAGCGGCAATTAGTTCCTTTTAAAGCCCCTTAACAGCATTTTGTCAAAGCTCCCATCAGGGAAATTGTGATGTGAGCTGTGCAAATATTTACTCAGCCATCCCCACGCTGCTTCCCAAAGACCTTATTGTCCCCCCAGTCCTCTGCCAGCAGAAAGCACAGCCATGAGGTAATTTGGTGACTAGTATCAATGTTTACACTCAGATTTTACCAAAACCTTTTGCTTCCGGAGTGGCCCCCTTGCTAAGAAGCCCACGGAGCCCGCAAGCACGCTCTAGTCCGTCACCATCAAAACTACCCCAAAATGAAAGTACTTGCTGGAGGATGCAGTACGACCTAAAAAGCACACGCCGAGGCCCCAGCGAGGATCGAACTCGCGACCCCTGGTTTACAAGACCAGTGCTCTAACCACTGAGCTATGGAGCCGCCACTCAAGCTTTCTCCCGACTGTCACTAACCGGCAGCCATGCGGCTCCCCCGCCGCCCCCTGTCGGACGCCCCGCGGCTCCCAGAGCGGCTGTGCCCCCGCCCCTCGCCGGAGGGGGCTCGCCCTGAGGCCAGCGTAGCGGGCTCCGTGGAGGGGAGCCCGCAGCCCATCTGGCGTCCTTCGGGGTGCCGCTCCCCCGTCGCTTCCCCTATGGCTGCCTGGTCGCTTCGCGCGCTGCCAGCTGGTCAGCTCCAGGCCACGGCTGGGTGCCTGGGACATTCGCAAAACCAGGAAATGAAACTGATCGGAAGCCCACGCATCCAGTCAGGCAAAAATCCGCAAGAGGAGAAATCAGAAATAGGCGAATGTCTGAAATACAGCCTGATTTTTACAGGTTAGGAGTAAAACTTGTCACGACAAAGCCATGTAAGGTGGTGCAGGCTGTTCTTTCTGAAACGGTTGGGTAGTCTGGCGAAGGTCTGAGAACCGCTGCTGCAGCACAGATGTATTGCCCCGGGGGTCCTCAAACATCACTTGCTTCGTGACACCTTTCAGCAGCACTAAACACTAGCCTTGTGGTTTCTAGCTTGTTGTCTCACCACGTACCTGCAAGCCACGTTCACACAGGCTGTGGAGCTCAGAGCTATAAGGTGGAAGCTTCCGGTAATAGCTAATGGGTGGAAGGCAGCCATGCTGTAAGGCCTGTTCAGGTGTACTGAACCCAGTGCTGATGCCGGGTGCAATTACTTCTAACGGCACACAGTAAAGCAGATGCCTTGTAAAGAGCTGTGATCACAGCTGGACTGAACTTTTTTTTATGTAAGCTACATGTAGATAAAATTCTTTAAATTCCAGTCGTATGCCTTTCAGGAAGGAATATGCACAGCCCTGCCTTGATTCTGTAGTAATATCTGCTTCTATAGAATTCGGAGTTGGATCAGCGGGTGGGAAAGAGATGCAATGGGACACCTCATAAAACTGGCTTGGCTTAGAGAAGTTTTATAAAGAGTGTTACACAATGGAATTAAGTCCACAGCCGGAGGACTGGGGTCTGGAGTTACTACATGCCCATCTGTGAAGTCAGGAAAGTCAGTGAAATCCCAGCTGGAGGCTGTCGTGTAAGTGCGTCAATGCACAAGAAGTCCAGAACATATTTAAGCATTATTAAAAAAACCCAAACTAACAAACACCCACAAAGCCCACAACAACGCTTTATGAAAACTTGTTAGATGTTACCATATTGCTCTCTTAAACCCCTGTTGTGTTCTGCTACTACACATTACTGCTAAGGGAGAACAAACAGAAGAGACTTCAGCAAGTCCTGATGGGAGTGGACCTGTCACCCCTAGGGCAAGAGCTGCTCCAGATTCCCAATAAAGGACAGAGACCCTCTTCGGACAAAAATAATTGTACAGGGTTTAGTATTTAATGGCCTTACATCCTTAAGAAAGTCATCAAGAACTAATGGGCACTTCTGCTGGTTAAATTAACCTTGAAAAAGCAGACAATTATGCACTGAAAACAGCAATACAGAATACAGGTGATTGCTTCAGAGCTGGGACTCACAAAGACAGGATTGTATAAAACCTGTGTGAGAGCTGGCAGCTCTCTTACCATTGTCTTAAATGGCTGAATGTAAGGATTTGAAAGCTTGGCTTTTTCTGTCCTTGTTCTCTTTTTATTCTAGGTTCATAATTTACAGCAATAAAACAGGATTGACTGGTTTTTGTTCGGTTCTGGAAGACGTGTCAAAACTCTGTAGCAGCAATACTGAATCTTGATCAAGCAGTTATTTAGTCCAAAAATGAGTGTCAAAGTCAGGGATGTCTGAATTCAAGACGGAAGAATGGACCCAGTTCTCAAAATGGAGTTAATTGTGCTTTAAAATTTTTATGTGCTGCCACTTTGTTGCTATGTTCACAACACTTTAGGGAATGTAGGGATTATCTCTGAAAACCCCTCTGATTACTATGGAAATAAGAATCAACAAATAAACCAATAAATCATTTGCATTCCTGCCAGTACTCTTCTATCACTCTACACTGCTCTATTTTATCTTTTTACCCCCAAACACATTAATATCTACTTGGGAATATTCCTTTAAACACATTCTTATTTCACCTCAATATTACGGAGTATCTTATCTTTTTATAAGAGGGTTATTCTTTGCATGTGAAGTCTAAAAATGCTTGCCTTAAGCTACCGAAATCTATTACTGCAGTAATAACTCCCTCGCTAAGTGTACATCAGTGCCTAAGCTGGGAAACCCTCCACTTCTTCAGTGCATTACTATTAACAAAGCTAGTCCTTCAAATACATTTTTAATAACCTTTTTATATAGTGCAATTTCAGTGAAAGTTCACTGCATTCATTTTTGTCAGTTCAGAACGCTGGCATTTCATATGAAAGGATTGGAAAGATTTTTCTGTTGGTTGGTGCTCTTCATTTTAAGGGCCCAAAAACATTAATACTGTGAACGCTAATATTCTGGCCTGATAAGTAATCTGGTTCTGTGCATATTGCTGCTGGGCTAATGAGAGAAATCACAAAAGTAGCTTTGTGGATTGGGAGCATGGCCAAATTGCAGGGATCTCCTACAGTTGATAATTTCTCCCTCTTCTTTGATTTTTTTAATGTCACCATACCAGAGCAGTGGCATAGGCTGTCCTTCGTGTTACCCGAGACATCGAAGGGAAGTACTGAGAACCTACCTATTTACTGTTTTCCACTGATACTCATGCCTAATGAGTACAACATGCTGCAGAAACAGCATCCCTGTGCACAAGTGTCATGCTAGCCTTTATTGTGTCAGAGGTTCTAGATTACAGCTTTCAAGCTCTTAGAAGCTTTGAGCCTAAGTCTGTTCACATCTAGCTACATGGTGACATGTGCATGCCTTGGACCATGGACTGGGCCTGCTCCTGAGCTCACCAGGTGTTGGCGTCCATTAGGACCCATAATAGGAGGCTGTGGGTGGGAGCAGCAGTGTCTCGCAGCATATTCCTCCATTATATTGCACCCAGCTGCCTCGTTTCCCATGGCATGTTAGGGGAGAAGCTGCTGCTCAAATGTTCACACACCATTCAAGTTGTTGCACACACACCATCTGAGACTTTAATTGCTGGAATAGGAGTCCCTCTGCAGCAGGTGGCTCCAGTGAACTGACAGGTACCACTTTTGACTCCTGGCTCACACACACACTCACTCTTGGGCACTCTTCTTCCTTCCTTCCTCAGGCTCAGCCCTTGGTTTCCCACAGCAGAGTCTCAGGCATTCAGTTCCATGGGAAAATAATGAAATAATTGAGTGGTACAGCAAAAGGGGCAGCTCAAGCTGGGTGCCCCTGGAGAGGGATCTGGGCAAAGAAATCCCTGGGCAATTATACCCTTAGGATATATGTGCTTGCCCCTCATTTTAGCCCAATGGGAATTTTTTGGTCTGGGGTCTTCTAACACCTTATTGATTTTTCACTGTTTTCCTACCAGCAGGCTGTTAACTGTTCTTATCTTGCTGAGTTGCAGTTTCTGCTGATGGGTGTAGCCTCCTTATCTTCTGGTTTGTGCTTCTTGTGCACCTGCTTGTCAGCAGAGCATGGGACACTAAAAAAAGTCCTAGACCTAAAATAAACATTACTTAGCAACAACTAAAACATCAGTGTGTTATCAACATTCTTCTCACACTGAAGACAAAACACAGCACTGTATCAGCTTCTAGGAGAATTACTAAAATCTCACTCTATTCCAACCTGTTATGGGTTCAGCAGTGGCGGTCATTTTTCTCTTTCTTGGTGGCTGGTGCAGCGCTGTGTTTTTGATTTTGGGCCTGGGAGCAGCGCTGATGACACCAGTGTTTGTAGTTGCTGCTTGGTGGTGTCTTGGTTTGACCAGGGACTTTTCTGGGCCTCGTGCTATGCCAGGGAGGGAGGGAGCCAGGAAGGAGGGGAGAGCTGGGAGGAAGCAGAGACAGGACACCTGACCCAAACTGACCAAAGAGGTTATTCCATACCAAAGCACGTCATGCCCAGGATGTGAGGTCGGGGGGCGGAGACCCAGAAGGCGGTGGGAGTGGACTGGGGGTGCACAGCATGGTCAGGTTTTTGGTACCGGAGGGTTCACTGTTGGGGGGTGCACTGGCTGGGTGGGGCTTGGTGAGCAGTTGTATTCTCTTTCCTTGTATTTCTCTTGTATTATTATTGGTGGTAGCAGTAGTGATTTGTGTTATACCTTAGTTACTAAACTGTTCTTATCTCAACCTGTGTGAGTTGCCTTCGTTTAATTCTCCTCCCCATTCCCCGGGACTGGGGGAAGAAAGAAGGGAGTGAGTGAGAGAGTAAAACTTCGTGAGTTATTAGCCTGGGTGAGGCTTAAACCACGACACAACCAAAAGCATATCTAGGTGAAAGTCCACAGCTTAGGGCCCAAGGCTTCAGAAATCTAGCTACTCATGCCAAGCAAGTAAAGCTAAGCAAATAGCATACTAGACCACACAATAATGTAACTCTGACTCAGACTACTTAAAACTTACTTATTTAAGTTAAATAATATCTCTCAACAAGCAAAACCTCCAGTACTGGGCAAGTGAGGTGCCACAGCAGAAGGTTCCTGCTGGAGCCATGATGCAGATGTCTGACCAGTAAGTTTCCTGGCAACGAGGAAGAGACAAAGTCCAAAGGGAGAAGTTTGCAGGGTCAGCACGTGAGGCTTCAAAGATCTGCCCCAGTCAGTTGCCTAAATTCCCAGTAAAGTAAGGGAAGAACCACCTCTTAAGTGGTAAGTTGCATGGTCACATCTCTGAAGCTGTGTGTACTTCAGTGGCTGAGAATCTTCCTGAGGAAATGAGCCAAGGAATAAATAAGTTTGTTCTGCACATATGCAATGCTGCTTAATGATTTTCTCTGGGTTGGGGTGAGGTCCTTGGAACAGGGCAGGCCTCTTCTGTGATCCAACAGAGGATTTTGACATCCTTCATGTCTTTCAAGAACATGTAATTTATTTGCCAGCCATCATAATTAATGTATTTATTCAAGCACCAGGGTAAAATTTCTTTCTCTCACATTATACATTTATAAAGACCACCTGTGTTTTCACTGTGTCAATCTGTTTCCTGAGCAAAGAAGGAATTCCCCAAGAGTGGACCAAGTGGACTTTGCTTCCTGCAAAGTGACGGCCAAAGTCTCTTTTTTCCCATCACAATAAAAATAAGTCCATTTGCATTTCCCTCTTTTTAATATCTTCTCTATTCACTTCCATCATTGGTTTGTCTTTTCATTAGGATGGTAGGGCGGAAGGAAGGCTCACTGGGCAGCTCTGTTTTGTATATAAAATGATGCTGTAGCAAATGAAAATATCAAAGCAAGTTGTTGGGTTTTTTTTTAACAGGCAAGCTGATAGGAAATGATTTCCCCATGGGACAGAGACAGAGGCCAGAGTGGTCTTTCCACACCATTTCATAGCTATCTAGGCTAAGAAGAGACATCAAGCTACAGCAAGGTTCAACAGGTAATTTTCTCTGATACAAAGTGCATGCTGCTTATGCCATTAAACCACATCAATGCCATGCAGTCAATATTACCCTACCTTGCCAAACTGCATTAACCATAATGCTTTCTCTCCAAGACTTTAAGGTGATGCCTTTTGGAATAATAGCTGCATAAGGCTGCTGGGAAGTCTCACCAAGTGTTAGCATCTTTGCAAAGGCTCGAGTCCTTCAGCCTTCTTGAAGCAGGAAAAGAAAATCTCCCTGTGAACAAACACTGATATTCATATAAAATACCATATTAGACATTCAAAAGGGACAAGAATGGGTTATCAAATGAAATACAGTAGCTCACCAATAGCAGAGCAGGACTGGTTTTCACTAAAAGGGAAAGAAACAGTCAAAGGCTTGAATACAATTTAAAACAATCCTGGTTGTAAAATCAGTGCAGGGACCTGTCTTACCATAAATTTTATTTTGCAAGCCGTGAAGGAGTAGAAGCAACTCATTCTGCCATTCCTATGGAAACATTATTGGGCATTATCAGAAGACCAGGAAAGTATAACAATCTCTTTGAGAGCCCTCAAAGGCCCATTTCAGTTTATATGGAATTTCAATGTAGCCAGCATATTTCACCGCAAGCCATATCATATCTCCAAATTCCTCAGTTACTTTCACTATTTGGTACAGGTGGTGGGGAAGGAGGGGTAGAGATTATCACATTTTCTACTCTGTTTGATTTCAGCTGAATCCTCTAGAAAGCAGAACATCACTCTGCCTACATTTTATGTTGACATCCTTGTGTGAGCAATGACAGGTGTGAAGGGCTTACGCAAGACTTCTTTTCACAGTGTAATAAAAATTCTTATTGTTTTCTATCTGCACTGCTTTTAGGAGGCTAATTTAGAGTCTTGGGGCTGTTCTAATTGCAACTGTATAATGAGCTATTTGTTCCAGTAACAGGCCCTGTACCAGTATGACCATATTCTGCTAAAACATCTCAATTTTGGTTGGAAAAATACTTCAAGTGTTCACGTGAGGCATCCATTGAAACTTCAAGCAGTCTCCTGCTCCTTCTTCCTTACCGTCAGTAGCAATATCTACTGTAAATTAAAACTCCACCAACTCAATTCAAACAGGCTGCAAGAGTGATGCATCATCACCAAATTGAGCTGCACCTCAATCTGATAGTCAATAGTTCTGCACTCTGTGGTTAGGAACCCCAGTTCTATTTTCATAAGCCACTGAGAGGTTGAGAGGTCAGGGCTAAGAAATACCACGGCAGCCCACTCTCAGTGGTTAACCTCAGAGTTAACCCCAACGTGAAATGTGCAGATGGAAACAGGTAGCATTTTTCTGTCTGTTCTTAGAAATGAGACACATGGTCCCAGTACTTTCTTAACTACAGTGAAGAGTTTGTGAACTTCAGTAGCTTTCCAGCTGGAATTTTGTCTAACAGAGATCTCAGTTTCAAATACCTAGTTATGATAGTGAAAAAAAAAAAAAAGGCTCTAAACCAGAAATTAATTGTTTGATGTGGAAAGACCTGGCTTTTTAATTAAAAAAAATAAATAAAAGGACTTCTTTGCAAATAACAAGTCCAGCTTCTAAAGTAGATACATTTAATTTTCAAAATATGGGTGGGAAGGTGCTTTTAAAATTGGTACCTGCACATGCCAATTTTATCATTTTAATTTTCGTATTGTTAATGTACTTTTTAAGACCATGTACTCATTCTACCCATTGCCTCGTTTATATCATAGTGGTAGTACTGAGCCTTGAAATGTAGCTCTTAGGGGACTCTCTCAATATTCTGGTGCTTTTCATGTATTACATAATTATTATTTATTTACACAAGTGACAAAAATAACTATGCATTTATATCACAATGTCCTGGGTTCAGCAGTAGCAGTAATTTTTCTCCTTCTTAGTAGCTGGTGCAGTGCTGTGGTTTTGGCTTTCAGTCTGGGAACAGCACTGATAACACCGATGTTTTTAGTTGCTGCTCAGTAATGTTTACTCTGACCAAAGACTTTCTGAGTCTCATGCTCTGCCAGGGAGGAGGGGAAGCCGTAAGGAAGCAAAGACAGGACACCTGACCCAAGCTAACCAAAGAGGTGTTCAATACCACAGCACGTCATGCCCACTATATAAACTGGGGGCAGTTACCCAGAAGGGCTAGATTGCTATTCGGGTCTGGGCTGGGTGTCAGTCGGTTGGTGGTGAGCGGTTTTATTCTCTTCCCTTGTTATTTCCCTTATCATCATTATTATTGGTGGCAGCAGCAGTGGTTTGTGTTACACCTTAGTTACTGGACTGTTCTTATCTCAACCCTTGGGAGTTCAATTCTCCTCCCCATCCCTGCGGGAAGTGGGGGGGGGGGGGGGGGAAGGGGAGGAGTGAGTAATGACTGTGTGGCCGATTTGCCAACTGGGCTTAAACCACGACACACAAGACACCTAATTCCAACCAGTGGGGAATGCAGGCCACTGTCCAAGTTAGAAGGCTACTTACCTTTGACAATCTGGGCATTAGTTCTTGGAAGACGGTTGCCTTGAAGTTCTTGGAAGACAGAAATGCCTGCCTGTCATTTTTACCGTTTCTGTTAACTGGAGTAAAGTGCAGAGTCAAAGGTCCTGGTCCTTCAGTGAAACACAGCTACAGGCTTTATCTCAGTAATGGGCTGAAGCGGGAACCGACATGCCCTAGTTTCCAGGGGGTCTGGATTCAAATTGGCCGGTTTCAGTACTTTTTTTGTTCTATTCTAAGTCCCTGAGATCTTCCAGTAGGGTAAAAATCTAACTCAGTAGAATCTGTTTTCAAGTCCTGCAATTGCTGAGTACAGGGACATGAGGGATTACAGCTAGGATAATCTTTCAGTTTACAATCCTTTCTCTTGGAGTTGTTAGGATTGTAGCAGGAGATTTTATTATGGTTTAAAAATAAACATCCTCATTCAGCTAAGGCTGTTATAAGAACCTGATTTCTTGCAGATTCTTATACACTAGGGGGTGCAAACATCCTTTTAATGAGCCTAGAAAGAAATGGTCTTACCAGTACCAGCAAGGAAAGTGGTCCTGTACTAAAGCTTATGTGGAAAATATCTCATTTCCTAAGTCGTGTTTGGCTCATAGAAATGAATAAATAAGAGCATTGCTCTCAGTAACAGCTTTTTGATGTTTTCTGGCTTTACATATAGAGCAGAGAAGATGCTAAGGTAGGAGTTACATAAAAGAAGTCAGAGCAAGCCTGCTGTGCATGCCATTGCCTGCAGCTTTCTCATGTCCTGTGGTGACTCAGACATTGCTGTAAGCTCTGTGGAGGGACAGTCTCAACTTTTTACCCCTACATTTTCATATCATTGTGTAACTAGCTAGTCATCTGACTCAGGCACTGGCTGAAGTCCTTATCTCAAAGCACTTGTTTTTCTGGTCTTACATTAAGACCTGGCTCTTGCAAGTCATGGTGTGAGGCACAATGGGCTAAGCAAGGCAATATTGTTTCACCTGCATGGGCTCCATCGTACAAAAGTGCTCATTTTCTCAGCTTGTGCCAAAAGAGCATTTAAGTGTTTACTTGACAGGAAGTGATAGTGGCTCTGCTGAACGTGATGGGATTGCTCACATGCATAAGCATTAATCATATGTTTACGCACCCAAAAAAGCAATGGAGCAGTGCTGGGTACAAGCACAGAATTCCAGCTCCAGCGACAGTAAGCTTCAGTCCCTTTGCTTATGCTTTGTTACTTCCTCATGTGTCTCAAAGACTCACAGATAAAGAGCAGAGCATCTTAAGAGATATCCTCCTCTCCTGATAATGCATTCTCCTTTTAGGTCACAGAAATCATTCTGCAGCTACAAAGAAATGCTTATGAATGCAGGATCCTCTAGTGCAACATTTCTTCCTTTGCATTTATTCATATGCTCATTCCTTATCTCAGTGAGGCATTATCAGAGCCAGAAAGTCCCTCCTCCTAAGTCATGTACACAATCGACTAAAATCTGAACTCATAAATTAAGGTTGGAAAAAAATCCCATGGTTTAATGCACTTAGGCTTTTACATCTGTCTTGCTTAGATTCCATTCTCCAAATGCATAGAGGTTTTGCAGATGTCTTTGCATCTCAGACACAAATGCCATTGTGATTTATGGAACCCTACTTAAATACATCAAACTCTCTGCCTGCAACTGGGTACCATTCACACCACCAGCTTTTACTTCTCCAGAGTGTTTGATATTACTTTCTTTATTCTGTATTACCTTCTATGCCACTTCATCACTACATCCAAACAAAACAAGTGGATTAAAGCAGTTTAATGCATTATGTTTAAATATTTCTTTCTAAGGGAGAGCAGACCATTCAGAACACCATTAAGACAGAATCCTGATTGAATCTGGTGCAGCCATAAACTATCTTAAATGAATGTTAATAGAGAAGGACAATTATTGTTGACTTCAGAATGCAAACAAGAACTTCAGACACTGATTCCTATCAGCCCATTAGAGCTGGCTGAATTCTGCACACTGTTTTAACAGTTGCATAGCAATGGCAAATAAGCTGTTCTGTCTCTTATCACTAGAGGTATAGTTAGAACAATACCTATTATTGAACTGAATAGGTGTGAAATTAGTTTAGGTTGTTCCTCCTTTTTAGAGGGCACTTGGCAGCAAAGTGAGCTGCTCAGGTTGCCAGCAGAAGCATGTTTTTTTTTCCTGGAGCTATCTATGAAGATAAAATGAAACTGAGGCTTTGCTGTGGCTGTTTATCTGAAAGCATCATTAAAAAAAATTTGTTTGTGTTTGTTTGTGTGTGCAGGAAGAAAGAAGTTCTCCTTCAAATGTCTTCTTTGAGTTAATTTCCAGGGATGTGACAACACTAACAACTACAGCCTATTCAAAAAGCAAATACAGCAGTACTGCATTGCAATGCCACCTCCTCCCTCCTTCCCTCACACGCACCTCTGATGAAATACCTCAGCTCTGATCTGGGGAAACATAGTGGAGATTAAGCCACTAAAGCCACTATCGAGAAGAACACTTAAGGACTTGTCATTTACTGTTGCAATTCCTATCTTTTAAGTGTGCATGTTCCAAAATGGAGTCCACACGGCTGTAGAACTCAACATCTGCAGCAGCATTCACACCCAGCATACAGCTGTGCAGTCACCACAATAGGTAATGTGTTTTAATTCCTGGTTCTGTAAGGTTTTAATTATGTCTTTCTAGTTTGGATTTGTACTCACAGCTCCTGCCTCCCACAGGAGTACCCCAATAACATGGCTGTAGGCTACTTTGAGGTGGAAGCTTAGATGCGAGACAAACTGAGCTTAGACAAGGGCTGTACACCCAAGCAAAAATTTCTCAGACTTCAAGTCTGGTGCAATAAAGTGTGAATTGGTTTAAGTACAGTTGAGTAATTTCAGCAGAAAAATTGAAGAGTGCTTCTACTTTTTCAATAGACTAGTTTTGTAGCTGGTACTTTAGGGCAGTGAAAGGGTTGGGTTTGAGTAGCTCCAGCTGAGGAAATATTTTAACTTGCATCTTTGTGGATTCTCTAACAGAGAGAAGCACTAAGCTACTGAAGAGATAACATGTCACTGCTTACTCTTTCTCCGGCTACATTTTATAGAAAATAGACAGCCGCCATTGGACCCACATAGCTGAACCTAATAGCTGATTCTCAGGTGACTTACCAGGACAGACTAACAAAGGAATCCCTGTTTCTGAAGCCTGTGTAACACACTGTTTGTGATCTTATGTACCTGGCTTCTGAAGCTTCTCAGTACAGAAGCACGTCTGTGCATCGGCAGAGGTGGAAATTAGGTACCTTTGAAATGTCATGAACAGGGTGGAGCAAGGTGCATTGGGCTCCTAGCACTCCACTGGCAACACTGCCAGGAGACCAGGAAGCAAAGGGACTCTCAAGTTGACGGACGCAGGCATACATGAGAAAACAGGGCTAGATTCAAGCAGCAGCTGAATATGGGTTTCTAATCATGGAATCGCAGAAAGGTTGAAGTTAGAAGGGATGTCTTGAGATCATCTAATCCAAACCGCCTGCTAAAGCAAGGTCACCTGGAGACAGTTGCCCAGGACTGTGTTCAGTTGGGGTTTGCATAGCTCCATAAATGGAGACTCAACCTGTCTGGGTGACCTGTGCCAGTGTTTGACCATCCTCACTGTAAAAAAAATTTCCTTGTATTCAGTTTGACTTTCATGTGGTTTAACTTGTTCCCATGGTCTCTTGTCTTATCACTGGGCACTACTGTGGGGAGTCTGGCTGCCTCATCTTCTTTCCTTCCCATCAGTTATTTATAAGTATTGGTAAGTCCCCCCCTGAGCCTTCTCTTCTGCAGGCTTGACACTCAGCTGTCCCAGCCTCTTCTCATATAAAAGGTGCTTCAATCCCTTAGTAATCTTCATGACCCTTGGCTGGACTCACTCCAGTAAGTCCATGTCTGTCTTGTACAGGGAAGCCCAGAAATTAACACAGTTCTGATGCAGAACTGAACCCATCATGCAGGCAACTCTAGTTCCTCTGTGGATCTGAGCCTTTGTCTTCACACTCATTTACTTTTTCAGTCCTCAGCCCTTTGGTATAGCTTCCAACAAGTGTGCAAAGTGTAGCAGTGTTGGTTTATGGTTTGCACATCTTTCCATCGGAAGTAGGTTTGAAGCTATCAGATGCATTATGCCAACAAGCAACCACAATCTGAGAACAATTTAGGGTTTCCGCAATGCACATCACACTCATGTTCCATGAAAGAATCTTCTTTACCAACCTCATTGCCTTCCAGAAGGTGCCAAATGCTCCTTAGTTCATTAATAATCCATGTAACTTTTCAGGGTGCTTCATGGGAAAAAAAATCGTTCAATTTTTGCTTGAGCTACTGGGTTCTTATAATGCCTACTGGTATTAATCAGTCATTTACACTGATTCAAATTATCCCCATCAATATTTTACTAATAATTTGATCGCAATAACCAGGCACAGTTGAACCTGAGCTTAAAGCTGAAGTCACAGGTGAAAGGTTTGATCACTCATTCTTACCTGAATTCCTGTCCTGCAGCTAAATAACTACTTCCAGAAAACTAAATGAAAAAATTAAATTCTCAAGCAGAAATATAAAATGGAGTGGAACTACAAAATCTGCAAAGGACTTTGCATGGGAGAACCACAGCCTAGAAGATGGGCAGGCTGAAAACTGTATTTGGCTGTCTAGGCACCAAGCAGTCAGGTACAGAGAGCGCAGTCCAGGGACCAGGCAACAGCCCCATCTTGCCATCGCCCCACTTCTTCAGATGTTGAGGGGGACCTGGAATCAGGACTGCCTGTTACGCGCACATGGGGGGGTCCCAGGAACCTGGAACACCAGTGGGCTTCCCAGAGGATGTGAAAGCTGGGCTCACCAGAATTGAGCTATGGTCTTGGTGGAGTGCCAAAAAGGACAGAGCACTTGCCAGTCAGACCTTCTCAAAACAAGAACATCATGAGCATTTCCACCCCAGCTCGATGCAAAAAACCTCAGCTGACCCATACATGGTTTCAGTGATATTAGCAGGATTTCCAGACTTCTACAGTGAAGGTTTGCACAACCTGAAGTTAGAAAAATGAGAACTGAAGTGATCAGGAGAGCAGTCAAAAAGGTATTTCAAAATAAACGATACAGTGAAGTAGATAAACGAGATTGTCCTGATCACATTTAAATCAGTAACAAACTTTTTGTTTCATTTTGGTTTTGTTTGCTTTGGTTTTGTTTTAAAAGAATGCTGCTACAGAAATTCTAGTGTATCTGTGCAGAAGCCAGGAGGGGTGAGCCCAAATTTGATGCAGGTTATAAACAGAAATAGAAAAAAGGCAGTGCCAACCATGAGAAACTATATAAGAACACATAATACAAATATAAGAAACTATATAAGAACAAATGTCTGGAACAAGATAAAAACATGCAACAGGCTTTCTTTTCAGGTCTGCATAAGGTTGTTAATTATAGTTCACTGGTTGTAACATGACTGCAGCAGAGACATGTGGGCACACACAGTCCTTGCCGTGTAGTACTTACAGGCTACACTTCGAAAACACCGAAATGACTGAAATGGTATGTGGACCATATAGTAAACTCTTACTTGCAATGTCCTCAAAGCAGCTCTCAGAAGGGCCAAGCAGAGTTGGAATGTCAGGCTGGTGTGAAACAGCTACAGAGAGATCACAGTTTTCTCTCGTAGGGATGCCTGTGTGTGCTATAAAACAAGGCAGTGGGCTTCCCAGTTGTGAAGCGTGATGGGGTAGGTGATATTTGTGGTGCATTAAATAGACAATATTTCAGAATGTTTGAGCATGACCATAACTAAACATTGGGTTTTGACCCATCAGTTAGCCCTGCACGCCAAGGAAGTCATCTAAAGCTACAAATGAATCTGTCCCTAAATGCCAACAGATATTCCAACTCCATCTCTTACCCTCTGTTGACAAAACTCTTCACAAGACCTATAATCTCATTAATACTCACTCTTGAGGCTTGCAGACTAGATTATGGCTTTAAAATACCAGGCTTCCTGGTATCTGTCTTGAATCCTACACCATCTCTGTTGTTGTCACACATCCATGAAGAGATTAACAACATTTCCAAGGTTTCAAATATAGATATTTCTTTCCAGAGTTGTCTGCTTTGCCCAGCATGAGCAATGTTGTTTTCATTTAAATAGCTCTGCCCACGTCACTCTATTTTTAAAGCTATGACAATTGTTGCCATACCACAACTGTCTAATGGCAGGATCCAGAGTTCTGGCTCTAATAGCTGTCACCTGCTGCAACCCAACTGAAAATTTTTATGAGGTCCCCTCACTTACACCAGCCAAGTTTCTGGCATGCAAAGATTGTGGGTCTCAGATCCAGTGTAGGAATCCTATTTATATCCAAGTATACTCAATATAGGAAATGGAATTTTTTAGAACAGCAAAACAAAAACCAAGCATGGAATCCTGCCCACGCTGAAGTCAGTAACAATTTTGCACTCCATTTACCTGGATTGGGGTTTCACAGTGAGGATATTGCTGTCTGCTTTCACCCCTAAAATTGCCTGCTAATATTTCACATTTATAATAGCTTTTTATTACGTTTTCATGTAATATGTTTCATGAGCTTTTAACCAAGAATTTCTGGAGGAGGAGGAGGGTTTGCAACACCCACCAGTGAATAGGAATCTCACACAACTTTTAACATAAAATCAGCTCCAAGTGTTTGCAGCAGTTTTGCCATGGAGCAGCTCTCACCTGCAATTTGATTCTCTGCTTCCCATCTCTTGTGTTAAGCTACTGCTGGCTGCTGGAATTTGAGGTTAAAAGAAAACAAAACAGAAAAAAGCTGTCTGTATGCAAACTACTGTCAATTCCACAAACAGATCTTTTTCTCGTTTATGTGTTATGTATAGTTCTCTCAGGTGTTAATTAAAACAGCAGCATGAGCTTCCAGTAAGTTTTGTGGGGATTTAAATGATTATTTTTCTTTTAAGATGAGGGTGTCTCTTTGAATCAGTCCCACTATTACAATGCACTGTTAGCAGGAGGATTTTTCCTTACCTCATTACAAGAGAAATATTACACCCAACATACCTTGCAGTTTGTGTTCCTATCAGAGGGCAAAAATGAATACCAGAATTTCCACCCCAGCAACTAAGCACCGCATATACCATGATTAGAAGCTATATTACTGTTTCCCATACTCTGGCGTCTAAGCTTGGCCTTATCCAACTTCCCCATCAATCACTGCACACTACTCTTTGGTTCCATGTCATCATATTTCCATAATCATTAATCATTTTATCCAATACATCCTTGAGCAATTATTTAAGTTGCTCTCTTAACAGCTGTCCACTTCGCATATCGCCACCTTGGCTGCTCATTTACCAGCATGCCTTTGATCTGGAAACTGTTCAATCAGATCAATAACATGTAAGGAAAATGCAAATGGTTTGAAACAAGACAAATTCTTTCATGTGGAATATTCACATTTTTAACAAGCCTTTCAACTCTGCAGCTGAAGCTTCTCTTTATAGTGATAAAGTTCTTTATAACGATTTAACAAATTACAGCTAGATAACAGCAAAGCATATTGCATTTAGCAGCAGAAAAAGTGGTGGGTGTGAGGAGGAGCTGGGAGCTCCCAGTCACACATGCACTGGCAATCCTCCTCCTTCCCAATGGCCCAGGAAACAAGATGCCAGACTTCTGCCTGTGGGAGACAGATGTAGTGAGAGACAAAGGCCATTTGCACATTCAGGTCTGCAGGTAATGGCCTCATTTATCCCTGCACCTTCCCAGCAGTCTCAGACATGCCTTTCCATTTCTTTGCGGGTCCCAGTCCGCCTTGCAGACTCTTCCAGTCAAGCTCTACTGTTCCTCTCCCACCCTTTCCTCCCCTTTCCCACCCCTTTCCTCCTGTGCATTGCTGTCACAGGACTGCTGACTTTGGGGGTCATTTTTGTTGATCTGGTTTTGCTGATAGGTTTTGTCATGTGTGAGAGGACCTCTTTGACTTCAGGCAGATGTACAGCTCCTGTCTGTCTGTCAAGAAGATGCGTGAGGAATAGGCAAGATTACTAAATACAGTTTACTATCTGCAATGACTAAATGCCAAATGCAGATACAAATTGTAGTGCGCTTGGAAAGCTGATTAATTAAAAACCCTGGCACTGCAGACAAATGCTCGAGTTTTGGATGTTACTTTATCAGTATCATCTTACTTCTCCTAGACTCAGGGCAGATTATTATCAAGAATTTTTCAGCCTCCTCTACTGAAGTTTTCTTGAGCATTTTAGTAGTTTGAAACAACACTTTTTCTGCAGCCCTGCTTTCTAATGGTACCAGTTCTCTTAGTCACAATTTACCATGGTGCAGTATAAATTTCTCACCTGGAGAAGACAAAAAGGGAGGAAGAAAAAGTAATATACATCTTTATAAATTATTATATTCCGTGCTTTATTTGTTGAAGTGAAGGCTGTGTGATGAATGCTGCTGCATGACTGAAGTTCATCATTTTACCACAAACCCTCACAGCTAACATTAGTATTGCAATACTACCCCCAGGCCTCCAGTGGGGCACCCCCCCCCCCATGCTAAATGCTGTACACATACAGTGAGTGACAGGCCATTCCTCAAAGACTGTATGAGCTAGACACAAGAGACTCCTACTACTCAAAGATGTCTCCTTTCTCCAAATGGATGAACAACACATTTTGTTTCTGTGACACCTGTAGCCACAGAAACTCTGGGGAGGCAGGAGGAGGACAGTTTTTATGATGCTATAGGCAGAGGCTGAGGAAAGAACACAGCGTTTACAGAACACAGACGGATAAAGTGGATAGCACTGGGAGAATCTGGAAACAGCTGAAAGTGATGTTCTGTGGTATGGGGGGAGTACAGACTTCTGTGGCACAGCAATATGGTTTTACTGCCCTTCATTCAGGATGACTTATTTGCCTCTTGCCTGTCTGCTGCTTATCAATAGTTTAGTCCACAAGTTCCTGCTGATATGGATATATGTAGAGAGTTAGAGGATCAAATACACAACATGTCAATAGGCATTTGAGTATAACTCATTCTTTTAATATAAATAGTTACTAAAATATGATAATTCCTGTGAGAGTTATGAAAATTTGTACCTGTATAACATCTGCACTGAGTGGGTAATGTAAGGGTGTAATACTTGATCTCAACTTCAAAATTTTATTTTAAAAGTTTGTTCAAATCTGATGCAATTTGGTACTTCCCTCTTGACAAGATACATCATAACCTAGTCTAGAAAGAGTAGAAAAACTGGGAAGATTGTCAAAAGGTCCTGTTGCATGTGATTTATATATCCAGTTGAAATCCAGGCCACCTTCTATTCAGGTCAATGTGAGCACTGCCGTTGAGCTCAAAATGGGCAATATAGCCTCCAAAAAGAGTATTACAGAATGGTTAAGCAAATGACAAGTAGATGAGTTGAAAATTGACTAGTACAATTGGACAGTGCTTTGGGAGACATACTTCAGATACCTTGAAGTATAGCTCTGTGCTGAGTAAAACATCCTTATTCCAAAGATTTTGCTCTTAAGACATGCAGAAGAAATCTGGAGGCATAAGAAGCACACATTACAACAGCAGGTCATGTCACATGTTGGCATAATAAATGGCATATGTTCTTTGGCTTTGGCAGCTTTCATGAAGCTTCCATGACCTCATGTGAGCAATGAGAATTTCTGCCCTAGAATTTCACTGAGATACTGTCCATTGCATGTTTGTGAACTGCAGTGGGGTACAGCCAAGTTGTGAGGTAGCTAATACTGATGTGGAATTTTGGGGAAAGAAGCTTGTTGACCACCACTAGGGAGCCATTTAGGTGTTTAAACATGTGTGTCTTGTGCCACTTTAAAATACCTTAGGATTTCTCAAAATGATTGCCAAGATGACTCTACAAGATGACCATAGAAAGGATGCAAAGGAAGGACAGGTGATAACTGTTAGCTCATCTGACTACAATAGCACTTAATAGCTGCTACTAGGATCTCAAAACCCACTGCTGCCCTCCCATGTAGAAGAAGGAAAAATGTTCCTAAGTGCTAAGAAGCAGCAGCTCAGCAAAAGCATGTAAATGTGAGTGGAGGAAGTTATATATAGGGGGAATGTTTAAGTTGAAAGAATAAAGATTGGGAGGAGAAAGAAATAAGAAAGGTGGCTTGGGGGAGGAAGGAATAGCATGGAGCAGATGTTCCTTTTGTGGTATGTATAATACTACCACTACAAAATCTGCTTCAGAGAGGGACATGGCCTGGCCAGACAGAGAGCTGCTGCTGTTGGTGCTGCTGACAGCAGTGGCTAGTAAATAAAGTTTGGTAAGAGGGCATAGCACAGAAAATGAAGCAGTGTCAAGGGAATGAGATATAGCTGGAAAATGAGAAAAAAGAGGTTCAAGTCCCCATCCCATTTTACACAGATTACAGTGGGAGGATTGTGTTTTCTGATGATATGAGCCAGTGCTCACCAGTCTTGCCTGATGGACACCAGCCCCATGTTTCTGAGGCAAAAACCAGCCTGACCTTGCCCTGTCTTTATTCCTTAAGTCCTTATGACTATTCCTTAATAGTCCTTATGACTATTCTTTAGTCACTTGTATCTGTTCTCTTTGTTACTATCCAGACAGGTGCCAGTAAAATGAAAGTGCCTGATGCTCTTTTAAATAATTTTTAAACTGGATTTCCTTCTTTAATTTTGTTGGGTTTAAGGAATGGTATTTACATATTGACTTATACAGAGATGCTCGAATACCATCCTAGAGGACCTCAGTGATTCGTACAAATAGCTTTTGGAGCCACTAAGAAGGAAGACAACCAAACATGCTAATAACAGCAAGCATCAAGAGCCACAAAATATTACCTGAGACTTGTACCTTAATTCCAACTGTATCATCACTAAGCTCTTTAAAGGCTACTGCGATATCCAAAATGCCATAAAAATCTTTTGACTCTGTCTTGCTTAAAATTAGTGAATCCTTTGTACTGTGGTGACAGCTGCCTATGAGCTAGAAAATTGTAAATCAGTTTAGCACAGGGTGGTCGGGTACAATAATTAACAATTTTACTAAAGTATGTCAGAGATTAAGAAATGAGACTGAAATCCTGATCCTAGTGAAACCAATATTCTCAGGGACTTAAGGGGTCAGCTCTTGACTCTCCAAGTTTTATGTCATCTGGATGAAGAATTTTTTATATGATTGCATAAATAATATAACTGTATTGGTCTCTTGGCAAAAAGTATTTGTTTATATGAATAGCTGTTATAAAAGTATGTCAAGAGTAAATGTTGCAAAGAACATGCACAATGCTGTAACAAAAAAATCTATTATAACGTCTCATTTTCTATTAAGTAACTGTAAAATATTTTGCTCTTTCTGGGTTTTGTTTTTGTTTTGCAATTCATTTGATTTCCAAAAGATTTGAAACTGAACCCAGGACTTAAGCAATGCTACAGATAATTGCTATGACTAAATCTTATTTAACCTGGTGAGAGGCTTTTAAAGAGCTAGCCCTTACCAGTGATCCCAGTAGCATGAACATCGCTGCTGATACTCTACAGTCTGGGGTGACACAGGCTAGCGTTTGTAGTCCTGGATCAGATTTCCCACAATGGTCCATCCTCTTAAGTTCTTTTGAGGTGTAGCTCACCCAGATGCTCTGTTTCCACTTGTGGTTCACAGTTGCTACTAATGAAGTGAGTGTATTTCTTAAAAACCAGCTGCACTGCTGGATGTTAATGTCTGTTCTGGCAGCATAGCTGGTTCTAAGCAATAAACAAAGTCTGCAACCCAAACCCAGAGTAATAGTAACAGGGAAGTGAAGGTGTACAGCTATGAGAAACTATCCAGAATGAATTCTATCTGGAAGTGTCCTAATAACAGTAGCTCCTTCCCTCACAGCCTTAACTCATTCCACCTGGAAAAAATTGAAGTTGTAAGCAAAGCACTCATAGGGCTCAAATGCAAGCAGACAGATGGAACTGCAGTGTAAATACAGGCAAACTGACAAGGCACAAAACTCCTTTAGAAATAACTTCCACTAGCAGAAGTCTACCAGCAGGGAAAGGTCATTTGTAAGGTCTGTTTAGAGCAAGGCAAGGCTAAAGGCTGTGTGGAGTTCTGTGGCTTTCTAAGACAGAAGAGGTTTTCTACAGGCCACCAACTCCTCCTTTGGAAACATGGGCAAGATATTTCAGAAATCCTGTCTAAAAACATGCATTGAAGCATGTAGAAAGTAATACAATAATTTATTCGAGTCAAAGGTGGCTCTTAACAGGGAAGTTTACTCATCTTCCTCAGCAATGATATTACATAAGTAAATGGAGGGGACATTGGAGAGATCACACATGCTGAGAACTGCAAAAGCCAATTGACTTCTTTAGCTTATCGCTACCAAGTCAGTGGATGGGGTTCTACTTCTATGGTTTTGCTTTGTGTTCTGCTACCAATCCTCATAGAATTAGAAACACTCTTCTTCAGCAGCCATCTCCTTTGGAAAAGTTTCCCTTCCTCCCCTCTTTAGTTTCTGCATGTTCGGGGATGAAATCTCTCCACATTAACCAGAGTGCTGATTGGAAAAAGATGACCGTGAATGTGTGATTACAAATGACTACCAGGCTTTTCATGACACCAGTAACCCTGGGAAGCTGTGCCTGTCACTGAGTTGACAGAAGAAAGCTTTTATGGCCCCTCTGTGGCTCTGCATCTGTATTTGTGTGAATGGTACACTATCTGCTGTAGATCTCCACCTCCAGCCAAGGATGCCAGCTCGCACAAGTACTGACTATTTGGAGGAGCTGCCTCTGCACTGGGCTCCCTCTTGCACAGCACACTGTGATAGGGAGGGCATAGGAGCACTTCAGCAAGCGTAGTTCAATTTGAGGGCCAAAGCTGGCATTTGGCTTCGATAAAGTAGCTGCTACCTTACACTTATACTTCATGTCATCCTTTGTGTTGCAGGAGGTGTACTTAAATCATGGAAAAAAGCAAGATGTGTATCTGCTGGGTGCCAACATTCAAATAACACTCAGAGCAATCTCTGCTGTGCAGTGTAAATAGACATGGCCTTAATTTTTTAATCCCTCATCTGTAGTCTCCAGTACACAAGGTATGTAACACGGATCATTATTTTTTCCATTCAGTGCTCAGCCAATTTTGGCTCATTTTTGTTCCTGGAGATCTCTAGTGTGCATCTTATATGTATTTGAAATAAATACACCATCCGTAATTGGATCCTAACCAGCCAACACTAAACAATCCTCTTTTCACTGATACTCAACATTTGTCATTTTTTTTTTAAAGAAGGCTCTTCTTCATGCTTTAGCCAGTAATTAATAGAGGGCATATTTGTTCCAAATATGTAAAAAAACTTACTATTAAATAATATAAAAAATAAAAAACCCACTTTAATTTACACTGTAACCCAACTGGAGAAGATACTCATAAGCCAGGCAAAGAAAATGTCCAGAAGAAATAGGTATTCGGTAATTTCCCATTTATCATTTGCTCAGTCATGTTAAAACACTTGAAATCTGTATTTTTTTTTCCTTTAGGTGCAGTGCTGAATTTTTCTGAAAGGCTGCCTTTTTGTTCAGGATTGCATTGTTAGTCTTTTGCTTTACAGTGGCCATATGTTTCGGCATATAAATTCAAATCTGAAAAAAAACCCCAACCAACCAATTACCTGAGATAAGACATAGGAGATTTGCAACCCCTTCTCACTATTCCTATTTCCCTTGTTGGCTGATGAAAACAGACCAACCAGCCTCCAACTCTGCTTATTTGCATCAATGCAAAGATACACAAGCTGCATTCACAAATTTTCTGAGCATGCTGTGAGTGGTAAAATATCCTTTAACCTGTTTTTATCCCTTCTCTTTTGCAGCCAGCTTCCTGCATTCATTTAAAAAGAAACAAAATAGGAATTATGGTCCTGGTTGTAATCATGACATTTCATGAAATTAATATTATCTATTTTACAAGGATAAGATGACATTACATACTGTGCTATTTAATTAGCCATCTAATAGCTTTACTGACCTGCTGTATTTCTTCTTTCCAGCCTGCTTTTTATGTTTTGTGCTTGCATGAATTTGTCTCTAATTTTGTTTTCTATTTCTTTCATGTATGAACAGCCTTTGTTGCAGAGGAACCTGTCAACCTTCTCTTTGTACTGTGCCATCCCACCATCTGCAGATGGGACTGGGTAGCATCAAGGCTACCTTGTGCTCAGGTATCCCTAGTGACTCAGACTGTCCTGCTTACTAGACACTCTCTTGTATGGAAAGTCTTTTCATGTCCCTAGCTGGACATAGGCTTTTGTTAATTCTTCCTGTATGTGTATTAACTCAGTTGAGGGAAAGGAGGCTAGGGAGGCTGGCGAAATAAAGACTTGAGAAATAGTCTGAGGAAAGCAGCTGAGCTGGAACAGTGCAGAGAGGTGGTGGCTGGCACAGTGACAGCTAGGACACACTCCATAGAGGATGCCCATCTTCAGCCAGAATCCAGACTTCCTATGGAGGACTCAGTGCTAGAGGAAAAGGCTGAGGATTTTCCATGCGTGGTCACAGCAGTCAGAGGAGCAAACTAACAGTTTTGTGGTGTGTGGCAATTCCTCCTTTCACTCTACAGATCTGCACTGTCACTGTTCTTACAGAAATTCACTCTGTGCCGGATGAAAGGGAAACTATTCTCATACTACTTGCTGGCTGTGCTGTATAGGGGAGGGGTCCTTCCCTCCTGTTCACATCTTAGACCCCTGTGAGGACCATAATCTAGCATGGAGACCAGCAGAAAAATCTGATGTCCCTTATGGCAGAAAGAGCGGAAAGATTCTTCCCAACAGATGGGCTAGTCATGCCATTTACCCTCCAAACAGCTAAAAATTCACCTTATGCAAAGTTAAGAAGAGGGAACCAGACAAGTAGAAAGACTTCAGGATTTTTCTTTTCGTTTTCCCACTGCATAGTTAGAGGAATAAAAGCAGATATCTGTGAAAAGCCACCGTGGACTGATCCTGCAGTCTGATAAACAACAATAACCTTTTTCTTGACACTAATTCCTTTATTATATTTTTAGAAGAATTTAAAAGCCACTTATTTTTGAAAACTATGATTTCAGGAAAAAGTATAATTTTCACATTTCCTCTGATGTGTTGTATGCCCTGCTGTGTTATGACATTTCAAGTTTCATCAAGTCACATTAATTTACATTCTCACATGTTTTCTCAGTGGAACCTGCTCTTCGGGTCTATTTTCATTCATTGCTTGATCACTTTAATGTATTTGTATTACTGAATACTTGGGCCATATTAACTGATCTTTCCATACCCCATGCTTGCAATTCATTAGCAATCATTTCTCTTCTCTGCACGAAGAAAGGAAAAAAGAGATGAGAGAGAGGGAAAATGAGAGAAAGACAAAGACTTGGGAAGAAAGTGAACAGCAATTTAGTACACAGCCTGAGATGCAGCCTGCTCTGTTGCTTGGGATTTGGTTATATTGGGAAATATTCTCTGGTGTGGCCAGCACAGATTGGTGAGCCAGTAGAAACCTGAGTAATAAATGCAGTTAACTGGTGTAAACCATTCTTTATTTCAACTTTTGTAAGCTTGTTCAAAGCAGTACAAATACATTTGTGTTACAGATTTGTGTTTGTGTTAGATAAAGCAATCTCTTGGATCCCATTAGTGCAGAAAGCCAAAAAATTTTCCGGGCTTGTACAATGCTGATGTGAGGGAGAGCTGGGCACCAAACGTGTTTGCGGTCTTGTTCCTCAGCAGTGTTTTTGGTTGCCCATGCTTGAGCTGGAGCTTGAGAGGAGGCTCAAATTCCCAAATTTGAGCTCCTAAGTTCAGTTTGTTCAGAGCAGCCAGCACAGCTGATGTACAATATTGCCATTCTTCATCTCCCGACATAAAGTTCAAATGATAAAACATTAAGCAAGAACCAATTTTGTCTACTCTTTCCTTATGTTTATTAATTTAATGACTGAATGAACCATGGTGTGTCTTCCCCCTCTTGCCACCCTCTTCTTGAAAGTGGCACATGAATACAAAGTAAGCGATCAGGCGCTCAGAAAGCTTTGCAACTTCTCAGTAAACTTCCATGCCCTCTTCAATATAAGGGTGCTTCATCTTCCCTGGTAGTGCTTTCAAGTCCTTGCTGCATAACAAAATGAAAATCAGGCAAGATGCGCTCTGACATGTGTAGGCAGCTGCTAATCATCCCATACAGAAACCTGCCGCAGGGGTTTCAATGACTGCAAGGTGCAAGTCTTTTTCAGCCATGGTGTAGCCAAATATGGTGAGGGTCAGAAGCCTCAGGCTTTGGGCGGAAGGGAGTCTCCTGCACTCTAAAAAAATCATGTTGCCTTCAGCTCTCTGTCAATGAGGAGTACATACAGCTCAGTCCCTCTGCTCTTAACACGCTCCCTTGACTCATCCTACATTGAGATGTTGCCTGTAACCCCATCTTTCTGAATTTGCAGCCAAACTCTGATATCTACACAAAAGTGGAGCCTGCAGCAACATAGCAAGGTTGTGACTTATATTTCCCCACGTATATCTGTGTGCGTATATGCCTACCCCTCCCACCTCTACCTCTGGTAGTGAAGACATCGCTTAGAGTCCATCTGTTGTCTAACCTCAAGCTATGTAATTCCATCTCCTGTCCTAAAAGCAGCTCCACTAGTGGAAGGAGACAAGGCGGGGGGTCAGGAGTTGTCCAAGATAAATGTTTCTGGCATTTTTCTTGCATTGTCATAAAGCTGTTTGGAGCCATCAGGCCACACAATACCAGTGAGAGCTGGATTTCAATTCAGATCTCTTCTCTAACCTCTGACAAATCTGCAGGAGCTGCCCAGGAAGGTTTAAATGCTGGTAAACCAATTAGGACAGAGGGTAGAGTCCCAAACGTGACCACAGACACAGACAGCCCAGCTTGCCCATTTTGATGTCCTCCTACCTCTGAATGGGGAAGATGATGCTAAAGCTTTCCATAGAGTGTTGAATGGAGCAGCCTGATGTATCAAAGCCTTGGGAAGAGGGGGGCAAGGAAGGCTTATTCTAGCCTGTATTATCACTGATGGCAAGTGATCCAGTGCCACATGCCCAGTAGGAGAGTGATTGGCACAGCCCAGGGAAAGCAGCACAGATATGACAGCACGTCTGTTATCCACTGAACACTGGTGACAGCATGGAATGTAATCTGTGTGTTTACATTCAGAGATTAAAGACAACAAGTGGCTCCAGCAGGACGTGCTGTCCTGCAATGGAGAACAGAAAAGGATGCTTACGTAAGATGGCCTGGCAGCAGTGCCCAGGAGGAACAAGTGGACTCATTTTCTCCTGCAGGCAGCACAGAAAGGGATTACTACTGGGGGGGAGGGGAGGCAGGAACAGTGGGAGAGAAATTAGGAGTCCAGATGTCTACTCTCTATATGCGGTTTCCAAGGGCTTTGGAAATAAAATAGAAAAAGCCCCACTGTTCTGTGCCATGAAGTCAGACACGTATGCAAGGAGTCCACACTTATTCAGGACTGAGATTTTGTGAATGCGACCTTCAGCAAAGCTGATCAGTTGGACTGAGTCTCCTCAGTCTTCTCCAGCACCTGTGAACCTGAGGCGCAGATTTTGCAGAGCTAAAAGTCAGTCCCTCCCTTCCGCTGGGATGCAGCTGTCTAAATGTCTCTTAAGAGAGCCTGGAGTACAGGGTGGGAGAGGTGTAAGGGAAGCACGGGCTGGTGGGATCCCCTCACTCACAGCTTTAGCAGCTGCAGTCCATATTAACCCTGCTTCAGGAATCAGTGGCCATGGAGCAATTCAACCCATGCTGGAACCTAGGTGCAAAAAGGGGCAAGCTTCGGTTGGCCGCAGTGCTGTCAAATCAGAATGTAAAGAGTATTGCTAGTAGTGCTCAAGCTTAATTAGGGCTGGGAGCAGGAAAACCAAAATGCCAGAGGCTGCCTTACCTTACACCTTAGAGGAATATGATTCCTGACACTAACAGACTAGAAGAAAAACATAGTTTAGAAGCCTTATGCCTTCCAAACACCAGGTGCAGCACTATTGGTATCTTAAATAGACTGTGATTGACCTTTTAACTCCTTTTTGTGTCTTTTCTTATGGGAGGTAGCAGACATTTCTGCCATGCTGAAAACAGAAAAATTGCCATATGCATGTGCCCAAAGGTTTATAAAATAAGAGAGGAGAATAAGAAACAAAACCAAGTGGCACTCTGCTTGCTATTACTCCCCTGGCCCCTTCTTGAAGTCACTTTCTGTATCCTTAAAGATGCCATCCTACTGGTGGTAAGCAGCAAGGTGGGAGCCTGTCACAGGAAAATGTGCCCAAGTCCTATTTTACTTACTGCCAGTTGACAGCACGACAGAAAATCATCCCTAGCCAGTCAGCATAGCAAAGTTACTTTTTGAGTGATGTGCACTGCACAGTATATGGAGAATGAGATCAATGGAGGACAATAGAAATCTAAATTGACAGTACACTAATAATTGTTGGCATTAACTAATCAGATGGGATTTTAAAGTTCACACTGTGAACACTGATATTTTCTGTGTGATGGGAAGACAGTTTGAACTATTTTTTCTATTAATAAGTGTTTGAAAGGCTGTTAGAAGAAATTATTACTGTAGTAATCAGAGCTCTCTGTGTGAAACCGTTTCATAGGCTTTGAATTTTGTAAAGCAGGAGATAGTCTGTATTGAAAATAGTATGAGCCCTTACCTGGATACCTAATAGCAATGTGAAAGTTATATTTGCTTTAAATCATCTTTTAATTCATTCAGCAGTATGCTGTTTTCATGATAATCTCTGGAAGACAGAGCCCAGGGCAAGGGGTTTCTGCCACTCTCCACTGATGGACAATGACTCTGCCCTACACCCCAGCCCCTCTGCAGACTTCACCAGGCAGTGCTCTGCCAGGGTAGAGCTACCCATATAGACTGTCCCAGGGCTTTGCCAAGGGGAACAGAAACAAAAGGTGCCAGCCCTGGGTGCTTCTGATAAAACTGATGCCTCTGGCTTATGTGCCTGCAGCTCTGAGGGACCCTGCAACAGCACCACAGTGGATGCGGTTATGTTTGTGCAAGCAAACACTGTTACATTTCTCTTCTCACTAATGAAGGTCAAACCATATCAGATTTAATGGCATCTTTAGAGTACAGTGCACATTTCTCTGTCTTTGCTCAGGTGTCCAGTGCATCAGCTAGGGTTTATCGAAGAGCCTGACTGGTTCTTACAAGTATAAACATCTTGGTTTATAAAGATGGGAATGTTTTTTGCATCATAGAATCATAAAATCATTTAGGTTGGAAGAGATCCTTAAGATCATAAAGTTCAACTATCAACCTAACATTATCAGGCCTGCTTCTCAAGCATGCATCAGTTGTGTGATTAGTGCACATAATTTAGGTGCCTACACAGAACGGCTCTAGCTCTCACTTGAACTGGGAAATAATGTTATTTCCATTTCCTGGAGTAGACCCAAGACTAATACTGTAACTTGTACTGATCATAGAATCATAGAATCACAGAATAGTTAGGGTTGGAAAGGACCTTAAGATCATCTAGTTCCAACCCCTTGCCATGGACAGGGACACCTCACACTAAATCATGCCACCCAAGGCTATGTAAAACCCAGCCTTGAACACTGCCAGAGATGGAGCATTCACAACTTCCCTGGGCAACCCATTCCAGTGCCTCACCACCCTCACTGTAAAGAACGTCTTCCTCATATCCAATCTAAACTTCCTCTGTTTAAGTTTGAACCCATTACCCCTTGTCCTATCACTACAATCCCTCATGAAGAGTCCATCCCCAGCATCCCTATAGGCCCCCTGCAGATACTGGAAGGCTGCTATGAGGTCTCCACGCAGCCTTCTCTTCTCCAGGCTCAACAGACCCAACTTTCTCATCCTATCTTCACACGGGAGGTGCTCCAGTCCCCTGATCATCCTCGTGGCCCTCCTCTGCACTTGTTCCAACACTTCCATGTCCTTTTTACTTGGAGGACACCAGAACTGCACACAGTACTCCAAGTGAGGTCTCACAACAGCAGTGTACAGGGGCAGGATCACCTCCCTCCACCTGCTGGTCACGCTCCTTTTGATGCAGCCCAGGATACAGTTGGCTTTCTGGGCTGCAAGCGCACACTGAAGCCGGCTCATGTTCATTTTCTCATCAACCAACACCCCCAAGTCCTTCTCCACAGGGCTGCTCTCAATCTCTTCCCTGCCCAACCTGTAGCTGTGCCTGGCATTGCTCCCACCCAGGTGTAGGACCTTGCACTTGGCATGGTTAAACTTCATCAGGTTGGCATCAGCCCACCTCACAAGCGTGTCAAGGTCCCTCTGGATGGCATTCCTTCCCTCCAACGTATCAACCAAACCACACAGCTTGGTGTCATCGGCAAACTTGCTGAGGGTGCACTCAATCCCACTGTCCATGTCACCGACAAAGATGTTGAACAAGACCGGTCCCAACACCGATCCCTGAGGGACACCACTTGTTACTCGTCTCCAGCTGGACATTGAGCCATTGAGCACAACTGTTTGCGTGCGGCCATCCAGCCAGTTCTTTATCCACCGAGTGGTCCACCTATCAAATTGATGTCTCTCCAATTTAGAGACAAGGAGATTGTGTGGGACAGTGTCAAATGCTTTGCACAAGTCCAGGTAGATGGCATCAACTGCTCTACCCGTGTCCATCAGTTCTGTAGCCCCATCATAGAAGGCCACCAGATTGGTCAGGCAGGATTTCCCCTTAGTGAAGCCATGCTGGCTGTCACCAAGCACCTTGTTGTTTTTCATGTGCCTCAGCATGCCTTCCAGGAGAATCCGCTCCAAGACTTTGCCAGGCACAGAGGTGAGGCTGATTGGTCTGTAGTTCCCTGGCTCATCCATTTTCCCCTTCTTGAAAATGGGGTTGCATTTCCCTTTTTCCAGTCGTCGGGAGCTTCACCTGACTGCCATGATTTTTCAAATATGATGGAGAGTGGCTTAGCAACTTCATTTGCCAGCTCCTTCAGGACCCACAGATGGATTTCATCAGGTCCCATGGACTTGTGCATGTTCAGGTTCTTAAGATGGTCTTGAGCCAGATCCTCTCCTACAGTGGTCCCAAGGTCTTCATTCTCACTGTCCCTGTGTCTGCCTTCCAAGACTTGGGTGGTGTGGTCAGAGCATTTGCTGGTGAAGAGTGAGGCAAAGAAGTAATTGAGAACCTCAGCCTTCTCCAAACCCAGGGTAGCCACTTCTGATAGCTTTTGGAGAGAGCCCACGTTGTCCCTAGTCTGTCTTTTATTTGCAACGTACCTATAGAATCCCTTCCTGTTATCCTTAACATCCCTAGCCAAGTTTAATTCTAAGTGGGCCTTAGCTTCCCTAACCTGGTCCCTAGCTTCCCGGACAACATCCCTGTATTCTTCCCAGGCCGCCTGTCCTTGCTTCCATCTTTTATAAGCTGCTTTTTTCCTTCAAAGCTTCCTCAGCAGCTCCTTATCCATCCAAGGAGGTATCCTGGCCCTCCTGCAGCACTTCCTTCTAGTAGGGATGTATCGCTCCTGATGTTCAACAGTGTTGTGCTAGCTACTGCACGTGAAATCCAAACCAACTTCCCTTTTTCCAAAGAATTATATTTATGACATAATACAATATTGCGCAAGGAGGAGTCTGGAAATGAGCACTTTACACTCAGCCCATATCGGAATAGATATTGAATCAAGAAAAAAGCAACTGTTAACACCTTCTGATACTCCTTCCCAGCAGCCTGCATGAACATATTCACTCCTGTTTTAAATTAAATCCTTTTGTTTTTGCTTTGTGTTCCTCACTCCTTTCTGCTTTTGCCGTATGATCAATGCAGTCTAAGCTTCTGGAATATTATCAGAGCCATGATTGCAAGCTCTAACTTTATAATCCATAGGGTTGCTGGGAGCATTAGAACATCCAGGGTAAATTAATTCAGTCTAAGTAAAAGCTTTGAAGCTGGGAGCATCAGCAGGCTTTTGAAGCTTAAGCCCTGTTTAGATTACTTGATTAAAGTAGGTCCAAAGCTTCACCAATCAATATATTTTGCTTAGGAGCAGCGTTGATACAGAAGCATATTTGATTTGACCTGCAATACCGTGCCCAGAAGTTGATCCGTTAGAGCAACGTGAGATAACATGCATGGAAGGGGGGGAGAGGGGCAAAATCACTGCCATGTTTTTGTGTGTGCCCGCGGAGATTGCTTGCAGTTGTACAGAGTAGCCCGTGCAGAGAAACAGGGAGCAGGGAAATGACAAGAAAATTATAGGCTTGGAAAAGAAGTAACTGAATCTTCTATTAGTTTAAAATTGTAATAAACAAATGCCCGCACCTGCAGACGTGCATGATTAAAGGGACAGCCCTGCCCTTCGGCCAATTTAAATTTTGCTGCCAGCTTCGGTGGAACCAGGGCTGATGGTCTGGTTACCTGGGTGGAAGCATCTCTGATAAGGTTACCAACATCGTACCTGTGGGGCAATATTGACAAAAAGGTAATTATTTGTTCTAAAACCAAGAAAACTTTAGTCTGACCATTAGAACATAGTTGAGAAATGCCAACAATACAGTCACCTCACAATTTTCTTTCTCACTTGACAATAAGAATACACAACAGGTGCAACAGGTATGGGGGAGAGCATGGATTTAGTTTTGCTCCTCTTGCTTCCCTGCTTTACCTCCACAATTGGTTATACCTGTGTGGTTATTTGTGCGTTATAAAATTTCTTCCAAGTGAGGTTCAGGCCAGGGCAAAGTAGTTGTGGGGAGGGGGTTTCAAGCCAAATCAAAGGACACCACAGAAGTGCTTTGCTTTCTTCAGCAGAGGGAAGAACTGTTTTATTTCAGTACAGTGCAGATGCAGTTAGCGATGTTGCTGTCAGAACTGTGAGTAGGTCTCTGGGTAAGGGCTGCTGAAGCCTTGGTTACACAGGGAACATTTTGGCCTGAAGTGCCTGATGTCCCAGGTCCAGCAGGCAAGGGAGCTTGCCCACTCTCAGCTGCAGAGCAGCTGGGCACCATGCGGGCAGGGGGTGACCTCCAGCAGTGAGCTGCTCTGGCAGGAAATTAGGCACTGAGGTGGAATCAGGTTCAGTGATGGCAACCAGGGTTGGATACAGCCCAGGTCTCAGCAGGTCCTGAGGAGGGCAACAGAGCTCGTGAAGGACCCAGAACAAAAGTGTGATGAGGGAACTGGGGTTGTTCAGTCTGGAGAAGAGAAGGCTCAGGGGGACCTTATTGATCTCTACAACTACCTGACAGGAGGTTGTAGTGAGGTGGGGCTCTGACACTTCTCCCAGGTAGCAAGTAGTATGACAAGAGGTGACAACCTCAAGCTGTGCCCAGGGAGGTTTAGACTGGATATTAGGAAAAAATTCTTCACCAAAAGGATGATCAGGCACTGGAACCGGCTGCCCAGGGAAGTGGTGGAATCACCGCCCTTGGAAGTGTTCAAAACCCGAGCAGATGAGGCCCTCAGTGATATAGTTTATTGTTGGACTTGGCAGTCTTGGGGTAGAGGTTGGACTTGATGATCTTAAAGGTCTTTTCCAACCTGGTTGATTGTATGAAGGAAACAGTGCATGCATGAGGTATGCCTTCAGGGCTGCGGGGAGTGCAAACCCATGGCTTTGACACCAGCACCGGTGATTAAAAACAAGGCTGTCATTTGTATCCCAGTGGAAAACATAATCCACTTAGATTTCTAATTGGACTTGATTAGACATTTAGACAACTTTTTTTCAGTAGCAATTTAAATGAATTAGTTATATTTTCCAGCCTACTGAACAGATTAGATGAGCAAATCGTGTGCTACCTTTATGATGCAGTGTGCCCCATCTGCAATGCCTGAGTCCTGTGGCTCTTTAAGGAGCACCGTGAGGCCTGGCTCCGCCTTGGTGCTAGCCAGCCATGGAGGCAAGCTGCTCCCTTAAGAGACGGGGACCTCTCCAGCATGCACCAGCCTCACATTACTGAACAAGGTTAGCAGGGCAGACCTGAAGAGTGTAGCCTGGTTCTACCAAGAATCCGGATCTCATCAGGGAACTGTGTGCTTATGAGGCAGCTCCAAAATGAAGCTGGGAGGTCAACACGCTGGTTGGAATCAGGCTCAGTGATGGTAACCAGAGCTGGATACAGCCCAGCAATTGCTGGGCAGGTCCGCAGTGACAAGGCATGTCTGGGAAGTCAGTCTGCAGGTCAGGATACAGATCAACAGGGTCCATAGCCAGGCACAGGCATGGCTGTGGCTGAGCAGGAGACTGGTACTTCCGCAGCACAGCTCAGACAGCGACTGACAGCACGGGTCTGAGTTGAAATAGGGCTCCTGTGTCTGTCATCAGGGGTGTAGGTGGAGAACCCATATGGGGCTGGTCAGGGCCATTAATGTCTATTAGTGCCCTGATATTAAATCTGATGAGCATGTTAGGATACTTCTATGTCTGAAAAGAATTTTGCTCTGGAGCGTCCATCCCTGCCCTGAAAACAGAGCAGGTTTGTTCAGAAGACGATGCGAGGCAGTGCAACCTTCCTCTGCCGTGTTAAGGATCTATGCGGAAAGCGTTTCTGACCTGTTACACAGGACTCCCCTGACCAGCACAGCTGCTGCCTGGCCTGCTGACCTAGCGGTACGGCACAAGTGGTGCCCATGGAGAGTGAAGCGCAAAAGTATTGTCTCAAGCATCTCACAGGCACTGATCATCCCTGTTGCCAGTGTAGGACAATGAATGACCCAAGTGCCCAGTCCTGCTGATGTCTATGCAGCAATGCCATACTGAGGTGTCAGGACTGGTCCACAAAGTATCTTCCTGCTGTACTATCTGAAGGGAGCTGAGCTCCGCTGCTCAGAGCACTGCACGGCTGGGATGTGCTGACCTGTCCCCTGGGTAGTTCATCCGATACCAACCACCTTGTGTACCTGCACCCAGGGGTCCCACCAAAAAGTCTCTGATCCTCCCCACAGCGTGCGTGGTGTTAGCTCTGGCAGACTGAGGATATTCCTCACCAGTTAGCAGTGGAATGGTTTGCATGTCACACCGTATCCCCACACATCTCTCTGGATTTGTAACTAACATGCACATTCAGACTTTGGGAAAGCATGAGCCACAGTACAAGACAAAGTGCAAGTCTCTATTGCTAGAGGTGGCTCAAGCCCAGCCAGGATGTGCTGTGTACTTAGAGGCAATAAATCCACACAGTGTTCGCCTCTCTGACAGACAGAGCCTGAGGCGAAAAATACGCAGTTTGAAAGTTCAAGTCTATAGATAGACAGGCAGTGAGATGTCCTGGGTGATGCTGAGATTGAGAGTGGGGTCTCTTCCAGGAGCTGACACCTCACCAGCAGACTGAGGAGATGCGACCCGCTAATTTAAGAAGTCCCATCGTTAGGGAGATGCAGGCAAAGCACACTGGCCCAGATGAAAAAGCGGGCAGGGCAGGACCTTCTCAGCTGATTGCCCCTTCCCTTGGCAGCCCCTCTGCGTTCCCGCTCATACCACAGTTCCAGGCTCTGTCCATCAGACTACCCAGGCATGGGCTGAGCCTCCGGCCCAGGTATCGTAGCCCTGGCTCCCAGGAAGAATTTCTGACTTAGCAAACATATCTCTTCCCTCTGGCAGCCCCTTTGCAACCTGAGTCGCACTGGGGCTCCAGGCTTTTTCCCCCTTCCAACCAGCAAACCCTGGCCATGCCCCAGTGAAAAACTTCCAGGGGACTAATCCTTCTGGCAGCCCATCCCTTCCTTTGGCAGCCACTTTCAAGCTTCTTTGTTTGTCTCAAAGTCTGCATTTTATAGTAACGTCTTCTTTCTAGAATCAAACATGTTTGCCTTTTTATTTTTATATGCATCAGACAGTTGTCCTCATAGTGAGCTCTCATGTATTTTAGTGGCGTTTACAGTCTGCATGGATAAACAACTGGAGGCACTTGCAGGGAGACAAGCTTTGCCTGCCTTTGAGCAAATAATCTTTTCTTCTGCCCCTCAACCCGAACCAGAAATGATTGTAATTCCACCTTGCAAACACAGCCAGGCACAAGTTATTACTTGGCTGTTTCAGGATGAATTGCTTAAAACAAACAAACAGGAAAAGAAACCTCCCAACTCTTGGAAATAATTAATCCTTTTCTTTTACCACTGCTGCTAAACCCTAAACCAGGACATCCAATGCAGGCTTCAGACTTCAGCTACTCATAGCTGCTTGGCCTTGCCCAGTCCTTACTTCCCTGGCAGCGGCTTGTCCTATAGACCAGGGTCCCCCGCATGATCCCTCCAGTCACTGTAAACACCACTGTCGATGGAGATGATCTTACCAGCGTGATGGAGGTGACTGATTTGCTTCCGGTTAGATACGTTGTCACAGGCTATTAGTTTTACTGCAGCCTCATTTGAAGGCAGTGGTAAAGCAGCAGGGCAAGCAAAGAGCTACTGTGTGTGTGAGCACTAAGTGCCCAAGCAATTAGGCTTCTCGCTCACCAAACTCAAGCAGTCCCTGTTTTCACATTTGTTTACACTCCAGCTTACTAAAGCAAACACAACCCTTGTGAAAGGTGAGGCCTGCCTAAGAGGTCAGGCCCGGGGTTAAGTCAGAGGGCTCTGCTTGCAAGTAGCTGTAAAACAGAGATAGGAAGTGGCAGAGGTTCTTAGCACCCAGATTTGGTGCTGGAGGCAGCCAGCCTGCTACCTCCTAGCATATGGTTCAGTTACCCAGATGAAGCAAAACAGGATAGCGAGGAAACAGAAAAGAGAATAGAAATGTGGTTTCCCAGCAACAGAGACATATCCCGACATGGCCCCCATGGTTGATGATTCTCTTCCAGGCATTCAACAGGTGGAATAATTTCAAGCTGTGACTTTGTTCTCACTCACATCAGCACTGATCAGCCTCCACCCGGCACGCTGGAGGTAATGGAGTTGAGCCTGACTGAGGTTTAGGAAAGCCCTCCAAGCAGTTTTAGTAGCGTTTAGCTTTGGCAACCAGGTGAGGAAGCCACACGAGGCAGCCGGGCCCTAGGTGGTTAGGGGCAGCCACAGTGCCAGGATGGTAACAGCGGTGGCACAGAACAGGCAGCCCTCATGCTTCAGAGCAGGCAAAATGCTGTAGGAAGCGGTGAGGGAGGAGTCCCTCAGAAACAGAAGGGCTGGCGGAGATAAAGCCACATTTGGCTTCCTGCAGAAGATGCAGAGCACTCGCTTCTGACCGGGCTTCTCCCCCAGTCCTTTCCCTATGGCTCCTGATGCCTCAGGCAGCACCAGTAACTGCAATGCTACCACCTTCTGCTCCTTGGCAGCCAACAGAAGCTTTCCTCTGCCTTCCGTCCCTCCCTACCTTGTTGCAAAGCTCAGCAGTTCAAAATGGCTGACTGAATGCTGTTTACAGCCTTTTGGACAACATTCCCCAAATCCATTGCTTTTGTTGCATGGTGGATCACCAGCTAGATTTGCCGCAGGCATGTCTCCTTCCCACTGCTGCGCCAGGAGGAGGTAGCAGGCAGTGGCCATCAGGAGCAGGAGCTGGGTCTCTCCTCCTGATTGATGATCTGCTTCTTACAGCACTGTAATACGCAAAGCCAGTTTTATTTGATTACACCCCAGGGTAGCGTGGCTTCTAGAACTGAGATGGTGAATGAACTAGGTTGGAATAAGCAAGTTATTAATTCGCATGCTGATAGCAGAATAAGCTATTTTTAAAATCACTGAACAGCACTGCTCTTTACTATGAATGCAGAGATTATGTAAGATGATGATTAAAATCAGGTCCCTGCATCACAGACTGATCCCTGTTTTAGAGATGCGAAAACAAAGCTGCAAAGGAATGAGATTGTATTATTTTAACAGGCTGTTTGCCTGTCCTAATTAAAGGCAAAACAGCCATGTCGCCAACCTCTCTGCTGTCATTCCAACTCATCCTACTTCTTCTGTTGTATTTTGCCAATAGCCCATTTGCTTCTTAAGACTGGGTGTGTACGTATGGAAATGTCGGCTCAGGAGGAATCTGCTGCATCATCCCGCAATACGCAGCTGAGTTATAGGGTGTCCCTAACGCACAGCTTCTGATTCCTAAGGTGCACCTACCAAAGGTGCTTTCCTCCTCTTTGCTGTAGGATGGACTAACGTCCCTTTAAAAAAACATGAGGGGAAAACTGTCACCACTGTTGTGGTGCATTGCCTAACTGGTTGGAAACAAACAAATAGCGGGAAGTTGTGTCTCACCAGCAGGAAGATGCTGCATTTCAGGACCAAGCTACCAAAAAGATGCTGTTGTTTTTAAGGACAGTTATTTGGGAAAAGCCTCTAGAAATAGATTGCCATTAAAGACCTGGAGAGAACATTGCTTATGATGATCAGCGGAGATTTTAAAACGTTGTGTTTACAGTCTCCTCTGCTCTAATGCTCAGATTGCTATATATACACAGCCATTATTTGATTTCGTACGCCATGGTGAATAGCAGCACTGCTGATCAAATACAGAGCAGCACCAATTCTAACACAAATAGGAATATAAACAAAACCTGCAGATTTATAGGCAATCAAACTTATGTCAAACAGAGTAAGATGAAAAGCAGTGTGTTTGTTATTCTGACAGATGCTCGCTGTGCAGTGTTTTCCGCAGTTTCTCACCATTGTTAATCATCCCTGTTTTATGATGAAGTTTAAAACCTCTTTAATTATTTTATGTGGGTTGAGCGTGCCCAGTCAAAGCAGCACACTGTGTTAAAGCTGAAGATTTATTCCTTTATAATATTTCAAGAAGCAGAGGTCATAGGAACCATTGTTACTTCATTTCCTGGCCTTATACAGGATCTGGGGTGCATAGAACAAACGCTTTTTGTCATTACTTACGTGCGCTTCTTTCTTTTCAGGCCAACTTCACCAGGCTGCGTGCATACGTAAGCAGAAGGGTCAAATGCAGTCTCTTTACAGGGGCGTCTGTAGTAACATATGTTGTTGTGTAAAGAAAGGAATTTAACATGGAGGTCGTACAGACTTGCCTAGCTTGTGTAGTGCAAGACACCATCAGGTACCTGTTCCTGCAAGCAAGCCGGGCAATCCCGGGGAGCCAATGCTTCCCCGGCGTGCCCTGACCAGGTGAGGTCTGTCCTGTTGCTTATTTGGGTCCCCAAAGCCTCGCACCTCTGGCCATGCGGCTGCTGAACTTCAGCCAGGAGAGCGCAGGGGTGTCTGGATGAGGATGTGTGGTAGCTCTGCACCTCAGTAGGCAGCACCCTGTTTGTGCTACCTGGGCTGTTCGGACTTCTGTAGCCAAACTTCGCGGTGTAAAATCTCCTAGTCCTGTCCATGCGCTGTTACACACTTACACAACCACACACTTACACAACCACATCCATTTCTACACAGTGAGGAGGGGCAGGAGCCCTACCATCATGCTGAGCATAACCCATGATGGAAATAAGGCTGTTGAGGCTTGAGGTATGACAGGTGTTTACGTAAACGGTCGGTTGTTTGCATCCTTTATAAATACCCAAATGAGTGATCAGACTTCTGTGTTAATTGGCAACAAAGTAAAATTTGCAGCTTGAGACTGTTTTGCCCATAGCAGGCAAATAGCGAGGTTGTAAAAAAAGCCCTCAGCACAACTGGGATTCACTGTACCTCAAATAGTGTGCTTGATTTAAACAGTTTGAGGCCCTCACATAATGCCCTACGCTGAAACAAGCCCAAGACCAGTCTCTTGGCAAGCTGTGGAGACCGTGGGTCTCCCTGCCCCACTACATGTTGCTACAGATCCACCCACAGACCCTGCTGCGTCATACTTGCTTAACTGGCAGCAGGTGGGAGGGGGAGATCCATTAGAGGAAGACAGTCCAGAGCACAGTCAAGTGTTTTTTCTTCTCATCGGTCTCCTTCATCTCATCGCAGTGGCTGAGGTTGTTTTTTTTCTCTTCTCTTCTCTGTTCCACTGCTGCTGCAGCAGGCACGGAGGGGGGGTTACAAACTGAAACCTTTTCAGGCAATACACTGAAGTATAAATTGGGTGGTCAGATATGGGGCTGAGCTGCTTTCGGCTCTGTTATCCACATCTTGCACACTTGTTTCTTCTGCCACACTCCTCCCCCCCCCCCCCCCCCCCCCCCGCCCCAACCTGTTTATATCCATCTTGTCCCTCAGATGCCTGCTGTGGTCATCTCCCTTACCAAGGGGCTCAGGATGGAGTTGAGACAAGCGAGGGGAACACTTCCATAGCTCCGGGGCAGATGGGAGTTCCAGCTTCAGCAACCATGCACTCTCATGCAGCTGAGAACCACCCTCCTGCATCAGCAGCATCTCAGGCCACATGTGAGAAACATTTTTGTTTGACCAAAGACCTTTTTCCTTCTCCATCCTTTTAAAAGTGTAACCTATGAACACACAGGGCTGTTCACAGAACACTCAAACAACAGCCTTTGTGGAATGGCTTCATTTATAAGACTTTACTACTCAGTTTAACTCTCCAAAGAGAGACTTCTGCACTGTGCTCTTCAAACTTCAGACTTATGCTGGACTGCTGGATTTACGCAGAGTGGCACTGCACAGGATAGTTTTTAGTGCCAGTGAACAAACAGCATTACTGATTGCCGCAGCAGCCCAAGGTGACCACGGGAGGCTCCAACTATTTGAAGCACAGAAGGCCTCTGGGTGGTTAACAGATTTGGGCAATTGAGGCAACCAGCTTGGAAGCTTTTGGCCCAACAGATTTCCTGCTGCAAACAGTCCCTTCGTGCCACAAGGTAAAGGACTAACGTGGCAACAGAATGACAGGAATTTAAAAATTAAATTTACAAATAAAAAAAGAATTCGTGTTGCAAAAACCAGAATAAAGCCTGTGAGGGTTCATTCGAAGGTTAGAAGGTGGTGTTTTCCAGGATGTTCTATGTGCATCTACACCGCTGGATATGTTCATTACCGCATCTCCTGATTGTTGCTGACTTTTTAAAAATACAGTTCCCAGTGAAATCAGCTTTGTTTCCAGGCTGCAGAACTGCTGAGAAAGGAAGACTGGGCCCTAACCTAACACCCATTTAGTATGCGCAGCCATTTGTGCATGGCAGCTAATTAACATGAGTTGGTACCTACTGCAGTGAAGATGCAGGTAACATCCCACAGGGGCTAGGACTATTTAACAGTGAAGGAATTAACTTATTAAGAAGAACCTCACTGTTGTTCCTCCTTTCCTTAGTATCTGGGCATATTCTGAATATTCACACAACTGCAATTGTTCAATTGATGCAATTCAGTAATTTTTATTGCAACTGGAAGACAATACATCACAGAAACTTTATGGTAGGTTTTGGGAAAGTGTTATTTACAATAATAATTGATGAAATAGTTTGTCTTTGGCAATATGATTACACATCAAGAAAATGTAAAATGCAAGTATGCCTCTAAATCAACATTTTCATATTTCCTAAAGATCAGCTGATTGCACTTGCCTTCGGACTGCTCATTTAGGTAAACACAAATACAACTTAACATCACTGTTCATTCCCCATCACAGTTCGTGTTTTAATATTGATGAAATTGGCAGTTTCAGATACCAAGTACAGGAAAAAAATTGGCTTATCTCTGTACTAGATTAACTTATTGGCCAGTTAAGGTCCTGTGACCCTCAAGCATTGATACTAAATCTCTTGGTCTTTTGATTGCTTTATCACTTTTTTTCTGTAAAACAAAATATTTCAGAAATTACAGATCAGAGTATAAAAAAAATGTACAAGTCCATAATGCTTTTCATACACACACAAATCATTCCCCCCGACATTTTACATCATGGCAGTTTTAAGTAGTGAGTGTGAATGATACAGGCATGGAACTGGTTATCAGATACAGGTATGACTTTCAATTGCTGTCCCACACACGTACTCAGGAAATGTACAATGCTCTAGGAACTGAAAGATGTACTCAAGTTCAATGTCATCTGAATGAAAAAAGAAAAGTCTCGGGATTTCAGGCCACAAAAAAAAAGAAAAAGATTCCCATCTCTAGATGATCACCATCCCAGAATCCAGCATGGAATTATAGCATCCAGTAAAATCTCTTCTAGCACTGACAGCCAGCATGAGTTGTCACTTATCCCTTAAGCCCTCAGATGATGAGCTCTCATCACTGCTGGCCTGATCCAAGGCCCAATGAAATCCACTGAAAATAAAGAAGTGAAACAAAACCCCCTTTCATTGACTGTGAAAGGATGTTATACCAGGTTGATTTCCCCCTCTTTGCAAAAGGAAGTGTGATACAGTAGAAAAAACATTATATAGCTTTAGATAAATATACCTTGTTTCAATGCTAAAGCAAAACCCAAACTCCCCAAACCAGGAAAGGCTACTTATTCGAACAACTCAATAGTGACCTTTAAATCAGTTCTGGCTTTAAATGTACACCAGCAAAATACAGCACCATAGACACATTAGATTGAGACTTATTTTTTGGTCAGTGAAGCTAGTACTTGTTTGCTGAACTGTGGAAGAATTGTAAGGTCATGTACACAATCAAAGGTAAAGCAACCCAGCTGACAAGTCTCTGCTTAATTCAAGAATAACCAGTACTAAAAATAAAAATGCAAAAAACAAACCCCCTAATAAACCACCATCAATTAATACTTTCTAAATAAAAGGGGATTAACGGATGAATTCACAAATGTATGCAGATTTATACAGAACACCGAATGTTGTGTGTAAATCCTTATAAACTCCAGCTCAAAACAGAAACACACAAAATGTATAGTTTGACTTACACATCCCATTTCAAAGGAAAAGAGACATCATTACAACTTGGTAACTGTGCTAACTGCAATATAAACCAAACAGAAATTCAAAGTTTGGCAGTTAACTAAGAAGAGGGTTATCACTTAGGTTATATAGCAAAGTGTTGATGTATATTACATAGAGTAGTATAAATAATAAAAAAGTATTATTTAAATTAGATCACAGTGCTGCATTATGTGCATAACAGTGTTTGATATATTACTGGAGGGCTGTGAAGAACACTACTAAAACTTAACTGGTCAAACGGTCAACACTGATACTCTGTTACAATCAAGAGGATGCATGGTTCAAATGCCCTTTTGGTGGCAAAGTCAAGAAAACATTGCAAGATATTTCCTGTAAAATATGCCAATGAGCTATTCAGGCAGCAGTGACGTACCTGAAGGAGCTGGGTTTGCATTCTCCATGGAGTGAAGTAAGTTGCATTGCATCTGAAAGTGGAAATGCATTCTCCCAATAAATTTATTCTGATCCCAGAGCATAGGAGAGCCATTAAAGAATGCCAAGGGGCAGATTCAAGGAAACTGGTAATGACAATAACAGCGAAACGCTGAAGGTTCCCAGGAGCACCTGGGTGTCTATAGCTCTGCTGATGGCAAGTGAGATCAGACACCTTCACCTCCTAGAAAACCTCAGATTGCGCTTATCTACATCTTTAGACAATTTGGAAGCCACAATCTCAGTGAAAATCAATCACTGCTACCCAGAAACTGGGGCATTTTGGTCATTTTATCCTGGTGCCGGTTGGTGTACAATTTAGGATTTCATTCTCTCATGCTAAAGCATGTCAATGTAACTGTACCTCACTCCAGTGAAGAATGCAGCCCCCTGAGTTTTGCTGTATCTTTTCCAAAGGTAGACAGTAATTCAGTCAAACACTGGGAGCTGATGCCTCTCCTTTCAGATTCCATTCTCCTGTTAGTTGAAGAGAGGAGCCAGAGTATGGACCTCAACTGAATTGCCAGAAAGAACAGTCATGGAAGAGTTATCTAGTCATATGTGGCACACCTCCTCGCTCCCACATCAGGCTTTTCAGCTGTGAACCCCTGTGATCTTGCCAGAACTACTGCTGGTTTTGCCAGGAGAAGATCAGGATCAGACTGCTCTCAGAAACATCTAAGGGGTGATACATTAAAGCTGCTCAACACCTGTGCTTGAATTTTTAAATGCAGGCAGAATCTGCGTCAAAACGCAGTAAGACATCCAATTCCTTGCAGAACATTACGCACAACCAGCAGATTTCACCTCCTTGCAGACACTGGTGAAATCTGCTTGTGACATTAGCTCTGGCCTGCAACAGCCTCTTGCTGCAAAAGGCATATTCCAAAGGAACCCACCATCAAGTCCAGCGACCCCTACAACTCACGCCTCCCTGAAACTCACCACTGAATGCTTGCTGACCTACTGGGATCCCAAGCCCCACCAGTCCTGCAGAAATGCTAATTTGGCAATACTGACAGAGTGAGGAAAACGGAAAGTTAGAGATCTGACAACTTCTCACCCTAAAATGGCTTAGTAAGGAAAGCAAACAAGCAAACCCAAACCACCTCATGTCTGGCAAGTTTGTAATACAGTGCAATTACCACTCCCTTTTGACATGATTCAGTCGAAGTAGAGACAACTGGATTGAAAAGCTGACATCCTGTATTTTGGAAATCAAATCAGTCTCAACTGTTAGAATAGAAGAGAACTTGCCTGACTGTTCTGACAAAGCTGCCATTGTCAGCCAGGCACAAAAACGGTTTAAAAGGTGGCTCCTAAATATTTTAAACAAATCTCAATTCTGTACGTCTCACCAACAGTCAGAGTAAGGGTCAATAAGTACCAGTTGTTTTCAAACGCAAGAAACAATCTGCTGATGGCATTAGTGCCCAGCCAAACTGCTGGTTCCAGAATGAAACTCTGTATGCTCCCACTGTGTAATACCTCCTCAACACATCAGACGAGGAGCAACAAATTTTACATAGATGCTTGCCAACATTTTAGGTTTACCAGCAAGTATATAAAGGACTTTTTTGAAGTCTTAGATTATATGTATCTATATAGAGATAACCTGCCTAATTAGATACTTATGCAAAATGACTGTTTTCTAAGGTGAGTAATACTAGTGGTAATTATATACTTCGCCACCAAGAGTCCACATTAACAAATGGCACTTATTCAGCAGACATGGATCTCATTTGCAGCTGACACGCTGCAATCAGTGAAGCTGCTCTGGAACTAGTGTCGTGGCTGTGGACAGAATCTGGCCACCAGCACACAACCACACCGCTTTCTCTGGAGGACCGAGATAGCTGAGCCATGGTTTGAGTGTATTTTCTGCCACCAAATCTGACTTTTCAACACTGCTTTTGGATAAGTATTAAACCACCCCTGAGCTGCTACAACTATGAACTAATGAGCAAAGGTAGTGGCAAACTGATACTGTAGTTATGCTGTATTTCAAATTACTCTCCCCAAAGTCCATATAAAGCAGAAGGAACCAGTTTTCTTGTGCAATGGTGGTGTGGTTCACTGCCTGCAGACTCTGGCTGTAGGGAGCATGAACTGGGGCAGAAGCCAATTATCCCAGTCTAATCACACATGAGAAAAGCTATGGCTCATTCATCTCTGCTACCTGGCCAAGAGACCGGTCCTTCCCATTTTCCAACAACTTTATTCTAAGGGCTGCAGGCAGCCAACAAAAGTTAGTATCCATGTACTCCTGACTTAACCAAGGCTGGGAATCAACCCCACTGGGAATCAACTGAGGGAGGCAGAGAGCTATTCCTTGCACTATCACTGTCTCTCTCCTTCCTTATATGCATAGTCAGCAGTTGTGCTGGGCTCCAGCAGCTGTCGGGCAGCTCCCAAAGATCCCAGGACACACTGGGTGAGATGGAAGAAAAGCACCATTTTGCTGTGATGCCCTTAGTGTGGCCCTGTTTGTTACATGGCAAAATGCTTGCAGAGCACCGGAACAGGTCCAGCCAGCCTGCCCTTCAGTCCTTCCACCTCCTAACTGAACATACACCACAGGCATCTCCAAATGCGATTTTTAGTTCACTCCCCTGAGTGGGAAGTCAAACCCTTCTTTAAATCACTCTCCATAAACTAGATTCATCTCGGTGAAACTGCTGCCGGAAACAGCTGTTAAGGATAGATATAAACCTGCATTCTTTTTAAGAAACAGACCATTTTGTTCTGTCAAGTGGTTGGTTCCCGGGATTCTCTTCTTGCCTCTAGGATATTCTATGTGTAGAATTTATCATGCCAAATTCACGAATCTGGGTGAGAGAGACGATCTTATTTATTTCACAGCTTCCTTCTGCTGTAGGGATCTCCAACCTAACAGCTGTCATCACCAGGAGAGTAGCACTGTACCTGAATCACACTCTCAGTAACACTGGTTATTCTCTGGACACCTCAGTAAGGCTCTTTCCTAACTTCATTTTCTCATGGCAAATTAGCAAAGCTATTTTCTTGTCTATTTATTCCTGAATCAAATCAGAGAGTTTTCCTCAATTAACCTCCATTATTCTCTTGATTCTGTCATACACACTCACTACTAGATTTGCCCTCAGATTATTGCGTCATGTTACACATGTACAGACGAAGAAAGGACACAGTTTACTTGGGTTTTTTTTTTCTTTTTTTTTTTTTGTTAAACAGAAGTAGGGGCGGGGCTGAATGTGCAGACAAGGCAGTTTAATTCAACCATCCAAGCCCTACCAGAGCATGAAGATTTTAATATTGCAGAGTAAGTTCCCCAACAGTCAGTGTTTGTCCCTGAAGAAGGTTAAACCTTAAACACCTGCTTCAAAAAAAAACAAACCAACAAAACAACCCAACAACAACAAAAAAAAAGAACCAAAACAAAAACAAAACAAACAAAAAAAATAAAACCCAAAAAAAACCCAACTCTAAGCCTAAGGGCTTAAAAATTAGAGGCATAGCCTTTTTCTCTATTTTCTATATTTATATGAAAATAATTCATGCTTCATGCTAAATACATTATTTACCTTACAAGAACTTTGTCATCTTTGAATAAAAAAAATCGTTTGCTTTTTGTATTCCCCCCCTCCCAAAAGGAATCCATGCAATGTGGATCAAATTTCTTCTGCTGGCTACGCTTGTTGATCTGGAAACTTTTGCTGTCACTTTTGCACAGATGAATCCTGACTGATGGTAACTGCGCGCTCATTTCAGAGGGCAGCGTAGGAGATCTTTTGCTGAACTTCTGAGTTTTACTGTTCACCAATATGCTTTCCTCTTATTTTTAAATACAGAATACTACTAATGGCAGGTTTTGTAGCTTTGTTTTCCCAGTTAGATCAAGGATTTGATCCACAGAAACAGATTCTGATGTATTTCCTTCCTTAATATCTACTGTAATTTCTTAGACTTGATTGCTTTTTACTCAGGCAGTTTAGAAGACATAGCTTGTTTTTCCCTATTACTCTTATTTTTTGCACGCAGTGCCAATCTTCGGGCTTATGGCTTTTTGAACATTCTCGTAATTTAATATAGAAGACAGAACTCAATGATTAATGATGCTACTAACAGTGACCCCCCCTCCTATTTCTTCTTGTTATTTCACTGAAACCCATTGCATACATAGTTCAAATTTCCCCCAAACTTGAAGTTATCAGTCTTCACATTATGAGCCATGTATAGTATGAGAAGCACTAAAAGTGCATTACGGTTTGAGCAGTTGCCACCAGTGGCCGTCCAAAGACTTCTATGGCACAACGTATCCAAGTGCTGCTAGATGGTTCTTGGTGTTGAGAAGTACGTGCCTCCTCCTTCCCCCAGATCTCTTTATTCACATTCACTTCTAACCCAATCGTAAGGCCATTAAAAACAATTCTTAAGGGCCAGGCCTGAATGATTACTAAATTATGCACAGCTCTTCTAGCGTAAGAGGGATTTCCAAGTGCCCAATTTTACTCCCATCACATTACTGTTGATGTCACTGCATATTCAACCTTGCATTTTTGACAAGCCGGAGAAAGCAATGGTGATTCTGGCTTTTGTTATTTGTTAACTTTTTGTCTTCAGGTAATGAAAAGCTTTTGTAAATTAGCTGAGTGTCAGTATGAGTTCTATGGCTTCAATCTCCTTTAAAAATAAAAATCTTAAGGGTCAAAAAAAAAAGAAACAAAAAAAAAAAAAAAACCCAAACAAAAAACAAATAGAAAGAAAAAAAAAAAAGGAAAAAATTGCTGATATTGCCACAAATCATTAGAATTCACCTGACGTGATGAAACAAAACTTTGTAAGTTCAAACAAATCATTTATTTGTTCTAATTTTTTGTGGTTTCCTTTTGCTCTTTCTGCCCCTTTGCCGTCCGATTGGTGATGTTGTTCAAACAGGACCGAATTCCTGCCAAATGCAGGAGCGATCCTGCAGCTTCTTTCATCTCCTCATCGTCACTCTCAGGGGGCTTTTCTGTACGTCTCTTTTTAAGAGGCAGTGTGTCACTTGGTACTTTTTTCACCTTCATTAAATGTTGCCTTTTCTTGTGCTGGGACGCATACCCACTGTCAGCTAAAGAATCCTTGGTCTCCTTCCGATTTTGCTTTTTGTCCTCCTCTTCTGTTTCACTATGGCTCTCGTGGCTCTGGAAGCTAACTTCACTTCTTTCACTGCTGTCCTGGCTACCTTTAGTTGCAAATTCATACTGGTCGTCAGCAGAGGAAGAGGAAATGGAGTCACTTGCAGGTGATGTGCTCCTGTGGTTGGAAGATTTGGCACTGCTGTAGTTGTGATCCTCCTTTGGGTCACCGCTAACAACTGGAGAGCCACAGGACTGTTCACTTTCTGTCCGCATCCGGCAGTTGGCTATTCCGTTCCTGTAAAAACAAATCAAAGCAGTCTCAGAACCCACAGAGATGTGATCCTGATTCAGTGCAGAAGATGACAAATCCAACTGACCGATAACCTGAAATTATGACCGTCAAACTAATATCCATGCAAGATGGTTTCAAAGCCTGACTCAAATTGCTTGTGAATTTGCTCCACACATGAAACAAGTCAAAAGATGTAATGGCACAAGAGGCAGGAGCAAGGAGGGGATGGTTGCAAATAAATGATGTCCTGATATAAATAGAACAGTCCTGATTTACATTTCAACTAATAGGTTTCACTTCCAAAAAATTTTGAAAGAAAAAAACCACATTATTTTATTTACTGGATATTAAAGAAACTCTCCTGAGTTGCATAAAAATCCTCTCCCCTTTTCCATATAAATGATATTATGAAAAATGTGGGGGAGAGACACTAGCATTCTGGAGTAATTTGCCTCCTCTCAAAGACTGTTTTCCAGCAATAGTGTTCAAAGGGTAAGAGATGCTTCACACGGAAGCAGCAAAGCTACCATTTATTTAGGACACATTCCAACAGAAGGAGCAACTAAGCCTAAAACCCATGTCCAGTTACATTTCTGATTCTGATCTTACAAATGTTCTTAAAAGCAATATAATTTTAAGCCACCAGCTGCCAACAAAATATTACAGTGTGTTTATAAACAAACAGTAGGAAAAAAAAAGTATCTCTTTTTGTTCTAGAAGTCGTCATTTTCCCCTCTGGTTCTATGGCACTCCGTGCTCTGCGAGCTACTGTAGCGTGATACGTTTAAAACCTAACAGTGTTCCCTTCTGCATTGGAAAGTACTAGAGCCACTGACTTTACAACACAATAGCTTGCAAGTCTGTTAAAGAAGAGACTGACCCTGTGCAGTGCTTAATTCCCACAGGAAAAAAGGAGGGGAGGATGCTCATCATTGAATAAAGGCATCATCATTGCCACCACTAGTTCACCAGCCTTGGACCTCTCTATCAGTTAAAAAACCCCAATAAACTGGCAACACTGTTTAAACTATCACATGATAAACTGTTGTAAAATCTGCTCTTGCCATCCTCATGCTATCACTAGAGTGCCTTTGCATGCTCATGGCAGTATTGGATTAAAACCTTTTCTTAAACACATGCACTGAACACAGGTACTTCTTAAGATGAACGGCACAGGGGCAAGTCCAGAGTATTACTGATCCTCTGCTTAGAAAATGAGACCTGCTGAGAAAGGTCTCAGGGAAGGGACCTCACTTTTGGTTTCTAGAAGGAACAGCAGAGTATTATCCATTTCTGAAAGGTAAGGCTGAAAGGTGGAAAATGAAGAGAGGTATGTAATTCCACAGTTCCTATAAATCTAAATGCTCTTGTCTGTAGAGCTTGCTCAAACAAGAAACAGGCTTTTGTGAACCAGTGACAGGACAATGCTACAAGGTAGCAAATTAATCAAACATTCCAAATGTTCTTATTTACAGTGTTTTAAAAAAATGTATATAATAGAAGGCCCAGTTATTAGCAAAGAAAGTCTCCTGCCAACCTCTTTGCTCAAGAATTTTTCCCCCCTACTTTCTGAGTAGCTTTATGATCTATAAATTATATACAGAACCCAGAAGGAATACACAAAGATACTTCAATTATTAATATCTAAATGCAATGTCATTCATGACTGTGCAGCAAGCCAGCTGCATTTACTCTGTGATGGTTTGCCACTGCAGGGGTTGTCATTTAAGGATGCCAAATGCTTAAAAGAAGAAATCATCCATACTAAACTAGTTGTAAGGTGAATTTATAACCAAGTCCTTAAGATCAGTCATTACAAGGAAGCATATGATGCATTTTAAGTGACAGATTCTTCATTTTTAGGGTAAATTTACATTTAAAGATGTTTTACATTATCATAAATTAGCACAAAATTAAAGTTACTTGATTTCACTAGGCAGCTAATAGTCAGAGCAATGTGGCTTAATAAAAATCACTTGCTACTAATTTTCCATCAAAAAATAGCAATAAATTCTTGCTCCAAGGAAACAAACACAGGACAGAATAGGTGGAAACTGAAATGGGATTCCTGCTAAGTATCAATGAACAAAGCTTCTGACAGATGGGACTTAAATCAAGATGCCCATTTTCACGTTACTAGATCTACTCCTGTTAGTTTGTACTGAGAGAACATCAATAAAAGGAAAGCTACAGTTCCATGGAGGAGAGCAACCATGTGCCAAAAAGACATCCCTGATTTGCCCCGCTCTTGAGTCTCTAGTGTTTGCTTTTACATAAATGGACTAAAATTTGGATTCAGAAGCTGTGCCCATGGGACTTACTCCAAATCCCAATCGTTTCAAAAAAGCATAAAAATAGAATGAAAGGCCCGGGGGGATTACAGAAGCAATGTCCTGGGGAAAGGTGTACTACTATGGGGTTAGCATCCCACAGGGAGTGACTGCAAGGAGGGGTGATGATGAAGGAAAACTGAAGACCACAGAAAGGTGCAAAAAAGAAATAACTTAAAAAAAAAAAAATAGGAGGAAAAAGAATACCACTACACTTGAGAAGAAAGGCATCTATGGTGGAACTGGTCAGGAAATGGAAAGCGTTTGCATCTCAGAAAAACCTCTGGGTTTCACTTACATTTTGAAAGATTTCCAACCAGTTCTGCTTAGGGAAATAAAAAAGGAAGAGAAAGCAGGTCAAGGAGAGAATTAGCAAAGGATGTCTGCAGAAACGAAAAGGTTATACAGGCAGAGTGTTTTAGGATATCCACCATATCAAAAGTAATGTACCCTGAAAATAAATTAATCTGATTTGTATCCTGATAAGCAATAGCTCAAACATAAGATACGACGAATTACTTATAATTGTATTAGATTAATGAGTTGAATAAACTAATACTGAAACCATTCATATGCTGCATGTGCTTCTGAGACATTCTAAAGCTTTGTATTGCTTTTATACAGTCACATACTCACTAAAAAATGTATGCAATCTACTCAGTTCAATCTAGATCACGAGTGCACAAAACTCCCCTGGGCTTCCGGGGACACACTTTGGCCAGCTGGATCTATTTTTACTCACAGTTCTGGTTGTAACTGTAACTTTGCTACTGAAACAACAACAGATTTTTAAAACAAGTGCTTGCTCTGATGTTTGGGCTATTTTGAAATTACAGGGGAAGACAAGGTACTTCAGAATTCTGTGCTTACTATAACAATGAGGGGATATTTATTTCAAGCAATACCTTATTTTTTCCCATTATTCTTTTTTTTTCCAGAATTTTGTTTCAAAATTTCCAGAAACTGACATTTCTACATGTTTTAAAGTGGTTTCTCATACTTAAGAACAGGACAGTCTCTAGAACTTTTCATCCTACTGACTTGGACTCCCTCATTTGCTTGAGGGACCTGAACCATAGTTGTAGAGATAAAAGTGCCATGCACAGATTCTTCTTACAATATTTCAAGTTGGCTGTAGCAGAATGATACAACTCTCAAGCACTGCAGAGGTAAGTGTGGACTTCAGAAAGCCAGACTCCATTCTCACTGTTAATGGATAGGAGTTCTGCTACTAATGTTATCAGCAGCCAGATGGGACTCATAATGGCTGGATCTCAAGTCTCGGTAAGGAAATACTGTTCTTTGCACAGTGTTCATACCTCTGCCTATCAAAGGGGTCCTCTTCAGGATGAGATGAAAGTATGCTGCAGTTATTTTAACAAGGACAGATACGTCTTCCTTAAATTTCTCTGCTAGCTTAAAAAAAAAGATAGCTAATCACATTCTGTTTGCTAAATGGCAGAAAGTTTTGCTAAAGTATACTTACTGTATTCCACACCAAAGACAGGTACATTCACTGACGAACAAAGCAAACCTATGTGAAGGTGAAGTATCACCTAAATCTACCTCTGATCCTTCTGGATATCAGACATTGTACACCCACAGGTGACAGGTTTTGGTATGGAACTGGAAACACTCAGTTAAAAGTTATGAAGATAGCAATACAGGTAAGTTGGGTTTGTGGATTTTGACAGGTTCCAGGTTTGCTAAAAAAAGAAGAGTAACTTTTTTTTACTGTACAGGTAACACAATTTCAAAGGAAAATTCAGGACAGTCAGAACTTTTACCTACACATAGTTGAACTGTTACTTAAAACCACTACGCACCTACCAGCAGACAAGAGGAAGAGCAAGCATTTTAAAAGTAAGTGGTGCTCAGTTGCTGTATGATGAGATTCCATCAGCAGTTACTGAGTTAAAGGTCAACAAGTTGGTCACACTATTGACAGAAGCTCTTACAAAGGTACTTCACTGAACAATTGTATGCCATGGACCACAATAACTACCAGTCATGAACTGCCAGCAGAAAGAGCACTTTGTCAGTGTCAACAGCAGTTCTGAAGACTAATGCAGCCCCTCTGCATTTTGCAAGAAAGAACTACCAAGTTAGCTAGCACTTTTGTCCTTTAGCTACTGAAGGATTCCTTCAGCTCCCAAAGGTAACTTGTCCTGCTTGTTACAGGTGAGAAGGAGAATGCAGTGCAACAAGGATGACTTAGGGTTTGTTAAGCTGATCATGCTAGTAATAAGCAAGAATGTTAAGAATATATAATTAAGAATTTATAAGAGGATTCCCCCCCCAAAATAAAGGAAGGGCTGTAGCTTTATTCCCCCTAGGAATAGGGAGCCTTCTGTCTAGGAACCTTGAATGGAAAATTTTTTTACTTCAGGAAATCCTCTTTGAAGCTTGTGTTCACAATTTACAGAAAATTGTGAAATTCCCTGAGAATGTCATAGTTTAACCCCAGCCAGAAAGACAGTGCTGCACAGAACAACTGTTCATCACCTGCTGACTGATACCCAGCCCAACCTGAGCAGCAACTAACTGGTGGTTCCTAGTCATCTACCCCCAGTTTATATACTGAGCATGATGTGCTGTGGTATGGAATATCCCTTTGGTTAGTTTGGGTCAGGTGTCCTGTCTCTGCTCTCTCCTGGCTTCTTGTGCCCATCCTCACTGGCAGAGCATGAGACTGAAAAGTCCTTGATCAGGGCAAGTGCTACTGAGCAACAACTGAAACATCAGCGTGTTACCAGCATTGTTCTTAGACTAAAGCTGAAACACTGCACTGCACCAGTTACTGGGAAGAAAATTAACTCTATCCCAGAAATGAAGACAGAAAAGCTACAGGCGTTTGGTTAGAAAGGAGAATTGAAAAAAGGAGAAAACCCCATGTAATTTCCCATTAATCTTTATTTTTAACCTGCACCAATTAGAAGAAAAAAAATTAAGCATGTATTTCTAACAAACACTACCAAAAGCAATCTAACCTATTACTTGGCATACAAGGCATATAAAAAAGTTTGGCCTAAATTTTCAACTAGCCTGAAACAATATCTTGGATTCATTCTGGGGAAACATATGCTAAAAAGGCAGCTAAGCAATGAAGTCTACACCATCCTCCATCCTGACATTTCTGACACATCGAAAAGCAAAGAGAATGGCAAATCCAGCCAAAGCATCTTTACTGGGACTGGGTCTGTAATGTAAAATGTAGGGTTTTCCAAATCCTAAAGGTTTTAACCCCCCTCCTTCAGGTTTCCTACCAAGCCAGTCGTGGTAGCAGTGAGAATTTGGGCAGAGGAAAATTAAAAAAGGACTAATACAAAATTACCAAGGATGTTAACAAACATCATGGTGAAGGATGCCTGGTGAATGTACAGAAATCGTACTTCAAACAGCCCTAATATTATATCAGCTTCCAAGCTGATTTCAAAGAGCTGGTGTAACTGGTAACACCTTACTCACGTGGAAGGTGATTATACATGATAGAACTTCTTGCACCTTGCCAAGATGCATACTGGCGGATGCACTGGCCACTTTGACAGACATTACACCTACTGAAGTGGACACAGACGTCCTAAGTAAACATTTAGGAGGGTTTTTTTTTTTTTCAATGGATGTACATAGGAAGAGCAAGAGCTCACCTTCAAAGCGCAATCAACTCCTTGCTGCATGCAAGGCACTACCGGCTTGGCTTGCTTTCATTCATACCTTTCTAAGTCAGTATTTGCTTTTCTACATATCCAGACTATCACTGCATTTGCTTTTAGGTTCTGCTAGGGAACTGTATGGGGATACAGACTGCCAAAAATATATATATGATGGAACTCATGTTAGAGACATGCTACACACTGTGCAGCTTTGAAGCGTTATCTTCCCCTGCTGTCTTTGGGTGGGTCTTAGACTTGTCAGCCACAACATGGAAAATATGGATGGTAAACAAGCTGAAAGCGGTGTGAATAAAGTAAATAAAAAGCTACTGTCAAAACACAACCAATTATGCTCTACTGTGGAGATTTAACACCAGAGGTTGATTTTGAAAAGAAAATAGTGTGGGATGCCTTTTCCATTTGTAGATTAGTTCGGAACAAAAGGCCTATTTGTGCAATTTAAGCCAAATGCACTACAACATAATGATGCTCTCCTCAATTGCTATTCTTTATTCATGGGAAGTGGTGGAATTGTCATGTTTGTTAAATATTTTTCTGCAGCGTTTTTTAAATCCAAACTACTTAATTCAATCGTACTTTATTTTATATATAACAAATAAAGTAATCACATGTAATTAGATAAGAACAGCAACACATCGATGCCTTGTGCAGGAACAAAATAGGCTAAATACATTAAATCACACTGCCGAAGAAGACACAGTGAACTATGTACAGTAAACTTTCCAAATGATGGAAACTAATACATCAAAAATCACAGATCTCACCAACTTAGTCCAGTGGTATGGTTTTGATCTCCTTTCTGAGTAACAGATCAGTCGAAACACTCCACCTAACTACAACTGCAAGTTTAACCCAAGACCAACCTTTTTATTACTCTGCTTTGACACTAATGGCAGTCTGCACAACAGAACAACATTCTGCGTGTTATTCACAAGGAGTCTGGGGGACAACAAAACCACAGACCACTAAGATACTGAGGAAATAAACACAGAATGAAATAAACAGCTCAGACAGCAACGGAATGCCAACAGAAGACCAGCATCTTACAGAAGAATCCCTAACTCCTACATACGGTACCTAAAGAAAACCAGTTAAGAGATTTAATTTGTTATGCAAGGATCCACTACCAAGAAAATACTAGAGGTTCCCCACATTAATTATGAAACCCACCTTTTTTAGGCGGTTTTAGGCCTTTCGTTCAGAGCATCAAAAGACCTCTTCTTAAGAAAATGAACCTTTGAGTGAAAACTTCTTGAAAAGAAGCTGTCTGGCTTCTCAGTGTATAGGCAGAGACACATAATTTCTGCACATAACTACAACAGGTGACTGCACCACCTCCTGTGGCTGCCCAGCAGGCCTCCCTCCTGGTGAAAGATGGATGGGGAAATCAACCTTCCTGCACCTGAACAGGTCCGAAAACACCCCCTGTGATCCTGATTGGAATATCTCTCTCCATGCAGGAATGACTGCTCCATGTGAGCAGTACTCCTAACTGCAACAGTAGAAGGCTGCACAGATGCTGTGGTAAATACCCCCCGCTGCACATTATAAGTAGAAGTTATTCTCATGAGATGCCATGGAAGCTTGACACCATAGGTCCTATTTTGCTCTGTGTATCTCAGGAGAGGGGTAAGCACTAAGAAACAGGCTGTCATTTTTAAGTAACCGGTAACTGAAGTATCCAGTTTTGAGAGGACCCGATGATGTTCTAAGAGGCATCATGCATCCAGAATGACCTTCTTCCTAAAGAAATGCTCAATCTTAGTATCTCCAAGGGAAACAAAACTATCCGCTGAACTTGATCTACTGCAGAGAGTCTCCTAACTTCGGAAAAGCTTTCAAAGCCTCTTCCCCCTGCCCTGCCTTTTCAAGAATTAGAAGAGGGGATATTGCAGGAACCCTTAAATATGAGCAGACATAATGCAGAAAAGAATATATTCATAGCATGCTATTTCTAATACTGCCTAAGGCTGGATAAGAGTACAAAAAGAATTAGAAATGTCTGTGCTAACTAATTATAAATGCTTTTCTCTGAGACAGAGCAAAAAGAACATAAGCAAGGGAGGGGTAAAATCCCTAATTTCTCAAATCTACATTAGCAAGTATCTGGTTAAGATCGAGTTCTGCCTGCTGGGAAACAGCATGAGTACTAGTCTTCAGAAAACACATAAAATTTAACTACGTAGCCTTACAGCAGAGCAATCTGAGGATTTCTACACAGAAGGAAATTTTCAAGTGGCCTGGAAGGAAAACCAATTCTATCTCCTCCTCGAGTCAACCCTGATTATGAAACAGGATCTACTAAGAAATGCAAACAAACTCAAGAGAGTATATTCAGACCACTATGTCCTCCACTGAGCTTGGACACCTCATAAAAAATACATATAATTAATGATCCAGTAGTCCCACAGCTCTGCAATCCCCACTGGAGCAGAACGCAAGCCCTGGCTAAAGCCAGCAGCAAAGCTCCTGAAGATGGCTGACCACCATGGCAAGCAAGGCCAGACTGTGAAAAAGCAAGATGGAGAGGAACAATGCAGTACTCTGGAGGATGACCCTCAGGGATGCATCCCTTCAGCAGAGCAAATGGGAAAAACAGCTGAAGCAGCTGCCCATCAAAATATATGGATTTTATTCTAGTTAGTGTCTTCCCCTCTATGCATTTTGAGCATTAAGAGTATATGAATGTCATAGGTTCTTTCTCTCTTCATTTATTGGATGGAAATACTGCACCCAAAGGGTTAGACACTGATCCTCAAAAGGGATAAAAATAATAAAGAGCAAATGAGTAAAAAAAAAAAAAAAAAAGAGCCAAGTAAATAATAACAGAGTAAGTAGCTATCCAGATACTTTATTTCACTGCCTTGCAGCCATTTACTGAGATCAGAGGGTATAACTGGAGCAGCCCAGCAAGGCAGGGTCCATGCTAATTATGAAACCCCACCCACAGTACCCAACTGCCTGAGCTGAAATAGGGTTTGCAGATACTGAGAGTTCTGAAAGAGAAAGGCACTGGCAGCACACTTGACCAAATTAATCTCTTGTGACTGACTGAAAATGGAGCTTCACCTGAGGCAAACTGTTCTGCCACCAATAAACCATCTCTGCTTCACCACTAAACCACACTTCTTACTGCCATCACTAGGTGTTTCTTACTCCCCTGCTTTCTGGAAAAGTTATCATCAAACAGTATTCTACCCTTGAATGTTGGAGTATAACCTTGAAATAGAAACTGTAGTGAAAGAAATTGCTTCACAAAGACCTAAGTTAATAACAAAAGGACAGCTATATGTTCAGATATCTTTCAGAATTTGCTTTAATATTATTGATATTATTCTCACTGGTATTTAATCCAGGAAAAGGTCTTTAGGAAAAAGGAGGGAGGAGCAGGGAAAAGCATTTGCACGTAGAAAAATAGGCCACTGTAGGAGGTTCTCACCTTAAACAACCTGCAATTTCCTAGTGAAAATAAAACTGCTTTTTACAAATCAGTGTGCAAGAGGCAGATATGCCATGATTATCTTGCAAAGAATGATAACACAAGAATTTTAGGCGGCAGAGTTTTATTTCATTTAGAGCCTCAGAAGTATTAGCAAGCAGCAAAATATCTGATGACCGGAGCTTACATATACCTTTACATTCTCTGTAAACATGGATTTATTTCATAAAGATCCTGCTATGAGCCACTCTTACCTTACTGCAACAGCCATACTTCCAATGGGGTTGATTGGCAATGGCCTGGCTCCAGGAAATATTCCTCTACTCAGAACTCGAGCTCCATTTTGTATCACTCCTGGAGGAACTAAAAAAAAAAAACAAAAAACAGGAAAGAAAAAAAAAAGAACAATTTTTCTTTTAAAGGAAAAGTTAGGAAAACTGAGGAGCAAAACGTGGAACTTGTCATGAAAAGAGAAAGCATTAGAGAGGCTTGTGTAGTACACTCTTACCTTGAACATCTCAGCCTCAACTCTTGTGAATGCCACGCTGTTTACAATGCTATTTTCATGGAAAAAAAGTAACAGCAACCAATGATAACATGGCTTGTGGAAGTCACTGCCTGACCTAGTTGCTGCAGATCATTCCCTGCACAACCAAATCACTTTTGTTTTGTAATCGCTATTCTGCTGGGAATTCATGTGCTTGGAGTCAAAGCCAGCTATGAGCATAGATGAAACTATTTTGCCTACAATAAGAAACAATGACCCTTTACAGATAAACAGAGTGCAAGCACCTCACTGCAAGAATATAGGTTTTTATAATATTTTATATTATAGCTTTTTATCATCCCAGCTTACTTTCTGAGCAGCAATCTCTTGGCCTCTGTCTCCTGCAAAATAAAGTGTTAACTACAAATGTGGATTTACCAGGAAGGGTAATGAAGAGGCTAAAAAGGCACTAGCTCCATATGACTAATTAGCCCCTCTCTTGCCACTGACGGCCTCAGGCACGCATCCTGATGTCAGTCTTATCCCTCCAGCACATGGCTGGGTTACAGCCGAGCCTCCCCCATCCAATGCACTGATGCCACAGACATCGAACTGTGTAGGTACTGGCCACTACTGATCAGAGATTTCACCGGGGTGTTTTAACTTAGCTGTGTATCAAAGACTGCAGCTCTGGCCAACAAGATCTTAACCTACAACTGAGTACTCCTTTTCAGCCAGACATGTTTCTGTGCACTGCTCAGCCTAGGGCAGCCAGCCCCCAGAGGCAGCACTACCAAGGCATCACCAAAGGAGGAGCCTGCCCTCAGCAGGTCCTCAGCATTTTCCTCCTCCACTGTGGGCTGGCAGGACTTCTGCACACAGTTCTTATCCTAGTAGGTGCTTACCAGGGCTTACATGTAATGCCAACAGTTTGTACAGCTATTATGTCCCTACAGGTTGGAACAATAATCCCTAATAGCCTTAACCCAAACTTGCTTATTTATCATCCATGGCTAGCCAGTTCGCTTACTTTTTCTTTACTATAAGTCATCATTCATACCGCAACATCCTCTGATGGGGACTGTCCAAAAAGAGAATGACAATTATTACTCTGGATATATTATTTTTAAACACACAGATATTACATAAACACATGTAAGAATGTAATCACCTTATAAACACCCACAGAATTTTATTTTTAAACAAATTACAGGGAGACTAGAAAAATCATTCAGCCTAAGAATCAACATACACAGTTTATATGCCCAACTTCAAACACCCGCACCTCAAAATATCAGTGTATTATGAGGCAGAGAAATACAGGCTCAGAAGTACATAATTTTTAAGCCACTGAGGTACACTTCAACTTCCTTTCAACACCAAGCCAGAACCACACCTCCTCTCCTGCTACCCTGGTGTTCACCTTGCTTCACTCCAGACCATGCAGCTTAGGTCTGGGAAAATAACCTTCTTTCTCCTGCTGGTGAAAGTACATCACCCCCTTAATCAAATCCTGTCACTGTGTTATACCCACCTTTATTTTTGAGCACCTCTGAAGAATAGGTCATTTATATTTAGGCGCTTAAGTGCAGCCTCAAATGACTAAAATTACAGAACTTGCTTTATAACAACTGGGGTCAGCTTTCAATGACCAAAATAATCCAAAAATTGTGTTTTGCTATTTATACTTCACTACTTTGTGCACTTTTTCTTCCAGCACTAGATTATGAGAAATCGATCCAATCTGTTTCACTCAGGGGACACTACCAGACTTTCAATGCTCCCATGTTTGAGTTTGTAGATACTGTAGAGGAATGTTATCTTGCTAAAAACTTCAAAATCTGCATTTCTTACTATATTTGTTTCAACAGCATGACCTTAAGATGGCCAAAATACCAGCAACATGATAGAAGACTTCTCAAGGACATGGTCAACCTAAAATGCAAAGGTAACAGATAAATTCAAAGCAGCAGATAAACCTGCTAATATCAAAAGATCAGTAAAAAGATGTAATTTTCAATGGGTATGTTTTTTACCAACAGGCTTTCAAGAGGGACAGAGTTTGTACTGCACTATACATTACAGTTTCTCTATGTTTACAAAGTCCTGTCAAAAGAAATGAACCAGTTTTGATCTGGGAAAGATCTGCAAATTTTCTCTTTAACATAAACCACAGTTATATACTGAAATGAAAGATTTATGCATACACACAGAGCCATGTGTCAGTTGTGGATGTTGCCTAAATACATAGACAAGTAAAACTTAAAACCAAACACACTGAAAAGTTCTACTGCAAAAGAGAGCAACAGGCTCCTTGGTTCTCAAACTCTTCTTTCCATGGTTATCTAATTATACTGGCCTGTTGGCAGAGTTAACTGATGCTTATCTTATCCTTTCCCCTCTCCTACCCTTTCTGCCCTATTGACAAATCCCATCACTTCACTTTCTCATCACTTCACTAAAAATACTGCCTCATGTCTTTCCTTCTTTGCATTCTCTTAAGTTTCCTTTTCTCCTGCTCTCCTGTATATATAAAATACACTGCCAAGACTCATAGCTTAGACGTTCTACATATTGACATCCCCACTCAAACCCATTCTCCATCTTCCTTGACCCTTTGCAGGTTTGCAAGTCATGGTGTGCTACTCAGGGAACACACACACACACACACACTCCTCATGCCTTGGCTTCCCTCTGAATACACCACAGCTCTGTATACTGAAATCACCACTCAGAATTCAGTAACTATTTCAGCTTGCAACAGCAGTGTTATGGCTCCTGAATTTTATGTTTGTTTTCCCAAACTCTCTGAATTACCATGCAGCAATACTGCTACTTCACTAGTTAAATCATGCAGACAGACAAACAGAAAGGAACCAACTGGAGGACCACACTGGACAATTCAGGGTATCCTTTCAGTGAATACCTGGAACCATAATGAAAAAAGAAACCCACCACACAACCCCCCTATGTATATAAACTGCTAATACATTGTCCCTGATACCTAGACACTTCTCTGTCTTTGTGCAGGCTGTATGAAGATGGCGACTTATTATCCAAGGAATTATTTCCACATGTTGGTACTTTTGAAGGGTTGTGGATTATTTACTGGAAAATACATGGTGCTTTTATTCCAAAGATACATTTACGCCTCACAAGGTTTAATTACGTTTCAAAACCATACTTTGAGGTGAGGTATTTATATTTTAGATTGAAGATTCATGGTGTGTGGTAAGATAATTTACTTTAAGCCATATCATCAATCAGTGCCACTCTGGACTAACACTTTACAGTCCAGACTCCTCTTTTCTAATACTTCTTTAACCAACAGCACAGGCAGGTTACATGGTTCCCAATTCCTAGGCAGAAGTGTGAAATGTAATTTACACCTCTTCTGTGCAAGTGCCAAGAGACATTTACGTCTGAGAAACTCAGCTCAAGAAAACAATGCAAAAAGATCTGTGCATCTTTTTTGATAAAGGTTTTACAAAATGTTTTGGTGAAACACAAAGAGCCTGAAACAACAAAATCATTATTCATCTTTTGGCTTTCATCTTTTGGCTTTCACCTTTTGGCTTTCACCACTGCAATGTTTTCAAGGAGGCAGTGGATCTCATTTTGCTTTCAGGAACCCTAAACCCCGGAAATACGTCCACTGGAGTGGACTTAAACTGTGCACAGAGAATCTGCCCCTGATCTGCTTCATGAATAGGGAAATTATTTTTGGACCGTATGCTGCTCTGGTGGAATTCCACAACCTGAGTAGGATTTGCCGGCATTTCAAGTCTCCACTGGCTAAGTGCAGAGAGAAGCACTTCATCTAATGTCGAAAATCTAGACTGCATTTCTGAAATTCTCCAAGATGGAAAATAATCTGTCTTTTGTAGCAAAGTTCCACATTACAGTTTAACAGACAATAAGATGAATGCCATGTAGAAGAACATACTATAATCTGAATCCATCAAAACTCTAACTACTTTTAGGTAGTGTTAAAAAGATCCAACAGAAGCCCTGAAAAATCCAGTGCTGTTTTGTAGCCCATACTCAGGTACCTCATCACTCCACAGCCAGTGCAGTACTATTTTGATTCAGAGCACGGTCTTGTGTGTACATTATCCGAGTAAAATATTTCGAACTATGGACTTCTTCCATCACATCCCTTGGCAGACTGCATCCATAATTTCTTACTTGCAAGCATGTGTGTGAGTGAAGCAAGCTTCCCCCATGCAGCCAAGATAATACCCTCATCAAAGACCTTCACTACAATCAAAACCATGTTAGACTGGGTCCTTTCCTGAAGGTTTGACTGTGTAACATACAATATAGCAATCTGGAAAATTGAAATGGAGAACGGAAATACCCAGTGGATAGAGTCAGACACACTGACACCCCAACAGCTCACTAAATATGGAAACCAACTTCTCAGATAAATGTTGGCACATGGAAGTTAAATAAAGTATCAGTGCTGAGAGTGATTTCTTGTGCAGGGAAATTAAAAAGAAAGGGTAACAAACGCATTCTTTATGTCATCTGGGAAACAAGCATACACTTAAACTTTCTAGGTTAAGGTAGCCAATATTTAGACTACTGAGGAAGACTGAATATTCTTCATTGAAAATGAACTTTAAAAATTGGAATATTAGAGTATGAAGGTATCCTGTAGGGACAGACTGGTCCTCTGCCTGTTCTATCATCATGTGGCACACACATTTATCTGAGTGCTCTCTTCCCTGACCCATCTCTTGTAGGACAGAAGAAATCGTTATAGACAAGAGGTACCAAGTTTCTGCTAGAATCTGTCAGCTTCAGCTTTTTTCTGCCAATCTCTCTTCCAGGAGAGTGTTTAGCAGAATATTGTACCTCAGGCAACAAGAACCAAAAATAGGAAATTGCGAAAGATGTGTAATTGATGGGACAACAGAAGTTGCCAAAAGCAAATGTTATCTGCCAAATGTGTAACTTTATTCACTTCGACTCTCTTATCCCAGGCGTAAGTTTGATACCATCTGCCTAACATCTTCTGTTTTACTGCTCAAGGACGATTTTAAAGCTCTTAAATGCCAGACTCTGTAGCCCTAACAAACTGCAAATCAAGGATGCATCCAAGACATTTACTCTAAACAAGAATTTGAGGTGGGGGGAGAGAAGTGTATCTTGATAATCCTATTACACTAACACCTTGTCTAAAGACATTTAATAAAAATAACTCAATCTTCCAAGTTACTATTCATGTAAGTAGAAAACTGTGGCTAGAGAGTCTTCAATTTGGTGATGCTGGAACTGATTGATAACAAACTAAACCATGCTGCTAAATCAAAATATGAGAAGTAGGGAGAAAGAAGTATAAAGTATTTCATAAAAGGAAGTTTTCTTTCCAATTCTATTTCCTCACTTTAATGTTTTAACACTGAAACACTGTGTGAGGGAGGAGTGGGAGGGAAAAAATCCTCTTTAATAGAAGTTGATGATGCCATTCCCCCCAAAATCCCAGCAACTGGAATGGAAAGTTTCAACCCTACTGAAAATGTCTTTTCCCAATTTCCACTTTGATACAGAATCGTCAGCAAAAATAAATTTATGAAACACTCTACTGTCCATGATTTATCATTTTCTGATGTAAAAAGTTAGGCTGGAAGCCGACTTGTCTACAGCAGTACAAACAGAACATTACAGTTATCAAGTTTCATATACAACAAAAACAACCAAAGAAAACAGCGTGTTCCATTTGATCCTATTTGGAGGATTTCTGTCTTTTATTAAGGCAATTCTGTATCAATTTTTTGTCTTGATTCCTGTAAATATATTTTCCATATACACAATCCACTTGAATTAGCTTAAAAGGCAAATTTCATCAGGGTACTATTTTAGAAGTCTAGAGGTACAATATTAGTAGAACTCTTGAGGGAATTGCTTCTCCTACCATCAGATTTAAAATGTATGTATCTGTTCTAGGTTTCATATGCTTTGAGACAAAGACTAATAAAGATTTCCAAATCAGAGAGACACTGAACTCACCCTTGGAAAGCCTGCTTTTTAAGAAGCACCCAGCAAAATTCCACGCACATATCTTCCCAAACATCTTTACCATAGTACTGTCTGCTGTAAGGAACCACCCACAAATCCAGTGCCGCAAATTCTCCCCAGGTCCACCACTTTCCAGCTAACTTGGGCGAGCAGTATCGAAAACAGAAGAAGGCTGTTAAGAGCTGAGAGCCCTGGTTTCTACCCAAACCCCCTTTCTATGAGCACTGTTTACAGATGTCTATAGTATTAACCTTCAGTTTGAGCAATGTACTTATATTTGTGTGCAATTCCCAAATTATACAGCAACAGGCAAAGAACTACTCATGAATTCGAAGCTACATACAATATCACTGAGTGAGGAGCTTCTTGAATTAAATTAAGATTTCCAGTATAAACCCTTTGATGCAGCATTGTTTCAGTAGCAGCAGCAATGCACTACACACACTCCCTTCTTACTGGTCCTTCCTGACGGGGAAATGGTTCCACGTTCAGAATGACCTCACCAATTAAAAAGGTATTGCTACTTAAAATGCTTACAGTGACTTGAATCTCAGGAAGTCAAAACATACCGCAAACCCACCAAGACCAATCTCCATTTTATTCATGGCAAAACACAGCGGCTCAGCAATACTAAATGACATGCCCATGACATGACCCTCTGTAAGAATAGGGAAAGCTACACTGGAGTAACAGCTGGTAAGATTTACTTTCAAGACACTGGTAAGAACTGAAGTACTGAAGATCTGAACACTTGTACAAAACTAACCCACCGGCTTCACTGAGTTAGTAGCCATGACTTCTGAACTAAGCTTTACCACTTGTTCACCACCTTTCCTCCGTCCCCTCTTGTGAATTGGATTCCCAGCAGGAAAAAGAGGCCCAGAAATCTGATGCAACTTGCCCAAGATGGCCTAGCTACGCCCCAGTGTCCTGCAGGTCAACATACAGTTTTCAATGCAAGCTACATATTTTGGAATTAATATTCATGTACTGGCTACTAACAAAATCCAAAGTGTTTGTAACTTGTGACAGCTGCTACTGAAGAAAGCAGGTGTCCAAGCTGCAGTTTCTTTTTAAACATAATCAAACCACGCAAAACGTGATGAAATACAACTTCCATGCACAGAAGCAAACAAAAGTATTAAAACCATGTACATACATGCCCTTTCTTAGCACATCACAGTGCCTTTCATGCTTTATTCTTGGTGCCAGCTGGACTGTATGCTTCAGTAGAGCCTTGCACAGAATAGGCAATCTGAACTTCTGCCTTTAGTTACAATCTAGAAATATTTGGTCTGTGAAAATACTACAAAGTATTAATACTTTAGGAACTGACTTCTGATGTCAACACCCCAACTATAAGTGCATTATTTCCAACCTTTAGTGACAATGATAACAATCAATTCATGAGCCTGTTAACTAAAACCCCCACAAACACAAAATAATCAGAGTGACAGTGTTTCACTCTCATTTCTGCATGAAAACTAAAGCACGGTTTGACTGGGGTAAAACAGTAAGCAATGTTTGTAACAGCTCAGACACTATTTCAAGATTTCATGTCAAAGCAAAAGCTGATTTTAGGATTAATGTGTGGTTGTTAGCAGTGTTTCACACACAGGTAAGGAATTTTAAATGGTCATTTAAAACATAAAGCTAATTAATCAAACTGTTACAAAGCAGGAATAGTTTATTGTGGATTTTCTAACGTCACTGAGATGGGATTCCTTTCCGACAGGCTATATTAAAGGAATAAATTTCAGTAAGATTTTAAATAATGGCTGTAGCTACCTTCATCCTAAAGATGCTTTTAGCACCCACACTGCCTAGATGAGCACAGATTTTTATCCTGCTCTAAAGGTAGCTTTTAATCCGAGAAGATGCCTTCAAAGTCAAAAGCTAACACATGTAACTGTCCAGACAAACATGAACCCAGGCTGTCACAATCTACTTTGGAGGTATCCACATTTCACAATGACAGCTAACTGCTTGTAAGACAGGCAAAGGCCTTAATGTACTGGAGTTCTAAACTTTGTGATTTGTCAAGTTGTTACACCGTGAAATGAAAACTCAGGTTCTGCCTCCATGTGAGCAACTCTGTTATGGAATAACTGGCACATTCTGAGTCAGATTCTCAGACCAAACAGCGGTTTTCAGTCAAGTATTAACACCTGTATCCAAATTGTGAACTGTGACCCTCCCTCTTCAAATCTTGTCTTCAGAAGATGGGGCATTCTGCAGTCCTGATGGCTTGACCACATGCTTAACACCACAGTCTGATACAACAAACAGAACTCTCAGTCTTCAAGGGATCAAACGGTACCAGCATGCTTACTGTCCTGATCATTCACAGCTTGACTTGCAGATCACTGTAGTCACCGACAGAGCAGAGAATGAATGCTGAGCTTCTAGATGATGCTCAGCATTGCGATGAAATTTTTACAGCCCAACCGCCTTTTATTTGAAAACTAATTTAAAATGTGATTTTTCATGCAATTTTTTCTTCATGTGTTGTAGTAATTAACTTGCTTTAAGTTGCCTAACATTCTCCCAACATGGTAAATAGTAAGTGTTACCCAACTGCCATGCACATGACAGGATGATTAACTCCCCTGGGTATCTGTTCACTCACACAGTAAAACATTTCTCCTCTACAATTTAGAGGGCCTCTGAGGTTATGATAAAAACTTCTGCCCTTTCCTCCTGGCACCAGCCAGTTCTACCCAGAGTTTGGAAGGACTCATGAACTTCTGAGCACACCCTGCGTTTCACTTTAAAGGCACAGAGGAAGGCCTTGTTACTTGTGGACATCAAGGAGGGAGCAATGTGAGTGAGAACCCATCTTTCTGCTTTCACCCCCCTCTCACTTCTGATGTCCTGACACAACAGCCCACTGGGAAGGTGACATGGGGAGAGAGTGTCGTGGTTTAAGCCTTTATAACTCACGCAGTTGCTCTCTCACTCACTCCCCCTTCTTTCTTTCCCCAGTCCCGGGGGAATGGGGAGGAGAATCAAAAGAATGCAACTCGCACAGGTTGAGGTAAGAACAGTTTAGTAACTGAGGTATAACACAAATCACTACTGCTACCACCAGTAATAATAATGAAAAGAGAAATACAAGGGAAAAGAATACAATCGCTCACCACCTACACCCAGCCCGACCAAGCAGTGCACCCCCACCCTGCCGGGTCTCTGCCCTCCGGTTTTACATCCTGGACATGACGTGCTGTGGTATGGAATAACCTCTTTGGTCAGTTTGGGTCAGGTGTCCTGTCTCTGCTTCCTCCTGGCTTCCCCTCCTCCCTGGCATAGTATGAGGCTCAGAAAGCCCTTGGCCAGACCAAAACATTACCAAGCAGTAACTGAAAACACTGGTGTTATCAGCGCAGTTCCCAGGCCCAAAATCAAAACCACAGCGCTGCACCATCTACCAAGGAGACAAATGACTGCTACTGCTGAGCCCATGACAGAGAGATATGCCAAACTTGTAGGCAGCTACAATTTCCTTCTTTAGAGCGACCTCTACAAACTAAAATAGCAATAAAACATCTGCCAACCTTCAAGCTATGGTCTCTATGAAACAACAGTGCCCAAGTCTCCAAATCACTTCCATGTAAACTCCTGCAATGCAGGCAAACATGCATGTGATAAAAACCTATAGTGTATTTAGTACATGCTGATTACTATGAATCTCCTTTCTTTCTTGTCTGCAGTCTTCTCCTGCCCTCCAATTCCTCCAGGAGTATAGATTATCCTTGTGTTTTCCCTATGCTTTTCTATGCACCTACTGCTTTACATTTCCTTCCCTCTCTCACCTGCCTTTTACCCCTGCATTCTCATTCTACACCAACTTTTCCCCCATTTCTCTGCCTCACAAACCTGGTTTCTTTATATTTCTGATCCTTTCAAGATCTCTCACTTTATTCTTCCCACTAAGCCCAACAATAACCTCCTCTCCCTGGTAAAATCTTTCCCTTTTTCTACCTACACATTGTGGGATTGCTCACCCTTTTACCGCACAAGAGTCCCTGAAGTCTGTTTAGGAAATGAAGACAAGGAGCATTCTTCTCTCTTTCCAGGGTAGGCAGTTTCTTGATACATTATGCTCTCCCCCAAGAGGAGCTTCTCAAGAGGCATTTCTCTGGCAGGGTCACAAAGGCTCACAACAGCTTTCCTTGGCTGCACAGGAACTGCTTTGATGATAACTGACTCTCTTCCCCAGGCAGAGTATCGAAGTGCAAAGCTTATCAAGGCTCCCCTGGAATGTGGATTTGGTTGACCAAGCTAGAACAATAGTGGTGATGTTAGATAGGTTTGATAATGGCTCCTATTTTAACTTCTGCCTTTATTTTTCAGAGCTGCCTGTCACTTGGCATTACCGTGCTTGCTGACCAGCAACATTTGTTTTCCTGTACTCCCTGCTTTTGTGCAGCTGTATTCCTCTACAGATTCCTCCAATACCTTCACTGCAAGCTCTGTGGGACAGGATGATTCCTGCACTATTTGCACAGCCCACTACAGTGGAGGCCAAGGCTGCTTCAATGCTCTAATACACAGCATCAAAACCTTGGGTCTGGTCACAGAACAAGGGCGACAGTATTGTCAGGAAATGAGACCTTTCCTTGCTCCCCGGAGCCTGCCTACTGCCTTGCATCAGAGAGAGCAAAAAAGCAAAATGGACAGGATGTGTGTAAGGAAGGAGCTGAAACAGTGCCCAAGTGAATGGAAAGTATCCAGATGGCTGTGGTAACTCACACGATGGGAGTCAAATCAAAACAAAATGAAAACAAAACCATATGCCATGTACCCTTTGCTCTCTTTCTCTCCCTGCATTTCTCCTGGCTGTTGCCCCGGGTCTTTCTATCAGTACAGATAATAGTACGTTTACTCAAGTATGTGTATGTCATGAATAACAATAACCCCTCTTTTACATTAGAGATCATGGATTACTATTATTCATGTAACAAAGAATGTAATACGTAACACAAAAATTATACTCTTGTTAAGGGTCAAGGAAGTGTAAGGGTCTACAAGGGAAGTTATATTTCTTCATTAAATCCTTCTTTTGATCTGGTATGGTGTATACTTATAAAAGAGGATATTAACTTTACATGTCTATGTTGCTATATGCTATAGAAATATCTACTCACAACCTGCTTGTATCTCAGGGGGAGTATTCAAAAGCATCATGGCAGTGGCAGCATCAATGTCAGGATCTGGAAAAATCAACCAATAAATACATTATTTACAACTGGGCTAATCTTCTTGCCCCCGTTGCTAAACTACAGGCTCAACCAAATCTCTGCAGTGAAGAGGTATGAGTTCATTATTCAGCAGGCTCCTTAATCACATGTTGAATTAACCCACAAACTTGCATGTGATCCCATTGTTACTATTAAGTAGAGCGCAGTGATGAATGCCACCGAATTATACTCATGTGTGCATGGCACTTTTACTCTCAGCCTCATGAATTCATTCTTTAATTCTGTGAAGAGTATTTAGATTGTGTTACAAAGGATCTGTGAAAGCAAGTGCAACATCACAATTTAGAAGCAACACAGAGGGATGAGCTGACAGTAGAGTGGGAAAGCATAAGGAACACCTACACCTCAGCCGGTGCAGAAGACGACACTCAGTCATTTTGATTTGCCGACGGGGATTTCAGCGATGTTTGGGAAAGTGTTGGAAGCCAAACTGCTACAGTTAAGGGGAAAATAAAAAAAGAAACTAGCATTCCACTGAAACACCAACTTATTTGCATCCTTATCCATTGTCACTCAAATATAAGCAAAAATCATCAGCTGGCTGCTGCTATTCTTAAATGGGTTTCTGAATCCATCACGAACAGTCAGTTGACAGATGGTAAGTTATAGAGACAGAACAAAATATGATTCTTTTGTAACTATATTCACTTGCTTCACACACAGCAGCTCGGCTGCTATGGAAATGTAGGTAGCTATGACAACAGTAAACAACCCACAACGGCCACTGAATAAGCTGAAAAGAACATCTGCCCCAGCAAAGCGTCCCAGCTGCCCTGGGGCACAACTTGCTAATCGCACAGGGATGCCATGTGAGAGAAAGACGCCTATGCCATGTCCAAATAAATGAAGTGTGCAACTGAAGCAGACATAAAAACGCACACCCTGGCAAACTGCTGCCTCTGTGCCACTAAACTGAATGAGTAATGAGTATGCGTTTGTTGTTTGTGAGCTGGCTTTTTTCAGCTTGCCAGTATTTATAGTAAATTACATACCAAAAAATTCAATTTACTACTAACAGCTTCATGGCACTTTATTTCAGCTATTATGTCACAAAATTACTTTTCACTGTTAAAAATACATGTATATTGTACCTTTATATATTTCAGATCTATTTCCAGTAATGTGATGTGGTATAGAGCCCATCAATTTACCAGCAACACAATAGAGAAGATTTTAGTTATCTGCTTAAGCGAATCAGAATTTACTTCACTGGTTAAGAAAAGAAAGGGATTTTTTATTAGTTAAAGTATGTACTACTTTTCTGTGAATAGCCGGAAACACACTCCTAATGGCTACTCGTATTTAACTGCCAAAACAGTAAATAGAGCAACAGTGCAGAGGGTGTAAAACTAAGAAGTTGAAGCAACAGCAGACTAAATTAGTATAAAAGGTACCCACATACAGGAAAGCAAGTGCTTAACTGTCTCCTGGACAGGCCAGCATATCCTCTTTCAAAAGTCACCAGCAGACTACTATAAAAAGCAGCTTTACCAACTTACATTCATCTTCAAATCCTTAGAGCAGTCTTCCAGTACCTAAAGGGAGCCTACAAGAAAGCTGGAGAGGGACTTTTTACAAGGGCATGTTGCAATAGGACAAGGGGAATGGCTTCAAATTGGAAGAGGGTAGATTCAAATTAGGTATTAGGAAGAAATTTTTCACCACGAGATTGGTGAGGCACTGGAACAGGTAGCACAGACAAGCTGTGAATCCCCCACCCCCGGCAATGTGCGAGCTCTTGTGCAAGGTGTTCTGGCCTATGGAAGGGGGGTTGGAACTAGATGACCTGTGAGGTCCCTTCCAACACTAAACCATTCTATGATTCTACAACATGATTACATGAAGATATATCAAAGGCAGTATTCCTGTTGCAAGCATCTATGCTGAAAGTGCCACTTCCAAACAGCTTCACTCCAGAACACATGCCATGTTGCAGGACTGGGTCCACATATTACACAGCAGGAGTTTCGCTGTAGTCAAACTGAAGAGGAATATTGTATCTAACATTAAAAAGCAAGACAAAAAGCAAAGAAGCCTGAGAAAGCCAAACCAAACCAGAATTCTTCCATCTCTTTCATACCCTAAAATCAGAAGATTGTTAGCAGTTGAATTTACTGTATCATTATTCATGCATCCAACTTCAGCATTTGTTTATCAGCTGTTCCTGGATTTAGTTTTCTTGTTTTACTTTAAATACGGTCCCACAACTGGGTAACACTGTAGCATGTTAATTTTGCTCTTGAAAGAACAAAAGGACACAACCAGAAAAACATGTTTCCTGCTGACTGGGCTTTGTTTGTGCAACAAACTCTGGGCTTTGAGATAAAATCGAGGCAACCAATTTATCTTGAAAGGTGCAGTCTTGGCCTTCGGTCCATTAATGGTACTACCATGTTTCTATGATGACTTCACAATACAAACACCAGCTCTTTACACAACAGGATTGTATCCGCAGCAGCACTTTCCAAAGCACAACCATGATTCAAAGCCCATCCACGCCTGCTATGGTGTCTATCGGTGTATTCCTGAAGAAACCAGACAGCTATTCCAGAATGCCTTGGCAGAGGTAAGAGAGCTTGGAGACACACACCCAGGGTGGTGTCAGTAGGGTCCAGGACAATGTGCTTTGGATTGTCCCTCTGCAGAGAGAAAAGAAAAAGGAGGGACTGGGTTCATAAGAAAGACAAGGCTTAGGGCCAGCAGCCAGAGTCCACAGGAAGAGGTGCAATGTTTGAGGGAAGACTGAAAGGCCAGCTCGTTCTTGCACAGTGTTTACAATCTGGAGGTGCTCTCCTGAGAAGGATGTCAAGAAGTAGTCATGAGGAGTAGCACTGAAGAGCGCCTTTGCTCGGACAGGCATTTCCAGCTTAGAGTCCTGGTACCCAACAGTGCCACAGTGCTGACAGCCCCTTCCCCACAGCTGGTGCTTCCATTAACTCTCTTCCACATGTATCCTCTCACTTCCAGCAACAAGGGCTGATCTTGCATGGATCCAGGCTGATAATTGAATCCTCTGCCTTCTATCTGCCTGTGTTCACAAAGCAGTGAATTTCATAACTAAGAATTATGCCCTACCGGAAGCCTGCGATCAACACTGAGGCTCCTGAAGTTATTAACAGGGGTGGTGAGTGAAAAATGATTGCAGGAATTTCCTTTCCCTAGGAAACCAGGTTAAAAACCTTCTTGCCTACACATAAAGTTTCGGAATTTAGAAAATTAAGTTTTTAAATGAAGGTATTCTGGTTTCTTTTTGCTAATTAAAGTGGTGAATTGACTGCATAGACAAACTGTATGATCATTTTTTTTGCTAGTTGAAAGCATGAGACACCCAGCTTTGCCAGTGAAAGACAAAAGTAAGGAGCAACAAAGAAAACAAAGGATTTTGAGAGCTGTATGAAGAAGAAAGAGTATGTCAAAGCCTCAAACAGGCAACATCGGAGAGTGACAAAAAAGCAGTGACAAAAATTGCCAGCAGGCACAGCCCTAACAGATGACTGCTGTCTATATGCTTGGTGCTTCATGCTACAATCTGAAGTTTCAGTGCTTGGTCTCTCATCCATGAAGTATCCTTCACATGGTGTCAGAAAAGGCCTGGAAGCAACCGTAAGCACTTACATGAGCTCCTAAGGCATGAAAGTATACATCCCAATGCATTTCAAAGCCAACAAGGGGCAAGAACTTCACCACAGCTCCAGTACCTCCCCTTGCAGTGTGAGCCTGCGATATTTGCCAGCATCGCTTTCAAAGACAAAACTTCTTTTGATGAAGATGATACCAACAAAGGGTAAGTCACAAACCTCACAGCACATCTGTTCACTGCATTTTAGATTCAAGCCCCTGTTCAGCACAGCATTCAAAAGCGAACAGCAAATTGGTAAACAGCATCTAGCTTTTTCACTGAGGAACTAACCTACAATTTATCAGTCTGTGGAATAACGATCTAGCACATATTGTCAAGACGTGTTTGGAGCCAAACTTCACTCAGCACATTACCTGTAGATCAGAACCTGCCTGGCACAGACATATGAAGAGGCAAAACAGTAGCCATGAAATATTTTGGCATGAGATAACATACAAACATTCAGCAATGCAGACAGTAACCCTCAGGTAGCAAACTGTTTACTCTAGAACTGACAAAAAATACTTAAAACCAAACAGGTCCGTGAGAAAGCCGGATTGACAGCAGTTGTATTACTCTGATCTCTGATGTGAGTTCATTTCAGAGAGAGAGAACTGTCTTATAATCACTGGTATTATTTTGATATTTAATTTCAAACTTCGACCTGATTTCCACGAATGCTTCAAATCTATTCCCCTCCAACTAAATGGTAATGAAAATTAGGATAACAGAGTCCCTATTTATTTTTCTAGAGGATATTTATTTTTACTGCTATACTGTAACGTTTTAAAGCAAATAGCGTTTGAAGCAGTTGAAAACAACCATGGCCTGAATTTTCCAGCACAGATGCCTAGAGAGTGGCACTTAAGATGCACATTTAGGTACTACTAAAATGTTACTGCCAACTGACAAAAAAAAAATAGTAAATAAACTGCACCATCTGCACACTACAGCCGTTGCCATGTTACCTCATCAGGAGGGAATTTATAAGATCTTCAATTTAAAGTTACTTAATCTAAAATACAACTATTTTTGTAAAGGATTTAATTTCACTTCACCATTCAGTATGTCAGTTTTTGGCTCCTTCCGCACTAGAACTCACCACTGGTTTGTTTTACACTTCAATGCTCTATTGTAGCTTAGAATCACAGAATAGTTAGGGTTGGAAAGGACCGTAAGATCATCTGGTTCCAACCCCACTGCCATGGGCAGGGACATCTCACACTAAACCATGTCACCCAAGGCTATGTCCAACCCAGCCTTGAACACCACCAGCAATGGAGCATTCACAACTTCCCTGGGCAACCCATTCCAGTGCCTCACCACCCTCACAGTAAAGAACTTCTTCCTCATATCCAATCTAAACTTCCCCTGTTGAAGTTTGAACCCGTTACCCCTTGTCCTGTCACTACAGTCCCTAATGAAGAGTCCCTCCCCAGCATTCTTATACCCATCTTCAGATACCGGAAGGCTGCTATGAGGTCTCCACGCAGCCTTCTCTTCTCCAGGTTCAACAGCTCCAACTTTCTCATCCTGTCTTCATACAGAAGCTGCTCCAGCCCCCTGATCATCCTCGTGGCCCTCCTCTGGACTTGTTCCAACAGTTCCATGTCCTTTTTATGTTGAGGACAACTTGAATGCATAGAACTTATTTCCACTGTTCTCAGAAGTCCAGTTTATTCCTTCCTACAAGATCCCTGCCTCAATTCCTAGCACAGCCAACTCCTACTCATTTTTTTGTGACCTGATTGTTTAATGTTTCCAATTTTCAGCAGCAGGATAATACTGCAAAAGCATCACTATGTCTCCCACCTTTACTTTTGGGTTTACTAAACTGCAACAGAGCAAATAGCAGCTTTAACTTCTTAACTCCTCTCTTAACACGTGTGCCTTTTTCCCTCCCACATCATGATGGTTAACCTTGGTATGAGTCAGGTTAGGTCAAAGACATAGAGAATAATTAAGAGAGAGAAGGTTCCTCCTCCCCTGTCCCCCCCCCCCCTTTTTTTTTTCTATTTTTAATTTATTTTGACTGATGACAGAATAAGAACATGGCTGTTAAAATAAAACTGCAAAGTGCAAGACAGACAGAAATACCTGAAGAGAACTGTAAGTACTGTAACTCTGTCAAACTCCTTAGTGTAGGATGCCACCCAGTCCACTTCTGAAGTATTTAAATAAGATTGAGAAGAGCTCTTAAAATCAACAGAATACTTGTGGAAGTGTACAGTAAATCAGTAGGATTCAGAAATAAGATCTTGGGAAGAAACGAGAAGTTACATTCATACCTCAACAACAGTGCATGAAAGACCAAGAATGACAATTCTGGAAGCTATATAATAGAGGCCAGGAGGAAGCAATTTCACCAGCAATACAAAACTGGTCTGGCAGTCACAGTGGTTCTCCCACTTCTTTGAAAGTATCTAGTATGAGACACAGAAGAAGAAAGGTACGGGTCTGAACAAACCAGTCAGTTTTCCTGGCTTTGAAGTTCATTTCCAGCACTGCCAAATAAACCATGGCACAGATTATTCTGAGGTCTTATTTACAAAACCACAGAACATTTGTAACAGAAGCCTTCTTCATAGAATCACAGAATAGTTAGGGTTGGAAAGGACCGTAAGATCATCTAGTTCCAACCCCCTGCCATGGGCAGGGACATCTCACACTAAACCATGTCAACCAAGGCTCTGTCCAACCTGGACTTAAACACTGCCAGTGATGGAGCATTTACAGCTTCCTTGGGCAACCCATTCCAGTGCATCACCACCCTCACAGTAAAGAATTTCTTTCTCATATCCAATCTAAACCTCTCCTGTTTAAGTTTGAACCCATTACCCCTTGTCCTCTCACTACAGTCCCTAATGAAGAGTCCCTCCCCAGCATCCCTATAGGCCCCCTTCAGATATTGGAAGGCTGTTAGGAGGTCTCCACACAGCCTTCTCTTCTCCAGGCTGAACAGCCCCAACTTTCTCATCCTGTCTTCATACCTGCTCCTCTATTTTGCATCATCATGATGTACAATTTCCATTCTCTAACACCACCATTTTATCAGCTGAAAAACTGTATAAGCAAACAGTTACAACTTGTATTCTTGTTTAAATATTAGATCTAATAAAAAGAATGGTAGGAGAAAGAGTTAACAGAAGGTCATGCATGAACTTGAAGAGGTTCATCTATCATTTGGAAAGCTGTATGAAATCAAAACGCATAATCCTAACTTTTCATCTCAGTAGTAAAGATCAATTAACTGCTAAAATAAAGACTTACAACACTGATACATATTTTACCAGTGCAAGATAAAAATCTTGTAAAAGACAGACGACTAAAGAAGTGAGATATACATCTTGTACATAAAAATGGCATATTATAATACATTCTCTGCTTAAAAACAGGACAGAGATGTTTGCTTTGGTTTTGTTCCTTTATTTTTAAAATATTTTTTCATTTGGTGCATGTTACTGATGAGCTTAATTTTCAGCACTGAAGGATGCGAAAATAAAATTTACCCATCACAAAGGCAAGAGTAAAGTCCTTTTTGACCCATCTAGCATGTGCAACTTGTAGTACTGAACAGAAAACAACAGCTAGAGAAAGCACTAGCCAGTGAGCCTAGCAGAGGAGAAGAGAGAAACCATTTTCTGTTCCATCATGTACATACCCAATATGTCACCAGGAATTTCAACTGTCTTCTTAACTGATTGCTGCAACTCAGATTCTACAGTGGAAGCCAGGATTATGAGGGCTGTTAATTCCTTGCAGCTTTGCAAGGTTGCACACAGTTTTGGTTTTTGACCAAATGATACCCATACAGGCAAACACACATGCTCTTTGTCCACTGTAATGCAGATGTGTTATCTCTAATTGGGACACCAATGTCATCATTGCTCAAGCTTTCAGCGCCCCTGCTGCTAACAATAGGTTTTTCTTCCAGCAAAGTGGGAGGATGGCTGGCAGGAGGAAGACCTCTACAAAACTTCATCCATTTAAGACCAAATAAAACTACACCTTACTGTCGCATACAACTGTTCGTCGTTGTTAATAAGGTTGAGAAGAACTGTTATTTGTTGTAAGTGCTTTGTTTCCTTCTCATGCTACTTCAAAATACATTTGTGCCCACTAGACCTTGGGAAGAGTATGTCATTCAGTCCTGCAAGAGCCAGATGTTCCAACTGGAAAAGAGCCGATGCAGCTCGCATGAGGTGACCCCTGAGGAAATGTACACAGCCATCCCCTACTCTCTCAGCCACTGACCACGGGTTCTGAAGGAAAAGGTGACTTTTTAGGTACTCTTACTGCAAGGTGAGTCTTCAGGAGGGCTTAATCTGAACATCCCAACTAGTGGAATCACTATCGCACAAGCTGCTGCATTAACACAGCAAGGGAAGAAGGCTTGGGGAGGCAAACATAAATCCTACCCCACTTTCAGGATCCTGAAAGTAAAGGGGGAAATGTCAGGGAAACATGAAAACAACAACGACAAAAGTATTCCAGGGATGTGAAGAAAAAAAAAATGCCAGTAATTATGAGAAAAGGGGTCAAGCATGTGACACCACCAGGGAAAGGCCCGTATACAGTCTAACTAGGGAGCCAAAACAGAGTCTGAAACCAAAAACAAGAGGGGAAAAGGTGAACAAAAAACCTAGCAGCTAAAATAGCTGTGTGCTAATAATGCAGGCAGACTGACATAATAAAAGAGGAACTCAAGGCACTAGTGTTGTTACAGAAAAATTCACAAACAGGGTGGAACAGCAAATTATTATTGAAACGGGTGTCAAAAAGGTCTGTGTTTTTCAGGGAAAAGAAATACAGGTTTTATATGGTAGGATACGGTCATGCAATAATGAAACACCAGACTTCGGAAACAGGAGAAAACACAGAATGTTTGGGAACGCTGTGGAAAGATGGTCAAAGACTTCTAAGAGAGAGACACTGAGTCTGCTCTTGACTCCTTGCATCAGATACAGATCTGGATAGAGCTCTGCGTCATTAAAGAAATGGTAATTATATCAACACAAGACACACACTTCACAGTACAGCTTGGAGAACAAATGCTATTACCCATGGCCTGGCCAGCTACCGTGTCAGCTGACAAGTTTCTTTATCCACATTGCTGGATGAATAAGAATAGACTCTTTCCTACACTTTATCTTAAGTAACGAGGATGATTTTGGAACAGGGAACCACAAAGTGATTCAGTTTAGATTAAACGGGAAGAATAACGGCAAGTCTCATTTTGCTCAAGATCTATGACTTCCAAAGAACAAATTCTGATGAACTAAATTGTTTCTGTGGTATCTCTGGGAAACAGACTGGGCTGAGGAGCTCTAGGCCTCAGCCTGGGGGAGGCTGCAGTGTCTGCAGGTCACTGTGCAAAGAGTTTGCTCCAAATGTATCCTGAGATAAGTAGGAGAGCTCCACTCTTTGAAACAAACAAAAAAAAGGAGTAAAAAACCGCAAAGCTGGGCAACTGAACTGATACGAAACCAACTTTGGGGCAGAAGAAAGAGCGCGTGGCTTGCTCAGTTAAATAAAACAAAGAAAGAAAAGAAGTAAGACTCTATCAGAACAATAAGTGATCATGGGACGCAGGTGGAAAAATCAAGGAAGAAGAACTATTAGGTTTAAAGACAGCTTCAGTAAACTAACATTTGCTTAGGACAGACTGGTAACCAGAACATTTATAGAGAACACAGCCATGGTGTTCTAGGAAATCTCTTCTAACAGGAGCTGAAACAAAGTAAAAAGTTTGAATGTGGAGCCAGTCCAGACAGGAAAGTGCAGAGAGATGCCAGCAGACAGAGCCTCACAGATTCAGGACTGGGAGAACCAGAGGGGGAGTACGGTGGTCCATAGCTTAGGGAGGTCTGCACACACAGGCTTCTTCGTGAGCCTAGGAGACGCTGGGAAAATTGGTTGCAAGCCCAACAGTTCTCACTGTAAAATCCTGGGTTTCAAGGTGCAGGTATATTCAGGAGAGCTAGAATTGCTACCAAATGTATGTTACCAACGCAGTAGTATAAACATGACCAACTAGCAGGTTCACAGACAGGCAGGCATGCAGTCTGCTGGGGCTCAAGTCCACACCATAACAGCTGTGGCAGCCAGCCCAGGCTTGCCCTCAAGTTCAAGATTCGGTGTTTTTTTCCCCAGGAGGGACAGTGGATAAATTGAGATATGTTAAGTGCTAATTCTTGGGTAAAGTCACGCCTGGGAGAACGGATCTTTTTTTGTTTGTAGAATTATGTCCAAGGCAGACAGGCAACTTATAAAGAAAAATCAAAGTCTGTATCACTTACTTCCCTCCTTCCCAAGACTGAGACCAACTAACAATCACTTATATAAATCAATCAATAAACAAATAAATCAAATTACTAGTTTTGAAAATCTATTATTAAACACACTTGAAAACCATGCTGGGGCAGTTGTTTCCCTCCCACCAAGCTTTTGCAAGCGAATCTGCACTAAAAGACCAACAGGACTACACACAAACGTACCCAAACAAATGGAAGCAGACTAAAGCCTATTTTCTATCACAGCACTTGACAATCATTATTTTACGTTGCTGTGAGTGAGCCCCAGCCTGTGCACGGAGATGTTGAAGACTCACCCAGGTCTGTGGATGGCGGCTGAGCACGCTCCACGGGGAGCAATGTTCAACATGGATGGAACAAGCTGCTCTTCTGCTTCTCAGAAGGAAATCAATAGAGGAAGACAGCCCCAGCAATACTGCCATCATCTGACAAAACGGGTTCCACTCTTAATGCAATATTTACTTTGATTTTCAAATAAAGTAAATTACAGAAAAATAGGGATCTAGTGTTTACGGCCTTCTGACTTTTTTTTTGCTGGAGAACTTCCAGGTGTGCTGAGGGCTGAGATGCAGGCTAACAGGTAAGGCAGTGAAGGAAGTAATGTCATTTTTGAAGGATTATTACAATGAAATATGAAAACAAATATATCCTTTGAAGATTTTCACATTCCCACAGCAAACACCTATGAGTTAACCCCTAGAATAGCAGAATTACTAATTACAACAATCAATAGTCTGAGAATATTGCGAAAGCTCCGGCTGAAAGCAGCAGCTGCCTGAACCCTGAAGAGACTTTAAGAGTGAAATTAGCTTAAATAGCACACATAATAATAGGATTTATTTAAAACAACTGCAACAGAGATTGTTCAGACTAAACATTACATCCTAGTTATTGGGGTTTTTTTCTTTCTTACTTCCATACTTCACAGGCGAGATTTTGTAGAGTGGATGTTGCAAACCTAGAAAAAAATAGCTAATGTGCTTTTGCTTACATTTTTCTTGAATTCAGTTGCATATGCATCTCAGATCTTCCTGTAAACACTTTGCTAATGCAAATATTTAGTGCCATCTGTGCTACATAGCAGCAGATCTGTAAGTTAAATATTGGCTTCACTGGAATTCTTTATTAAACATTTTCAAAAACAGAGGAAATATGAAATGCCGTGAACCGAAATGTGGAGAGAGAATAATTCACCTGAGTCTCTAGAGAGTGAGCACTAAGGCATGACTTTGCAGCTAAGTTGCATTTACATGCTCCTCAAACACTTCTAACTTGACAAACTGCGATCATGTAGCTCCTTTCTACTGAAAAAGGTTGAAACGACCTTTAACCTTTTACTATTTTCTATTACATTTTAATTTAAAAAGAAGTCCAGACACAGGATACCACTTCTGCCAACCTCTAATTTGCTATGAATGATCCTGTTCAAACTCCTTGGAGTCTGAACTGCCACTAGCTGACAGGTGAGGTTATCAGAAGAGTAAGGAATGGGCAGAATACCACCAGAATTCCTTTGCAAACTCTTTCAGATCCTCAGATGGAAGGTGTAAAGAGTATTTGCTTCACGAAACAGAGCTAGTGAGCTAAGGGGCTCTCATCCCATTCTGTTCCTGCCGTGAAAAGTGACCCAAACTGACCACGTGCACAGGCCAAGCCTAGCAAGAAGTTACAGGACACTAAAAAAAAAATTAAATTAAACGAAGCCTTATCCAGATAGCAGTGAGAGCTGTGGCTGTAAGCCAAGAAAGCACTTACACGGGTATACAATCCAGAGAACGAGTAGTGGCCACAGAAGAGGATAAGCGTACCAGCATCCTGCAGGGCTCAGCCCCAGATTGGAACAGCTGCGCAGCTTAGCTCAGGACAGTTTTGTTAAAAATCAGTGCTTTCATTAACAGAATCACAAGCGTGTTTTGCGCCATTCTTGTGGGCATACAGCAAGGCTGGAGAGGAAACCACCTTTTAAATTGTGCTAGACCTCATTTTGACTGCAGCTCCCCAGTGTAGTTCCCCATCCCTGCTGGATGGGGAGGCCATGTCCCTGCTGGGAAGGAATGGCCATCCATCACTCCAGCCAAGAAGGGGGCATGGTAAAGGCTGCCACAAAGAATGAGAGGGTTTGTTTTTAGCAAGTGGGAAGTCTTCTTGTCAATTTTGTGTTTACAGCTAAACAGAAAAAATGCCCCACATTTCTTTTTGTACTCCACAATTTCAACAAATTCTAGTGAGAGCTGGCTTACTGATTTTAAGATTGAGTTTCCATAATCCTTGCCAGTGCAGCACACAGGCATCCCTCTGCCCTTTTAGAGAGTTCTGCTTCATGTACGTACCACAAACAGTTCATATTAACTCTGCCAGCTCAAATTCAACTTACTAGCATGATCTGTGTGTCAGATCTGTGTGTCTGTGAGAGCAAAGAACGGGCTGTCTGGGGAAACAAATCTTAATAACGTTTGGTAATCAGATCGATTACAGCAGAACAGAGAGCGCACATTCATCCTGCCCTTCTCCCATCTCTGTCTCTCTGCGCACCGATCTTTAATGATCGCCTGCCCCCTCATGGGAGAGTCAAATGGACAGACAGACAGCTACCCACTGCCGCACAGATGCCCTCCCGACCCATCTCACCACCCCTCACGGCCACAAGATCAAGAGTTTCTCAACAGCCCAGTGTTGCTGAAGATTTCCCCCCCACGCTGAACATCTCCACTTCCCTTCTTCCTGTCTCCAGCAGGGGGTAGAAAAATCCCAAAGTACAAGGGTGGCGGGCCTCTGGAAGAGCAAATTCAAGAAGGAAAAGCTCCTATTTATTTTTCATTTTAATGCCATCATTTATAGGCAAACTGCCGTCTTTCATGCGGTCAGGAACAGAACTGAAAATTTACCAGGATCCTTTGCCCTCCTCTAACACAGACCTGATGAACCAATTTAAAAACATCCATAAACCTGGTGCAGCATTTCATCTGGCATGAAAGCCATGCTAATGGCATGCACTGTAGTCTTTGTAGAGCCTTTGTTATAAAAACCACAAAGATTCTTCCATTGGGAACACACCAACGAAACTGTTCCATTTTAAGCAAAACTTTCAGTGAAATTCCAGTAAAGTTAGAGACCTGATAAGTTACAGGGCTCACCTTAGTGCAAAAACCAAGAGCCAGATAGCACAATGATAACAGTTATGGAAAAGAGTGTAAAGCCTTACAATGGCTAGAGGTAAGGTATACCACTCATTTCAGAGGAGACTAATAGTGGTAATCATGCCCCATTAAAAATCAATACTGTTAGACTTTATTTTGATGGTGAAGGGCCTGGAATTCATAAACCCCCAAATAATCTTAATGCTGGGGAAGTACTGAGCTACATCTTCCTTTATCAAGGATGAATGTAAGAAGTTCCCTTCCTTTCAGTTTCAAGACAAACTGTCTGGAAACACGCTTGAGGTCGCTTCTCATGTAATTACTGTGTGTTTTAACACAATTATTTGCAATGTTACAACCAGCTTATTTCTAAAGTTAGAAGGGGTAAAACTTCGTTTCCTACTCCTCTCATGTCAGCCAGTAAGATCAAATCTGATCTGGCCCTCAATCATGATAATGCAGCACAGCTTGCTTAGGCTTTTTACTGATGGGACTGCTTTGAGATTGCTAGAAAGGATGCTGATGAGTATTAACTATGATGTCTGTCATTCTGTATCTCTGGGTAATCCTACAGCTCTATCATTATGATAGCAGAGCGCCTCTCAAGAATTTAAACACACAAATTCTCTCTTTTCTTTCAAAACTTTTAGATTAAGTAGTTTGACAAGGGTATATGTGTACATCAAAGAAAAAGAGACATCCGTGTGCATACAAGGTACTGGGGGGAAAAGCATAAATGACAGAAAAATGAAATTTGCAGCAAAACCTGTGATGACACTCTGGCTGAGTGTGTATCATGAACTCCACTTCCCATGGTCCCCAAGGCTAAAGCTATGATGCAGTGCCATTAACAAAAGAGGTCACAGCTTTTCATGGGGCAAAACTGGAGGAAATCTCTTGGAAAGCTTTAACTATTTGGACAACTGTGTTGGCTATCCAGACTGGGAACTAAATACATCTTCATAAAACCTCTATTACAACCCAGACAATTTTGGTGGGGTTTTTTTGGTTTGGTTTTTTTTTTACTGGCAAGTCATATAAGGGCATATATTCCACCCAGATCAACAGAGAGAGCCTAAGTCACTGTGAAGACGGATGGAGCAGATACTCCTCACGGGAGCAGCAAAATGGTCATCCAACAGCCCTGAAAAACTGAAACCCAGAGCAGAAGCAGCAGCAACAGCCTGCTACAGAAAGGACATTTCCTGGTGCTGTCCCATCCCCTTCACCACCACACTTTTGTCATCTGCTCAGAGAAATCTGAATCTGAAAAAACAGACCAATGCCCTGGTAGGAAAGACCTGTAGGACTGCCCCCCCCCCCCCCCCGTATTGGCTGATGCCATCATCTCCAAGAGATGAGATGCACATGCACAAATTAAGTTACATTATCGCAGTGCCACCAGCTGACCGAAGCTAGAGGGAGCTCCTCACTGAACTGACCCCTCACAGACGTTCAGGCTTCTCCAAATTTGCTTGTTTACTTATGTTCTTTTCAAACAGTCCCTTACCTTGCTTTACAATTATGGCTAGGGAAGAGCAGCTGACTACAACCATCTCTCAATTTTTCACAAGCCGGCAAAACAGTTTTCCCTTCAGATACCCTAAGCATACCGAAAGCTATTACCAATTGGTGGCTTGCCCCTCTTTACCCTACAGACTGCAATCAAAACCACATTTCTCATCAAAACCTTTCATGATACTTAGGCATCACTCCCCTCCAATTTTCCTTTCTGTTTTCCTGTTTCTCTTTGGCATGTATCAGTCCTTCCAGCAGGCTTTTTTCCCATTTTCCACATGGGTAAGTGAGTGGTGCCCATTGCTGTGGCACCAGAGCTCCTCATCACTGGCCAGACACACCAGCACACCAAGCCCAAGACTCTCAGCAAAGCTGGGTCAGGGCTGGGGCCCCCAGTTTCAGCGGGGCCAGAAACACAACCCCTCTGGGGCAGACAGCCACTGCCGAACACTGAAATACAATGCGTTAATAAGTAGGTCAGGCTGTTCCTATAAAAGCAACGGGTTTAACGCCGACCGTGCCTGCCCGCGGGAGTAGGAAGAGACTGCAGTATTCCCATTTCCACACATGCAGGCCCTTAGAAGCCCCACACTCCTCTGTGCTCAGGGCAGGGCTGGGGGTGCCTGCAGCCCTGCTGGACCTTGGCCTGCAGCAACCCCACCTTTGCAGGGCTGGTCATGAGCCACCACTGAAACCCTGCACCAGAAATCAAATTCCAAGAAAACAAACACTATCACTAGGCAATTGAAATGCAGTTAGTAGAAACAAACAAACCGTTTGCAGCAAGGATACAGGGCTCCCTGCTTGCTAGCAGGTTCAACAGGTTTTGAATGCTAAGTCACCCAGAGCTTTATTAGCGCCTAAAAGGGAAACGCTGCAAAGATCTTGTCACCTGGGCTTTCATTGCTGTCCCTGCTTTAGAGTAATTCCCCGGGCCTTTTCCCTCCCTCTGGCAAGGAAGCCAGATCTGACACAAGGAAGCCTCTTGACTTTAAATTAGTCAAGAAAAAACATGTCCATGCTGTCCAGCTAAAACATGTGAGTGCCCCAGCACACTGTGCATGCGGGAATGCAGTTCACCTTGCACTGGTTTCAGTTGCACAATGAGGTGGAAGTTGGAGCGAAACTTGGTGCAGAGGCAGTGCCAGGGCCTTTGCCCAGCAGCAGCTCTGTGCTGCTGGCTCACCAGGCCCACTGCAGTGATTCACACAGTCCTGCGTGATCCCACCATCAACACGGGGACTAAACCCTACCCGCATGGCTTCTTCATCTTGTTACAGCCCATACAGCTCTCCGAAATGAAAGGATCATCACTTGCAAAGGACACTGGTTTATTTAATAAAGGCTCTGATATCCTCTTGTCATTTTATCAGCAGCTATTGGCATTTATTAAACAGTGCAAAAGTCAATAAAGTTCATTCAAACGTTTCTTCTCCTCTCAATGAAGAAGCTCACTATGATGCCTCTGCAAATGGATCTCCATGGATCAGCCCAACATGGCATTGCGTGGACTGCAAGACCACAAAACAATGTCCAAATACCATCTGTTCCTCCCATGAGCTGGTCTTGAAAGCCTTTAGCTTTTGTAAACAACTGCTGGTCCACTTTACTTTGAGATGCTGCACAATGTAGCAGAACACACAAGCTGACTATAATCAAAAGCTTTATACTCTGCTAAACCTGTTTTAAATAATGCATAAATACCAAAATAGACACACTGTACTCTCCATCAATTTTCAAGCAAACTCAGTTCTCCATTTGTTGCATTTTCTGTTTATAGCAGCACAGCTTTAAACCACGGAATAAACAGTACTATTTTCTTTTCCCTTTTAGCTTCAGTCCAGAAACACACACTACATTTAATTACTGTTTTGGTAGAGTCCACCTACGCAGATGGGCTGTGCTTGCATGAATCAACTGGTACCTCTCGATTCAGAGCACAGAAGAGGTTAAAAAAAATGAGGGCACTTATGTCAGCCCCTCCTTCCTCTCCCCTGCATTTAATCACACTGAAAGGGTTTAAAAGTAAAAAATTCCTTCCACATCATATAATCCTGGCATCTGCTGTGCAGCACATCAAGCTCACTCGTTCTGCTGTGTTATTCCCAAAAGTAACTGTACAGATTTGGATCTAGAACTCCATTTTCCACTCCCTGAAGTTTCCAAATACCTGTTTTTCCTATTTAGGCACAACAGAAAAAGCAGTAAACACAGCTAGTAAATACAAAGCAATCTTCTCTAAGAGCAATTCTGACTGCATTACTTAAGAAATATAATTTCCTGAAGCTTTTTACTACCTTACTTTATGATACACATGATATGGTATCAATCTACTAACTTCCTTCTGCTGCCCCTGTCTTCAGCGGCCCACATCTCACCCGTGACATAATGTAGTTCAAATACGAAGCCATTACTATGATTAAGCCACAGAAAGAATCCAGTCTAGAGAGTGAGTAGGTCACTGTGGTCATGTTTATTATTTAATAACAGTGGGAATAATTCATATCACACCAACAATTCTCTACAACTCTGTTTATCAGTTTCAAAGTAAATTACGTCAGCTCTTCAGCACTGACAGGAGACGAAAGGCTCAGTCCACCTGGACTCCCTCTAACAGAGCCCTGGGCTTGTATATTCCAGAATGGACTCTAGAGTAAGATACACAGGAACAACCCTTCTTCACCTATACCTATGTCCACCAAACCCACATCAGCAAAGCCCTGGGAATAGCACCGCCTCAAATGCACATCCTATTTCCATGCAGACACTGTGGTTTCAGGTAATGTGTTTCATCCTTCCTTTTAAATGGAGGAGTTTAATTTTTCTCCTTTGCATGGGCTGCCTGGCTGTTGTACTCACTCTGCAAGCTTTTTGATCCCTTGACTCTCTCCTACTACATGTGTCTCAGCTGACGATAACTCCTGTAGCTGTCCTGAACTCTCCATCAGGTTTTTTTAATGTGATTGAATAAGAAACCTCATGTCCTCACTAACACCTCTCTAGATGTATCTTCTTTGCAAAACAGGGCAGTGTCTCAGACATTAAGCTAACATAATCATTAATTTTCTTCTTTAATCTGCTTTCCTTCACAACCTTGCTATTTGTCAATGTGATTTTCAATACATATCAAAGCTGCAATGAAACAGGAAGATAAAGGAAGAGACATCAGAGAAACTTAAACCTTTATCCCAAGAATCTCCCCATTCCTACACATCTCACAGACGAGGCATTTTACTTTCAGCCTGCTTTTTCCTAAGTGCCTTTATCCTGTGGCTTCAACAACTGGTGAACTACTAACTGGGTTTCCAAATCCATACAGAGGGCCAAGGTTTTTGCCTTTTTATTTGGCTAATCTTTTCGCATCTATTTGCCTTGCTGCCACGACAACTAAACAGCACGTAAGTGATTTGGGTTCATTCAATAGATTCCAAATTGGGAGCCTTCCTATTTTGTTTGCTTTAGGGCAAAGGGAGGAAGCAAACAGCAGCTTTGTAAGAAGCTGAGGATATTCTCTCAATTATGGCTGTGAAAAGATATAGAAGTGCACAGTACTCTTTACAAACAGCGTCACTTCATGCTGATCCAACTTGTTTCAATTCACTTTAATCTGATTCTGCCTCTAGAAGTGGTTTAACTTTGATACCTACTATTTTTTTTTACATTTAGACAGATTTGTTTTCAACTCAGCAGGATAAACTGATGTTAATAAGTTCACTTTAGTTTTGAATATCTGCTTAAAAAGAAGATGGGAGCTCACAATCAACAAACCCTGAGGCTATAACCAGCTCTCTGGGTGACCAATGCCATCTTCTCATTTGTATCATCCAACCAAATCCTGTGCTGAGATTGCTTAATACTTTTTAAGACTTTTCCACTAAGGTGGAAAAGAAAAGGCTACTTTAAAAGGTCTAAAAAAAACCCCACAAAAGCATTTTTTAATAATTGCTTGCCAAGGATGTACTGCTGCCTAATAATTTGCAGAGTAGCTGCAGCAGGCAATCAGGTCTGGCATATGGTAGTTCAGCTGCAGTTTGAAACTGCAGGTTGGAAACTGCTTTGAAACGCAGCTACTGCTCTGCTGCGTTATGGCAGTAATTTGAAGACTTCCTACCCAATGTAAAAAAAAAAATCCCAAAATTAACAAAAACAACCCATTGTAATCAACACCTTTTAAAATAAAATAAATGCATTTTGAAACATTAAAAGTTCATTCTACTTCTTCCCAGCCTGGCCCTGGCAACTGAACAAGTACAACACACATCGTGGCAAGAGGCCCGAGTAGTACCACAGCTAGGAATCCCTTTTCTTTAGAAGTCCACCAAATCATAAGAATGAGGCTCAGCATTTCTTACATGGGTTTTAAAACCCAAATAATTCCTTCATCTTTACTGGGAGATCTTTCTCTTACAAAATTCTGCAAGGAGAAGAGTCCAAGACTAAAGGGACACAGAGAGGCTTAACTCACTTGGCTCCTCCAGCAGAGTAGGTGTATCCGTCCTTTCAGCTACTCAATAAGCATCACAGGCATTGGCAGAGAGAACTGAGAATTCAGCAACACCATATTGGGATGTAAAAATCCGCAGCCACCAACACACAACTACCAGAAAGTCCCCAAAGATGCCTTACTACTCCAGTCCTTATTTAGAATGTGCTTGAAAACAGTCATGGCATCTATTTGATTAAAAATTCAAAGAAAAAAAGAAAAGCTATTAAGATTACTGATGGAGGGAAGGATGGGGAATGGAAGAAAGGGAGAGGAGGAACAACAAATTTCTTACCTGGCAACACCACCTGAAGTTGCATGAGAAAAGACTCAAAAAGATGCCCCCTCAGAGGCCCAAGAAATTCTGTGCAAGTGGTCAGGCAAATAAGAAACCATACAACCAACACAAGACTCACTCACAGACACAGAAGGGGGATGAAAGTTTGCTCTTTTCTAAGCTGAAGGTAGAAAGTCAACCAAAAAGACATGAAAAGACGAAGTTAACCTAACTCTAGTTCCTGGTGTTGATTACAGCCCTGTAGAGATACAACCCCCCCCAACACTTCCCATGAAGGTTGTTGCATTACACAAACACTACAAATGATTTAAAATTACATGAAATTTTACAAAATTACATGGTATGCTTCTGCTTTTGTTGCCAGCCCCAAAGTGTTTAGCACAGCGTTACGCTATCAAGTTTTGTACTCTGTGCCAGTCACTCCCCAAGGTGTTTATGTGAAGCACTCAGGCAAAATGAACAGAACATCTGTATTCTATTTGCTAATGAGCAATCATCATTTCTACAATTCTCCAGCCAGGGATTTTGCTGTTTGGAATACTAATGCCATTTAAAAAAAAAATAAAGGAAAAAAAAGTATGCTCTGCTCATTAGTACTACAGTTACTAAAATACTTTTGCACTATTTACCAGGCTTCTATTTCAATTTTTTTCCAGTATTTTTACAAAATTAAAGCTTTCAGAAAGAAAAACTTTGATGATACACACTTACTGTATTTTCAGAATAAACACCATTTGCAATGCAGCTCTTGCTTTAATTACATTATACCCACACAGTGGCAAGGACTTAAACTATTATAAAAGCTTTTCAAACACACTGTACTGAAAATTCCCTTCATTGCTGGTCTTTTCTATTTTGGCAACACCTACAGGATGCTAGATGAAGTAAAATAAGAGTCATGAAAATACAGGCAATAGCCTACAAACAATTCCATAGAATTTCTAAGTGTACAGACAGAGTGAGGAAATACAACAGCTTTGAAACTCAGGACATGTTTTGTCTGTAGACAGCAACAGCTACCAGTTTCCCTTCTAACCAATGGGTATTTGCATGACATGAGGACCAGGATTATTCTTTGATGGAAAGGCCACACTGAAAATAGCAACATGCAAGGGAGTGCTGCTGGCTGCCTCTCCTCACTGCAGCACTTGGGCATTTCAGATGTGAAACTCTCTTGTGACCCCATGCATCAGAAATTAATCTGCTGAAGTCAGGGAAGTTGAAGAGCAGTAAATGAAATCAGAATGGGATATTAAAGTTGACAAACTCAATTAAAGTGGCTTATACAAGAATCATCTTTATACTTGCCCATGGCATACTAAAATGTAACTCACCAAGCAAGAGAAAGATGACTAAATACAGGATTTGACTGATCTAGCTAAGACAGTCTGTTGTAGTACACGTGCTCTCCTGCGGGAGAAGGTGAGAGAAGAGCATCACTGCTAGGCAGAAGGAACATAGTATGCCAGAAATGTCTGTTTTTTCAAATGATAGCAGAGATGTGATCCACAATCGCATTGGGTAGGGTCAGTACATTTCAGTCGTGACTGAGATACTCTACGGCAGCTCTGCTCCCCAGCAGGATGAGATGTCTCTGCTGCTGTAGCCATTTCCCAGCGAAGACACTGTGATGGAGCTTTCTCATCCTTGGCTGGGGAGGCTTTCTATTGTCATGGCAACCGGCAGCAGTCTGCAAGCCACAGAGGACTGCATCCCTCACTCGGAGGACCGTATTTGTCACTCTGGCAGGACGAAAACATTGTGCCATACCTGAAAGCCACCTTCCTTAAAGAGAAAATAACAGAGAAGAAACATCTCTCACAGATGCTGGATGAAATTACCTGCTCACCACAAACCTCTTCCCTTGCCCTGCTCACTTGGCTGCAGACTGTGCTTCAAATCACTCCAAGGGGGAGGTGTTTGCTTGGTGGAAATTCCCAGCTGGCCTCATTTTGGTCAGCCAGACAGGAGGCAGCCTGATTTTTCAGCATTTACCTCTCCTTTTAAGCAGTCGCTGACCACTTTGGAAATACACATCTCTCCTCCTCACAGAGCTTCCAGCCCGCAGCAAGGCCAGGCTCAGCCTGTGGGGAGGAGCTGTTCACTTCAGAAAGCAGAAAGTCCCCAAAGCCCTCCACATATCAGCCAAATACGGGGCAGATCAAAACCAAGGCCAGACGACATGCAGGAGCAAATAACTGTTTCTTGTGCCACGATAAGGTAACCTGCACCTGTCTCCTTCTGCCCTCAGAGTGCAGGATGCTCTACCCAAGCCAAGTCAAAATGTACCACCAGGGCTACTTCAACTTGGTTAAAGCTTTCTATGTCTGCTTCAGGAAATGACACAAACCTATTTTAATACACAGATGATCACAAACCGTAACTCACTCTTGCTTCCCCAGAACTAATTATATACATGTCACCAGCGTACCATACATCTTGCTTTTTACCTAGAGAACACACTTTTCACTGCTGCAGTCCAGCACATTATAGACTGGACAGTACCTTCCAAAGCAACAGTTCGGAGAAAAAGAAACACCTTAGTCCTTCAACTGATGTGTGTACTTTTATAAACTTACCTAGAAACAGCACTGAGCTATAGGTTATTATTTAACAACACATCCAATGGGAAAAATAAACCACACACCTTATATAAATATCGATAAAAACCTTTCTTCTTACTATGTTAGTAGTAGCCTACATCCACACCAACAGCAAATACAAAGGAACACCATGTACTTTGCACTGAAACAGCATGCCTTTACCATGAAAGTAAAGCACGCAACCATAGTTTTAAGGCAAATGAAGTTAAAACCTGACCCACACTGAACACAAAGTTCACTTCACTTGAAGGCACAGAATCTGACACCCTGCAGTTTGAGCAACACTGTAAGAATATCTAGAAGGACAGAAAAGTCTTTTGAAGGGAAATACAAGAGTAAGCACCCAAAAGAACCTGGAAGGCTGCAGAAACTATTGAAGGAAACTGTTACACTGACACATAAATGCCTACAAACAAAATAGCAGGGAAACACCAGACTGAAGGACCAAAACAGAAAACATCTTATGCAAATGCAGAGTCCCCTTCATTTGCACATCAGGATTCCCCTTCTCACTGTGAATAAAATGAATACCCAAAGGCAAAAATTACTTGTTTTCATCAAATGTGCAATTTGTGCAATTTTGCTAGAATATATTAGCAAAGAAATATGCCAATTCTGTTTCAAAATGTGTCAGAATCAAATATTGATGTATTTCCTCAATAACAAGAGCAGAAAAAAACAAAACTAGCACTGGAGTTTGAAGGGCTCACACTTATTAGAAGGCAATTAATTGGAACTAAACAAAAAAGCCCAAATGAACATGGAAAAAGTACAGACAGGCCTTTGCCTCCTCTCAAATCTCCAAACAACCTCCTACTGCCACCTCCAAGCATGATAGCGTGCTGTACTGGGCCATGTATCAGAGACACACTACAAATAGAACAAACCGCAATACTGAACCAACATCAAGAAACCACATCTAAAAACTAAATTCTAAACAGATCACTTTCATGAAAATTGAAAAACATATGGACACCAAGAAAATCTGATGGAATTCAGTATAACAGAAGTAAGTCTGATGAAATTTTCAGCTTCTGTTTTAAGTCAAAGAGCCAGATCTAGAGGATGTTCTCACAGTAAGTCCACTAATGAGGAAGTTTGATGTTTCCAGCACAAAAAGACAGTATATTCAAATTTTAAGTGTGGGAATAAAGTCACCTACATTCAAAGTACTTTAGACCAGCAGAAGTCAAGGGAGTTGAATCTTACTGTCTTCTTACACGTTAATGAAGTAATGGCCACTCTCAACATTACTAAACTAGTTAAAGCAGTGCAAGATTGTAATTAGGAGAGAAAATGCATATGCTAGTCCCAAAAGGAAGAGGCATACAAAAAGAGCATCAAGCAGCAGGACTGCATGAAACATTTGACAACAAAGTGTGTGCACACAACAGATAATGGAGACATTTGTTTATTGACAGTTGCAAAGTAGGCCGAACATTTTATTTACTGTTATCTCATTTTCAGTGTTACACAGATCATTTGAAAGAGGGCAACAGGGACAGAAGTTTAACAAGCATGAAGCTCATCCGTGTGCATGTGTTTATGCTAACAACCACAGGAAACTTCAGCTCTTTACTGTCTACCTTCTCCCTGTGCAGAGCTATGACAGCAGAACAACTTCAGTGGATGCCAAGCATGCAGATCGGTCTCTCCTCCCGATGTCTTTAGGCAGCTGCTGAACCAGGCTAACTGCTGGCAACCAGGGCATTCCCTCTTTGGCAGCAGCACTGCCCACAGAGTTTACAGCTCCTGGCTCCTTCCCTCACTACCCCTCTGAGGCAAGGGAGTTCAGGTCTCCTTCCCAGTCAAACCTTGGCTCCCAGTACAGAGGACAGGCAGAAAACACTTCTGCCAGCAGAAGACAGAGCTATGCACTTTGCATTCTACAGTCAAACTTTTCAGGCTGGGATAAGGCACTGATAGGATATCTATTGCTACGGGTATAAAAGCTTGAAATAAGAAGTCCTCAAAACATCCAGGGCTCTTACATTGTTTAGATCCTTTTTAAGATGGAGCATTTAAAAGTTATTGTCTTTAAATTGAAACCAGGGAATGAACAACCTGATTTTAAACAATCATGGCTGTGATAAAGACACACTGACAAAATCAGAAGGCCAAGTCAACGTGCCGTGACACCAACGGAGGATGTCTCTTACTTCTCTTTATAAGACAGCATGCATGACTGCACAGACCCAAAGACAGACACAGACATCCTTAGCCCTTCTAACCCAGCCTCTCTCCAAGCAGCTCTGCAGTAGGCGAGCCTCATCCTTTAAGCGCACTATGTTAGCAGTGTTTCCAAAAAGCTACTCACTGAATGATTCTTGCTCCACAATTAGCACCCAGGGGAGCATGGAAAATCAGACCTATGGCTCTTGCCCAGGTCCAGCCCTCCTGTACCAAGTCCAGGACAACAATTTTATAACAGACTGCAGTATCCCATACAGCTGTGTCAAAATGGCGTAACACTGATCGCCTGTGACAGGAGGCATTTGTACCAAGAGATTTCTGAAAGCAGTACAGTATTTCTTTGTGTGAAGTAGCTGAGAAATAATACTCTCAACCCCCCCCAACCTCCTTTTCCTTTGTGCACTGCCAAGCAAAATGGGCCCAAAAACATGCTCTCTTTATTCTTTAACTGATGGAAATTACATTAGAGAGAAGCCCAGCACAAAAGGAAGTTCTGGAAAGGAATGTGCCTTTTATGTTACGTTCCTTAAACCACTGAAAGACGTATTGACTGATATTTACAAAAAGATGTTCTTCTTCACACAGTGGCCACTGCAGTGCTGAGTTGATCTCCACTTCAAACTGGCAACATAAACCAAGACATTTTAAACATATCTGATATAAGCAATTCTTTAAAGAAACAAAGACTTGGGAAAAAAATACCCAAAACCTGATGCCCTATTCCTTTATGCCCTGTATTTTAAACTAATTACAGCAAAGAAACGCCAACTTACAATGTATTTCTGAAAATTACTAAAAATAGAAGTGGCCTACAGTATAAGGGGCTGATTATAAATGTGTATGGAGCCTTTGTTTGTAAACCCACCATAACTAATGGCAAAGGCAATCCTTGTAACCTCCTTTTCTCAGCCTTAGAGCCAGATGTATTCCCCTTGCTGGTTTGCTGTTTTGCCACTGGCAGCATTGATTTTCTGCTCTCCTCCGTGACAGCTGGAACTTGAAATCCAGAAGCCTTTTGGTTTCAAACTTGTGCTCCATTCTCAGCAGTAGCAACAGCTGTCTAGAGTAGTGTTTTCTGAGACACAGCAAAGAGCCTACAAACTGTATGAACACAGGTAAGGTGTGCAGCACTGTGCCAGAAGAAACAGTCCTTCCCAGCGCAATATCTCCATTGCAGGTGTGATCTGATCTATAGCTATGGAGTTTCGCTTACTGTTGACACTATCACTGTGCTCTCAAATACTTCACTAGTGGCAATTCTTCCTCAAAAGTCAGTCTCATCTGCACAACCACGAAGCTGTTCAGCAGCAACAATGCCAAGAAATTTTCTGATTTTAATATAGATAAAACATCAACACACTCGCCAACTCCAACTTCTTGCCCTGGTATAGTTGACATATGCTGGTGGGGTGCCCCGGCGCAGTGCTCGCCTACCACTGCATGCCCCACTGCAGTAGGATCCTGCCCACCACCAGTCAGGGACACCTCCACGTCACGTTCGGATGAAACCAGGGATGAGCAGAGTGCAGCAGGGCCAGGGCACAGTGCTGGTATGCACCATCTGACACCCCTGAGGAACCGACCACAGCCAGTTCTCAGCAGGTACCTGGGCTAGGTGAGGGAGCACTGCTGCAGCCTAACACAGAGAGAGTCACCGCACACCGATCTGTATCTGGTGATGCCTCTGCAGATATACTCTAGTTACTAAATGCAACTGTGCCAGCAAAAATGCTTTTTGGTGGTGTACAGTGTTCTTGCCAGGAGAATCCACCTCTAAACCCATATTAACAAACCCTCACCAACACAAAATATATCCAAGCCGAGTGCTTGGAAGTACAGCAACAGTTCAGCATTTCTTGTAGCACAAAACATAGCACAACCTATCAGGTAAGAAAAAGTGCTCTCAGTTACTTCCAAACAAGTACTTTTAAATACAGTAATTGCAGCGATGCTTTAAAAAATTACTCATATTTCAAAATATTGCCACTTTGCATCTTAAATCATTTCTATTGTGCTTGCAAGAGTTAGAAAAGATGTCTAATGTCTTTAAATAAATTAGTTTTTGAAACAGTAGAGAAACTTAACTTTATTTCTTTTGGCAAATTCGATCAGTACCATAGCTTACTCTCCCTAACTTCAGTAAATCACTCTCTTCCTTGAGCACACCACAAGAAAGGACTAAAACTGGCCCAACATTTGGGTAGAGTTTTAGGTTACAGACAAAAGAAATGTTTTAAAACACAGCATCTGAAGTAATGACTCATCACCCACTGCATCTACCTAAATTTACTTCACAAATTCTATTACTTCATGTTCTGTCTGCTGTTTCTGGAAAGGAAATGTTTGATGGAAAGATCCAGCTACATAAAAGCTACAGGAGCTGTTCTCCTCCTGCTGTACATGTGTTGCCTGCAGTAATGTGACTGGCAGTCAGGCACACCTGCATGGATGAGAGAGCTGCATACAAAGAACGTATTTTAAGTTGATTAGTAGCCAAAAAGGCTCCTTAGATAACATGACAGTACTGCTGCACCCTCTTCAGAGTTTCAGTCTGCTTACTTTCACACACGTGCTCCAGCTGTAAACCATACAACTATTAGAGTGCTGCATAAAGGTCCAAGAGTCTCTAGGAGGAAAAGTTGGATGGATAGAAATCTCACTTCTTTAAAACCACAATAAACCCTAAACTTTTTATAATTGGCTACTCAGTAAATGATGTTTATACAGTTAAACATTAGTCAATACTGTGGGCAAAGGAAAGCCACTGGGAAAAGTCCAAGGTACCAGCTGAAGCCCTGCATAAAGGAGTTGTGCTGCCACAGGATTTGCCTTGTGCAGAAGCCTCACAGAAATTTGGGCAGCACACGAGTCGCTTCCCTGCCTTATCTCTAGAACATTAAACTGTTACAGCAAGATCATTTCAGTTTCGACTGCTTGCCTCCTCCCCTATTTATCACTCAGTACACCTCTCTGTGTTAATTGCTTCTTAAACACTGCTCATATTTAAAATTCACTCAGCCTATACCATTTATTTCCCAATGTAACCTGATGTTCAGAGTAAAACACATCGTTACTATATAAAAAGTTGTACAAATATAATTAAAAATAAGGTGGAAACTTCCCCTCCTGAAATTCATTTTACAACATATATGCCATAATTAAGCTTAAAGACCCCAATATATGCCAATACTTTGGAACAAGCTCCTTTTAGCCTGTTCAAACTACGACTGTGTGAAAAGGACTTCTCGGCACTAACTTCCACAACAAACTCTTAGCCTTTAATGGGGAAGTTTTATTTAAATGCCCTTCACTGAGAACACGCACAGTCTCTGACGAAAGCTCCTGTACTCACAAATGTGATGCAGCTGCAGAGCCAAGTCCCTTGTGACACAGCTGAACATTACTGCTGGTGTCTGTCACCTGCAGGGTAGCCCACTGGTGACCATGCTACAATGTGTGTGCCAGACACGCAGACTGGTACCAGGACTCCACACGACCAACAAAGAAGTGGCTTTAATACTGGTTTCATAAACTGTGTAGATGAAAGGTTTTATTCTGCTGTATCAGCTTGATACACTGCTCCCTAAAGCTCCCTTGTAAAAGAAGAAAAACAATTAAAAACTGTATTTAGCCAGGGCAATACTAGAACACTGTCCTCTGCATCAACACCAGTAAATGTGCACAGTGGAAATCTCATGCAATTTCTTTTCTTTATGAAACTGTCTGTGTGAAACCGGGACTTCCCAAAAACCTAAACAAACCAGCACTGCCTTATAGCACAGGCAAGAGGAACCTCTTTGCTTTTATTCCGTTAATGACCACAAGAGAAGATGACTGCAGGAAGCACCACCAAACCTGGAGCACAGTTATCTTGAACTCGTTAACCCTCTGAGGAAATGTGAATCTCTATTCCCACCTCTGTACAACAAGAAGCTCATTTCTTCACTGCAAAGTTTGGGCTTACTCTTGGAAAATAAAGAATTTCAGGAAGGACTGAAATGTTCTGGTTTGAGTTCAATAGGAGAATACTGCCTTTTCTTTCCTTTTCAATTCATGTTCATGTAGTTGGGTCATTGCTGAATTATTTTCTTTTTATTTTTTTCTAGCAGCTCAAGTACTAACACTTCCTTCTCTACAACACTTGCATCTTACTTCCACAATCTCCCTTCTAGGACAGGACACCCATGCCTTGGAAAACCTAAATACAAAAAGGCCATTGCTCTTTCTGGATTCATTCAGCGGCTGCTGCAGAAATGGCAGCAATTTAGTTCAAACACTGAGAGCCTACTCCTCACTGCAGAGCAACAACTTCAAAGTCGAAGTGGCTGCCACAGTACATGGCAGATTCAGATGGGCAATGGATAGGTAGTCTTAAGCTTTAAGCAGCTGGCACCTCATCTGAAGCTTTTGATTGGAGATCTTGCTAGCTACCGATGGATCCCTCCATCAGACACAGCAGAGTTTCTGAGCAAATTTAATCATAAATGACCTACAAAATCATCTTTTTTATAATGCTGATACAAAGACCTGTGCCTTCCTCTACAATTACTAGATTTAATTGCAAATGGTAAAAAGGGGGGGGACAGGAGGAAAAGGGAAGGAAAAGCATGGCTAGGAAACCCTGATAAAAAACAGCTAGAGTGCATCAACAATTTGCTCTTGCTGTTTGTCCTGAGCAAACTGGTCAGCTTCTCATGGAGTGGGCATATATCACACACACGCTCAAAATAAACAACCAAGCTGTGCCAATGCCAACACTGCCAATAACACTGCATCAATGCAGCAAAATACTCTGTCAAGGAAGAGAAACTGAGGCTTGCAACAGAAGCCTTTTAATTAACATGAAAAGAGCTGCAAAGCTGCTCTTCATTTAACTCCAGAAGTGAATTGTTTAACTGTAATTAATGATCAGTTTATTAAATAAGCTTCAGACTTTTACATCATAATTCTCCTAAAATCCTCAGCTTTTATAGAATACGGTAGATTGAATTTACATGGGCTACTTTGATTCTGAAACATCAATGTTCATTTATCCATCAGGGGCACAGCAGGATAGAGTTTACCATTCCTTTTAAAGTCAAACACAATGTGATTTTACTTGCTCTTCAAGATTAACTCAGTGTTTGCACTTCTGTGTGTCAGGCCAGTTTTAGAGACTCACTTTCACAAGCCTACTGGAACCCACTGCATTTATCACAGCAACAAAGCCACAGGAAAGGTCTTTTTGTCTTTTTTTATGTCTGCCTTCCCCCCCCCCCCCCCCAACTTTGTAAAAGTATAGTACTTTCTGGCACTTCTTTTCACAGTCACTTAACAGACCAACACTCCAACAAAGGCAATTTGTTTCATCACATTTCCCACATCCTTATTGTTAGGAGAGACTATAGATATGTCAGTGAAATGCTGAAGTTACTATGTCTGCTAGTAAAACTTGCTGTACTACAGTGCAATGCAAACAGTCAATCCTAGCTAGTTTGCAGAACACATAAAGCAAAGCATGTTCTCAGTGGCGACATCCTTATGCTTTCTAGAGTACTACCAGACATCTGAGCATCAATACTACCAGAAAAAAAAAACAAAAACAAAACCTCTGAGTTATGCTTGAAAACCCCTAATCCATAGTGGAACAAAGAATCACAGGTTTTACAGCCTTCGTGAACTAGCTCTGGAGAACAGCACGAAAGAACAAAATACCAACCTGTCAGGTTTGAGAGAACGTTATGCTCTGCTACCCATCAATACAGAGAATGATTAAGTCTTGATTCCTGGTGCCAAAGACTACAGATGAAGAAGCGAAGAATTCATTTCCAGCCATGATCACACTTAGCAAAGCAAGCGAAGGAACAAGCAGTAAAGTATGCTTGGCTACTCAAGTTTATTGTGATTTGCTTGGAAGTTAGACTTCTTTCTATGATGATGCCCAAAAATCCACTACATGGTGGCACCAGCACTTATTTTTCTGAGGTTAGCATGGCCTCATGAAGAAGAAAGAAATACTTAGTTTGGATGACAAATCATTCCACAACCATTATTAATCCTCCAAAGAGTAAATATTGCAGGTTTCAAGAGCCAATTTGAAAGGTCAGCATTTATCTTTTTGTCTATTTCTAGCCTTAATAACTTTTGCACTCTGCCTGTAGATTGATCATTGAAGGGAAAGATACAGAGGTTTATAAATCGGAAAAATAACCTAGGCATAACAAGAGAGGTTCCAGAATGGACTGAAATTATCTCTACCTGTTCCGGTTTTGATGACTATAACCTACCTTAATCCAAAATCTAATTATTTGGATTAGATTAGGAGAGTGGATTTTCCTGAAATGCCCAGACCAACCACATGCAATTTCATATTTGGGGCACACAGTCACATTTAATTTTTAAATCCCTTTTAATTCCACACAGGCATTTGGAACTTCTTTTTTCCCATGACAGGAAGTATTTGTCCCTCTGCAAAAGTTTTTGCTTTAAAAAATGTCTGCCTCTTAACCCAACAGAAGACGTTATTTGGCTTTCATTGCTATTCATTTCCTAGACCTGATGTCACTGCAATTACTAAGAAGCCAAGAAATTCTAGCTTTTCAAGTGAGAAATATTTTGCTGGGTGATTGGTTTGATGTTCTTTTGAGACAGTATGTGCCTATATTCCATAAAAAGGCAAAGTAGCAAATAAAATATCAGCAGTACCCACCTCTGCTAGTGCATGAGATCATTCTACCCGAGACACAGAATATGGGATGTTATGCAGCAGCAAGGATGCGTACAAATTAGTCATGAATGCACAATAAGACAGCAAAGAAAGCAAAGCTGACAAGATCATGAAAACATGCCTCTCATGTAAACACCTTCTGATTACTAGATGGGAACCTTGTTTATACACTTGTAATAGATACACAATCAGACCCACCTATAATAGGCTTAACTCATCCAAACTGGCTCCTGGATAAGTTTAAGTAGTCTTCAAGAAGAAGAATCATTAAGTAAGTAAAACTTCTCAAATATTACATAAAATGTTCTTTTAAAACTCACGACTCCTTTCTGAATTTTTGAACCGAATTCCTCCATCTCACACTGTTAATCTGTACTGATTTGACAAACATGGTTTTGTTCCTTCCCTGATAGAACAAGGATACCTGAAGTGCATTATTAAGAACAAAGTAAAAACAGTTCCCCCAAAAGTATGAACACACACAGAACCCCATTGCTTAAAGAGGGCACGTGACTTGGATTGTCTACTTCAGTACAGTTCTTAAGAGCCTGCACTGAGCAGGCATGTAAAATATTTACTTCGAAAACATCCCCTTAGGCAAAGATCCTCTGAAAGATTTCCTAAATGCTAGTTTGTACACTATGTGTTTTAATTAACATACAGAATAGAAATTACCATTTAGATAAGATAATGCTCCCCAACCACCCCACCCTTTCATTCTGAAACTCTGCCAGGTTTCTCAGCCCCTCATTCCACTAGTATTTCTAGCAATCCTCAAGCCCTGGATAGCACTAATTCAGCTGCAGTTAGAGAGTTTCTCCAAGGCAAATCTCTTCAGTTCGGAAGTGCATGAACTGCTTAATTCGAGTGCTCTGCAGTTCGAGTACTTTAAATAGAGAAAATACTGCAGGAAATGGCAGACCTCATACTTGCTTATGTGACTGCTCCAACAGCTGTGCACAGCAGAGTGAGCTGTACTGCATATGTGCAGCCCCAGCTGCCAGCACAGACACCTAAGCAATGATACCTGAGAAACCCTTCCTCTCCTGGGCAAAATCTCAGAGGGTTCACATGCAGAAGTTCAGGAACCCATGGCAGAAGGTGTCACTGGGGCTTGTCATGGCCCTGATCTTACACAGCAGCCATATGTGCAGTGGAGAGTCGTATAGGTTACGGGGATAAAAAGATACTCTCTCTGGTCCTGGAAGTACTAATGGGATTTACAACCACTTCACACAGGTAATCTGTTATTCCCCGATTCCCCTCCCCAGGGATCAAGGAGGGATCAGGGATCCTGTGCCTCCTGCCACACCTGAAGGGCTCAGGCTTCCCCAGAAGAAGTTGCTCAGACTCTCCATTTAAGCCTGAGATACTGGTGGTCACCTAAGCGCATTAAAACGAGTATCGTGTGATTCAATTAGGTAATGCTTTGAAGTACTTTGAAGATGAGAAGTGTTGCATGTGGCAACCAAATAATCAGTCATTCTCTAAAATTATTTTGTAATTTTTGAGTACAAAAGAAATGTCCTATTTAAATATGTTACATTTAGATACTGGATATTGCGGGGCAAAGGACTGTCATTTTAATTTTTTCTGCAGAGTGCCACACCACCTATAGAAAAGTACTGCCTGAATAAACTTAGGTACTGTATACTAGTATTAGTGTGACCAGATTATGAAGTCCTAAAAAATGCAAATGGTTTGCCTTGATAACAGAAACTGACCCAGAGTTTCTATTTCAGTGAAGGAAATAATAAATAATGACGCTAGCACATCATGGGCAGAGGCAAGAGGAACAAACCCCCAACTAAATAACAGAATAATCTTCTTTTGTTAAATGAAGATTAGCCTCAGTCTCTACCTGAGTAGATTCAAACTTTCAGAACAGATGCACAAAGGCTCCTTTTTTCTTATTTGTTGCACACCTCAGGTAATATAATAAACAAACTCATTCCATTTCATACAGAATTGGCATGCAGCATGCCAATGCATGGCAGAACTGGTAGTCCAGATTTTCTTACATATACAAATAACTAACCTAAATGAAAACCACAAAGGTGCAAGAACCAAAAAAGCCCCAAACCCAACTGCACCCACCAGAAGGTGAAGCACTTAAAAGCTACGAAACGCTGCACTTCAGATTTGCAGTAGTCCCCCCCCACCGATCTCAGTTTTCACAGTTAATGCACTGAGTAAAGCAGGAGACAGATGGGAAAAAAAAAAAGATTAAGCAATTGCGTAAGAGGATCCGCAGCCTGAAGTACACATAACAGGAGAGCTGAATTAAAATTGCATACAAACTTTTTTTTTCCAGGCCATACTCCACTTGCAGCAGACAAATCACTACCAATAGCTAATTAACGTAACCGACAGTCAACTCTGTCAGTAGAATACGCTATGGCAGAATGGCAGCCTGAGAGGGTTCAGCAAGTGTAGAAGAAATATGAATTGTGAAACCGCCACCACAGAGCAGCACAATGAAAACTGGGATGAATCTTTGTGTTGCTGTAACAAGAACAGCATGTCAAAATCTCCCCAAACTTCAGCACTTGTCCTAAATTCATGAGAATTAGTAAAATTGTGAGTCATTAGGAGACTTGGTACTTGATGTAAAACTGTTCCTTGCTAGCTCAGGGAATCTGAGCAGAGAAAAATGTACCTGTCTAAATTATTCTCAGAGGTGAGTCACATGCAGTGGAGCATTTCTAAAGACATCTTTAATACTAACCACAGTTTACCCCAATTAGTCCTCATTACCTGTTTGCTTCTCTAATGGGTCTCAACATTGCTTTTCAGATTGACTCTTTTCAAGTAGGGGCTCACATAAACTGTGGGATCCAACTGAGAGACTGCTTCCTTTTACAAAGGCCACCTTGCTCTACCCTTTGCAGGGGCCTCCTGAGGATGACCACCTTCCCCAAGGAGGATGGACTGCAGCTCTCACAGCATAACCCTAAGCAGCCAGTCTCCTGGCTAAAGGCAGCCACCACTTTTCAACCATTTGTGACAACAAGGAAACCCTCAAGTATTATTTTGCATGCAGTTTGCATCCCTGGAGCTGCTTATCACACAGGCTTTTTTGGTTCTGAATGACCAAACATCGTGCCAGCAGGGAAGAACTTCTGCAGGCTTCAGCTTGTTGGCTTCCTATGTAAATTCAACAGCTTTTTGCTTCCTGATTTTTGGCTAATAAATACTGAAGAAACAACCTAAATGAAGAATCCTGGGAAGCCGAGGTGTTGAGAAAGATACCTGTAATATGACAATGCCTCAAGTGCGTCGGGTGCTGAACCTGAACACAACAGGCAGTCCAAAACAGCAGTGCAGGAACCTGTTTAAACTAGCACAGACATACCAGCAGAGGCTCACAATGCTAATTACAGTTGCCACTGAGTCATTCACTCAATTCATGTCCTTCAATGAGAATATTCCAATTTTCATCAGGTTTTTTGTGAAGTAATATACGCAAAATGACTGAAGCATGGCGGAGAGGTTATACGCCTGCAGACACAGTAGCTCAAGTGAGTTAGGAGTTCAACATGAAACCATGGCTGGCCAGTTTCAAACCAGAGTCTTCTGAGGCGACAGACAGGCAGCATGAGCAGCTGGAGCTTGCAGCTCCTCTCAGGACCCTCGGTCAGTGAATGCAACACTTGGGTGTGCCCCAAATTGCAGGGTATGGGCTGTTCCAAGAAGCAGTTTTAAGATTCTTCCTGCATTGTCTCAGGCCTATAAAGCTGTCCCTCTTCCCGTCAGGCTGACAGAGCACACTCCCCTAGGATATTATCTGGAAAAGAATTTCAGCTTATAAAACAGGTTTACCAGCTGAATAAAACATCTAGAGGAACTGTATACTTTAGGATCTGTTTTCACATAACAGATCTGTTCTAAGGTACATTTTTTCCTTATTATTATTTTAAATTAATCTTCAGTAGAAAAGATTATTATTTCACCCACAGTACTGCCACAACACCTCTATTTGTTGAGATAAATCAGAACACCTGAGAGATGCCTTTAGTCAGACTGGTAGCCCACTACCATCATCTTAAGCCATTTTACTCAATCTGTGGATTCTAAAACAGCTGTTCAGTGGTTTTGTGTGTCAGTAAATCTCATTCTGGACCTTTAAATTTCATTTTCTTTTTCTTACAAAACAAGTATTTAAGATTTCTTTTTGCAGTTAATCACAGAGAAAATAAACACTGGTTAAAAACTCAGCAATGTTTGTTTTATAATCTCCGTCCTCACAAGAGTGGAAACTAAGGGCTACCTGGAAAAGTTCAATGTGGGTCACTCTTCAAGAAAAACATTTACATGTAGAGAGAGGGAACACCTCTAAAGATAGCAGTCAAATCATGAAATGTTTACAAAATAAATCATGATGCCACTGACCTATGTGCATCTGCAAGTCAAGAGGAAAGTAACTGCTGATCCTGGCAACAAAATTTCAGAAGGATGCATTTTGGAAATTTTCTAGTAAATTTGGATCTGTTCTTCAAAAGTAACTGCAGCTTGGCTGGGCCCATCCTGACTGAACAGAAAAGCCAGGAAGTTGTGACCTGTGCTTACTAGGTTCTGTCCCCATCCAGTTCTGTCCTGTCTCCTTTCTGCCTCTGAGCATTAAGCTGTTCAACAGATGGCATTAGAAAATTAAGGGTTTGCTGGGTATTTTGAGTATCAATTTGAGCAGACTGTATCAAACACTCCTCCTGCCTTTCTTCATGAAACTGCACTCCGAGCACTCATGTCATACACAGGTTGGCTCATCAGTGATCAATACTGTCCAAAGCACTAAGAACAAGCATCAGTGCTATACTCCATGCTGGCAGTGCCAAACCCTTACTCAGATATCAGTTTCCATGTTTCAGGCTTCATTTTCTTATAAATACTACACTGGCTTCATTTGCACAGGAATGGCAGAAACAGCTTTATTTGTACAAGATACTGTAACCCATTTAAAGAAGCAGTTAACTCACAAGCACAGTAAAAGGAACTATCTGGAGAAGCCACAAATCAAAACCAAAAGACAGAACACCTTGGAGACTGACTACATACAAACAAATAAATAAGTTAAATTCTCTGATTTCTTAATCAATCATGCATCTTGGCCAGCATTTGGTATTCTGTGCTTTTAAGCCTCTAACTCATTTCTACAAGTTTGAAAATGTAGAACTAGTTATTCTTGCGCTTTATCAGTCAAGGCCAAGTGACCAAGAGAAGTTGCGTGCTAAAAATGAAACGATCTCCTCTCTCACCAGCCACTACAGCAAAATTTGCAAGCAACACATGCAGAAATACACCTTGATCTCTAGACATCCTATAGCAAATAATATGTCTTCTACTTAAGACACATACAGAAACCTCTGTTTGGTAATAGAGTAAGTTAGTACTGACATAATGACATCTAGGGGATCTAGGTGAGAAAAGTCAACACAAAATCATGGTAGTGCAAGATTAACCTAATTGATTTTAAAAAATGGAGAAAAAAAACCAACCCGCAACAACTTTACAATACACCTAATTTTTCCTAACTCCAAACTGCCTTATGCCTTAGCAATGTCAACTGCAGTGATCAAACCTGGAACTGCTTGAAGGGGAAAGGGCAGGAAAATTATTCAGGGAACAATTCCAGATCTGCTCCAAAAGACAGGAAGGGAAAACTCACTCTCAAAATATGAGAGAAAAGAAATGTTTTTAGAGAATAAAAATGGGGGGAAAGGGAGAGACATAACACATGGTGGTGGGGAGGGCAATATCTGTCACAAAAAAAAGTAATAAAACTTAGCATTTTGCTGTGTTGGTATCTCAAACCTGGCATTTGGATGACACAGACAACATTTCCAAACAAGAATGGAACTATTCAGTTTCCCAGAAAAACATTAGAACATATTTACAGGCAATTTTTCCGCCATGGACAGGCTTCAGCATTCAAGAGAACAGGGCAGATGCACCGAATGCGCAGCACGAAAAGGGGTATTTTTCTGCTTGTGTATTTCTCTGTACGTATTCAGTATATTAGACAACCACACATATTTATATTAAAATGCATTTGCATTTATTTATGTATACACAGCTGATTAGGTGGTCTGGCCTTAGCTATTTCATTTTTTCATCTACAGGAGAAATAACTTAATGTTCTTGTTTCTCAGTAGAAACACCTTACTTGCTGTATTAGTATCAGAAACAGTGCTGAAACTCAACATGTGGTTCACAAAGCAGCATATCCTGTTTTATTACAAGGAAACACAACATATGTATTCACACAATAGATAATGTTTAAAAGCTGCAAAGCAAGGATGTAGTGTAGAAATACAAAAATGAAAGACAGGCAGGAAGCGCTCTTGGCATCTTCATTCAAATTGCACATATATATAAAAATCAGGACTGCAATTTCCCACCACTGCATGAACAATTTTAATTTCAATTTCACCTTATCCTCCTCGAGCACTAGAGAGCAGTAATGACAGGCTAGGCATAGATACAAATAGTCAGAGAGAAAGAGAATTTACCACCTTTATTGTATGCAATTGCAAGCACTGTGAGACTTTGACCTATAAAGAGAAAGGAAACTAAGAGAAATAACATATAGGATGAAGCCATAGATCCTATAATGGTATTTCCAAATTGACAGAGGTTGTCCTAAAATAATTAAAGAAGTCATATACTTATTTTATACTTATATGTGGTCGGTATTAAAATGCATTAAAGACAGGAAAAATTCTTTTACCAGCCTAAAAATCTTACAGACTCTTGACAAAGATTACCTTTGTAAGAAAATCAGTTTTATCCCACTCTGCTGATTAGAGACGACTGTTTTGTAGAAGTTCATTATTCAGTATCTGGATGCAACTTATCTTTCGTTTGCAAAAGGGGAGGGATGTGAAGAAGTGCTGTATGCAGTAGGTTCATGTTCATGGTGTACTGCCTTGGCAGGTATATTTCAAGTAGCTTGAAACCAGTAGTATACTTAGTAGTATACTTCTTACTCAAAAGGAGCCCTAGTTTTGGTTTTGGGGCTTCTGAACACACTGTACTTGTGCTAATAAAGAAAATAAAAATCCTGGCTCCTTCCCTCTTGAAGTCCCAATTCAGTTTTGAGCTTCTTATAAATTGCAGGAAAATCAAGTGACGCATTCACAGCTGTAAGGAAGAACTTGGCCATCCTAGAACTCTGCATACTCTCAAGTGTACAACTGAAGAATGTCTAGTGGTAAAATTTATTCCAGTATCTGAAACCAATGGATTTTTTTCATATTTAGCTTAAAGAACGCACAGCAGTGAAATGTGCAAGCCACTGACCACCCTTCTAATATAAGATAGCCTCTACTTTTCTCACCTGTTCAAATAAAATTAAGCTTAGTAATATGCTATTTCCATTAATTTGCCATATCTTCTATGTATTTAAGAAATGCCTTTTATACAACCAAGAACTTACCAATCTTTAACCAGCAGATGGGAGAAATCCTTAGCATGTTAGATAAGAGAAATTATTGCCAATATTAACCATGAAGGGTATCAACACACAGAGCATACAAAAAATCACAAGACATGAACATCACTTGACCACCATCACTATTTTTCCCATTATTTTCTTCTGTTTACTAGTTATAAAGATTTAGCTTCCCCAGGGATCCAAAAACATGTAACTGCCCATCACACAAGCAGGTCATAGCAGGAGAGCATCTTAAAAATTCCCAGAGTTTCTATTTTAATTCCCTCAATATGAGCCTGTCTCAAGAAACCTGACAGGTAGTCAAGGAACAGCCCAACTTGACAACAGCTTTCCCTTGCTCATAGCAATATGCACATCACCAGAACTACTCATAGCAACACCACTGCAATATTATTCTTATTTTAGTAATCTCCACGTAAAGCACAGGCTTACGCCTCTCTCACAGCTGTTCCTTCAAATTGACTCTAGAATTATGAAAGCCAAGATTACTTCTAATATCATCCACCTTCACATTTTAGGAATGCCAAACATTCACAGGCTCACAGCATGAAACATATGCTCCAGCTCATCAGCCCAGGGATTTTGATGGCAATAATCACAATAATTTCACAGTTACAGAAAATAAATCTTTACATACTCTACCATTTTCCAAGTTACCATACAGATTTTACTGCTAATTTCTAACTATGACTTAGTTCTCTTGTTCAGAGAACTGCTGTGGTACAATGGGATCTAACTGGTGGTACACTACATCTCTGTCACAGGGCACTGCAATTTCCTACTTTAAGTTCCAATCTAACCAGAGGTGGCCTGGCCCCAAATTCCACCTACAGAAAAGGTGTGACAATGACTGCTGCCAGGCTTGTCTCTGTGTCTGCAGTGATCACATCCAGGACTTCCCAGCTACAGGACAGCCCATTAGGAGATGCTCTCACCCCACCAGGCATGCAGAAACCCTGGGCACAGGCAAACAATCCCCATGCTCTGAACAGACTATTGCTCCTGGTCAGGAAAGGAAAACACTGGAGCAATCCTGAATGTATGGCAGTCCTGGAAAAGGAGAAAGCTGCTCAAAAGAAGCTTGCCACTTCTCTTGCTGCATCCAGTCTTCACTCAACTGACACCCAAGCGTGGCACAGCGAGTTTTCCATTTTTAATTCCCCTGTGTGTGTTGTGGAGGGAAGGGACATGTCTCTATAGACAAAAGCACTTATGATGATGGCTACAGAAGGGCCAGTCACAGAAAATACTTTTCCTAAAAAAACCGAAGATCCGCTACTGACAATTTAAAGGAAGTAGATTCCAGTGTTCAAACCACAAAGTTACAACCACATCACCTGCAGGACAAACCCCAAAAGAAGCTAAGAACATTACCCGAAGCCGTTTAGCACCATCTTTGGAGCAACACTACCTGTAGATTACCTCAGCACTGAACTCTGGGTGAGGACCACCCAACTCCTCAGCTCCTCCATGCTTTGGGTATCCCCCCTCTTCTCTCCTACACGATTCTAGTTACAGGCAGCTGGACCAGCACTGCGGGGAGTTGCAGCAGTAGGAGTTATTGCAATACACACCAAAGAAAGAGAAGAGCTGTCACCACTGTCAACACTCACAAAGCAGTTGACACTGAAGGTAAAACAGGCGGGTACACACAGATCTGTTCTCTCCTCTGCCCAAGGTTAGCACTGTGGCAGAACTTGCCTTGCAGCACTCACCCACACTCTCCAGTTGTCAAGGAAAATAAACAAAGCCAGTAAACTTCGTTTTGAGTCACTCAGAGGTAATGATTTCAAAAGTCAGGATTGTTAGAAAACAAGCAAAGTTATCTGTAAAGATACCAAAACCACCTATGCAGATCTAAAACATAAGTTACTGAGCTTAAACACGGCAGGAATTTAACTTATCTTTGTGTACTCTGCAACATGATCTACAATTAGCGAGACCTGTCTGCTACAGTTCAGTTTTATTCCTTCTCAACTTTAGAGGCTGAACACATCTTGGTTACGAAGAACATAAGCAGTCAGCCGTCACATTTCCTTACAATGGCTCTGATATCAGCGTTAACAGGACCATACTTCAGGCACTTCATTAGTTACAGCTTTTGCCACTGTCTCACACACCCAACTAGAAAAATAGAAATTAAAATACTATATGCATGTTGCACAGCAAATCCTTAGTACCCTATATACAAATGTCCTACACAGAACACAGAGCTAAAAATGTCACACCGAAGTGACCATTTCTATATGAATGACTGCAAAACGTTGTCTCTCAGTGGGATCTTTCATTGAATGCACAGTGTTAAGGCCATTTAAAAATCCGCTCACAAACAAGAGCCCTTACCAGTACTCTCAGGACCCCAGCAGCCCCACTATGCTTTTACCCATTCTCCCAAACAAAGGAGAACTCTGCTGTTCAAATTACTCCCTTAGGGACACGCTGCACAACCCCTCTGATTTAATTTCACTTTCTCAATAACACCACTGCAAACACACTGAATGCGTGTAAATACACACAAAAAATTGAATGCACAAAATAAACTATTCAGATACTCGGTCTCTACGGAAGCACCACGTGAATCATATTCTTGAAAAGAAACTTCTGAAGAGATTGTCAGGTACCCTCCATGTGGGAGAAACAAAACGAAGAAAAAAAGCTGATTTAAATAATAATGCCTTGTGAACGAAAAGTGATTTATTGTGACATGGAGAGATAGTAGCTTTACTGTTAATTTAATAGGTTGACCAAAACAGCAAACAGAGCATGACTGTCACTACAGTTTCAAAGAGGACTGGACAATGACTCAAGGAAGCAAACTTTGAAGAGAAACACACTAAGGTCAACAGGTTTGGTCTCTCTGATGAAAATAACTAAATTGGAACTAAACTGGAACTAAACTGGACACTCAAAACCCAGATCTCCATGCAAAACAGTAATTTGTGGAGTTAAACAGTCAATTTCCAAGTGTATCTCTCAGAGTAAGGAGTGTAACTGAAACTTCAATGGGGAAAGAACCTCCAAAACCCAAAATTATAACTCCCTGCAAAAGCTAACAGCACTGTGGCTTTTTACAGTTAGGTTCCCACTGTTTACAGTTCTCCCATTGGTGGAGCATCAGAACATGATACAGAGCCAATATTTTGTAGACTGACAGCTCTGTGCAGTGAGAATCACTACTATTATCCTCATTTCAAAGAGCAGAAAACCAAGGAATTATAACCTCAAAGCAAAAGAAGTATTTAGATTCCTGGGGAATGCGAGATGCCCAAGGCTGTGTTATAGGTCACAGCACCCAAGCCTACCAATTCTAAGGCTGGACTGTCTTACATTCCTTTTTGGCCTTGCTTCTTATGGTCACCATTACACCTAAATATTATGTATTATTAAATTATCTGCAATATATGTTTTACCTTGCCATGTTGGCACCTCAAGGTAGCAGAAGTACATAGCATTTCTCTTCAAGTCTGATTTTCTTTTGAGGCGTAAGACATAAAATTCTGAAAGTTAAATGCAAGTGAGACTTACTGAATCCTCTCGTCTTTCAGCACTCCCCTGCTCCTCTTCTCCTCACCCCTGTTAGTACCAGCAGGTACCTGTGTTCCAGGATGGGCTCCATCTCTTGTTCACATGCCCACGACTTGCACCTATCCTGCTCGTGCAGTGGAAAAAGCAGATGAACTGAATTTCCACCAGAAGAAAGAAGCCCGCTGTGCCTTCATGGGCCCCTGGGGATCTGCTGATGGGTGCCGACAAACGTCCCAGTTTTTCACATTATTAGAGACAAAACATGTGGCTGCATTCATGCAGGTGTCTTCATTTTGTGAATTTATTGTCAACTTCCATCTTGAAGGTAACAAGAATAACTCTTCCCAAACCTCTCAGAGAAAAAGACTGAGTACAATACTTGCTGTCCAAATAAAGTAGTCTTTGCCACTATCAACATAAAAATGCAGGCAGGTAACCACAATTTACAGGAGTGAACTATTCTAATTTAGCCTTCTCAAGGAAAACCAGCTACAGTTGCCCCTTTCTGCCTACCCGTTCTCTCCCCTCCCTCCGCCCCCTCGGCTGACTTACTTCAGCCTCAGCCAGTGCTTCTATTAATAGCTAATACTTGGAAATATGAAGTCCCAAATCGCCTCTCTCCTTTCACAGAATCATAGATTCCTAGAATGGTTTGGGTTGAAAAGGACCTTAAGGTTATTTAGTTACAAATCTCCTGCCATGGGCAGGGACGTCTCATACTAAACCATGTCACCCAAGGCTCTGTCCAACCGGGCCTTAAGCACTGCCAGGGATGGAGCATTCACCACTTCTTTGTTTCTTACAACTACTCAATGGACAATGGATTAAACAGCATGTTTGGTCATTTCAAGGAATTCTCAAGCTTATTAAGGAAGAAAAAGATGTCTGTACAAATGTGTGTGTGTGTGTGTGTGTGTGTGTGTGTGTGTGTGTGTTCATAAACAAGCTGGTTCCCCGCCTTTTTATGCAGGACTTCTCTTTTTATGTAGACAACTTCTTCTGGTCTGTCCACATTTTGTTCAAAATAAACTTTCTGACTCAGGGATTCAATTTCTTTGCTCTCTCAAATCAACATTCTCAACCAAGAATAAAGTGATGCACGTACTTTGGAAATCTCCTTAAAGTCTCACATTATGGTCAGATATCAAATGTCAGTACACTAAAATGTGAAAGTCACTATCTTAGATTGAGACGGATTTATTAAAGTGCAAGGGCCACCATCTTGGATTGAAGGATCAATGCAGCAGCAGTGCCCAGATTTTCCATTTCCACTCTGCAACAAATTGCAGAGTCACCGTCTCATGCTGGTTTTGGTGATACCTGGCCCTGTGAAGACAGCGTCTTCCAATTCTTTCCCAGCACAGCTCCTCACAGGCAGTGCCAGCTACAGCCATAGCTGCTGGACCAACATAGATTATGCATGGGCTGCTGGAAGCATCAGTCAAGAGATGAAAGTGTCCCATACACCACTTTCCCAGAGGAGAAGAGGCTGAGTTATCCCCATGTAAGCATTGTATTGCTTGCTCTCTTCTGGAGCAAGGGCTCATATCTTTGATTTAACATCCACAGGCAGCAGATTTAAACTGTACTGATCATCAGAAGAGAAAGTGGAGGACCTTGCTCACACAAGAAAGCAGACAGCATGGCAAGGATCATAGCTGCATATCCAGCTGGTAAGGAACTGCTGAAAGCAGCAATCCAAGGTGGACCATCTAGTCTCACTGATGAGGGCTGCCTCCATTTTCAGCTTCAACAGCAATTGGGACTGGATTACCCAGGTTCACTTCCCCTGCCCGGGCAACGAAGAATCACTAACCGTGCTACCACAAAGGCCTGCTTCTACCAGGCTGTTACTGTAAATTCAGGATGCTTACCCAGGAATGTGGTTACACCAGGCAGATATATACTTGCCATAAAACAGAGGAGAGGCATTGCTTTACGTCAGCCACTGCCCAGTCATGAGGCTCTCACACCTTCTGGAGCAACTCTTGTTTCAATCCCCACTGCAGCAGCAACAGCAGACAAAGATCACTGTTCTCACTGCACAGCGCTCTGTTTCCATGACAGCTGTAATTACACCCACAAGCATCTTCTACCTATGCTTCCTTGGAACTTAGGACAGAACAAATTCAATACAAGAAGACATAGTAATATGTTGCACTTAGTTTACTGAAGTGTGAGGGCAAATAAGACAAAAAGAGAGCGGCAAGTTTGCTATTTTTCCCCCTCAAAATGGACCTTGCATCTTTAAGAAAGAAAACCAAACCCACCCACAGTCCAATTACATCCTACAGGTGGCACTCAGCAGATGGGATTTACACGACTGCTTCTAAGCTAACTTGAAGAGACGCATTTTTCATTTATCCAGGGAGAATGTTAGATATATTTAGAACAAAATAATTTTATTATTACCACTGATCTGTGAGCAACTGCATCCTCAAGTCTATAACATGAGCTTAATACCCAAGACCAGAGGAGAAGCAATGAAACTGACCTTATCGGAACATGATGCATTAGTTTCAAGTTAATGTGATTATGTCCCCACCTATCTCACCCAGCACAAGGCTGTGAAGAGTTAAGAGTACGTCTAAATCTTTTCCACCATAAAGACTTTTTCCTGCCATACATTCTATTAAATAAAAACAGATGTGTTATGACGGGAGGTAACAGAAAAAAAACAGTTGGACAAAGTTTCTACATACAGCAGCTTTAAAAAAAAAAACCCAGAAAACAAAACTGTGATTTGAAACAAAACCACAATATGTACAATAACAAAAACTGACAGAAAAAGAAAAGCAGTAAGAGTACAAACCTGTTTTATCTGGTGTGGAATAATGGGGGAAATTAGAGACCACTACCCTCTTGTCCCCAGATCCTCAAAATAATATTAAAACATTAAGGAAATTTTAGGGCAGAATGCAGCTGTTACTTCCAGGATGGAATGCAGTTGATATGCACAGAATCTACCCTATGACAGTACCCCAGGCAACCCTGCGACCTTGGCGTATGTGAAGATAAACTGAACGAAGAGCAGAGCAGAACACCACAGCCAGGCTCTGTTACACTCCCTGCAGGAGCAGGAAGGCTCTATGTCCTGATAAGCCACAGAGCAGCTGATAGACAAGGATTGTAAAGCAAGAGAATTTCACGCCAATCATGAATAAAATATGTATGACTAGAGCTACTCAAGCTCCATAGGCACATACTCAAGCTCCACAGCCATATAGTAAACTCCATAGGTATTCAGCAAAGAAACTGAAACTTGTGTTACTATGAAGGGGCCTGAACAGACAGATACAAAGGCCTCTTGAATGGTCAGGAGACCTGAGAAGCATAACTGATTTACGATCAGAACTGACAGCCGGAGAGGCTTTGGCCTTGCATAGAAAGACTAAATTAAAACAGGACTGAAGAAAACAGGACTGAAAAAAAACAAGGCTAACAAACTTCTAATCATGAAAGACTAGCCTTGAAGTCTGCTACATCCCAACACCACCTGGACATTCACCCAAACATGGCTTCACAAGTGTCCTGGGTTCAGCAGCAGCAGTCATTTTTCTCCTTCTTTGTAGCTGGTGCAGCACCATGGTTTTGATTTGGGCCTGGGAACAGCGCTGATAGCACCAGTGTTTTCAGTTACTGCTTGGTAATGTTTTGGTCTGACCAAGGACTTTCTGAGTCTCATGCTATGCCAGGGAGGAGGGGAAGACAGGAGGAAGCAGAGACAGGACACCTGACCCAAACTGACCAAAGAGGTTATTCCATACCACAGCACGTCATGCCCAGGATGTGAAAACGGAGGGCAGAGACCTGGCAGGGTGGGGGTACACTGCTTGGTCTGGCTGGGTATAGGTGGTGAGCGATTGTATTCTTTCCTTGTATTTGCCTTGTCATTATTATTGATGGTAGCAGTAGTGATTTGTGTTATCCCCCAGGACTGGGGGAAGAAAGAAGGAGTGAGTGAGTGAGAAAACTGCGGGCTGAGAGGCTTAAGCCATGACAACAAGTCAGCAAAAGATGATTAGGCTGTCCTTTCCATGAACTGTCCCTATTATAATTTCTCTTTAAGACTAAATGTCACGCCTGCAGGTCAACATACCCCTGCCCAGGTCGGAAGACCCTTCCCTGAGCATGTCTAATTATGTAAACAACTATGCAACCTTATGCAAATTAACTGTCCAATGGGTAAATGGTGGGAGGGTTACGGGGAGTTATCAACCTGAGTTAAATCCCTAAATATGCAAAATTAAGAGTAAAATAATTAAGAAAGGCTGCACTGTAACTGCGGGGCTTTTTGACGGGCTGAACCTGTCTTCTCCCCTCCACAGAGAGGCCTACTGGATAAGGGCTATACTCTGTGCACATTTAATGACTAATTTTAGCAGGCTTTATATATATGTTATTGTCACACTTGTTCTCACAGTTAGTGTACTGTCAACAGCAATCTTTGAACCTTAATGTCCTGTCAGTGGAAATCCTCAAACATTAAGTTGTCATGAATTTATGTAATACAAAAATCTCAGCTAAGATCTATTTTGTGTGAGTTTCCAGAAACTTAGAAAATTAACTCGGTGAGTGAATCTGTTACAGTGAATCCCTGAATAGGATAGTTGAATCACCCCTTGGTTATAGTATGCTGCCCAATGAAGCCCCTGCAGATTAGCCCAACAGGCTAATCAGGTTCAAAGGTCTCACCTTTCCCAGAACATTAACAGACACTTCAAACATAAGGGTAAGGGGATAAAATTCCCCCTTACTAGGGTAAAATACCCTCTTACGGGGGTAGAACCTACACTTAACATGACATTTGAGAATCCTGAAGGCTAGAATGTTCCTACCTTCATGGATGTACAAATAAGTTCTGAGAAAGGCATCAGAATCTGGTACAGTCTGAAGGTCCTACCTATATTAAGCTCTGCATGGCATTTCATAAGAAGACCAAAGAGCACAAGGATATAAGGAGCATTCTTCACCTATTAGGAGCTCAACACTTAAAAAAGCACCAGAAAAGGTGACTTAACATCAAAAGTAAATTTACTGTTCACTTGTTTTCATTAGAGAGCTAATGCTAAAACCAACAGTACTATGATCATCAGTAAAGAAATGGGGGTAGCCATCTTGTATCTAATAAAACCGTAGGCAAAAAGAAAACGGCATACATACATAAAGCAAAGACAGCCAGAAAGGAACAGAGAATTAATACTGCTCATGTCAAAAACATTAAGGACACAGAATAGCTCAAATTAATTTCAGCTTTGCTTTCTCTTCCTTTGCTACTTCGAGGTACACGGCTAACTGGTTTCTCAGGCACTTTCTCTGGAGAAATACGTTAAATGCTTTACAACAGTTAAAATTACTTTGCCAAATAGTTCAGGTATAAAATGAATGGAAACCAGGAGCGACAACAAGTCTTTCTTGGCTAAAAAAAGTACTACTTACATTGCAAGATTTTTTTCTCTTCATTCCCCAGACCAGAAAAAAGCATTTTCCTTAACAACTCAGCAGAAATGAGGTGCGACAAGTGCACATAAATATCACATTTACTAAAAATTTCAGAATTATTCTGTATTATTTTCCACAATATGCACTGGACATTCTTTTCAAATGTACAAATGTAGCAAAATATGATTTATCAAGTAAAAATTACCTAAAATCTCAAACTTTTGCCTATCAAAATGCAGTACTGTAACTTGAAACCAATAATTAAGTCAATTTTTCATTCTCCGGTTTGCATTAAGCTGGATGTAAGCAGTGGAAAAAGAGACTTAAGATAGTCGTGTAAGGTAGGACTCAACAAGCCTCTGCACCCCCTCATCTCACACCTCTATGCCCCTGCTACCACTCCTCTACACAGGTCTTCTGGAAAAAGACAGTCAGAAGCAGCGAAGAGGTGGATGCATCATTTCTTTGCAACCTGCTGAATCATGTATGTGAGAAAGCTCATTGCAGGGAAAAGCGCAAGACAGAAAGAAAGACAGAAATAAAGGCGTGTTGAGTTATTTTCTTGTTTTAAAATTAAAACCAGGAAGTGTTAAAAGATGTTAAAAGATGTCAACAACGTTTTTCTTCACAATTTCTCATCATTCCAACCTCAGTAGTATCATGCATATTGGAGTTCAAATTGGCTTCATTTTCCACTTGAAATGGCAACGCAGAAAGACAACTCAGGTAAAGTCCTGTAAGGCTTTGTTATTTGTTAGCTGCTTGAAAATGCAGTAATTTCTCTATTTCTTTCACATGCTGAAATGTTTTGGGCTTTCATTTTTTTTTCCCCACTTTGAAAGGTGAGAAGGGCAGAGAAAAAGAGTGTAGAGAACAACGTACTCTTCTTTACTGGTAGACTGCTTTAAGCAATAACTGAGATAGGAAGGACTACAAAATAGTTGCCATTAATTCCTGGATATCTTGAATCATAAGAGGCAGAACATTCGTGCCATACAGGCTTAACAGAGTAGTTTACATTTTATGAACAAAAGTTACAAAAACTGTGTATGTGCACGTATACATTTAAAACCAGAACGGAACAACTGAAAATAAATCAAATAATAAAAAAAAAAAAATCCCAAAACTGGAAGCCCGAACAAACCCAACAAACCACCCCTAGTTCTTTCCATTAGGAAGGACTGCAAAGGTAGCAGATCTATCCTATCAAGACTAAATCCAAAGTTGCCAAGCTCTACAGTTTATCCATCTCCTGTTGGTAAGAAAGAATCCAAAAGCTTTAATGTATTAAATATTTGTTTGAACAAATGTCAGCTTAGATATTAGATAATATAATAATGCATATTCTTAGATGCAAAGAATCAGTTGAAAAATATTCCCAGGTAAACTACAGATATTTGATTACTTTGGTGTGTGGAAGGTGAACAGTAAATCAGTTGAAAAATATTTCCAGGTAAACTACAGATACTCCATTACTTTGGTGTGTGGAAGGTGAGCAGTACTGCCTGCCAATTATTTGCTTGTGAGCCCAGTTGTCAGCAAGGCTCCATCCTAGGTGATTTGGATAAACATTCTGGAGAACATTATATAGCATCTTCTGCCAGAAAGAAGGCCAGAAAACTCTTGGCACCATAAGAATGAACACAAAACTAAGACAGTTCATAGACAAATACTTGCAAAGACCATAAAACCATTCTAAACAGTGTGAGCTACTTTTGCACCACGAATGCATGCAGTTTGGGGAAAAGGCCTTCCGTGTTCCCAAGACATTTCCGTTAACAGCAATGGTAGTTCTGTGTACTCAATGGCAGAAATATAAACACACTTAGCAGTGAATAATGATTTTTAAAAGTCTAGTAAGGTAGAACGAAAATCTTTACCTATCAAAACTAAAAAATAGTTAACATTCCTCGGTGAATATAAGCACTATTAAATATGGTAGGTTTCTTGAGACAAATACTTTGCCACTGTTTTCCCCAATACGGAACTGCTACCTACCTCTGGGTACATTTTGCTACCAACCGAGTTAAGAAGTAAAAGAAAGGATCTCTCAAAAATCAACCTTGCTTCATCCACAGACCTAAAGGTAGCATTCCTGGAACATTTCCTTCTGGGCAGTCTTTATCCACACACAAAGGAGAAAAAAACCCAAACCACCCTTTGTCATATTTTACAGCAAGCAAATTAATAAACTGAGGAAAGAAAGAAAAGCAGCAACTTTCATAGACTACACTCACTGTATGTAGTAAATCATCATTTTCAAGGCACCAGATGCGCAATAAAGGAGACAGGTTAAAGGAAACAAAAAAAACATTTGGTTACTTATTACCCAGTGAATATCACAAAAGCTGTGCAATTTGCAAGAGGTATTTATTAAGTAGAATGGTAACGTCAGGATGTAATATCCATCACCTACCTTGTAGAAGGGCTCCATTTCTCTTGAAAAAGGTGCTTCCCGGCCAAATGGGCGGACCTGATGTGCTGAAGGTAAGAAGAAATAAGTGTCAAGAAAATCTCATTTACGTTAAACAATTACAGGTTTGACTGAATTCTGTTTTGTTTTTTAAAGCTAATGTAATGTCATGGCATTTTTGCCTTCAAGCAAGATTCTAAAATTTCATGTTAAAAATAGGTTAATTCAATTCAAGATTTATATTCTCTTTGCAAGGAAGAACCTCCTTAGCAAAGCACACACCCACACTCTCTTAGAGGAAGAGAGAAAAAAGCAGTTTGGAATTAATAAAAAACCCCTAATACACAAAACCAAGCCAATGTCAAAAACATTTCCTGAATTCTCAGTACAGCAGAATAGATGCCTTTTCCCAAAGTCATCTGCTAAAAACCCAAATCTCTCAGTCTTTTACTCAGCCATAACAATACACTTCCCCAGCTAACACATCAAACCAGAAAGGCCCTGGCCAGACACCAGGTGGTTTCCATGCTTCCACTAGAGTACTCTGCCCTGCAGTCAGGACACCACCACATCCCTCTTCTGCTTTGCCTCCTGCTCACACAGAGGCTGCCCGAACGCAATGGCCTCCGAGAGGTCTCTTCCGTGACAAGCATGGCTGAAAGTGAAGAACTGATTCAAACGTGGGAAAGGGAAGGAGGGAACATCAGTATGAACCCCTAAACCTTGTCTCCTTCATTGCCTCAGAGCAGCCCCACAGTGCTGTAGGCAGTAGGACTGTGGATCCTCCACTCCAACAACCTCTGCAGTGTCAGGGAGTCGGAGGAGAGAGGAGGCTGTGAGGAACTGCCTCATGGCTGCCCACAGCCCTCCTCTCCTGTAAGGGCATGGGAGCACGGCTGCACCCTTACCACCACACCACAACAGCTCTCCTGCCACAGCCCTGTCTTGTCGGCAGAAGGACCAAACTCCCTGCACGTAGAAGGAAACCTCACTCTTTTCTTAACGGCGACTGGTGGCCAGGCATGCCCACCTCTCCACTACAGCACAGCTCGCCCTCCCAGGGCATTCCACAGGCAGTGCTCCCCAGAGCAAGAGCACGGACACCACTGCTCCTACCGGGTGCGGAGTCCTCGATGGGAGAGGCAGTACCCATAGGAGTTCACTGATCATCACATCACAGGACTCCGGCACAGCAAGTATTTTTAAGAGCACAGCACCTAGGGGAAATAACTGAAAACATGGAAAGATTTGTTGCAGTGTTGTCAAGGCGAGTGGAAGAGACAGACCGCCACGGGGTCCTGCCTGTGGTTATGAAACAGGTTTGAAAACCCTCTAAACCTTGAAGACAGTCACAGGTATTTTAATATACTGAGCTTTTACTGAAATTTGTATCATGAAACTATGTTATCAATAGATCAATAATTGTCCTATGCCCAAATTCAAGCACAAAGTAAAAGAAAGGGACTAAATATCCTTTGATAAGATTGCTGTAAGGCACCCTGTCTTTTTAAGGTAATCCACCTTCCTCTCTTGGATGGAAACTGTGAGGCAAGCCCCACACTCCATTTCGGTTCAAAGTTACCTTTGTCTCCTCTTGAGTTGACTACCACTATACAAAATGCAATGAAATGTAAAACAGATGTTGCCTTATTACACTGACAGCATTAGCAAAGTTCTGATAAAATGCCATATATAAAAACCACACTGCTTTCACAATTATTCTGCACAGACAGTCATGCTAATGTATGAAAACTTCACCATGTTAAAATACAGACTGTAAAAGGATCCAAAGCAATTACGTGAGTAATAAAAACCTCCACTACTCCTGAACAAAAAGGGGAGCTGAGAGACAGCGAGCGTGCAAAATGACCAAGATGCAGTTAAGTAGGTCTGCATTCTGGAGTGCTGGAGTGCACTGGGGCATGCACTCATCTGAACACGCACGCTCACTTCACAGAGCTTAATGTAACCAATTGTTTGCATTCCTTATAGTAAGCACCAGCTCTTCAAGTGTAGCTCCTCAATTCACATGAAGGTCAAGAGCTGTTGAGGGCATTCACACTCCTGTAGGACAGGCCCAAGGTTTTATAGAGCATTGGAGTCCAGGATAATCTCTGGGACAGGACACATCAAGCCACAAGTGGAAAGCACATAGCATAATCTTCATACTGTACAAATATGCCACAGAAATCACAGTATGGCAACTATATGCTTTTCAAAAGCCCAAGGAAAAAAAAAAAAGGTAACGTTCTGAAATTAAGACATAGAAAAAACTTCTCCCAGGCTTCTATATGCCTATATGTGGGTGGAAGACGGTTAAAGAAAGGGGAGAGAAAAGCCTATCTATTTGAATAGACAAAATGTCTCCACTAGAGAAACAAAGCCATAGTGATTTATCTTATTTTCCAACTTCAAAAAAGGCCCAAGGCTCTCATAAAAACTCCATCTGATTCAGCACAAACCCACATGAACTGAGAAAATTAACTGTGCCTTCCCAGGGAAGGAAGCTGAAGAATTCAAGCATGTAAATAGTGTACCGCAGCAACTGGTCAAGCCCTTCAAACAACAAACTTCTGTGTTTGCAGAACTCCAGGGCTTTGATGAAGTTTAGCTATGCCTGATCTATGTTGGATGAATTCTCTGCTCGCAAACTTCTGCACAAGAAGTCTCAGAGTGTATTAACTATTAAAACATATTTCAAGTTGAGAAATTATAGAGGTACACTATCTCTCAAAGTGCTCAAAAGCTGCTTCCTTCCTGGTCCAGATTAAGAAACCATTTGAAGAAGTTCATTCTTCTAAAGATCACTTACAACAAAAAAAATTTGGTCCATCCCAGGCATTTTTTCAAGCAAATTGTTTCTTCAGTGTAGTCTGTAAGGTACTCAGAAGAGTGGCTGCTTCTCCTACAGAAGTAGCAGCATATTCCATATTTAAGCAAAATAAAAATGCAAATCTGGTTTTAGAATTTTCTTTTGTAATCAATACATGCCATAAGATTACTATGTATACAATTAGCATTATGGATGGCAGAGTTTTCCCCAAAACTTATCAACTAAACACACTGACTGAAGTAATATTTAATCTTGACTAAATCCCCACACACCTAGTGGAAGAAAAGCAGTAACTAGTTTGAACTCTTACAGCAGTGCAAAGTAACATGTGACCTAATGCATTTTTGTTATGCTGAGGTTTGGACTGACTTAACTCCTAGCAGCAGTTGAGCACAGAGGACTTGGTGGGGGTCGGGCATGAGGTAGACCTGGATCAATCATGAAGAGCTGAGATTTCAAACAAATATATTGGAAGAACATGAATCAGTATAGTTTATGGATAAGATGACATATGAAACACCAACAGCTACCTGACAAGGACCATTGCTTTGATTTGCAGAAAATACTATCATTTCAAGCATACCCTCAGCCAAAGGGATATCCAGGCTGCAAAAGCATTCAGTAGCAAATGCACAGAACAGGATCTGGGGGTGCATGTTTGCGTCCAGTCCATCCAGCGCAAGATGCACCTCCTTCTGAAGCACAGTCATTGTCACTGTGGCATCTGGGCACCACTGCAAGGAGCAAATGAAGTATTCGCATACTTGCTGAAAACCACTAAGTGTTTAAACCCAGGAGCATCTGTCCATGTGAAATGAGATACTTGGAACTAGAAGCTACCCCTGATCAAACCCAACCTTTCCTGGGGATTAGCTATCAATTTGCAATGACAAGCGGGACTCAATTTCTGTTCAAGGCAAGTGACGAAACTCTTTGTCCTCTGATGACACAACCAGTAGGAAACTTCATTGTGCCACTGGGCCCTGGGCATGGGAAGCTGCCTGACTGAGGGCTAGTAGGGATCTCCCTGAGAGCAGGCTTCTCCACAGGAAAATATTGCTTTGCTGAAATCTAAAATACTCCATGGGAATGTGTTGATTTGGACACCATTTGTGCTGGAAAACAAGCCAAAGGGAAGGCTGGCTGGCCATCCAGCGAGGGTTCATGGCAGTCAGCCAGCCCAACCAGGAGCTCCCGAGGCATACAGAACCAGTAACATGTGAGCTCCCCCAATTACTTATTTCCATCAAAATGTATGTCGCACATTTACACAGGTCTTTAAAAAGTGCATGGGCTTCAAGAGACTTAAAAAAGGAAATAAAAATCCTTTGTCTTCTGGAATCCACATTAGAGCAAGGAAACTTCAGTTCTTAAAGCCAAGCACTAAAAAAAAGACAAGGTAGGAATTCTCTCTCACAGTTACAGTATTTCACAACTATGCCAAAAACTCTCATAGGCCTCTCTGTCAGAGAGGCCTGATTAATAGATTCAAAAAACCCAAACAACTAAAAATTCAAAACAAATTCAATTGTGTGGGACTACATGCCACAATCACGGGATGATGAAACACAGAGGGAAGGCAATAAATATAGGCCAATGACTGTGTTATCAAGTACCTCCAGAGGGTAATGGTAAAGCAGAAAGACACAGAAAGGGCGGTAAGAGGAAACAAAAACCCCTCTTACCCCTCAGTTCAACTCTGAAACGGAGAGCTATTAGCCCAAGGAAGGAAAGCTCAGCAGGGAGGCAAAGAAGGTGCTCTACGCACACCTAGGCCCACCAAGACCAAGTGACTTGGGCTCAGCCGCTGCTGAGGCACAACTGGTGTTAAAGCACATTGTTGCTCTCAGGAAAACTTGGGAGTACAGGCCAGGACACCTTAGTAACGGGTAGAAAGATGACTGGTGCCAGCTGTAAGCTAACAAGCTGATGCACACAATATACACAACACAACACAGTAAGCAAACAGGTGGCAGTGATACAGAGGATCCCCTCTCCAGACCTTACTACGGGCAAAAAGGATGAGCACAAGCAAAGATTATAGACTGAAGCGCCTCTACATCCAGCTCAGCATCCATGGATTTTGCAAAAAGGTGTGGTAAGAAGAAATACAACTCTCCCCTTCCAAAAAGTGCAGTAAGTTCCCAGTTATGCACAATGAGTAGATGGAAGAGCACCACCTTTTGCTCTGGGATCGTCAGCAGTCACCAGGACAGCAATACAGGTGAAAATTCCTGGGAGCAGAAGCTGCATCTGCCAGCTGAAGGGAACAAAGGCATCGATGTACCCACACTGTAAGTACTCCATTACCAACCATCCACATCTGACAAACAGTGAACTGACAGAAATGTCAAGGGCACCAAGCCCAGAAACAACAAACCATTTTGTTAAAGGGTAGCCAATGGAGGGAGCATCTTGACAGACAAACCCACCTCCAAAGTTTCTGAGGAGCAGCTAAATCACAACTATTCTTATGTTCAATTTGCTGAGATAACAATATCTGTAGGTGCCTTTATTCAGCTTGTCCCCATGAAAGCCTCTATCTAATAGCAGCAGGGAATGATACTCTAACACGTACTTTGAGCTCCCAATGCAAGCTGGACACAGACTGCTACTATAACGTATTTAAATGGATGTCCAACTAAGCTGGAAGAGCATAATTTTAAGCATTCCTTGAGAAGTTATTTTAGGATTAGGTGGTAACTGAAAAAAAAAAAGCTTAAGAAGTATACTTCTGTGGGAATACAGCATCCCTTGATGCTGGAAGATGAATAGGACTTCCTTACAGCAGCTACCTTGTGTAAGGCATGAGAAATATTCATGACTACAGCAATGAGCATCCTCCTTGCTTCCCACACTGCACAAACGTGGTCTGTGGAGCGGCTTTCAGATGGCATGGGAGGAGATCACTCAGTCCAAACCACGCGAGCTTGCAGAGTGAACATGGGACAGACAGCATCTCATTCTGGTTGAAGGCTCCTCTGATGCTTGTCAGCTCTTCACTGTTTGCACCGGAGAGCTCAGATCCTTCTGTTGCCCTATCAGTTCTGTTTTCTACATTCAACTTTAATGCCATTACTGGATAGGGGCTAACAAGACTATTGCACGGCAAAGAGAGGCTCATGCTCTACGCAGGCTACATAACCATAGCTGTATTAAAGAATTTATCACTCCCATTATAAATTTTGAGCAGTACAGAAGCATTCAGATAACACTGCACTTCTAACACATGTGTTCTGTTAACAAGGAAAAAAACAATGCATAATCCCTGCCACCAGCTTGCTGGCAGTTAATATCACAATTAGCAATCACCTAGCAACAGGCAAGCAAGCTTCCTCTGCAATCAAAGGGAAAAAGCCTCCACTAACCTGGGCTAATGACAATACATTAAAAAATATCTGGAAGGCACATGCTAAGGTATTCCTGATTTTAATGAAAACTGATTACTTTAGAGATTTTAAATATATAAACCCATTATCCCATCTTCTCAAATTTTCCATAACTGACAAAACATTATTCTTGAAGAGATTTATGAATTCATAATACTAATTTTTAATTTATGAAGGCTGATCTAATATTCTGGTAATGCTTCTCTTTCCTTGGCAATTCCCTCTTTTATTGTCTCTCGGTATCTCTCCCTTACTGCAACATGTGGGATTGAGACTTTAAGCTCCTAGATGGAGTCTTTCCTGGTTTCTCTAGGGTGCCTAACACATTTTTGAGTGAACAATAAAATTTTGATCTCTTGTGCACTCTAAATGAGTTTCCTATACGACGAGGTTGCCAGAGGGATTACATCTAAATTTTTATTAAAGACAAAAGGGAAGTTGCTCAGGAAAACTATTCATGAGCAAAATGCCTGAATATAAAACTTAACGTTACTTTCTGAAGGATGAAGTGGAAAGTTGGCTAAATCTTTATGTTCTCCAGCTAGCCAAAGCCACTTTCCTGCCACTGTCACCACTTAAAATAAGTAATGAAGCAAGAAAACAGAGAGAGGGAGAGAAAGGGGAAAATGAAAAACTTATTAAAAAAGCTGCTCAAATTTCTAGAATTAGGGATTAAAAGAGTAATTTTTAATTCCAGGAAAAATATTGTCATGTGTTTTGGAGCCCATCAATGACTGCTGTGGTGCTCAAAAGACCCCTCTCACTGTTGATTTATGAAACTTTCCTGTCCCCCTGGTGAGACACTTTAGCCAGACTTTTGGTCTTTGCCAAGAGCTGATTATGTATTTATGGACAATAATAAAAACATCATAATTTCCAGCGAGCTGTTGTTTTAAAAGAGACAGCTATTTGAAGGCCAACCGTAGTGCAAAAACCCAGATTTCTTACTAATCTGTGTTTAAATATTACAATTATTCACATAATTATTGTGAACACGTTACAATTCTAGGCTGAATACTGAAACAGGAAAAAGTCCAGATATATTTGGAAACTCATGGTGAGACAACTGTCCCATGTTACCTCTATTTAAGAAAAAAGATTTGTCTCCATTGGGAATTGGGAGATACACGCTATCAGCCTCCAGTTCCCATTCTGTCCCTACCACTGAATCACACAGTGACACCAGGCAAGTCATTTCACCCTTTCGGTATCAGTTTCATTTTTCTTCTTTTGTGTTAAAACCAGAAATAAATTCTTACTGACACAGTCCACATATTTCTGGTAGGAATAAAAAATTGTTAAGTGATAGCACAATAGGTGAGGGAATAGCCTTCTGAAGTGCATGTAGTTAAAGAAGGAAAAACAGAGCTCCCTCTTAGAGCATAGGTTTATACTTGCTCCTGCTTTACTCATCCTGAAGTAAGGAAAACTACTGTAGGCTACTTCACATGCTGTAGTGCACCTGCGATTCTCCTTATTTCACAACTGCTATTAAATTCCTCCTAGACTACCTATGACTGGATGAAAAAGTGGCAGTCATCAGGCTGAGGAAACTTCAGAGTTACCTAAACTTGCTCATGGGCTATGGAGCACGCCTGTTCCAGCTCATGCAGGCACTTCAGGTCAGCTCCCTGAAGCCCAGATGAATACAAGATCCTATTTACAGACAGCCACTGGCTTCAGAGACCATGGAGGACTGTGGTCTCTTTTGGGCCATAGCAGCATCAAATGCTGACCTGGCCAATGGGGAGAAGTTTGATTCCCTTCTATTCCACAAAATCAGGAATGGGGCACTCCAGGTTTTTTATTATAGCTTTCACTTTGCTCCAAAAGAAGAGATAGGGAAGATGTTCCTTCCTATTCTTGTTTTACTTGATTAATACTGCACTGGAAGGGAAAAAAAAGTGTTTAACTTCAGATTCCAGAAAATAAATGAGTCCTAGCAATTGCCTATATCTAGGCTCACCTTCATTTCTCACTTGATATAAATCATAGTTAATGCTACAGCACACACAAGGCTCTAGAGAACTTCCATGCCAACCACTCGAGCAACTGAATCACAGTGAAGCTGCAAAGTTGCCACCCATGCATAATAATGTAAAGCTCTGCTAAAAGAAGCAGTTCTCCCAAATTGAAACTGATTCAATTTTTTAAAAGGCCAAGGTCATCCAATTGACTTCTATTATTCTAGTCCTGAACTCTCCGTTTGTTATTTCTGCAGAACTTCAAACAGCTTTTCTGGTAGACCTAGCTGGATTTCATACATCCGTTCTACGTCAGGCTCTTACTCAGATTTCTAACCATGGCTTAACCATGGCCTGTCAGTTAACTGGACTTGAGATTAGTGATATGCACATCTCTGCCAGAATGGCATGTCATCCATTAGTGAGAATAAGCCACTTTTGATTTTAAATACACCACTGTACCTCGAACATTCACAAAGTTATAAATGTGAATGCACAAAACGGCAAATCTGATTTCCAACGAAACAGAAACAGATGGGAAAAAGGAAGAGGAGGCCTTTAAGCGTGTGGCCCCCCCTCCCCCCCCAAATGCTTCACACTGTCTGCTGAAATTCTTGTTTATCCAGTATGGTGCGATTCCCATTTCAGTGACTTAAGTACTAAGGCAATTCAAAACTAAGCATGACCTGCAGGCTGCTGCCAGTATGAACTTCCTCTCCACCACTTACTCAAAGCCAAAGAGCTTACTAGCTGAAATTTTCCATATTTGGTCTTTCTCATTAATCTTGAATGAATGTGGTTCAGATGATTCACAACTAATCTGGCTTCTGGAATTACAGCAGCAGAGGACAATCAAATGTTTAACCTCTCCCCCGGAATATTTAACCTCTCCCAGATGCTGAAAGTGTTTTTCCCTGGGAAGTTTAATGTGCTTACAGGCTCTGCAGCACTGCTGCAGAGTAGTGTGCAGAGATTTCCAGTCACAGCCATACACCAAAGTGTTTGATGCATATGTCAGAGAGTTGCATAAAAGCAGAACACGACAATAAATAATAATAAAACAGAAGTAAAATACTCACATATTTGGAAAGCCCCAATTACACTTTTTTATCTCAATTCCACCTCTTCATGCATATCCACAAGTCCTGCATTCAATGATTACACTCTTGTGCCCCAGAGGACCAGTGCCTGAGGATCATGCTGCACAGCGTGCAAGGTGCTCACAAGATGAATGACAAGCAGTTTGTGGGTGTTCTATCACCAACATGAAAGTTCAATACGTAAGTATCGAGTTATCCTCAGAGATACAATTTTAGAAATAACCTGCTAATGCATAAAAAAATTGGTATAAATACTGGTCAGTTTTCAGTCATTCACATTTCAGTAATTGCTCAGTTTGAAGCACTCAGAGCTGTATTTTAGGAATGGGGGAGGTACAGACCAACATACACATGAAACTACTGCATTTAACACTGGGCTGTTCCACTTCACAGTCTGGGTCTGAAGATGTAACAAGAGGCAAGAGAATGTAGCATTTTTTTGCATTCAGATGCATTGCAGAGATACCATCTAGCTCAATCCTCCCACCCACAGAGCCATAGAAACACCATTTCCATTCCCATAAAGTAAAACAAACATGCAGAGATAACAACGTACCTCCAAAAGAGTCAGTAAATGGTGGCAGACCAGGACCCTGATGCCCCACCTCCCAGTTCCAGGCCCCCGATAGCTCACACCTCATCAATGACTCACATTAGCTGCACCTACAATAACCCTACAGTGTTTCGCCTGAAGAGAGCCCAAATGCCTCAGATTGGATGCAGAGAAAATGAAAAAAAAAAAAAACAAAATTATAATATGGCTCCCACTGTACAGTAAATTCAAAGTGAATGGCACGAATTTGACTGAATTCTACCTTATCAGCCTCATCCAGTCAGGAGAAGATAGGAATTTTTCATTTATTCCAGAGAAGTCTTCAACTCAACAAAGCCTCAAATTCAAGGGGTGGAGCAAATGAGACCTCAAAGATATTTATGCTGCAGGAGTCTCTTCCCTCTTTGCAGCCAAAATGAAGATGCCCCACTGAACTGTGGCTGGGAACTCTGTGTGATCTGTACTTGCCTGGGCTTCATAAGGAGAGCACCCCCAGTTACTTTTACAGTAGCAACAACTGCAGCACCCAACCCTCAGTATATTCTACTTAACGTTTTCAAAGCAGAGCTACGAAATGATAGATTTCACACATTCTGCAAATCTAACTATAAACAAATACTCAGAGGACTTCACTGTGACTCATTTTTAAATTATCTTTAGCCACTTTCATCTCAGCAGAAAAATAAACCTCCTACCTGCAACAGGAAGTAAAATCCAGTGTGCATGTTTAGCCCTAATCCTTACCTCTCTGAACAGCTGTTCAGCCTGTTGAGAATACTAATATCGTACTTAATAATATTCTAAAAGTTCTCTCGAGTTACAGTAATGCTTGCATGAATGAAAGAGCTCAGTAAGGAAAACAGAAGCTGACCTTCACATAATTTTTAGTGAGAAGTCACCCTTCTAGCTTTAAGCCAGCAATTCCTTATATGACTGATGAAGTTTTTATCTCTACCAAGGAGACTACTCTTCCAGAAACTGTCTTACAGCACTGTTACTTCATCAGATACCAGCTTTCCTGTTCTAAGTTTCCTTCTATTTGCTGCTTCTCCTCAGCTGTTTGTGAAGAAATTGCATGCAACTCAGTAAGACGGGGCTTAAACACTGCTTTTCACTTTGGGATTCACAGCAGAAAGCAGAGGTGTAGAAATAAAGGCCGCATGAAGAAAGGTGAAAGTGGGCAGGCAATTGCTTTCGCAATGAAATACTGGCTTCTGTATCTCTGCTCTATCTGCTGTAACTTTGTGTGAGGAAGGTTGGAAAAAATTGTTATGAACACGAATAGTCACAGAAAGTTGCAAGTAGCTACATTTATTGTTTCCACATGGTACATTTGAACAGCAGTTTGGCAACAACCTTGTGCCAAAACAGAAGCCTAGAGAGAATGTATAGGCCATTCACTCTCTCTTGGTAAAACTCAAGAAAGTTGAAGAATAAAACCAAATATGACAGTTCAGCAGTCCTCTGTGCCACTTATTGAGCAACTCTAGTTTAACAACCCGTGGGACTGTAAGCTCTCTCCTTGACAAACTAAGATGTTCTGGGAGGTCCATCTGCTGGTGGGCAACCCCAGAAATGGAGGTTATTCACTAAGAGCACAATCTTTGCGGGCACCAAAAGGAGCTGCTAAGGATAGGCATGTTTATCTGTCAGATCCTGCGCAATCCACCTTCCAGTTGAATCAGTACCTGCCATGTGGCTGCAGAAACTCCTCATTAGTATTAACTAGCAAAAATATGTTCATGAGTGTATACACATTCTCACTCTCTCTCTGTAATTAATCCCTGGAGTAAAGCTGTTCCTTGGATCACCTCAAATACAGAAAATCAATGAGTTAGATTACAGGAAACAATTAATTATGGTTCGCTGGTGTTTAGAAAGAGACACCAACACCCTGACAGTCCCAGAGAGCGTATGAGCCCTCTAAGGCAGCGAATCACAGAAAGTACCAAACTATGTTTCCAAATAAGAGATGACCTCAAAGCTTGCTCATTCTAGTGCAATGACACTAATCAGTCATAAAATGAACAGGACATAACCTTTTAAACATTAAAGAGGAAATTAATTTACAGTGCATCTGTTTACTACAACCAGTTAAGCAGAAATATTTTCCTCACGTGTTAATGTAACTTCTGACAAATCACGGGGGAGGGAGGAATGGAACAACTTTGCCTAACCACTCCAATTAATTCTCATGTTGGTGGTTTCATTGATAGTCAAGTCACTCTTCCCAATGACACGCACAGCACATCCCTGGATTTTCCAGCCACCATACAAAGGACTGAAAGTAAACATGTGTAAATTGGAAAGCAGCAAATCCGGCTACTTGCAGCTCCGAACCATCCAAACAGCAGCCTCTGCTAGGTGCAGCAAATACCACCTGGGGTTCTCAGTTCAACTGGAACACACTCAACCAACAACTCCTTTTTAGAAAACCCTGCACCTGAATTCTAGGTCATAGAGAAACATGACTTGAAGCAAAGCAGGACTTGGATGCCACAAGCAGAAACTGTTGACATCTCATTGTACTCTTCACCCTTTTCAAACTGCTCTTCTGTCCTACTCTTAAGAGGACTTGCTATTCCTCTGTCACTGCCAACCCCTCCTCCACATGAGCTCCTCTGCTGAACCCCTTCTGGGTTTTGTTATTGTTTTTATTCTATTTCAGAAAGTTTATGACCATCATGTGAATTTTCCATCTCAGCATGAGACAACTTCACAACTAAAGCAGTAAAGCCATTTACACAAGTCCCATAGACAGGATGAGAGCCTGTGTTTCTTCACCAATTTGTGTGGAAACTGCTGACAGTTCGTCTCTTGGGGTCTCCCTGTTTTCTTGGAGGGAATGTAGAACAAATTGTGAAGGCTAGAAAGCAGCAAGTCAGATTCACTAGATTGTATTAGCGCCATGCAATGGAATAAAAACCAAAATGGGGGAAAATTTAGCACTTAACAGGTGTTTTGGGCAGGAATTAAAGCACTTCTTTATAAAAGAGTCCAAAGAGAACAAGGCAACTCCAAGAACAGTATGCAGAATATCCCGCTTTAATATTTTTGTCTAGAGAAAAAATGGGCCCCTCTATCAAAAGAGGCTTTTCTCAAACAGTATATTTCTCATCTAAGTGGCAAGATGATGCCTGCTAACCTCTCAGCGCCGCACTTGAAGACAGCCTTAAGCATTTGCCTATAGAAGCAGGGTTAACAAGGGCTCCTGTGAAATGCAGCAGTAAGGGAAATCCAAGAGCATGGGCAAAACTCACCCCTCCTTCATGCAGAGTAATTCCCCTAAGCTTGTGGGCATAGCGAACTGAAAATAAGGTTTTTGAGCATGCCTACATTGGTGTTTCACACTGAGAAGTTCCACTGAAAAAGAAAAACCAGCTGGTAATAGGTGCATTCATGATTCCTCACACTTTTTTGAGTCTAAGCCACCTCAAGAGAAACCATTCTGTCTTTGGAAAGGGCAGAAAGAAAGTCATCATTTCTTGCAGTCTTGCATGAACATACTAAACCAAAACATTTCCTATTAAAGCCACAGTGTTTGTAATTCTCTTCAGTAATTCTCCCTTTCATAATTCTCCTTCTGGAGGCAGAGGGAGGGGGAAGATCTCCCTTTCTGCTGTCTCCAACCAAACGACAGTCCGCAGCCCCAGACACGCATACCGTTTACACGAATATATCATAGCCTTTTCAGTAGGGCAGCAAGGCTTAGTGTCCACTTCCGCTCAGAAGGAAGAGAACAACGCACACCACTATGGCACTGACAGGAGACAGTGCTTTTAATTGAAGTAGGAACTGCCTGATTTGCATCTCTGAGCAGGCAAACAAACAAAAACCAGCACTGAAACTCGTCTGTAGGATGGGTGGTGAAAGGCTGACCCCGGTGCCAGTCTCATAGTAACCACCAGGAATAAGTTTCCCCGAAGTAAGAAAGGGAGTTCAATCTGCCTCCTTTCCTTGGCTCTCCTTTTAAAGAATACCAGTAAGTTTCCTGAAAAACAATGGGCCTTTTGATGAAGCAGTAGCTTTCCTCTGTGTTTTTGTTTGTTTGTTGAAAACACTTTGATTTTGCAGGAAGCAACTAATAAATGCAACCAGGGATCAACTTAGTTAAAAACCTTAAAAAGGAACAAGACATACATCTCCTACTTCAGCCACTGAACTAGATTGTCTCACTGGCTTGAGTAGAACGGCTGAATTATTTCCCTAACAAAAGAAAGGCGCTTTTAGGCCCTATAATCTCATTTCAAATCCTTTTACCCACTCCCTACTCTTTCTGGCCTTGAAATTGCAATCCTCTTTCAGGACTAATCTCAGGACTAATTGGTGCCAGCACTCCAGTTTCTTCCCCCTCCCTCTTGCATTGTTCAGGTGCTGAAAGAGACGGCGGGCCAGGGTTCAGTGCCCCTATAATGAGCCTGTTCCTACAGAGTAACTGTTAATAATTAGCAGGAAGCACTTTGTCTTTAAATTGCACAGCATGAGCAGCAGGATTTCGCAGAGCCAAAGATCCGCTCCACTGTTGCATGAGGAGCTCCACAAGTTTGCTGGCTGAAGAGCTGGGGTGCAAGCTGCGCACGGTGCCCAGGCCAAACCCGGCCAGCTGGGCACACGGAGCAGCACCAGCAGCGCCGGTGTGTCCCAAGCTTCGATGGCAGCAGGATACAAAGAAACAAAGGATAACCCTGCACACCTCACCTCCAGCACTGCAGCAATGCCACCACCAAAGACAGGACCCACTCAATGGGCTGAAATGACAGCCTTTGTTTCAGAAATATTCCACAATGCAATTCCCTGAAGAATAATGACCAAAGAGGAGATTTAAGAAAGCGTGCTACTTTACGGTTAATGACTGTATTTGCAGGTAGTGCCAAAAAAACCCAATGGCTTCTCTTACTGAGGGACTATCAGTGTTGACCATTTCCAGGCCAGACTTGGAAGCAAAATTAGCTTTTCTGTAATTGGAAACTTCAATCTCGTGAGTGCATTTAAACAAAACCACAAAAAAACCTATTTCCGAAGGATGCTCTTTTCCAGCAAACTCAATGCCAACCTTGAGTTTTGAGTCACACAAAATACACCAAAAGCTTCAAAAGTTTTTCAGACTGGTAGGACTGCATCACCAAGAGTCTACATAAAATTCTGACACTTACATATTGTACAGTGGCTTCTGCTGCCTTGAAGCTAAAGGACAACACAAGAAACTCCATCTGATGAGATAGGTATTGCTTCCACCATATCCCCAAGGAGTGCTCTAGAGTTTAAACACAATTGTGACTACATCCACACCCTCATTCACTACCACACACCTATATGCATCTGCAAGCAGGCATGCTATGAAGAATATATTAGCATTACAAAAAGGAAAAAGATACAACTAGCCTCAGTCTCTTGAAAGATCAACTTCTTGTTGAGCATCAGTAAGAGACTGGCTGTCAGGTGCTGAGAGATTTCTGCAGAAGCCAGCACAGACAGGGACTCACTGGATTTAGGGAATCCACCGCTAATGCAATGAGGCAACACCAAAGGGTTCTGTTTAAAAAGGGACACTCTCTGGTACACTCAGCCAGCATCTATCCCTGGAGAAAAAAAGCACACTCTGTTACTGCAAGTACCCTCTAGAAGTGGTGTGGGTACACAACGGCCAGCCGGTAAGAATTAGTCATTTATCTTCAGTTACAGAAACCAAAAAGCAGGTTTGAACACAGAGCTGAAATTACCACTGATTTTCCTTTGTTTGCCCTATCACTTTAAATCAGGCAGCTTCTCAGTGGCTGTTGAATTAAGATGGATAATAAGAATGCTTAGCTCTGTGCATATTACCGTCCCCTGAATGTCAGGCTCCCCCAGCACACGAAAGCCATCCACCATGTGACACCCTGCTGAGGGAATTGTGTCACAAAAGATACAGCTGGTACAAGTGCATTTAAATTCTCCATCTCTCAAAAACACTGTTTGCAAACCTTAGGCTCAGGATTCATCACTTATTTCTATTTGTGTCAGAAATTTCAGACAGGACTCTCCTCAGATCATCCAATTCAGCTTTCTGCCAACAGAAAACTCCCTCCTAGTCAGTTTTCTATGATTTTACTGAGTCTGCTTTTCAGCACTCTACCAGATGGATTTCAGACCATTTCCTTCAAGAGATTAATTCAGCCTAATAAGTTCATTACTTGCACCTGGTCAGAGACCAAGGAATGGTAAGCCGGAGTCTGTGTACTTGTTTCCTTCTCACACACTATTAAAATGGCAAGTTTTCCACCCAAGTGTCAAAGTCTGTTCACAACAGGAATACAACAGAGCCAGACAGACATCCCTGAGAAAATCAAGCACCTACATTCACAGAGGGATACTGTTAACCTGTTTACAGCATACAAGCAACTGCCCTTTTCTACCTTACGGGTTGAAAATTGGAAATCAGAAGACAGCAAGTGAAGATGTGCCTGTTGCCAACCCCCTCTCCCCACTCCCCAGGTCAGAGTCCCTGGGCAGTTTTGCCTGTCTTGGTGCAGCCCAAACTCCTGTGCCAGCCCAGGCTGCCCTACTGCTGCTGCTTTAGAGCACAAGCTGAGAGAAGCAGCAGACTGATGAACTGTGCCATGCGAATCACCCTCTCTCACCAAGCTCGTGAAGTGCAAAGAATGAGGAAGCTGAGGTGCAGCACCTCTTTCCCCAGCTGTTGCTTTACCCAGCTCTGCAAAACTTTACTACAGCATGTAAGTGACTTCAGAATACAAGTTTGCAAGTGTCCTCCTTTCTGCTGGGATAATTTATTTTTCTTCCTAGCAGCTGGTGAGTGCTGTGTTTTGGCTTTAGTCTGAGTGCAACGCTAATAACACACCAATGTTTCAGTTGTTGCTCAGCAGCGCTTTCCCTGATCAAGGACTTTTCAATCTCTCATGCTCTGTCAGTGAGGTGAGGCACAGAAAGCTGGGAGGGAGCAGAGACAGGACACCTGACCCAAACTAACCAAAGGGGTATTCCATACCACAGCACATCATGCCCAGTATATAAACTGGGGGTAGCCACCTGAAAGGGCAGACTGCTGCTCAGGATGGGCTGGGCATCGGTCAGTGGGTGGTGAGCAACTGTACTGTACATCACTTGGCTTTTTTTCTTGGGACTTATTGTTCTATCTCTCCCCTTTTCATTATAATTATTATTACTACTACTATTATTATGTTTTACTTGAGTTATTAAACTGTTCTTATCTCAGCCCACCGGTTTTACCTTTTTTCCCCTGATTCTGCTCCCTGTCCTACTGTGGGGGGCATGAGAGTGTGTGAGCAGCTGTGTGGTACTTATTTACCACCTGGGGTTAAACCACTACAGTACTTCTTGGATGGAAGGCTTCATGAATTTGCATGTCACCTTCTCACAGCAGCCATGCTAACCTTCTCTGTATCATTGCAATTTTAGTACATGTGCTGCCAAAGATAGCAAGAAACTTTTAAGGCAGGTAAGTAGCACTCACCTGCCACAATACACCTGAGTCAACACTTGGCACAATGATGCCTCCCATGCTCTTCTGTGCAGAAACTCTGCTTTTAGAACCAGACACAGCATAAATTACTAGCACAGCACTGTTCCATCTAATCAGCCTCAGTCAGATTATGGTTCAATGACATTTTCTCTGGTAGCCCTCATCTCTCCTTGACAAGCTCCAATCCCTTAAAAAGAAAGTATCACCAGGATCTCATTCACAATGCAACCACACAAGCGTCTTCACCAGCGTAACTGACAGTTCACTGGTACAAGGTCAACAAAAGCATCTTAAAATGACTTTGCAAAGGAAAACAAAAGAAAAATATAAAAAAAAAAAAAAAAAGAAAGAAGCCACCAAAATAAAACCAAACCATACCCCAAAACCCACCCTCTGCTGAGCAATCAGAAGATAGTGCTCCAGGGTCCTCAGGCAGCTGTTTGAGAACTAGCCTGGAGACTGCTGCACACCACTGTCACATGTGCATGGTTAAAGCTCAATGCTTTTCAATACTAGCCAAAGGGCAAACTCAGTGGCAAATCCAAACAGCGTGTGAGAAGTTTCCTCAGTTAGTTTGGGGGGCTTTAACAGATCAGATGGCAACTCTTAGTGGGGTTTCTAACCGTGGTGCCTGAGAGTTCCACCCTTGGAGTGCAAGCTGCTGATATTGGGGACATCTCATACCCACCCACAGTGAACCAAGGATGGCAAATGGCACAGAAATAGACAAAAATGAATTTATTTGTTTTGGCAATGCCATTCAACACAAACCAAACTCCTCAAGCTCTTGCTCCATATCATTACAAAATACAGAGCCCATCAATTCAACATTCCCTCTGTTTTCAAAGCAGGGGCTTGATGGCAATATCCCCAAGTAGCCTTAGCACTTCCAGCACAAATTTCCATTCGCTTCTTCCCCCAAATCTAAGCAAGTCTATTTCTACATCTGAAATCAGAAGCAGCAAAATATACTTAATAACCAAAATATCTACACTGTTTTAGCAATACAGCTGATTATGGTTTTTAAACTATCATGGAATAAATGTGCTTGAATAAAGTCTTACGTTACACTTGCAAGTTGCAAAATAAATGCTGGCTACTCCAGAAGCTTTGTTTGTCATTAATTCCCTTAAGTTTAGAAAATTATTTCATTCTAATTAATTTATTTTTTAATCTCATGAGAAAAATGGTTGTCTTCATCTTTCATATGCAAAACAGCTAACAAAAGAACCATTTTTCATCTAGAGGTGGAACTCCAATTAACAGAGATCTTAAATACTTGGGGAGCTGTTATGAATTTTGCTACTGATCAGACAGCTGCATGGGGAAAAAAATAAGCTTTTCAGGAAAGTTACATAATTAAAAGTAACCCAATTCCTTTTTTGTTGTTGTGTGTTGTTTGTTTGTTTATTCCTCCATCTGCTAATCTGGATTAAACATTAAAATGAACGAAATTCAAACGATGCTGAATTTGCTAAGTTTACATCTCTTTTTCATATACTTTTACTGTACTGCCACCAGGTATGAATTCCTAATGCTGTATGGACATATTAAAGCATCACCACATTTTTCATAACTTAGTCTTCTGTATCTGCATTACTGTGCAATCAATTTTCCCAAATTTCACATATTCTTTCTTAAAAAACACCACCACCATCACACTCAACAAGACTAAACCACAGAACTATAAAGACCTCTAAACACTGAAGCGAAAGTGTTAAGAAGAAAGTCTGTTCTGAGCATCTTGTCTTTTCAAAATAACCTTAGGAAGTTTTCCATCAAGCCTATAACCACTGTTTGAACAGAATTTCTTTTGGAAGGCTATATAATGGAATCCTTATAAAAATAGCTACTGAAAAAAGCAGTGAGAGGCACAGAGCTCTGCAATATTTATATTATCCACACAGACAACGTAGAGAACCATCACTGAGATTAAAAAAATGCAGCACAGAGAACAACTGGAAACAGCAGTCAGGAGTAAGAGGCCATAAGCAACAAACACAAAAAAAATCAGCTTATAAAGCTGGACATTGACGACTACCCTTGAAAAGGGCAGAATAATAAACTACAGTTATTCCACTTTCACAAAGTAAAATCCATGTAGTAGTGATTCTAATACCAAAAACATGTCATACAAGCTAATGAAAAGAAAATTTAACAAGTGCACGCATGCTGCAGCAAGCCAAGAAAGAAATACATTTACATTTGTATTAGCAAGAGCCTTTGGCTGTGCAATCTTCGATGCTATAAGAGCAGAGCAATGAAAAATTACTACACATAACTGAAGCATATACATGAGCCCACAGAGCAAGTTCTGGCAATTAACAGGAGGAGATTGCCAACAAAGCAGAAATGAGTTGGGATGAAAAGAAAGGAAAGATCTTTCACAAATTCTGATCCACTCTCATATTTGACCTGGCCAGTCCCTCCAGTCATCCCTCTTTCACAAAGGAAAGAAACCATCTTAAAAACATGGAGGTGGAAACCGTGCTCCTCTGTAAACTGGTACAAAGGCATATGTGACAACCAAACCAATTTCACCCCAAGCAGCAGAGCAAGGCTGCACCTTACCAGCGCTTCTCTTCTAGTAGCTGCAAGTTATTAATCAACAAAATAAACTTTTCCAACATCTTTGCTAACCAAACTGCTTACACAAACCCACTTCAGACTAGTTGTCTCAAGCTGTTCTCCCATCACTGTTGCTGCATTTACTCTTTTGTAATGAAAATAGGTCACTTGCATTGAAACAGTACATTTTGTTTCTAAGTGCAAAAGAGAACGGCTTACCTGGCAGCAAGACTGCCTTTTGACATAATAAGTACACTGTACATACATATACACCTGTGCACCGAAAACCCCAGAGGTTTGTGTATTCATCACTGAAATCACATGCAGTCAGTCATAGGGAAAAAAGCCTCAGATGCAAAATGGGGAACCTTATTTAAAGTGTAACATGAAAACCACCAAACTGGATGAAACCAACAGCCTGTCTGGTCCAGAGTGACCAGAACCCAATGCCAGATGCAAGTTTCACAGAAACTGGAAGAGTGGCATAGTGCAGTAAATCTGTGCCCACGTGGGTGTGAAACATCAGAGAGACAATTTAAACCTAAAAATCCCATGAGGTCTAGTACCATCTTCCAAATCCATCTGTATTAGCCCTGGACATGGCAGTTAAACAAAACTCCACCTTTTGAGGAACTATTGCACAATCCTTAGCTTCAGTATTTTCCTGTGGTAGCAAGTTCCATTAACTAATTTACACACTGTGAGGCCCTCCCACCCCCTTTTTTTTTTTTAAACTGGTAGAGAAAGAAAGGCAAATGCTCCATTTTACAACAGTTTCATAATTAAAACCAGAACAAATGCCACCAAAGTGCACCCCACGCATACACACTTGCCTTCAGGGCCACATGGAACGGAAAAAAACCCAACAAGAGTTTCTTGAAATCTATCTAAAACACAGCCCCTTAATTTTCATTTATGACTAGATGTACCCAAACTGCTTGACAGATTTTCTTTAAACAACAGTGAGGCTCTCAAAATGAAGTCAAAACATTTGTGAAAAAATACAGTACAGACAATCAAATGCAACCTTCAGCACTTCATGGTGGATTTACTGAAAAAGAACAAGAAGTGGAAGTGCTCAGCACTTCTGTTTTGCACAGTGAAAGGGGAAGGAACATTTTACCAGGCTCCTGCAGCATAAAACACACTGGACAGGCAAGAGCCATAGTTCTCACCTCCTGTCTTTTCAGTCTGGAACAAATCGGTGAACATGTGAGGAAGACAGTCTCCCCGGCTGTACAGGGCTTTGCTGAGGATGTAAGTGTCTCTACTAAGCACTCCCACGTCATCCAAAGAACAAGTTTTGTATAAATTATTCTGATGAATCAAGCAGCTTGATTTTTTCAAGTCAGAATTCAAAACCCAAGTGTAAGAAAATTTCAGTATGAAAAAAGACTCTATACTTTTTGTTCCAAAACTTCAGAATGAGACATTTTAATACTATTTAAGCCCTTTCAGTTTCTATTCCTCTGAGCCACTTAAGTTCCTGTGAAACAACTCTAGCAAAATAGTTTTATTCATTCAAAACCCAGTTCCATCAAAATAGGATGGATATCATTTTTACACAGTAAAGATCATACAATTACAGGACAGATGCACACACATAAAAAATGGGACAGAACAGAAATTCAGGTACCATGCTGATGAAGGGAGTTATAAAAGCCACTGATTGACTTGCATGTGGCAACTCCAGCCCTGAGCTGAGGTCCACCATCTAGCTCAGTTTTCCACCCCTGATGGGTAACCAAGGGCCAGATGCACCACCCCAATCACCTGGACAGCATCCTTTTCCACAGTCACACGGTGAGAGCAGCAACGAGACAGAACCTGCTTATGTTGTGCTTCCCACTGATGTTGTGCACAGAAAAGAGGAATGGATTCTCACTAGCCATACTCATCTCTCAGGATGTTTCTCCATGGACAACCAGCATTTTTATGGTACATTTGTCACCTTCTGTTACAAGAGAAGCCAGGTGACTTGCAAGCCAGTTCCTCCAGCTCTTGGACTCAAGCGGACTGTCCCAAGATGATGAGGGGCTGCCAAGTAAGTCTGCTTGGCCTCCTTCCCTGGCCGAGGCCACTGAACCTGTGTGGAGAACTGACATTCTCAGAAGGGTATTACACATGGAATTCATTGATTACACAATTATTGGGAGTTTCACATGAAGTGAAACAGCTCCCTCACACTTTACACACATCCTCCATTCCCCAATATACATTTAAATGACAGGTTCAAAGGATGAAAGGTACACAGAGGTTTTTGTTCAAGACAGAGCTCAGTTCTTGGACATAGTCAATGCTCCTTACTTTCAGTCTAAACAATAATAATATAAATGATGAAGAGTTAAACTGCAAAATACCTTAAAATCATGACAGTAAGTATTAAAGAAAAGCCATCCCTTACCTACTGTTTATTCTGAAATGACTATAACTTTTTCACTCACAGAAAGTTTACTACTATAATAACACCAATATACATTATAATACTATAATGTACATTATAATACTATAATATACATATAATACTAATATACATTAGAAACTCTTCTATAACATCAGTGTCATGGGTTCAGCAGCAGCAGTCATTTTTCTCCTTCTTGGTAGCTGGTGCAGCGCTGTGTTTTTGATTTTGGGCCTGGGAACAGTGCTGATAACACCAGTGTTTTCAGTTATTGCTTGGCAAGTCCTTGGTTTGACCAAGGACTTTGAGTTTCATGCTATGCCAGGGAGGAGGGGGAGCCCCAGGAGGAAGCAGAGACAGGACACCTGACCCAAACTGACCAAAGAGGTTATTCCAAACCACAGCATGTCATGTCCAGCATGTGAACACGGAGGGCAGAGACCCAGGAAGGGTGTGGTGGTGGACTGCGGGTGCACGGCATGGTCAGGTTTTGGTAGTGGGGGGTTCGCTGCTGGGGGTGCACTGGCTGGGTGGGGCTTGGTGAGCAGTTGTATTCTCTTTCTTTGTATTTCTCTTGTGTATTATTACTGATGGTAGCAGTAGTGATTTGTGTTATACCTTAGTTACTAAACTGTTCTTATCTCAACCTGTGCAAGTTGCATTATTTTGATCCTCCTCCCCATGCCCCCAGGACTGGGGTAAGAAGGAGGGGAAGTGCGTGAGTGAGAAAACTGCGTGGGTGGGGGGCTTAAACCACGGCAATCAGTTTTACAACAGAACTGCAAATCACAGAATCACAGAATAGTTAGGGTTGGAAAGGACCTTAAGACCATCTAGTTCCAACCCCCCTGCCATACACAGGGAAACCTCACACTAAACCACGCTGCCCAAGGCTCTTTCCCTATAAATCGCTTTTACTACAGGCACCTAAGGAAAGAAGTCCAAAAACTAATAGAGAACTGAAGAAAATCTAAAAGGAAAAAAAAAACAATTAAAAACAAATTTAAAATTTTAACTTCAGTTCTGGAAATAAAAACCTTTTCAGAATCCACCAGCAGTAAAGTATGACACACTGTGACTCTATCTGTGGCTTCCCAAGCTTCATGAGACTGTTTTCAAATGCAGAAGTCAGATGATTACTGCTGGCGTAATATTGGTATGATTAACAAACATGATGCTCATGTCAGCCACTGCTCACCACACGAACACTTGTTCCCAAGTCCTAAATTTTCATCTACTAAGACTTCAGTGAACTGTTATTGAACTGCAATACACAGGCTTCCCCATCCACACAACTGCTGCAGTTGTAATAGCGATGCTATAGCTATTAATGGGACAAAGGGAGAGAGATGGACTGAACACTGCCAAGTAACCACAGGAGGGCTGTGCCTCTGCTCCCTGCGTTTGGCTGTACCATGCAGCTCATGCACTGCACAACACATGCCCCAACTGCATGAGAACAGACCCTGGGACGGCAAAGAAGAGGGATGGGGAGCTGCAAAAGACAATCTCAGAAGCAGAGCACCCACATGCTTCCAAGTGTCTGCAGTCAGCAATTCACAGCTCTGCCATACAGGCTATCCTAGTTATTTTCACAGGGAAATACCCAGGGCTAGAGACGGATTTACAAACAAACAAACAATTTAAAACCCTATCCCTAGACTTCAGTTTTCCCATGAACTGAAGTGGAAACATCTATGGTACCATTCCAAGCCATCCCAGCTATCTCTGGAATAAGGCTATATTTATATACAGAGGGCACGAGAAGAAGAAGAAGCCGAAAAAGCCAAGTAACGGGAAAGTCTGATCAACAAATGGGACTTTGAATAACAACAACATAAAGCAAGGAGCTGGTGTTTGCCTGGAGTCCAGAGAAGCAACAGACTAAGGGTGCTGCTGCTATACAGTTCTTTCCCAAAAGTCTGCAAACATGCAATCAAAACAAGACTCAACCAAATCTTTCTGTATTTGGAAAATGGGAAACAAGAAATCTGTACTATTTTGGAGATATGAATGAGAAAGAACTGAAAACATCTCAGCTGAGAATGCTCCAAAGCATTTACCCAACTTTGAAAGGAATGAAGGTGTGATTAGAGGGTTATTTGTACTTCCACCAGACATTCCTGCTGAGCACAAGGGTGCTGCAGAAAGGATACATGAAGCTATTGTGTGAGAAAGAGTGCAGACACGCACTTTCTGCCCTTCTTTTTCTGTCCAGGATCTGCTGCCACCTTTCCCCATTTATGTCTCCTCTGCCTCCCTTATACTATAATGTACAAGAAAATTCAATTTAAGAGGGAAGAGCTGATCTGTTTTGTTTTCTGAAACTGTGCTCAGTGGAATACTTGCATAACACTGAATTCTGCTGGCTAGACAGGAATATGCTCTATAGATCGGAATATTCCTAGCTATCTCATAGGAGTATGTTAGAAAACAAGTTGCAGATTGGCAAATCCTCAAATATTTATTCATTGCTAGCATTACAGACATCCACACACCTGGCATCAAGTGGAACCAATGTTCTCTAACTTGGCAGAAAACAGAAATAAACCAGCAAAATCCCAAAATATAGATGCTCTTCAAATCAAGACATGTTATAGTGTCAAAGTACACAATTTACAAGAACGTGTGTTCTCCATGATCTCTGAACTACAAAAACCGTGAAACAATATTCCCCAAAGACCCCACCTTAACACCACACCAAGAAAAGAAAACTCATTCTGACGCCATCCAGGAAGTAAAATATCTACACTGATCTTCATAACGGGGCTGTACACAGCAAATTGCATGCACAGAAATTAATATTAGACTGCTCTATGGTTAGCTTAATTTTCTCCTGAAAGCAAAAACAACAGTGCAGAATTAAATCCATGTTTCTAGACTGCAAATGACAAAGAATTCATTTCTTTCCTAAGTTTCTTCTTGCAGGGAAACATCCTGCAATGTCTTTTAGTGCATCAAAGTTTTCAGTGAATGAGAAAAGGTTGTTTCACCAGCTTCACCAAAAGGCCATGGAAGATAATTTCTGATCTCAAGTTATAATGTGTAAGGATAAAAAGAGTGCTTATACATTGACCAAAATGATAACCTACAACATACTGACTCTCATGCAGGTTTAGCTTCGATAAACAACTCTGAAAAGGTGAAGTTTGCGAAAGTAAAGCCAAAAGCTCCAAATATTTGAGGAAGTTGTTCCAGCAACAGCAGCTTCCTAAGCAGCAGAGCTACAACAGCCAACTTGCCCATTTCATACTCATGTAACACCCTCAAAGTTCCCCATCCTAAGTGGGCTGTATGCAAGCTGTGTACCAACAGGGACTGCTCGAGGAAATTTTGCTGCAGCAGTGTGGAAGGCACAGAGGGACAGGGAGGCATGGGCACAGCAATGGTCCCTCAGAGGCGCTGCCTGGGGAGCTCCTGCTGAACAGCTACCCCTCACCCTCCTCACTGCATGGCAGGAGGGCTTATAGTAGCGAGATGGAAGCAGAAAGCTAGGACTAGGAGTGGTAAGACTGTGTTTTCAGTCTCAAAATAGGTAAATGCAGTTTTTCTTAGTTCAAATCCAAATGTAAGCATGCCCAGGCCACCTCTCCTGCTGTTTACCACAGGGCTCGCACCAATCACAGGTCCTGGCAGCTAAAGCTTTCTTCCCGAAATCCATGTTTCATGAGCTTTTTACTGTGTTTCTATTAATAGCTTTCAGAAGTTAGACGGAGGTTTGTAATCACAGAGTCCCCTTTCCTTAATCTCTTACTCATACAAATGAAGAAACCAATGAGGAAAATTATTATTATCAAAAACAGGTATCAAAAGACAAGATGCTGGATAAGTGCTGAACGTTTAAGGAGCTCAAGCATTTTTAGCAAAGCCAGCAGCAGCAAACAGTGACAAAAGACAATAAATCTGATAAAACATAGCCACGCAAAACTTTTCAAATCCCAGGCTAGTAAAGTTCTGTGAGAAGTTTGGTCACTTACGTACCTGCAGGCCTTCTCCGATCCACTGGCCTATCCCTGTGCCGTAAACTTCAACAAGGGATGGGGAGACGAAAACCAGATCACGAGCCACGCACATTTAAATGAAAGGCAGTTCTGGAAAGTGACACTACACAGGAAGCAGAGGTGGTTTTCTGCCAACTTCTTGCGGGGCCTGGTCTCTCCCAGCCGCCAAGGCTGCAGCACCAGCCAGGAGGCTGGCTCTGCCAACAACCAGATGCCATGTACACTGACTGCGGATCGACTGCTCTCCAACAACCAAAACTGTGCTGCAGTGGAGTGTCTGCTACATATTTTCCTGTCGGCTCCAGCCCTGCCAGGCTCAAGCCAGCCTGTCAGAAATGCAGTGATGTACACCAGCAGGTATTTTTCTCATACAAGTGCTTTGATATGCACAGGTGGACTCCATGTCCAAAGCCAAGCACAGACCTAGTTCAGGACTAACTGGGGTCTCAGTCCTTCCCAAAGTAGAACACACCAATCAAGCTCACCCAAGAACCTGTTCCAATGGGAATTAACAAACCAACAGGGGATCCAACAAAGCTTTTATGAATGGGCACACTGGGGCAATGCAAGAAAGAAACCACTCGTCAGTTTCTATCTCAGGCATCTTCGCCATTTCATTGATTACATGACAACTTAGGACAGATGTATCAACATCTGCCACTGGTTTAGCAAACTACAATCAGAAAAACACACCAGAAAACTGAAAAGCAGTGCAACAGTGCTCTGTAAGCCTGCAAAGAGATCTAGCCAATACTCTTGGGTGGTTACCCAAACCTTCAAATATTTTTCTCCTTATGGGAAACTAATAATTTGTCATTTTAGATTACCTTTCCTGATAGTTTTCAGCAATAGAAGGAGAAATACAATTAAGAACTAGCACCATGTACAACATACAGAGAAAAGAAAAATCCATTTCAAGATCTCCTCAACATACTACTAGAAGAGAAAAACCCTATACCTACTATCCTGGGTTCAGCAGCAGCAGTAATTTTTCTCCTTCTTAGTAGCTGGTGCAGCGCTGTGTTTTGACTTTTGGCCTAGGAACAGCGCTGATAACACCGATGTTTTAGTTGCTGCTCAGTAATGTTTACTCTGACCAAGGACTTTCTGAGTCTCATGCTCTGCCAGGGAGCAGGGGAAACTGGGAGGAAGCAGAGACAGGACACCTGACCCAAACTGACCAAAGAGGTATTCCATACCACAGCACGTCATGCCCACTATATAAAGTGGGGGCAGTTACCCAGAAGGGTTAGATCACTGCTCGGGTCGGGCTAGGTATCGGTCGGCAGGTGGTGAGCGATTGTATTCTCTTCCCTTGTTATTTCCCTTATCACTATTATTATTTGTGGTAGCAGCAGTGATTTGTGTTATACCTTAGTTACTGGACTGTTCTTATCTCAACCTGTGGGAGTTACATTCTTTTGATTTTCCTCCCCATCCCTCCGGGAGCTGGAGGAGGAAGGGAGGGAAGTGAGAGAGCGGCTGCCTGGTTCCGGGTTGCTGGCTGGGCTTAAACCACGACAGCTCATTTTGGTGCCCAACATGGGGGGAGAAGGTTTGAGATAATGACAGATCTGACCAGAGTGTGTCTAATCATATTTTTGACAAGCATTCATTATCTCAGATTAATAGTCACTCGTCACAATGCTGATTTACTGGCTCTCAGAGTTGTTGCTCTTGATCTCACAGTTTCAGCATGTCGTACCTTACTTACAGCTGGTATTTGCTGTCTTGGTGTTTATTGGCTGGGGGCCTTGGGCTAAGGTTCTTGTTTCATTGCACTTTATGTTAATGACTTGTAATACAATAGAATCATTGATTATGAAATTGATCTGGCTTGCATTCCCAGTGTGGTCACCACCTCTATACTTTGGGAGGTATATAAGTGTTTAGCAATTACATATCTTTTTTCCTCTCCTGGGGTGGTCAACCCCTGAAGGAGACATTCCCTTACCTTCCCAGCCCCCCCCCATCAGACGGCTTACAGCATCATTTGGGGGTTCTGAAGGTTTTGAATGGCCTTTGGGTACCCTTGAGACCTGCCTGCTGATTGTGATGGGGATCACCATGTTGGCACACATACAGAGCATGTTTTACCCACGACCATTTGTCTGATCTCAAGGGTTAAGCAGAGTCAGGTTTGGGCCTTGTCTAGGGTTAGACGACAATATAGGAGTACCAAGAGATTTTCCCGGAGGCTAGACAGTCATGAGTGGCAGGGTGTGTGGGATAGTATGGGCAAGTATCTAGGCCAGCAGGCCCCGTCAGTGCTTTGGAACCACTTTTGGAACCACTGAACAAGTGCAAAATCCAGAAAAACTAGTGAAACGCTTAAATGAGGTGTGTTGTCATCCTGGTCATACCAGAGAGGGACAAATCATGGCAACGTGCTGGGGCTTGGCCTATGCTTACAGAGCCCTGTTCAGCACTATCCGGCACCTTCAAAGGGAAAAAAAGTCTCTGGATCTGATGGCAAAGCAACAGACGACGCAGCTACTCCAACTCCAAATACAGCAGCTAGTACAACTCAAATACAGCATCTATACCAACCCTAGTGACAAGTACAGCAGCTATTCAAACTCTGACCGCAACAGACAGTGCAGCCACTCCAGCTCCAAGCACAGCAGCTACACTACCACCAGCGACAAATACAGCAGTTACCCAAACCCTGACAACAGATGCTGCAGCCACTCCAAACCACAGTGATAATCACTCCAGCTAAACCAGAGGACCAATTCGTGCCAATATCAGTTGCCCCTGTACGCAAGGGGAAAAGCAAAAAAGAGGCAAGTAAGCTGATGGAACAAGATGAAGAAGCAATGTACTCACCACCCGGGACAGCATCTGACCAGGTGTTATTACTATGTGAATCAGAGGAAGAAGAGGAAGAAGAGGTGACATCTCGACCCTGAACCTCAAACGAGCTACAGAATACGCAAAAAGATTTCACCCATCAACCAGGGGTGCACATCATCACCTGGTTGCTCCAATGCTGGGACAATGGGGCCGACGGTCATGAACTAGAAGGTAGTGAAGCCAAACAGCTGGGATCACTTGCTAGGGAAGGGAAAACTGACAAAGCAATTGCAAGAGAGAAACGGTCCCTCAGCCTTTGGAGGTGGCTCTTGGCAGCTATGAAAGAAAGCTTTCCATAAAAGGACGATGTTATGAGTCATTTGGCCAAGTGGACTACTCTAGAGAAAGGCATCCAGTCTCTGAGGGAATCAGCCATTCTAGAGATGATCTATCGCAAGGCAGATTTCGGGAAAGGACCCAGAGATTCAGATGAATTTGAATGCACACGACCCATGTGGCAGAAACTTACACCGAATGCACTATCATCATATGCCCATTCATTGGCAGCAATAACCTGGAATAATATAGCACCACCAACAGTGGATGAAATTATTCATAAACTCCGAGAGTTTGAAGACAATCTCACCCCTTCCATCATTTCAGCTGTGGAAAAACTGCCCCAGGAGTTCAAACAATTGTGAGATGATCTATCTGATATATCCAGCTCCTCACGTGTACCAACCCGTGTCTTAGCTATTAACAAAAGGTGTCCTACTGCTTGAGAGAGGATATATATAAAGTATACGCCATGGGCCACCCTATGGTTTTACCTGCGGGATCATGGACAAGACATGACGAAGTGGGATGGAAAACCTACCTCAGCTCTGGAGGAATGGGTGCGTGAATTAGAGAACAAAGGTAAAGTCTGATCACCCCATGAAGGCCGCAGCTTCAGGCTCTGGTGAGCAGGTTCCCAGATGGAGTCGAAGAGCTGATTTTACTCCAGCTCCTGTGATAAAGAAGAATAATCCCTTTCTACAAGACTTAAGTGTCCAACCTTGTGATGACTACTAGAGGGGCCCCGCCTCCAGCCAGGTGGAGGTAGGGGACAATCGGATTTACTGGACTGTATGGATCAGATGGCCTGGCACATCAGTCCCACAGAAGTATAAGGCTCTAGTAGATACCGGTGCACAGTGTACCCTGATGCCATCAAGCTGTCAAGGGGTTGAACCCATTTATATTTCTGGGGTGATGGGAGGATCCCAAGAGTTGACTGTACTGGAGGCTGAAATCAGACGGACTGGGAGGGAATGGCAAAAACACCCCATTGTGACTGGTCCAGAGGCTCCATGCATCCTTGGCATAGACTACCTCAGAAGAGGGTACTTCAAAGACCCAAAAGGGTACCGATGGGCTTTTGGTATTGCTGCTTTGGAGACAAGAGGAGATTGAGCAGCTGTCCACCTTGCCTGGTCTCTCAGAGGATCCTTCTGCTGTGGAGTTGCTGAAGGTCGAAGAACGAGTGCCAATCGCGATCACAACAGTGCACAGGCTGCAATATCGCACCAACCGAGACTCCCTGATTCCCATCCGTAAGCTGATCCGTAGATTAGAGTCAAGGAGTGATCAGTAGGACCCACTCACCCTTTAACAGCCCCATATGGCCAGTGTAAAAGTCTAACGGAGAGTGGAGACTAACAGTAGACTATCGTGGCCTGAACAAAGTCATACCATCTTTGAGTGCTGCCAGTACCAGACATGCTAGAGCTTCAGTATGAACTGGAGTCAAAGGCAGCCAAGTGGTATGCCACGATTGACATTGCCAATGCCTTTTTTCTCAATTCCTCTGGCAGCAGAGTGCAGGCCACAGTTTGCTTTTACTTGGAGGGGCGTCCAGCACACTTGGAACCGACTGCCCCAGGGGTGGAAACACAGCCCTACCATCTGCCATGGACTGATCCAGGCTGCACTGGAACAGGGGCAAGCTCCAGAACACCTGCAATACATTGATGACATTATTGTGTGGGGTGATACAGCAGAAGAAGTCTTTGAGAAAGGGAGGAAAATAATCCAAATCCTGCTGACAGCCGGTTCTGACATAAAACGGAGTAAGGTCAAGGGACCTGCACAGGAGATTCAATTTTGGGGAATAAAATGGCAAGATGGACGCCGCCAGATCCCCACAGATGTGATCAACAAGATAACAGCAATGTCGTCACCAACTAATAAGAAAGAAACACAAGCTTTCTTGGGTGCTGTGGGGTTCTGGAGGATGCACATCCCGAATTACAGTTTGATTGTAAGCCCTCTCTATTATATGACCCAGAAGAAGAATGATTTTATATGGGGCCCTGAGCAACAACAAGCCTTTGAGCAAATTAAACGTGAGATAGTTCGTGCAGTAGCCCTCGGACCAGTCCGGGCTGGGCCAGATGTTAACAATGTATTGTACACCGCAGCTGGGGAGAATGGTCCTACCTGGAGCCTCTGGCAGAAAGCTCCAGGGGAAACTCGAGGTCGACCCCTTGAACCTTGAAAAGGTTCATCCTTGAAATTCCATTTTAAGTGACATGATATATGCTTCAATTATAAGAACCAGATAAAAACCCAGGGGTTGCTTTTTGTTTGGCATGACTATTGTTTTTCAAGAATACACATCCAATCCGATTAAAATTAAATAATTCACATTATTATATTATTATTCTTACAGCTTACAGATAAACTTCACGTTGAATTGCACTGGCAACTGCAGTAGCAATTCAAGTTCAAATTCAGGTATCTGTAGCCTTAAGTTCATTTTTATATACAAAGACTGCAAGGTTGCTTTTTTCCCAAAATAAAAAAAGGTCTTCTATTCATGGAGGCCAATGTAATCCAACTTCCTGGTTTGAGTCAAATGCCTAATCTCAAATGATACTAGTACAACACTGACTCAGCCATCCAAACACATAGGGTCACATCATAAAACTCCTCCCTGTTATGTTTATGCAGGATGCTCTTGTGAAGTTGTAAAGCTAAATTATCTGATGTAATTAACTGTGCTCAGCAGAGGAGAATCTGTCTGTTTGGTGATCATCTTCCTTGGGATATTTTTACAATACACTCCTCCACTCCGTGCTCAATTCACCCCTAAGCTGCTTATGCAGATACTAAACAGAACATGTGATTCATTTGTGTATCCTTATTCTTTTAAAACATCACATAAAGACAAACAATAGGCCAATTTGCCCTTATGGAATCACACCTTATGAATATTGTAATTCCTCCAATTAATCCCATTCCTAGAGGCAGGAGTAATACTGGCCAATTATCTGGTTCAGTCATATTTCATTAGCATCAGCTGACACAGTTTCTCTTAGTTGCGGACTTCAGTTATGTAAGATGGGTGGAGAGTAAAACCCCAGTCACCCAAAGATTATTTCTAGACATATTATCTCCACCATCTGAAGAATTTCCCTTGGAATTTGTTACTATGACGATGCGGTGATCTGATGATAGAGGAGTGAATTTACATTTTCTACCTGCTGCTGAAATCTGTACACATAAGAAAGCAATCACTAATGCTTAGGATTACAGTTTTTTCCAAACGTACTCCTTGTGAATACACTAGAAATACATTTGAGAAAAAAAAATACATATATTTCACCATGTAACTGCCAATGCATAATTAAACTGACAGCCACTGATCGCCTAGACCAGCCTCATGCAGTTGTTTCACCAGTCATTAGTAGATGAATAGATCAATATTTTAGAAGACCATGGGAAGATTAAGTTTTATTTAACAGCAGAACTGCTGAATGATAGCCAGCTAAAAATAATAGCAAGACCACAATTTCTTCATACAAAACCTGGCCTCCTTTGGGCCTCTCTTTGCAAGGCATTTACTGCTGCAGCCACGCAACCTCTTTGTTTTATGATGCAGTCATTACAAGGAAGACTCAAAACCGCGTGGAAGCACAAGCAGTGCAGCAGCAGCTCTGAGATAACTGGGCACCGGTGAGAGCAGGCAGTCTTTCAAAACACTTTCTTGAATCGAATCCCATGCTGTTTGGCATGCACCAGTACATGTCTTCTCTCCGACACACGGAAACACGCGGCAACATTCTGAACACTCATCCCAGCCCGTTAGAAGAGGGCAGCATGGCTTTTGCCCAAGGTCTAGGGCTATGCAGGCATCCTTTGCAACATGCAGTGAGGATGATGATGGGAGACCAGCGGGCACATGGCTGTGTAGGATGCTGGGCAGCCATGCTGGGCAGGCTCCCTGACACCCAGTGCCCAATGGGGCATCTCTATGGGCTTGTTCCTGTGAGGACTGCTAGTGCCAGCACTGCTGTTGCATCACTTAGAATCACAGACTGGTTTGGGCTGGAAAAGACCTTAAGATCATCTAGTTCCAGCCCCCATGCCATGGGCAGGGATGCCTCACTCTAGACCATGTTACCCAAGGCTCTGTCCAACCCTGGCCTTGAACATCCCCAGCAATGGAGCATTTACCACTTCCTTGGGCAACCCATTCCAGTGCCTCACCACCCAAACAGTAAACAATTTCTTCCTTATATACAAAGAGTCCCTCCCCAGCATCCCTGTAGCCCCTCTTCAGATACTGGAAGGCTGCAATGAGGTCTCCACACAGCCTTCTCTTCTCCGGCCTGAACAGCCCCAGCTTTCTCAGCTTGTCTTCATATGGGAGGTGTTCCCTGGGCAGTGCTGGCCCACAGGTGATCCTGGAGGGGCCTGGGGACAGCAAGAGCTGGTTTCCTGCCTGGCTGCAGTGACACAGCCACATGGCAGGATCTCTCATTTGCTTTGCATTTGTTTTGATCTAGCTGTGGCTAACATCAGCAAAGGAAGAGAGTAGATTCCCACAACCCTACCTGGAAAAGCCAGCTGAGAGCTCCTGCAAGCAGCCTCTGCCAGCAAGCTGCACAGTTCTGGCAAACCCGGCAAAGGTCACTTCATGACCCTCCTGATCTCAACGGTGTGTTTGCTGAAATTTTTTGCTTGTGGGGATTACAAGGGATCAAAATCCCTCTATTTCCATGTCAGATGCGCATCACGCGTTTACTTGACATGAGAACCTCTGAATAAATCTGTATGGGCATAATTAAAATACTCTTAAAAAGGTAACAAAGGACAGAGACTCCGGACACAAGCTTTGCTCAAACACACAAATTACAGTTTCAACACCACTGTTCAATTGTTTACATGCCCTGCAAAGCACAGCAGCACTGGGATGGAACTGGGAGCCAGCGAAAAGGAACAGCAGAAAAAAAACGTCTAGAGGCGGCTCTCCGGAAACCCCTCTCGGGTTCCCCGCAGCTACACGGCAGCGAGCGCTGCGGCGGCGCCGCCTCAGAACGCCAGGCCCGGCGCGGGATCCCCGCGTTCAAAACGGGCCGTGCGGCAGCGGCCGCCGCGCGGGGTCACCGTCACCACGGCAACGGCGACCGTCCGGACCTCCCGTCAGGCAGCGCCGCGCGGCCCCGTCATGCAACTGCACCTGTCTGGGCTACGCGTTGCCAGGGCGACGCCCGCGTAGCTATGGCGACCAACCCGCACATCGGGCAGCAAGGGCGGGCGGGCGGCGGCCTCTCCCGCGCCAGCCCCACTGCTCCGGCCCCGTCCTCCTTCCCCTCCCCCTCCCCTTCCCAGCCTCAACTCGAGCGATGACACGGCTCGGGGTAAAATTCATCAACCCCCACTCTCTTCCCTCTTCGATCCCCACTTCCTAGTCCAGGTGGTGCTGCTGATCCATGCCACGGCCCAGTCAGACCCCTCCGGATCGGATGTGTGGGGTGCCGCGCAGCGCAGCCCATCGCCAGCATGTCTGACCCAGCCGTGACCGAGCCAACAACGTCGAGAAAAAGTGAAGAAAATTTCCTAACACAGCGAGAGAAACGGTTGTGTCAAAACCCAGTCTGCTCCCGGCTTGGCAGGCAGCAGCTGCAGATTAACTCTTCCTTCGCTAACATTAGCCGTGGCCAGATCAAAACAAACGCAGAGCAAATGAAGGATTGCGCTCCATGCCTGTGTCACTGCAGCCGGGCCGAGAAACAGCTCTTGCTGCCCCCAGGCCCCTCTGGATCACCCTTGGATGGCACTGCCCAGGGAGCAGTACCTGTGACAGAGAATGTTAGCCACCCGGGCACAGGCTCTCGTAGAAACCCAGCAGTTGCACAGCCAGCCCCATATTGCGCTTGGGGGGAAAAATGAGCCCATCTCCTTCAAGCAAGGGTACTGTGCTTTCACCTACAGCCAAGAGGATCAGCGGACACTTCAGAGCTCTCCACTGGCTTATACACATTTTAATTACAGGTGTTCTCCTGCTAAAGGCTCTGTGGCTCATGAGAGCGGCAAGCTCGGCTCCGGACTCACTGCTGCCATGCAGGGGGACAGGATGGGCAGTTACGATGCCCAGACAAACACTGAGCGAGGCCAGGCTGGTGCCACCGCTCCCCAGATTTCTTCACCAACACACTTCCAAACTGCATCACTTAATTACAGTTAATGTCTTACTTAAGATTCATATGCAACACTGGATGAAAACATTTAGAGTTGTAAAACGCATCTAGTTCTTACCTTTGATATGCCTGAGATGTGGGAGGTGTACTGAACACATGCGAATATGGGTGATAGGGTGTCTTTTTCAAAGCCTGAATAAGATTTTGTCTATATTCTGGGTCTATACACCACAAGGACCCCTTTCCAATACTCTGCAAAGAAAACAGAATTAAAAAAAAATCAAATATTTGATCTACTGGCATAGCCTTATTTATTCAGCAGTATTTGTGAGGACAAGCAGTGGGTTTGGGGTTTTTTGTCTGACAGAAGGGAACATAGTTCGCTTACCAGAGATTATTGCTCCATTAATAACGTATTGCAACTGTATGGTCTAAATGCCACTTCAGGGAGGGGAAAAAGTAAGAATGAATGCCTGGTTGCTCCCCCCACCCCTCACTGTTACTAGTTAATATGATTAAATAATACCTGGCAACTTCCCAATCACCCCATATTGGAAAAATGAGAAGCTGTAGTTACTGAGTTACTATTAAATGGAAACTTTGAAGAAAAACAGATTCTTTTTCAGAGTGATTTTCTTTTCCTTTTGCTGATACTAACGAAAAACAGGGCTAAAAAAGGAGGGGTTTAAACACCCTAGCAACTGTTTTAAAAATAAAAGGACTTAATCCTTCAACCCACATGACATCAGTGCTATTATACTACAAGAGGAAATTAATCATCCTTTCTCCCCTAAAGGGAAAAAAATACCCCAAAACAACAACAACAGCCAAAAAGCCCACAGTATAATCATGTTTTAAATCATTTAAGGATGCTGTGAAATTGTGATCGGTTGAAACAAGTTACTGTAATTACCCTTTCTGGACACACAGAGCAACTCAAGCAGTCAGTCTGTAATGTGAGGACTACACTGAAATCCAGTTACAAGCAGCGCAATTTCAGTTCTTATCTCAATCCCATCAGAGGTCAGGGTGCAGATATTTTGAATTGTTTTGTCTGAGTTCTCAAACAGAAAAATGACTTTCCCTCATATTCCACTAGGAAACCATACAAAATGATAGCTCTGGAGCAGCCTTGGTCTGCTTGAGCACACATAACAACAAACACCAATCCTAACTGTTGACTGAACTCCACTGGCAGGCTTTCAAGGCATTACGATAAGGTTTTTCGTAAATGTTGATGTTTTCTGGAACAGGCAGTGGAGGCTGCACTACCGCCACTAACCACTTTCCAACCCAGGACTATCCCTTTCCTCAATTCCAACTTGTATCAGTGGAGCAAGGCTTTCAGTTTCATGCATTGAAGAACAAACACACACACAAACCCACACCAAAAGTGGGATACTATTTTCTAGAGCCACAAGGAAGACCAAAACTGGACACTTGTTTCCTTTCAAAAACCCGTCGTATTTGCAGAGCCCTACCAACTCGTAAGTGCTCCTCTACTGCACAGACTGCTTTAGGGTGCAATACACAGCACAATGTGCAAAGTGCTTATGGATCTCTTTCCAAGCTTACAGACAGCAAATCTGCTACAAATTCTTCCCCCAAAAAATGTAAAAATGAAAATCTTCCCCACCATCACTGGATGGCTGTGTGAGAACATCTGGCAAGTTCACAGCACTGTCAGACTTGGCTTTAAAGAAAAGGTAAGGGTATGGCACAACCCACAGGACCTGCAAATGCTTTCTGTCAGAAACAAGTACATCTGCTGCAGGGCATGAAGAAGGAACCACCTTCTCCACGCTGCTCTAGTATAACCAGGAACATGGGGTCAAGCCTTTCCAGCATGGCAAGGCTCAAGCCCATCTCAACCCCTCCTTCCCAAGGGCGCCCTACCAGAAGGCCACTGAAGAGTCTATGGGGAGACATCTCCCTGGTTCTTGACCTGAAGTGGTGTCCTTGCATGGTCAAAAAGCCTAGATTCAAGAGGCTAGAGAGCATGAGCAAGCCAGACTCCTGGGCTTTTTATCTTGGTAAAGCACTATAGCAGATGACTGAATGATCTGCTGCTGGTGTCAGTGTTAGAAGCTGTGTGCCACACATCTCAAACAAGCTTCCAAAAAGGAGGTTGTTATGTTTAGCTCCTTCAAATATGGGACAATGAGCCAGAGACTTGACATAAGCCTAGTAAGTGACTTTTTAGGCAAAGGACAGAGTCAAAAATAGAATCCAAACCTCTCAAATTCCACTTCCATGTGCCATCCAAGAGCCACAGAAAGAACAACATAAAATTTCCTTTTAAGCAAGCAATGTGCAAAACTAGGAACATTTTTCAGGAGAAAACCTTTGCTGGATTCCTTATTCCTTACAGCATGGGATAAGCTTTAGAAAAAAGCTATGCTTAAATACCATCTACCTTATTTGTACTTACTGGAACACAGCTGATTGTTTCCAAACTTCCCTAAGGTTTGTTTTTTCTTCATTTACTTCCAAGACAGACTTTTCATCTACCTTGAAAAGATTACTCTCCAAAACCCATCAGAGTTAGTTCAAGTTGAGGGCCTTGCAAGATGAAGTCACTACTGAAGAGTAACTTCAAAACCTTTCATTATTGTTAAGCTAAATTTGCTTGGCTTGCCCATATTCTTGCAAAAGCCAAAAATAATTTCACTGAAAACCAGAAACTCTCTCACACAAAAAGTATTGAGAACAATTACACTCCTTGTTAAATGAAACACTGGGAAGGCAGATCTGCCCTATTTTCACTGCAACTGAGCTGACTTATAATTTAGCACCAAAAACAACTGCAGTTTAAGGTAATGCTCTCCAAACATGCAAAGTTCCCTTTCAAAGATCATTACTTCTGGTTTTCCACAATCACACTTGAGAACATAAATAAAAAGAAAACTGAAGTGCCATTCAGTTAAGAGTCCTCCTTGACTGCCAGAGGTGTGAAAAACTTTGTTAACTGTCTGTTTAGATGTGTCATTAGTATTCCCATATACAGAGCAATCACAGGAAAGGAAATCATTGGAACTCAGACCCATCGGTTAGTGATTAATTTCCATCTTATGACAGGTGGCTGTTGCTTCACCACCTCCTCCAAGCCAAAAGTCAATAGTGGCTACAATCAAAAACCAGCAAGGAAGCGGAAAAAAAAAAATCCCTGGATCACATGAGTCTCCCAGGCAACAAGTGACTGAAGAGTGCATAACAGCCCCCTGACCATCACTGACACTGAAGTGCTTTCAGACTTTCTGACATGCCACCTCCCTCCCTGCCTTCTGCCAATCATAGGTTACTGCTGCTGCATTCATGTTTAAGGTTATTAAAAACAAAGGGAGTGTTACTATAAATCCCTTTCACCTTGTCTTAGAGTAGACTACAGGTGCACAGCTATTTCAGAGGTACTGACAGAGGAAGCAACACGTACAAGTTACCCCATGTAAGTTTATGACTGAATACTCTAAAAAAATCACGATTATGATTTCTATTCAGAGATCACTATGCCTTTTCCTGTCACTTACTAATATAGGCATAGATTGTGTATCAGAATATTGTGTACTAAATCCCAACTAATTCATTTGTTCTTTCTCATCTCAAATATACAAACCTGATTCCCCCCAACAACTAAAACCAGTGCATTGCCATGACAAGGTACATGATACGCCCCATGTCCAATTGTTTTTTCTCCCAAAGGGCTGCATACAAAAGTCTTAAAATCCTAGCTTACACAACCTGTTAGAACCCAAATAAAAACACTGTCATATTGTAGTAGAAATGGAAAAAGTTTGAAATTTGAAGATAAAAGAATAGAAATGCTGCTTGTCAGCTCTTTCAGTGGTTACAGCTGGGGATAACAGCATTATCTGCTACTAAAACTCCTTATTATAAACCTGCAACTAACTGCCTGGTTTTACATATCACCTATCATTTTATTGAGCCCAAAGATCAATTAAAAAATTTGTGTGTTGAGCTCTTTCCAAGATCAATGGCTGGGAAAAAACACATACCCTGTCTGCATAAAAAATTCCAGAAAATGTTTATTTGAGGGATTTTGTTCGCTGGTTATTTCAGAACAGACTTGAAATGTGTTAGGAATGCAACTTTTTTCCAGGGTTGTTCTTTTCACTGCCATACAAGTCTGCCCAAAATAAAGCTTTGGGAAGAGAGCAGATACAGGAACCATAGAACATGAGGGCTCAGAGAGAAGAAAGTACAATTTCTAATTCTTCTTTCTGAAGCTCCACTTACATATACACTTTGAATCCACATGGGACTGTGCTGAAAGCAGCCAGGAGCAGCTCTAGGCACCCACATCTCTCGCAGCAGCATCACCACTAAGAGGGTCTCTAAAGCAACTGACCCCTAAAGGAACATCCCCCAAAAGGGATGTAGTGGATGGAGGGGTCTGACCTGCTGCTGCTGCCCCCCTTGCTGCACTGTTCTCCCTGTCCTTTTGCATGTGCCTGGCCCTTCTTCCACAAGCCCATTTATTTTCCTCAAAGAAAACTATTTTGCTGGTACAATTTTGTTATTTAAACTCATTGAAGCCGTGTCACATGAAGGGTCTGATGAGCACCCAGTGGCGCTGCAAAACGGAGGACACATGAGCGGATCCAGGGAGAGGAACGTGAACTCTCCCCTTCTGTAGCAAGAGCTGTGGTGACACCTCAATGCAGCTCCTGGAACAGCACATTAACAAAGGAAAATGAGGACTCTCCCTGGACACAAAGCAGCTTGGAAGAGGAGTGGGAAAACCAGTAGCTGGCATAGAGAGGAGTGGGAAAACCAATAGCTGGCATAGAGCAGGGGTACATGGGAGAGCCGGGGTGAGTTGGACAGCAAGGCCGACAAACACGCCCCTGAGAGCAAGACCAGGAGAGCCATGCACTAGGCTCTTACCAGAGACACTGAGATGCTGGGCACTGACACAGGAGTAGGCTCGGAGGCTGAGAGAAGAGGAGCCAAAACAGGAGACCCACAAGTGTGTGAGCAACCCAGCAGCTCTGCACAGGCACTGGCAAGCTACACCAGCAAGCTAAGAATTACTACACTGAACTCTCTGAGTTAAGGACCACAGTACTTCAAACAACAGATCCGTCCTTTTTCTTCTCCACTACCAGACCAGGACAGGATGTGCGGCCATGGCTAGGGTCTCCTGAACCGGAAGTGTCAGCAGTATGAACTAGGCATATGGCAGCTACTCAGGCTGAAGTGGTGTAGCATACCGAGTGTAGTACAATGCCTGAGAAATATGCCATGCTGGTTACAGGGGTGGTTCAGGAACTAAAAGCAAACAGAAAAAGCAGGAATTTCTTATTAGTTGAAAAACAGGCAATTCCAACTAGCATCTGGAATCCCAAGCTATCAAATCTTGAAATCACACCACTGTGACTTATCAGTCCCTGCCTAGCTCAGTGTAAGTTGTTGCAGTCGTTAACACGGGACCTGCAAATAACACCAAGGACACCTTCTGCAGTGATGAGGAACCTTCTGGGGTTAGTACTCACCATTACTGATCTAAGGGTTTGCTCTCATGGATGAAACCTACTACTGTTACAGAAAATTATCTCTTTGAAAGTAATAGTGGAGAGATTACCGGGTATCAAAGGTTCTTACTCAAAAGAAATATTTATCCTGAGCTCATTGTGCCCAGTTACTCTGCAAGAATAGGTTTCAAGCAAACCCTTCACACAGATTCACCATCAAGTTCACCCATGGGAACATCATACATTCAAATATGCCATGAGAGCACAGAAGTGTTTCTACAGGACCAAAAATAACTGGATGACAGAAATATCCACGATGTCACAACAATTTAAACCAACCATTTGAGTGACTACAGCCAGCACCAAAACCTGAAAAAATAATCGTTTCAGACCAGAAATAGATTTCAGTGTGTAAGGTAAAAGCGAGAACAACATTTCCCAACGTCCACATCTGCACCACATCTCATGTGGCAGCATGAAGTCATCAGCCTCCTCTTCACCGACACCGCGTGCCTGGAGCCACTGCTGAGGACTCCCACCTGTGCATGAAGCTGCTGGGGTGGTGAAAGCACACCCAGGGCTGTCAGGCAGCAAGGACCCACACAAGAACAGGCACCATGAAAATGTCTACTCCCAGGAAGAGCAGGGTCTTTCACTCATCACACAACACCTGCTATCACCCGAAACACAGAGCAGTTCTGGAAACCTTGACTAAAGCAGGTTTCTGACTGGTTCCCAGGGACAGCAAGTGAACAGCAAGAACTCCTAAACACAAATTCTGCCCTCCTCACCTCATGAAAAAATCTGTTTCATTAGCAAAGTGAGGGATTTTTGTGAGGAGATGGAGAGGCAGGAGAAAGGGAAGTAAAATGCTCCGTAACACTCTGCCTTCAGCTCTGAAAATGACCAAGAGGAACATAATAATCACTCCAGAATCCCCCTCAGGATAGAACGGCTTGCTTAAATAACCTCATTGCACTATGCAGAGACACCGGCCAAGTGACTTAAAAACCATCCCACAATACAACATAGGTTACACATCCTTCTCTAAATATGCTGCTGCTCTTGAAGATTTGCAAACATCGTGCGGGCACTGTGGGAAACAAGTGGCTTATGATGACAAAATTCACCCAGACTAAAAAATGCAGGTCTACTGCAACCACTGATGCTATGCTCCATCAGTGCTGCAACAGGGAGGGCAGAGAGGCTTTTCAGTATCACAAGAGAACTTGTGCAGCCAGGAGTGCTACTCAAAGACCAGCTTTGCGCTATTCACTTGCAGACAGCGATGAAGAGAAGGGCGCACCTTACTTTTTCACTTCCGCTACCTAACCCTCACGTTTGTATCATGCTCCTCTAAACGAAGGGCATCACTGCTAAAATAGGACCAACTCAGAATTCATTTAATTTACATGAATTCAACTTCATTTACATGAGGCAAAACGAGCATATTAGTATCAAAACTGGGGAAAGGTACTATATAACAAATTTCAAACTATTTTTCTGGCAAATGCTCAGGAAGATTCAAGATTAAGATGCCAAAGTTGGTCCACCGGTCTGTTTAAAACTCTGTTATCTTTACTCATCAGTTTTTCAAGTTCTCAAGACAGACATCACCTTGCTTGCTCTGCCAGCCTACATTGGTTCTGCAGTTTTAAATAGTTTTTACGAGTGGTCACAGGTAATGGTAAAACTTTATCCTCCTTAACAGCTATGTACCTTGCAGATGAGGCTCCCTTTTGAACCAAATGAAATAATTTGCAGAAAGACACAAACAGAGCATTTAAATCATTTGAGGTCAGCTGCTTTAAAAAAGAAAATACAACTGCTAAGGAATTCTTAAAGAAAGAAAAACAAAGCCACTGCCAAGGATTGCTATTATTATAAAACACATTCCTTAGATCCACTGTAATCTCACATAAAAATTACAAATAACTATTCATTAAGTTTAAGAGTAGATTTTCTTCATTCTCTTCCAACATTTGTAGCACAGACCAGTGAAATTCTACATGGCCTCTTTTAAAGAATTATACTATCTACCTTAACAGTCACTTTAATGACAGTAACAACTGCATGGCAAGCATTTCATTTTCAGAAACCCTCACTTAAAATCCCCCTTTTTTACCTATGAACTCAAAAGAGTAAGGAACTTCCCCTGCCCTTCCAAGAAAAGTTGGTAGTGTTATGTGACAGCTTGACACCAGGAGAAAATAAAAGTATCATTTGCATGCAGTGTAACAAAACCCTCACACCCACTTCTCCTGCATGTTTTCAAGTCTTTTCTCAGTAAACTAGCAGTCACAGCCCAAGCACAAAGCTGAAAAAGAGCTCTTGACTAGCTAAAACATAATTACATAACCATAAATATATGCTCATTTAATGAATGAAATTAAAGGTCTGATGGGAAGGCTTGCTGGAGTATAGTGTTCAACCCAAGTAAACCGGTTGCATCAAGAAATCACCACCTCTTCTAAAGAAAACAAAAAGATGAGGCTTTTTGAATCTTATTTTGCTCCAAGTAAAAACATCCATTAGCTCAAATCACACAGGTCCAAGCCACTGCTTTCATGCTCATCTCTTGATAATTCAGTTCACTTGCTCAATGAGCTACCCCAGACACTAACACAGCCACCAACCTTTTAAACCCTAGTTTGTCTTTGGGAAAGCAGCCCGATTCTGCCCCAAATGGCATAGGGGCATTGAGCACCTCCAGGCCCCTGGTGTCCTTCCAAAACAGGGTAAGTAACTTCACTGAGAAGTATGATTACAGTGGAAAAGAACTACTTATCCTTGAAATGAAATTAAATGAAATGAAACAAAAACCCCAAACCAAACAGGAAGCCAAGCTTGCAAATAAACAATGCTACAGGATTAATGAGGCTAGACCAGAGCTGGGAAGTAACAGCTGGAGAAACGGAAAGGCTGTGGTATTTCACAGTCAAAAAAGAATCCAAAACAACAAAACCAACCCTATTTCACAGGCAAGATGCAATGCAACATCCTGCAACACAAGAAAGTGCTACCACTGTGCAGTGGTCTTCCAACGTCAAACAAGCTCAAGTCCCACCAGCACAAGACATATAAGAAGTTTTCTTTGTACCTTTGAGCTTGTATGTGCCGTCAGAATGAAGGGCCCTGCTCCCTTCAGCAGTGCCTGGGAGTCTGAGTCTGGCCCCCACAAAGACCTCTGAAGAGTGACCCATACATAGGTAGGCACAGGTCCTTCCCGACCTGCCACAAGTAGGGCAAGGAACTGTAAGCAACAGCTCACAGCAACGGCTGTGAGACAGAACCTGAGGGACTGTGTTCAGGTTTTATACAAATGAAGGCCTTCGCAGGCTTTTCAGCAGTTTTTTACCTCAGCACTCCCCCTCTTGAGTACAGAGGAGTCAGAAATGTCTTCTAATGCTTGACCTGGGCACTCAGCAACCCAAGGCATGTCCCCAGTGTCCAGGCTTCTCATCCCACAAGGGGCACTTCAGCACCAGGTCAGAAGTGACCCTCTGTTGTTACTCCAGTCACAGTGACTCATTGCCAGGTAACACCATGGACACAGCTGGTCCACTGCTGCTCCTCTAGCTCCCCACTGCCCCTCCGGCACATCAGCACCTGTATGCCCATTAGTACAAGTAAGCTCACAACACTACTGCCTACAGCCAGCAGTGGATCTGCTACACCACAGTATCTTCCCGTTGCTCTCATCATTAAATGATTCCTCCAACAGGCTCAGGAGGTGCTGCATTATGTCACCCAAGAGTCATACTCAGCCCATTAAATACCTCCTCATTGAGTTTATATGCACGCCACACTATAAAGCTATTAGACTGCCATATGGAAATCCTGCAAGCAACCGAAGAAAGCAGTGTCGTTAACTGCCCTTAAACAATACCTGGCTCCTCTATAAAGTAGTACTATGCTGTTTCATGCTAGTGCCTAGCAACACCAGACGTTCCCCAAAGCCTCCCCAGGCTAGGTGAAGTCTCGGCACTGAAGAACACAGGCTGTGACACTGCTAGGGAGGAACAAAGTGCAAGATCAAACAGACGCTGGGAGACTGGGCTGGGAAGGCAGGAGAGCCCGGAAGACAAGTCTGTCAGCCTTACAGGCTGTCACAAGGCATACTTGAGGGAGATTAGATAGAAAGTTGCATTAATAATGCTGTTTCAGCCTATAGAATTCCTGTGTATACATGGAAGGTGTAATTACCCTTACTCTATTGAAAAGAAAATTGAGGATACACAGAAACAAAAGAATAAAAAAAAGTTAAGTGCTCAAGGTCACCTATAAAGTCAAAGGCAAAATAAAAAAATCCCTGAGTCTCCAAATCATAGCCCATTTAGCAGGGTATGCTAATTTCATGTCAGAGGGGCACTCATTTAAATACCCACTGGTCATCTGATACTCTTCATGTTATCCACATTATGCAATTAGAAAAGACACAAATTGCCTTTTCTTACAAACACACAGTTATGTCGTGTACGGAAATCTAGCTACAATTTTAAAACACAACCCTTCACACAATAGGCATTAAAAGAATTGTTCAACACTTATATCTGTACTAAAGGTTCACAGGTCACTTTTTGCCTACTAGTGTATTAATGACGAAATAAGGCAGTGAGCGTATTTCCAGGGGAAGGGGCTAACAGCTAGCAGGGACAGGAGGGAAGGAGCAGGTCACACTAAATCCATTAGCAGTGACACATAAAAATAGAAATAAAGAAAACCTGACTAACACTAATGGATATGCACCATTTCCCCCATAACTGTTTATTTAATGTAGGGGTTTTCCTTGCTTAGTATTTAATATTAGTTCACACGAGGAACTGAGGGGAAAAGCAGGCACTTAGGTAAACAGTTTGAAAAGCTGCCTGAATGTGGGGTTTCCAAGTGTCCCTGGGCTCTTTAGGGAAACAGCCCTGCTTGGCAGCCTCAACAGATACCTGTCCCCTGCAGCAGGCACATGCTGAAGGAAAATCATTCTTCTGCAACAGAGACCTCAGCGTTACCGCACATCTATCAACACACAAATCACTTCTGCCACTTACGTACACATACTTTACTCTGCTTGTGTCCAATTTCTACACTGAGTTCAGAGATACTTCTTTTTTACTACCACTCCTCTTTCTCTCTCCTCTTTCTCCTGGCTGAATGAAACCCCAAAAAGCAAAACCAAACACTCTCCTTGCTCCAAACCTCCTCCAAAACGAGGCAACTTCTTGACTGCATTCGAAGCCTTCGCCGCATTCACACAGCACAGGTCACAGCCCAAAGGCCACAAGCCCAAACCTCATGGACTCTAAAAAGCCTGGGACTTGACCACAACTCGGTAGCTTTGCAATGCAGGGCAAGAGCACACTGACCTTCCTTCCTCCCAAATGCCAGGTAGTATCGCACAGCTGTAAAGAAATGCCTCCTAAATTGCTAAAACTGATCGACGGCTTTGCAATGAAGGTGAACCACGACAAGACCAGTTTAGCTCCAGGAGCAAACCAGTCTCCTGTGGGGAGGTCAAAACCCAGCTGCTCCAGCAAGCGCGCTCCCTTTTCGGCACAGGGCACCCTGGTGGGACTGAAGCAGCAGTGCCTGAGGGAGACGGCCTTCCTCACCTGGCTGGATCTGAGGTCTTGTTTTCTTGTAACACAGAACAAGGGAAAATCCCACCCGAGAGCACACCACTGAGACCTACACACAGCCAAACAGGGAGCAGCAAGCCCCACCAGCCTGGCTGTGGAAGAAGAGCACCACCACCTTCCGCACCAGCCTCTTCCTGCATCTTCTGGAAAGCCAGCCATAAAAAGCTTCCTGGGAGAGGAAGAAACACACCTCAACTGCAGCCAAAGACTTTCAGCATGGGAAGACTCTGATCACAAGAATGCAAAAGGGAATTACATACCTGGGCAGATAGGGGCACTGGGTTGCTAAGCCACCTGCCTGCCTCCGCTGACTACCATGTCACAGGTCGCTAAAAAGCACCGTGTCCTATTCCTAGCTGTAACTTTGGCCATGCAAGCACAATCCCTCGCCCTACCTGCAGGTGTATGGCATCAGCCACAGCTGGGGAGCCTGCACCCAGCCCAGGGATGAGCATCCTACCACAAAGGTCAGGGAGGGAGAAGCAGGCAAGAAACTGTCCTTCTCAGCAGAAGGATGCAGTGCCAAGGAGCAAAAGAAAGCATAACCACCAGGCCTCATCCACGTCATCCTGAAGGTGGAGTAAGTTAAAAGGAACAATACAGGAACCTCTCATTGTGGGAGCAATTAATTCAGATGTGTTTGCATTTCCTCCCATTTTTACTTTAGATCTGCTGCAGAAGAGCAGCTTGTAAAGACAGTAAGAAAATGGACTTGCTTAGCCTTTAAAGTTTTGCTCACAGTAAGATTCATTAAAACAATAAGAAAACTCCCTTTACTATTTTTCTCCATGCAGCACCTCAACAATAGATTTGACAATTACAGGGGTTTTGTTGCCTTGGGTTTTTTAGGTGCTGCATTTTTACAAGCAGGGCTACATGGGTCACAACTCTTCAAATGCTAAAAGCAGCAGATGTAACAAAAAGCTTGGCATGAGGAACTTCTGCAGCATGAGCCACTCAATCAAGCACATGTTAGAGTGGATAATTAATACTGCATTTCAGCCTCCAGGAGCACCTCCACCAGTAAAACAGATTTGAAAGTGTGCAGACAGTTTATTAAACATGGCAAAGTGATTACATTAGAGAAATAAGATGTAGATTCACTGGTGTGCATGGATTTAAAGCAGAAAAATTAATATATAAATCCAGTTTTTTTCCAAGGAGGCTAGCAAGCTCCTGATCAAAACCTACAGCTTGGCAAGAGTAGGATTCACAGGTTTATTCATGTTATTTCCTGGGCAGACTAGTTCTGCATTAGCAGAGCATTAATCAAATTCTAAATCCTTAAGGATCCTGACCCAATACAGATTCTTCCTCTGTTTAAAGTCTACCTTATTTTTCCAGATGCGATTCCAACCCCCCCAGTGGTTTTGCTATTTGCTATACAAAAATTTGCTATAATTGCTATACAGAAAACAAAGGAAAAGCAAGTTTCCTCAAATCCACAGAAGAGACTCGAAAGGCACGTGGTGGAGGCAGCAGCAGTCAGCCTGCAGACCCACGGAAACAAACCCAACAGAAATAGAAACGTCACTCCTCAGGGCGCTCTTTCAGCTAAGCTGGTAGCAAACAGGATGTGAGCATCAAGGCACTGTGTGCAGAGAAGAGGTTATTCAAAACAGCAAGTTCAGGCACAGACCGGGTCTTTTACCCAGCAGGGAAAGAGTGGGAGGAAGGGGAGAAAAAAACAAGCTTTCAACCCCCACACTGCAGCCCTGCCTACTTGGGTTTTCCCCGGTTCTTCTCTTTAACCGAATTACCTCGCACGCAGCCGTTCTCAAGCGCGGTGTTCACAGGCAGCCCCCATGAAACAAGGCTGCACGGGAAGCCGGCATGAGCTTTGTGCGCGCTGGGAGAAGGAGGAATTACAGGCTCCTTGCGAAAAAGAGAAAGAGGAACCGGGGTACTTGTCAAAAGACAGACTGTCCACTGCTTGGCTTGAACTTGAGAATGAAGGAAAAACTGAGCTCGGAGCAGGGGGAGGGGAAAACCAGCGGACAACACATCGAGAAACCTCTGGAAACTCAAAAAGCTGCATCAGCTTCTACACTGGGCTAACACACAGTCCTCACTCTCCCGGTCCTCGGTGTTCACTACCAAGCTATTACTCTTTCTGATCATCATATATGAAGAGGCTGCTGATCAATATTGCATGAGGGTGATTAGTGCTCAGTGATTAAACATCAGTGTATGAATTTATCTAATTGAACATGCCTGAAGTGGAAGGAAACAGGGAGAAACAATTTCTGAGCAGACTCCAGTAATGAAAATTGACAACTTGCCCAACATCAGATGTTGATGCTGTGAAGATTTCAGAACTAACAAGGACGAGATGATGTATGATATTCTCAGAAGGATGGAAAATTGTTTTCCTCCAAATTATTCATGATCAAATGAGCCTTTGAACAGATCTACCATCTAAAGGAAAAGAAAATCTCATTTAAGGATGCCAAAGCAAGGCTATTTTGATGACACAGGTGTCATGCAAACAGGCCTGCTGTGACCTGAGTCACTGTTCCAGGTCTCGTGTGATCTTTTCTCTATCAGTTTCACACAGGAAGCCTTCATGTTTGACACACCAAAAATAGCAGATGGTTTACAAATAAAAACCTAGCTTCAAAAAAGGATTGCAACTTTTTTCTCTCACAAAATGCAAATGCACTTTTCAGCACCGTGCAATGATGATTTAAAGCACTTGCCCATGCCACACATTCCTCCGACAGGCATTTATGAACGGTTCCATTTCTAACTGATGGAAGCAAAGAAAGAACGAACTAAGAGGAGGAAAATATTACAAAAATAGCAATCATAAATGAATATCTGAAAGTGAAAAGCAACCAAAAATAACACACTCCTTTACAAAAAACGTGTACCTAGAAAGTGATGTCCAAACTGCTGAAGGCTGAGCAAAAAGGAAGGGGCACCTTATAACTGATTTCTTTGATCCTACTGATAATGACAAACTTTGACGGCAGGAATCTTACCTTTCAAAGCTGCACGATGAACCAAGTCCTGCTGTAAAACAGTAACCAGCCCTTGAGCATGTCGGCGGTGTGAAAACCCACAAAAGGCAGCTAGACATACCAATGTAAAAGCACCAGCCAGTGGCTGGCACCCTCCAAAGGGTCGTTCTTCTCTTCATACTTGAGCCAAGTGACCACAGATGCTGACATCTGCACTACACTGACTGATGACCTCTGTTGCTCTGTTTTGCTCGCAAAAGACTCTGGGGCAACAGTAAACACACCACCACCAAGAGTTTGAAGGGAACTTGACATATTGCAACTTACTGCAGCACCCAGAATCTGGCTTTAATAATGCCAATTCAGAGCATTTTCAGCATGTTGGGATTCTAGATGTCTCCGTCAGAAAGCCATGAGATGGTGCAAAATCATGGGGATGGGACAAGACACGGGGACCAAACAAAAGTATTTCTAGCTGTCTTCACTTCTGTAGAAGAGCCTGAAAAAGATCCTAAAGGCTCTAAATAAGGTGCACACTCCCGCCCCCATCATTTTATATGACATGATTTTTAAAACCGATTTCAAAACTTCCAAGGCCCAAATCTCTATACAGGCACCCCTCATCTTTATCATATCCATTCGTAATACTATACACACACACTCCTAGATGCTAACATTACTTGGTCTGACTTAAAAGCCATGCAACACAAACACAGAGAATTTATTTGGGCTATTACAGAACTGCCTCCCTTTCCAAACAAAAGCATGTCTCTGTACAGGGTGCAAGAAGGCTGGGGCTACATGTGGCATGGATTGAAAAGCTATTTAGACCAGCTCTCGAACTGTTTTATTGTTTAACCTGATGCCAAACAACAGGAATGGACAGATAGTCAAAACAGGAAAAAAACAAGAGTTTAATCCTGATGAAGCAAATTCCCCCCCTTTTCAATGCATGTCTAAAAATTAAAGGCTCAGAGTGCAAATTCAGCAACAAGTTTGTGAACCCTGTTTTATAAATTGCAAGGGAAATAAATTGAAGTTGATGTGGCACACAAGTGGATAATTCTACCATAATTAAGACACGAACTCTCATCCCGTCAGCTCAAGTCCAGCCAAACACATTTTTGGCGTACTAGGCACTGGAGGGTGAGTGGGACTCGAGTGCTGGTGAAGAAGCAGATGGTAATTAGCAAAAGTGGTTAGATCATAAGCATGTTTACTTTGAAACGAAAATAACACAAGCATTTTAGCTGGGGGGAGGACATTTTCCCATTTTTTTCCTAGTCAGCAGAAAAACGGGAAGAGAAAGCAAGATCTTTCCTTTAATTTCAATGCTACAAATTAAAATCAAAGCTTTCTAAATGAAAATGCTGTATTTTTTAATCAAACAATAACAGAAAAGCTTGTCTCCTAATGGAAGGGGTCGTAATTACATTTCTGCTTTTCCAAATTCAAAGTTCCTCAGCTTTAAAAGCCAACAGCAAATGACACATCAAAGCAGACCTGCTAAGCCAAGAACAAGGAACTTTTTACTCTTCCAAACAAAAGCAGCGCTGCCCAAAAGGCAGTGAAGTCTTACAGGTGTTTCAACAAAACCTGAAAAGACAAAAAACTAGTCAAAGTGGAGGTGTTTCACTGATTTTTAAGTGGTGGTTTGGTTTGGAAAAAGCAAGAGAGACGGTTCATGTTAGTTAAGCTCTTAATTTAGAGTGAACTGTAGTCTAAACAGTTCTCTTAAAGCTAAACTGGTAAGCAGTTGTGGCAACGGAACATATTTGTCCCAAGGAAATTTTGCAGAGATGCATTAATATGGCAGCATCTCATTTTCCTAACACAGAGACACAAGTAAATAGAAACCTCTGTGTGACAACCCAAATCCATACTACTTTTTGCTCCCAATTCACCTTAAAAGCGACTGGATGATCTAAAAGCCTATATGACTATGTAACTTTTTTATATATAAAATATATTTATGTACACACATACACGTACACAGATAGATACAAAAATAAATTCATTTTAGCAGAAAAGGAGGTACAGCCTGAGCAATAAAATCCCATTTGTCTCAATAGCTGGGAGCTAGCACCATAGAGTCTTCTGTGCAATTTGTCTCTGTGACAGCTTCTTTCCTCTTCTTCTGCCATGCAGCCAAGAGTCTCAAAACTATTAGAACTTGCTATAAAATAGTAAAACGCAAATCTACCCTCTTTTGCAACATCAAGGTTTGTATATTTAACCCTCAGCATTGAGGGAGGAAACCTTCATCTCCAAAGAAGAAGAGTAAGAAAGAGAAAACCCAAATAAATCAGTGCAACTGGGTAATTATGTAACAATAAACGCATTACATTAATTGCCAAAACAGGGGAAAAAAGCCCCACCATTTTGGACAAGTTCATCTGGCTGCTTCAAAACAAACCATGCAACACTAACAGTGCCAGCAGTTGTCTGATTCCCAGCCATCTCATCCACATCCTGCCCCTCCAATATCCACCTCTCCCAACTAGACTGAAGACCTGCGTTTCCTGCACACACCATGCGTTTCTTCCTACCTTAGCTATGCAATCCAACAAAATACTTACGCTATTCATGTACAGCTCTCTAGTCCTGAAGTACTTCAGGAAGAGTGGAATTAAGTAAGAATCATATCATTATTTCCAGTTACATTTATAAATAAATATAATCTCTGAAGGGGTTTCCTGCAGAACTAAATACCTTCTGACCCAGGAGCTCGGTACCATTTTCTCTCTAAGTGTAATTGTAGCTCCGTCTGAGCCAGCAGCATGCAGTTCTTAAAGCTGTCAAACACTCCTCTCCAAAAGCCTTCAGAGTGCTCCCCAGAGTAGTGAGGAGCTCTAGAAATGCAGTGCTTCTGTGCTATTCTGGGACTGGAGAAGGATGCACGCAGACAGCAAGACAGTGGTACAGAGGAGTATCTTCAAAATACAGCTTTCCCTGAACGGCAACAGGACTTTATTCCTAAAGATGAACCACACAATAACTAGTTATTTCTCCCCAAGATAATAAACTCCTAAGTTTATTATGTTCTATATCACTTAACAGTGGTGTTTACTCCTCTCCCTGTAATCTAAAACAGCATTTCAGGAAGGATCACCCTGTTTTTACACATAACCCAAGCAGAGGTGCATTCCCACTCTCCACCCTAAAGAGTGAGGAAACGAGGTAAAAAATATGTAAATGAAAGCTGGAGGATACCTAACCTTAGCCTTGCATTAACGTCACAGCCCCCACAAGTTGAACTGTAGGCATTTTTGTTTTCAACTGCAAACTCAGAGAAACATTTACAATAGCAGCTTCATCTCAGTGAGTACTCTCCCACAGTAGGCAGCCATGGGATCTCATAAATATAGCTCTGGAGCAGAGCCTAATTTTCTGCTCGTAGCTTGAATGAGTGCGAATTCAGCATTCAACTAGATTCTCTTATGCAAAATCCCATCAATAAGTTTCTGCTCCATGCACTGCCATAGACACTTTTCCATGCCATTGAGACTTCCCCATACAGAAGCCCGTTCGTTCCTCTGCTTACCAACAGTCATCTTTCAGCAAGTTACGCCAGCGTTTCAAAATCCTGAGAGTACTCAGCTAGTGGTAAATTGCTACCATTCACTGCCGCAATGAAATATAGCAATTCAGCATGCTGTAGATAGTGTTTTGGTATCTTAAGTCACTGGCTAAGGGCAGCAATTTGGTTTTTCTACTGCAGCGAAGAAAAAACCACTCACATTTAAGATCCCTGGAATGAGTCCTACCACAAATCCTTACACTAGTTCACAGGACAAAGCTTCCGTAACACCCAGAAGGGAATTTGAAGAACACAGCTAACAAATTAAAATGTACTGTCTCCAAAATTACTATTATGGATAACTGAGTGAGATCCAGAGGCATCATTTATGGCCACAACGGCTACTCTTCACAGCCCTCAGCCCCATTCTGCTGTTGTTTACCCAAGAGTAAATCAAAAGCAGCTCCTCAGGAGCCAAGAGTTCAAATTGGTGGGTAACAGAAGAAAACAAGTAATGTTCCAGGCTGAGAAGGGCCAATAGTGACCTACCAAGAATTCAGGAAGCAAAAAAACCTATGTCAAAGTAAGAAGGTTACTCTTCTTCTTCCTCCCTACTGTTTCTTATCTTGCATGACCTCCATCACCGATGAGTCTGACACCAGTTACAGCTACAAGAAATTCAGGACTTTCTAGAAATCATCTGAGTTGCCAACAAGCAGGTAATTCTTGTCAGCCTCCAATAAATCTGCTTATTCTCCAGAAAAGAGAAACACAGTTTTACTGCCATTGCAACAATATGCACTAAATGACCAGACACAGCAGCAGTGATAAGCATGGCACAGGTGTAGTATCTCACCAGGATTCTCAACAGCTCCAGCCACATGAGCAGTTGACATCTGAAGGCAGGCTAAGAGGTATCATGGACATGATGGCATGGCAGAGCCAGGGCGTTCTGCACAATCCTGGATAACTGAGGGTGAGAATCGCTGTGAATTTCAGTCCTGGACACTGATTATGCTCAAAGGGAAAACACCTCAGGAAGCTCTCACTAAAAGCAGCCCTCATGCACAAGGCCAGTTAGTCCCAGGCCAGCCAGACTCTGCTGAATGGCAAGCGTCCCAGTCGCTATCCACAGGGCTAGGATCAGGGCTACTGACCAACAGCAACAACACTTCTGCTCCTTCCGAAGAGCTGTGTTTTTTCCACAATTAAAGAAAACATAGGGTACTACTTCTGTGCCTGAATTCTTCCAAACCAGAGAACACACACACCCAAGTAAGTCAGAAAAAACTAAGATAAAAGATTGATGTAAGTATTCAAGCAGACGTACAGGATCCATTTTATCTTTAAAGAGCACAAGTGTCGAGGACTCATAAGCACACCTGAATGAACTGCCTGTTTCGCTGCTATTTGTCACTTACGCACTGCCACACCATCAACATTGGCATCTCCTCTCTCACCCAGCCCACATGTAATATAGTTCCCAGCTCTGGCGCTGAGCAGGTCCTGCTTTTGGCCAGCTCTGAGGTACTGGAGCACGTGAAGAATGACTGGGAGAGCAACTGAAACGAAGCAGGACTTAGATCAAATGACACATGCAGGGAAGCAAAACTAAACAGTTTCTGTCCTTGAGACCAAAACTTAAATACCAAATCATAACATGCCAGTTCTACTACTGAAAAGCAAAACCTCACTGTTCTTAAACTGACTTAAACCAAAAGTACCAGAAAACCAGCAAGGCTCATACACATCTCATCAAAGCAAACTTTCTTCAGTATCTTCCTTTACCTAGCAGACAGGAGACTTAGCTTATACTGGGTCAAAGTACCGGATCATGAATCAAAAGATAAAAGCAAAGACTTAACGACAGAAATCTTTATTAGCTTAAAAAATACATATAAGCGTACATCACAGTCTTTCCCTAGATGCTTACTGTGCAAAACTTACTCAGAAGCAGACATGTGGGGATTTTTTAAGCAAATACATGTTCACAAGACTAACTGCATCATAACATATTGCTTTGTTGTATCTACATGCAGTGCTTGTACCACGACCTCATCTAGGTCATCCCAGTCTTGAAAATAAGTTGATGATTTCTATGTGTTAAGCCACCACTGACCAGCACACAAATATCAACTAAATCAAAAATAAGAGTCCCACCGGGTCCCTTTTTCACAAGGATTCCAGCTTGTGTTACCCTGGATCACTCAGGTGGTTCAACTGGATTTATGATGAAGACACAGCAATTAGCTGAAAACAATGCAGAAGGAACAGGTATGAGCAGCCTGGAGATTGCTCCTCACACCCCACCAGGCCAGTATGAACGATACTACCAGAAACATAGAGCTGCCACAGGAATGAGCCAAGGCTTCAGCTGCCTGGGTCAGCGAGTGGAATGCGGCAACTGCCTGAAACCAGAGCAAGGCAAGGCAGCTTCTCCAGCAACTCCAAGGCTACTTCAGGCTGCCTGAAGAGTATTTTCAGCTCCTCAATTATTTTCAACTGGTTAATTATGATCAAGTCCTTTAAATGCCTTTTCACAAGGTCCTCACCCAGGAAAAGAAGCCAGGCAGTGCAATTTGCTGTGTTCTTTCAGCCAGCGTAAAACACTTCACTTCCCTTTTTGGAAAGGAAGGAGGAAGTCTAAGGAACACGTATCTGGTAATTAAAAATGGATGCTTTGATGTTTTGTTGAAGAACTGAAGTGCGAGACAGAAGAACACACACATCAGCCAGATGAGCAAGCCCGGTTCATCTCTGATGTTCAGCCACAAGTGGACATAGCACAGTCATCAGCGTGCACCTGGTGCTCAGGAGTATGTATGTCTTGCCTACCACCACAGGATCCCCCATAGGCCAGTGCTCCCTAATGGACGCATGAAGCACTCCTGTGTACTCCAACCTCACCATCGAGGCCTCCTGCACTCAAAGCAGAGCACAGCCCCAGGATCTCTGTGCTTCGTTTGCTGGAACTGACAACAGCAGTTCATTAGCTCTCTGACAATTAGGAAGAAACTTGAGTGGTGATGGGGACATCAGGACAGCAGCACAGAAAAGCCTGACAATTGATTTTATGGACAGCCTTCCCTCTTCCATGATAGCTTTTCAGAGGATTCACAGCACAGCTCCATCCAGAGCCACCTCTACTGCCAATATTAAGACCTTTGGGCAACAGAAACCAACCTTGAGATAAAAACACCACACAAAACCACATACCTGTGCAGTTTTCTTAGGACCGTTTCACCCATGTATGGGCCCAATACCACACCAAACATGTATCTGACTGAATGTACAAGCACCCCTAGTGATTTAAGCTCAGTCTGTGCTCTCAAAGGTAGGAGCATCTCCCACCCCTTCCCCATGCTCTCCAGCTGCCAGGTCAGCTCTGAGCTGGCAGAAAGCTGCAGGGATGGTTTCATGCCACATTAAACAGAGCTGAGCCCACGGCCTGTGCTGACACTAGTAGCTCGTCTGAACCACAGTGACCATGAGCTAAGTAGAGAGCTAAAAATGAATCCAATCAAACCGGCCCACTGAAAAATAACCCAAACAAAAACTAGCACAGTTTTAGGTCTGCCTGTGGCACGGCGACACACGTGTCAGTAGGAGCTCAAGAGGGGCCGCAATACAGCCCCAGATCAGTTCAGTCCCACAGCAAAGGGAACAAGCAGCCAGGTTGGGCAGGGACCATGCCTGATGGTGGCAGCCCAGATTTTAATCACTTTAAATCAGATGTAAAACACTACGAAAAACCACTAACACAGGCCACTTGCACAACAAATAGCACAGCCCTGCTCCTAGAAGAAAACCAAAAGAAACTACTTCAGCAAAAGAAAGCCTCCCATTGTATTTAAACTTCTTTTCTTATTTCAACCTAGCCTTTGCCTTGTGGTGGAGCCCACATTCATTACCCCCTCAAGCAGTCACACATCACTCTCCCTGCAGCTGCCAGTCCCTATCAGGCTTTTCTGTGAGAAATGGTTTGCCTCCTTTGCAATTCTTCACCCTTCCCATCATCTCTACTTCTTCCATTGTGTCGGCACAGCTGTTTGTTGGACTACATTGAGAGCTGGATCAGGGAATTAAGCCGAAAGGCAACTCAAGAATTAGAAGGAAGGAAAGATAAAAATCCAGCCGGATCAGATCCCTGACCAGATCCCTGGTTTGTCACAGAAACGCAGGAGTTCACGTGCCAGGAAGGTGTTAAAGCAAACAGCCAGGAACAAGGGAGATGCAACCATGGCTGAAAAAAGCACTCACCAACCCCACCACTCCCCAAGCTCAAGGGCTCACTCCTGCTTTCTTGTCTGGGCTCCTTCAGTGCAGCTAAATACACTTCATAGGCTCTTGCTCTGGCTTTGGAGCACAGACATGGCCAGTTACACCAATTTATTTAACCTAAGCAGCCAATCCCCTTGGGTAGGTCAATTGCCTCAATGGGCAACCAACATCCCACTTATCCAGCAGGGTGCCTGCCCATAGGCTATCTTAACCAGGAGCAAGATAATGTAAATACCTTAGATAAAAGGTCCAGAGGACTCCCCGGATATTGCCAGCTCTTCATTACTTGAAAAGAACCTGATTATGTTTTGCACAACTCTAAACCAGTCAATACAGGCAGACTCCACGGGAAAGAGCAAGCTCTGATGTAAAGTCAATCAGCTGAAAGCCAGAGAAATGGAAGCATGCTATTTCCACACACAGCTTTAGGAAACCTGTTCTTTAAACATTCTGTGTCATTTCTGGGGTTTGCACCTCAAAAACAAAACTGAGAGGGTTCAAGAAAAGCTCTCCATGAATTGTCTGGTACCTGGAAGCTACATGTTACAGTACAGTTCTAGAAACTTTGATGATTGCTCTGGAATAAGATGACCCTCATTTCTCTACATACCAATTTGAGGAGAACATTTCTGATACTAGACAGCTTTTTAGTATGACAGACTGGAGTATTAAAAAAACGGATTTAAACTAGACAAATTCCAGCTTAAAACGACAACATCTCCTATTAACAGTTTGGGAAATTAACAGCTGGACCACTTATTTAGGACATTATTTTATTAACGGAGTCAACATTATCTGAAGTCTTTAACATGAATCTCGGGTTGTTTTGCTGCTGGTTTTTTTTTTTTTCCACTTTAGCTCCATCAAATGTTATGAATGTGGTGCAATTCTGATGTCGGTGTTGTCTGGGTCAGTCTAGGTGATAACAGTATTTAAAATGGAGGAGATCATTTCTATCCCCAGAGTGCCACCATGCTTTCACAGGAGATCTTCTTGAGTAACAATGTTAAAGAGGGAGAACAGGATCCTTGATCCCTCACCTTTGCATATATGCAGATTGGATTAGGAGATTCTAAGGAAAAACAAGTGGGCTCCTTCTCCTCTCACTCCAACTAGTACTTGTATTTCTGCAGGTATAGAGGGTTTACCTGTTGAAAGGCTGGACATTATCACAGCAAAGGAAAGATCTTGGCAGGAGGGAGTCCTGAAAAGTCTCCTGCACCCAAAGGGTCCCCCACAGCTCTCATCAGGTGCCCTGACAGAGCCCTTAGGTGAGGCAGTGCACTAGATGAGGACAAGTAGGATATTGACTCTCGCAGAGCCCAAGGACCACTCGGGAGAACTTAGAGCCTGCTCCAGACAGAGGAGGAGCCCGGCTGGATCTCCATGACCTAGTTATGGACCATGTACTTCTAAGAATAACTTCCACATCAAGCTAGGGGAATTTTCTTCTCCCTTCCCCATAAACATATCCTTTACCCTCATTACATTTTTATTAAGACGTCCCTCAGTATGAGTGCCAAACAAATGTTGAAGAGACTTGAATTTCTTCAGCATGCACACAGCGAGGAGCATGTGCGCGTTTGCCTATCTCTGACAACAGAGCAGACACAAAAAGGAACCCGCTTGATAGGACAGATGCCTGAAGAAACACAGATTGGGGAAAGATGGCAGAATAGCAGAAAGGAGCATGGGACAAGATCCCCAGCCCAGCTCCTGTAACAGTTGGCTGTTCACTGAGACAAATAAATTACAGTTAAGCCAACAAGGTCAAACAGCCTTTCCCCTCATGCACTCGTTGGATAATAACAGTCAAGAAAGTTTGCATTCATAAAAGGCAGAGGCATATCACATGCCCTGAAAATACAATCCTACCAGCCTTTGCTCAACTCAGGAATCCCTACAGGAATAACACGAACCTTCAACGGGGGGAAAAAATAGGGCTTATAACAAAATTTTTCAACAGACCCTCAGCTAGAGCAGCTCTAGTGGGCGCAGCTATAATTACAGCAAACCTACATAATGGGTCTGAACTAGCTTAGCCCTTTCCCTGCAAGCAGAGAAGCTGCCACATCAGTAACTCCGTTGCTAGGGCAACTGCTTACTTTCCATATCAACTGCAAACTCGTTGCTATTGGAGACACATATACAAGAAAAATTCCTCTCTACAGCCAAGGACCAGATGGCAGGGAAGTCAGGGAAGTTATGGGCTAACGGGCCATACTAAATGGGACACACGCTAGAGGACATTTAGATCTGTATGTTCACAATAGGATTAATGTGAACAACTGAATTCACAGGTCTGGCAGTATAAACAAAGCCAGGCAACTCCTCATCTACTCCCCACCATGTGATACTTCATACTCTGGCCAACTATTATTAAACTGCTGAGCTCAATGCAAAGAGGTTTGTACAATCAAGGGCTCAGCATTTTCCCTTCCTCAGCCCGGCTCTCCGTCTCTATCCAGGAGATCAGCCTCATCGCAAAGTTACACGAATAAGTCACTCTGTCGGCTTGCCAGGTAAACCCGATGGCATTGCAGCTGAAGTGGAATAGCAGCAGTGCACAAACATACCCGAGGAGGAGAATGTCTCTTCCAAGCACTCCACACCAGACCTAAAAGCACCAGCACGGGGAAAGTCAAAAACTGAAGTGATACAGCCCCTCTAAGCCTTTTCTTTCTCCCCCTTCTGTTACAGGGATTTCTCTCCAGGAAATGCAAGCATTCATACGCAAGCAGAAAAAGCTGCACACTATTAAGCACATATTTAGCCCCATGAATATAAATTAGTGGAACCCAAGATTGAGAAAACTACTATGAAGAGGGAATTCAAAAAAGAATTAAGTGTTCAGCAGAACTGTTTTTAGAAAAATGATTACTGAAAGGCTACACAAACAAACACTGGAAAGCAAAAGTCAGAGAGGAAAAGCTTCTAGCTTTTCACAATGTGTCAATGCACATCAACTGGCAAATGCCTGCAATTCCCAGCACTGATTAACTCCTTCCCCCCATACTGTACATGTTTCAGAGCCTGTCTTGTTAGCATTTTGTAACGTGCCATTTGCTAAATGCTTTTTTCCCCACATAAGAACAGTAAGGCAGGCAGACTCCAAACCTGCAGTTTGTGGGATCTGGCTGCAAAGGGGCAGAAGCAGCAAGAAGCGATTTCTCAAAAAGAGTTCCCTGCTCCCCTGCTCCCCTGCCCCAAGACCCAGACTAAAACCAGAGAACCCTTCAGACGGACACCCCCTTCTGAACAGCAGAGATGCTTGCTGCAAGGTACTCGAATCAACCCCAAGTGTGCATGTGCACACACACGAAGGTATTTTCAAAGCCAGCAGTTGACATTTACTGCTTTCCAAGTCCGCAATTAGCTGTCAAGCACCTGATTCAGCAACTCTGACCAAGTGCCAGTTCTGCGCTCGGGAATATGTCTGCCACATCCCCTGGCCAGGACATGAGAAAAACCCAGCAGGAGATTTAAATGACCTGCCTTGGTGCATTGTACGGCTGAGATTCTCATCTCATTCACCGTAATGCTGGCTACCTGCAGTTATTAGCATATCCAGGAGGTGGAAGAAATTCTTCCTCATAACCTGGGATTTTCAAGGAATGAGTAAAACCCCACCTCGTTATTCACACAGGCAAGGCCTCCCACCACACCTTGCTGTCTAGCTATGTAACCATGGCTCTAATCACAGATTTGAGATGCAGGTGACTAGTCATGCATTGTGCTCTGGCACTTCCCTGCAGAGAAGCAGCGCATCGTGGTATTGCTCATGCGAGCTCAGCAGACTGCAGGATATTTGACTGATAGACATGAAGACAAGTTCCTCATAGGAAGGAAGCTGTAACCTGAACAGTCAACTTGTAAACAGAGGAAGAGGGACAGAACACAAATGGCAATGCTAAACACATGCCATGCCAGTTACAACATTTTGTGGGTTTCTTAAATGTATTGTGTGAAGGTTTCTTACGGTCTGGGACTGGATCCTAGCAGTCTGGCATGTTACTTGTTATTATAGTCTCACTTCCAAACAAGAATTAAGATTCTAGTTTACACAAAACAAGATCCAGTTCAAGAACTTGTTCTTGGTTTTTTTTAAATCCCATACACAATCTTTCACAGCAACTAATTGATAAAAATACCAATACACAGAGTGCGATCAGCAATATGTGGGTTTTAGAGAATAATACCCAAAAAGAAGGGAGGAGTTGGGGAAACAAAAAAGTTGATCATTTAAAAAACGGAAATCTCCAGAGAAAAGACAGTTAAGAAACCTAAAATGAAAAGTTGCTACTTTAGGGTAATGTATGACTCTTGCTCTAGTTACTTGAGCTCCTACTCCACAGCGTTTAAAGTTAAATTACACACAAAATAGGGAGAACAGCACCACCAACAGAAGTCTAGTTTCAGGGTTACCAGTTACAAGACAATCCTGGCATTTACTTCACTGAAATACAAAAACTGAGTGCATCTATTGTTTCTACCAGAAGAGAGTGTCCGCTTTCTGACTGTCAGCCAATTTCAGAGACAAACAGTCAGCGATGTGATTTTACCACCTATTTATTTCACTAACCTGTGAGAGGCCTGTGAAATTAATCTGCAAGCTGATATTTTTATCAGTATACTCATACTTTGCCAAAGATTCATCCAGAGCACTACTTCTTGAGACGGTCCCCTTCAGAACCTGATACCTGCTCCCAGGCACACTGACGCAGCAGAAGGCTTTGCAAAGGGCTGCCTCCACGGCCTGGCTTGCTTCCCCATTCCCTCCTCACAGCCTCCTCCTGCAGACGCTACTCAGGATTCAGCAATGAAACCAGGCAATGACAACAGAGACCCAAAATCAGAAATGTGCACCACAGGCTTCTGCCGCTGCACAAGTCACAGAAGCTACACAAGCCCAGGAGGAGAATGACTGAAATTCCTGTGAATGATAAGTTTGATCTTTGACGCCAGACCAATCTCCTCTCACTGAAGAGTTTCTCTAAAACCTGCCTGAAATGGAATCAAAAATCAGAACTACTTCTGTCTGTTTAAGAGAAAGGGAAGTTTTTTCAGATTACAGCACAGACCAGGGAAAAAGGCAATGGACTCTTACATAAGGCATACCCTTTCACTATACATTTGTATAAGCCAAGAACAGCAAGCAGCCTATTTATAACATGATTACATTCATCTAGTATAGCTGGAAACCATTACCACAGCATGATAACTAAAAACAATATTTAACTACTATGCATGAAGACACCAGCTGGGGGGAAAGGAAAAAACACACACACACACACCTAGTACTTTCTTACAGATGTCTAGACAATGAATTTAATAAAAACAGAATGAGCTATGTTAAAGAAATGTTGGCTCTCTGAATTTCACGAACTGCATTACCAGGGACAGCACTGCATATCATGCATTTCACTGTTACAGACACGTCCTGGGATTAGCAGGTTGATATTTTCAGAGCCAGATCAGTTTCCACAGTTCCAAACTTACCTGACTTCTGTCTTTGTCCACTTTCTTAAAACACTTATTCAAGGATAGATTATGTCTCACAGAATTTTTCCATCCAGTGGGTGCGTTTGCAAAATACGGAAAGTGTTCCAAGATCCAGTTGTATATATCCTTTACGGGCAGTCTTTTGGTTGGCGAGTCCTCAATGGCCATAAATATGAGGCAGCTAAAGGAGTAAGGAGGTTTGCAGTTGGGGTTCTGCTTGGCATCATAGGGCATGTCAGAGTGGGCAGGAGATGGCGGCGTGTCATCACCAATGTCCTGAACAGGGCTAACGCTCCTTAACACCGAGTCCCCGAAGCTTTTCAGCAAGTTCTTGCTCTCATGTAACCAGTTCAAATTAGTTAGTTCTTCATCTTCCATGGCCCCTTTATCTAATCTGATGGCAGGCAAAGAGAAATCTAGGTCTTCATCATCATGAAGTGCCTTGGATAAATCACTATCTTGATAACGTTGGCTCAATCCACTGGGAACACTAATTCCTGAGCCCTCTGGCTTCTTACTGGGAGGCATGACTGGACCCATTTAGACAGCAACTCCTGGGAGAGTGAATCCACCAAAGGAAAGGGAGAAAGAAACAGAGAGAAAAGTTAGCTCATGAAAAGATACTGCATAACATTTTGTCAGCTTTTTCCTAACTGGTCACTTGGCCTTTTGCCATCTGTATTAAAAATGAGACTCACTAAACACTCATCCACAACTATGGAGTGAGATAAGATGAAGTCAGGGCAAGGGAAGAAATTTCAGTCAATGGAATGACCCCAATACACCTCAGTTCTTCAGGTACATGAAGCCCCACACAGCCAGTCCCTTTACTGACGAATGTGTACATCAAATCATTGAACACTCCTGTTGTATCACTTCAAAAAGCATGCAAACTAGAAAGAAAAATATTAAATGAAAAAAAGAGGGGTTTGAGCCCAGCTGCTTTAGATTCAATTCAGCTGTTCCACTTTTGAGGACAGCACAACAGCACCGTGTTTAAAGTCACTCTGGCTAAAGGCTGATGCAGACAAGCATCCAATCTGACTACAGCTCCAAAAAAAGTCAGAAATGACAGCAGAACTTCAAAACCAGCTGGGGTAGGAGAAGGGAGGAGGGAAAGCAGAGCATGGAAGTTTTGGGACCAGGGCCAAGACATGGGGAAACAAGCGCCAGAGGAATAGAGCACTTTAAAAATGTATGTAAACAGAGAAGATTTTTACATAAGCTGAGCTGTATTTCAAATGTGGCAGAAAAGAGAGGCAGAAAGACTGCTGCGATGCCCATCAGCAGCACGGGAGAGGTGGATGAGCTGCAGAGGGTACTGTACCAGCAGGCCCCAGCGGGACACCTGCACTCAGTAACATTCGAGAGGACATGAGCCCTTCTGAAGCTGGGTGAAACCAAGCACCGTGCCCAGCTCAAGAGAAGCAGACAGGAGCCAAACAATTCCACCTCAGAAAGCAAGACACAGACTCTCTTAGCTTCTCCGTACAGTATAACTGCTGGGATTTAGGTCTGGAAATGTGAACAGCAGTGAAATAAAACTGAGGAGAGTTAATAATGGATTTAAAAATGACAAAGCTTCCTGCACAAACGTTGAACAAGAGCAAAATGATTCCCTGTACTAAAACCATATCCTCAGCAGTTCCCTCAAGTCATGTGGTCACACAGTCAATACTGTAAACGAGGGGGAAAAAAAAACTACAGGTAACAACAGAATGAACATCAATGTACAGGAAAAAAAAGAGAAGGACATCCATTCCGAGAAGGAGAAATGATGGAGTTTTAGCTGTTACAAAAGGGTAAAAATGGAAAAATTGAAGTTCCTCAGGTCTTTCTATAAGCACTTTACACGAAAGCAGCCCTTACTAAAAAGAAACATACAGAAGTTTCATGCACAGAAGCCCGTAAACACACACCATCACCCAACAAGCTCAGCAAACGTGTGGTTTTACACAAGCATCTGGACGAGAAAAAAATACCGAGGCAGATATAAACACCGGGAGGCCCAACCCACGTAGGTCCCACTTCCTAGCTTTCAAAACAGCATCCAGCATAGCCAGAAGGTAAACACCAGTATCGCTGGTGTCCGGGGGCACCGGCATCGCCTACCTACACCACACACTCAACTTTGACTCCAAATGGAAGTTACGTCCCTGGAGTTTCTAAACAGGAAAATTATGATGGCTGACAGTAAAGTAATTTAATTGCACTGTTGCTATGACAACATGCTGCTCTCTTTCTGTTTAATTTGCTTATTTGCCAGTATCCTCCCAAAGGGCCGTATCATACCATCCCTTTTTTCTCTCTTTTCCCCTCCCCAGTCCTCACGGACGCCGGGAATGACGGGGCTGCCCCGCCGAGCTCCCTCGTACCGGCCACCGGCGCCTGCGGACGCGGCGGGAGGGCGGATTGCCAGGAGCGGACACCTCCCGTGCGGCGGGGCTCGGCAGGGCTGCACCCGGGGCCCGGAGCGGGGCGGGGGGGGTGTCACACGACTCTGTTAAGGAGGCCCGTGGCGGCCGCCGCGGCGTCCCGCCGCCAGACAAAGGAGCGCCGCTCACACGAGAGCCCGCGGCTGCACCCGCAGTTTAATCCGCCGCCAGCCACGGGCGCTCCACACACACTCCCGTAGCCGCCCGCCGGGGCCCGCAGCCCGGGGGCCGGCGCACCGCGGGGCCCCCCCGGCTCCATGTTCACACCGTACTGCCCGCACGGGCGCGGGGGGGGGGGGGGGGAATGCGGGCGGCGGGAGCCCATTGGCCGCCGCCGCAGCCAATCAATGGCGTTGCTAGGAGACTGGGACTGCTCCGGCGGGGCGGGCGCGGGCGGCCGGCGGCGCGCATACCTCCAATGCCGGCCAGATGTCACCGGCCCGCCGCCCCGCCGGCACGGAGCGCAACTTCTCCCGCGCCGCCTGCGCCTCCCGCGGGCCTCTCCTCACGGACACGCGTGTGCGCGCGTGCGCGCGTGTGTGCGCGCGTGCCCCAGAGTCCGGCCCAAGCGGCGCTCGCAGCCCCCGGCGGGACCTCTTCGGGCCGGAGCAGCCCCGCGGCTCGGCCCCGCGGCGCGGCCGGCCGGGCTCGGCGGGGACGCGGCGGCGCGCACGCTGCGGCCGCGCACCAACTCCTGGCCAAGTTGTGGCGCCGGGCGGCCGAGGGGCCAGGGCGAACAGAGCAGAGACGGGCCGAGCCGGGCGGGACCGCGCCGCCCCCCAGGCGGGCCCGCCAGCTCCTTGCGCAGTCCCCGCCAACACCACCGCCGCCACTAACTCACCTGGCGGGGGGCGGCGGCTTCACCGCGGTCCCTTCATGGCTGTGGTGCAAACTTTCATCTGACGGAGCCGGGCATCGCTCAGCCCGAGCCCCGAGAGTGCCGCGGGGGTCCCGGTGCAGGGGGCTCCGCCGCCAGCATGGGGCCCGGCCGCCGCCCGCCCCCCGCCCGCCCCGCGCTCCCGACGGGCAGCGGTCAGCCTCGGTGCGAGCCGAAGAGCGAGAAATTGTTTCCACTGCAAACAAAAAAGGCGACACATGACCAGGGAGGGAGGGGAGAGAGGGAAAACGTGGGCTGGGCCAGCCGAGACGGGAGAAGCCGCGGAAGGGAGTGCCGGCGGCGGTGGGGGAGGGCGGCGGCGCGGGCGGCGCTTCTCTGGGCCGGCGGCGGCGACCCGGGCCCGACACCCCGGGGTGCACCCGCCAGCGCCGCGGACGCGACCCGTCCCCCCGGGGGCTCCCGACGGCGTGGCGCGGGGCCGCGTCGGGGCGGCGGCGTTGGCCTGGGGCGGGCGTTCGAGGCCGGGAGCGGGGCGGGAGGCGCCCGAAGAGAAGTCCCCGGTGCGGAGAGAACTGGCGGCGCTGCCGGCGCCCAACCGGGGGGGCGGAAGCGGCGCTCCCACTCGTACGAGTCTCTCCCCCGGCCCGTGGCGGGGGGGAGGCACGGGCAGACCGACCCCCGCTAAACTGCAATAAACTAGACGGTCGCCACTAAAAGCACCGCAAGTCCACAGAGCAACACACCGGAGCACTGCTCTCCGCTCCAAGAGCAGCAGGGGCGACATCTCCCCACACCAGGCTCCCTCCTGCACATCTCCCCGCAGGCAAGTGACTCCTGCCGAGGAGGGGAAAACCTGAGAGCCCACCGGCGAGGCACGGCCCGAGCCTCCGGGACTAGTCCCTCGGCAGGGTTCAAACACATCTGCCCCGCTCCTGTGTCCGGAGCGGGATGCAGTGCACGTCGGCGGGCAGCAGCCGCCGGCGATAATGCCGGCGTCTCTGCTGCTGGCTCGGTGCGTCGCGAAGCTACGGCCTCTGCTGAGCAGCGAAGAGCCGCGCTGCAGAAATCTGCAGTGACTGCCGAGGCGAAACACCAACAGTTTAGTTCTTTGGTCTAAGGAAATTTGCTTTAAAATAAGGCCTGATTTAATGAAGAATGGCTCATTTTCTCTCCTGATACCTTGACAGAACTAGTGTCAACTTGAGTTAAAAAAACCCTTACCAACAGTCAAATCAATTGGAGGGAACTAACTTGATTTCGAAATAAAAACAGAAGTTGCCCAGTCTAGACAGCAGTAGTTAAATGTACAGTCTGCTGTATGCAACATGCTTGAGCTCAAACAGCTTCCATGCTTCACAGCATAAAATTAAGGTATGGCTGTCCACCCCCAAAACAAGTAGGAGAAATGGTTTTGTAGCTAATCCACAAAAATTGAGGATTTTCTGCTCTGGGTAAACAAGGCTTGCAGATTTAGCATACTTTGAAAATAATTTTCCTTTCAGTATAGAAAAGGTCTGCAGAGATGTGTAAACAACAGAATACAGATTAGAAATACAGGTATAGTCGTAGATCCTTTCCAATACAGCCCTGGACACGGAAATCATCCCTAAACCAAGAAGAAAAGCATTTTAGCCATTTTAATTAGCGAAGTTAGGACAGCTGTCTCAAGACCTTGCAGGAATTCTGTGCTGGCCCACACAGTCAATATTGTCCCCCTAAGCAGGGTCACCACTGTGTCCTCCTGCACGTCTGTGTCTGCGCTTAGTCATTTCCCAAAGCACGGGTTACCCCTTTTTATGTCTCTGACACAAAATTCACATTTTCAGCCAAGACTGGCAACTGCTGCGTTCTCAAAGTGCATAGCTGAAAAGCATTTCATTGACTCTCTCGAACTCGAAATTCCTGTCATAACTCGCCGAGACCTCCTTTTGCCGATAGCTTTCCCTCCCCTACCCTACGAACTGCTATTTCACATTCTTGCATGTTTTCAAGAAGACATGCCAGCAGCTGGATTGAAGAACGAACGGGAAGAATACCTATCAGGCAAGCAGAGTATCATCCTTACCCACTGGTAACCCTGCCCTGCGACTCCATCAGCTCTAACACTCCAGCAGTCAGCAGACCATTAGTTTACACAGTTCTTATCTCATGGCCGTTTGGTTTCAAACCCAAACTAAGTTACCAAGTCCTAACTCCACCCACCTGAATTTACTCCAAATGCCTTAGACATTTTCTCTGAGTGGATCAACACTTGCTCTTTATCGGCAAGCAAGGAGATTTATCGCATTTATCACCACTTGTAAAAGTCAAGCCTCTTGAACAGACTACCAAGAAGAATTCAGCTAATGAGAAGTATTTCTGAAGTGAGAAGGGGAAGCCTCGTGAGATGCAGGGCAGTATACAAAGAGTATTATACCCTGAATACATTCTGTATGCATCCTGTTCAGGTACACTGCTCAGTTCTGCTGGAAATCAGTGGCAAAATTCCCCATCAATATAGGTGGAATGAGATCAGTTCCATGTTTTATACCTTTTCCGTGGCGGGTAGGAATTTCCCCAGAGTGCACGTAAGGATTATAGTGAAGGACCACTGCGAGACATTTGCCTTGTAGAGAGCAAAGCCAGCATGATCAAGTGCAGGGGCCAGCAGTGGGTGACGCACAAGCCCAGGAGAGCAGGGGGACAGACTGCACGCCAGGTTGGAGGGCTGGCATGGAGCTTCCCACCGTGGTGCCCCATGCGAGGAAGTGGTGATGGGGCAGCCTCTCACTGGCTCCCTCTCACCCCTGAGCTCAGCAGCAACTGGAACTGCTGGCTTCCAGAGAGATAAAACACCAGCAGTGAGGTAAATGCTGGTACCATGTCCCCCAGCTTCTTCTGACTCTTTGCTGGTATACTTACTACGATAAATTTAAGAAAGGAAAATAGTCTCACAGGGCACTACTGAAAGATAAGACTGCTGGCTTACATTAACAACAGCAGCACCGTAACATCCAATGTATGGCCATCAAGTAACTCACTGTAATCTTAGGCAAGTGGCTGGTTTTGGCCAGGATAGAGTTAATTTTCTTCACTGTAGCTAGTATGGGGCTACGTTTTGGATTTGTGCTGAAAACAGTAACGATAACACAGGCATGTTTTTGTTACTGCTGAGCAGTGCTGACACAGAGTCAAGGCCTTTTCTGCCTCTCACACCACCCTGCCAGCGAGCAGGCTGAGGGTGTACAAGAACTTGAAGGGGCCACAGCTGAGACAGATGACCCCAACTATCCAAAGGGGTACTCCACAGGATGTGGAGCATAGAAATGTTCAGCATAGAAATCTGGAGGAAGAGGAAGAAAGAGCGGGTTAGCATTTGGAGTTACACCGTTTTGTCTTTTACCTCAACCTACGAGTTTTATCACTTTTACTTTTCCAGTTCTCTTCTCCATCCGCACATGGGCAGTGAGTAAGAGGCTATGTGTAGCTTAGCTGCCGGCTGGGGTTAAACCACAACAGCAAGCCACCAAATTCCTTAAGGTGTTGATTTTCCCATTTCTAAGACAGGAATAACTCATTTAGCAAAAGATTTGCAACACTGACAGATGAAAACTGTTTTTACATCAACACCAAAGTACTTGCTGTACTGAAGGCCGATTAGAAGTACCAACAGTGCAGAGCTGCACTTTAGCCTTGTGGGCTAATATGCAACAGTCTAATCTTTCCACTCAGATTTCAGAACACCAACTGCAGATGTTGCAGTATCTTATTTAATGAGGATTTCCAGCCATCTCCCTATACTCCTTTATCTCTTATCCTCCTCTAGATTGGAATCCCTCATAACATCCCACAAGCCATCAAGCCAGCAAAGGTCATGGGCTCTTTATCAACCCTCCAAAGCTCATCTTCCCCCCTCCATCTCCCTCTCTGCTGAGAACATCTTCCTTTGCTAGTCTTATGACTATGCCACACGATCTTGCTGAGTATTTCTACTTTCTGTACTCTGACCTCACCAGTCTCACCTTTCAATAGACCTGCACTTCTCATCCTCCCCTTTAAGCCCCCATTCCTAACCTGATCTCCAATTATAATGTCCTCATTGACTGTCATCCTCATCAATGTTTATTCTCCTTGTATCAGAGTCAGATTCCTTCCCTGAAGTCTGCTGCAGGTTTGCCAAATAAACGTGCTTATTAGGATTTACAATTTGACATGCAGCTGTACGCAAAAACCTCTCAGTTCTGAAAGGTTCCTGATGTGTGGGGTACCTTTCTAAGACTGAAGTGGACAGGACTGCTGCCCGCAGTAATCAGTGATCAGACCCTCACAGCGGGACACATCTTAGGCCCTTAACACCACACAGTGGCCATCTCATTTTGTTCCCATCCTTCCCCCAGGCAGAATGATAGGTGTCCCCCACAGTCTTGCCATTTCTAAACTTCTGTTTTCGCTGAGGCAACAGATTTGATCTTGTACAGAGCAGAAGCACGCTGAATACCTTCGAGCACTATTAAAAACTACATCATGAATACAATACGTGTTTGCTAGTTTCCTTTTTCACAACTCATGTTTGCAGCGTTCTCCTCCAATCCCTCACACAGACCCTGCAGTGCCAACACTTCTTTATTTTTAACCGTGACAAACCAGCCTGGTTTTGTTGTTTGCACTATGCCCACTTTTGGGGCACAGAAACAGCTGTATCTGAATTTACCTCTGAGCAGCCAGAGTCGACGCCTCATTCAGAAGTTAATAGACCTAACCCGCTGACAGACAGTGCCTCACTCCAAGGAAAAGAGCAGCTCCTGGCCTGCAGTTGTACCCTGCCTTTCTGCCCCATGTCTTTTACAAGCACGCACTTGCCTTTCCTCTCCCACCCCAAACTCTAGCTAAACATATAAGCTGCACACACAATGAAGGCCCAGCTTACTCTAACTTACTGACAGGAGATCTATCTTCTGCTTATTCACTTGAGACCACGGAATCAGATTTACAGAGCATTTTCCCAGCCTTTCATTCATTATTCTTGAGGTTCTCATTTGCCCCAGCTGACGAAACCCAACAGAAACAGGACTGAATTGGTGAGAAAGGGAGCATCTACATGAAGCTGTGTCAGAAGTGCACTGCAAACACAAGTATCTATAGCAGTTCTGTTTCACAGCCTAAAATATAATAAATTTCTTACAATAGAATCCAGACTTATGAAATAGTTCCTATGTAAAATAATGTGTGCACACGTACGATGTTATTGTAGTAATGCAGCTTCTAAGCAAATGAGCATACTTAGCACTAAAATTACATACAGTTGACAAGCAATCAGCAAGTGTGTTTCTGTACATGAGTGCAGTGGGAGAGGAGTATCATGCACGCTAGTTTGTCCTACATACCTTTGTTAAATCGGATCCATGTAAGAGATGCCTTCCCACTGTAATTACATCAACATAAGAACACAACAAGCACAAACCTAACTTACACTGGATGCTTCTGCCAGTGCCACTTATTTTAGTAGCCCAGCCAGCGGGAACCAAAATGTTGCTGCCATAAACATATTTTTATGGGAGTCTTCTGCTACAATGGCTGTATTGGGCTGAAATCACACCTAACCTAGCACAGCTGGTACATTAATTGCAACACGAGCCAGTATTTGTGGTACTGTTGCAGCGTTTGAAGAGGCTGAAAAAAAGAAAACTCTTCTTGGGGTTTGGTGCCTGGACTCTACTATCTGTTGTACAGGTGTAAAGCAGCAAAATGTGGCCTGGAGTTATCTCAACATAAGTATGCACCATTTGGCAGCTGAAGGCCAACTTACAAGTAATCAGCAGAACCAGAAATCAACTGTATTTTTGCTCTTGAAAGCAAAGTAGGAGAAAAGCAGCAGCGAACACTGCAGAGAAGTAAAGATCACAAGTTCTGGGGAAAACTGTAATGGAGAACCAAGTTCTTTTGATAAAGTTCCCAAACTGTATTGCCAAACCAAATTTCTAAAACTGAGAAAATATTCTTTTTGGACAATATATCCCGAGTCCTGCCCGAGCTTTCCTGTACACAAGCTGTTCATTTCATCAAGGACTTCACAAGTCTGCCTTGTATTTGTTTACCTATGCTTGTAAACTTAAGTTGCACTGGGACCCCATAGGTAGTAAAGTTTGTGTTCACGTCTCATCAGCCGGGGATCTTTGAAACTTGACACTAAAAACACAGTTTGCTATCAGTAGGTGCTGTAAGCTAGTAGGCAGTTTTTGCCCCTGACCACTTGCCTGTACCAGGTGGATTTCCCAGCCACAACTGTACTGAGTCCCAGCTTGTTCTCAAGCTCTTTGTAGCACAGGATATTCCAGGGTACTTTCCTTTATACACCACACAGCACTACTCTTCCTGTAAGTTTCTTGAACACTGTTCCCGGAGGAAATCCTGTGAGATGCAGGTCCAGATTCCCAAATTGCAGCAACACAGAAACAGCTGCAAGAGGTTGTATGAGGTGATATACTAACGGACAAGCACATCTGACCTACAGTTGTGTCTGCAAAGGGATGCTGAGAGGATGAAGTTTTGGGAAACAAGCAAAGTGTCGTAAAATGATTCAGCAGACTTCTACCCTTGGTGTGTTTTCAGTACTATATACTGGTCTACCAAACGCATCCAGGAGCAAGGAATGGAAAGCAATGAAAAATTGCAGTAGAAGGACTAAGAAGTCAGCAGCATCTGCACAAAGCTGCTGGCTGTCCTGTGCTCCCCTCCACAACCGCAGACAAACTGCACTCCGTGGCTGAACCAGAGGGCAGCCACCAGGCAGAGCAGGTAAGCAAGATTTGGGAAGGAATGAGAACAGCTGGCACAGAAAAAAGCACAACTAGGTTACCCACACCCCAGCAGCAACTTCTTTTGCCAGCTACGGCCAGAAAACCACCCCCCACTGCCACATTCACTGTGAGGTGGGTTTCCCTGCAAACAGCTTTTGGCCTCTCTGTGGTGACAGAAGTTCATTACAGTTATGGGCTGACTTCTCCACTGGGGCATGATTTATGCTGGGTCTTCTGGCACTGCTCCAGTCTTTTTGGCAACAGGTAACTTCAGCTAACTGCCACAGGGATCTGGGAGGAACAGTGCCGGCAACACCTCACAGGTCTCACAAGCAGATTTCTCATTCTGTGGGGCTCTCACAGGATGCCTGAAGGACGGAGCGGGCCCCGGCAGCCAAAGCAGTACAAAATAATCTTGGCATTTTTTGTTTGCTTGTTTGTTTAAATCTGCAGTCCTGTAAACACTGATAGTTACGCCTCCTAAGGTTCAGCTAGTTCCGGCACAGCTTAGCGCTTCCACAGGCATCTCAAGGACAGAAAGATGCTATGGCTGTAACAAAATTCTGAAGGACGTTTGAAAAGACAAGTCACTTCTGTTGCTTGTATGCAGTAGAGGGTTTTACTTATCCCTCATCACTTGGCACATCACCTTCAGTATTTTTTCCGTAATTGATAAAAGAAGTACAACACAAAAACAACACATTACCAAACAAACATCACATATAACCAAAAAACCCCAACCTATCAGTGGAGAAACCCCTGCAGGCTACTGGGCCAGGACCAGGTGTCAGAGACAGGGTTTCAGTAGAAGACAAAGGTCAGACAAGGCTGGAAGGAGATGGGCTGTCTTGCCACAAGCCAGCCAGCTGACGGCTGTCCTTCTGACCAGCCACTGAGCACCAGGCCCATGTAACGACAACCACAGAACTCATTTAAGCTCTGAAAAGGTGACTAATGAGCTTATTCATGCTGCCTATAAATTATTCACTACAACACTGACCCCACTCAAGACAAACAGCAAAGTAAACTTTAAATACAGGGATCTGGAGCCTCCTGTGTTGGCTTCTGCCTGTAAAACATCTTGCAATCAAACAGACACTTCGCTTGCTTCTGCCCCCTTGTTAAATTTGCTCGGATGTTTAGGCTTTCTTTTTTACTACCTCCAGCAGAGTTAAAGCAGCTGCAGCTGCTATGTATTTACTTCTCAGTTGCCAAGTCTTTTTCATTAGTAGTTGCAGGTAATCACGAAGCGCTATAAATAGCTCTGAATTATATTCTTCAGAAATTAAAGTCTGACCTCAAAATGCAGGCCAGGTCTAAAGAAGAAGACAAGGGCACGTGCATGTTTAATGAGAAGCAGTCCATACCCACAGCCTGCGCTTACTGATACTTCTGTGAACATCTGTGATTTGTGCCAAATGAAACCAGAGGACTTTGAAAACACACTTGCATTTTTTTAGGTGCTGGACCAAACAAGCTTCTGATATGTTTAGAAACAGCCTATTTCTAGGAATGCTTTTGTTACCCACTTTAGCATGAAATAAGAGACAGGTTGTACGTCAGTGCTAGTGGCAAAAGCAGTGGCGGTTGCAGCTGGGGTGGCTGGAACAGGCACTGGCTCTCCTCAAACAGTACTTTTCTTTGGAAGATTAATGGCTCACAGTATTTAGAGACTCACTGCATGTTGAACTAGCAACTACAGAATGGCACTAAGACACTGTCTTATATGACATGTGTCTGATCTCCAGTGGAAAAATGTTACTACTTGCACCTCTGGTTACACAACCCAACTCCAAAGGTCAGAAACAACTAGATAAAAGGGAAAGCCAGGAATTACATAGCTAAAGTCCAGTCCCTGTGTAAGGTATAAACCAAGGTGAAGCATGGGAGACATATGGCAGCAGCACAGCGAGATCTACACACAGAAAACAAAGGGCTAGCAAGGGAAGTTTACAAATTCAATAATTTTCACTAAACCCTGTCCTTCTTCCAAGCTGGAAATGCTGTAACTAAGGGGAGTAAGAACTTCTGCACTACTTGAAGAACTTTACAATCTACTGACAACCATGTGATTGCCCTTCATTTTTTTTACACCCAGGTTCTGCATTCACCAGAGATACACAGGAACCCTGTTGCTGTGATAGTACTGCTCTTTAAAATGGTGATTAAAAAAACCCAAACACCCCCCTTGACAACACAAGACAGCAACTGAGCAGCCTACACCACATAGCAGACAAGTCTTAACTTATCACAGCCTCTTGTGGTTTAACCCCAGCCAGCAACTCAGCACCCAGCAGCCACTCACACACCTCCATCCCTCCCCTGGTGGAATGGGGAGAACCGGCTTAAAGGTAAAACCCATGGGTTGAGATAACAATTTAATAATTGAAATAAAGGTAAAATATAATAACAACATAATAATAGTAGTAATAATGAAAAAGGAGGTAACAAAGAGAGACAGAGGAATAAAACCCAAGAAAGGCAGGTGATGCACAGTACAATTACTCACCACTTGCTGACTGATGCCCAGCACGTCCCCAACCAGTATCAGCTCCTTCCAGCCAACTCCCCCCAGTTTATATACTGATCATGATGTGCTGTGGTATGAAATACCCCTTTGGCTAGTTCGGGTCAGCTGTCCTGCCTCTGCTCCCTCCCAGATTCTTTTACACCACCTCACTGGCAAAGCATGGGAAACTAAAAAGTCCTTGAGTTAGGGTAAGCACTACTTAGCAACAACTAAAACATTGGTGTGTTATCAACATTATTCTCAGACTAAAGCCAAAACACAGCGCTGCACCAGCTACTAGAAAGAAAATCAACTCTATCCCATCCAAAACCCAGACCAAAGCTCTCCACCTCATGATATTCCTGAGCCCCTTTTATAGCTAAAGGGTGTTGGCAAAGAGCTGCTTTGAAACCACATCACATGCTGGACCCCACTAACCTGCCTGGCATGGGGAGTTCACCTCCCAGTTCAAGCGATGGGAAACAGAGGTGCTTCCAGCAGCAGGCTCCCCACACCCTGTTCCTCATTTCCCTAATGAGACCCAGCAGTGATGTCAGCCTTGCCCCAAGGCATGATTTGATCCAAATAAAAACCTACAGGTGGCTACAAAATCAGAGGAATGCCAAATCTGGGGGAGGATGAGCAAACAAACTGACGGTACAGTGCTGAACTGTGTGCAACAAAGCCAGCACTTGGCTACAACGGCCAATGCATCTCCTGACTGGCCAATGCCGCTACTCTTGCACTGGTGCCCTGGATGGCTTTGACCTAAGAGGTCACCTGGGGGGATCCTGAGACACTGGTCTAAGCAAATTCATGTGGGAGTCCCATGCCATACGTAGGGCACAAAGCCAGCTCCAGCCAAATGGGTAATCCCCACCAACGCTCAGGGGCCACTGATGTCCCTGAGGTGAAGGCAGCTGGATCAGCTGGATCAGTACACACTGGGTACATACCAGGGCAAACTCAGCCATGTGCAGCTGTTATCTCTACTGGAAAACTGCTCCTGCAGCTCTCTGTTCTCTCGGCTCTCCAAACCACATAGTCTCATGGCTCTCAAGACTACAGCATGTGCCCATCTGTCAGGAAGGCTGGGCTCCTCTATGCTTTGACCATACTGTTACAACAAAGTGTAGACATTTCTTACCAGAAATCAGCAAATTCAGATGTCCACAAAGCAAAAAACTCACACATTCAACTCAAAGTGAAAGCTGTGGCCCCTTTGAATTGCACAATGCACAGCTCCTTATATATGAAATTGACTCACTGCCCATCCACTACCATTCGCAGGTCCCAATCCAAAGCAAGCTAACATTTATATGCTCCAGTGATTACAGGGCGGTCCATGGGAGAGCACAGCTTTGCAGAGTGAGAAAGATCATATACATTGTCCAGATGAGGCCAGAGAATACATGTATCACCCTTACTTTCACTTACTTCTGTCTGTTGTCACAACTCCTGTAATAGAGGAGAAGGCAAAACAAATAGCCTGGAACAAGCACTGCCATCAGTAACTTATTACTTGCTCTTCTGCCGCAACACTGGTCTTGCATACTCCTCGTACACAGCTCGACTCTGGAGTCTCATACACAGCCATCAGACTTAGGAAGCCAGAGACATGCTGCACTCATGCATGAAGTACAGGACTGCAACTGGACCTAAAGACACTCTCTCGAGTTTCCGCACTAATCCAGAGCGAGGAGTGGTCCCTGGCACACGAGCTGCTCTGGAAAAGTAATCCTGGCACGTGCTCCCTAGGTTTGGGTCAAGATCTTGTGGGGCAGGGTACTGAACAAGCAAATGAAGAGCAACTGTCTGCTTCAAAATTATTAATGGCAAGTTCAAGAGAGAACAGGGAAACGAGGACAGTAAGGTAAATTTGGCCACTTAGGTGCACACCACTGGATTTGGAGAAGGATGGTGCACTTGTACTGGATTTTGTTGATGGGTGTCCTAACACACCTGTACATGCTGACTTGGCATCTACAAACCCCTCTGGACCTCCAGAACAGCTCCTGTCAAGCAGCTGATCTCCTTGAGTGAGCAAGCACATGTGTGCAGGGAGGTGTGTGCAGCATGCACGCCATGACAAGTATGTGCTCAAGTCTCTTCAAGACTGGGATTTTAGTTGTCAGGTAGCCAAAAAGGGTCCTTAATGAGGTTAATGGGTTCCACTTGAGCAGAGTTTCTTCTTTCATAGGTCAGGCAGATGAAATAAGGCAAATGGGTGGGAAGTGTGAGACTGGTGCCTGCAGAGTCCTTAGGAAGGTAGGCTGAAGCTGCTCTCAGGTACCCCAGTGCACTGTAGCTCTTGTGCACTATGTGACTGCATGCTTGCATTTACTTATCCAGTGCTAAATAAATCAGCATCCGATTCTCTACCTTATTTCACCCTTTATGCCCCTGTCATGTAAGTCTGTTGAACCATTACTGTAAGAGTTGAAGAAGCCAATCAGACCAAAGCTCCTCTTGGCCACATACTGGTTCCAGCCACATCCTAAGGAAGAGCAGGGCAAATGCACAGTGACACTCTGCATCCTCCTCCTGTATATTCCAGAGACCTGCTACTTAAGAGCTTCAACTAAACATGCAGTCAGATGCTGCAGTATGCTGTAAACCCAAAGATACTTCTACCAACTTTTACAAGGCTCATGTAAGCTTCAGCATCAACAGCAGCCTCTAGTAAGAAGTTCCATGTTTTAACTATGGACTGTGTGAAAAAAGTTCTTCCCTTCCTTTAAAACTGCCACCGATAGCTTCACTTGAAACCCCTATTTCTTGTATTATAATCATTATTGTAAATCTAGGACATATGACTCATGTCTACGCAGACTCCTCTTGATTTTATACTGCTCAGGCAATGCTACTAATACACTTAATTCTGTATTTTATTCTTCGAAGGAACTCCACATATACACAAACAGTAAAACGTAACTAACATACCTATCAGTGACCATCTAATCACACACTCATAATTATCAATATTGTGTCTACCCAGACAGGAGAAAACTGTTCTAACAACATACTTTCCCTTGTAGTCTCACTCTGTAGTTTTCCCTTTATAGGCTCACTTCAAGTACCTGGAGTTTTTCCAAGCACTTAATATGTCCATACAAAATGTGGAAGCAGATCATTCCAGCTGATGATATCTTTATCCACGGAGAGAACGGCAGCTGGAAGACATTGTCTCACACAGACACAAGCTGTAACAGGTCAGGCCCTATGTAGGTTCAATCATTTAAATAAGCTGCAGCATCAGAGTTACCAAACTTCTTAGAGGTGCTCCAGTGCATACTGCAGCCCCCAGCTCACACATGGCACCTGCCCAGGACAGCAGGAGCATGGCCAAGGTGGAAATGCTCTGGGAGAATGAGGAAGGATCATGGAGTGTGGTGGAAAGGACTATGTAGAAGGGACAGAGAAAGGATGCTTTCAAAGAGTGGCTAGGGCTAGGTGAAGTCCAGGGTGGTGATATGGGAAGCAATGGCCTTGCATCATCTCCTACTTAAGTGTCAGTTCCATGTGAAAAGGGCGAACCCCCTGCAACAACACTGTTATACATGACCTCCTTGTGCTTGGATTGATGCAATAATAACTGATAAATAAGGGTGAACATACATGCAAGAACTTAATTTCCACTCAAGAGTATCCTGAATTCTTCACCGGCACTTCCAGCTCCCGGGAGCAGCTCCTAAGCACCAGACACAGCGTGGGGCAGGAGACCTGTCCATTTTGAGGCAAAGCCCAGCAGTGTTTTGCAGCTCAGCTGGCAGGATGTTTTTGAAAGCAGCTCAGTTCAGTCAACAATCTCCCCCTGAGTCCAAGTACATCACCTCTAAAATATGTCTCAGCTCCCCTGGCATGCAGCCTGGGAACCCAAATCTGTTTCTGATCCAGGTCCTCCAGCTGGCAGCGTAACAAACTGCTGTCCTGCCACCAGGATGGATAAAGTCATTTTTCACTCATTATGTTATTCAAAAATAGAGCAGCAGCTTTATTTAAAACAAGAAAGCAATAGACTGTGCTTCAGGAAATTAACAGGGAAAAAAAGCTCTTGTGCTTTATAAACCACAAGGACAAAAGACTGCGTTAGAACAATATGAGTTAATATCCCAGGGAGCTTGACCAGAACAAACATACTCAGGTTACAAATTCTACCGCTCCTGGTCTTGCAGCTAAGCCTAACATTACATCCATGTCAGGCAGCCAGGCTTTTCCTACAGATCACTAATATTTTTCCCTGCAGTCTATTTGCCAGAATCGCTTCAGGCAAAACCGTACAGATGCATACCAGCTGCTGGATGGGATTTCCACCATCAGCATGGGATACAGGTGAACGTGCTGCAGTTAGTGATACCTCTGCTGTTCCAATTGCACCTTGCTCGGGTGTGAGGCATCACTCTACCCCAGGTGCAATCCTGCAGCTATTCCCACTGCCAGAGGCAGCTCTGAGGAGCAGCACGGGAAGTATGACCCCTGTTTATCTAACAAACTGCAAGGACTCTGCTGGAGTTCCGGCAGAGGCTTGTGGCAGTGATAACAACAGCCCCTTTAAACCCAAGTTGCTACTAAAAAGCCGGATAGATAAAGAAGAGCAGGTGGGTGTGTCTGGCATCACCGATGGTTACCAGGCTAAGCTGACTTGGTTACCAGCTCCGGAGGAGATCCTACTCTCCCTTCAGCAAGTCTCCTTGCACTGCCTCTCACCGCAGTGAGGGAAGGACTGACCACACAAGCCACTCACACCAACTTGCTGGCCTTTGCCCGCAGGACCCTTCCATCCTTGCACTGCCCGTCACCCATCCAAACCTGGAAAAGTGATATGCCATCAGCTTTTATTACTGACTGGATTATTTTTCCCATTAACCTAAATCAATATACAGAAAACATCCCAAAACTCAAGTTAGTACAGAGAACTCATAAGGTATTACAGATTTATAGATATTTTCAGCTTTGATTAGAGATCCTCAGATGGATGGTGCAATGTAGGCATAGTGAACAGATTAGATTTTCAAGTACTGATGGTAACTTGGAAAAAAAAGCCCTGGAAGGATTTAAAAACTCAAGACTCACTGACTTCTAATTGACTTTCAGTGAGGTGAGTACTGCCACAGCCTCCAGGTACTTTAAAAAGCATCACCATAAAGCCCTGCCTAAAGGTTTGTCTGTCTCTCCCCACCAACACAGCACGCCTGTGAGAGGGGAAGGCAACTATAGCAGCATATTCATCTTACAAGACCCTTGTCTTGCCTAGGGGTAACATCCTGCACGGAAATGAGCATGACCCTCAGCCATTACACAAACCAGTATAGCAGGGAGGTTGCAACTAGATGATCTTCAAGGTCCCTCCCAACCCAAGACATTCCATGATTCTATGGCCAAACCATCTGTGGCTGCTACTAGTCCTGCACTCATCCTGCTCTGCAGCCAGCAGAACGTATCAATGCAGACAACCAAACTGGTGTCTCCCTCTCCTCTGATAGTTCTGTTTTTCATTTATAACTCAGATGGTGTGGGGGTTTAACCACAGCCATCAAACAAAGTACCACAAAGCCACTTGCTCACTCCCCTCCACTCTCCAGTGGGATGGGGAGGAGAACTGGAAAAAAGGTAAAACCCTGTGGGTTAAGAACAATTTAATAATTGAAATAAAAGTAAAATGTGATAATAATACAACAATAATAATATTAGTAGTAATAAGGAAACAGAGAGGAAGGAATAAACCCAGGACCCCCCCCCCCCAAAAAAAAAAAAACAAGTGATGCATGGTACAGTTGCTCACCACCCACTGACCAACACACCCAGCCTGATCTGAGGAGCAACTGGCTCCTTCCAGCCAACTCCCCCCACTTTATATACTGATCATAACGTTCTATGGTATGGAATACCCTTTTGGCTAGTTTGGGTCAGGTGTCCTGTCCCTGCTTCCTCCCAGCTTCCTGTGTCTCTCCTCACTGGCAGAGCATGAGACTGAAAAGTCCTTGATCAGTGTAAGAACGACTGAGCAACAACTGAAACATCGGTGTGTTACGGTGTGTTACCAGCATTGTTCTCAGGCTAAAGCCAGAACACAGCACTCACCAGCTACTAGGCAGAAAGTTAACTCCATCAGAGTCAAAACCAGGTCAGATGGACGAGATGGTAACGCACCCTGTTATACACTTCCTTCTCTGCAGGACTCTGTACTGCAAGTACTGGTTTAGGTCCTATTCACAGGAGGTTCTGATTCCCAAAAGGGAAGAGCCAAGCTCTGCGCAGACTGAGAGAGCACACTCAGCATGATGGAGGCTCAAGCCATTCCAGAGGATGAAACCACTGCCAAACCTTGTCTCTGCAGAGGCCATTTCCCATATGTTTAATTTGCCACTTGACCAAAACTATTAGCAAGCTTCCACTCTGAGGAGTGTGTATGAGCAGTCATTTGGATTTGGAAGCTAACTGAAACAAAGGGGAATCATGTCTTCTCATGTGGTAATCTCTAAGATGCTACCCGCTGCACAATACAGGGTAGGGACAGCCAAACTACAGCATGTCCTGTAAGCAATGTGTCCACACCAGCACAAAGATAAACTTATGGTCCAAGCGTCTGAACTGCAAGAGAGCGCCTATGGAGCTCACTGGGATACCTTCAAACAGCAGCTGAGTACCTTTGCAGAGCACTACACAGGCATGCCCCTGGAAACAACAAATTGCTTTGGTTTGGTTTTTCTAAAGACTGTTAAAGCAAAAGTCGCATTAAAAATATTCATTTTTATTTAAATAAAGAGAAACATACTAATAAATGAAAACTTGTGGGTTTGTCCTGGGTTTCTGCACTGCAGAAGAAGGATTCTCTACCCAGAAAGTTCTGTAAGACTGCTACATGGTATTTCTTCTATTTAAATAGGTCACCTGACAGGGGAAAATACCTGTGTAAAATTGCTGTGGAGCCAACAGATTTCTGGCCAAGACTGGCATCTGGCAATAGCTATAGATTTCCACACAGTCATCCCTCCCAGCACAGAGTTCATACATCTAATGCTAGCTCAGATGCTTATGGAGAAATCTTACATACATTAATACAAAAGATAGCAACTTCCTCCCATGCTTTTAGATCATCCTCTAGAAAAACAAAATAGCACAGCCCTGTCCCAGAGTTCTGAATGTGGATCAAAAATCCTATATAAGGAGAGATTTCTGTATTTAGCTCCAATTAATTTGCCTTCAGTACAGATATGCTGCAGCCAAAAATAGACGCTAGACTGTTTGACTCCTATTTTCTGTTCTAGCCACTACACCACACTTTGACAATGATAGGTACTTTACATAAACGTTGGTTTCTCTCTGTATTACGTATTTTCAGTTGCCCTCTCAAATCAGCTCCACTCCAAGTGCACTGCCACATATACGTATTCTTTGAATCAAAGCGTTCTGTTAGACACATCATGGAACTACCTCCTTACAGTACAACCCTTGTGATGTACCAGCTAATTACTAGGAACTAAATATATGGGTTTTATCAGAATACATCTATTAAAGTTCACTACCCTGGTGAGTGCTGCCGGCTGAAGGTAGTATCAGGTACAGGCACAGCACCTAGAAACAATTGCATCCGAGCACAGAAATAGCAATGGGACTTCAGCAAGAGGTGAGGTCAGGGCAAACACCTGTAAGAGAAACACCCCTGTACTGCTGCCACTGGTCCCACGGAGACCAGGTCTCACTGTTAACTGTGTCAATTTAAAGACTTGGGCAGAAAATAAAGAAAGAAAGAAAAAAAAAAGCCAAGAAAACCACAAGTCAACCAAGCAACAAACCGCCTGGATGCCAGTCCAAGGGCCCAGGAAGGTCAGGTCTTCCCAAATTGGCACCAAATCCTGCGCTCTTTATTCTTGGAAAGGTTTTATTTACATTATTGCAATACTGGGTAAGGATTGCAAGACGTAACTCTGATATCAGACCTCTAATCCTGCCTCTCTGTTTACTGCATTGATTGTGCTCTTTTAGACTCTGATCTCGCCATTCCTGCTTAGCACAGGCTCCTCCCTGTTGGGGATGGGGAATTAAAACGGGATTCAACTGAAAAGCTGAGGCAGAGCAGGGAATGATGAAAAAACATCATCTGCCATGAGCAGCCCTCACCACAGTTAAATTTAGAATGTAGGCTCCTCAAGCAGAGAGATGATCCTCGTTCCCTGTGGGGCACCAGTCACACACTGCTACATAAATATTAAAATAATAATTGATGATTAATTAATAATGTCTTCCTTTTCCTCATGACCATCTCTCAGCTGCCGTAAGAAATATTCACTTCCTTTCTCCTACATGCAGATACAGTCATTCGAAGACTTGTCTTCCCAGAGAAAATTTGCATTCCCACTCCTTTCCAATAAAATATTTCCTGCAGCCTCTGACATGAAACTCCGGACCATTCACAAGCACTCTGTTTAAGAAATAAACACTAAATAAAAAAGCCTCAGAAGCTGCAATAACCAAAATAAATATCAAGAAGGCAAATCTGAGGTGCAGGTTAAAAAAAAAACAACGAAGCTATTAATTCCCTTTTGCTCTATAATTATATCCTCTATAAAGGCAGAAGTCTTCCAGTAAAAGCCATCTTAGATGCTGCAAGAAGTATGTAGGGATACCCATGTTCCTTCAGTGACTGTAGAGATGGACATCTGACTGACCTTACAGCTCTCTTGTACCAGTGTATTGTTCTTGCTTTTGATCTGGCTGCTGAACCAAATCTTGTTGCTGTAAAGTTAGAAAACATCCAGAAATGCCGCAGCCACCAGTTCCTCATCTGCTCATCATCTTCCTCTGCCCATCTCTTGCCAAGCCAGGGCAGCCTTACCACATCTCCATCTACCAGCCTCACTCCTGCCACCCACGAGTCCTCTTGCCAGTTACTGAGCCATTGCACCACCTTCCAGCAGATCTTACTAGCCTCTCTTGTATAAAACAAAAAACCCCAAACAAACCAAAACCAAAACAGAAATCCTCTGTTCTCAATCTGCCATATTCTCCTAGAATTCAGCCCTCAAGCTCCAAAGTCAGTTTCTGCTGCTTGAGTCCACTTCTCTCCAACTTAGCCTGCTTTCTAAATGTTAGATCCTACCAAAGCCTTGCTTTGCTACTGACACTACTACTTCCCTTCCTCCTCACCCTTTTCTTCTGTTGTTTTTTGTTTGTGTCCTTTTTTTTCCCCCAAATAACCAGCCTTAGCCTTTCCCAGCTGCTCGGCTCTGCAGGTATCAACTACCTAGAAATCACTGACCAAGCCTTAAATCACAGACGAAGCCTTAAAATCCAATTTAGCTTTCAAGATAATTATTAAGATAATTATGCTTTTAAAATAAAATTCTGTTTCCTTGTGGGAAAAAATTAATATCATCCAGAACAACAACATTTGTCTAGGACATTTCTTCATGGTATTTTTACTGATAATGAATACCATCTCTTAATAATCCCCCAGGTCCTCTTTAGAGACAATTATTATAAAAACAGATCTTCCTAATGAAGATAGAGTTACTGATTCCAGAAGTTTTAAATCACTACTTAGAACGGCTGTGAGACTCCATGCAGCCATTAGTTTTATAAACCAGTTTTAAGATGAAGTCGGATCGTTTTCTGAAAGGGATGCTACATCCTGCAGATCAGCAACCCCGAGAGGCACTGTGTGCCTACAGCTGCGCAGCAGCAACTTACTGGCACCTCTCAGGTCATATGCAGCACGTGCATTGGCATGTCTGTGTTACATAAGCACAGAAAGACTAAAAGCACATGAGAAGATTGCAGAAGAGAAGGCTCAGGGGAGAACTTACAGCAATCTTCCAGTATCTAAAGGGGGCCTACAGGAAATCTGAAAAGGGACTTATCATCATGGCGTGTAGTGACAGGACACGGGGGAACGGCTTTCAGCTGAAAGAGGAGCTATGTAGATTAGACATTAGGAAGAAATTCTTCACTATGAGGACAGTGAGGCGCTGGCACAGGGTGCCCAGAAAAGCTGTGGCTGCCCCATCCCTCGCAGTGTTCAAGGCCAGGTTGGACAGGGCTTTGAGCAACCTGGTCTAGCAGAAGGTGTCCCTGCCCATGGCAGGGGCATTAGAAGTGGATGAGCTTTAAGGTCACTTCCAACCCAAACCACGGTATGATTCCGTGAGGCCTGTGTGTGGGAAGCAGCATGGGGAACACCCCGGGGAGCCCCGCATCCCAGCCCCAGGGACGCTGATGGCAGCAGGCACGGGCAGCAAGCTCTGTGACGCACTCCGCATGAGCCCATGGCTGTAAAGATGGGAGACTTCATGGGCTTCACCTGGCCGTCCTGTGTATGCCGAACAGAAGCCTGCGCGTAAGAAACTCCCTCTGTAAAGGTTCCACCCCATGAAATAGTTTCTGCACGTTTTCAAAGCCCGCCTCCAGGAACATCATCTCACCACAGTGGGCATTCACCACTGCTCTGAAAACGTGCTTTAACAGTTCTTGGGCAAATGAGTGAGGGCCCAGTAGTTCAACTGCCTCAGCCCTCGGTTCAGGCAGAAGGCTCCTGCCTCCTTATGGGGGGAGGGCCTCAACAAATGAGTGCAATTAAAGCATAGATAATGCAACTGAACACGTGCATTCCTCATTTATTTAACAAGCACAGTTTAGCTTTAATTATTTATGACAGCACTTCAGAAGGAACTAGTAAACACAGTGCAGCAGACTCCACAAAAGTAAGAAAGCCCTTGCTGTGGGAGACTGCTCTGTGGCCTTCTGCTCTGAAACCTCTGCTAGGAGAGGGACTGAAGCCTCACTTAGTAAAGGGATCATGAGGTTCAAGGATTAGGGAAGATGAGGAATTTGAGGTTGTATTTTACTTTTAAAAAATGACAGAAAAAAGCAATCAGTGAGCAATATTATAAATAAAACTTTCCGTTAACCTGTACAGTCTTAATCTGAGTTGTCAGCGCTGAAATCCTCTCACCTCACCTGCATGTGCAGGGTGCTAAGTACGTGCAAGTGACTCAAAGTCTTCAGACCTACTCCTCCTCCCTCTCCCACTGAGAAAAGCAGAAGTTGTTGCAAATCAGCATATTTACTGTACAAGTAGCTAAGAGGAAGGAGAGGCCCTGATCTGTTTGATTGGGATCAGACACTGCCCCCAAAAAAGCCCACAGCCCACTTTTGGGCTGAGGACAGCAAAGCCTCTGTCCCTGTTGTGTGTGGCTCACTGTAACGGCTGGAAATTTCAGTGGAGAACAAAAGGGCACTGCAGTGGGATGGAGACAGTACCAATACTGAGGGCTCACTCTCAGCTGCACTGCTGCCTGTCTTCTGCCATAAGACACACCGCTGTCTCAGCCGGGATTAGTGCTCCCAAAGATGTAAAACAGAATGTCTTAAGACTGTAAACACTCCGAAGTCACAGCGCTACTCCATGCCTTCCGGAGACAACTGCAGTGCATGCACAATCTGTGGTGTCTGCTGAAATCCAAAAATGCCTGCTAATAAAGATCATCCCATGGAGCACTGCCAGGCAACTTCAGGACACTTGAATTGTTAGTATGTTTGGTTGGTTTACACGGATCTTTGATGAGTGAGTGCATGGCGTGTCTGCAGGAACTGACATGCAACTCAAACCCGTCCTGATGCACAGACACACAGAAAGACCGTGCAGCTCCTTCCAGACAGCCATGCATGAATGCAGAGATGTCCGAGTCTCAGGCAACTTGGGATTGTTATTCACCAGGGAAACCTGAAGCTAAGTTTAGTACTTACCTGGAATCAATTCTTTTGCTCTCACTCTGTAAAAGTCAGGCCTCTTCCTTAATGAAAAAGGTACCATGCACTCTAGCTTTACCTTTTCTATATTTCGACTTAAGGTATCACTGGCTGTGTTTAATAGTTTCGCTCCTACAGAGCAACCTTCTGAAAAGGTCAAAACAAAACACTAGGAGCCAAATTCATCGCTGGTACAACTCCATTGACTTCAGCAGCATTACACCTGGGATAGATCCAGCAGTAACTGTTTCCATTACAGTAAGTGGAAAAGAAGTGTACTTGCTGTCTTAACTTTACTTTTCAATTGATCTGTTCTGTTCTACTCTGTGTGTTTCATTGCAATCAATAGGAATATATCTATTAGAGAAAGTTACAGCACAAAACATCTAAATAGCTTTTAAAAAACTTGGCTTCTCAGTTTATAATGAATGTCAGGGAGATGAGAAGGTACCAGGCACTCAAGAGCGTGCTCAAGTGCTTTATCTTTTGGGAGAGGAGAGAAGAGATGTAAGCAGCGACCGTAAATATTTTTATGTATAAGCTACATCATAGCCACCAGAGATCTTCCTTAAAGATCTGTTTGCTAGCAGACATGAGCTGCCAGCCCTGAACAGCCATGTCAAATACAGCTCAGATATTACAGGGGTGGGCACCATAAATGCTTATAAGCAGTTAGACTAGGGGGAAATAAACTTAACTTCTCTGGGACTGTGTTCATGTTCATCAAGTTCTGCTCTGCACTATGTCAGCCATGCTGACAGACTCCTTCTTCTAGGCATAGGTAAGACTATGGGAATTTATTTGTATTTCAAGTGCTTGTTTTCCTTTTCAACCTCTCAATGCTTCTTGGTTGAATTCTTCTTTATATGCCATGATGGCACACTACCAGTATAGCAGTGCCCATTGCTTCAGCTGAAGCACCACCCAAAGTATCGCTAACTGAGCCATTCTTAATAAGTGATCCTGGAAAAATACCACAAAGCAATCTTTTGGATTAGCTTTATTCACTGAGGATGTCATAAAATGAGATGACATTACCAGACTAGACAGCTTCTAGCATTAAATTGTAGTCATGTGGCCCTTAATTTGACATTTAGAATTTCACTTAAATCTTTCCCTCAGAACTACAGAATTATCTATTAATGCCTGCAATTATTCCAGATTTTAATTTTTACTGCATTTCAGTGCCATGGATCATTGCACTGGAAGCTTCAGACACTGCAGACTGTACCTAGCAGTGTGCAGCCCCTCCCAAACTGGGACATGGGACAGGCAGTGGGTGAGACCAAGAGATGGAATAAGCAAAACTAAACTGCAGTTGCATCACTCAAGTGCACATATACTATATACCAGTTGTAGATGTGGAATTTGGATTTTTAGACTAAACGGACTGAGGGAGAGGCACATCTGTTGCTGGAATGCCACTGTGCTCGCCTACGGCCACAGCACTCTCTCCTTTGCTTATGCCTGTGCCTAGAAAAAGTGTCTAAGGTGGTTCTAGTGCCCTGAAGGACTGGGCAGTAGAATATATCCATGTGCTACCTCTTCCACAGGATAAAGACTTCTATCCCATACTGGCAACTTGCATGTGCTCTCATTCAATCTCAGTCCGAAAGCTCTGTATGAAATTCAGAAGGATTGTACCAGCTGTAAATATCACACAGATCCTTCGCAATTTCTCTCACATCAGCTCAGTCAGCACCAGTGGCCAGGTCTCAGGTGCTAATGGCTATCATTTAAAGGTTGTGTTTAATGCAAAATCAGTCAAGGAAAAAGCAATCATTTTATGGAATACTAGTGTATTGATTTAGTTTGCACCACTGGGATGTCTTTGCTATTCACAATCAGTGTGCCACCCTATTCCTGTGAAAGCATTCTTAAGATGTAAATCGTGAGGCAAAAAGGATTTGGAAAGGGGCTTTTTCTGCTCTTCATACTTGCTTGCTCTTCTTTTAAACTGAGTATCATTCACTCTAACGTACATACTCTGAACAGCTATGCAACGGAGAGTAATTCAATTTTCCCAACACAATCAACAAAATGTTCTTCCCCTGATCACTCCACTTTGTACATTACTTTGTGGCCACTTCAGTGTCAAATCTGGCCTTCTCTGCAATACCCAAATGCTTCTAACACAATTTACAGCCTACTCAGAGAGTACCTTCTTGGAAATAATGTTAATCAGGATAATTTCTCCTCTTAAAGAGCTCTTGATTGGGTGCTTTCAATCAGCTGTTAGCCAGAGTTACCTCAGGATTTCTCAAGTTCTTATGGTGAAATGGGACAATGCCATTTAGCAGTCAGAGAGCATGTTTAATGGATCACACTAATCTCAAGGAGGGCCTATGAAACTCTAATTTGTCAGGTTTCATTACATTCAATAATGACTGTAATTTTCCTGAAGCGTTCTGCTCACTAGAAAATTATGTACCACAGTTTTGCACCCCATTTTGTCTAACTCTGTATGCAGAAAAATTGAAGGCATCTCGATCTCCATGGCTACTACCCATGAGGGGCCTGCGAAAGAGGGGTTAAGAGTTCACTGTCAGATGTATTTATCTCAGAAGCAGGTATAATTCTTTTGCAAACAGCTAAGTGTCAGTGCAAAGCCAAGCTGATTCAGAGTAATAAAAGCACTTCTGCAAAGCTTTTAGGTGACACCATATCCCTCACAAGCTTTCTCCACCCCTGCATCTACTTTATCATCCAATACCATCATTACCTTGACCAATCTGCACATTATTTCCTTTCCAAATGGATCGATTTCAAAACAGCTCATCTGCTAATGCTCAGCACAGGTTTGGGTGATTCTGCTATTGTTTCAATTATTTCTTTGAGGAAAATTCGATCCTGTTAAGCAAACAAAGCTTTTATCTCAGCTGAAGACTCCTGAGCTACAGTTGTCACTGACAGATCAAGAGCTTCTGAAACCCTCCTTGCAACTGCAGCACACTCAAGTGACAGGCATCCCAGTTCAGTTCATTACACAAAAATGACGGTGTTAGCTATAACCCAGCACATTAAATAGGTGAGCTATTACAACTAACCAAGTCCTGCACTTTTCTGAAGGAAGCATGTGCCATTCAGTAAATGGCATGTGATCTCCCCAGTTTTGATCTGCTGAGGCAAAGGAATGGCTTCCCAAAGAGCAAAGCAAAAGGCACATACAGCTTCACCCGATTTCCAGGGGCTACAGTCTGTGCAGCTAATTCTGATTTGGAGGGCAAACCAGCATTGGTCAAGATTCAAAAGTGAACCCATCAGGCTCTCTCAGATGTCTCTGGAGATCTGGCCTGGCAGTCCAGTAAGTAATGCAGAGTATGCAGACAAGAAAGCTCGAGGCAGAAGAAAGTGGTCATAAAGGAATAAATAGAGCAAAATAGATGATCTTCCAATTGCTCCTTGTGTGGTGAGACTACTGTGTCTTTACACCTCTTTACTCTGGGATAACAGTGCCTATGCGCTTTATAAACAGAGACTGGAGTGGCTCCCTGTGCACAGCCATTCAAAATAAAAGGCACTATACTCTAAATGAGGGCCAAGTAATTTGATTATAAATGTCTGCAGTTAAATGTTAAAGTCTACAATCAACTCCCAGAATAATTTTATGTAAAATTTTGTCAGCTATGTATAAGAACAGTGTTTACCAAGATCTGCCTTTCATACAGTCCAATAAACACCAGCTTGGCCATCAATTCTCACTTGCAGGTCTGTCACACCAGCATTTAAATTACTTTCCTAGCCTCACTCAGGTAAGCAAGTAGGGCCAAAAAAACCCAGCCTATGTGAGACCAAAAAAAGTTACTTTCTGTTCATAATTGCCTTTAATATGCCAGGCTGGTGCTGGACATTCTGTCATCACCAGCAAAGTCCTGAGCAGCAGCCGTAGTTTTCCTACACTTAGCACTAGTCCAGAATATAGCAGGAGGAGCTTAATTCTGCAAAAATGTGACCTGAACCCTACTCAGATGACAGAGCATTATTTTACTCAAATCGCTCTAGGATTCCCACAGGCACAATTCTGCCCACACAGATTTCTCAGCTCTTGTACAATTGCCAGATGTGCGCATCTTCACATGGTGCTCACCTGAATTTACTTTTCAAGTGCCTTATGTCCCCAGGAGAGTAGCTGCTGGGGACCAGGAAATTAGCCCTGCTCAAAGCAAGGGATTCAAATGTATCTTAAACTTGTAAATGACAGGAGCTAAGTGCAAACTTTGTGGCTCAGCTCATCACCACGTGTACAGAGATGCCTTAGTATGCCAAAGCAAGTATAGTAAATAACCCTATTATTCCTACATGGCATTCCCATTTCCAATTTGAAAAAAGCTTTTTAAGTGCAACACCCTTTGCATTACCTGAATGCAGAAACAGCTCTCTGTCCTGCAGTGTTTTGTTAAAATGCTTCAAATGGCCCTTGGCCTTTTGTGCCTAGGGCTCATGCAGTGCTTGCCTGTACCAGCAGCCCCTAGGCTTAAGCCCTCATTGACAAAAAAAGTCTATTTGTTGTTCACTGCTTTAACATTGACATAGAAAGAATCAGGACACTTTTGGAATATCCACCTTGATCACATTTGTGACTCAGACACTTGGGAAATTCAAGCCACTCTGAAAAATGCCATTTTATTGGGAGAACGTCAGAAGTAGCAGGATGTCTTACACTGACATATTGGTTCCACTTTGCTAGACGTACAAGATCAAAGTCATCCCTGGCGGAACTCCATAACCTTCAACAGATGGGATAAATTTGGTCCCATATGCCCACAGCAGCTGGGGAATACAATTGTTTTCCTCTTTTCATCCATATTTTGAAGATACAGAGACTGATTTCCCACTTGCAAGGCAACTTGAGATTTCTGTACATGTGCAATGTGAGGCAAACAATTTGTATCATCATACATGGCCCTGGTATGCTTGCTACGGTCATCTGTGGTACACATCTAGATTTTAAATTAAACACAGCTATAAATAGCCTAGGAAGAATCAAGCTGGAGATTATTTTATCAGACACTCAGCAATCTGTTCAACTGGCTTTCCTGCGTGCTAAACATGGCATCAGAGTCCATTTTGAATGTACAATTATGTTTTCTTTATGTAGCATCCCCTATCATCTGTTGTACTCGTATAGGGAGAAGCAGCTCGTAAATACCATTTCACATTCCAAACAATTTGCTATAGTCAACTACATCACTGCTTTGTTCAAATAAATTTAAATAAATCATTATTAGAATGTTTGATCTTAGCAACTTGACTTCTCTCCCAGAGCACAAATTAAATGTGTGCTTAAAGCAGAATATTTCAGATGGAATAGATGGAGTTATTCCTGAACTGATCATGAGACAGGAGTAGATATTTCCATCTAATTTTTCACTTGTAATGTAATTTCTTTAGTTTTCTCTGTACATTTAAAAACCACACATTTAATTTGCAGGGGTTTCCCTGGAAGTGCGCAGTAGAATAGATGACTGTGCCGCAATCTGTTCATCCATCAGCTGGTGCTTCCTTTGACTCACTCTGCATTCTGCTCCAAACACTTCATGGGAAAGGCCAAGAACGGCACTAAGTCCCACTTGCTGCTTAACATGATTATATTACAAGCAAACTGTTGTTGTTAACCAAAATTTGCAAATAAAGTCATTGGAAGATAAATCTATTTCTAGTAAATATTTCTGTGTTTGGATTAATTGAACAGAGCTAGTCCTCACTAGCTCAGCCCAGCATCCACCCATGCATGTCAAAATGAAATGTGTTGTTCTCATCAGTATTAATCAATTACAAACACATACATCCTAGTTGTCCTTGACTCACAGACCACAACGAGTAACTTGGAGAAGAAAACCAGAGCGCACAGTCACACAGCAACTGTCGTTCAAACCCAGCTCTTCCATCCTCCCAAGCCTGCGGACTCAGTGAACCTGTACCACGGCTGTCCATGTGGACCCTTTCTTCCTCCAGGAAGGAAGAACACCACATGTCTGCTGTTACACTTACTCCACTTGCATGTCCTGCTGTAGGCATTGCTGGTATGTCTCAGCTGCCAGCCCAGCAGCTATACATCAGTTTAAATGGACATGAAAAATGCAGCAGAAGCAGGAACACAGCTGAGAAGCCTGTATCAGGATTCAATGCAAATACCACCTGCCCATATGGTGTTCCATCTCAGTCTTGATCTCAGAGATAAACTGGAGTTGTGCAATCTGGAGCAACATCTGGGTCAAGATAAGGGTGTGGGAGAGGTTCAGGCCAGAGGATGCTCACTTACAGGCTCTCACAACTTCATGCTAGCATAGATAACTCTCCTATTGGGGTAGAGGGTAGGGGGTGAATGCAGATAGGAGAAAAACCTCTTGCAAGTCCTTGTCTTTCCCTTCCTGAGCATTCCTGCCCTTAGAAACCAGCAGAATTTCCGGCAGAGCAGAAAGACCGAATCAAATCTCTTAGTTTATACTTAGATTAAGTATACTGCATATCCTTATAAGGCTGGCCAGATCTGTTCTCAAACTAGCGTATCATAGAAAATTGCTTCAAATATAGAGGCTTTCCATTCCACAGCCATGGTGATACCATGTGAATAGCAAGTAACCTTGTACTGGGAACCCAGTGAAGCTTCAGTAATACAGCCATGGAAGATGGCAATAATTTATCATCTCTGCAGTAGTTTAATCCCAGATGCACCATTTGCTAATTTATTTCCATATGTACCCGGCAGACAGATTAATCAGCCATCTCTCTCAGAAACCTAGATTGTACTTTATCCCTTTAGTAAGCAAGAGAAAACAAATGTACACAGCAAAATAAGAGTCCCTTACAGAGCAGCTTTGTCAACCTTTACAGCTTGCCATTTCCTTTTTTAGCTTAACAGTGGCTTTTCAAAAATCTAACACCCAATCTCCTTTCACATCAGTGCATTTCTCTATCTACTTAAGTCTCTTTGCTAATGCTTGTGAAAATGAAAACAGATACAGAGCGAACATCCCTTCTACTTCTGAAGCCAGCTGGAGAGAGAAATGTGCTCCAGCGAGAGGGGCAGCAGCCCCGCACCGGGGCCAACGGGGCAGGGGCCATCCCCATCTCCATGGCAGGCAGAGATGCCTTGGAGCTGAGGAGGCTGTTTCTCTGTGCTGGGGTTTGCAGAGTTGCAAAATCAGGATAATAATATTTTACAAAACATTCTGAGCTCTACTGAACTAATTACTATTATCAGCAGTAATGTGCTTCCGACGCACTTAACCCTTCTTCTGGAAACTCTGCAAAGGGGCTGCACTTGAGGGAGCCAAGCAGCTGTTAGGACTTCAGCGACGTTATTGGTAATAAACACAGTGTCAGTGCTGTGCCTGGTGCCCTTTAAGGATCTGTTTGCAATCCACTCTCTATTTTGATTATAAGACATTATCTGCATTAAACATAATTAGCCATATTATATCATTTGCCAATCTAAGCATACTCACTTGACAAGGAGGGATGGATTTGAATGAAAGCATAGCACAGTCTGAAGCCCAAGGAGATGAAGTGAGTAGGAGATGGCACAAACCCAGAGGGGACACGGGCTCAGGCATCCCCCTGCTACAGAGTTTGTATGTGAAGGGTGTCACTTGCATAGCCACGCTGTGACTCTATTCCCTGGGTCAGAGCCTGAACAGGCACATGCAAAAACCTCATTATCAAACCACAGAACAGTAATAAAATGATTGCTGAAAATGAAATTATTTATGAGCTTCAGTATCCTTGTAACAGTTACAATAATCAAAATACATAAATATTTGGATATGCTACTGACAGATGGTGTATACTGGAATAATCATACAGAATATGTCAGTTTTCAGACTCAGCTTATTCCAGAGTTGGCATGTTTCAGGGCTTTCTGCTACTAAAATAAGCACCTGGTATTTGATGCTCCAAAAATGCATTTTCACAAACACACGGGTGTCTTTTGATAGAAAAGCTACCAGGCTTGTCACCATCCACAGGCACTACCCAAATACCAGTGTACTGCCAACAGCTGCCTTTGATTTGCCTGCACGTCAGATGGAAAGGCAGCAGCGACCCTTCTTGTTAGAGCTGGGACTGTCAGGATGGAGTGACAGTGCCTTGCCAAAGTGTATCTGCAGTTTGGGTTTGATCCACATGTTGCTCAAGAGACACACTCTTTCATTCGCAACCCGAGAATGAACAACTTGACTTCTTTTGCCTATTCTCCTCTGTTGGCAAGTCTGAAAAAGTCAGGGCTTTTGGAGAGCTCTAGCTGGAAATAATTAATGCTCATTAATAATGACTAAAACAATTACAGTGGACAAATACGCTTATTTGTGCTGGGCATCAATGATGTCACAGCCTGTGCCCTGGACTAAGAAACCCACAAGGAGAAGGCAGCCCCAGGTAAAGGGAAGGAGGAGAGCAAAGGCCATGTCCCCAGTGGCCTGCTCCTCCATCCCTGCACCCAGGACAGTGGGGCACGGGACCAGCATGCACATGGGAACAGGGACGCTATGCCATCAGCCCGCCAGGGTTATTCCCAAACAGCAGCCTCCTTCCTCCCCTGCAGGAGAGGACAGCCTGGAGAAGACCAGCCTCAAGTGGGCTCTTGGCCATCGCTGGCCTCAGGATTTCTCTGGGCCGCATCCTCCTCTTAGCAAGTCCAAAATGCATCAACCATGGCCCTCCCAGGTAGTAATTCCTGATTCCTTTCCACAAACACTAGTGTTTCCAAAACGCTGTTTACAGCCCCACCTAACAAGCCATTTTAGCAGACAGTAGTTGGTGGTAAACAGACAAATTTAGAAGATTAATAGGCATTCATTTATTATATTACACTCTTTTCAATTTTCCCAGACAATCAAATTGGTAAATTAGAGCCATAATTTTCCACCAATTAATACCAGATGTGACACATTTTGACATTAAAAGAGTAAATATAAAAGAGCCGTCAAACACTTCATATCCCTAATATAATACCGTCCGAATGGAAAACCTAGATTCCTCCTGCCTCAGCCCTGATCTGAAAAACAAACGATGCTGGTGTTTCCAACAACTGCACATTCAAATGCTGCACGCTGATCCCTCGACAGTTGCTAACACCTTTCCCAAATGCATGCTGACTAAAAAGCCCAAACCCCGAGCAATATTTATACCTGCAATCCAGTACAGCACATACTGTCATAACATAAAGGGAGATGCCAATGACAAGCAAGAGAAAATGCCAAAGATAAACCAGGGCCATTACATGTTCTCAGCGCAGTACAGGAAAATGCTACCAAAGCTTTTAGAAAAGAAAATGGAACCTGAAAATCTTGATTTGGGCCCATTTATAATCAGCTGACCTGGTGCTTCCCGTTTCTAGACTAGAACATCGCAGCATCAGTTACGGGGTGGTCTGCAGCACGCCATGACCCTGGAGTCAGCCAGACAGCTGACCCATGTGATGAAGTCACAAGGGGACTGGGGGGACACTGCTCTGTACCGCAGGGCCCTGCTGCACAGGACACAGCAATGCTGCTTGATCCAGTGATGCTCTGATATCCAGGGAGGAGAGACACAGAGCTCTGGGAGCAATTAAGACTCATCTGCTTTTAACTGCATCAGCTACAGTGTTGGGGAGGAGGGAACATACCACACAGCTGCTCTTTTTTACTTCAGTTATAGCCATATCCCCTTTTTCCATACAGTCCCAGGCAGCATGGATTTTTGATGCAGGCTGAAGGTGACTTTGCAAAGAAGGAAATATCCCCTTCACACACCACATGCCCCTACCCCTCAAGCACATCTCCCTATGAATTTTCCCCGTTTGTGCTGTGGAGCTGAACTGGAATCAGAGAGTCCATCACCGGTATCACATAGTACTCACTCTGTCAGTTGTCTGCCACATCCAGCATCACTTCCTAAACTCACCAGGCAGCAAGTGCTGCAGACTTCACGTTTCACTACAACGTACACTGGAAGGGAGCAAAACCGGGAGGATGCCTGGAAAACAAGAGGCTTTTTCCAGCAGTGGTTGCTTTGCAACCCAGGGCAGCAGGCAAAGCTCCACCATAATTACAACCTGCTGAAAAAGTCACCGAAGTAAAATGCGCCCAGGTGGAAATCACTCTTCCCCTTGTTTTTCACCATGTTCACTAGAATGGGCTTCTCACTGGTTGGGCTTCGCACAACCAGTAGTTTTGACAGTACAGCCAGGCATCTGACACACTTCCTAGCGGCCAGACTTAACTGGCCAAATCTGGTACTCAACTGACTTCAGCAGAAGTTTTTTGTCCCCATTATAAGTCATGGCCTTTGCATGTCTTTTGACCCAAATTACCTGGCTCCATCAGGCTCCAAAATCTGCAGGGACATTCAGCCACAAGAGAAACAAAGCTGGACTGCAAATAGGCTGAGACACATTAGCAGCAATGTTACCATAAATCTACAGAAGGGCTCTTCACTGGGCTCTGGATTCAAAGCAGACAGTGCAAAGCTGCAGTCAACTGGCACAGGCAAAGACCATCCCTACTGGCCGTACAGCATCTGCGATGGGATGAAATACAGTCTGAGGCTCCAGAGCAACTACGAAGCCTGCCCCAGCCTCTGTCCAGACACTTTTCTGGAAATACATGATAATAGGGCTTGAAGCAGAACTGGAGCCTAGGCACAAATCTCCCCCTTTCAGTCTTTTCCCATAAATGGGCAGTGGGGGGCAGAGGAGAATGGACTTTAAATGGCTTTGCAAGAGGAACCCAGATGAAAGCAAATCAGCTACAACTGAGAAAATCCAATTTACTTAACTGTCCTGCATAGAACTAATTTTGCCCAGTGCAGCTGTGACCTTCATGAACATCAGGTCAGCAGCAGCCCTCCTATCTCCAAATGAAGGTGGAAGACAGTCATCCCTTAGCAGACCACCATAACGTCAGATAGAAAAGAGCTCTTTTATAAAGCAAGGTCTTTGGATCAAGAGGAATGTTACTGGAAGATTACACTGCAAATCTAATGCCCTATCCCTAACAGTTAACAATCTGATACATGAACCTGCCTTTCATTAAAGAGGCTGGCAATTGCAGTATCAGGCAATTCAAGCGATGGGTAGGGAATGAGGCTGCCAGCTGCATCAGCCAGAGCAGGCTGATGTCCACATCAGCTCCTCCTGGTGAGGAGTCCTTACGCGTGTTCATCCAGGTACATGCTGCAGCACATCTGAGCAGGGAGTTTTAAAAAGGGCCTTAACATTTTCCATAATGCTGGTGCAAACTGTGTCCTGACTGTCTTGTCTCCAGCTGTTTGCAGAATGACCGTCAACATGGTATCTGACTGCTTTAATGTTCAAACTGACTTCTGGCAACCTCACTCACTCTCCCCAGAAAGGGTGACACAGCATAGTTCCAATACAGAAAGAGCCACATCCAGTAACCCTGCCTACCCAAAAGCCAGGCACGTACAAAGGGTAGTTGTCCAGGTCCCTCCTACAGAAGCCAGAGGAGGTCAAAGGAGCCAAGTGACTTGCACCAGAATATGTTGGCCAGTTAGTCCTGCTCAACTGGTGATGAGTTATTAACAGACTGGTGTCAGCCCTGCCAACGTGGGGAGGCTGTAAGGTTTGTATTTCTAAGCTCAACAGCTGCAGAAAAAAGCATCTTCCTTTCCCAGTCTTAAATCAAGAATAACCTTACCACAAGCCAATATACAAACATTACTTGGAAATCCAAATCAGGTTCATAAGCTACAAGAAGTTGCTTAATAGCCTAAAGAAGTATTTTCTGACTATGTCATCCCTGTAGCAGCGATCTTAGAGCGCACAGAAACTACCTTTGTCACAGGCTAATGGTTTTCAACCAGTGCAAATATTGTCGTATACTGTAAATCCCATTTAAGATATCTACAAACAGTAATGGGAGGAGTAAGTTTGCTATACAAGGAACCTGTATCACCAGTAGGAATCTTTAAGTGGTCCACAGTGAAAAAAAGTTGTAAAGCCACTGCTGGAGCTGTCTCAAACTGGCTAAGGGACAGAGATTGGCACCTATCTCTGCAGCTGTCAAATTCATTTGGCTGTTGAAAAAATAATTTGGCCAAAGGGAGAAATATGACAAAAAAGTTTCATCTTAATTTTATCAATTCCTTTCCTGTCACTTCAACAGAAAATAGCAGAGTCAGGTACAAGCACCATGCATGGCATCTGTAAGCACAGTGCATAACAGCACTCGCCACCAGAAGTGCTAGAATAGCTTAAACTTTAGCCGTAACCTTTTTTGTTATCACAACTCATTATCACACGATTTATTACCACATGCTCCTTCCATGGGAGCCTGCACTCCTGCTCTCTGAGGATGAGTCCCAGGCTGTCACCTTGAAGCACCTTCAAAACATGCATCTCCTTGTTTTGCAGAGATGCGTGTCAACTGAAGGCTGGAGGAGAAAACTAAGCTGACTAAAACTACCAGTAACTTACCAACGCAACAAACTACTAAAGGAAGCATTGATCAATGTCTTGTCATCATTAACACATCAGGATATGAATGCAAACAGCATTTCATAAAAGACCAGCTATTGGATGCACTGCTCATCTGCATTACATAGGGTGTGATGCTACCTAGCTTACAGAGATCTCCACTCAAAATCTGTGACTCCTTGTCCACATACATAACAGTGACTGCTGTGCTCATTTTATGATATAGGAGAGATGTGAGCCTTTCTGGGCTTTTTCCAAACCAGCAAGCATATCTTTTTCCTGCAGCAATCTCCAATCTGGGCTTCCGCTGGTTTTGTCGGAGGAGTTCTCAGTGACTCACGTGTGGATTGGGAGCTTTCTCAGCCCACAGTTGAAGGCAAGGGTGTTAAATATTTAATAAAGAGACAGCTTTTCTCCCAAATGTTTTGGATAAATAGCTGCTAAGAGAAACCAAAACACAAAAGGGCTTTAGCTGCTGGAGTATCTTTTTCCCTTTTGAACAACCTGAATGCCCTCACGTGGGTTCCCTCCCTGGAGCTCACAGCCATCCCCAGCTGCCGTCACCGACCTACACCAGCGCTCCAAGGGCTCCCACAGTCATACCCATCCTGCAGCTTCAGTCAGCTTAACTAGCACAGTAGACCTAAAAGCTGGCCTGGGCCTAGGAGCCCAGTGCTCACAGCCAGGCCGGACTGGTGCTAACAGTTGTCAAGCAGCTGAGGTGCTAACAGTGGTAGGGTGTTTCAGGAATTGTTTGTAAAATACCCTGTAGCTGTTGCTGTGTAGTAGAGCGGGAAAGATATGCACCCTCGCTTGTACTCATGCTTGTCTGATTAGTTTTTAACAACAGGAAAGCAGCGAATTTTAACGAATTTCTACTTCTTCACATCCAATAAAGTATCTGTATTAAGCAAACAACTATACCTTCCTGGTTGTCATGGGTTCAGCAGCAGCCATGGTTTCCAATGCTTTACTATCTGCCAAACTTTATTATGCAACTATTATGTGACTACGTTCTTTACTTCTTTATGGTAATTTCTATGAAGTTAAAGAGTTAACTGCAAGTTGGAATTAATAAAAAAAAAAAGTGAAAGAAAGGATCAAATCCTTGGACAGTGATTTATAAACACTGCTTGGTACCTGCCTACAGGATCTTTACCTAAGCATCAAACAGGGCTTGTTTATGTATTCTGTTATCACTGTTGAAGCATTAAAACAGCACGTGTCATTGTAATGCCAAACCACCCTGTCAGAGTACCTGCCCCTACAGGGGTGGTAAGATGTATACACACTGGGCCAGGATTTGGGCATTACTCAGCTGAAAGACAGAAATGCACTCTCTCTGTGGCTGCCCTCTGTTTCCAAACTCTGCTTTCAACTTGGAGTACACCCTGAGGGTACACACCACCATCCTTGGTGCTAGGTCTAGCAGCTGATGAGCTCCTACACTTTCAAAGATGTCCTGAAGAAGGTTTGCACCAAGTCATCCATAGCATCAGCTTCTACGTCACCAGTTTATTTGCTGGGAATGTGAAAACTGATTAAATTCAACTTGCACAGCCCTGAGCAAGGATTTTCTCAGTGGGGTACTTGGGCTTTGGGGTGGGCCATCACCTGCACTGTGCCATTATAACGGTTAGCTCTGGCATTTATCATCTGCAGGGCAAGAGGCAAGACTCATCTACTTTGGTGAACCTTCTTCAGAGCCACTGGCATTGCTGGGATGCACTCAATGTGTCCGGTGTTGTTCCAAAGCTGTTGACATCTGTCAAGAATAGTAAATTTCACTTTCTCTCATTTAAGTGAAATGGGCTTCCATAAAAATTATGTAAGTAATGCTAATAAGGAAGAGAACGCGTTGAAACAGCATGGCAGCAGGTAGCCACACGTCTTACTGGACTGGACAAGCACTGCAGCAGCACACTGCTAACAGACACAGCCTGAGCCCTGCCATTCACAGAAGGAAGGTGAACCACAGGCAAATGCTGTGTGGCCGTACTTGCTACAATGCAGGACAGACCTGTACCTAAAATAATGTGTGATGCTGGAACTCAGGTTTTAAGATTCCAACTTCGTGCCAACTTTAGCCAAAATTTGAAGAAACCAACTTGAAAGCTTGTTACTGACACAAACCGAACAGAGGAATAATGACTAACTCAGAAACATCAGGCAGAGGTCAATGTCTGCCTCTCTCTGTACCTCACATAAATACACAGTCCTTTCAACCCACTTCAATGGCCACTTCAAAAGAAGCAAGCTCTTTGAGATATTTCACTAGACTAAAATCACAAACTCTGATTTTGCTTATGCCCTTCTGCTGCTGCCCGCAGTCTCCCTGTCCTGGTCTTTTACAGGATAAAACTGCAAGCAGAATGGGACCAACCTTTCCTGTCCCATGGTGAGCAACAGATGGGACTGAAGCCGTGGGACTGAGACGGTCGGCAGCATCTAAAAACAGAGGTGGGCTGCTGCCCATCAGTAACCAGCAGACAGTAGCTGAGCATCTGCAGTTAGAATCATGAGAACAGTTAACATGCTACATATATAAGAAATTCTTTTTATTGAGGACCTGTAAGTATGAATAGTTTACCTTCCTATAGCCTCTTTCCAGTCTCAGAAGACTAAAATAACAGATATGTCATGTCCCCCCCTCAAATATCACTAGTTTTGCCCACTTGACTCAGAGAAGGAAACTTTTCTTGTACTATCTTCAAATATTAATAGTGAACTGCCAAGGCATATTTCTTACTCTGATGCACTTGTATAGCTCTGAGTAATTCCCACTGGCACTGAGAATCGCTTATATAAATCTCCTTGCAGCAAGTTAAGAACCTCATTCCATAATCATGATCGTGGCTTTAAAGATGGCATTGCACAGTTTCTGTCTCTCTCCATTACAGGACAGTTCCTACGCTCAAGTTCCCTGTACCTCCCCAACACAGTCAAGCTATGCTAGTCAAAAAACAAGTTAGGGTATCATCCAAACTCTGTATCTCTCGTGGAGCCAAACTGCATTTGCTTTCCTAAGGAAAAGTACTGTCCTTGCCTGGGTACAACACATTGTCTGAGCCATTGGTGATTCTGCTTCAGGATCTTAAATTCCTGCTGGAGGGAAGAGCACAAAATGCTTATTTTCATTTGCTCTAAAGTCCCATTATAGCAGTTCCCATTACTACCACTTCATGCCCCCTCTTCCCTGCCAGAATAGCTTAGAGGGCTTTTAGAGTGAAGGAAATCTTCATCTCACAGCAACAACCGTAACACAGAGTGTTCATTTGAGAGCAACTCAAAGAGAGGAAACAGCCTCTGGTACCAGCAGGTGAATTCCCAGATCTCAAGGGCCTGTGGGAGCTGCCGCTGGCTTCTTCCCCAGCCAGAGAGCTTCCTCAATCAGTCCTGGGAAGCCTCTTTGAGGGGAAGGCTTCCCTGGTGCCACTAAGATGCTGCAGCTCTGGTCTGCTGAGCAGTGATGCCTGTCTAATTCTGAAACAACTCTATTCTTGCACTGCAACAATGCCAGCTCATCTGAGTCCAATTAACCCCCACAGAATGATTCATAGCAAACTGAACCATATTTACTTTCCGTTCATTATTACACTCGCAACTTGTAATTTCTGAAATCTTTTATTCTGTGTGCGGCAGCAGGCTACAGGCTGCACACCTCACTGCTGTGGTGAGACATGACACAGAGAGATGGCTTCTCTTTTTCTTCCCTTTAATGCCTTAAAGGGGAATTAAGGCAGCAGAGAACTTTAAAAGTTTAGATCTGTTCATGGTATCTGCAATACAAAATCCTAGGAAACACACGAATGAACTTCATCTTTAACCTGCTGGACCAATCCCACAATAAAGGTTAGTGCTCTGGGCAAGGACAAGACAAGCAGGTTCTAGTATTCTTTTGTTTAATGTCCTTTTAACGTGTGCCTGGACTGCTGCACAAATGAGCACAACCACTCAAATGAGCCACACTTCTTTTTAGAGCCTTGTTCTGGCAAAGCTCCACCGGACTCAGCAGGGGCTTGGCAGAGTGGGAACTGAGGAGCAGCCCAGGACCCAGACCTGCTGGATGGGTACGTGAGCACAGGGCACGTTTAATTCAGTAGGTCCAAGTTCTACAACCTGTGAATATTTGTATTCAAATACAAATACTCATGAATGGCAAAACAATACAATTAAATCCAAAATGCTCAGCTCAGAGGCTAGACAAAACTAGTGCTGAGATTCCAGATTGCATCATTATCAGTTCTTAAAGCTCATGGTACCTTAAGTGCATTTAAAGGATCATAACTATTACAGCCCAATTACCACTGGAACCCCAGAGCAGGTGCACTCATCTAAACAGAAGCCTCAGAGAAAGCAATTCAAATTGAAATTGCTACAGGATTTTCTACGTGTGAAAGGGACTTGTTGAGAGTAATTAAAGGCTCCACAATGCAAAATAAAAAGGACATACTCTACTCGAACATGCAGGAAAGAAAGCACCATGTCCAGGTATGCAAACTGACATTAGAAGGTGACCTCCTGGCAGCCAAATGGACACCCGCTGGGTGTCAGGGCAGACAAACCAGTGGGATAAGCAGAGGAATCTGTCTGCATGAACCCTGCTTGATGCCATGTAGTTATCACACAGCAATCAGTGTGACAATTAGTGAGTAACAAGCATGCCCATTTCCAGATAAATGTGGTACCCAACATGGGCTGGCATGGCTGAGGGAAGACCTCAGCAGGCAAAGGAACCACTCACAGGAAGATGAGTGACTCATAGGAGATTGCAGCCATGGATTTGGGGTGAGACACTTTGATGGTATCAGCTGGAAACACCAGGTGGTTTCCAAGATGCAGTGACCAGCTGAGGAACAAAACATGCAGCAATGCTGTGTAACTCACTAGACTGGAGAAACAAAAATCAAACACCACCACGCTCCAGACAAATAGAAACAAAGAAAATACAGGCAGCAGAAAGGAAGATATTTCCCAGGATGCACTGCAGGTGCAGGCAGGATCCAGACAATCCTGAGCCCAACCCAGGAGATGCTCCTGGTGGCAGATCAAGATGACAAACGCAGGGCCTGTTGCTATCTGGGTTATGGTATTTCTGATTGTTCTTCTGTTAAAGAAGTACTGCTGGGGGGTGGTCTCAGGCTCTGGTTACCTCTGGAGGGAAAAAGCTCAAACCTGTAAGTCAGAAGACACACAGCTCCAGGGCTATGCTGAGGAAACTGTGCTTGAACTTCGGGGTACAGCAGGCAGGGAAGGGCTGCCAGGAGCACAGAAGCAGCAAGGTAGGATTCATCAGAACACTGGGGCATCTCACACCAAATGCGCCTCTGTTTTGGGTCACACCACCAGGACTAGGGCCGAGAAACACAGGTTAGTAGAATGGTTTGGGTTGGAAGGGACCTTAAGGATTGTCTAGTTACAACAATAAGCTGTGTCTCACACATTTTCTTCCTTTTCAAGAGCCTGTGACACTCCAGCTTGGGGATTTTCACGGTCCACAAGGATGCCTGGGCACTGCAGCTTAATCCCAAAACTCAAAAAGGAACTTAAACACTGGGATAAACAAACAGCAGTGCAACCCTGAAGAGGTTATTAAAGTATTAATTTCAACAGACAGATGGTGTGGAGAGAGAAGGGCTATGTACAGAAGAACAAAGCCAGGAGCTGGATGTGAATCTTTGCCCCCGACATTTCCATCCACTGAAATATCCCCTCCCCCCATGGAGGAGAAAATTAAAAGAGAAAAGAATTTAAATTAAAAACCCATAGAAAAGCCCCAAACTCCACGGTGCACTTCCCATTCGCAGCACGATGTGGGACTAGAACAGTGCTGCCACTGAAGAAGGCAAGCCTGAGGCTTGCCACGTGCCGATAAATAACGTCTTTGAGAGGAGGTGCTGTAGCGATAGCTTGTTTCCTACTGTCCAAGCCCACACAAAAGCCCCCGTTGTTCCAGCGCTCCAGCAGCCCCTCGTGGTGCCATGCTCCAGGGCAGAGCGCCAGGGCCCACAGTGCTAGCCAGGAGGACACAGCTAACCCACTATCATCTCTCTTCTACGGCTCGGTTTAGTTTATATACCACCCAACTGGGGCAATACACAGAAGTGAGGAGAAGTTATGGGTACATGCCTAGATCTCTGACTGCCATAAATCTATAATTTTATTGCAGTAATATATCTGCCCTAACAGTGATTTGTCTGCGGCTATTCCACCTTGTGCCATGATTCCATCAGATCTCAAAACCCAAAGGAGGAGACACAGGACAAGAGCATGAGGTACCCTTTACCCTGGTACATGTCCTGCCACCAATACTTGCCCTCTCCTGCATCAGCTCTAATCCTGCACCCAAAAACCAGGTCAGGAGGTAAGATGCATGAGGATGCACTGCCTGTGTGATGCCCTTCATCTGAGCCAGCTGCTTTATGCACCATCTTGCCTGCCCCACTCCCTGGCTGCAATCATGAGAGGTCCACAGCAGGGCTTTTCCCTGCTCTCCCTGGTCCTCCCTCACCCTGCAGATCCCTGGCCCTGAGAAGACTTGGCCAGTGCCAGCGTGAGAGCAGCGGGGAGTCAAAATCAGGTTTTGCCAACACTGCTGAAATAACCGGATTCATCTCTGGGCATATGGTGGTATCTTCAGGGAGGGAGGAAGCCGCTGCTGCCTCCTTGCCAAATTCCTAGTATTTATGGAGTATTTACATGTTGTGCATCTCATGTTTCTCTTCTCGCCCCGGCTGCTAGCTGCGGCAGGATGACGCAGCCTGGCTGGTGGTAGCTGAGGATATCCTGCCCACAGCCCCCACCACGTTAACTGCAGACAGGCGATTTTAGCTATCTCAGCCTGCTATGGTTTTCTCCCAGATTTAAGTGGAATAGCCACTTTTAAATGCACCCATAAACCACAACAGCCTCCTCTTCGAGACCATAACAGAGTCCATAGAGAGCTCAGGAGGGGATGGGACTCACCTGGGCCCAGCGCAGGGGTGAGCTCCTCATCACTGTTCAAAGGGTGCTCTGAAAGACCATGAAGGTACACAAGCATGAAAGCACAGCTATGCGTTTTTAACATGGAAAAGGTGTATGCCAAGAGGTGCCAGCTTCACTTTTTAAATGAGCAAGGAAAACCAGAAAAAGGGGAAATGTTACCAGCCAAACCAACCTCTCACACTGGAGAGCTCCCAGCCCTGGAGGACTTCTGCAGGAAGGACAATACAGAAGAGAATCTCAGCTTCCACTAAAAAACATGCCCTTGCCCACAGAAATGAACTGGAAAAGCTAAAACACCAAAACTGAGTGGACAAAGCATGACTTCTGGCCCGAGCCCAGGAGCTCAGGAACCAGCGGAGATTTCTTACAGATCCTAACTCTGATTTGGGCTCCACGAGAAGAAAGTCTCACCCAGCCAGCCCAGGCCCATGCGCCAGCAGGAAGGGGTTAGCCCACATGCACCGAGGCTGCCGCCGACCGGGAGAGGGGTTCAACTTTACCAGCACAACCCTTGACTTCCTTTGAAATTACGTTCACACACAAAAGTTGTTCATAGAGTAAGACGACTCTTCCCTCCTGACTCACAGCCCTCTGTTGAACCGCTAACATCAAAAATGACACGTGTCCTGAGATGTTCATAACCTCAAGCAACACGCAAGCACTTGCAGCCTCGTCAGACGAAGAACCACAACCACAGGTCACTCCGTGGGAAGACAAAGAAGCCAGGAAGCAAGCAGCACTTGGAGGCACCTCACCGACCCAATACTCGCTCTGTGAGCTGCCAACAGCCACCAACTCCACCTGCCCAGCAGCCCATCTCCAGGGCCCAAACCCATTCCAGACATGAAGACATTGCAGCTTACATACCTCCTAGACAAAATGAATGCCGCCGTGTTGATGCAACCACTGGCAAGCACCACTACGTTACTTTGAACTGGGAGAAAAAACCTCACTTGTGTGCCCAAACTGAAGCCAAGAGCAGTTTTGCCAATATATCCAGAAAAAGCATAGTCTCATGTTTCCCAAATATTTCCAGGAGATATTATTGGAGGGTTGCATCTCCAATAAAGTGTGACAACAGCATATCACAATGATTAATATATATATATCTTCTCAACAATACATTTTGGAAAGGAAGCCATCTGGCATACAAAGAAGTGATGTATTGAACAGGTTACAAACAAATACACGCTCAGACAAAAATGTCTGCAACCTTTTTCCACTGAGTATTTAAAAGACATTTAAAAGATATTCACAGCAATAAGCACAATGTTCTTGGAATACTTAACAAAGAGATGGCCGCGTTTCAAAAAATCCACTTTCCAAAGACTGCATACAAGTCTGTGTGCCAGTAAGCTATGTCAGAGCGACTACATACTTTTTCATATATATACTCATAATACATATCTATTCATTTATATTCATAGATATATTAATAAATTATACTCAGAAATATAGATATTTTATATGTATGTGTTATATACAGAATCATAGAATCATACAATCACAGAAAAGTTAGGGTTGGAAAAGACCTTAAGATCATCAAGTTCCACCCCCCTGCCATGGCCAGGGACACCCCCCACTAAACCATGCCACCCAAGGCTCTGTCCAACCTGGCCTTGAACACTGCCAGGGATGGAGCATTCATCACTTCTTTGGGCAACCCATTCCAGTGCCTCACCACCCTCACAGTAAGGAACTTCTTCCTTATACCCAATCTAAACTTCTCATGTCCAAGTCTGAACCCAACGCTTCTTGTCCTATCACTGGAGTCCCTGAAGAAGAGTCCCTCCCCAGCATCCTTGTAGGTCCCCTTCAGATACTGGAAGGCTGCTACGAGGTCAAGTAAAATACATATATAAACAAACAAGTCTGTTTAAAGCTAAGAAGTAGAATTTTACCATGTCAGAAATAAAACAAACTTCTGATTAAATTCAAGAGCGATGAATCTGCCCACCACAAGGATGGAAAAAAAAAAACATTTCAGCTCCAGGTTTTTCTTTCACATTAAAATCTGCACATGCTCCATGGTACCATTTCGGTTTAAAACTTTCAGATTTTGCTACTTCTTTTCACAATTAGCGTTTCATTCTTGCTATCTGAAAGTCGAGGTTTAGGACTGGCTGACAAAGGCGACGAGAAGCTAGTAAAGAGCAAACTCTCCCAAGCTCCTTTCAGCAGGGCAGTTGCTGGGACTTACTCAGCCCTCATGCCCCATCAGGTAAAGACAGACCATGAAGCTTCAGCATTTACTGGGTAGCTGGTAAAGTTCAATAAATAGATTAACCTTCTTTATGTATTTTCTTTAGAGTCAGTCACAATCCAGAAGAAAGTGCCTTTTCCAACACAGAATCTTCAAAACCACTATAAGGAATTCCAGCAAAACAATTTATTTTTTGTTCTCCCAGATATGTTTTTACTCACCTATACTTCAAAGTAATCCCCATCTTCCCAAAGGGAATCAGATGTTATTCCTAGGTGTCTTCATGAACTAATCCCAGATGTCATCATGAACTGACCACCCTTTCCAAACCACTACAGATGTTTGCTCAGCTCTCCCCTCACTCCTCCGCATGCTTACTGAAGAAAGAGAGGGTGACACAGCAGCTTTGTCCTCCAGCTGGCCTCAGCATCAACTAGCCATCATCCATGCAAATATAACCCTCTCAAATTTAGCTCTTGGCGCAGTTGCCCTGCTCCCCTGCCTGTTAATTTTCTCTACCCAATCAGGATGATGGAGGTTTCACACTTGCAAAGATCACTGGAGACTCAGGTGAAATGCAAAACTTTCCCCCACCTGGATTTCACTCCAACAAAATCCTTTAGCCAACAGAAATAGCCTAGAAACTGCTAAATTATAACGTGCGTACAGCAGACTTCTCTGGAGCAGGGAAAATAAATTAAGGAGTCTCTCCTCTTCCTTGCAGCAACTCTCCATGGATGTTCATGAGAATTGCAGATGATTCAGACACCAGCAAGATCAGCTCTGCCAATTATTCCTACACCTACCTATTAAAGTTAAGAAACCCCTGAAAGGCTGAGCCTGTCACAGTCTGGAAGCTCAAATTAATTCACCAAGCAAGAAAAGTTTCTAGGAAACTCTTGCCACAGAGTGCTGGCTTGGACCCTCATTGGAGGGAGGCTGCAGACTCCACCAGCAAGAGCAAAGCACCAGCAGACCTGTGCACTTCCCTCAGTGGAGCATGGCACAATTAGCAGTATTAACGGACAGGCTATTCATTTAATTCAGTTTTTTGTTCCACAAATAAAGTCTTCCGTTTGTTTTTTATTTGGTTTTATAAATTAACCTCTTTCTTTTCTCATTAAATAAACAATGAATGAAGGATTACTCTGTGGGAAAGATGCAAGTGGAAAGGGCAGTGGTTTATACTGCTAGAGCAATTTCTTTTCATGCTTCCAAACAACTCTGCTCTAGAAGGCAGAAAATCGTTGATATCTAATCATTTATTCAGTAACATACACTGTTTTCTTTTAGCTTAGGGAATCTCATGGCTGGAAAGCTACACTAAAAGTTGGCCTGGTTATGAATGGCCCCTGGTCCTTCAAACCGTGAGAGAAACTGTGTGCATCCAAACATTAAGCAGTGGTGCAGCAGAGGGAAGGAAGGATCATGGCACTTTGTTATGGACCTTAAGTTCCCTTCGGTCTCATCATGGGCATTTCAATCTTCACACTAACTGCCTCTGGTGCAAGGCAGTTACTCAGCTGAGGGTCCCAGAGGCCTGACTGAGCCATAGCCAACCCTGAGGCAGACTTCTCCAAAGGGGCACTTTGCTGCCAGCTTGTTTGCCTCAAGGCTCACCTTGCTCGGATCTGACTAAACCCCACTTTTCCTCTATAGGTTTTAAAAGAGCCATGTGCTAGGATCCTGCCAAGAAAAGCCTGTCTTTACAGCAACACAACCTACTTTTTCTTTCATTTCTCCTCTCTCTTAAAGCATAAGAACAGGTTGACAGAAATGACCATTCACCTCTGCTCAGCACCTGGGAGACAACATCAGAGCACTGGGTGCAGAGACACTGACATAAGTGGGGCAAGGCCTGTGGGGGGGCCCTAAGAATGTCAGGGGCTGGAGAACAGGACACACATGGAAAGGCTGAGGGAGCAGGGCTTCTTCAGCCCGCATCCGACAAGGCTCGGGGGACAGCTTATCGCTGCCTACAACTACCTGATGGGGTGTGTTAGAGGCTGAGCCAGATTTCCCTTGGAGGTCTACAGGAACAAGGCAAGATACAACAACTACAAACTGAACATCGAAAGGTCCGCTTGGATCGTGAACAAAAAATTCAAAAACCACAATGACAGTAGTCAAGTGCTTGATCCGACCACCCAGAGAGGCTGTGAAATCTCCATCTGGGAGCAGCTGGCTCTTCTAGGCCGGGAGCAGGATGTTGGACCAGACAGCTACCAGAAGTCCCTCCCAGGCTACATTATGACTCTGATTCTGTGATGTGTGATGCTATGTTCAGGTTTTGAAAATAAGGAAGGTCCTGGCACAAGCACTTCCGTCTCAGTCAAAGCAAAAAGCAGCAGCAGAGGAGTTGCTAACTCTTTTCCCTCTTCAAAATCTCTAACGTAACAAACCTGAAGACACTTCCAGAATCTTATTCCTGTGCATTTATCCCTGGCAACTGCTGAAGGCCCTTAGTACTGGTATGGTCCTTAGCAGTGGTATGGCCCTCTTCATAATGTGGTACCTTACCCCCCCTTATCGTCAGTGGAGTTCTCATGGTTTAAGCCCCCCACCCACGCAGTTTTACTCACTCACTCACTCACTCACTCACTCACTCACTCACTCCCCTCTTTCTTCCCCCAGTCCCAGGGGGATGGGGAGGAGAATCAAAAGAATGCAACTCCCACAGGTTGAGATAAGAACAGTTTAGTAACTAAGGTATAACACAAATCACTGCTGCTACCACCAGTAATAATACAAGAGAAATACAAGGAAAGAGAATACAACTGCTCACCAAGCCCCACCCAGCCAGTGCACCCCCCAGCAGCGAACCCCCCAGTACCAAAAACCTGACCATGCCGTGCACCCCCAGTCCACCACCACCACACCCTTCCGGGTCTCTGCTGTCCGTCTTCACATCCTGGACATGGCGTGCTGTGGTATGGAATACCTCTTTGGTCAGTTTGGGTCAGGTGTCCTGTCTCTGCTTCCTTCCGGCTTCCCCTCCTCCCTGGCATAGCATGAGACTCAGAAAGTCCTTGGCCAGACAAAACATCACCAAGCAGTAACTGAAAACACTGGTGTTATCAGCGCTGTTCCCAGGCACAAAATTAAAAACACAGCACTGCACCAGCTACCAAGAAGGAGAAAAACAACTGCTACTGCTGAACCCATGACAGGGGTGCACTACATGGCACCAAGGTACACAATTTCTCTCTTGGTCTCTCTAGGAGGAAAAGCCTTGGTGTGCTTTAGTGTGCACACATGTGCAACTGTGGTATGAAAATAACTGTGGATGCAAGGAGTTTCTGCACTTAAGAAGAGCCTCTGTTACACACTAAGCCACTAAAGTAATATATCCATGATATAGGTACATGATAGCTCATTTCAGTGCTGCATGCTCTTTGCTGCTATCACCTAGTTTAAGTTTGGAGGTGCTAAGAGAACTGCAAGTCAGTCACACCAGGATGGACCCTGACCATATTCAGCTGAAACTGTATTGCTAACTCTGGTTCCTGTGCTTCTGTGATACAGGTGTAGGGGCATCTTCAAATACCTCCAGTGGATGAAGGTGAATGAGAAAACATACTCAAGATCTCAGAGATATACAACTGAATACAGAAATTTAACCAGTCCCAAATCCACACTTTTCTTAGGCCTTCCACAGCACTACGGATGAAGAGCTGCTTCCTACCAGCAGCTTCCTCAGGGAAGATCCTCAAACAACACCACTGCTGAGCCATGGACCACCGCTGCTGTCACACAGAGACTGAGATATCCCGCAGGCAATCAGCTTCCTCCCTAGGAAAGCCCCACTTCTCCAGAGAGGCCAACAGACTGAAAGGGTTCTCATTAAGCTTCTGCTTTCCAGGCTGGGCAATAGCTCTGTGCTGCATTCCTTGCAGGATGCACAAAAACTCTTTATTTAATTAAAGGAATTTGGGAACTTCCTTTCAATAGGGACAATTAACGAAGAGCACTGCATCCCACTGCCCTTGTTCTCACTTCATCAAACTTCCTGTCACCCACAACTTTTATCAAAAATATTTTTTTATTTACTTCCAGATCACTGCCAAAAATGATGAATTGTATGAGGCCTCTGACTGATCCCTGTAGAGTTACATTAAAAATGTTCCCATTCAGTGAAGATTCCCTATTGACAACTACTTTTTGAGCTCTGTCAGCTACCCGGCTCTTAATACATTTAACGTGTACTTCAGTGAAAGTACATAGTAGTAATATTTTAATCATAATGTCATGTGGAATAAAATCAAACGCCTTACAGTAGTTTAAGTATATCTACACAGTTATCCCCAAACTTGCAATCTTATCAGATAAATCAGGTTTGCTTGACAAGACACATTCTCCAAAAAAGAATGTTGAATGGCATTAATTATATTCCCTACCTTTAATTCGCTAAATCCTCTATCAGTTCTTCTGTTCTTTTGCCCAGGATTGATGTCAGGCTAAGCTTCCTGCAGTTACCCACAATCTTCCTCTTGCGCACGTTCACTCATTGTCCATTTCCAAGACCAAAAAGCGACCAAAGCTCTTCTGCATCAACTTCTTTCAGGATTTTTGACTACAAGTTATCTGGCCCGAGCCATCAGAAAATGTTTAAACACTACCTCACTTCACTCTATTGTACAGAATGAACTACCAGCCCTGTGAATATGACACACAGCTCTAGCTCACCTTCATCATGCACAATGGGGTCAGTCCACTGGCAAAGACCGACCAGCCTAAGATCTGAGCAGGCAAAGATTACTTTGGTGGAGAAAGGACAGGGCTCTGAGAAGCCTGCTCACGCTGAGCAGGTCTCTTCATTTTAAGGAATGTTCTGCCTTGATCCCTACCCCATCACTCAATCCAGCCTGTAGACAGGCTTACATTTCACACCGAGACTTAACTATCCCACAACGTTTATGAGCAACAAAACACCTTCTATTAACCTTGAGTAGGAATTTCCACCCCGTTATAGCAGGTGATGACTTTGTGCTGCAACTTCTTGTGTTTTATCACCGCACAATTAGCAATAGCCACACAATCTAACCAGGCATGAAGCCTTCAGTGCTTCAGAGACTGCTGCTATGTGTACAAAATGCCTTGGTGCACTTGTTGCTCTTCAGCAACACAGCACACGGCTGTTCTGTAAGCTCTCTACCACCCAAATCCAGACCAGTGTCCGCCCCTGTTCACCATCCACAGAACAGGTCCAAGCTGTCTACGGTATTTCCAGCAGTGCCCAGCTAAGGGCTGTGGTCAGCAGTTTGGGTTTTCAAACACAGTATTGCTTTCTACTGCGCTGGGAAAGCAGTGTGGGAAATAGCACTTTCCTGGGAGCTTGGCTGTGCCTGGGGCTAGCCTCCCAAGAGCTAAGGGAATCTTACAAAATAATACATTAAATTCACCTACCCCAAAAGACCTAGTATTGCATCCCAAAAAGGGACCCAACAGATAACGCTTTTTGCCAAAATGCCCTTCTCTGCTTAGGGATAATTTGTCTGACTGCAGGAGGTGGTGCTCCAGATAGCTAGGATGTATACCAGACGGAGAGCTTTATAAATACCATCAGCCTGATGTTCATCCAGAAGGGAATACGGAGCCAGTGTATTTGCTCCAGTCAGTCTTGTTAAAATGGGAGAAAATTACGCATTTAAATAAAACTCTTGTAGCAGGAGGTACAGCAGCAGTTCAGCACGAAGCATTAAACACGCTCATTCCACTTCACCCATTAACTTTTTTTTAATTTTTAAGCAAGTTATTACAGCTGCTATAATATTATAAATATTATATTACTAATTCAAAAAGATTAAATGGTCTCAAGTAAGAGGAGATATTCTTGTTGCTGCTTTAGTAGCTCTTTGTGACGAACTACCTGGCTTCTCTACCCTTCCTCCATGCTTCTCTGGGATACCACCCGGGATAGCACTGGGTGACCTCAATTCCTCTTCATCCTAAGGGAGAGCAGAAACACCCAGCACCAAGCAGAATCAAGCTCTGAACATATCCCAGTTATGTGAAACCACGCTGTGGGCCTGCTTTGGCATTACATTTGTGATCCGCATCATGCAATGTAGGATGCTGCAAACCGCTGACCTCTGCCTACAGCTGCACCAGTCACCTGGGCTGCAGAGGAGAGGCAGAGCAACATTCAGAGAGGCAATCACCTGGTCAGAAGCACTCCTTGGGCTGAGCTGATTAGCACCCCAGGGGCCTGTTTCTCTCTGTGGACTATGGAGGGGTGCTGGCTGCTTGTGGCACATACGGCACCCACACCATACCAGCCAGCTGAATCCCACTGCACAGGACAAACTGCAGGGCTGAAACACTTCCTCCGTCTGTAACAAAGGCTCTAATCTAACAGTTTACCTGCACATACTGTTGTAGGCATACAATTAAAGAAAATGGGACTTATGTAGACATACAGTTAAAAAGATTGGAACTTGTGTCAATATGGACAAGCCTGAACAAGGGCCTCCTAACAGGTCAGGATGACCTAAGAATAACATTAACTAAGGAACTGATAGCCAGGGAGAAGGCTTGGGCCTTGTGTAGACAGATTAAGAATCAGGGCTAATGAATCTCTAAACAGGAAAAACTACCCTTGAAGATTGGTACATCCTGAAAACACATGGATATCATCATGATACGACTTGGACACGTCAGCACAACATGATTAGGGTGTCCTTTACACGAACTATCCTCATTATACCCTCATTATAATACTAAAAATCACACCTACAGGTCAAAAGATCCCTGCCCAGGTTAAAAGACTGTTCCCTGAGCATTTGTAGTATGGAATCAATGATGTGATCTAATGTAAATTAACTACCAGTAATTAAAGGGGGGGGGGGTGTTACGGGGAGTTACTAAGCTGAACTGAATTGTATCGGTATGTGAATTTTGCATGGGGTGGTGTGCTAGCTTTGTGAGATACCACCTGGGATCCCTTTTTGTGCAAACCTGGAATAAACAAATACCTCAGCTTGGCTATTGCATACCAAGTGACAGACCCTAGTTTTGGGACAACAATACTACAGGGTAGCCTCTTAGAATGTAAAACATTTACAGTGGGAAATGGTCCTTTTTGGTTTGTGTTTATATAGCAGGTCAGAACCAGGCTCATCAGGAGGCTTCACAATGCAACTTAATGATGCACTCACTAGGACCAGTACAGGTAAGGGTGAGCAGGCTCCCCTGCACAGACCCTCAATTAACACTCTTCTCAGTATCTGGCTTATAGCACTTTTTCCCACCTGACTCCCCAGTGAGGCGGTAGGGAAGTTGATCTAACCATGGGAAGGAAAGCCCGTCTTTGACCTTTCCCTGATGGAAACCCACGAGAAGAACACTTCTCTATCTGTTCGAAGTAGGGGGATCCGTTCCTGCTGGACTCAGCTAGAGACCAGACACCAATCTCCCATAATTCAAAGCGAATTCAGCAAGAGTTGTGCCTGGGCTGGGACAGGAGCAAGATCACTTGTGCCCTGATCACACTTCCTATTCTGAGAAATACTTCTCACCAACAATCCATGATTCAGCCAATTAAAACCTTAGTATGCAGCCTTTCGCTGTTACCTGCGCTCCCATCTGGTAAACATGATGTTAGTTTTTCATAGTCCTTACTTGTTTGCCAACAAATAAGCACACCGCCATTCTGAAAACATTCCCCTTGATTTTTAGGCATCTGATGCTCTGCTTCCAGGTGCTTCTCTCTGACACCCTGTGTACAGCCATTTTAGAAACAGCACAGGCAAAACCAGCGGCGTTGTCATTGAACAAAGCTCCACTTTCCAGTGATGGAAGTTAACAGTCCAAAGTTGAAGGACTTTACCAGAATTAATCAAAAAGAATCCATGTAAGGTGGAAAAATGAGGAGACAGAACAGCAGCTTTTCAATCAGGAGCTACGCACCGTATGCTTTAGGAAATAACAAGTTCAATAGTCAGTTGATAAATAGCTTGCCACCACAAAGTGCATTTGAAATGGCATGTGATTGCCATGCACATAAGCACAGAGTAAGCAGGAGCCATGCTGAACCATTCCATTTGCAGCTCATTGCTGCAGCGTGTTTTCCCCACCTACTAATACAAATACCACACTCAGAGGCAGTCCCTGCTCTCCTAAGGTCATGGGCACATGGTTGGAGTCACCACACGACAGGGAAGACTTTCCTGTATCCATCCCAGGGGTGCAGTGAAGAGCCCCCAAGCAGCTGCGTGCCCACAAACAGCTGCTCCTGGTGGGACGATGGAGGGAGGAACACAGATGAAGCTGGAGTAATGTTTCTTGGGTTGGGGCAGATTTATCTCTGTTTAAGAGGCTGCACGCTTTCCCTCCCTTAGGACAGCTGGTGCTTTCCCTGATACGCCTTTCATGTTTCTATACTCCAGCTCACAGTGGTCAAAGAACCTGATCTCACAGCACCCGAGGCAACAGACTCTCCTGTCTTCCCTGGGCTCCCACGTCCCGCAATACCGTTAACTTTGGTCCAGATCCAGCAAAGCACACGGTCAAGTTTAAACCTGTCAAGAGGTTCATTAGCTTCAATGGGACTATTAAAAGATTTAAAGTCAAGTGCATTCGTAACTGCTTTCCTGAACCAAACCCTAAGTAAAGAGCTTGTCAACATAAATAAAGGTGCCAGAGCCAGACAATGAAAGATATCTGCAATTACGCAGGTAGGATTTTGTGTGAGCTTTTCAGCACAATTTAGCTCCAATTACTATAAATGTGCAAGAATTCTAAATTCATCTCAGGACATGAGATTGGCATCTCTTCTAAAGAAATCCAAATAGTGAATAAATGCATTCTATCATGATTCAACATTGCATAAAATTAAAGAGACACTATCAGGTCCTATTTGGCTTCAAAGCATTGGCACTACACACAGTCTCCAACAAAAAAAGCCCTCTGATTTCTCCAGAGGCATCTCAGGCTGCATCCCATCAGTACCTCTCTCGCTCCAAGCATGGCTGGGAATCCTAACGCTGGACAACCACAGGACAGGAAGCACAGCCAAAGTAGAGGTCAGACCTGGATCTGAGCTAGCTAAGCCCAGTTTGGGAACTAAAGAAACTACCGAAGAGTGAGAGATCAGTGACACATACAGCACTTGCTGAGCTCCTACAGCCTGCGGGTTTATTTGTTATTACAGATAAGGGCCTTTCTAAAAAGGAAGGAGAAATTATGCTGGCAATGTGGCTTTAAGAGCCCAAGAGAGGGGAAGAGCAACACCAGCAATGTGAATAAGCTCACAGCACCTGCTCCCAACCCAACGTGATGTAGTCAACTGAATTAACAGTTTAAACAACGATGGCGTGAAATGCATTTTATCCAGCCCTGGCACAAGGACCAACTATTGAGAGACTCGACATCCCCCGGCAGCTGAGCCCGTGCTCCCATCCCCTGCATGCACAGAGGATGCAGTACCAGGAATACATTGTAGCTCAGCTAAAAGCAGAGCGGGTGGCAGGACATCCATCTTCCTCCGGGAAGGTTGCTGGGCAACTGGCAAGCTTTTGGCTGGGCGCTGACGTCTGTGCGCACACGCGCACCTCCTCCATCACTCGCAGCTAACTAGATTTTGATGGATTAACATAAGATGAAAATCTACTGCGCTTCTCTGTCTCTCTCTCTCCTCTCCCCCGCCCGACACACAGGGATCATTAAGATACAAAGGAAAATACGATAAAGCATTGACTTGTAATGCATGCAGAAGACTGAGCGAAGGAAAGTGCAGGCACTGATGAGATTAATGCTCTGAAGTGATCCCTTATTCTATGGTAGATAAAAATATTTAGTTGGTAAAATCTCGTAATAGTTATCAGTCATCAAGCAAAATACAGATGCACACCCAGACTGTGATTCTAGCGCATCCTCGACTCTTTCTCATCCTTCAGAAATGCCATCTATTTTTTCACTGCTCCTTGTCGGATGATGTTTCAAGACTATTTCCCTTCACCTGCTGGAGATGCGCCACTGGGACATAGGAGTTCCTTCTAATCCCATCCAGCCAGGCATTTATATCGCTCTTATTAGCTTGGTATCCAAATACCCTACTGAGCTGCATTATCATTAATTGTTTCTCAAGTGTCAGCCACGGGCTCAGCTTCACACAGTACAAAGCACAGATACGATCCCTGCCCCGAGGAGTTTTACATGCTAAACAGATGGTTAATGACAGCAGTGTAATGACAGCCTTTGGACTGGCAGGGGACAATGTTTATGGAATGGGGAATAAATTAACTGGGACTCATGAAAAACTGCATTTGCCTGTCCCGGAGAAACCTGACTGGTTTTCATGGTACCCTGGAAATGTGTACCAGGCTTGTGACCCAAAAACCAGAACCTCAGGTTTTTTGCAAACAAAAAGCTTTAATGTAACTGAAGCTTTTTACTGAAATCCTTTTTTTACTGACTACCCTTCTTCCACCAAACACACACAGAATGTTCTGTCACAAAGAGGGAGAATTTTAACTAAACCAAAAATACTTAATGTAAAAAAAAGTTAAACCATATAATATCTTAGTTACCCCTGGGTTTAACAAAGCTCCTTAAAGACAAAGATGAAAAGGTAAAAATGGAAAATGACCTAAGAACTGCACGGGAATCAGAGATGAAGGAAGCAGACAAGGTCAGACACGATTTGAATTCTTCTAATGCAACAGATTTAGCCCATTGTGTTTTACTGCTATTGATACTGGTGATAGTATCTTCAGCCCCAGAAAGCTGTTCATAACTTGGGTAACATAGCATTAAGCACAAGGTAATTCTGTATGACCTCTAGAAGTCCATTCTTGATTCTACAATACAACCATGCAAAACTATTTTCTACTCCATTCTATAGTGTAATGCATAAAATGGTTGATCTTTTCTCTCTCAGTCTCCCTGTGACCTGCTATTGGGCAGGCTGCGCTGGAGAGCTCTTCCCACACATCAGTCCTTTCCTGCATTAAAGAAACACATTTCCAGTTTTCTTACTCAAATTTCCTTCTGGACTTCACAGATCTTTAGATAAAGAAGCAGGAACCGTGCCTACAGAATGTTTTTCTTGGATAAGGGAAGATACAGGTCCAGCCACCTTTCAGTTACATCGCCCCAGTTCCAGCCCTTCAAGTAACACTTTCAGAGGCTGTTTAAAAGCAAGGTCCTTTTTCCATTGCAACTCCTGTATTTAAGATCCTATACCTCATTGAAAGCCGCAGAAACTTGGCCATTCAAGCCATTTCTAAACATACCCATATTATTATTTCTTTGTGGACAGCTAAAAGTTTGCACATGCAAGGCAGGTAAAATACCCGCAAAAAACAATGTCACAGAAAACAAACCAAATCCTCAGCAACTACATTAAGACCAGAAAAGGCATAACCACTGAGCATTTAAATAAGGAGACAAAAGAACCACTCCCCATTTAGATGAAAACATTTACACCTCCCAGTAAGTTCAATGTAAATTCAACTTAGAACGGCTCTGCAACGATCTAAAAAATGAATTTGTGAACAAAATAGATAAGACTCTTGGGTCCGTATTTCTGTGTGCTAACATAATGGCAATTAAAGCTAAGCACCTTTGAACAGCCTCTAACAAGCATATGGAAAACTGGGAGAACCTCTGAGCGGGGATTACGCATTAACCTAATGTTCATAATCATGCTTAGAAAGTTTGCTCTTTCAAAGCCTGAAAAAGAAATGTTAATATTCTGAAGCAAATAAAAAAACTTAAGCTATTGCAAAAGGCAAAAGGCAACTTTTGAATCAAGTATATAATAGGCAATAAAACTTCAAAGGATTCACCGCATGATGCAATTAAAATGCCCAACACAGATTTTTTTAATAGCTTTCCTATTTCTAAGGAAACTTTTTCCTCCAAGTAAATAGCTAAACTCAGGTGAGCATGAGATTTTTATTTATTTTAGGAATAAACATAGGCTTTCATCTGTCCTGCAGTGAAAAGAGCACAGCATCATAGACCAAGGCGGCAATCAGACAGTTCCACCTCATCTAATCTTGTTCTTTAAGGGTTCACAGCTTCAGTCCTCTTCACAGAAATCCACAAGTATGAACAGTTAACACAAAACAATGAACAGCTGTACACAAGAGAGTAACAAGAAGACTGTAAGAAAAAAACCCCACACCCTTCCCGATTTCGAGGCAATTAACTAGACATCTTCCATATTTTGGAAGAGGAGAGGACGTCTGTCTACAGCATGATGAGGGATAGGAGCCGCAGACAGGAGCAGGCTCCAACAATTTCTGCTTGGCCTGCCTAGGAGAGGCAAAAAAAAGGAACATCCCTACAGAAAGTGAAACCTGTACTACGGCTTCACATTAAACTGCCAAGCAAAAATCTAGCAGTACAACAGCCGACTGCACATCCGCAGTACTGTAACCAAAGTCAACGCACAGACCCAGCCAGGTGAAATCACCTTCTTTGACTGGAGCCCCCAAGTCAGAGTAGCAGAGGAGACATCCTTGGGATGGGAATCCTCCGCGACTGCCCTACCCTAACAGGGGGAATAACTGCGACATGAGGGCAGGTCTTGAGCAGCAAGTTGGTATTGTATCAGCCTGCAAAAAACATGTGATGAATGTTCCTTTACGCAATACAGAAAGAAATAGGAGTAGAGCAGATGAATGAGTAGAAATTTCGTAACGAAATAAAAACACATAATGAACAAATGAAAAAAAAAAAAAACAAACCCGAAATAAAACCACATAAAACAGAAACTGTGTGGTATTTATGGCAGGAGGTCACCTACATCAGCCTGAAGGACTTAAGAGTAGCCCTAGTAACAGCTGAACTAGCTTGAAGCCTTACACCCAAACTACACAACTTAGCCACTCCTTATTTCCATTCATCCTAGTTTCAAAAAGAGGCTCTTCTGTATCACAGAACTGCACCAAAAATAACTTCAGCTTACTTGGTGCCTTTAATTTTTATAGGAAAATGCTAAACTTATTTCCAAATCACTCTGCACTTAGTAAATTCCCAGTATGATAATATCCATTTGTTCTCAGATAAGTTCAACTTTATCCCTCATAGCCTGTCCAAAAATATAACAAAATCAAGATGCTCTTGTTTTTTAAAGACCAAAATCTGAGCATGACCGTTTCCTTTCCTTCATTAGCAGAAGAATGCACGCGTGGGACACAGGGAGAAAACTCAATAATGCTTAGATTCGGGGGAAAACAAAAAACAAAACAAGGACAACAGGCGCAATCGAGAACACAAAATTTAGAGAACTACAATTCCATGGCCTGCCAGAGTCTCTTTCACAGTATCTAAGAGAAGTGATGAGGTCAAGCTACCACAGATGATCTCAGGATCCTCAGAAGTCATTGAGATCCTTCATTCAGATCAGGATTTTATCCCAGTCTCCGCTAATTAACTCCAGGGGTTGAAGTTGCTACTCTATCTCCTCTAATGCTGTTTCACCTAGGACAAAATCCCATGAATATATAAAATCTGACAGCAAAACCCCCTACAGCCAGGCACAGCAGCCCAAACAGTTCCCAGACGTTCTCCTTTCTGTTTCTGCTGAGAGTGACACTTTGCGAGTGCGCTCAGATGCTTACCTGGACACACACGGATTTTCAATGGATTTGTGCTCCAGCTTTACCTGTGCACTTCTGGAAATCCCTGCTTTGCCCCGGATCTGAAGCAGCATCAGCTGCAAAGCCTGAGCATGCTATGTGGACCTGACTCCAGCTGCAGGCAGCTTCCCAGAATAAGGGCGAGCCTTGCCATGACAACGCTTGACACATACCTAGCACATCTGGATTTTGCTCCAGGTGCGCCACAGAGTGCTAGGTGATATCCAGCCACCCAGAGCACCACAGTCCCCATCTGCTGAATAAGGGCAACTGCTGTGTGGGACATACAAGACTCTATAGACATCAGGATAAAAAGGAACTTCCTAATCTTATTCTTTTCCTATTGGTAATTATGTCAACGTTCTTCTCATGAAAACAAAAAACTCCAAAGCCCCCATGTTATAGCTTTGTTAAAAGACCATGTTTAAAATCTGAGGAATCTGCGAAGTTTAAAGATGCACCGCAAAAACATCAGTTGCAAATGCAGAAAGCACATTGTGTCAGTAGATACAGTATGTCAACAGATACACACCAGCTGAGGAACTGATACAAGCATATGTTTAAATCTCAGAAGAGAGAGACCTAGACCAAAACAGAACTGGAGGAGAAGCTGTTCCCTCTCTGAAATGGCACTGTGTAGGAAGAAAATGCTTCTTGCTGTGTTAAAACATCTCAACATTCTTCCTTCTCCTTTTTCCTATACTTTCAAAACAAGACTTCCATACAGAACAGTGCGAGCAGAACTTAATGCATTAAAACATAAACAGTTTTCACCTCAGGGGCAGCCAGTGCTCGGTGGCACTGAGCTTGCACAACTCACTCAAACTCCCAACTATGGGTACCAGCAGTTTGCCAGGGAAAGGATACTGAAGCCTTTTATAGCAATTCAAGCCACAAAAGAATACCCCTCTATACGCAATCATCACAGCCTGGCATATCAAAGCACTCCATAAGTCTTGGTGCTCAGCATCGTAATTTTTTAGCAATTATTGTTCTGATGAGTAACCCTTGGGAAGTGTCCAAGAAAAAGGGGAATTTCTGCCATGGGATGCCTGGAGCGCTCCTCCTCTGCAAAATGAGGCAATAAAATCAGCGTGTGAGTGTGTACTGAAAGAACACAACTCACCTCCATCCCAGCTGTGCTGGAAGAGGTTACAGGGTGAAAAGCAGCCTGGCTAATTGAGAGCTCTCCGGGAGCTGCATCTCAGGTATCTTGGGCTATGTGGTACATTACGTAGGAGAGGCACAGCAGGCAGCCCCCATTACAGGTACCTGAGCAGTGGCCAACTCTCACTGAACCAGCCATCCAAGCACAGGGAAAGGGGCCAGTTCTGACAGCACGTTTAGTGGATGAACCAGTGGTGAGCCCCAGCTTCACTGCAGCACCTGGTAAACCTCAAGGGCATCTGTCTAAATGGCTGCAAGCACTACTAACTAGATCCTAACTTGGCACTAGCCAGGAGCTAAGAAAAATCTTATCATGGTCTAAATTGACAACTAAGCCACTGTTTGGCCCTGGATTAAGGAATAAAATACCTGACAAGAGCAATTGGAGATTAATGGCCTGTAACTTCTTGGCTACCTTGCACTCTATAGGGTCAAGTACATTAATGTCAGAAGAGAAATAGTTTGTCTCAACCCGGCGCTAGTACTACAAGGACTCAATGAACTTGGAGATACGAGAGCCAGGGTGTCAGAGACACTTTCTGTCACAAGGTTTAGCGGTATCCGATTCTCATGGAGAAGGGTCCCAGGGCAGGACTTCAGCTGCCCCGCAGCACACTGCGGAGGGACGTCATGGCTGGGGCACGTAGCACGTACACCATGCAGGAGTGTGACTGCGGCAGGAGCTTCAGCGCCACAAAAGCAGATGTCAGAGCAGGTCACTCTGGCTCCAGATACGTGGAGGCAGTCCGAGACTCTGACAACCACAGGCAGCCCCTGACCCCATCTGTTCTTTGCTGGACACATCTTCAGGGGACAGATACAGGCAAACATTTTCTCTTGCTCTTGATCACCGCACTTAATTGCAAGAAAATTACCACTAATATTCACAGAAACATGCCTTCTGCTCTGCTTTCCAGACCCTGCGTGTTTCCAGGGGTCTCGGGACCCAGCTCCCGAGCAGTGGCCAGGCTCATGGGAGCACCTGTGCTCACCTCCCAGTAACCAATGTGCTCAGGCTATACAGCTGAAACACTGCAACCTAAACCAGTACTCCTCAAATCTGGATCTCCACACAGATGTCCACACACAGTCCCCAGCTCTGCCTGAATTAGGGTTAGTTGATTATTCAGCCGCTTTATCTTGGGGGAAAAAGAAACAACAGATAATCTGGAGATTAAACTGGAACCACTCTTCCTGAGAAATTGCTTTCTGGAATGTACACTGAAGAAAAAAGGAAAGTATGTGACTTACACAGCTCCCAGGGGAAAAATGAATATCCCAGTTGACCTTAAAGGAGTCCAGTAAAAGTGCTGAGTAAATTTGTAAGCACATGCGCCTTCTTTGAAGCCGTTAAGATAAACCTTTTCCCTATGTCCTTCAGGTAGCAGAAATCACGTTTATGAGACTGTTGCTTATATGCAACTTCTGGGTGCAGACAGGGGTATATTCATACAACAAAAGCTTGTATTACCCTTCAAACAACAAAACAGTTTGAAATCATTTCCAAAACCTCTCTCTTAACCCCTCTGTTCCTTGGTTTCCAAATATAAGTGTGGGAGGAAGGGCCATAAGGATCAGAGAGGGCAGGATGACCCTGTGGCGCCTCGCAGGGCTGGCACCGTAACACGCATACCACAGGCCATGAGCTGCTCTGATACGATGCAAGCAAGAGCCACAGCAGCCAGGACGTCCCACCACACTCAGCATGTGCTTGGGAAGTGTGTCTTGGCTACAGGGGTCATGGAGCTTTCAGAGACGGTGCCAGCACTCAGAGAGGGATGCTCGGCAGCCCACTCACCCCTCTCAAGCTCCAGGGCTTCCCATGGGGCCAGCAGCAGCCACAACTTATCTGCACAGGCACAAGTCCCCAGAAGCACTGGATCTGTCCCTCCTTGCTACCTCCAGCAACATCCCTTAAAGAGGACCTGGAAGGAGCTCCAGACATACATGTGCTGTAGGCATCAGCCCCCAAAACACTGTTATGGAGCACACTGGGGTAAATATATGGTAGAGCACCTCAAAGGAAGAATCAGGTGGTAGAAAGCAGCAGACTACAAATGCGCCTTTTGACAGTTTTTACCTTGCAGACTCCTCAGCCGAGAGTGCTTTAGTAAAATATAGTCAAGAGAGCCAGCTTCAACCCGCCTCTGAGAGCAGTGGACCTCTGGCTAAAAGTAGACATGGGGTAAACAGGGGGTTTTATTCCTAACACCTCCCCCTCTACCCCTTCCCAATCCTCACAGAGCTTCATGTACCTCCCCATCACATCAAGCTTTTTGGGCAGAAACCTTTTTATCCATGTGTCTTCGGGATGCACACTGCAGCCAGCCCCTGAGCCTCATAGTGCTTCAGTACCCCCAATGCTACAGCAAGGTCCACCATGGATGTTCGATGCTCAAGAGCAAAGTCAGCCCTGTCCAGACAGAGAAGAGGAAAAACAGAACAAAACAAAAGCCCGAGTGCATTAGTCACTGTTAACTGTTCTTTCCAGAAACATAATATTGAAGGGATTTCACATATTTCCTGGCAGGGAGATTTCATGGTGGCTTTTAAAAATGGATGATTAGTAAGATATAAATCCCCATGGCTAAGATCAGCAAGAAATCCTTTCAAACACACATACATACACATTAAAACTTGAGTATTTTACCTTCCCCCAGAAAAACAATTGCTGCTGTCAAGTACACCCTTCTATTACAGCCACATGCTCTTTTTAAGAATAGCTAATCAGAAAAACATACAGAGGTATTTAATCAGATTGGGCTTTTTTCTTTAATGACCTAATGTTTTGGTTTGCAACTGCTGCCAATTCACGCCGGGTGGAAATTTAGTACTGTCAGCATTTAATTATTATTTTAACACAGATTTCTCTACCTTCCTACAGTGAAGAAACAGCGAGAAAAAAATGCAGCAATGAACAGCTTTTTAAGCCATTAGATGCCATCCCTGTTAGGTAGCCACACTGGAAATTACCATTTAGGGCACACAAAAGCTTGCTCTGCCCTCTCCATTAGGGCAGATGCTCCCCAGTTTGCATCTCCGCAGCCAACCAGGGGACAGCATCCGAGGGACAGCTGGGAGGGGTTGCACACACCTTACCCTGGAAGCTCACCAGGCTGTGACACGGCCCATTGAAATATATACCAAAGAACTGAAACACAGAGCACCTGCTTTGTGTTGCACCTTGGGCCATAAACAACAAACCCGACTGGTTCTTTTTTTCAGCTTAAAACCTGTTTCCCGAATTCTTCCCCTTGCTATCTGAAACAAACAAACTCAATTCTGCGATCTGTAACAGGCCACGGGGAAAACACGTGTGCTGATGTCGTGCAGACTGCAAGACGTGCTTATTTGATTCACGCACTGGGGGGCAACAAAAAAACAGGTTGCATGATTCAAAAAGAAACTCCCAGCACCATGCAAGTGTTGAACTTTGTGGTGCTCTGGAGCCAGGACGGGTGCATGGAGAGGGCTCTCCCCTCTCCTGTAGCCAGTCTGGTGAGAGCCTGCTCCCCGCTTTCTCAAAAAAGGCAAGACTCAGGCTTCAGCCCCCATGAAAACCAATGGGGAGATGAGACTGCAGCAAAGCAGGGCTCGTGGCAGCATGTGTTAAATGGCACAAAGCAGGAAGGGCTGTGAGGACGCACGTGGATAACTTCATCTTTCAGAGCGGATGGACTAGTCAGCCACACACTTATTAAAACAAGTATTAGTCTGTGATAGCAATCTAAGATAACGCTAAGAGGTTTGTCACCCAAGGAAAAAGAGAAAAGGCGGCCAGGAAAAAAAGATGCTATTGCTGGACCTGTGTCCATAGAAACCACATTTAACCTTAACAGAGGATCATACTACGCAGGTGACTCCTTCCTCAAGAAACACAAGCACCCTGTTTGGTATGTGCTGACCTTTGCACACAATCACACTCATAGTTAAAAGAGAAATGTGTATACATAAACAGAAGAGAATGGAACTTAGGAACAGGGAGGTGACAAATTTTCTTTCTCTGACAGCAAAGTAAGGCTCTCTTGCCAGTTGGCAGGAATGAAACATCACTCTTCTCTACCTGGAAAAAAAGGTCATGGATGTGGGGTTTAATATCCAGATGGTCACTATAAATGGATCATACCTGTGATAAATAAAGAGGCAGCTATTTCATCTGCTTAACATTAACTCTTCCCACAGTGTGCTTTACAAGTCACATTCCTGGAGCGAATGGCACATGTTTAAGGAGCCAGATACAATTCCAGCTTTGCAGAGTAACAGACAGGGAAATAGCCTTGGTCACAGAGTATTTGAATGTCACTTTGTTAGGCTGTGCATTGCATTTGACAGAGCTAGCAAAGGAAATGAGAAGTGATAACTGATAGTGCCGTGATTAGATCAGCCACCTTGGGAAAGGTGCTGAAGCAGAGATATTTCACTAAAATAAGGCGAATCCTGGGAATAGATTTCTGGCAAGTGATCGCAAAGGAGATATGGCCAGAATTAGAAATGGATTTTGGAGGCAGATAAAGCATAATAGATAGAAGGCAGCTCAAAATGATATATCATGAGGACCTACAGAGTGACAATAAAGTTTGTTCACAGTTATTTAACACACAGAGATCCTAGAATGACTTAACTTCAAAATACACTTGCTGTGTTATTAACTTTAATGTGCAGAAATAAAACAATGATGCATTAACGCTCTCTAGTAAAAAAAAAGAAGCTGCCTTCTCCCCAGCTATCGACCTCTGACTTCAGTGGAGTTGCATTACTTTATACCACAAGACAGAAGTGGAACAGGAGTATCATCTTGGGCTTCTGACTGACAAAGGTGCACGGAAAGGTACATTTCATTATTTTATCTTGAAGGAAGTTGCTTTAATAATGAAGGGTAACTACTGGCAGTGGTAATTAATGCATTGTAATAAACTCACTACATGCATTTCTGTAATCATGGCTCCTTCATGATGGCTCCTTCTTCTGCTCCATCTGGCATCACCTGGCTCCATCTATGGCTCCTTCTTCTGCAGCTCACAGATGAAGGACTTCTTCAGGCTGCTCCATAGGCGTTTTATAGGAAGATGGTTAGCTTTATTGGCTATTACAAAAGGCTTCAATCATCCTGCTGTCCACGTCTGTCTGCCTGTCTCCTCCTTAACAGGTTTAGCCAATTAAAGACAACCAGCTTACTGCAGTTCTGTGAAGCACAGTGGCCAAACCAGAGACTTTAACTTGAGTACGTTAACTTGGGAAAGGCTGTCACCTGGGTTCAGTCATTAGACATCAGAGTCCATCACCACAAGACAAATGTGTTGACAACCCATCTTCACTTGCTAGCATAGTCACAAGACTTGAGATCAGTCTGTGGGTTTAAGGCCATGCAAGTCAGTGAAGGCCAGTACACTATGTCCAGGGGACTGAGTCTGGCCCTCTGCTCCTCACCTCATTGGCTGGTGAAGTGTTGAATTTTGTGCAAACAAGTAACGGATTGCGTGTTGTTCATAACAAGATATAGATTTCACTGTTACAGCAGTATAAATCCATGTAGTAGTGTATACGTGTGTAAAGACATCTTCTCAGCTGCTGGCTCCAAAGAGCCGTATGTGCGTCACTCACACTGCCAGAATGAGAATAAACAACTCCATATCAATGGAGAACATACGAGAGCCAGAATGCCTGAGGAAGAGCGAAATATTAGCACTGTTTATGTACCACCAGAATACAAATTAATAATAACCATTATGACCACCACTACATCAGTGACAGCAATGCAGCATCAAATTCTGCATCCATAGAATCAGATGGAACCACTATTGTGTCCCAAAGGACCTCCCCTGCAAGTTCATGAAGGTGGACTTCAAACATCAGCCATCTGCATGATCAAATACCGAGCTATTTCCTCAGGCAAAATCTTCAGTGGAATCAGCTAAGGCAACTGGCATCAATAGATTTTGGCATTAAAAGGGACATGCTTCAATTTTTGCCAGCATTCATGCCCACGCTGGCACCAGAAAGAACAACTGGACAGATTTTCCAAAGTGAATACTGCTTCCATGCTGCTTCCACAAGTCAAGGTGCTTCCTCGCCTACAGATGTTGCTCCTGGGCTAAACCTCTTGTCCCTTGCATCTGGAAACAATAGTTTAATTCCCAGCTCTAGTACCCGAGAGTCTCCAGCAAAACAAAGCCCGCTTGTGAAACAGAACAAGCTCTTCCCATCAGCTGAACCCTGCTGCCTGACTTCATTGTTGTTGTTCTGAATGAATGAGAAGGCAGTTTCTGTCTACATTAATCAATTTTTAGGTGGTTTCCTTGCCCATTCATTCATATGCTAAAAGTGGTTTTGACAGTAAGAAATCTGCTGAATTTGAGCAGGCCAGTAGCAGCTGCTCAAGCAATGCCAGTAATACTGTGCATACCCTCCAAATTTCCCCGATGTTCCTGTGTTATTAGCAGGTGACAGGAACTTAAATAAAAGCATGTGAAATATATAGGCAGGATGAATAATCATACTGGTGTAGAGACTTCTATACCGAAGAAATTTTTACTACAAATACCTTATTTAGGCTATAGGGTTTTGAGGCCAGAAAGAAAATCTTTATTCTACACTATGCCCATGACACAGCTGGGTGCTCAGGGTGCTGTGGTCCCAGCTCTTACCCCACACAATTAGCAATAGCTGACACTAGTAAGCAAGACTGGACACGAACTCAGAATTAAAGTAACTTCAAAGATTCCTGCTCCAGGTTTCAAAGCAATGGCCACACTGCCCATGTCACACCACGAACAGCATCCTCGTTTGAGCAGAAAGCACCTTGCCCAAAGAAGCATCTCTTCAACACTTCCGCATAACTCTGCAGCCTGACAGTACAGGCGCAAGTCAGTGGGAAGCCTGGCCCTACAGCCACGGTCTGCTATCAGTGCGGGTGATTCCCGAGGGCGCACGGCCTTGTGGCCAGCTCACAAGGAACCAGAGCAAGGCCAGGGCCTGAGCTCACACTGACGCTCAAAGTCCCACAGGCTGTGCGGGACCAGAAGTGGGCACAAGTCCCTTGGCACTGAGCCATTGCCATTGGGGAGCTACTGCTTTCAGGAGGTTACCCATCTGAGGGACCTGTGGTGAAAGGCTTCGCATCCCACTACCGTGCCTCCGCTCCGCTTTTCAAAGTACACCAATTGCAGTAGATATTATTCACGGTTCATGCCTCTCAAGAAATCAATGTCATTCCCCTTCTTTTCTCAATCCTAAATAATATTTGTTTTTTCTACTCCTCCTTCCAGACTGAAGGAATTTTGTCCCACCTTGGCTTTGTGAGATACAGTCTTTCTGGCCCTCCTAATCCAGCGGTTGCTCTGTACCTCCACATCCTCTTCCCCAGCTCCTACTGCAGCCTTGGCCCAGGTCATGTATTTTTCCCCCACCTCCCCACCCTGTGTGTGATCTTACTCGCTCACGCACCAGTTGCTACTGTGCTGATAAGGAACGTACTTGCCACCACTGACTCCCCTCTCCAGCCAAGCCCATCCCTCAGCCTGCCTTGCGGACATCTCCTGGCTGGGCACCTTGTCATCAAATCAAACCAAATATAGCTGCAATGGATCTTTTGATCTTTCTTCACTGCCCAGCCTATTATTCCGGAACAAACTTCCATCCTCCCTGTTGCTCAGGCCTGTAACCTCTCCCAGCTCACCCATCCTTCACACCTTCACTCTTCTTGTAATACCACCAGACAGATCATCACCTGGTGCAAGTCAGTGTAATTTCACTAACTCCAATGGCATTACACCAATTTGCAAGAGATGAGTTTCTGTGCTGGTGCCTCTAAAAGCAAATATACTCTACCTGACAAGTAGAAACCTTCAGCCAGATCCCTCAACATCTCCTGTATTTATTACTGTGATCTTCTGTCCTCTGGTCTCTCAACAGCCGCACTCTTTTCAATACACAGCACCATCTGGAATCCTTACCTGGCCCTTAGCTCTCCACTGCTCACAACTGACAAGTTTCCTGTCAACTTTCAAGCTTCCTATACCCACCCACTGTCTGCCTCTCAGCCGTGCTTGGCTTGTTACCCCTTCTGAACACGTCTGAAGTAATCTGGTGTGCTAACAGGGCTTAACTGGTAGTAGCAAACCATGCACCAACTCAGAGGTTTATTCAATGCTAGAAAAGAAAAGGGGGAAAGTCACCATAGAAGTTCAACGCCAAAGTCACATTAGGATACAATTAAAAAGCACCTCATTAACACAATATGTGCATACACCTGAGAACTTGTGTACTTAATCACCAAGATCACATGAAGTATTACATGTTATTTGTGCCACCCTAACATACTAGCACTGTGCTATCCCAGGTAAGTTTCATAACCATTTTAATACCAGTACAAATCTCCACTTTAAATCAAACATGCCACAGTGTAAAATGATGTGAACAACACCAGAGTAACACCCTCTGTCCTCACGCTCTCTAAACTGACACCTTTAGGTTTTGTAATGGCTGAAGGCTTAGCTCTTAGAGGCTCCAACCTAACCATCACTGCTATCTTTGTGTAAATGTTTCCATTTGGTGAAAGAAGAAAAAAACAAAACCAAAAACAAAACCACCCCCCCAAAACCTTCCATGTTTTGTTCAGTTTACTATCTACTGCAAAAAGAGGAAAGCTCTTTCTAAAACACAGAATAACACCCGAGTTTAGGGTCTTCCACCTGAAGGGATGTGAGAGTATGGGGGCAAGATCAGGCCCTTAACGAGAGTACTGAGGAGTTTGCCATATGTACAATGCCAGGATGATAAAATGTTAATGAAGTGAAAGTATATTAGTGAATTATTTAAAGTTCGCTCCTCTCTGCAAAGCACAGAGTGAGAAAAACTCAGTGAAGATAAAAATAGGATCAAAACATTTGGATCCTTTCTCTACCTCCAACAAAAAAAAGCTTTGCAAAATCTGGTGTTAAAATAACATATTAATTGGGTAGCTTCTGTGAATCATCTACTGTACAACCCAGATCAAAACAAGTTGGAGTTGGGGGTAGAATGAGATTTAATCCAGTTAAATCTGGAGGGGTCAGACTTTCAGCTTCCTCCCATTTGCAATAACCTCTCGTAACCCCTGTAATGCCTCTGCTTCTCTCCAAAGCAAGCCCAGCCGGCAATTAAATTGGCAACGAGAAGATCTTACTGAGAGGAGTAACATGGAGCATGGCTATGCAAGGATGGATCAGGCTGGGGAGCTCACATCTGCTCACTGCGCCGGAAGCCGACTTTATCCAGGGAAAAGGTTGGCCTCTCCATTAAGCCCAACAGCAAAAACAAAAAGGATCTCTGTAGTGGGGAGCCACAGAGCTGCCAGGGGTTGGAGCAGGGAGCCCAGAGGGCCTGACATAGGAGGCAGGGTTGCAGGAGACACAAGATGCTGCTCGGTTCAATGGGGCAGGCACAAGTCCTGCATAGAACTACACTAAAAAGAGCAACAGCTTTGCCATACAGTATTAAGAAGCAATTTCCAACAAAGCTGCCATTCTGTGAAATGCTTTCCAGAATCTAGCTTGGATTGCCTTGTATGTAAAGCCCCGTCTGTTAGGAAGTCTGGTGTATTTTCCTTGCAGCAAAAATAAGTATGCCCAGACATTGTGAGTAGTCTGTATCAGCAAATAGGTGGCAGGTAAGCAGTATGCAATTGAGCTCCCACAAGGAAACCTCACATTGGCCTGAGCAGAGTTCACACATAGGGTCCCACCACACCCCAGCGCATGGGAGGCAGGCAAAGGAAGAATTCTGCCAGTGTGCACCAAAAGCATCCCCGGTCCTTAAATAATACCTATCTTTGTTTGGCTTTCACCTATTTTCAGTAAAAACACCCGGTGTCGGCCATGTCACTGTATCAGCTAGCACTGAGGTAAATTCCTGCTAATGCTGGAAAACGCGACATCAAACGGCTAGGCAGATTGTTCTGTTCAGTGGCCCCTACCAAAGCTGACCACAGGTCACAGCCTTGCCGTTCGTCTGTCCTGCAGTCAGTGCCAACACAGAGAAAGACCGTCTCTAGCAAAGAGACTCTTAGACTACAGAGAGAGAAATTAAAGGAAAGAGCGACAAAATACTGTCCAGCATAATAATCATTTGTTTCACCTGCAGCAGGCTTGGCCTGTCCCACTTTCGCAGACACTACGGAGCAGCTGGACTTTAGGGAGAGTTTTGGAAGAGTGTAACATGTCGCTTCTGTTCATCCCCAAGATAGGTGGGCAAAAAGTGACCCCCGGCACACAAGCAGCACCAGCGCCTGGGCTGAGCCAGGGTGGTTGTACATCACTTGAAACACCTGGAAGTCGTGCGTCCAGACCTCACGAGCTTTAGCCATTCCCCAGACCCTCTCCCCAGTCACCTCTGGAATGGGGCTATCCCACCATTCTGTGCCTACCCTCAAGCATGACAACCAGGTGCAGAGAACTGCGCTCTCTCATGGGCTATGCAAGCGGCAGAGGTGCAAACTTCAGGCTAGGCACCCAGCTTTGGACTAGATCAGTTAAAAGTCCCATGATTGGTAATGGCACCTGAGTCGCCCTAAATGCTTGGCAGCTCAACTTCAGGTGCCTTATAAATGAAGTAGGATTTCCAAAGCCTAGGAGTCGCTTCCCAAAGCCTGCCTTGCCTTCCAGAGCTTCAGGCTGGCTTCCCAGAACCAGCTGATGGCTTCCGAAAAAACATGGCTCTAAGTTTTACACTTAAACGAAATGCTGCTTTGCTAAGATCTCTTTTTTCCTTTGTATTTCTCATTATTTTGTTACAGTTTTCCTTTGGCTTGGCCATGCGAGCAGGTAGCAAGCCAAATGCAGTTTCATTTTAAATACGTCAAAACTGAGGCCAAAGTTGTGCTGCACTGTGTTATGTCTGAAGTCATGAACTGGCAAATTGCAGCATCAGCCAGGACGGTCTTGTTTCAGCCCAGCTGGGGCTTCTGGACAGCCCTGGCAGCCTCTTCTGCCAGGAGCAGCTCCTAACACCAAGACATCTCCTGCACCAAAAAGGACTGCTTGAAGCCATTCACCACGCCAGGCAGCTTCTTAGAAGTTTATGTAACTTTGCTACGTTTCCCCTTCAGAACCCCCTGCAAAAGTCCAGCTTAGCATCATACTTCACCATACTTCACCTTAGCACACATACAATCACAGTACTCCACTGTGAGCTGACACCGATGTTGATTTCCCTGAACGCCCCTACTTACTAGAACCCAAAGAGCTAAACCCCAGCCCTCATCTTTAGTCTGAACCTTCACCCAAAGCCATGTCCAATCTTACAAGCCTCCAGTCTTGCACCCCAGCCTGACAGGGACCAGTAAGTGACTGGTGTTTTCTGGAAACACTGCTTACATTCTCACCCCCAGCCCCACATCCCATATCAATACATGCGCACTGCACTGGTGCATCAGCACAAGCACACCCAGGAAATGCAGGCACATTTTCAAAGTTTCAGTCCCTTAGCAATTGCTAATTAAGGGCCAATTCATGTGACTCTAAGCTCTGCTCCTAATTTGCCTTGCAACTTCAGGCAGCCCATGTGAAATGCTACGTTGTGAACATACAACTTCTGTGGATATTAAAAATGTTACTTCTGTAAAGTGATTTATGATCCATGATGAAAGGCAGTTCAGAAGTGGAGGGACTGCTCCTATTAGTAAACTAACTGGAACATTTTTTGATCTTTCATTCTAAGAGGAGGAGGAAGGGAAAAAAAAAAGCCTATGAGTACTATTAATGAGGCTCAAAAGGTATAAACTGTAAATTGGACACTTTTGAAAACGTGGCCCCGAGAGGCTGGTGGGGTGTTTTTTAATAACAGCAACAAATGGCAGGACAACACGAGCTTCTGACTTCATGCGCGTCCCTCTGGAATGGCTGATGCTGTCAAACTTTTCAAAACCAAAACCATAAACAGAGTAGCACAGGCACGGAGGATGATGAAGGGTAAATCTAGAAAGTACCTAATGCAGCTCACTTCCTTCACCGTGTAAAAACAAGTAACCGACACACTTCCTGCAAGCGAACCTTCCTGCGGATAAGGGTTCTCCCGACAACAGGAAATTCGCTTCTAGAAGCAAGCACACTTTCGCTACCAGGCCAAACTTTCTCCATTTGAACTCCATGGCAATTAAAAGCAGCATCTGGTCAATCAGATGTGAGCTGGATTAAACACGCAACTGCCCAACTCCCTGAACCTTTCCTGGACACAGGGAGGGGGCCCCAGGGCCAGCACCCTGGTGCCATCCCAGCCTAGCCAACCGAGACTCCTGGAGCAGAAGCAGGCACAGGCCTTGGGTCTGTTGGATAGCAAGACCCAAGGGTGTGGGTAGAGACGGGGCTGAGCATCTTCACCTCAGCGCCGTGCAGGATTTACCTCCTGATGTGCAAGACCTGCTTACCAGTCACTGGTTTTCCTGAGAAATAACAATGCAAGGAGTGAAATATGCCAGCAAAGAGGCAACAGAGGTCAAACTGGTCATTCCAGGTTTCAAAGTGATGATTTGTACAGTGGGTGAAGCACTCAAGTGCGTTTTTCTTGTTACGGTCACTGCAAAACAAAGATTAAAGGTAGCAACAACATGAAATGTTTCAGAGAAAGTGCAGTGAATGCTCAAAGACATCTCTCCATCACGAACATCTGAACCAGTGGCTGCTTCCCAATAAAATAAGCAAAAAGATTAAAACCTTTCTCAGTGAGTTTGCCTTGAAATACTTCTCTCTTGCTCCAAAATCAAAATAGCTCTCTCCTTTCACACACAATAAACTTTCAATAGTCCAGCAAAGTAAAACTTCCATTTACCACAACAATGGTCTGGTTTTCTCATGCTGCATCCATCAGTAATGAACTGTACTTTACACTCACATCTCTACTTTTGTACTAAAATCGCACGCTATAACCAAGCAGTGATGTCTTTATTAAACAAAACTGCACAGGGTTTCCCACAGCCGTCTGCCCCCTTTATGGGTTGGGGTTTGTTTCTGCAGGTGAGGCAGAGAAACAACCTTAATATTCAAGTCCAAATCATTACATTTTAATAGAACTTTGGAATGTGGAGGAACACAGGGAGAGCGAATCAAACCCAGCTCTCTCTCCCAGATCCATGTAAAGAGACATGTCCTGGTCATTTGATTCAAAACTAAGTCACCCCTCGCTACTCTGGTTTATAACCCGCACAGTCCCCCGGCTTTGAGCCTTTGCCGGTCCCCAGCCGCAGCTCCCCCCACTGCAGGCCCGGCCGGGGCAGGACACCCACCATCAGGAGGGCAGCCAGCAGGCATGGGGCAGGCGGGCTGCACCCTCCCACCTCCTCCTGGGGTGGGAAGCGGGGGGACACCGTCCCGTCCAGAGGCCAGAGGGGAGGCAGCAGCACGGGGTGCATCGTGAAATGACCTTGATTTGACAGGCATGTGCTCGTGTTTCAACAGATGCTGCGGGAAGGCGGCAGCAGCCAGGCGCTCTGCAGGCATTTCTGATGAGATGCACGCTTCTTTCTTTTGCCCTTTTTCATTTTTTTAAATAAATGGGGGGGAGGGTTAGTCTTCCCAGTTTCCATGACAACAGTGTCTCCACTTGTCTGTTATTAGACACCATCCGCTTCCTGTGTCTAAATTTTTAGACCAATCAGAAAAGTGTTTATAGATTTTACAGCTCCTGGGACAGTCCCTCTCCCCCAAGAGCGCTACTTTAATGACACGTAACGCTTCGGCGGCCAGCGCTGCAAGGCCCCGCGTTTTCGGCTGCAAAGCGACCGCACTTTCCACTGCCGCCCGGCTGGTACGGGGGCTACGCTGGGGGAAGCTGGGAGTGCCGCCTGCTCCAGTGTGCCCCAGCAGCCGTTACCGCGCTGGGCTCCTTTAAACCACACAAACTCGTTTCCACCGTTGGCTCGGTGTTGTTTCTGATTCACCCCCCGAAAGAGCGCAAGCCCTCGAGCCGCCGTTATCCCGCCGGAGTAACGGTCTGCCCTGACGCAAACGGCTCCGCCGTACCAGATCGCCCGCTGCAGTTAAAGTTTCGGTCAACTGGGCTGCGAGCGCAGCCGTGCCGTGCCCGCGCGAACAGACCCCACAGACGCATCCCTGTGGTGTCAACAGCGACCGACCGCAGCGCAGGCAGCAGGGTAACGGGCAACCCTTCTCCGGGGGGCAGGGACACATGCCTGTACGGCCAAGAAATTAATTCACGACAAGTCCGGTAAGTTGAGAGCCAGCGCGGAACAGCAGCAAGCAGAGGGAAGCCGACGTGCAAACAGGCGAACACCTCTCCCGCCGGCTCTGACAGACCGGCCCCGCCGGCGGAGGATGCCCTTCAGGCGTGTGTGCACAGACACAGCCGGAGCCCGTGAAGTACCAAGCGGCTTCCCGCCGGGCACGGATCCAGCAGCCGGCGACACGCAGGAACAAAAGGGACACGGCGGGTGGCTGCCCGCCGCCTGCCCCGCCAGCGCCCGCCGGGACCTGGCCAGGCTCGGCCTGACTCCCTCCCTCCCGCCCTCCCGCCCGCCCGCCCGCCGCGTCCCCGCGGAGCCGGCGCCGCCAGACACACAGCCCGCTGCCCGCCCCCGCGCTGCCGCCCCCGCGCCGCCCTCCACGTCCCCGGCGCGCCGGAGCTCGGCGGCGGGACGGGGCCGTGTAGCCGGGGCAGCCCCGCGCAGTCGCCCGTCCCGCGGCCCCCGAAGTTTGGCCCCGGCTCCGCTCCCCAGGGGAGGGCCGGGGCGCGGCGGCCGCCCGCGCACACGCACACGTACGCACGCGCTCCCGGTGACACGGCGAAACGCGGCGGCCGTTACCTCGTGGCGCGGCGCTGGTTCCCCCCGCCGCCGCCGCCGCCGCCGCCGCCGCCGCGGGGGTGGGCGCTGCCCCCGGCCGGCCCCGCTCCGCGCCCCGCGGCGGGAGGCAGCCGCAGCCCGCTCGCCGCCTGCGCCCCCCACCCCCGCCGGAGGCGCCGCGCCCCGCCGGGCTCTAGCACCGCCCGCCCGCCCCGCCTCGCCCCGCCCCGCCGGTCCGCCTCCCGGAGCCGGTGGCCGCAGCGGCGGGTTCCCGGGCCGGCGTCCCCGGGGGACGCTGCGGGAGCGGGAAGCCGGTGGGGCTGGGCTCGGGGGTGCTGCCCCTGCGGGTTCGCGGGGACGCCGCTGCGCTGGGGCTGCGGGCAGCGGCTGGCGGCCGGTCCCAAGCCGCCTTCTCTGTGCCTCTCAGGGGAAGCCCCGCTCGTGGCCGCGCTCCTGTCAGGCATGGGATGCATCAGGCATGATGCGTCATCACCTGGGGTGCACGACCCCCGGTGAATGCCGGCACAGCCCGTGCCTTCCCTGGACACCACGTTGTCACTGTGGACGACCTTCGTGCCGCTGGAGCCGGGCTTGCGCGCGTTGAAAACTGAGGCGTGCGGCACTAAAACTGTTACTTCTGTTGCGGTCCTACCGGCCGGGAGCTCCAGCCGAGGCCGGGCGCCTCGTTACACCCTGTTCTTTATGCCTGGAAACTGAGGAAACGTGCCCGTGCCGGGAGAGCTTGGTATGAACGTGCGCTCTGCCCCTCCTTCTCACTTCACTGCCCCTTTGCAGCCCTCATGCCAGCCTCCTCTTGCTGCCTTTCCTGCCTTGCCCTCATGGAAGCGGGCGAGAGGAAGCTTTGGCAGATCTGGACCCGTGGGTGAGTGCAAAGGCTGGCAGGTCTTGAAGGGACCTGGCACCATCAGCACCACCACATGTCCGGGGAACTGTCAAGCCTGTAAAAGGCATTTAATTGTTCATTGTAAACCTACCCTTCTCCAACCAACCCTACAGAGTGACAAAGTACATGTGATTGCTGTAGTGATTATAGGAAAAATGTAGCTCCATCCATTTGTTTTGCCACAATGGGGGAATGGCTGGTTTGGGATGGGATGGGATGGATGGATTTTCTTTACACCGAGCTATACATCCTTTTCTTGACACTGAGTGTGGACAGAGGGCAGAACGAGAGCTGCATCCTGCCAACTCCTTTTCCTGGCTATCCAAACTCCCCCACTCCTACCAGGGTTCCCAACCCCAGACCCAATGCACTTCGGTACAGGAGGGACACAAAGAAACCCATATTCTGTGCCAGCATATTGCAGCCTTCGAAGGTCAACAATATACAAAAAGTAGCATTTTGATGATAAAATTGAAACAAAACAGTAAAAAGGAATGATTTTGTGTATCAAATACAGCTTTACCGGAAGAAGGAATGGAAACGCTGTTCTTCTGCCCTTTTTTGTTGCTGTCTCAGGGTGGATTTTGAAAAGCCAGCAGAGGCTGAAGTAGCAACACGGTCCTTTCATTTGTAAAAATCGCTGGCACGAAGCTGCTCCCTGCCCCCACCGTGGTCCCTAGCTATATCCCTGGGCACTGCTTGTCAGTGCAGATGGCCATACCCTCCTGTTGATTCCCTGGTGCTCACATCTTCAATGGATGGACAGGCTCAGTTTATTCTAAAGGGAATATAAAACCCTGGGGTTTCCTGAGCAAAGCTACAGTTTTCCCTTTATAAGTGGTTTTGGTGACATAGAGACAGAGGTGTTCCCATCCCACAGGATTCCTGTCGTAAGACACAAGTCCCGCGTTCTGTTTGGTTTGAAGTTTTCTACTGACTGCTCTGCAATATGCCTAAGACTGCAGCAGGAGAGAGCAGCCTGGCTGATTCAGCACCTAACAGCCCTCACAGCAAAGCCTTCACGGCAAAGGGCTGGCAAAAGATTGGAAGGCATGGAATAAACCCAACCCCTGAATGCTTTTCAAGGCCTGTTTCCTAGTTCAGATGGGTAGCCATTGGCATGGTGGCTACTGGAGATGCTCTCAAAGTAGAAACACCTGATTTAGTTTTAACGAAAGCACCCCAAAAGCAGCTGAGCATTTGTGCTCAGCTATCGATGCAGCTAGAGCTGGGGACCCCAGGCACCATGTTAGTAACAAGATATCTAATAATTGCTTTTTTATGTAAAACTGTTTGCAATATTACCACATGAGGAAATCCCACAGATGGCAACAGGAGTCTCTACAAAGGGCAAAATGCTGGCCCCACTGAAGGAATCCCCAAATCACATAACCATCATAGATACCACAGGTGCTGATCACCCTTTGAAGGGCTACTCCAGATCAATGGTATAAGGAAGGAGTTTTTTTCCCTTGCTTATCCATTAACTCTAAGCCAGGTAATTTTCCTAATGAAACCAGTAGTAGCATTTCTCTGTCCTTTCATCAGGTTGTCTGAATTACTCCGTGCCTGTATCTGTGCTAACCACAGCAGTTTTAAACCCCAGCCTAAGTTCCTGCAAAATTTAGCCACAAGTGTGTGCATTTTCCTTCTTCTGTTGTTTGCTCCCAGTGATGCAAGCTTCATTATTCTGTCATTTCTTCCTCCCACTCACGTATTTAAGGCTTTCTTACATGCTTTGTAGCTCTACTTGCCACCTCCTCCTCATTTAGATCCTTCCTAAAGAAAAGAGTGTTTCAGAAGACCCACATTTGCAAGGGAAAAATACTAATAGTGGAAACTTTCTCAGAGGTGCATTTTTCCTTCCTGTGTCTCCAAGTGCATCTTGTCTCTCTGTATCAATCTTAGCCATGTTAACTCTCACATGCAGAGGGCTGCTTTGTTGTCTGTATCTGCTGGGTGAGATTAATGTAGATGAAGTTCTTGCCTCTCTCCAAACTGGGGAGAATTTGATTCATGCAGTAGAATGTTTTCCCATGTCCACATCAGTCCATTTTGTCCAAGTGTCGTGGTTTAAGCCCCCCACCCACGCAGTTTTACTCACTCACTCACTCACTCACTCACTCCCTCTTTCTTCCCCCAGTCCCAGGGGGGATGGGGAGGAGAATCAAAAGAATGCAACTCGCACAGGTTGAGATAAGAACAGTTTAGTAACTAAGGTATAACACAAATCACTACTGCTACCACCAGTAATAATACAAGACAAATACAAGGAAAGAGAATACAACTGCTCACCAAGCCCGACCCAGCCAGTGCACCCCCCAGCAGCGAACCCCCCACTACCAAAAACCTGACAATGCCGTGCACCCCCAGTCCACCACGACCCTTTCAGGTCTCTGCCCTCCATTCTTCACATCCTGGACATGACGTGCTGTGGTATGGAATAACCTCTTTGGTCAGTTTGGGTCAGGTGTCCTGTCTCTGCTTCCTCCGGCTTCCCCTCCTCCCTGGCATAGCATGAAACTCAAAAGTCCTTGGCCAGACCAAAACAGTTGTCAAGCAGAAACTATAAACACTGGTGCTTATCAGCGCTGCTCCCAGGCCCAAAATCAAAAACACAGCTACTGCACCAGCTACCAAGAAGGAGAAAAAACGACTGCTGCTGCCCATGACACCAAGTTTCCCTCAGGTTTTTCACTAAGCCTTGTTTCTTTGGAGAGTCTGTAAATCCAGGCTTCTCCAGCAGGCAGCTCCTGGGTTATTTCTGGCCTCATGGCCTGAGTTGGCAGCCCCAGAGCAACCACAGGGCACAGGGGACTCTTCTCCTACCTCAAGGAAAAGTGTCCCTGCCTCCTTCCTCTCTGCTGCTGGCTCAGCGTGGAGCTTGCTCCAGGGAGAGAGAGATCAGAAGCCCTTTGCCACAGGGATCCCTCCTGGGAACAGCTCCAGTCCCATAGGGGAGGCAGCTGAAAAGGAACTTGTCTGCACCTACAAAGCAGCCATAAGTCCTGCTATAAAACCACCACATCTCTTCAAGGACTTGCTGTAGCACCATGTGATTACTCACCAAGGAGCAGAGTTAGGAGGTGTTGCAGAAGATGTGCACAGTACTCCACAACTCCTGGTGTTACGTCGTCACCCATTCCCTTGTTTCACTTCCAAAACTGGTTACCAAGGCTGGGACGGCTAGGATGCTCCCAGGCCAGATATTGCGGTTAATGGGAACCACATGAAAATGAACATAGCTGCGGAAGAACACTGGTCACCATACACTTCCTCACTCATCACTTCCAGAATGTCATTTACCTTTTTTGTTTCTTGAACATGTTTGGTCTCTTCATTTGAACACAAAGATAAAAATGCCAGTGCTTTAAGCTAGATCACGTGTTTTCAAGGGCAGGAAGACATCAGTGACTTTTTTCCACTTACCTGTTTGCCATTTGTATCTGACAGTGCAAAACCATAAGACAAATAAAAAAACACTCTTCCAGCTTTTCAGATACATATAATATACCTACAGCCTCATTTTTTTGCATACCTGACTTGAGTTTTTCATAGGACAAAAACTCACCTATGCAGTTCCAAGTGAATTTACTATTGCCTTGCAGATGTACAGGCCATATGGCCCAGACCCTGAACCAAAACACTTCTGTTTGCAGTGCTGTACAACCAACCACTCTGCCACGTAAGTATGAGCCCGGAGACAAAGTAGTGAAGTATAGGGGTGTCATGGGTTCAGCAGCAGCAGTCATTTTTCTCCTTGGTAGCTGCTGCAGCGCTGTGTTTTTGATTTCGGGACTGGGAACAGTGCTGATAACACCAGTGTTTTCAGTTACTGCTTGCTAGTGTTTTGGTCTGACCAAGGACTTTCTGAGTCTCATGCTCTGCCAGGGAGGAGGGGGAGCCAGAAGGAAGCAGAGACAGGACACCTGACCCAAACTGACCAAAGAGGTTATTGCATACCACAGCACGTCATGTCCAGCATGTGAAAATGGAGAGCAGAGACCCGGAAGGGTGTGGTGGTGGAGCATTTGGGGGGTTCGCTGCTGGGGGGTGCACTGGCTGGGTCAGGCTTGGTGAGCGGTTGTATTCTCTTTCTTTGTATTTCTCTTGTATTATTACTGGTGGTAGCAGCAGTGATTTGTGTTATACCTTAGTTACTAAACTGTTCTTATCTCAACCTGTGCGAGTTGCATTCTTTTGATTCTCCTCCCCATCCCCCTGGGACTGGAGGAAGAAAGAGAGGAGTGAGTGAGTGAGTGAGTGAGAAAACTGCATGGGGGGGTTAGGGACTTAAACCATGACAAGGGGGATTACTGTAATGACATTCCCTCTTTCATGCCTGTGAGTCAAGTCCCATTCGCATTCCCCATGGACAACCAGGCAGACCTATTATGGTCACAGAGGGGTACTTAATTATGCACACATATGTGTTCTTGTACTACTTTAATAACAGCATAAGAGTCACTTCAGCACTAGATTTGATTTTATGTACTAAAAGGATAAAACCCAGGTTCTCCAGGTGGACAACGAAACTGGGTTTTTCCACTCTCCCTTCTTTTCTTTTTTGTTAATATCACCCTTAAGCTTTATATTATCCTGCAAGTATTTGGGCTCATTAACTTTGTTTCAGCTTGTACTTTGTGTTAATGGGATGGGGGTTTTGTAAAAAATATGAATCACTTGAATGTTATGGCTTACATGTTTAATAAAGTCATTAGTAGAATTACGTGTGAGGACTTCTAAGAAAGATGATGGTGTTGTTATGGTTACTGCTGTATCTCTGGCTCTCAGTGCTCTTTCTGACTTACCCTCCACTTATGTTAGGCCTTGAGCTTTTACCTTTCCATGGGTGGGATAATCTGATTCTCACATACTTACAGCCAGCTCCAGCCTATGTACCCCATGTATTCTCCAAACTCACACATGGACATGAGAGTAGAGACCGGCAGCCTTCCTGTGTGACTGAAGCAACATTTTTAGAACAGAAGAGCCATTTAACCTACTGAAATAAAGCATGTTGGTTAAAAAATATTTAACATCCACTTTGTCTTGTAGTCTTGCCAACGTCTAGTAAATTAAACATCTACAGATCTGAGCACTTTCAACCCTATTTGGAGTCTTGCTCTCAAAAAACTCTGTGTAAATGGTCCTCTGTAAATTCTTTGGGGTCTTTCATGTCTTGCTTTCCAGGCGCCCACATTCCTCGCAGGGAGATCTCTCCAGTGAGCCAAGCAGAGGCCCAGCCAAAACATCACAGTGAAGGGCACTTGCTTTGTTTCCCAAGTGTTTCCTCAAAAATGTATGCCTGGATCCATCTTCTTTCTCCTGGGTACACATCTTGACAATCCAGCTACTGAAGTAGCTCAATGTATGCACACAGGAAACATGTCAACACATCACATTCATGAATTATTACAGGCAATGCCAAACCTGCCACAAAGATTTTTTGACTTGAAACTGTAGAAGAAGATTTTCAGTGGCAGAAATTCTGAAAGACTGAAAGCAAAAACTGTGAAGAAGGGTATCTGTTAACCTCCTGCAACTAGGATCCAAGACTGCATATGTCTTATGGCCAGGGGAAAAAAGACTAATGATTATTGAGGCAGATTTCAGAATAATGTAAAACTACTGGAAAACATTTATTATGGTACTGCCAAACTGGGTCTTACCTGTCTGTCCGAGGGGATTGCTGGGAAGCAAGGTAGTCTGCTGTTCTGTAAAACTAGTTTTCCCTTTCTTTTCTATTCTTTGATCAATTACCCTGGAATTTACACAGTAGTTACAGGTGTTACTTTGGTCCCACTCACTTAGATTCAGTCAATCTTTCTGGCTATTCTAGGTCTAGCCTGAGGCAAAGGGATGCTCACTCTGCCTTCTCATGCAGATCAGTATCTGTTCCCCAGCCCTTTGCCACCTCTCCCTTGTTCTCCCACTCCTTCCAGTACTTCTCAGCCTGGCGCCCTCCGTGCTGCCCTCCCTCCATGCTGCAGAGCAGAGGCAGATGTACTTTCCTGCATCTTACTTGTGAGGGTTAAGGATTTTGCTTCCTGGTGTAGCTCTACTCTCCCTCTGAAGTGACAACTGCTGAGCCACCATCACACCCTGTGGGACAGCACCAGTCCCCTTTGGTGAAAGGTAACTGCAGCTCAGCCCAAACTGCTTTGTCAGGCAGTTCAAGCAAATCTACTTTATTTAGCATAGAAATGCATTAAAGATGTAGAGCATTCCAGTTCGCTCTGGCTGAGGAGCAGTCAGAAAATACTACAACCCTACTGCAAGTGCTTCTGCAGCTGCTCTGACAGATCTCACAGAGCTCTCTGCCATCCCAGTGAATCCAGCCTCCCATCCCCAAATCTGCCACAGAGCCTTTGGGCTGCTGTAATGCCTCAGACCTGGGTCTGCATGAGCACATGCATGAAGTCAGGAGTGAAAATCAGAACATTAATCTCTTAATCTCTGTTACTCTGGGATTTGTCAAAATGTGGTATGATCTGCCAGCATCCCAAGACTCTGCTTGGGCAGGTGATGGCAATTCTGGCTTTACCCTGGGCTGTGGAGGAGCAGCTTCAAGTCTGCTGTGCTAACTTGCTCGTGCCACTGAAGTTAAGTGTGTTTAAGTGGCATAGCTAAGTGCCACTGCAAGTCTGTGCTTTGAAATTCCCATGTAACTTCATCGGCTTTGAGTTTCCCAGATATGTAGATCTGGCTCCTTCCAGCAATGTTTTCAGCAAGGCTCCCGACAGGTTATACACTGGCCTTCACCAGAGCTCTCATCAATCAGCCAGTTTAATTATGGCAGATATTTTTTTTCCAGCATCTTAGTCCATTTCACTGGCTTTCGAAGTTCAGAGATGAATGGCATCTGGTTCTTTGGGTCTCTTTTTTAACTCTGCTTCTGATACAGTACTCGTCTTTCATGTAGGTAAAGAGTAAATGAACAGGAGAGAGACTTTTACTACCATCCTATCAGTTCAATATGCCAGCTAACATTTGATACTTTTCAGGCATCAAAAGGACCTCCTGATACCTGTATCAAAATGAAGGAAGTGCAAGTAAACAACAATGTGGTAACAAACAATAAAATACAGTGTAGGGCTTGTGGATTTGTCATTTTTGTCTTCGAGTTTGATTCAGGTTAAATCCTATCTCCCTGTAACAACACCTGTTCTACTCATGTCCCTGTGAGACAGGCTGCATGGGCTCCCTCACAGCCCTGCTATGATAAAGACAGCTCTTGAGCTCTGTATCTTCACCTTGTTTGTTCTCAAGAGAGAAACCTCACAGGTATTAGCCCCCATACCTGATACAAGTGATAGGACTGGAGTGTTGTGCAGCTAGAGCATAAGAGCTTTTGGCTGTTCTGTTTTGACAAGGATAGAGAAATCTGACCACAGATTTCCTTATAATCTCCCTCTTTCTCACTTGCTAAAGCCCATGCTCTGTTCTGGTAATCTCACCTGGACTGATATTAGTAACAAGGCTTTGCTGGATCACATTTAGTTGCTTGTATATTTGGATTAATTTAACATGAGCTTTACTGAGGGAGTCTTTCCTTCTGCAGGCTGAGAGCTTTCTATTCCTAATAAGCGCAACCACTCTATTATTCTATGGTCACTTCCTTGTCCCTGAGAAAGCAAACCCACCACATTTTATCGGGATGAAACAAAGACAGTGATCAAGTTTTTCTGGAAAGCAGCTTTACGTGCATCTTGTTAAAAGATGCAGTTAATCAGAAAACAGATTTTTTTTCTGCCAGTTTTTTGCTTTCCTTACTTAAATATTTATGGTGCAAGGGTAGCCGATCTGGTTTAGATTGTAGCGTGGAAATCACAAGACCTAGCCACCATCCCCTGACTTGTAATTCTGGAAAAGACTGGAAGTAGTTTGGCAACATAATATGTTTCCCTGTCTCCTGTAGAAATAAATCGCCAGCTTCAGAGTAGATCGAAGCAGACAACAAGGTAATTTCAAGACATAGACCCAAGGCACAAAAAATGGGCAGCTGAATCCAGATTCAAATTTCTAGTAAGTTAGTGGTTGGAGATCATGTTGAGGTTTGGGCTATTAAAAGTATTATAAATTAAGGGATTAGCTGTGCAATCTGCACTCAAGACCAAATTGGGACACTGCACTCTATGAAGTTCAGCAACGCCTGGATGTCTGGGTCTGGTCTCAGGCTCCAGGCGTTTCCCCCTACAATCAAGGTGTTCATAGTCTGGTTCTTTCAACAGTCCACTGAATACGAATGCAAACGAATGCTGTGCCTACAGCTACTGCAGAATTGTGTTGCAGGTATTCTTGTGGTAATGGTCTCTGTGCCACTAACGTACTGCCTCCCAACATTCACACAATCAGAGAAACATTATTGTCTCCATCTTACAGGTAAGGCATGAAGGCGCAAAAAGACTCAGTCACACATGGAGTCTTAATTCATATGGGTGTTGAGTCCCCAGTGAGTGCTGCAACAATGGAGCCAGCTGTTGCCCAGCTGAATTTGATGTGATGTGCTCTTACAGCTATCTGATACCTAAATAGCACTCTACTTGCAGACTTCCCAAAGCCCTTTACAAAGGTGGCTGAATAACCTTCTTCCCAATTCGCAGATGGAAAATGGAAAACACAAGCAAATCCGTATGAAGGGGTCTTACCCACCACAGTGAATACCTGAGTGAAGAGAAGGACTGGGCTTGTGACATGCTTTGAGATTTGCCATATTTTAAGGCATGATTAAATACAGTTGCTGTTTATTCATTAACTGTCACAGGATGCTAAGTCGAATCACAGAAACCTAGAAATCCCCGTGTGCCCTTGCTTGGCCAGCAGCAGGATGGGTGGGATGTGCCAAGATAGCAAAGCACTCTATACTGGCCCATTTCAGCCACTCTGGATATATCCAGCCACATGGAACCCATAACAGTTTTGAAGCTGTCTGGCTGATTTGATTCATTGCAATAAAATGTGGAAGCTTTGTTTTCTCTTGCTGGTTCAGTCTCTCCTTGTGACATGGGGATAACAGTTCTTCCCTACATCACAGAGCCACTGCACAGATGAACATATTAACAAGAATGAAGCCCTCAGCTACCAAAGTGTTGAAGACTTCAGTGCAGTAGAGTAGAAGATACAGCATTGAGTGAGGATGCTGGTTAGCCTGCACTGCTGTACAGTTCAGCAAACACCTGCTGCTCACCAGCTCCGACACACAACATGGGTCGCCACCTTCTCCAGTAACGGAACAACAGTCTCAGGTCACCAGAAACTCCACAGCTACCCCATAACATCCAATGCCTGGCATCAGATGCTGAAAGGCTTTACCCCCAAACCTTTTCTTCAACTGTGCTCAGGTTTTGGTGGGGGAAGCATGGAGGCTGCAGGCAGAAACTCCCAACCCGCTGCACCAGGAGGCCCCTCATGTGCCCAATGAGAAACACTTGTGGAGCTAACTTCAGAGGTTTAATTTACAGTATTAATTCAGGGTTTATGGCTGTTCTGGGAACTATATCTGGGAATTTCCTGACTTTGGTGCAGACAGAAATCTCTGCACAGGGAAACATGGTCCAGCTGGGAGCAGGGCAGGCCTGTGGAGTTGTTGCTAGCACTGGGCATGGTGGGGGGTTTGCTGTAAATCGGAGGGACTGCTGTGTGCCTGCTGAAGCTGGAACTGGGCTTGAATGATCTTTCAACAAAGATGAACATGATCATTTCCCCAGCAAGCATGCTTTCTGCCATGCAGACCTCCACTGCAGAGCACTGCTTCCCCTCTTGCTCCGGCAGGAACATTGTCTCAGGAGCTCATCCTCACCGGGAGGATAGACTACAGCAAGATCTTTTTCTTGTGACTGTAACCAAAGATGGAAAAAGCACCACTGAGAAAAAACATCCAGCTATATTTTCCTGGAAATGTCTATTTCTGAAAATGCAATGCACTGAGTAACAGCACAGCCCCTTAGTGGGACTTGGCCTAAAGTTCCTTCTGGAAAATGACTGTTAGCCAGTGCAGGTTGGGCTGCTTCAGGTAAAACTCAGAAACACAGCAAAAAGCTCATTCTTCAGAAAGGTTTCCTGAGCCCCAGGGCTAGGTCATTGCTAGCAGCGGCAGCTCAGGGGCATGCAGGCAGTCAGGCCCAGGAAGAGCACCCCCGCTGCCCAGCTCTGGTAGTGCTGCTCATGCTGCGGTGAGTAGCGGCTCTTCATCATGTGTGTGGTGCACTTCACTCCCGAGTGAATACTGGCACGTCACTGGAACAAATACTGCTCCTGCACTGTAATACACACGTGCGAGGTAGACATGGTGCTGCTGTGGATTTAATTCAGCTACTGTGAGTTAAAATATCTAAGCATCTCTGTGGATACACTGGCATTGTTCTTGCCAGGGGAGCAAACTGAACAAATCCCTCGGGTGCACAGAGAGGGGGAGAAGCAGAGTTCAGGTATCTATACTTCTCGCTGAACTTTCTTCTCTGGACAGGGTCATGGCTTCACAAACACACCTCCTCAGGCCTCTCTGTCTGAGGAGCGCCCTCTGTGAGACTTGTTTCCATCGGAATTAGCTGCTTAAAATATTCAGATATGCCTCCCACCTTTTTTTTCCCCGCTTCTCCTCTGATCCTAGAAATACAGAAAGGTGCCTCATGGCCAGGCTTATCAGCCAAGAGTGCTTAGATGAGCTGTGAAAAGCAGCACATTCACTAGTTGTTAGAAAAACCTCCTAATGTTTGCATAGCATTGTTCCGAGGTGTGTAAAGACACAACACATACGTTATGGCTCATTACAGGGAAGCACACCAAAAAGAGCAGCTACATGCAGATGCTGCGTTTAAAGCCATTTGCTGCGGGATTGTCAAGCAAAAATTAAGAAGGAGATTTACTCATGGAGAGCAGGGCTTTGCTTTGAAAACAGGCTGGCTGACCTAAGTCTAAACAATTTGGGATCAAGGACCCATTTCGCTGCAGGAGAGACCTCAGGCTCTTACCCTGAAAGAAACTCATGGATTACAGAAAGGCAGTGCAGCAGAGGAAGGCGATAAACTGCCGCAACCCACTGCCAGTGATCTGCCAGCCCAGCCGAGCCCATCATCACCCTGCTCCCAGCCTGGCTTGTGGGTCTGAGCTGGGTGTTCTGGAGCTTGTATCCAAGTCAGTCCCTGCCCCTCGCTCTGCTGAAAGAAATGCTCAGGCTTCACCCGGCTCAGGCTGCCAAAGCCATGTGGTCCTAGCAGCAAAGGTGGCCCAGGTCACCTGCTACCATGCCCCAAGACCTGGAAAGAGACGGTGACATCGGGAGAATATGGTGGCACAGGCAGAGGAGTGGGAAAACAGCTGGGACCCAGGGATGTGACATTGATTCCATTTCCACACTGCTCCACATCCTCCCTAGGTAATGAAATGAAGAAGACGCAGGGACATCAAAGAAGTCTGAACAATGCCACCCACCACCTCACAGAGATACTAGAAGCAATCCAGAAGAAAACCCCTTATCTTCTGGGAGGTTAAGTCAGCAAGCCATTACTAAAATGATAAAGGGACAGAGATTTCCTCAGGAAGCAGCAAGCACAGGGTCCTCAGAGGGATCAAGCAATCAAAAATACTCTTTTTTTTTAATTTGTTTCTTCAAGTAAAGAATGAACCAGATGCATATGGAATATTTTTAAAAGCCCAATACCTTGCATTACTTAGTATGCTGTGTTACTGCATGGTGAAAAAAAAGAGAACTGTGACCAGTTATATACTTCAATGAGAAATGGGGCTGTCCTCTCCTCACCCCTTTTCCCTGCAGAAGAGACTGGTGTGCTCAGATCTGGGTTTATTCCCTGCTTTGTACACTGGCATTTGCTCTCACAACTGCAGCAGTGCCTTTCATGGCTTCTCCCTGGCTTCATCTAAAAGCAAAACTCTGGAAGCTGGAGGAAGGTCCATGCTTGCAGATAGATGAAGATTCCATTGCTTCAAATTAAAATTAGAACACAGATTAATTTATCCCTTCTTTGAAGAATCTTAAAAAGATAAGCGGTGAATCTGGCCTTGTTTTGTCCAGGGAGACTTAAAATGTAGTTAGAGGTCTTCAGGCTGGATAGCCTCCTCCTCAGAAACCACATTTCAGGGCCTTTTGCTCAGGCAGTGATTCAAGGTTATCTCAGTTTTCCCAGACTTGCTGAACAAATGGGAGTGTTTCCCACTGAGGCTGTTCTGCTTTCTGCTCTACAAGGATGGGGCATGTGGGTAGGAGGAACAAGGGGCCGCTGGAGTCAGGCTGGGAGCTTCACGTGCTGCAGATTCACACACACAAACATCCCAAAAGCAACAACCTTGAACTTCAGATTTGAAAGTGGGGGCTGCAAACTTATAAGGCCAAATAAAATATTTTGAATTTCCGATACTGCCCGCTGTGATAACAACCTGTATGGAAGTGCCTGTGGTATTTCTGGAATGCAGGACAGCTGCATATTTGCAAATCAGTGGGTGAAAGGCTCTACATGATATGAGAAATCACAGGAGCCGTGATGGAATCACTCTGACCAGTATCTGTTCTGTCACTCATCTTCTAGCAATAATACATGATGGGTCTGATTCAACATTCACATCTAGCTTTTATCTATAGAGAAGTCTCAAAAAGTAATTTTCCATTGCCCTGCAATGAAACTGGCTATATTTTTTGATGAACTGTGCTCTAAAAATGTGTCTGTACTTGTTATCACCATGCCCTGGTTATGAAAGCCTAATGCCAAAAAAATGAACTTGCTTACTACATTATCAGGACATGCTGGGTGTTTTTTTCTGCTTTCACCATCTGCTTGCTTTCATATGCTTTCCATTACTGAGACAGCATATGACACTGCTAGCAGAATTAGGAGGAATAATTTAGCTCCCAAAACAAACATGGTAGTAAATACAAAGGGCAACATTCTGCTCCCTCTTCAGTGTGTGCAATCCACTGAAGTCTGTTCTGCAACACCTAACTGGGTCAAATTATTTTCTTAATCCTAAAGGCTGCAGTTCCAATTGACTTCAGTGAGGAAATCTGGGTGTAGATGAAGGAGGAATGCAGCTCACATTATGCCTGACATTTAATTTAATGGAATAAGGGGGGTTCTTTTTTTTTTTTTTTTAAAAAAAAGCCACTCTTTTGAGTTACTTACGGAAGTAGGTGCAATCTATTTAAGGCTTATCTAACATATACCATGCATGGAAACTGCAAGGAAAGGTCCCACTAGGCTGGCGTGCCTGCTGGGTGAGGGCAGCCTGCAACACCAGCTTCCCAGAGCAGCAGCAAGCAAGAGGCCCTTTGAAGAGCCAGTTGTAAAAAGGTGGCTGAGGAGGGGCCATGCTCTGCATATGGGCTGGAGGGACAAGAGGTATCCCAGCACAGCAGTCACCAGCTATCAGGGACTGCAGCTGCTTCAGCCTCTTAAGAAGAAAAGCTGGACCCAACAGGCTCTGCTGACTGGAATGCCTTGGGAACACCCGTATGGCACTGGTCAGATGGCTGTACTTGGGGTTGGCTTGTGAAGGAGGACAGTGGCCAGACTGAAAGCCTGTTTGTGTTGTGCAAACGCAGAATTTTTGTGCTGATCTGGTAAGGAGGCAGCTCTGTGGATCAGCCTGAGGAAAGGGATAGCCAGCTACACTTGATGGTACATGGGAGAGCAAGAGCAGAGAGGGAGGCTACAGAGCAGAATTGCCACGCCACTGTAAACCCAGACACAAAAGTGGCACAGGCAGCTGGTGCATAGGGATAGCAGCATCACCCACTCATATTTAGCACACTCCAGTGAGGAGGCTTTGGGGTTATACTTTCAGGGAGGGAAGAACTGGTGTCAGAAAAAGACTTGCTGGTGCTATCACTCCACCAGTGGGGCGGTTACTTGTATCATGAGCTGATGTGAGTGCCTTTGAAAGCATAACCTCATAAACCAAAAGTTTTCAGGGATCACAAACAAGAGAGCAGGCTTTGTATTAGCAAACCATAAAACAAGAGAATAATACAATACTTCTATAAGGCATAACATGAAAAATAGAAGCATGCTAGCCCTCTGTAGTGACTTAGGCCATGCCTGTTTTTCTTGCAGACAAAGAAAAACATGGTTCTACTGTGTATTCTATTCATTCTTCTGAAGAGCCATGCACTCAGCCTCTGTGAATGCTCTTGAACATCAAGATGATGCTATACCCCTTAGTCTCAATCACTTCAGTAGTATCTCCGCAAGGAGATGATTAGCCTGAATAAAAGGAAAGTAGCAAAGTGAAGAGGTACACTCCATTGCATAGGAAGAGCAATGCAGGAGAAGGACTTTGAGGTGAAGCTAAACATCTCTTTATTACATAATTACAGAGAGCAGAGAAACACCACTCATCACTGGCTTAGGAACTCTCCATTCTGCCACATTTACTAAAGCTTGTTTTCAAGTTTCACCATAAAAGAAAATGAATGGAACCAGGTTTATCTCTGAAATGAATTGAGCACATGGCTGCTGATTTTTTTGCACCCATACAGCACCGTTTTGAACGTTCTGAATTAAATCACTGCTTAGCAAAATAACCCATAGTATATAAACATTAATATTCACAGTAAGTGAACTTCCTCTCAGATTTACTTCTGGTGAATAGATCTTGGCTCTAGTCCTTGAAAACCAGCACTGAAAGAGCAGAGCTGAAGATGTTATAAATTATTGTTTGTAATGGCAGTGTCATAGGCTAGAAGCCTATGAATGTGAATAATCATAAATCAGGAAGGAACTTACACAGAATGTGCTGCTGCAATAAACAGGCTTCCGCAACTGAGAAGCACGACTGACATCAAGTTCTTGATTCAATAAAACGTTACTTTCTTCATGACACATGAGCTTTGCTTTCACAATATGGCCCTGCACTGTTTTGCATTAGGATGTTAGAAATGTTACTTCCTTGAGCTGTTTGAGCTGGTCTCCCCCCACAGCTAGAGGAGCTGCAGGCAAATGGAACTTAATAGGAAATTTAGGGTATTGATATATAGTGTTATTGTTTTACCAGTTTGACTTCATAACACAAGGAAAACAATTTATCTGGAATACATATGACTCATAGCTCTAGGAAACATGGTTATCTAATGTAGCATCTAGCTTACTTGCAGAAAGTGTAATGGATTCTTCTCTGTGACATGGTAAATCATAAAGATTGCATAAACAGGTAGATCTGAAGACGAGAAACACTGCTGAGGATCTACCTGGCAACAGACACCCACTGGAAATCAAATGACTGTTTCAACTACCAACATGGTATAAATCTTTTGTTATTAGGTTGCTTGATTGTGGTTACTTGCAAATGAATTTGATTATTAGAAAAGGGAAGATAATAACCGGGAAATATTTGAGCTCAGCAAGTTGTATATACTTCCCTGTTGACTTCAAAATGTGTCTAAACACATACAAATCAAAACAAGTTAGTGGCATCAGTGCCTTCATTATTCAATCCACTTCAGTTCATCTTATGAACTGCAAATTAGTTCTTCACATATTTGTCATAATTAGGTTAGGTTTATGAGTGACTGATAATAGATGGATAGTGGAGTACACAATACAGGATGAGGAGAAACCAAGGAGGCTGGTGTCTCTGGCATGCCTTGGGCGGGGATGATATGTGGTAAACGTGCTAAGAGGCTAAGAGCACTCCTTTCCTCCAGAGGAGCAGTGAACATTAGCATAGTATTTGTACAGCTCAGATATTCCCAGTAAAGACCCTGACATACCTGTTCCTCATACAAGGCAAACAGGTTTCCAACGGAGGCCTTTACTGCCCTTTTTTTTTCCTCTCCTTTTTTAAAGTCTGGAAACCAACCTTTAAAAAAAGAGAGAGAGAATGAGAAAGGCAGAAAAAATGGTTAGCATTGTTGCTTTTGTTGGGCTGTCCCAGTAAACTTCAGTGCAAGACGAAAAAGAAAGGGTGTAACTGAAACTCTGTATGATTTAGCACATGATTAAAGTATGTGCCTCTATTCCCTGTTGGCCTAAGGCAGAAGGTAAGGGTAAGAAAAGTTAGAGAAAGGGCTACTTAGTCATTACTAGTGTAGATTAGAGGACTTGAAAGGCCTAAGGAAAATGCTATCATAAAAATGATGTGATTTGCTAATGTTTCACAAATCCTTGGAAGGTACATGCTGTTCAGGAAAAATGGAAATGAGATTATCATGGCAGATTAACACTGTAGTGCCATGATGTGTTCATAAAGGAAAGTTCATAAAGGAAAGAGAAAAGGCTCAGGGATGGGAGGCAATCTGTTCAGGCAAAAATAAGCTTGTAGAAGGACAGTAAATGTTGGTTCTACTGCATCTCTAACAGCCTAAGGAACAACATCAGGAAAGATTATGGTTCTCCATAATGCTCTCACAGAAATATCCTGTGCCCTGACTGCAGAACAAGCACTGCCAGCAATATTATGGCCTAGGTACTCACGGAACAGGAGACTTAGATTCCTTCATCAAAGAGCCACTGAATTAACACAAAGAGCAGCAGTTAAGACCTGGGTTTGGTGAGCAGGGAATCTATCATGCAAGAGCTAATCATAGCCACGAATTATGCAGTGAGTGGGCATGGGCTGGCTCAGTTAAAATTAAATCAAAGAATAAACAAAAATAGTCCTGTTACTATTTATTGAACTGACTACCAGGAAACAGCTAGTGAAAACAAGTTGACCAAATAACTCAAGGACTTCAATTTAGGAAGGGTTTGAAATTTAGATCAAAGAAACCTTCAAGTAAATTAGGAGGGGGAACCCCCAACTCCTAGTGAAATGCTTCAGATATAACAGGATGAATAATCATTTCAAAATGGCTGTCACTCAGACATCCCAGATTGCCAGAGCCATCCTGAAATATAGAGATTGTCCTATATATCCTCGAAGAAGTCTCTGAGACACTATGGAGCTTTGGAGTTTTCCTATCCCCCCTCCAGGCACTGAAAACAACCCCATTCCCAGTGCTACCACTAGCAGGATGGGGACAGCTTCAGCCCCTCACCAGGTCATACACCCAGAATGAAGGATGTGCCTCTTGCCACAAGACCTCATGTCCCTTTTATAACAAAGCAAAATGAATCACTAGAAGCCTAAGTCATCAAAACACTTTCTAAAAATGGAAAGAAGAGACAAATAAGCAATGAAAACTGACTTGGAGGTCAGAGAGTGTAGAAATACCGTGGATCAATTCAAAGTGAAGCACTGCAAAGGAAATGAAAATAACAAATGACTCTTCAGCTCTGTAAATAAAAGGAGAACAAGGAAAAAAATGGAACTGCATTTAAATGGGAATGATGTGAAGATTAAAATTAATTCGAGTATGGTTCCAAATCTAAATAAGCATTTTACTTTGGTTTTCTGTCATGACAGCAATGCTGAATTTAATGGCAGAAAGCTAGATGGACAATAGGAAAGAAGATCCTCACCTGGAAGTGTAAAGTAGTTTTTCCAGGCAGTGAAGGAGGGAACAAGAGGTGATGATGCTCCTCCCTGATTCTGAACAATGTAGCACAGGAACCAGGGCACCAAAGGACACTGTCAAGGGGCAGTAGCTACCTGGATTACAGCACTGGTAGCACCTACAGAAAGAAAATGAAAAGTAATCTGGACAATCACATGTTCTTTTGCTTGGGATCAGTTCTGTGTAATGTGTTAGGACAATTTCTGAATAAAACAGAAGTTGAGGACATGAAAGTAAATGGAATAAAATGTAACCCAAGTTTACTGAATAATATGTTCTTCTGGAGAAAGAAGAGGAAAAAAAGTTTTGCAAAACATTTGCAATAGTATTTAAGCTACCATTCAAATCAGCACAGTGCAATGCACAGGGCAGGAACCATGCACATGGTTGTGATCCATCACATGGCAGTGATCTGACCAAGGCTTTATTGAAGAAGGACCTCTTCAAGAGGTTTCTGCACAGGGAAGTGCTGAAAGTGATGCCCATGGACTGTACTTGTACAATAACTTCATCAGAGGCATTTACAAAAAAAAAGTTATATTAATAATAATAAACACATATTTCTATTAAGAAAATGTTCTGATGTGACAAATTTAGGAACTATTGCCAGTGCAGCAACAGGTTGGAATGTCATACAGAAAGACCTAGATGACTTTGAAAAACAGAAATGGGCTGCATTTGTCTGAAATAGCAAAAATTGGTAACAAAACTGTTGCTGTAAGATGGAAAGCTGGAAATTAATTAAAGAAGATAAAATCACAGGGTACTCAGCTGCAGGGTGAGTACTTCTAAAGGATGATCATACGCACTCCTAGATTGTGGCATATGAACTCTGAAATGTAATTTCTCATCCTTGGAGAGGTGTCCGTGCCACCGCAGCTGCTGAAGAGGGTCCCCTATGGATCTCTGTACTGTTCAGGTAGCGGGTGACACACACAAAGAGGAATTCAGGCCTGAACAGATGGGGAAGGACTTCTGCCAGGTCTGAAGGTCTGCCTCTCCTGCACAGGAAGTCAGGAAGAGGAGGGACTGCTCTGTTCAGAGAAAGGCAAGGCTGGGAGGAGTGGACACAATAAAGAAGTGAAATAAAAACAAGTTCTAGGTCCTTATATTAAAAGTAAACCAGTTATGCACAGGGCAATGCTGGAGGCGAAGCTATCCACACTCAGCAGAGCCACATAACCAGGAACAAGGAAAAGTTCTTCAGAATGGGGCTCACTGCCACTGGTCTTGCTGAGCCCAAGCAGACCTCAGGTTCTGCAGGGTGGGTGAGCAGGGCCACTGCAGGGTAGCAGCCCCCTCCAAGAGGGTGTCAGTGCAGATGCAGTGACACTGGGAGGTGGCATGTGGCACAGAGGCAGTGGTGCCCGAGTCACAGCTTGCAAGCCCTGCAAAGCCCATGTTGGATTCCTACAAAGAGACAGAAATGCCTCTGCACCTTCTGCCCTGCTGTGGACCCTGGCCAGACTGGTCACCAGACAGGCTGAAATCTCTCCCTCCCCTTTCCACCACTCCAGATAATGATGTTTGACGTGTTTACAGCTTATTTGCTTATTGTGCATACTTCTAGGTCGACACTGTCCTGCAGCCTGAATAACATACTGGCAGTTTAATTTCTGTTGACTCAGAGTTTCATCCTCAGGTACTCCAAACCAGCAAAGCCACATTAGCTTGCCGTGGCTTGAGACCTAGCCAAAAATATTTAATGGGGGAGAGAAAATACATGAAAAAACCCACAGATATTAGGCAGGGCTTTGTGTTATAGCTAGGACTGGTGCCTGAAGGCTCTGGTTCACTGAAGGGTCATGGCACAGGGAAAGGGGGTAGCACTTGCCAAAGGAAATGCTTTTATGCAGTGTTAGCTTCCTTCCTGCTTCATGGTGCCCCAAGACTCAAATCCCCAAATTTTCACAACTGTCCCAAGAAATGGATGGCAAAGCATAGGTGAGTCCCTCTAGTATTGCCAAGCGTATCCAGATACATGAGAGCTGACGCCAGCTATGCAGGTGGAACAATCCTGGCTTCTGTTCCTGTGCTACTTCAGCAGGACCTGAAATGCTTACATTTTAAGGAGTCTATAAATCTAGCTGTACACACATGCACATGCATTCACTTAATTTCACTGTTATGAGTACCTATATAAGAATCCATGAAAATAATTTGCCAGATTTCTACCCCTTCTTTAGTTATGTTATAACAGTTGGTATATAGATTCATATTTTGGACCTAATACAGTAGTTACAACTTAAATTGCATATTATTCTTTTCTTCCTGATGAACCTGGATTAGAGTTCACCCACCCTGAAACTAACTGCATAGGTAAACAGAGATGGATGCTTAAACTAACAGCCACATCATTGCAGTCATTAAGAGAAACTCAGTGTGGGATAGATAGTTAATAAAGTGACTGAAAAATGTCTTTTTTTTTTCCCAAGGGCTGCAATTTATGAAGTTTTATCACTCTATCCTTAACATGCGAATCCTGGCATTTGGGAGGAAATACACAAAGTAACCTGGCTTGCAGGAAAAGAAGGACGGCTTTTCACCTGCCTGTCTGGGGAGAGGTGTCCTCAGCAGCAGGGACAGAAAAGCCATGGCCCTAAGCAAGCCTCAGGATGGTCAGGAGACAAATCTTCCGGGCTAGGAAATAGTGAGATAACTTAGAAAGATTTTAACTGATAACACAGAGTTACATTTTTCTCTTACAGCTCTTTTCTTTAGTAACAGCTCTCACTGTTGCCAGCCTATATCTTTGGCCCTTACTTTACCTAAATATAATAACCATATGCCTTTCTTAACCAAGAGCTGTGGCAGCACTGATCTCCCTTGTCACTGGGATGAGAGGTGTGTTTGGGTTGTACCAGGCTGTTCTCTCCATCTGGGAGCTTCGAGAAACATTTCTCAAGTTGCAAGTCCAGGCTGCAGGATATCAACTAAGTGGACATTTGCGCTGCGTATATTAAGGTTAATCTAGCTGATGTATGAATAGAAATGCCTGTGTGTAAAAGCCACATAAGAAACAAGAGCAAGGTTTAAAAAAGTATCCCGTGTTGATTACCATAGATGCAACTGGCAGAAATTGAGCTATAAAGGCTGAGGAGTGTGTTCCCATGAAGACCCGCTGGCTACTCTGCAAAAAGGCCCCATCAGAGATGGTTCACCAGAAGTCATCTTGTACTTTGGTAACAGCAGGATGGGAGCAAACGTTTACCACAACTCTTGCCATCATCCTCCTTTTGTCTCAACAGGGAAGAGGATTATAATCTTAATATGGGGAAACAAAGGGGAGCAACATTGCTTTACATCCTTGGAGCAAGGACTGAGCAAGATTTGATGCCAGTGTATTACACCACAGCAATTTCTCAACTTACAGAGAATATACAAGGACTGTCCAGAAGGGAGTTTGTCATTGCCAGAAAAGAGGAAGCCAAGCAACATGGTGAGGAGTCAAAATGAAGCACCCCTTGTCCCTGCCTCCCCCGTCACAGGCAGAAGCAAGCTCTTGAGTGGGTGCAGACATACGTGGGAAATGCGTGCTGTGTGTGTGTGCATACATGAGCTATCTGAGAGAGAGAGGGACTGGAAATAGACCTGTTTAAAAGAAAATCACCCTCCCTTTTCATAAGGTCTTATACTTAGTTTTGTTATGTTAATTTCCCACAACAGAGTAACAAACATAGGGAGGAGTGCTCCTCAGCCTCTTTGGCAAGCACTGGAGAAGTGGGATAAGTACCAGAAACTTGGAGGTCACCCCCTATTGTTTAAGCTCACTTTACTTTTTCCAAAGTACCAAATTTTCTGGTCAAACACCACTTTGCTTTTAATGAATCACAATCCCCTATGCCTTAGTGATGTTTATTTCCCCTTTTTTAGATTTCCTGGTCAAAATATGTCTTAATTTCACTTGGAAACCAATGTCGGTGAAGTTGCAGTCACTCACCAGTATAACAGCCCTTGGCCAGGTTCAGGATATTGGTAACAAATGACGCACTACTGTGTACTTATATCTTGCTATTTGTTTTGTCTTTCTCCAAAAGGATACTTACATTTCACTTTCAATTAGAATTACACTATTTACTTTCTGAAGGAGCAAAAGTTAAGATGTTATAATACAATTATTCTCATACTCAACTTTGTGTCTCTCATGTGACTTTTGGTCTTTCTACTAAATACCCCGAACTCCCTTTTTTTCTACAGTTTATCATGACTAACACATTATAGTAAGTTTGCTTCACTTGGTGGAGTCCTGGAGATGTTAATTTTGGAATGAATTTTTTAGTACAGGTGTGATATCATCACTAATGCTGCTGCATTTTAGCAATCCAAAATCAGGAAGATAGAAGAGATTTCTTAACAGAGGTTGTTTCCTTTACTACTACACTTGATAAAATGAAAAGGGGAAGAACTGAAAATAGGATGGCAAATATATCATTGAAACATTTTCTGGACTAGTGGGAAATGCTGTCCCTCCTTACACATGGGTCCATGCCCATACCAGGCCCCCAGTAAACACTGGTACAGCCAAAAGACAGAGATGGCTCGTGGGTAACCTTAAACACATATGAGGTAATTCTTGCTTGTTGGTTCGGCACTGGTGAGGTCACATCTCCAGCATGTCCTAAGGAGGACCAGGAACAAAAAGGGGCATACCAGATGGGAGGATTAAAAGAGATCAGCTGTCTAGAAAGCACAATCTGCAAGTACAGGCTGAATTAATGTTGGTGGTTTTGTTTGGCTTTGTTTTGTTTTTTTTTTAAACTAAAGGGAAGTCTGAACTGGGACACAACAGCATCCTTTAAGTACAAGTTGGCTGTTGCACAGAGAAAGGAAATAATTTCCATGCCCATGATGGATTGGACAGGAAGTAATCATGGAGAAATAACAGACGAGACTGTAATTGCAACAGTGACAATTTCAGGGATTTAGGGTAGATATTAGGAAAACCATAAACAGGGTAGAGTGCACTAGAAGAGATTCACTGAGGTGGCAATGGAACCACCATTAAAGGAGGTCTTTAGCAACAGGCTAAAACAAACATCCTTCAGGGGGGATAGTCTGACTTCCAGTCAAGCAGAAAACTGATGCCTTGCAGCCACATTTAGCTCTGTTTCATAAGCCATGTTTGTCAGAGCAGCTTCCATGGAGGACCCCAAAATTCCAGCACTATATCTCAGTCCTGGTAACCACAGAGAAAACAGTTCTCCACATGCAACTCACCCTCTGAAGGTGAGCAACATGGGCACTGACAAATGTAGCAACATAGATGTCAAAACTCCTAGTATACTGCGCAGAAACTCATGAGGTCTAAGCATCAACTGGCTCATATCAGCATGTATACTGTTACATGTGCCGTCCCTGAGCCATATTTATAGGAACCATTGCATTCTACTTCAATTTATGCAAGTGGGGAGAACTGCAAACCACAGCACGTTCAAAGGGAGCACTGTCATGAGCTTGAATAGCATAAGATGCCTAAGAAAATGCAGTTGTTAGTATCCTGGGAGGCTCCTAAATGTTATCTTTCTTAAGCCATGCACAGATGGCCCTTATCTATGCTGAGAATGATCACATTTTCTTTCTATCGCAGGAGCAAGATGGTCCAAGACTACTGCTTCCCCCTGTATCATAGCTCTAGAAGCAGCAACAAGAGAGGCAGGACAGAATTGCATTTTCTGTGGAGCTGCCACAACACTGCTCAGTTTCTCTGTGTGTTTCTATTATGGATCTTCTTCTGCATTCCCCCAAGGTGCGAAGATGAAATTTCAGGTCTGTAGCCTGGCTCCAGCACTGTAAGAGCTGGCATTGGCTTGTTGGGGTTTTAACTGTGCAGCACCCCTGGAGGCTCATACTGTAGCTCACAGCCCACTGGGTAAAAGGCATTAGTTGTGACTAGCTACATACATTACTTTGTGATGGGCAGAAGCAGCCCAGCTTCATTTTGAATCCCGGTTTCTACATCATTGTGAAGAATTTCATTGAACTGTCACTTGCTGGGGAAAGAAAGCAGAGTGAGTTTTAGGGAGATCTTTATTTCTGCCCTGGTTGACGGCAGCAGTAGCCACAGTATGAGGCATGGTGACAGCTGTGAAGTCCTTTGCTGGCCCACGGCTTGTAACGATAAGTACGTAACTCCCTCAGGCTTTGTGAAGATTAATTAGCTCATGAAGCTTTGAAAATAAAGACTTTGTGTTAAAGGATTGCTGTCCTGATGTGTCATCAGGATATCAAGGAGGTACTACTTGCTCTGCAAGGCGCAGTTACTTCAGGAGATCCTGCACAGCAAGTCATATTTCCCCCACTCGTGCTAAACTTAGAATTTGATTGGAGAACTATTTCACTGAAAGGTGCAGGAGTCTTCTTTTCCTCCCAGGCTCCCCACATTTGCATGGGCCATGTCCCCACTGCCCCAAGATTGTGCCATGAGTCATGCTCCTGGAAGATTTAAGCTTTCCAACACAATTTACTGCACGAGAAATGACACTGCCAGGATGCCAAGAAGAGCAGATGCAGCACACCTAGCTCTGCTTTCCTCTTCCACAGCAACAGCATGCTATATTGGTCCAAACAGACATCTCTGTGGAGCAGCTTCTGGGGAATCAGGATGCAATTGGAACAGCTTTGAAGCCTGGTTTGTGGCTGACTGCTCAGTTTCAGCCTTACGCAACACACCAGTAATTTGCTTTCAGTTGTCCCTAGCATTTCTTCTCCAGCAGTGACAGAAACAAGAGAGACTGTCAGGTTTGGAAACCAATTCACCCATAAAAACATACACAGTCTCAGAGAACGATAAGGGTACCTACTGTAGTACCCCTTCCTAGAGACATATAATCAAGAACTGTTTGTAATGTATAAGCTGCAGCTCAGATGCCAGTGGTCCAACACACTTGCGCTGGACACAATTCACTGCCTCTGGAACATGGCCTGGCTCACCGCTGAGTTGAAATCCTTCTCTTGGAAAATAAATAAGTCCTCATTTAACCCTGGATGCTTATGGTTGGTTGTAACTCCAGAAGAGCTGTCAGCTCTCAAGCATATTAGAAACTGGAAATAATGTTTGATGAAACAAAAGAAAAAACAAAACTTTTCTAAGCTTTCTGGGAGAAGAGAGCCAATTCATCAGCTGACACGGCAATGGAGGGCCATCGAGCACACCACTCAGTCTTAACATTCAAGTGGCCAGATTTTAAGAAGCAGGACCTGGAAGCAGGTATCAAGTGATGTTTGGTGGTATCTCTTGGTACCCAATTTCTAACTGGAGAAGCCAGTATTTTCTAAGGGAGAAGCTGGCTTATTAGGGTATAACAATCCTTCTAGTTGGACATGGTTGGAGAACCTTAGAAAAGCTCTACAGTTCTCTTCCTCTGGAAAGAAGGATGGGGCTTTGCTAAATTCAGAATAATTAATTCTTTCTCAACCCCTCTGGTATGAGATTTTATAAGCGACATAGGTAGATGCATTTCATGATTCAAACATAAGTCTGCAGAAATTTAGGCAAATGTAAGATGTTGCTAGAAATACTATAATTTACAAAACATTGTGTAACTTAGACCTAAAACAAAGCCCAAAATTCTGAAGATTTCCTGGTTTGTGTCTTTATCACCCAGTACCTGCAGTTTTATGCAAAGCCAAAGATGCTAGTCTCAACATATTGCACATCCAAAGCCAGAGGTGGCAACATCATCTCAAATGGCTGCTGCGAGGAGTGCTTTCTATACCACATGCATTTACTCATGCTGGAGGACTTCTAAAGCTTGTGAAGCTCAACCATTTAAGAATTAGGTAAGGTTGCTTTCTGATCTTTTCAGCTGATTTTCTTGCTTAGCCTAGAGAAGAGATATTTCTGCTTTAAGGGATTTCTTCAGAGCAGTTGCTGAATTGGGACTTCAGGCAAAACAATCTCCAGTCTTCTCTGGAGAGGAGGCTAATACATAAGCATAAGGTTTTATTATTTTATCCAGATAGATAAGAGTCTCTTGCCCTTCTAGTTCTGGAGGAACAGGCCATGCTGCAGTGATAACAATTGAAGAACAAAAGGCTTCAGCATTTTTTATAAAAATTCCAAAACCATTAAAAGCTTTGTGCTATTAAGAATCAGCTATACAAACATCAGCAAAAAAGCAGCAGCTACAGAAACAGACTTAAACAGATGACCACTCCCCTCTGGCTTATTGTTTATTTCACAAAGAAACTACCATGTGCTCTCTCAGCTAAAATGACCCAGATAAGGTAAATCTGCATTTTTGTAACCATAACTGACTGAGACACAAAGCTAGAAATCCCAGCAGGGCTGTTTCAGCTACAGCAGTATTCCTCTTGCAGTTTCTGGGTTTTATCCTTATGCCATTCACATCTTCTCAGCTCCAAAATGCTCCCTATTTTTAGCATACAATTTGAATTAAAAATTAAACAAAATGGGAAATAGACTGGAAATCACTGTCCCAAAGCACTGTATGCTAATTGCAGACACACTACATGTCTTGGCCTCATTCTCTTTCCACTGAGTTGAACACAAGTTTAACAGATCTTCCTTCCTCACCTCTGCATTTGTCTGTTGTCCTTGCTTTGCTCAGTATATTCTTGGTTCCTTCCTTTGCTTTTATCTTCTCTTAGTTTCCTATTATTTCCTTTCTCATAACATACTTGCTCTTGGGCTAATTCCTAATGTGCTTGTAACCGATGAAGCTCCTATTGACTAATATGCAGAGGAACAGCTAGGGGCAGGGGGGGACTGGGAAGGACTGGACAGGGACAATGACTTCATATAGATAAAAAACTTAAGTGGAACAAATAAAAAGTAAAGCTGAAGCATAAAGCTTTTAGTCACCCAGAACTGCTTAGAACTTAATAGAAAATAAAGTCCTTGTAAGAAGGTATGAGGATACAATCACTGTCTATTACTCACTCTTATTTATAAAGCACAGTCATGTTGCCTGGTAACGCACAGGTGAATAAAAGGGGAAGAGTTTAAATGATGGAAATGCTGAGTAACTTCCTGGAGCAAGCAGTTATTCCATCAGTATAAATGCCTTCAAAGTTGGGTCCCTATTCCAAGAGATTAATAGCATTACAGTCTGCTCCAGAGACCTCTGAAATCAGCAGAGATCTTTCAGTCTGTTTTATCTGGCTTTTGATTAGCTTCTTAGCATAGACTAAAAACATGACAAGGTACAATAGGACTGAGAAACAAGGAGCATGGAAGGAAAGGTTTGCCATACTATTACAGACAACCCTCGTTAATTCAAGAGAATTATGATGTCAAGTTCCAAATAGCTGCAAAATGTTTGCACTAATATGTTCTTTCTAATCCTCACTTTATTTTTAAAGTGGAATCATTATGCAAATGTCACCCAAAAGACCTTCACTGCTTAAATTTGCTGCATTAGCCTTAAAGTTAATGCACTATTAGAACCCAAGATTACCAAGGTTAATCTGCAAATAGCTCTGCCTGGAAACACTGCAGGTTACATCTCTCCTGGCTATAAAAAATATCTGAAGTCCAGACTCAGGCTCAATGTACCACAGGGCCCAAACCCATCATAGCCACACACTCTGGCAGTTGGTGCATGCAGTATTTTGGCAGGCTGGCTCCTATCTCTTGTACCTTTTGTCTCTGCAATGCAGGGACCTTTTGAGGACATGCAGGCAGCACACCATACCTTTAATTTCCAGCATGGCTTTTGATAAACATCCTGTCCACTTTGGCCTATCAGAATATACATAGCTGAAAAGCCATATACATAGCAGCAGTATGTACACAGATGGCCCTTTTGATACAAGCGGGTACCATATTACACAGGGGTGCCAAACTGAGAGGTCAGCTCAAACAGTTTGAACCTGAATAAGGTTCAAAGTACAAGCCATGCTTATATGTCCAGACTGTACTGTTTCCTTAGACAACACAGCTACCCTCAACTCAGTCAAGCCCAGCATGGAGGGAAGAAGCCCACCACAATTTGAATTTCTGAGCCACATCATTCCACCCAGTATTTGCAATTGCCAAACACATAACGCTTACAACTTCAAATGGCTTTGCAAACTACGTTAGTAGCAGCATATACATATCTCAACCTGTTACAATCTGTTCAGAGAAGCCTAGTGTTATGTGCATACAATAAATTAAAAACCCCCAACACACCACTTTACCCCAGTTTAAACAGCCCAGGGAACATCCAGGCCACATGACATACTCCAGTACAACCAAGACATTGTATCTTTTGGCCTCTTTGCCACAAGTCAGCATACCTATTGTTGTTGCAAATAGCATAAGGAATAGGATCAAAGTATCAGACTACCCAACTCCTCACACTAGAGGTAGTGACAGTCACCTTAACCAGAGGTCAGGCCTGATTGCTCTGCTAAAAAGGCAGTGTATTAGCAGGAACCCTACCCATTCAAAACCTCACAAACAGGGCAGGTGTTTCTAGTGTCCCTGATGGCACAGTTAGAATAAGTTGATGAGCTGGATCAAGCCACCTGGGTGCTGCTGGCACCTGTATCACTCTTAGGAGTGGGGCTTGTGCACTGGCCAGCTTCAACCGACCAGCAGAGGTTGAAGTGCTTGCAAGCATATCACAATGAACAACTGATCATGCAGAAATGACAAATGCAAGCATGCTGTTAGCAAAGGGTGAGCTCAACTCAAAGCTGATAAAAAAGTGTAAAGGTAGCCAGAGAGACCATTTGTCTGCTTAGCCTTCTCAAGACAAAGCGTGAGGTCCATAAATTCCGACTGGGTTTGGTTATAGTGTGTGAAGACTTTTTTTACTGCAGTTAGCATGTGCACATTGCTGCATACAGAAAGTGTATGGAATGACCTAATTTGCATGCTTAGTGGTTATTTTCCAAACCTGAGTATCTTGATCACCTGAAAACATCAAGTTATAACAACCCACGCAAGGTATTAGGGACACGTGCTGAGGCCATAGCCCAGTCAAGCCTGCCACACATGAACCTTCCCATGAACTCAGGGCTGGGCTCTTTACTTGAAGAAGTAGCACAGGAGACTTTTGCACACAAATCACTTTTAATTTTGACAAAGAAATTAAACTCAGATGAGGGTTCGAGGAAAGAAAAAAGAGGGTTAGAGTATGTTTAGTTAGGGGAATGACCACAGCTCCTCCCCTAGAGATGGGGAGTTATTACCAAGTTCCTTTAGTGCAACGAAGTCCAGTAATGGTGTGAGAAGTTCATTATTTATATGAAATTAAGCAAAAACTCTTTCTAAATATTGGCTCCTAAGGACACTTTGCTGCCAAGGCATACTGTGGACATGAGTACTTTGCAATGGTTCCTGGGTTCCTGGGGTGGTTTTCTACACCCTCCCTGGCCTCCTATGTGCCCAGTTTTCTTTGCATGGGAAGAAATATAAGAGTGGGGAGGAGGTGCTGGATTTGCAACTTGTACCTGTGCGTGGGGCTTGCATATATCTTCAGAGCAGACGCAGATATAGTTCAGCGGATCAGCCTTGGGAGTGCAAGGTACACGAGATTCTGCTGTCTTGACTCAGGCTATTTCTAGAGCTACAGAAACACTATAAAGAGTTGATCAGAAACAGTTCAATGCATGATTACATTGGCTGGTATTTGATATGCAAAACTTGATCTATACTCTTCAACAGACATGCTCCATGATCACTCTAAAACTGTGCCTTACAGAATCACCCATGCATTAAGCACTTCAGAAACACCAACACAGTATCCAGGGAGGGGAGCTGTTGCTGGTCCAATTTCACAGAACAGCATGGCAGAGGTGACTGAACCTGTCACAGCAGAAAGTTCAGGCTTGTGTTTACCTAATAGTTTGGACCATATCTGAGAAGAAAAAAATCACAGTATGCCCAGGGAACTAAGTAAACGAGGAAGCTGCTTTACATGTGGTTAGTGGAGAGACAGGATTATGCTAGCTTTAGCATCACTCATCAAGGGCCAGTGCATGGCTACCGCAAGGCAGGGCTCCACAGCTCTGTTCAGTCCTAAAAGCATGGGCGCAGATTCTCCAGGGCATTCAATGCTTCACATGCCCCGCATCACTGCCATCCCTGTCAGGTTGTGCCTTGTGGTATCTCTTCACCGCACCTTTCCCTTACAATGCACATCCACCAGTGAGAGTAGAAAGAGCAGCTCATGGCAACACTTGCGAGGGAAAGAAGGAGGACCTTTCCCAGGGTACTGGGGTGTTGGGGAGCTTTTGTGGGGCTCCCAGGCTATGCAGCATGTCCTGAAGCTCAGTCCTTCATGGTTACCTCCAGCTATACTTCCATTCCTTCACGGAGCAGGGACCATCAGATGTTGGCATGTGACCCATAGTGCTGCTGGCCAAAGGATGAAATGTCCTCAATGCACCAAATCTCAGCTTTGCTCCCAGGTCAAAGACAGGCAGAAGAACAAGGGAAAGAAAGGAAGGATGCTGAGGCCTTAATTAGTGCTGCTCCCCGGTGGCACCTTGTGGGGCACTGGCTGAAACTTACTGCCGAGCTTTCAAATGTATATAAGCACCAAATCCACTTCTGGGCATTTAGGTTAAACTGGTCTGATTTTCACAAGTGGAAAGTATCTGGGACTCCCACTCCATGTCAACACATGGGACCATTTTAAATAAGAAGATAGATTCTGCATTCCTGTGCTATTCAAGATATTCTCTCACTCTTCACCTTTTGTTTTATGCTTGAGATGTCATTTGAATAATAAGAGAATATATCAGCCATTTCCCTGCTCTCTAATGCATTTTGAATAGCATTCTTTTCTGTTTTGTAAGAACAATGTTAAAGGCACAAATCTGGCATGCAATTGATGTAGAAAATGTTTCACATAATCAGAGATCAACGGGCATGTTTTTAGGACTTTCTTTTTTGATTCCTTCCACTGAAATGTGTTTAAACACAAATAAGTATGTCCTGACAGTATTTTCTAATTGAACATGAAAACATTATTGTATCATTGACAGGAAACAGATACAAACAAAAGTGCAATGCCATTAGATGCGGAAATGTAAAAAGTAAACAAACTGGCTAAGTTAAAGACCTGAGCTTAGTTTTCTAAGCTTCATTGTCACAATAACATGAGAATAGAAGCATTAAAATGTGTTGTCTGATATGATTATTTCTCATAGCACAGAAATAGAGAAGCCTCTACTCTAGAATTCAATAGGTTGAAATTCAGTGCTCCAACCCTCATCTCCACAGTGACAACCCATATTTTATCTTCTTTTAACAAACACTCTTCCTCTTCTTTTTGTTTTGGCACCTTTAGGGTTTTTTCAATTTTTTTTACATTGCATAAACTTTAAGAAGTTGCTTCTTTCAATGTGTTTTATGCTAAAATGTTGCTTTTGTGGTTTGGGTGTTTTTGCAAACCCCACATTGTAGTACCTCTGAAGAATATATACCTTCCTGAGCAACAGCCACATAGTGGGAATGTGTACTCTTATTAGGCTGACTGGAGGCATGGTCACAAATCACCCAGATGAGTTCATTGTCCATATTCAGTTTATCCACAGAATTATAGTTTGAGGTGCTTTGTCCAAGAAATGTGAAGGCCTTCCTTACAGTGTCAGAAAATAACCAAGAGAAATAACGTAGCAGATGTAAGTGGCTTGCCTGCACCATGTAAATATTCATCTGCACATTTGGAGGTGAAATTACCCACACGGTTTTCAGGAGGGTAGCAGGAATCATATCTATTCACTAGCACACAGCCAATTCAGAAATAGGAAGTATGCCTGCTGGGCTTTCCTAACGCACCTTAGCAGAGGTATAATAAAGTGTTATGTGAGCAGACGTTGTTACTGACTGACCCGGAGCACAAGTGCTAGTGAGTTTTAAAGGGAGATGAGCTTGTTTGCTGGAGGAACTTCTGAAATTCCCACTTGTATTTTCTCAGTTGTGCCTAAATCTTATAATTTGCCCCTGGAACTGAATCAAACCATGGAGAGCAATTTGGGTTTATTGTAGTAATGGACAAATTGATGTTGCCTGAGGACAGCAAATGCTCCAACTGCCCAGAAATTTAGGCAGCATCTCACACTTGCTGTGAGAAGCTGAAGAATGGATTTTTAAGCCACAGAGCTTGGCAAACTTTGAAGAGGCTTGAAAATTAGATTGATTGAGCATCATACACAAGACCATTATTCTTACAAAACTCTTCCCCTGTTCCCAATAGAAAGATTGTTGTAAGCACAGAAAATGTAAAATGCTTTGACAAGAAAAAGCAACAGCAAGAAGGAGACATTGGCTGACTTCTGTAAACCTGAAAAGAATCTTTTGAAAATAGGAGTCAGATTCTCAGCTGTGGCATAAAAAAAGCTCAGTTCCACTGTCTTCAACATAATTGTGCTGTCAGAGCCATCTACCACTGTGTTATAGTCATAACACATTCTTGTACTATTATCACATATTCCTTCTTTTTCAGCACGGGCAAAGAGACTGCAGGGCTGGATATGGTGGGGAGAGAAGTACAAAACAGGGAGGAGGCAAAAACACCATAGGGAAATAAAGAAATGCAATGAAAGAGCCCAAGCAACTGCAATGCTAGTCACTGTGTGGATGGAATTGCTTTGAGTACACAGAGTTGTCATGAATTTTAGAAGAGCCACACAGCATACTGAAAGGTCTACCCTCAGACGAGCTTTCTCCAGGGCATCAGGAGTGGGAAGCCAGTCTTCCTAGAAACAAACCTAATGCCCCAGTGTCAGAATACACTGAAGGGAACCAAATAAACAGAAGACATATTCAGCCTAGAAGGTACCAGAGATTGCAAGTAAGATGCAGTGTTGGTCATTTCATGGGGATTAACAAGGAAAGCAAGCACAGTTCATACAATTAAGTAGGATTTCACGAATAAATTAGAGGAAAAGAGCTTGGCCTAGTGGGATTCAATGAGTGTCTGCAGGAAGGGCCAAAGTAGGGTTGTAGCACAAGAGAGAAAGGCACAAAAGGGGCCTGACTGGAGCCTGGCCCTGGGCTTGGCTCTGAGACCCCAGTAGCGCCCTTGGGACCCGAGCAGTTTGTGTGCCAGTTAGGACACCAGCAGAGGGCACCAGGAGCGGCTGAAGCCGCCGTGCTTCCCTGTGTTCAGATGCCCCCTCCTACGAAATGACTTTCTTCCCCCTGTCCTTGCTGCCTTTCTCTCCAACCAGTCCCTGTCACCAGCTGTCTGTATTGAAAGCCTTATCACAGTGCCCACATTCTCATCATCCCCTCTAATTCTATTGCATACCTGCTAATTCTTCCTTTCTTTTTGCTGCATCTTCTCCCAGCCACCTTCACATAGCCGTGTGCATTAAAGGCGAGATGCTGGTGGGGTGGTGATACCTGCAATGCCTGGGGCATCTGCATTGACTGTGCATGGCCTGCTCTGCCAGTTTGACTACAGGTTTCTTAAGAGTGGGCACTATCATCAGCTGGAATCCCAGGACATGAGCCTAACAACCCATGCTCTGTATGGAGGGTCAGCGCGTGGAAGCTGAGTGGTGAGTGCAAGGAGAAGAGGCTTTTTCATGGCTCTGCTTGTGGGAGGATGAAGAAGAGAAGAAGGACATGAGGCTTGCCACAAACCTGAAATGGGCAGCAGAGAATTTGTTTGAGTGGGACAGCAGTGTGTCTGCTGCTGACTGCCCAAGGAAACTGTGGGAGCTGCAGTTCAGAGCAAACCAGTGCTCTCGCTGGCTGCTGAGGATCCATTAGATGACCCAGCATGGCTGCTCAGCCAAGGAGGACTGGCGGCTGCAGCTTGTCAGCCATCTGTGCCTGACAGACTCCAGCCAAAACAGCGCCCCACAGGAACCCATGCTGATGCTCACTCTCATTTTGGCAGGTAAGGATGTAGAGATGAGGGAGGAGTGGTACAAAGCTCTGTCATAAGGAGGATTATTAGTGTCTATGAATTTCTGTTTTCCTGCAAAAGCTGTGACTGATTGCACCAAACACCTCTTGCAGACAAAATCTGAAAAGCTGAAGAGTACAACATAAAAAATGCATGTGTTATGCAGAACCATACTTGTCTTATCGCTCTCCTACCTGCAGCACATCCTGTGTGCTACTGGCTTCATTTAAGCTATATTAGATTGAGGTCTTATTTTAAAGGAACACCCACTATCTAACTGAGAAGCATCAATTCATATGGATACCTACATTCAAGCATCGAATATTGAATCCCTCGTCTACTGAATTCAATGCCTGAGTAAAAGCAAATTTGGATCTGAATAAAAGTCTCTTGCATATTTATGAGATTAACAATTCTCTATGAAATATTAATGTGTCTAACTATCTACTTGCACATTAAAACTTCACACTGGCTTTCCTAACACATATGGCTGGACCTTAGGAGCAGCAACTTGTGAGTAATTCTCAGTTCAGCAAGGCATCAAGTGCCTGTGAGCATTTTTACTCCAAGTGCAATACTCCACACTTCTCCCAGCCTACGTATGGCTATTTACTTATTCCCTTCTCTCTGCTTTAAACATCAGAGACAAAACAAAAGTGGAGAAAGGGAACTGGGTAAAGGGTATCCAGCATCCATCTGGCTCCCAGCTGTGAAACATTGCATGTGCTGTGAGTTGTATTTTTCCCTCGCCTTCAGATACAGGAGAATTCTCCCAGCATATCCTCATGCTGTGAGCAGCACAGTCTGATCACAGGCTCTTCATTTCCCTCATTCAGGGAAATCTCCTGGCCACTTCAATGGGAACCTGAGGAAACACCTCAGGCTTCCCCAGCTGCAGGCTGCAATGCTATAGCCATGTGGAGTTGCTTGGAGCCATATTTGCCATGTCTGAGTCAGAGCAGATGATGTAGTCAAAAGATAATTTTGGATTTGTAGATAATTTTAAAATGAAATTACATTGAATGAAGCATCAGCTTCATCAAAAAGCCAAATTATGCTGGAGTTAGCAAACATCACTCAGCTATGAACAAAACTCTGTGATTCCCTCTCTGCGCTTATTTGCTCTTTTCATGTCCTCTGCATTAATTTCCCTTGGGTTTCCTCCCCCTGAGTACTGTCTGATGAGGAGAGTCTTGCATTTGGCCCCTGTTACACGATCTTCTGACTGCCTGGTGACAACAGACATAATTAGCCTGAACAGGAGGGAACAGTAAAAGATAATCCTGCAAAATGACAGCTGCAAACATCCCATGTGATAGCCCTCAGCGTGTGCTAATGACTATTTTCAACACATGCCAGTGAAACACAGTGCAAACATGACTGTGGAGTAGGCATGCATGAGAGCTGGAGAAAGTAATGCAAAATCTTCTACCAAATGATAAACGCGCGAAGAATCATTGCAGATAATTCCTTGCTGACATGTACAAGCAGACAGATCTTGGTCCATTTCTGCCCTCAACTACATGGTGCAGTGACCAGGCAATTTAAGGGGAATGGCACCTATGTTACTGATGGCACCCTGGATCCTCCATATACTATAACTACAGGAGGCAGGGCAAGTTTTCAAACTTACTTAAGCACGACTTACACTTAGTTCTGTGAACAAAGCATATTAAGCCTGATGATATTTCTTTATAGTTCTAGTTTTAGATATAATTATGTCTAAGAAAATAAATTCTAATAATTATGCTATTACTACTAATTAAGCAAATACAAAGCACACAGCATTTTGTTACAGAAACATACAATTTTTTGAGCTTCTCATTCCTTAGAGTATTTACCTTAGTCTAGTGAATCACGTCTTTCATCTCCTCAGCCTTTCAGAGGATGTATCAGATTAGAAGAAGCTGTAACTTATCTTTACTGTAAAACCACTTAAGTGACTCAGGCTTCTTTGGAGATCAGTTGTTCAGCTACTTGTACTAGCCTTAAGAAAGGGAACAGACTTCTGGAACTAAAAATGTTCTGCATCTTGGAATAGGCATTTAAAAATGTATGTCTTCATTGCCAGGTAGGCAATGTAAGTAAGCTGTTAAATTCCAAGTCTATTGATAATGTTTTCTGCTTACTACCACTAGTAACAAAATGTCAAACTAATTCTTTAAGTCAAAAGTTATGGGTTTAATGTGGAGAATAAGCAAAGAGCAATTCAGACTCTTTTGAGGGGCAGCTCAAGTCAGAGGTTTTGCTATGTGGTGAGGAAAAGGGAATTTGTTACTTGACATGGCAATGCTTTTATGATTATTGTGTATATTGACCTACAAGATTTACTGTGAGGCTTGCACAGTCTTTGGTATTAATTTCCTTGCTTTTAATTCTTGCTTTGTAAATGCTGTGATAGATAATTATCTGTAGTCATTTCACAAATGTGGCTTTTGTAGGTGTCTATTTTCTACATTTTCTGGTTCTTCAGATGTATTTTTCAGATTTCACTTTTCTGATAGATAGGTAGAGAAAATAATAAAATAGATGGAGTCATGAAGGTCACCAGATAATTAAAAAAGAGTGAAGGTAGCGGAGGCTGTAACTGGATATTGATGTCCCATTGTAATTATACCTGAAAAGCATCAGAGAGCAAAAGTGCATTATCTGCACAGAAAATGAGTTGCTGATGTACTCCCAAAGGTGTGGGGCACTGCAGCTGCTGGGTAGCATACTGGGTGCCAGCAGCACTCCAGCCAGGCTCTGCACTTTACTCACAGATAGCATGGACAGCAACGACCTGCAGCACTGTGCAATGCATGCTCTGCTTTGCCCTCAGCTCTGCTATGGAGATATGCTCCCAGTTCTCAAATAAAGGCAATTCCCTGTCCATTGTACTATTTCTCACTTTGAATACTGTGTGATTTAGTATCATAAGCCTACCTATCTATCTATTGGCATCTCTAAAGCACTTATCTCCATAGTGTGATACCTTAGCATTATACATGGAAGTAAAATAATAACAGTAAGATTGCCTATGGACAGTTTGTAATGATGGCAAGTATTTTCATTTATGCTACTATTTTGATAGGTAGTTTTGAAATAAACTCTGTGTACTTGCTCAGCTTCCTATAAAAAGGTTTGTTAGATCTTTTCCTTTCCCATTTACCCGTTTCTCCTGTATTTCTTCCTTTTTCTCCTCCTGAATTTCCTTCCTTCTTTCACATTGTCCCTGAAAGAAATGAGAACAAAGAAAAACTCAGAACCTTTTAAAAGAACATTCCAAAAGGCTTTCTAAAGAAAATTATTGTGCTGGCTAAAAGAATATGAAATACATCTGCTGTTGCTTAAATCACAGAGAAAACTTACCTGTTTTAATTTGTAGAAAGGCATAGGACTGGCTGAGGCTAAATAAGTATGTGAGCTCTTTTGCTGTCTGAGCTTATATTGTCTAAGGTTTAGTTCCATGCACTAATAAACAAACAGTCCTGTTTTTACTGTTGCTGTTTCTGGTGACAAGATCAAATAGATACCCAAATACAAATGGGTCTATTTAAAAACAGTGATTAGAAGACAGACATGGTTTTACCTAACATGATATAAACCTGAGAAAACTATGAGTTTTCATCCTGAGACAAACGAGACACAAAACCTCCTGTTTTGAGTCACAGCACTCAGATCAGAAAGGATACTTAGACACTAGTTATGCAAAAGGGACAGTTCATTGAAATTAAGAAAGTCTAATTAGAAAAAACCTTAAATTATTTAAATTGTTTGCAGTGATATCCTGTTCTCATGCAGCTTACTCTTAAAAATATGAAGTGTCTTTCCTTCTATTTGTATACTTTCTATAGACCTTAGCTGGAATTAGTTTGCCCCTTGGAATCAGGTGTAGATCTATCCTTCTACCATATGGTTTAATAATCTCCCAAAAACCTGCTGGGACTCTTAAAAGGCCTTTATTAAACTTCAGCAGATAAATAAGAATCATGTAAATAACAGTTTACATTGTTATTTACAACCGAGTAACAACCACAACTTACAACCATCTTTCTTCTTCAGGAAAAGAAAAGGAATTCATTGTTGAGATCAATGGGTAAAAAGAGGAAACTTGTAATTTACATGATCTAACAGGAGCAAAAAAGGATTCTGAAAAAACCACTGCACATCTTTATACATGTTGGTAGGGCAGTTGGCGGGGAAGCCTCCTCAGCATGGGGACACCAGACAGGGCCCTGGAGGACACTGGGGACTGGCAGCAGGGAGCACACCCAGAGCTTTGGGGACTCAGGGAGCAGCAGGTTTCATGGGCTTCGTGGGCTTCTCAGTTTAAAAAGACACTGAAAATCATGGGATTGGAAATCCAGGCTTGAGGAAGAATGTACCCTGCAGCAAGACAGGGGCAGGAGGGAAACCGGTTTCCAAACCTTGTGCTTCAGTTTGGGCCAGAAAGCTGAGCTTATCTATTGAAAAAGGTTATCTTCCTTTAGCTTAATATTAAAGCATATGAAAAAGACAAAGCTTTAAGGCCTGGACAGTGCTGATGTCTTTTCACATGCTCACTTTGAAGAGAGGGATTTCCCTGGTAAGCACTAGTTCCCAAATTGCTGCTCTGCATGGAGAGGGAAGACTCAGGCTCCTGGTGGAGTAAGAACAGAAATGCAAAGCAGAAATAAATGGATAAAAATTACTTTTATTGTATTTTAATTTATTCCTCATGTCATTACATTCTTAATGCATGCAGCATTCAGAAACAACATACATTGCTAGTAGAGGGAAATTTCAGATTCTCAGCAATTGATATAAACCAAGAACAGGTTCTCTGTCTTTGAGCAACCGTTATTCTCTTTGTAATCATGACAGATGGTAAAGGATTTCCAGGGATACAAAGACCAGCACAATCTATCAAAATTCTGCCCTATGAATGAGATAACACACCACGTGCTGCTTCCCAAAACTCAGCAGCCTCATATGCTTGTAACTGGCAGCACCTTGGCAAATCCCGCTGGATGCCTTAAGGAAAAAGAGGGGAGTGGAAAATTTCTGAATAGCAGGTATCAAACTCTGTTTTAAGAAAGCTGGGGTCACAGGGAAGAGCAGTCCATGGGTTTCCATCAGCTCATCAGCACAGCAAACGAGAGCAGTATAGCATCCCACTCACTTCCATCTGGTTCCAGGCAGCATTCGAGCCCTATCAAGGCAGTCAGAGTTCCATCTCCTTCACTAAGCACCTCTCTTTGAACAGCAAAGTTTTCAAAATGGGAGCAGCCACAGCTCCCACTGAGATCATTGGGGGTTGTTGCAACTTGGGATGTGCAAAAGATTGGGGGATTTTAATGTCCACATTTAAATATTAACTTTGGTGTCTAATTTCAGGTGCCCAAGCCTTACAATGCGAGTCAAAGCAAAGAAACAAGTCTGCTCCTGACTAGAACTTCTTGGAAAGCTAAGCTTATCAGAGAGCAATCATGGGAAAGAAGGCTTCTTTCAGTAAAATTGTCTTCACATAAAGATTACTGAAGCAAAGCAATACACATTATTATTTTTTTTTACTTAAGTATTCTTAACGTATTTACTCATACAAAATAACAGTCATTTCTAATATAGGGCCATGTATGCAGAATAAATAAGAGAGTGGACTGGAGTTTTTCCCAGCACATCTTTTCATATCCTCACTTCTGATTAGGCTGGAAGCACAGTGCTGGAATGGTGTAATGAACATCTCCCCAGTAATTTATGTGACAGGAAATTGAACAACCAGCTCCTCAGCCATTATTTCTGTGAATTTCCCAAGCTGTAAATGTATCAAATGGTAACAGAAAAACATGAATTCTGTTGAGAAAAAGGTCTCATTTTTCTAGGTATGCCTACAGGCTTTGTGAGAAAAAAACCCTCAGAATTATTCCATTAACAGAAAACCTGTAAGACCAAATGTTTACTCCTCTGATGATGTATTACCATGGTGGCCTAAATAGTCAGAGGATGTTAATGATTTTAGATGCCCTGTAATACGGGATTGCAAAAATCTAAAAAAAAATAAATAACAAAAAATGTTGGTTTCAGAAAAAAGCCACACATCAGCCACCCAAACCCCAGGCTTTTTACAGAACGTCTCAGATTGGGAGTCCAAATTGCTGGACACTCAAAACAGCTCAAACACTCAAATTTTAGCCGGTGGACTTGGCAATGTAGAAATGGGTGGTTCTTGGTGAGGAATATTACTCTGACAAGTCCACAACTAGATGCTCAAGTATCATCTTTCAGATGTCCTGCAGATATAGGGTTTGATTTTACTTACCCAGAATTAGGATTAATACCACTGGGATTTTATGGAATTGGTTTTAAAAACTGGAGAGAATGACTAACTTTGTGAACCTGCCAGCCATAAATTTATACTCTGATTAAATATATTTGAACACGGAAAACTGTGGTTTCTTCAGTGAAGTTTAATTCCTGGGTGTGTTTAAGTTCTCTGAAACATCAAAACACTCAGCAGCAGCAAAGAGCAAGGTGCCTGTGTCCATTGAGGAGCAAGAGTATAAAATTCAATTCTATTTTTTCACTTTGACTGCCTATTTTATGGCACTCCATTTAAGCCTGAATCTCAAAAGAATCCATTTAAATTAGCTTTATAATTTTCCTCAAAGAAGCTGCTTTAAAATAAATTGAATAGGAACATAAGACTTAGTAAATGAGTATAAAATTCAAGCGAACTTCTCTGAAGGAAAACCACTCTTAATCAGAAGACAAATAAAGCTCAGGTGCAGTAATATATGACAGCTCTAAAAATAGCTTGTCCTTTCTGGTGGTTTAACATCGGACAAACTTCATGTAGTGGAGATGGCTACGTGTTTCATGCCATGCTGAGTTCCTGTGTAAGTTTGTGTTTTAAGGCAGACATAAGACTCCTTTTTTTTTCCCAAGAACCGTCATTTCATCAACTCTTAGTGATGCACGGCAAAGCACCAGTGCTTTTGGACTTGTTTTTGTGCAGTTGTGGTTCAGAGTGAGATTTATGCAGTTCTTCCATCATTGACATTGGCATGATTTGTTACAACTTTGAATGTTTTCTGGCCCAGGTGTTAAAATTTATCAGCTAATCAGCTCCTAAGCAGCTGATAGGGTGTTGGGGGAATGCATACCTTTGACCAGGTACCTTGACCACTGGCAGTGGGCACAGGCCCCCGAGGACAGAGAAAGGAAGTGGGTCCACTGCAGCAGTCATCTGCTAATTCGGCTCAGCTTTCTTTCCAAGCAGGAAGAGTAGAGAATGTCTGGCACTGGGCTGGAAATGAAGGCGCAAAAGCATAGATAGCAGTCAGCAGAGTTGTCAGGGACAGCTGAGGATGTTCACCTAAGGTGATATTAACAGGATTTAACCAGTGACTGGATGTTCAGCAGAGCACTGAGCCCAGATGTCAACAGCCCTTCTGAGTCTTATCCCCATCATTAATTTTCACTATGTCTCCTTGGCAATTCATTTAACTTTCCCTTACAGTTCTGAATAGCAAATGCTGAGAAAGTGCTAAGTTTAATTATCCTATCACATAAACACAAAAACCACTTTGCATTCTACTTATACACAGCTATGTTCAAGGTGGAAAGCTGAAGCTGAGGTAAAATTAATTCTAGCTACAGTTTCCATCTGCCAGGTGTCATAGAATCATAGAATAGTTAGGGTTGGAAAGGACCTTAAGATCATCTAGTTCCAACCCCCCTGCCATGGCCAGGGACACCTCACACTAAACCATGCCACCCAAGGCTATGTCCAACCTGGCCTTGAACACCGCCAGAGATGGAGCATTCACAACTTCCCTGGGCAACCCATTCCAGTGCCTCACCACCCTCACAGTAAAGAACCTCTTCCTTATATCCAGTCTAAACTTCCCCTGTTTAGATTTTAACCCATTACCCCTTGTCCTGTCACTACAGTCCCTAATGAAGAGTCCATCCACAGCATCCCTATAGGCCACCTTCAGATACTGGAAGGCTGCTATGAGGTCTCCACACAGCCTTCTCTTCTCCAGGTTGAAGCAACTCCAACTTTCTTGTGCTACCTTCATATGGGAGGTGCTTCTGTCCCCTGATCATCCTCGTGGCCCTCCTCTGCACTTGTTCCAACACTTCCATGTCCTTTTGATGTGGAGGACACCAGAACTGCACACAATACTCCAAGTGAGGTCTCATGAGAGCAGAGTAGAGGGGTAGGATCACCTCCCTCGACCTGCTGGTCACGCTCCTCTTGATGCAGCCCAGGATACGGTTGGCTTTCTGGGCTGCGAGCGCACACTGCTGGCTCATGTTCATTTTCTCATTGACCAACACCCCCAAGTCCTTCTGCGCAGGGCTGCTCTGAATCTCTTCTCTGCCCAACCTGTAGCAGTGCCTGGGATTGCTCCAACCCAGGTGTAGGACCTTGCACTTGTCATGGTTAAACTTCATCAGATTGGCATCAGCCCACCTCACAAGTGTGTCAAGGTCCTCTGGATGGCATTCCTTCCCTCCAGTGTATCAACTGAACCACACAGCTTGGTGTCATCGGCAAACTTGCTGAGGGTGCACTCAATCCCACTGTCCATGTCACCGACAAAGATATTGAACAAGACTGGTCCCAACACTGATCCCCCCAGTTATCTACTTAGAGAAGGGCAGTCAGGAGATCAGGATGTTCTCCTGTGGATTCCTGTGGTTCTTGCCCTGTTGTAGTCTTCAGAAAGTTCACTGAAAATCCAGCTGCAGGAGGTGTCTCCTGCTTCCTCAGCACAGCCGCAGAAACCCAGGTCTTGCCTTGCTCAGTGGTAGTCTGATGGCACACATTTACAGAGGTACCAAGTAGTCACTTGTGTTGTCACCTTTTTCCAGTAAAACAAATCAGATTACCTCCAATTTATTCCTTAAAAAATGCAGGGAGCAGGTGAATGTTCAGTAATGTTCAGCACTGGCAGAGGCAGGACTGAACTGAATCTAGCAGCACCCTCTCCTCACTCTGTCCTTAGCTGCTGCATGGACGGTGAGAAGAGTTGCTCTTCATGCCACCAACATACCTGACATTTTGAACCTTTGCTACCACTATCCATGGCAAAATCATTACGCATGGAAGACAGAATCTACATCCATGATTCTGGAAACAGGTGGTGTTTGGGAGGAGCTGAGGAGGGAATGGCAGCATTACCTCAGGAGTCCTAAACATACGAAGACGGAGACTTGATTTTTTTGGCAGCAGAGGAGACCTGGTATCATTCCAGGTGGCCCAGTGGGACTGTGTGACTGCCCAGCCCTGCACATGGTGACCCAGTGTGGGAGACCATCTGCATCCAGAAGGAGAACAAGCCCCACAGCAAGGAAATACAAATACCCCAACAATTCACAGAACTCAGCTTTGTATCAGGACAGACTGTGCAACACTTCCAACTGTAGCTTCTCTACATTTCTTTTGAGCTTAAGAGAAACCACCTCACAGCGTGTTGAGGTAGCATGGGCTGGTGGCTCCCTGAGGGCCGTGGGAGCTCCCTGGGGCAGAGGGGCAGGGCCTGGCAGCCAGGGCCCATCCCGTGCTGCAGGGCAGGCCAGGGCACCAGGGGCAGCCCCAGCCTGTGGACAAGGCCGGGCCAAGGCTGGGATGGGATATGGGCCTGCAGGTGAGCCCAGCTTGGCAGGGCCCATGGCTGCGCAGGGCTGTGGGGAGCTGGAGACCAGGCCTGCTGCAGCCTTGCTGTGGGCAGGAAGAGGAGCACACGGGGAAGGCAGGAAGGGGCAGTCAGGCCTGTCGGTGTCCTCAGGGACATCACACCAGCTCTACTATTCTTACGTTTTACCCTCTCATGCGGGCAGACACAGTACTGAAGAGCAAAAGCTCCTCCATGGATCTGACAATCCTCACTATTCTTATTTCTGGCTTCTGCTTGGAAGAATACATTGCTAATATCCATATGGGCAATGCGATGCCCAAGATGCCCAACAGGGAACAAGCAACAGGAGTACAAACCCTCCATAGCTACAGTCAGAGAAGTCTTCATTCAGGACACCTCATTATCCACTTAATTATTCATTTTGTTTATTTACAGGAGAGATATTACACATAATATGGTGCAAATCCCTAGCATGCTCAAACACCAGATGCTGGTTTTTCTAAGCATCACTGTGAGAATTAACAAAAAAGTCCAATTAACTCCCTTGCCAGAATGTTAATTTCCAAAGATAAAAGAAGCAAATTAATAATAAGCTTCTAGTCACCTCCCTTATCACTTTTGCACACATTTGAAACAACAGGAATCTGTGTTTAAAATAGATGTTATCAGGTAGGCAAGCACATTCTAAAACTGATTTAAAAAAAACCAAACATATAGTGCTTCACCATTTTCCCATCTTAGATACAGGTCAAAGGGAAGAACAGCTAAGAGCACTGCTGCTTTGAATGACAAGTTATGTACAAATGTTGGTATAAAGGCGTGGGAGATGAGAATTCTTCATGCAGAAGACAGAGGGCCCAGCAGGGGCTGGAAGGATCTAAGAGGTCGTTCTTTCATCTCCCTGCCCCATGGCAGAATGGACTAAGCTTTTCTTGGCAGGTATATGTTCAGTCTGCTCTTAGAGCCCCTCTGTTAATGGGCATTTGACAACCGCTCTAGGCAATAGATCCCTGCCAGTCGTTCCCTGATCTTTAAAGAGTTTTTCTTGCTTTAAAGTAAATCTCGCTTGCCCTAGTTTAATCCCATTACTTTTTGCACTATCAATGGACGTGAAGAAAAGGACTGTCATTCTGTTTCCCATACCTGCACGTCTTTTGTGCGTTTGAGTAATGTAACCATGTCTTTGCTCAGTTTTCATTTCTGTCTGGGATTTTTTCCAACTGGTCTGGCAACACCCCTTGATTTAGGGGGACAAGGGCAATGCTATGCACCCTTGTGTTAAAGGGAGTTTTGCCATTTACAGCAGTGGACTCTAGTCTGAGCCTCAACCACCTTTGAACTCTGCCCTTCCCTGTCATTTCCTCTGTGCCATGAAAGGCCTAGCAATGTGTGATAAAATGGGCTAAAAGTTTCACACTGCCACTCCATGATCACAGTGAAAACTGACATTTTCAATCGCCAATCAGGTACCTTTCAGACATATTTTCATTCCCTTTGTAACAATTACTATTAAATGCACATTTATTAAGAGGTTTTGACAAAGCATTGCTCTCTTTTTTTATATCAGGGTCCTAGCAAAATCAGGCTGGCTTACATTAGACACACTTCTATTTCATGTGGGGGACCATATCAGCACTTTCATTATCAATGAGCAACACATCTTAAGCTGCAAGCAGACGGCACTTGAGCAATTATGTGCATACATTATCTGGCACAGGGAGGAGAAACATCAAACATAGTTTGCTAACCTACTGTTGCCCATGTGACTTTCGTGATAATACCAGAGGCTGTTTCACAGAGGTGAAATATTTAGGTTTTCTGTTGATTGTTTCAGGAAGGGGCATTATGGGTTTTGCAAAACCTGTAAAATTTGCAGCATTTGCATAGCTGGAGATAAGCAAAATTGGTCAGAAAACAGTGGAGTAAGGACCTTATCTCAGCAGGAAGAAAGACAAACTATGTACCTTGTTCTTAGAGGCACAGACCCTTTTAGACGTGTGTGGAGTATTTTGCCTACTGGGATGGTGCGCAAGAACAGCTACTGCTGCACTAAATATTCCTTAAATAGTGATCAAGTGTGTTAAAGGAAAGAGAATTTTTCACTGGATTACATGCAGTTTCCAGCACGGAGCCTTTAAAAGTCATAAAAATACAAAGTTTAAGATAACCTAGCCCTATACTGCATGTAAGCAAACATAGAATCATAGAATCACAGAATAGTTAGGGCTGGAAAGGACCTTAAGATCATCTAGTTCCAACCCCCCTGCCATGGCCAGGGACACCTCCCACTAAACCATGCCACCCAAGTCTATGTCCAACCTGGCATTGAACACTGCCAGCAATGCAGCATTCACAACTTCCCTGGGCGAACCATTCCAGTGCCTCACCACCCTCACAGTAAAGAACCTCTTCCTTATATCCAGTCTAAACTTCCCCTGTTTAGATTTTAACCCATTACCCCTTGTCCTGTCACTACAGTCCCTAATGAAGAGTCCCTCCCCAGCATCCCTATAGGCCCCCTTCAGATACTGGAAGGTTGCTAGGAGATCTCCACGCAGCCTTCTCTTCTCCAGGCTGAACAACTCCAACTTTCTTGTCCTATCTTCATACGGGAGGTGCTCCAGTCCCCTGATCATCCTCGTGGCCCTCCTCTGCACTTGTTCCAACACTTCCATGTCCTTTTGATGTTGAGGACACCAGAACTGCACATAATACTCCAAGTGAGGTCTCACAAGAGCAGAGTAGAGGGGCAGGATCACCTCCCTCCACCTGCTGGTCACACTCCTCTTGATGCAGCCCAGGATACGGTTGGATTTCTGGGCTGGGAGTGCACACTGCTGGCTCATGTTCATTTTCTCATCGACCAACACCATCTCATATATTTTGTAATATACTGTAACAGTGTAACTGTAGAGTTACATTAACTGCTGTGCTCTGAAAAGTGACTACAAAATGGAATCGTGGTGTTTCTTGTTTACAGGACAGCAATAATTTTTGAATCAAACATAAGTTGTAAGTAAAATATGCTCCGTGTAGTTGCAAATCTTCCAACAAGATTTCCAGCAGAAGTTAACACAACTAGATGACTGTTTTCATGCACTATCATCAGAATTCAAGATTCTGCTGACCAAATAAAATCTTCATTGACACCTCTGATTCCACTGACCATAGATGGGATATTGAAAAATGTCCAGGGGTATTTCCCTGCTGTGGAGTACAGAACAGACACCCACAATTCACAATAGATGAACTAGCCGAGATATTGAAAGCAGCTTAGCTTCAACAAATTTTCACTGACATAAATTAGCGCATGCATATCCTTACGTCCTGACTCAAGCCCTAAGGTATTCAGCAACCTGTTGTAACTTCAGTGAGGCATGTCACTAATTTTCTTAGACACTTTTGAAAATCCCACTTCTACCTTCACTGGTGCTGACTACAAACCACCAGACATTATTAATATCGCTATTAAAATCATGCCCATTGAATAAAAATATATGAAGAAAAAAGTTTGATGTTAATATAACTGCTTTTGTATGAAAGGCACAAGGACAGTGGAATTGAGTGCACCCTCAGCAAGTTTGCCGATGACACTAAGCTGTGTGGTTTGGTTGATACGTTGGAGGGAAGGAATGCCATCCAGAGGGACCTTGACACGCTTGTGAGGTGGGCTGATGCCAACCTGATGAAGTTTAACCATGCCAAATGCAAGGTCCTACAGCCTGGGTTGGAGCAACCCCAGACACAGCTACAGGTTGGGCAGAGAAGAGATTCAGAGCAGCCCGGCGGAGAAGGACTTGGGGGTGTTGGTCAATGAGAAAATGAACATGAGCTGCCAGTGTGCGCTCTCAGCCCAGAAAGCCAACCGTATCCTGGGCTGCATCAAGAGGAGCATGACCAGCAGGTGGAGGGAGGTGATCCTGCCCCTCTACTCTGCTCTCATGAGACCTCACTTGGAGTACTGTGTGCAGTTCTGGTGTCCTCCACATCAAAAGGACATGGAAGTGTTGGAACAAGTGCAGAGGAGGGCCACGAGGATGATCAGGGGACTGGAGCACCTCCCGTATGAAGACAGGCTGAGAAAGTTGGGTCTGTTGAGCCTGGAGAAGAGAAGGCTGCGTGGAGATCTCATAGCAGCCTTCCAGTAGCTGAAGGGGGCCTATAAGGATGCTGGGGAGGGATTCTTCATTAGGGACTGTGGTAATAGGAGAAGGGGCAACGGGTTCAAATTTAAAGAGGGGAAGTTAAGATTGGATATGAGGAAGAAATTCTTTACTGTGAGGGTGGTGAGGCACTGGAATGGGTTGCCCAGGGAAGTTGTGAATGCTGCATTGCTGGCAGTGATCCAGGCCAGGCTGGGACATAGCCTTGGGTGGCATGGTTTAGTGGGAGGTGTCCCTGGCCACGGCAGGGGGGTTGAAAGTAGATGATCCTTTCCAGCCCTAACTATCCTATGATTCTATGATTCTATGATTTCATTTGTTTGTGTACCTCCCTCAGTACTTTACCTGGGTTTCTAGTGTCATTTTCCAAGGTTTTCTCAATTCTCCTGAGATGCTCTGGTCTGCCTGATGTGACACTGACAGGTTTGGTCTAGTTTGTTTCTGGACCCTTTTCAGTTCTGTTCTTCAAAACAGTGTCCTTTGTAAGACTATCAGCATTTCTGCTCTACTATCAGCAGGACTTCTTACAGACATTAATATATCGAAACCTTTTCTTCATGTATAACAACTTTATCAACAGAAATCTAAATTTGGTTTAAAATAGTGTAAGTTAAATTCCTGCTGTTGAAAAGTAAATAGAAAAGAAATTAGAAAGGAATTTGAAGCACTTAAAGTATGAAGAATCAGGCTACCTCTGGACAACACAAAATACAACCTGTTTAACATTTGTCTTGGCTTCAGATTCTCCTTCAGAAGAATTTTTAGATAGACTTCCAAGGACAAATGCTCAAAGGATCCTTGCATTAACTGAGATTTTATCTCCTGTAAATCTCCACTTTTTCCTGTAATAACAGGATGTCATGTCTATAACCACTGTGTAACAGAAAGTGTAAAGAAAACCTCTGAAGTGAGAGATGGAAGATAGGTACTTCAATTATTGCCATTCACTTGGGAAGATGTAGTATTTCCTGAAACCTGAGCGTCGTGGTTTAAGCCCAGCTTGTAACTCAGTACCACGCAGACGTTCGCTCACTCCGGCCTCCCATTCCTCCCCCCAGCTCCTGGAGGGATGGGGAGGAGAATCGAAAGAATGTAACTCCCATGGGTTGAGATAAGAACAGTCCAGTAACTAAGGTATAACACAAACCACTGCTGCTACCACCAGTAATAATAATGATAAGGGAAATAAAAAGGGAAGAGAATACAACCGCTCACCACCCACCGACTGATAGCCAGCCTGACCAAGCAGTGATCTAACCCTTCTGGGTAACTGCCCCCAGTTTATATAGTGGGCATGACGTGCTGTGGTATGGAACACCTCTTTGGTCAGTTTGGGTCAGGTGTCCTGTCTCTGCTTCCTTCCGGCTTCCCTTCCTCCCTGGCAGAGCATGAGACTCAGAAAGTCCTTGGTCAGAGTAACCATTACTGAGAAGCAGGTAAAAACATCGGTGTTATCAGCGCTGTTCCCAGGCCAAAAGTCAAAACCACAGCACTGCACCAGCTACTAAGAAGGAGAAAAATAACTGCTACTGCTGAACCCAGAACACTGAGACACTCCATAGAAGTTCTCAGGGAAACCCTCAAATTTAAACGCATACAAATTTACATAAAAATAACTATGCTTATGATCATCTTTTGTTCATTTTATGCCATTTTTGGAATAAAAAATGAGTCTAAACTACATTCACACTCATTCTAACATCCTTTTGCAGCATGAAAATGAAATAAAAGGGCTAAATATAAATAAGAACTGCAGATAATGCTTGAGACAGTACGTTACCCTGTCAATAAGAAATCACAGTACTGTACTTATGTCAGTGGACACATTTTAAAATAACAGATTTTTTTAAACAAACTTGATATGATTTTCCTATGAAATGACAAGTCTGGTGTATCTAGTTTTTTTGGTATGACAACCTCTTTGAGGCATTTGACTCAGTCATAAGCAACATTTGGATTTCAAAATTACTGTATAAAAGCAACACACTATACACTAAAAGGGATTCAAGTGTCTGGAAATGCCCTCATTTAGGAGTTTATGAGGAATCCTTTCTGAAATATTTTCTGGAAGACTCATTTTGTGATATTTCTTTATTAATGTTATTCTTTAATGATTGTGCTAGTTCACAGATCAATGAAGACTTGCAAATAATGGACACCTCATTTTTTGCCACATTTAAACAGTTGATGCCACATGCAAACCACATCAGGCACATCTTTGTGAAATACAGGGATATGTCATTGGGAAACAAACAAAAAATATCCTTCTTTCAGCCTGAATAGAGATTTTGAAGTAAAATACAACTGAAGGATTTTCTATCCCCTTCTGTGTGCAAGTCCATCCTTGGATCTGTCCATCTTTGATACCAAGATCCCTGTTAAAAGCTATAGCTTTGCTGAAAACATAATAAAAGTAATTTAAAAGAAAGTAGGTGTAAGGGAGAGCAAAGCTGACACCGTAGGATTTCCTCTGTTGTCAGAGGCTGTGGAACATTATTTATTAGCAGTTGAAATCTCATCTCATTTCTATGCTTTCTAGAAAAAAGGAGTATGCTGTAAAAGAACAATAAATGACATATCTATATAAAAGATCATAAATATACTTTGAAAGCCTTCTACTGTTTACATTTTTTTATGAGAGGCTAGGTTTTGCTTTTTCAATGATGACTGGAAAGGCCCAAGCCATTTCAAGTTTAACATAGGCTGTGTTTAGAAGTTCTTGTAAATGTAAAAGGTTTTTTGCCTCATAAGCCTTTAACATTAGCAGTGTGTCCTCCAGCTTTCTTAATCAGTGACTATGGATGCTGGGGGCAGTATGAGGGAGCTGAACCACAGGCAGCATCCAGGCTTGTGTACTCTTTCTAAATAGCATTTCCCATGGGCATAGTTGGAGACAAGCTATTGAACTAGATGGAGCGTGGACCTGACCCCACAGGGCATTTCTGAAGTTCTTATGATTTCAGTATGACAGAGGTTCCCGAACTTCTTTATGTCCCTTGGCCTATGTACACCATTTCTCCATTTTTTTATTCCATGCTACAGTTAGAGGACTGCCATAGAGAACAGAGAACTGCAATGATGAATCACTGCAATGGAGAACTGGTACAAATCAGAGAGCTACAAATATTTTCTTTATGATCCTACTGTTCTTTTTGCCATGACCAGCTCACAACTAGAGATCCAACATGATTTCTCACCCTTGACTTACAGTGCTCAGTTCCATATGTCTCAGAATCGGTCTTTTCCTAACCTAAATTTTATTATATCATTGCAACTTGTAGTAGATTCTGAGAGTTTTCACAATTAGGAGGAAAAATATTATAATCATGGCCATAATATAGACATGGTTTCTTACCAGTCTTTGTCAAAGGTATCTAATAAGTCTCAGTACTGAATGACTCTTTTAATAAATCTGGATGACTCACTTTTCTTAAGTTCCAGAAAATTTATGTGATTTGCTAAGTTTAGAAATCCACAGCTGTTCTTATGGATTGCTGTGAACAGAGAAAATGTCTCCGTGAAGTAGTCCCTGTCTGATCATAATACACCCAGGTTGTGGTACTGCATGAAGCTTTGAATGCTACTTGCCTAGTAAAGCAGATCAAGTATGAGAAAGCATTGCAGAGGGTTCTCAATAGATGCCAACGAGGACTGCTCCACCATTTGGAGCAGCACAGCTGTCTCAGCACAGCAGAGACCAGGGCCCAAACCATGCTTCTAGGCAGCATTTTGCAAGATATTGCCCTGCAGTGTACGAATACACCAGCGGTCAAGTACCAGACTGAGGTCCTACGTCATGTTCTCAGTGAACTGTGGGCGTGAGGCTGTCTATGATAGGTGTCTGATGTTTAAAATTACTCTTTTCCTTATTTATTCATATGAAGTGTCTAATTTTTAAACCTAAAAATGCTGGCTGATTCCAGGAGGATTTTCAAAGCTATGTACGTAGTTAGTGCATGAACTATTAGATTCTATGTGCACGAACCACTAGCTAGCACCTAGCTTCCTCAACTGTTTTGCAGATTACAAGAGCCATTTATTTTGGTACTTAAATATTGCAAATAATCTGACTTCTGATTTTTATTTCTTATTTATGATAGTAAAGTTATATAATGTATGAATAAGGATCATGGCAAAAATAGAGAAATCTAAGTGCTTCCTAATATAATTTCTGAATGATTAACTGTAGATCCATTTCACTACTGAACCCTCAAAAAAGTATTATGAAAGTTATAAAACATAAAATGGGAAACATTGTTATGTTGCTATATAAAGCCACAGTTTTTCCCACAACCTCAGGAGTGAGCACAGTTCTGATTACCTCAAAAAGACTGTAGTAAGACTGACAAAAAGTGCAGAGAAGGGAGCAAGCATGATTCAAACCAGTACCACTTCTATAATACAGGACATGACAGAATGGAGCTGTTAACCTCTGGCTGCTGGACACACAGAGGAAACACCCCTACTGCTATATGGTTAATCATTACTACTGCCAACTGCCAGAGAAGACCTTGGAAGAGGTGGATCTTAGGTCTGTCCTGTACAGCAGTTACAATTTTCTGGCATTTTGCTTCGGTTTCAGGGTTCTGCTTTTCAGTTTTTATGTGGTGAAACTCTGTTCAGGTAGGGCTTTTGGGCTCCATCATCTGCACTATTCTGCAATTGTCCCTGTAGGCCTGAACTCAGAACTGTGTTAAAATCTCCAGTAAAATATGTTCATTTCACAAAGCTAACTATGAAAAAACCAAATAGCATCCCCCCCAAACCTTTAATTAACTGTAGTAGTTCAGTTTAATTAATTAGTTAAGCATCTCAGAAAAAGGAAAGCTTAAAACCTGTTGCTGGCTTATCAGGCAGCAACCTATCTTCCACATGGGGACCTGGAAAACGTAGGGTACTTGGGGTCCTTCTTCAGTGCTGCTGTCTTTGGGCACAGCATATGTGTTCTGGAATAGGGCTTCCCTCTTCCAAAACAATGCTGTCAAATGCTAGAATTTCAAGTCATTCACCTTCAAAGGCCTTTTGAGACAGTGAAATGTGTCTGTGTGCGGTTTCTGCAGCAGAGTGGGTATGTAGAACTTCAAATAAGTTGTTATTTGCACTCTTTTATCACTAGAATTTCATATTACTAACTCTCAAAATTGCCCTTAGCCAGGAATAGGGATTCCAACAAATATATGACACTTACAAAATTAGTACAATATTTGACTATGACATGATTCCATAGCATCTGTTACATCTCAATATGTCACTGAATATTTCACAACTATTTAACGTCTATCACAGCTTTCTCCTCCAAGAAAAAATAAGTATTTCAAAATTATTTATAGCGTAAATACTCTGCAGCTACTAGGGTTTTCTCAGTAGACCTATCTCAGGTCTTCTAATGCAGCAACTCACACTAAGATGAACAACTGTAAGTGTCTTCTTTTTCATAGCTAGTTTGTAAGCCATCTTTATCTACATGCTTCAACATTTTATTGTATTTAGTAAAGTCAATAGCAAAAGAAACAAATTTTTCACTTTACATGTTAAATTTATTTCCATTAGAACAACTCTAACAGAATTATATATCTAAATGCAAACTTGACTGGAGTACACATAGAAATACTCTTCCTTTGTGTCAGTGAGAAATTTAATCTGACTAAGGCTGAGATTCTCACCAAAGCATAGGTATCAAAGGAATTTTAAACCCCAGACTCCCTGGCTAACTCTACATTAGCAAATACTTGGGTGCAAAAGCAGCAGTTTAGTGTTATGATGCCAGTGATTATGAGTCATGAGTTGAAATGTTCTCAACGCACATTTTGTTCCAATTTGTCTCAATAAAAACTATGTCACAGAACTGTGGCTTTCTTGTCCTCAGGATCCTCCACCCTAGCCATCTCCATGCCATCCTTTTGTTTGTCTCATGCGGAAAACAGTAGCACATCAGTGCCCTGTCCTTTTCTGGTCTCAAAATGAAAACCAGCTTTATTCCTGTTCCTGCTCATTTCTTGCTGACACCTTGATGCTGGTTGCCCCGTTCTGCCCCCACTCTAAGTTTGATCAACATCCAAAGGTCCCACTGAAAGGACTAAAGGTCTGGAGCCATGGAAACAAGTCCAAGAGGACACTCTGAAGGCAGTGACACTGACATTTCTTTCAAATGAAAACTAAACACTGAGAATGGGCTGCCTTGCTGCTGTGACTGTTTTGCTGATGGTCAGCTGGACTGCTTGATATATGCTGGAGGACTTGGAGAACTTCATGGTGGTGCAAGCCAGTTGTCATTCAGAATTATGTCTCCATGAGGTACTGAAGCATTTTTCATGTGTGCCCAGAGAGGTCTTTTCATTTACTTTTCTCCAAAATGAATCTTGATTTGCACACACCATAATGCTTTTGCTAATTCAACCAATACACAGAATGTGGAGATGAGAGGATTCACTTCAGAACCACACTATGTTTTGAACATTAATGCATGTGCAACCTCTGGGATCCTTCAAAATTCATCACTATTTCTTTATTTTTTGCAAATAAGAGGCTCAGATACAGATCTTTAAACAACTGCGGGAAAATGGGGGAAATTAGAGACCACTTCCTCCTAGTTCCCAAAAGTAAAATTATAACACAACAGAGACCTCAGGGTAAACGGCAGCTGCTACTTCCAGGGTGGGATGCAGTTGGCACGCACAGAATCTGCCCTATGATAGCTCCCCAGGCAACCCTTCAACCTTGGCATATGTGAAGATAAACTGAACAGAGTGGAAAGGAGTGAAGGCACCACAACAAAGCTCTGTTATACTCCCTGCAGGAGTGGGAACTTGAAGACTCCATGTCCCGATAAACCACACAGCAGCTGCCAAACAAGGAAACTAGATTTGTATTTTTAAAAGCAAGGCATGAGAATGTTACACCCGTCAGTCACTAAGTATGTATGACTAGAGTCACTCAAACTCCATAGGCACAGGCTTGAAAAATTGAAACTTGTGTTACAACGGAAAAGCCTGGACAAGGGCCTCCAACAAGGTTAGGATGAACAACACCCACAGACAAAAAACTGACAGTGGGAGAGGAGGCTTTGCCATTGTGTAGGCAGATTAAGAAACAGGGCTAAAGAATTTCTAATCAGGAAAGACTATCCTTAAAGACTGGCACATCCTGGACAATATAGCTTCCTGCGTCAGCACAACATGATTAGGGTGTTCTTTCAATTAATTATCCCCATTATACCCTCATTATAACACTAAAAATCACACCCACAGGTCAAAAGACCCCTGCCCAGGTCAAAAGACCCTTCCCTGAGCACATGCATTAAGAAAATCAATGATGTGACTTTATGTAAATCAGCTGACCACTCTGTACGTGGTAGAAGGATTACAGGGAGTTATTAGCCTGAAACAAATTGTATAAATATGTGAAATTAGGAAAGGAAAAGGAGGCAAGACTCCATCATAACTTCTCGGATCAGCCAATGGGCTGAACCTATCTCGTCCTCCATAGGGACACCTATTGGGTAAGAACATTATCTTCCGTGTGTTAAATGACCAGCTCATGCTAGCTGTTATTAGTGATTAGTCTGGCTGTGTATCACTTCAAGCTTGTTTTTGTGGACAGTACCTTATCTCTGGCAATCGCTGAACCTTATCCTGTCACAAACTTTTATTTTATGCAATAAAAGACTGCAGCTGAGGTCTGTTTTGGGTAAGTCTCTAGATACTTGAATATGTGAAATAAAGGATTTGACTTGGTGATGCTGTCGGTGCAGGTCCCTGAATAGGTCAGACATATTACCCTCCGATTAGGTGGGCTGTCCAGTATGCAGATAGGCTGGCTGGGGACAAGGGTCTCATCTTTCTCATGAAACTGGCAGGCTGGTCAAATACAAAGGGCTGGAGGAAACCCCCCTTGTAATGTGACAGTATTGGCATCCGGGACAAATTTGGATAAGAAGGTGCAAGCACTACACAACCCTTAGACATAAACCGTTGGCCAAGTCTGAGTCTAGGATTGGATCCGGCCACATCCAGCCTCTCTAGTATTTGAGGATGAGCTGGAAAGCAAAGGGGTCCTTTCTGAACCTCATGACTCAACAGGAGGGTCTCCCTAACACATCTTGTACACTGGCCTAAGGTGACCACCCATTCCGCAACAACAGCTGTGGTTAAAAAATCCACTTGTTATTCTTGCTTCTTATGGACAATGGTGCAATACATTTTCTTGAATTTTTATTGGCAATCTCCACACAAAAAGTTATACAAACAGGTCTGATTCTTCTTTACATCTGGGCAGCCTTCCTAAAGAACAGTATTAAGGAATCAAAGCAGGAAAGCAGCTCTAATTCATTCCAATTTTAACATTGTGTTTTACTGCCAGAGAAGTGTAAAGCTGATATGTTATAGTAAATGAGAGTCATTCCAAAGCTTTTCTTTGAACTGTGACATTTTGTGTATCAGCTAGTTACTTGGTCTGACTTGTCAGCCACCCCCACTCCCCTGATTAAAGATAGAAGACACAGTAACATTGTGGCAAACATAATGTACTATCTTTACACAAAGTTTTATTTTGGGAACCTTATAGGGACATATTGCATATTCTACTGCACATCTTTATTTTTTTATTCTTCTTATTACTGAATAGAAGGATGAAATATTCCTTATTTGCTATACCAGGAGAAAAAAAGTAAACAAAATATTTCAGTGAGGACAATCTGGATACTAGGCTTAATTGTTTGCATTCTTTTTCAGTCGAATCTCTCCTAGATTTCAGTATACTACACTGTGCATGCTACCGGGAATGTCATGTTGCCCAAAGACCATAGTTTAACAGCTGCTCATTTAATCAATAAATAGAACCATTTGGGTTTGGTTTGGGAAGGATCTTTAAAGGTCATCTTATCCATTCCACCCTGCCAGGGGCAGGGATATCTTTCAATAGATCAGGTTGCTCAGAGCCCCATCCAACCTGGCCTTGAACACTTCCAATGATGTGGCATACAAAACTTCTCTGAACAGCTTGTCCAAATTAAATCTACCCTATTTCAGTTAGAACAGTCGCCCTTGTCCTGTCACTACAGATCCTGGCAAAACATCTAAATCATCCAAATCCTTTAAAAGCATATTACAGATTACTAGATTTCAACAACAGTGAATTACAGAAGCCTCAGGGGAACAAAACAAATATACTTGGATAGTATTTATGGTTATATAATTTATTTGCCAAAAAGTGGAAGCAATAAGCTACATGTATAAAGGATCAATTTACAAATTGTTTAAACAGATGATTCCTTTCTTGAAAACTTGAAAAAAGTTAATATTCTTTTTATAGATATTTTTAATAAAGAAATCCTGCTTGTTAACTAACTGAGGCATCAGAAAACAACAAAAAGTCTAATAATAATAAAGCAAATATGCTCATAAACTCGAAAAAAACAGTATAACATGCTGGTAAGTAAATCCTGAAGATCCACCTCTGTTCTGTTCTGTACACTAACAACTATTTGTTAAAGAGCTATGGCTCTTTAGCTACTGCAACTCACTTTTTCAGTGCAGGGACACAATTCATTTCCCAGGGCTATGCCAAAGATGGTAGCCATCAAAGAAAACTTATCTGGGCTCATATCATTGATGTCTTTCCTTCCATGCTTGGAAATGTTGCAGATAAGAATTTAACCTGCAATAGAGAACATACAAAAGTGAAGAGCATGCGGCCTCTTTCGTCCACTAGCTGGGTAACTATTCCTTTTATTGTTTCCCGAATCATTACTGAGAATAGGCCACCACCTACCCCACCTAATAATTGTCATTCCTAATTTCATCAATTTGTAGTGATACCTGAAGTGTTTCTGCAGTTTTCTAGCTAAAACCCAGATAAGTACTAGTTAGCAATTAATTTTCATTCAACTATTAAGTACGAAGAGTAACACGAGGGCCTACTCAGTTCCACTCAGCTGTGGTCATCTGCAGCTTCAGTCTCCAGGGAAGAAGCAGCCAGAACACTTATGATCCTTTAATACAGTTTTGTTCTTTTAAAAAAATAATTTTTAACATGGTAACGTTATTTCATTGGCTTCTCCTGCTGTTTATGTTCTCAGTAATTCAGGTTCATAGCAACATTCCAAATCCTTGAGAAAATTATGTTTGAGAGCATGTAGAAATGAAGGAGATAGATAGATAATGCTTTATTCTTTAGAGTTCCTTGCCATATATACAAGACACGTATTTCTTAAAATTAAAAACATACAGAGACCTTTGTCAGTTAGAACATTTAACAGAAGACTATACTTGTACAATATAGCAGATATATTGCCAGATATTTAGACAACAATCCACAGCTGGTCTAATAATATAAGCAAGAGGCCATAGATTTTTTTAATGGTTCCTTATGAACTGAATAATTATTTTTGAATAGCAAAATAATTAATAATAAAAAATGATGTATCATAATAAAATAATGTTTCATGGATTCAGTGTCTAGAAAGGGTCTAGACACCACAGAAACTGAAGTCTATTGACTAAAAAAATACAATGTACGTAATATCACAGCAAACCATCATACATTTTTTCATTGATGTGTCTAGACCTGCAGTGACTATCCCTGTGGGATAATAATTCAGTCTCCTGCATCTCAGAAGAAGCTGGGATGATATTGCTAATTAACATCCATGGTGATGATTCCCTTATGAAAACATTCATCTATTGGGAAACGGCACTTCTAAAGCAAAACCTCCAATCTAGTTCACTCCCACTGACAGAACATAAAGCATGCTATTTGAATTACAGCTCATTTTGTCCAATGGATATCTGGGTTTTTTTATATAGTATCAGTTATACCTCCTGATATATTCAGTGTCTCCAACTTCCTCTCCTTATTTATGCGTTACCTACCTTGGAATTACAAAAAGTAATAAAGATTTTACTTTGCCTGTACCTACTGAGATATATACATATAATGGGAACAGAAAACACAGACACCATTTTACAGGTACTCTCCCTGTAAATTGTACTCTTGAATGCCTCACTAAAATTTGAAAGAAATTCATTACCCTCTTTAGAATTGACACTCTATTCCTCTTACTGATAATTACTATTTGTTATTTATTTACAGATGTATTAAGTATATGCTACAGGCTGTAAGTTCAATTAAGGAAGGGATTACTTCTGGATAGTTTCAAAAGAAATCTCTAATCCAAGCAACTTTACAACTGGCAGGTAAACAGAAATGAAGTGGTTAAGTGGACCAGATAATAGGACACAGTGCTTATAATGAAATCTCTATTATCTGTTACTATTAATATGAATACACAAAGGCAGTAGAAATTAAGTGTTCACAGATAAAATAAAGTGAATAAGAAAGATTTATTTCACTACAGCACAGCTGGGCTGGGTGCATGTATAAAGTTACAGCACACAAGAACGTCTCACAGTTATTGGATAAGAGAGAGAGAGAAGAGAAGACAGCTTTGTAGGTAATGATAGATTCTACATTATACTTACTTACCCTCAACTCCTGGAAATTCTCTGATCTTGCTAGAGTGTATATATCCAAACTCTTCCCTGAAAGTCAAATGAAAGTTTGAATACACAGAATTTTCAGCCTGCGAAACTGAGGTTCCTGATGTATACTCTAAAGATTTCTTAACTCTCTTTAAAAAATTGTTTTAAATAAAGAAAGCTAAATATTTATGTTGTACTTTCTTACATACAAAATTCTTCATAATTGTTCAAAATTCAATAACATAGCTAATTAATCAATAAATATTAAATGAAAAATAATGTGTAATATGTAAAAAGAGCAATATATGAGAGTGAAACAATAAAGGAAAGACAAATATACTACTGATTAAAAAAGACCCAGGCATTAGTTGCCATAAATTTAATCAGTTTCTATACATGAGATATTTTGGTCTGTCAACAAAGAACTGTTGAAGTAAACAAATAAATTTCAAAGTAACTGGAAATCGGAGTTGCTCCTTTTTCATCTGTTAAGACAAAAAGTACAAAGTTTCAGTTCCTAACTAGCGTGATTGGGAATCAATTGAGATTTCAAATATTTTAAGTATTCTACACACACATACACATGTAAATTAATACACCCAACTTGTCAACAGTAAAGCTTCAAAGGCTGTCCTTCAGAGCTACATTTACAGCCAAAGTTCTTAAAATGCTGGCTGAAACAAATGAAGTTTCATTGACTTTTAAATATCTTGAGATCTGAAGTTTTCACTTTGTCTTTTCACCAGAGAACATTCCTTAGGCAAAGTACACTGGTGATACTACATTTTGTCCGCACTTCATTGCAGATTCAAACTCTTTGAAGCTAATGCAACCATCAGAATCCTGATCAACTTCTCTGTAAGAGTAAAGAGATTTGGTACTTAAACCCCAAAAGACATTATGCAAAACAGACATTATATTTAGTTGAAGATTTCCAACACCAATATTGCTTTTGAAGAGCTCAAGAGTTCAACCACTTGAATTCTATACAAAGAATTAATGAACTAGAAAAATGTTTTTTTTTTGTGTAGTACAACTCATACAAGGATCTCAAGCTTTTTCAACAGGACAAGTATCATTATGTATATTCGATGGGAGGTAAAAGTTAATTGCAACATGATTTATGCAACTTTAGAACTTTCAGTACAAATTTGTTTCATAGACCTCATCCTTAATTCCCCAAATTCAATCACCTGTGGCAAAGATCTACAAAGTTCCATAACAGAACACACAACCCAAGACCTTTAGGTCTTTAGATACTGCAAACCTACATTTAAAATTTCCCAAGTTTCCCCATGACCTTCTACATGCTGCAAGCAGCTTATTTTGAAACAAAGATTATGTTAACAGAAGACCTGTGGCCTATGGTTGTAAGAAAAAGAAGCTAATTTGTATATTTGTGTATGCTAAAGTGAATTCCAATAGTTAAAAAAAGTCTTTGAAATATAAAAGCTGTTAATATTTATTTCCACAATATAAGCTGCTGGAAGATGGCAATTTGATTAATGCCATTAACACACGGGGTTAAGTTTTACCAAACACACTTTGCAAAATTATTTGATGCAGTTACAGATGAGGCTGACAAACTAATACTCTGTAAAGTATTTGTCTTAGTTCTGTTGAGCTTTCTTATAGAAATACGACACAAAAAAATTAAACCATTAAAAATTTGATTAATTATTGGATCTCAACATCCTCTTATCAACCAGAAAAATGTTTGATAGGTTTACACCAATGTACAGTCCACAATTCTAGTTATAACCTGGAATAAAATTTATGATTAGTACTGATCAAATTTACAGATAACACAGACTGCTAGAATAATAGTGCTGCAAACTTTACCATCACCATTAGTGCCCATTGATAGTATTCCTGCCATCTTGGAGCACGTAAAATGGGATGCAACTTCTACATAACAAAACTGAAAATTCCAAAATGATCCATGCTGTTTAGCAGAGACACATTTTACTATCCTGTGAATGCCCTGGAAGTTTCAAAGAGACTCTCTACCCTAAAGAAGTAGTACAGTAATTCAGTTCTAAAGAAAGCCTTACAGAAAGGGATAGAATGTCCTGTTTGACACTTATTCTAAAAACAGGCTCAAGAAAAGCCTATGTAAAGCAGAAAATAATTTATTTACAACAGCTTCAAATGCAGAAACACAGCTACAAAGGTTACCAAGACTTATATGAGGAAACAGAAAACTGCTTATATCCTCACCTCAGTTGCAAGCAGCTTCTCTAGATTATCCAGCTTTCAAGATATTAATGACTCTCAAATCATGGCACTAAAGAAAGATTTCTTCTGAAAAAAATACTACATCTTTAATTTTGTCTTTGCAGAAGAGGGTCTCTGGAATATGTGCTGCCGCTTTCCCTGAAGATGAAAATATTATTCTCCCCTCCAATAAAAATTACTAATCCTACATCTTTTTCAAGAATCACTCAGACTACCAACTTCCCACCTCTTTGGAACTTTTAATGTCATTTGGTAAGATTCCTTTCATCTCTTGGCAATAAACAATGTGAAGGAGTGTTTAACTTTGTTATCAATGATCATAGAATCATAGAATAGTTAAGGTTGGAAAGGACCACCTCTTGTGAAATAAACTTGGACAGACATCATACACAGTTCAAGCTTCATGGTAAAATGAGAAACTTTACATGGCCATAAACTAGACAAAATGACACCCTGTCATTACAGAAATATTTAAATGAAATTAATTCTTTCAGTCTATTGTTGGCTCTAGATTAAGACTAAAACATTATGATAATCTATTGCTTAGCAGATAAGGACAAGTTTGATACGATGACCACCCTTCATCAAGTCTTCAGGGATAACATGATAGCTGGAGATGACCAGTCATGCAGTTTCTTAGTGAAAGGGATCCTTTCAAACACCATATGCTATAAACCAAAGAAATGCAAACTTATTCACTAGTGATGACTGCAGGTCACAGTGACAAAATTGAGATGCTGCCCTGGAAAGCAGTGACTGAAAAAGACTGAGTCATAGAACGTTATCAAATGAAGTTTTATCTTCTATTGTGACACCTTGCACAGGAGGGTGAATATGATCCTTTGGTGTATAAGGATAATATCTGAAACAAATACAAGACTGATTTTATTTCAGAATACCGTGTTAGGAAAATTATGAAGAAAATACTGTGCCTGCTTTCTGGGGTGCGCACTTCAAGAATGACACTGTAGAACTTAAATTGAGAAGAACTTAAAAGAATTTATAAAACTAGAGTATTTATATGAGTACTGGAAAACAGGTTTTATAAGGAGAAATCAAAATACTCTGTTCAAGAAAAGAAGATTGGAGAACTGATTCAATGAAATTAAGACCAGAAGTATATCTCTAGGGAAAATATTTTGGATAGTAAATAACCTTTTAAGCTTACAAGGAAAGTCATGATGATAGGCACAAGTTGAAGCCAAAACTAGAAAAATTTCTATACTAAATTTTATTTTTTTTTTTAGAGATTGATCAGCTATTGAGGAAACTTGCCCAGGGATATGGGAAGTGATACTTCATTGGTCTACCCTCCCTTGGGGTATTCACTGTACATTCAGGCATTTCCTAAACCACATATGTATGTCCGCATGTAATTATTTGTGATGAATATTTATTGTATGGATCTGTCTAACAGCTCTTAAACCGATGCGAAGCCCATGGCTTGAACATCTGTTCTAAGATTAAGTACCGCCTCTTATTTGTTTTGAACCTGCAGGTCATTTGACGATCCTTATAATTTATGTATCTTTCTCAGTGACTATTATGTGTCAAAAGGGTGCATAAAAGGGATCTGTTTTTAAAGATCACCCATTGAAGCATTTTTTAACAAAAAGCCTGTTTTAATGACAGTAATTATTATTATAAGCTGTGCTATTTGCAAGTAAATTAGTTCATACAAAGAAAATGTACAGATTTAAATACCTGAGAGAATGTGTAACATTCAAATAGCAATATCTCTTTTCCTAATATGCTGATGTATTCTCAGAATTTAATTCTGGAAGTTCACAAGTGTTTTAGAAGTTAGTGCTGACACTGGCTAAACTGAAGGTAATGGGACTTTGCCATTAATTTTCACCCAAAATATCTGAGTTATGGGCATAAATCAGATCTTTAATGTTTGTATTCACTACATGTGCCTGTTGGAAGCTGCTTTTGAAAAATGGCTCTTAACTTTACGTGGTGTTTGTTCAACACCCTGAAAGCCACTAATGGCACTTTGAATTAAGAATCACTTTTTGAATAACCTTTCAGCAGAGATTAGCAAGACATGTTGGGTGATAAATAAATGACAAATAAACTGGTAAGTTAGCTGTTATAATCTGAAGAAACACTACATTTATTTAAATGTTATGGATTTTTGGAATCTTGCCAAATGTAATCTGAAAATGGCCTTGGAGTGTTAAATTTTCATTTTCATCTAGCTGAAGCAGATGATATATTCATCCTTGTGATTATGAAAATGCTATGTCACAGCATATTGATCTTTATTTCACAGGTCACTATTCATTTAGCACTCTTAGTAAAATATATATAGATAGTTCAAGGTGTGTAGTGCCTTGGGTAGACTGTCTGATCTTTCACTGAGAATTGAGTAATAATCAGCATCACAAGTTACTGACAGTGAGATATAAATTATTCTTTTATACAATTAGATAATTGAAGACTCCCAAAATCACCTAAGTGTATTTTCATAGGAAACTGGATTAGATAAATGGTACTTTCCTTCTGACAGGAATATTTTAACTGTAAATCTAAGTAAATGAATAACCTAAAAGACTAATGTTTAATACGTTTCCTCTTGAAGCTTCATGTTTATTAATTCACTGAAATGAGTACTTCTCAGAAAAGTATCCACATGCAAATGCATCCTATCCTTATATATTATAAACAGCTGTATATATTAATCAGTCACTTAAGCTTTTTCCTAACTAACCTCACAACAATATGGTCAGGTCTTGTAGTTACTAAGGGAAAAGCACTAATATAGAATTTGGCCATAATATTTCCTCTTTTTATATATAAAGACTATAACATAAGCAGTATCTCTTAAAGTAGGAGCATAATTTAAAATATACTGTGTCTATCTGATTTATACACCTTTTTTATTATTATTAATCAATCATATCTCTCCAAAACATGCAAAACTACAGATCAAAGATTTTAATTCTACCCTGTATTTCTCTAGATAATTCAGTATCTGTCCTAAGTAATAAATCAGAGCATTAATCAATCATTTTTATTCCTAAAAAAAAAAAAATAGTAATGAATGCACTGCAGAGCCAGCAGACATTACCATTGAGGTGGCTTTCAACTGGTTAGCTCAATAGGACAAACCCCAGAAATCAAATAAGAGTCAGGATAAATTAAACTTTGCTCAGATCTCTGATGCTATGGCCATACAATTGATATATGCAAGTAAAGAAGGTGCCTTAAAACTGGTTTATATTTCTCCACTATGTAAGCATTTTTAGAGATCATTAATTATACTACTAAAGATGGATGATTCTTACTTTTACTTTGAAAGAACTGAAGTTAACCCTCAGGAAGGAAGTTTTCATTTAATCTATTTTATGCAGGCAGAAGTTTTCATAGAGATCAGTGAGATCAGAGACTAGATACATCACATAAATGATATACAAGAAGAGAAATATAACATATGGGATACACCATTGAGACTGAAAACTTCAAGGTTCCTTCTCACAGCATTCTACATGAATAGGAGTTTCCTTTGGTTACTGCTCCAAAAAGGAAAAAAGAACATTTCTTCAGAAGTGATAGAAATGGTTACTTGACTTTCCAAATAATTTATTCTCTAATGCATGACTTGAAAACATTAATGATACATATAAGTTTGGGCAAATCAGCATTAACAGATAAATATAAAAAGACTTCTGTGTACAAATATATTTAGAAATGTGAGGAATTTTAAATACCTGTTTCCAAACACCTTTTGTTTCCAGTTAACTGAGGTATTATGAGAAACAAGTTACAGAGGCCCCTATTTTCCATACACAGTTGCAATTCATTACATGCTTACATATGGAGGCAGAATGCATGGCATTTTATGCATTGCTATGTAACAACCATTTTCTAAAAGCAGATAAAAATGAGATATACCACATGTATGAATAACTTATTTCTGTAATAGTCCATGAACTAGAGTGATTTTCTTAATTGTACATAATTTTTCTTGCACACTTAGTCAACAAAAACTTAGCAATATTATCTACCAGTCCTTCTGAATTAGAGACAAAAGCATGCCAAGCACACAAGGCTGAGTCTTCAAATTACTATTTCTCTGCAATTTACATTTCCCTGGTTTTGGGACATACCTAGAATAGCAGTGGCTTTTTTTCCTATTTATTGTAGCCTTACGTATGAAATTTGTACGTATTTCTAACATATGTTTCCAAAATCTATATATCAAGTTCCCTGTTATCTCATTGTTTAGGTGTATACTGTGAGAAAAAAAGAAGTTGTGCATTTTCTTTAAATTATTTGCTGTAGATGCCCCATCCCTGGCAGCGTTCAAGGCCAGGCTGGACAGGGCTCTGAGTAGCCTGGTCTAGTGGAAGGCATCCTGCCCATGGCGGGAGGGTTGGAACTATATGTTTGAGGTCCCTTCCAACCCAAACCATTCTATGATTCTGTTTCTGAGAAGTGCTAAGGGGTGCAGTTCCCTGAATTATCCATGCAGATATCTGAACTACTTTTAAGTACTGTGAGCCATTCAGCCATATTGTCTTGCAACTCTCACAATACATTTCTTGCCTCATTAAATATTTTCTACACTTCACATGCTGCATCTTACTTAGACACCAGAGGCCAGCAGGTTTCCTGGCTATGAAAGATCTAGGCCTCGAGTCCATTATGCAAGTGTTTCTGAGCGTAGTTCTTTTATGCTTAAGTTCCCAGCACCATTCAAGTCTAGCAATGTCTACCTCAACTTCATTCTTCTCATGTGGTTGTGACAATCCAAAGCCCATTTTATATTAAAATAATATTTGTCATTGAACTATTTATGGAAATCTAATGCAAATGCACAGGGAGGCAGCCTACGCAGGACAGCCATGGTGTTTTCTTAAGGTGAAGGCACTGAAGAACATCACTGCTTCTTTCAGTAAGATCAAATAATGTTAGATTTTGGTCCAAGGAAGCAGAAGTATGGAAGAAATACAACTTACCTTGTAATCCAGGGATCTTCCTTTACTGCTCTTCTACAGTTTCTGGCACTATCCTCTGTCGCGGTCAAAAAATCTGGATTGAATTTCTAATGGAATCACCAGTTAAAACTTTATCATCCATTGCATGCACCCCATTGATAAGTTTTCAAAATTATGTTTGTCTACTGTATGCAAATTCTATTTAATCTTATTACTGATATCCTTTTTTTCTATGTTCACTTGTGCTGTAGAGCCACTTCTTATAATGTTCTCCCCAAACCTCCTCGATGCATGAAGCTTCAAAACGGTATGGGTAAATGAAACTTGTCTCTCATCCTGCTGGCTCTCAACATATTCTTTGTGACTTGATCAATGTTAAAAGCTTTGTAGGGTAACCTGTTGAATGCCTGCCATGAGTCAGACATGACTGCTTTGCTGCCTTTTCCCTCAGATTAAATGTTAAGAACATATGACTTAGAATTTTCTTTGATGTCTTCACTATCTGACTGAGAAGTTCAATCCTGCTTTCTCTGGGGATTACAATACTAATACCACCACCACCAAAAATAATTTTTCTTTTAAGTTCATTTACAAATCTGTTAAGCATGTTTTCTTACTATATGGTCGCAGTTTTGGAAATTAATATTGGCTCCAATAGACAACTATTACAAACTAGAAAAAAAAGTCATATTAACTAGAAAATTCCCTTTTATTCTTTCATGCAAACTGCTTACTGAAAATAGCAATAAAAAGGACAGAACATTTTCTTAGACTTTCCAAATTACCAGTCTGTGACACAAACAGATTCAAAAAAATATTCCATAAGATTAGAATATAATTCCAGAGAGTAAGCGGAAATATCACTCAAATATGCATTAAACTATAAAAGACCATACAGACCCGTGGGTTTACAAGAGCTGAAATCTCGTATTTCACAGTTTGGATTGCTCTGAGTAAGAAACTCACTACTTGACAATAATTCAGAAAAAAAGAAAATACCACCCAGCAGGAAATAACTTGAAAACAATTGCTAGAAACCAGGGAAATTAATCTTAACAGTTGAAGAATAAAGTTTTCACATCCATAGTTTAAAATATATTGTATCTTTTACACCCAAGTTTTATCGTTATTACATTTATTTAATATTTTAAAATAAACTGTCAGAGAACAATTTAAATCAGAGCCGAAACTTCCACTGCATTTAGGACCAATCAAGAGCCACACTGTCACACTGATTGAGCAGTGAGAGTTAAAATTGCACATCATGCAAGGAGGCCCTGCCGAGGACAAAATGACCCACCAACTGAAGATTCAAGGATGACAGCTTCTTCAACAAGCTGCCTTCTCTTCTGATTAACCAGCTGGTTCTTTCTACTCACCCTGCTTGCTTCCTTTTTGATGGGATTCCTGCAGAGCTCCACAGCTGTTTTGTTACTAATGTGTACATTAATTTCACTTCTTTAAAAACCTAAGTGTTGAGAAAAGCCATTCTGATCTTTAGTAAACACGGAAGAATTATGAAGGTAACCCTGGTTTTGTTTCCTGAAACGGGACATGCTGTTGGAGTACTAGCAGTCAGAAGTTTCAGTTAGGTAGGATTGTTTAAGGAAGCGCTTAGATTGGCATTGCTATTAAGGTAGAAATGCACTTTGCCTTACCTTCAATGCTGTTCAAGTTTTAAAAATTATTTTTTTAAAGTAGAGAACAAATTATTTACTAGCTGAGGGGATGTCATGGTTTAAGCTGTAAAATCACTCAGTTTGCTCACTCACTCCCCCCTCTTTCTTCCCCCCAGGTCCTGGAGGGATGGGGAGGAGAATCAAAAGAATGCAACTCCCACAGGCTGAGATAAGAACAGTGCAGTAACTAAGGTATAACACAAAACCACTACTGTTGCCACCAATAATAATAATGACAAGAGAAATAGAAGGAAAGAAAATACAACTGCTCGCCAGCCGATACGAAGCCTGACCACACAGCTGCGAACTGCACTTTTCCGGATTCCTGCCCCCAGTTTTTTTTTTTTTTTCATCCTGGGCATGACACGCTATGGTATGGAATAACCTCTCTGGCCAGTTTGGGTCAGGTGTCCTGTTTCTGCTTCCTCCTGGCTTCCCCTCCTCCCTGGCAAAGCATGAGACTCAGAACATCCTTGGTCAAACCAAACATTCTAAGCCGAAACTATAAACATTGGTGTTATCAGCGCTGTTCCCAGGCCAAAAGTTGAAAACACAGCGCTGCGCCAGCTACTAAGAAGGAGAAAAATGACAGCTGCTGCTGAACCCAGGACAGGGGAGAAATGTATCAACAATATGCTACATTCAGTTGTTTCTTCTTTGGGATAAATGCTAGCTAACATGCAAACTGCAGGAAGACACACACACACACATATTTCATGTGTTTTCTTACTCTTTAAAGCCACACTGTCAGACCTTGCAAGCTAGATAGAATCAGATCTCAAAAGGTTCAAATAAAAGCATGCATTTTTAAAGAATAATGATAGTGTTCCAACACTCATTCCTCTAAACCATTCTTGAAGCAATGTTCAGCATGGACAAAGTAGATACACTGTAACATAGGATGCTATCTTTCTAAAAAGAGTAAAAGTTGAGTATTGAAGGTCACAAGCACATGAATAGGCTGAGAGGTGGTGAGTTGAACTTGCCTATTTGTCCAAGGCCGCAAACCCACCATGAAAACTCACGGAAGTGGCAAATGTCCTTCACAATGAATGACACAATGATCTCACACTCTTAAATGTTTCTTTTTCATGAACAGCCTACTTTTTTCTCATGCTTTAAAATGCACATCTACTCATCTCTCTGTGGTTGCCATGTTGCAGCAAAGTTTATGCTTTAAGCTTCCCAAGTTAAGACAGCACATTGATGCGGTAGCACTACATGCACACACCTGAATCCAATGGCACGTTCTAAAGATATTCTTGCTAGATCTTATTATATTCTTGCTGCCTACACTTTAAACTGAATGCTACCAATCACCTGTCATAATCTGAATTTATTACGGGACAGAGGATAGAAAGAGCATTACTGTCACTGTCAGACAATCCACAATATGTACCTCATAGTTCCCGTTTTCTTCAAACTTATTTAAAATGCAGGCATAGAGACTGAAAGAAGTGGAAAGGTTTCATGACCTCCAGTGAAAACACAATGTAGGCATTACAAAGTTTCATCCTTTTATCATATCGCATCACTTGCAGTAATACAATGTTACCAAACTGCCTTAGCATTTGAGCTTATGGATAAAAATCAAAATGTGGAAGCAGAAACTGAGAAAAATATAAGTTGGGCATGAAGTCAGGAAGGAACACTTAATGGAGCTTGTGGCACAGTGAAGTACCTGCTGGCTGATGTTCCACACTCCCATTTTGTCGAGTCAGTTTATAATTTAGAACTGATCCTGGACTTCTCTCTCTGACAGTAACTCTAAAACAGGTACAAGAACTCATCCTGTCTTTGCTGTTGATGATTTGGCCTCTGTAATACATGTTTCTGTCACCTTTCAGCTGGACTACAGCAATGCCATATACTGGGCATGAAGCCATTAGCCCTTAGGAAACTCAAAATAGCACAGAACACAGCAGCACATTTCCGCTGCAACCCAGGGTACTATAAGCACATCAAATCTACTTTAATCTTCTATACTAGCTCCGTAAAATACTGACCCAAGTTTTATGTCTTTGTCATTATCTTAAAGGTGTCCAATAGCATAGGAACAGAACACTTAAAGGATCAACTGAGAACCTGCAGCTCTGTCCCATTAACGACAAAGCTTATTTTGTGCTGCAGATAGAGCTTTGACAGAGAATAGTCTAAAGCAGTGGAACAAATGCTCATAACATCTAAAGCATTGTGACTTGCCATTGAGCACAAGAAGTACTTTTTGGGTCTTAATGTCAATAACTAGTTCTTTTGTAATACTAACACAGCAGTTAGTTTGAAACAAATTCACAAAAATCTAACAAGTTTCTCTTTGCCATAATAGGAAACAATGAAGGAAAATAGAATCACACTTACATGTTACCACTATTTGATCTGGAAATTACTTGGCTACAATGATAATGAAGTACATATAAATATCTGAGTAGAAAAGCATTCTCTGTTTCTTCCAAATGTAGAGGCACTGCATGTCTTACATGAACCAGGATATTCCATGTCAGGGACAATTAATCTAATTGTAAAAAAACCCCACAAACAAAACCAAACACAAAATATCAGAGCAAGGTGGTTTAGAGCCCTTTAATATAAAAGAAAAATAATAAGAGGCAATGTAAAAAATTCCAAAACACTTAAAAAGTTTGAGGACCAAAGTGTGATTTATTTTCAGGGAGACAGAATTGTAAGTGCCTAAGAGACCTAAAAAGTAATGTGGGTGCTAGGCACTTTGAATAATTCCATTTAAATTTTATAAAGACAGCAATATATTTAAGGTGATATAAAAAGCTGAATCTCTCATGTCACATCTTGTGTGCAAAGATTAAATAAAAAACCCATGGAAAATCCAGAAACATTCTATTCAGCAAAGGACAAATATAAACAAAAATTTCTTCAGGGACATACTAATCATAGTGTCTCTGTACAAATTATCAAAATGGATGCCATATAATATTAACAAGAATAATGGTTTTATCAACAAAAACTGTTCTGTAATCATAGACTCATAGAATAGTTAGGATTGGAAAGGACTTTAAGATCATCTAGTTCCAACCCCCCTGCCATGGGCAGGGACACCTCACACTAAACCATGCCACCCAAGTCTATGTTCCAACCTGGCCTTGAACACCACCAGCAATGGAGCATTCATAACTTCCCTGGGCAACCCATTCCAGTGCCTCACCACCCTTACAGTAAACAATTTCTTCCTCATACCCTATCTAAACTTCCCCTGTTTAAGTTCGAACCCATTACCCCTTGTTCTCTCACTACAGTCCCTAATGAAGAGTCCCTCCCCAGCATCCCTATAGGCCCCCTTCAGATACTGGAAGGCTGCAATGAGGTCTCCACGCAGACTTCTCTTCTCCAGGCTGAACAGCCCCAACTTTCTCATCCTATCTTCACACAAGAGGTGCTTCAGTCCCCTGATCATCCTCGTGGCCCTCCTCTGGACTTGTTCCAACAGTTCCATGTCCTTTTGATGTTAAAGACACCAGAACTGCACACAATACTCCAAGTGAGGTCATCAATTCACCTTAGGAATAGAAACAATGATGTAATCATCGTGCAATAAAAGCTTATGAAAACTGATGATTATTTAAGTAAAAGGACCTGCCTCCCATTAAGCCTTCTCTGAGACATCAAGTTTCTCTTCTCTACACCTGATTCAGTTACAGAAACATGCCTTAATTTCTTAATTGTATTTCTTAGTTTCAGTAAATGAAAATTGAAATCTTACCTCTAGCATATCAGCTCCTGTTAGGCAGACTTATACTCTAAATATCACTCAAGTCTTCAAGTAAGGGGATAGTTACAAGGACTCATAAATATAATGGAAAGAAATCCATCTGTCTTAAACACTGCGATACCAAAAAGGAGATCAAATAATTTCTTTTATTTCAAATATGATACTACTTCAACTGAACTATATAGTACCATCTTGAAGTTGATTATAAGATGAGAAATGAGACAGAGATAATAATTTAATCCCTTAAGAACAGGTATTCTGAAGAGCTTTTGTGCACTTTGTGCTCAACAGTATTCTAGTATGTTATGATCCAGCTAGAAAAGAAGTATAATGATGAAGAAAATTATGCTTCAAGTAACAGAGAATTTTCACAGTAACAGTAAATTCTGAAAAAAAAACCCAATATGAGAAAATTGACCTATTTAACAGATGGTGTCATACATGAGTGCACCAATGCACTAACTGACAGTGACGAGTTCATGTTATCAGATGTGGTGGTGAGTTGTAACTTCAGAACTAATGTAGCAGAGATTAATACATACTTGCTAATACTGAATGCTGAGGATATATGTATATGGGACTGAGAGACAGCATGATTTTGACTGTGTGTTCACTGATACATTCAAATGAAATCCTAGCTCTGATTCCCAAACTGAAAGTGCAGACAGATGACACATGAATACCCAAGCAGCTTTAATGTAGAAAAAGGCAGTATGTTTGCTCAAGAGGGAGTTTCATGAACCCCGTGAGAAAAACTAAGTGCAACCTAACTGTCAACTTGCTGGAGTACTTTGCTGCTAACAGACCACAGTGGAGCCCAAGAGAAGGGCACCTCTGGGATGTTCCAAGGTCTGCAGGAGCTGTTACTGTTACTTTCGTGGAACCCTTCCTCCAAGGTGAGCAGCTGGAACACCTCTCCAGAAATAATTCCCTTTCTACGATGTACTTAAAAGAGCATGAAAATGACTGTATAAGCTTCCTATCACATAATTTTTTTTGTGACCTGTTTCACATTTTCAATTTCGATTTTGAAATACTTTGGAGAAACTTGTCTATTACTGTGAGATGTTTTAAAATGCTTTAACTAGATTCTCCTTAGTGGCTGAGTAAACACAGAACCAACAGTGCCTCGCAGAGTCAGTCAAATTTGCACATAGTCTAAAAGACTAGTTTGAAGAAGAAAGCTAGTAAAAATATCACTAAAGCAACTAGGACAGCAACATGTGATCAAACTTGATTTGTATGATCTGTTTTACATACAGGTTACCAAATAGTTATGAATAATTTACTTTTATAATACAGTATGTGGTCTAGGGAGGACAGCATTCAATACATGTCATCCTTTTCAAACCACAATGTAATTTTCTTAAAGAACAAAATGAAACAAAAGCAATGGAAAATCAGAACTAATATCAGTTACTGTGCTACATAAAGGGAAGAGTATACATCTTAGAGCTTTGGTTCTTAACGCTGTCACATGTGTACAGCTGGTATTAATACACAACTCTTGACTTAATGAACCACAGAGAGAGTTATAATAGATTTCTATTAATACTTCACTTGGTAGACTTATCACACTGCATCTTCTGTCTTCAGATTTACATAACTGTTTTCTTAAACAATTCATGAATTGCAATATTATTTTACTGATGCAGTTTTTAAGGATAACTTCAGATACACAACTTTCTTATAGTGTTTTATAGAAAAAGGAAGAATGTGACCATTTTGTTACATGCACAACTGGAAAAAGTAAAACATAAACAGGACTTCTTAAAACTCTGGCATTCATAGGAGATTTTGTAATTTATAGGTATTAGCTTTTAACAATAATGATTGCAATAGATAAGAAAGGTAGTGGGAAAGAGTAAAACCAGCAAGACGGTGTTTGCAAAACAAGAATCTGAGTAGACTCAGAAAGTATAATTTTCCACCAGCACTTCAGATTTTTTTCAAAATGCATCCATTCCTACAGCAATCTATAGAAAGCTACTTCACGTTTTATAGAAAATGTTCTGGTACAACTGCACCCTGTAATACAAGGATTTAATGCAAAATCTAATCCAGTTGCATAGAATGAACTTTCCCCTTAACCTTTTGTTTTCACATTAGAAATAAAGAATATAAACACAAAAATTGCCACACTAGATCAAATAATTGGTTTTATCTTGTACTCAGCCTCTGACAATAATCATTAGGAGATACTTCGGGGAAAAAAAAAACCTAAAGTATTTTTAAGTACTTTAAAGTATTTGTAAATACAAGTACTTTTACTTGTATTGGCAAGTAGAAGTACTTGCCAATAGTGCTAAGTATTGAAACAGGTATTCACAGAGGACTGTTCTTCCCTGTGAAGTGGCTGCCTTATACTCTAAGTGTTAGTATTTAGTTACTTAAATAAAAATCTACTTAATATAACTTCCTGTATTTTTACTCTTCATAGAAGCAAAGGCTTAAGCCTTTTCTGAATACTACTGAATATTACAATTTATGTGTTCTGTGTTCCAGCAAGCTTCATTGTATTTTTTTTTCACATGGTGTTTGTATTCTTATTACAATAGAAGACAAATACTAGTTCAGAAAGAGTTCCTTGTCTTTTTTTAACATCCTATTTTTTGTTTCTTTCAATCATGCATGTTCTTATTCAGTTATCTTATCCAAGCTAACTGATCCAGATCTTTCCAATTTCTTCTCACATGCAGGTTTGCCCTTATCTATAATACTTTTTGCCCATTTCTGGATTTTTTCCATTAAAACCAAAGCCCTTCTAAGTCAGGAGGTAGAATTTATGTGGTTTAAGTTATCATCAAAAAGTTCTGTCTGGTTAAAACTAGTTATCATCTCGGTTTTGTCTAGCCACTGGAAAGAGGGAGAGGCACTTCCTGAGAGGAAGTCATCCCATCCTACCACAGGCATCTAAGACAGGTGGGATGAATCATCCCAGGTAAATAATCCATAAAAGGAGATGAGAGATGTGACTATCTGTTTCCACTGAATCACATGGAACACCCAAAGGAAAGGAATAACAGCAGTTTACATCAGTATATTACAAATACTCTAGTATTGCTTTTTTCCTTATTTCTTTTTCTTCGCAACACTATATTCATGTGTTTTGTTTTCCATAATGCTGTATACAAGCAGAGATGTGGCTATGACAGTATGCAGATCATTTTCTTGAGAAGCTGCAGAGTTAATTTAGAACTGAGAATGCACGTGACTATTGCAAACCATTCCTATGGCTGTATATTAACTTAATTGTTTAGGTAATGGTGCTGTTTTCCAATTGGGCTACCAATTTACTTTGCACTGAAGGTTCCATTAGATATTTTGATAAACTCACAATCTCAACAAAAATAATTTGACATTCTTTATTAACCAGTAACTTTGATATTCACCCCCTTTTAGTTAATAAATATACAAAAGGAATATAAAACTTAATCAGATGCAATCCCTCTATTCAAGTCTCATGTTAGCAGTTTGCTCTCTTTTTTATACATGCATTTTTCTATTTTCCAGACACAGTCCTATGTCCGTAACCCTAATACTGAAAGTGCCCAAAGCTCTGATCAGCATGAAAGTTTGTATGGAGCAAAAAATAAAATGTCCATAGAGAATCTGTAGCGCCTTTCTGGAAAGACACTACAGCATATTTTTTCCCACCCTAAACTCTCTTTCTGAAAGTATATGTGCTTTTTCTCCTACTTCCACACCCATTAAGGCAAGGTAAAAAACAATTTAAATTAAATACATAAAAGCAGTTAGGTACACTGGATCTCCTGTACCCACAAGTCCCAAGGACAGTAATGAGATCCCATTATTTAGAAGTGTAGATTATGTAAGAGGAACATGTGAAAAGGAGACAGCCAAATTGCAGTGGTATTTTAGAAAATTTAGTTAATCTTCTACTACATGATATTATTAACTTACATGTAAATTTGCTTACAATTATCTTGATCAGAATTTGGTTTTCTCAATGACAAGAAATCTCTGTGATCAGACGCAACTGTTTATTTTATGCTGAAATACTGCAAACAAACTGTCAACAGCTCTATAAGCAAAACAGAAAAACAAATGAAAGCAAAGTAGTAGTAATTTCTATTTTACTCTTTCGGTATAAAACCTATATTCTTTCCCATGAGTAGCAAAAGGCTTGCAGTTGCTCTGTAAATGAGTTACATTTATGTTTATGAAAGGAAATCATATACAATTGGAAAGGCACAGCATAAAGAGCGTCTCATTCCACTTAAAAAACTGATCCATGAATTTAATAATCAATCATAGACAGAATCATAAAGAAGAAATATGGCTGGCAGACAGATGGACTAGTGTAGAACTGGAGGCCTGTGTTCAGTTACTGGTGCTTGTATTTATTCCATGTGTGACACCAGCCAAGCCATTTCATCTACTCTGTGCGTCAACTTTCCTGTTTATGACAAGGAGAGAATGTAACCTTTCACTCCCCCAAAACCTCTAATAATACACTTTAAAAGTGGCTGTAGATACTCAGATCCTAGTCTAAGAACATAAAAGTTCCTAAGAAATTTACTGCACTCATCACTAAGGTAATTCATTTTTTTTTTTATAATATCCAATGCAAGCAGACCTTTTTTCCCTGTTTTGTCCAACATCAACCAGATAAATTCACAGCTGCTTAGTAGTTTAACCATGAACCAACTACAGTTAAGGGATTGTTTTCCTCTTTTCATTTTTACTTATGCTCCTTTTCCCCTGTTTTCACTCTTTTTTATTTTCTTTTCATTGCAGCTACTCAAAAAAAGTTGAAGTAAGGAATTTGTATTTTGTTTCTGAAGACAAGACCAGGTCAGCCTTCAGTTTTCTTGTAAGAGCTTTAAAGCTCCTTCTGTAGTGTTGAGGAAACTCAGTTTTGTATTTCACGATGGATTTAAGAGTTAAAAAGTCACTCCTGGAATTTGGGAAGTACTGCCTCCAGCACCTTTTACTAGTAGTAAACACCAGCCTGATGGTCTTAAGCAACTTATCTGAGCACATGGATTGCTATAGTAAAGACTACAGATTGGAATTGCAGCAAATATCTTCATTACTTCATGAAGGCAAGCATCACTGTAGCAGAGTCCATATGTTGTAAGAGAGAATGCAATTTTCTATTTATTTGTATATGTACAAGGAAAAAAAATCTGCATTTGCATTTTCCTGGCTCACTCAGTAACTATTTTTTAAATAGAAACAATACATTAAATGCAATATTATAATTTAAAAAGAAGTAAGATAAAGGAAAGTTTAACAAAACCAAGGAGAAAAAATAGTACATGCTAGATTTTAGCACATTTGGAAGTCACCACTGAAAGTTCTTTTATGTATGACATCAAAACAGATAAGGTACATAAAGCTCTTGCCTACAGTGAAAAACAATGAGAAACTATGGTCTACATGATAAAAGATTGCCTATATCTGACTTATGCAAAACTTACTAGAGCTAGTGAAGATACTAATTCAGAATTCCTATGAAGAAATTACATATGAATTTTTATTTTGTCAAGATATGACAACAGTGGTAGGACTTTGGAAGGAAAAATGTTTGGTGACCATCATTCTCCAAAAGTAATTTTTGTCATTGCATCTGACCAGGCTTATTAATTTGTGCAGAACATAGTGTATTCAGTATTTTAGAAATTACACTTTCAACCATCATCAATCCAATAGAACAAAATACTGAAGTGCTGAAAAGTGTATAGCAGTCTATGAATTCTGGTGCGTAATTATGCAAGACAAACATTATACATTCGTAGTAAATGGTATTTACCTTCTTTCCATCCAACCATTTATATGCTATAGTGGATAGTCATGCTTTTAATTTGTAGCTTCTCACATTTTTTATTATGCAAACCAATGAAGCAAAAAATTTGTTTGTAATGAAGGAGTATTTCTGCCAATTGAAATTTTAATGGTAGTGGCATCACAATACAGGTTTAACCTCGTAACTATAAAAGAGAACAATAAAACCAAATTCATATACACTCCAACATATCCACAAAGAAAAGACAGTTTTGAAAGGTACAAAATACTGTAAATCCTTTACTATGACTTTATTGCTCCGTTTATTGCTCACAGGTCAAAGTTCACCATATTTTCCAGTAGATTTCTTTTTAAATACTTCTGTGCAGATAATACTGTTTTGATAATAATTTTTTGTATTACCTGTTTCAGAGAAAGAAAAACAATCTTTCTCATGTGTGAATGGGTCAGAAAGCAGATATGCAAGCTACTAAAAAAGAAGAAATCAGTTTAATGTCTCAATATAGTTTTACTATACATGCTACCTTCTTCTCCTTTATTAACACAGTGGCATTTACAGCCAAATTCCCCCATCATAATTCTTGATTTTTTTTTCTTTATCTGATTTCATATTTTTAAATCCATATTCAGCTTTCCAGACTGCCTTGTCTTTCCTGCTATAGCTTAAATCATTAACGCTGCTAAAGAAAATACATTCCACTTCATTACTCTTTCTTTCTTACCGTCTCCTTCCTAAGTTCCTAATAAAACCTAAGAGTTGTATTGTGAACAGTAGCATCTGTATGCAATTTTCCTTGTTACTCCAGTTGAAAAACTTATTAGAAAATGATGATGTTGTTAAGTTAGTAATGTACTGGTTGGAAGAAAATTATAGCTAAATGGTCTAAGTCAAATGATAAACATTTTGGAGGTACAGCAACAGTTTCTTTATCACTGTCTTTGGAGGGGGATAGAAATTGCCAAAGTCTAGATGGGTTGATAAGAATACTACTCCAAGTACTATAGGAGCAATGCAAACTGGGTATTTCCATATCAGAAGATTCTGATGAAGGACACTTTTAACAAGGATTTCAATACTAAGGAAACTAGCTGTTTTGAATCCAACTCTTAGCAGTCATTAATACAAAGTGAACACTTACTACACAGTGTTATATGTAAGTCTTGGCAAGAATTAAAGAATAATGCTACAGCATTACAGTGTAGGGCATGGCTATGCCAGCACTGAGGATCATAACACCCACAGATAGGACTGTCAAGCAGATTAAAGAAAAACTGACAGCAGAACTGAGACTTGCAACCAGGAGGAATAAGGGATCACGTATATAAAAATTCAGATAGGAAACTGAGATACTAAGTCATCCAGCCTCTGTACTTCCCTACCAAAGAAATTCTCTAAATTCTAACAGATTTGATATTGAACCTTTTAGCAAGCAATTCTGATTTTTGTCAGCTGTTGCCCTATCTGCTTACTGTTGAGGACAGTCCATTTAAAAGGTCCTTACTGAAACAAACATCTCATTTTGATACAGTGAAAAATTCAAGAGAAAGAGAGTAAAGTAATAAATATTTAGTATTAAACAATAAAATTCTTCACAACCAACATCAGACTGGCTCTATCATTTCTCAAAAAAGGACCTTCTGGAACATTTCCAATATTTAGATTACCAAGTATGTAAAGACATTTTCAAAAGTTAATTAATAGCATTATTTCATATAGGTATAATGGTTTACAGGTAGTAAAAACATTGCTTACTATATCAAAGTCCTTACTAGTGAAAAGAAAAAAAGAGCATTTTTTCAAAAATACAGAAACATAGTGTTTCAAATGATTCACAAGAGTGAAATTGCTCTTTTATGCCCTGTAGTTGCCTAAAACCCCTAAAATTCAGCAGATTACAGGTGATTAACAGATTCATGGGATTAAAACTAAAATGGCTTGCTATAACCATGTATTCTTTCCTGATGCATAATAGGCCTCAAAATTTCCAACCAATAGTGCTTCTGATGCAGTAAATGATTCAGTTCAGATTTACAGCTGGTCAATTTAGGTTTTACCTTAGATATAGATAAAACAGCTTTATTTTCAGTGACGTTTGAAGAAATGAGAGCTGCTTTCTCTGGGATAGGTATCTATATATTCATTAAATGTTTTAATGAGCTGATTTAGATAAATGGATGAAAGGAAACAGATTTGATTGTAAAATACTATTTTATTGTTGGAAACCATCTCCTTCACTATAACCTTGAATTACATAGTTAAGGAATGTCACTTTATAGCATTTTATCCTGTTAAATTTTAACAGTATCATTTTATACTGTTTATGTCTGAAGTATTTGCACACATCAAAATAGTGTGTGAAATACAACATTGAAAAGCCTAAATTTTGGTTTAGTAGACTCATTCATTAGAATGCTTTGTAACAAAGATAAAAGATTATCTTAATTTACAAAAATCCACTCCTGGAACACTTACCATGATGTGCAGCACTACCATTCTCCATGAGGAGACTAAGTGATATTTCTCATTTTCCTTGCATCTCAGCTGTACTGAGGTGTAATTTTTACCTCTATGAAGAAATAAGAAGTCTGATACTCCTGTCCATGCACCTCAACTATTTCATTAAGGAATGCTTTAATTTGCATGGATATTAAGCCTGCTTCAGTAATTGTTAAAAACTCTGGTTTTTACATAGATTTGAACAAATCATAATACAGAGTATATTATGTTAGCAAGGGACTTACTCAAACATGTTCTGAATGCTTTAAATCACCCACAGACATTAGCCCCTTGTATCTAAGGAATCTAAAGTCAGCAGAAGGGCTAGCTACATTCCGTGTTCATAGATGAAGAGATGAAAATACAATTCCTGTGTAAAACCTTTATGAACTGTGTAGAAACAAAAAAAAAACCCAAGCATTACGCATCAATCTGGCCATTGCTAAACTACAAAACTTGGTGTCTGGAGAAAAGCTAATAGGAAATATCAGACAAGATTCTGGTTGAATACAAAACATTGCATATGAAATTAAATATTTCATCTGACAGGTTCCCTCACCAGTCTTACATGTCTATAACCATGGGGGCAAAGTCTCTGATGGAAAGATGCAAATTTTGCTATAGATTTCATTCAGCATTCATGTCTTGCACTATATTTCTCGTGGTAAATTGCAGCAGAAGCTTATTCTTTTGCCTGTTGAACAAATAAAATGGGATAAATCATAAATATAAAAGAAAGTTTAAAGTTGTAAAAAACTGTATCACCAAGATTATCAAAGATCTGGCAAGGTCCCAGATCATCCTAACAATGGAACTAAATGTGCACAAAGCCAACACATATAAAGCAAATGGTTCCTAGAATAGCAGAAACTCACTAATCAGAAGATTTGCATAATAATCATCCATCTGTATGAAGCACCATATGGCAAAGAAGACTGTAATTTCACTAAATATGTTTTCTAGGAGAAACATGTTGCTTGCATTTTCAACTAAGTAAAAATCCCCCAAACCTAGTCATAAATGGCTGATACACCCAAGTGAGGGGAATCTTTTGATGTAAATATGAGGAAGGCATGGAAAGCAGCATGATGCAATGATCACACATCTGAAAAATAAATTTCATGTGTATAACAGAACATGTAAAAAACCAGTTTCAAGGGGAAGAAAAGCAGTGGGCTACTGGCAATGAATTATATGTTCAAACCTTCGTAGATCTTTTAACATGAATAATTTCAAGTTACTAACACATCAAAACTTGAATTCCATCTTAGAATTTAAGAGTACAAATAAAGTGAACACTTCAATATGACTTACTTGTACACATTTGAAACAATACAAAAGATAATCAAGATTACAAACACAGGGATAAGACCTAGAACTGTATCTGTAGCTATAAATTCTAAAGTTATTAATTTTGACAGCTTCTTCAGGAACAGAATCAAATTGTAGCATAAGTATATAATCCACACACCAGTCTATCTATATATAGATAGCTGTGCTTCATCAGAAACATGAGTTCACTGATTTTATAGTAAACAACAATTTTAGCAAAGCAATACTTTCAACAAGGTTTTTAGGAATGCTGTGCACTGAGAGCTTTACTGGCTTTAAACATTGATGAGGCAGCTTTTTACAAAAAGCATTTATTTAAAATAGACTATCCTTGACATTATGATATATAACTCCATTGCTCCCCTTTTACAAATTCAGGAGCATAAAGGAATGTCAAATCAAGGAAGAAACAGTATTCAGCAAAAGCTGAATGGACCTGTTCTGTGGGTATCTTTTTTAAATGTGGTAAGTGTTCTGAGGAGTCTCTTGCCTTTGAAGAGGAGGATAGGCAAATCTGTTTTTGTAGGCATATATTCTTAGCTCTTTGGAGCTAGGTACATTGACAGATGACCACTCAGTAAGAACATACAATAATGGGATTAAGTTTTGACAAAGAAACATGCCAAATCTCAAGCAATCTATGGGAGTATCTAAATAAAAGTAAATAATAGAACAGAAAGGGAGTAAAAGATGATGCATACTAGACCAAATGATTGGAACTATATAGTAGAAATAGGTAGGATTCTTTTATTAATCCAGACTTATATAATTAAATGTCTAACTTGAACTTGCAACAAAAGGAAGTACCTTACAAATATCATTTTAATTTTTGGCACAAGGAAGTCCAAAAAACCACCTGGTAGATTCTGTTGAGAACATGCTAATTTTTGCCTCCACTAATCATGATTTAACAACTGGAGAAAGCAGTTCTGGCATGAAAGACCCTCCTGTCAGCTGACCTCTGAAGCACTAGAAACTGCCACAGAAATTAAAACAAAAATAAATTGGAGAGATCTTTCCAAGTGAATCTAAAGAGATATTACTGAGAACACAAGTGACCAAATTAGAATTCCATTTCATCTCTTTGGATGAAATCCTACCCCTCAAAGACAATAGGAATTTACAATTGTGATTGAATTAACCATTAAACTGAGAGTGTGTGTAGATGGTGATGATTCAGCCTGTTGGGCAGAAATGCTACAGGCAGGAATCTCCTATATTTATGCTTGGAGCTAACATTTTTGTGAACCAAGAAAAACAATGCTGAACAGCTTCTATTATTTCTCGTTACTATTAGTTAGGGTTAGCCAGGAATAGAGATCCTAACAAACCCAATTTTTAACCATCTAAGATTTCCAATGTAATTTCACATAATAAAGATCCTTGGTCATATCCAGCACGCACAAAAGAAATTGCTTCAGGCTCCAGATTTTTCTTAGGTATCTTTCAGAACTGCTACTACTGCTTATATATCTTCATGAAAGAGAAGAGATAGGTAAGATAATTAGTATTGGCTGATCATCATAAAAGATACTCATATAGTGCAGGTAGGGGCTTCTGTTTAAGGAAAGTCTCTTTACTGACTTTCCAAACTTCTTATATAGTTGCACATATCTAACATGTTCATTTTAATGAGCTCTACAAAAAGGTCACAATTGTCACCTCTGGAGCTCAAAGATCAACTTATCACAGTTTTACTTCTTGTTAAAAAACTCGAATCTATTCATATCATGGGCATTATATGACCAATTGTTTTAATGAAAATTGGGCAAATACTGAAGTATGAGCCAAAGTGATGTGTTGCCTACAGTCCCAGTGTCCGTAATTGATTCATCTTTAAATAATTATCGTATCACCTATAACCCTGCCAAAGCGTGTTTTAAGACTCAGGACTCCCTGGAGAGAATCGTGTTTTATTACTAATTGGTGTTGAGAAGATGGAAGGAGGAGGCAGCTAGTTTTAACTCTACTTCTTCAATGTTAGCATAACAAGCAGGTAATTATTTCTTTTTATGCTGGTCTTCAGTGTTTCTAGATTTGTTCACTGCTCACCTTTATGTAACTGGATAGTGAGCCTAACTGCAGGCTAGTACCAGGTCTCCAATGACAAAACTGCAAACTTTGCCTAATTTTAACATTTATGGTGCAGTAATTTTAGTTTGCACTTTACTTTGCCTTCTGAGCAGAGTTAATGAAGGTGAGGCACACACAGAACCTGAGGCAAAATATAAAAAATAAGCAATTATTTCAGAAAGATGGCAGTAGCCATGCAGTAGCTCTGAATTTGTTATGTGTTGCTGAAGTACATAGGCCCATGCACATTCAGTGATCAAACTACAACGCTGAATGTCTTCACAATATTAGAAAACGGAAGTTGAAATGGTTGGTAAAACTGTTGCAACAGGAATGAGTGAAGGGAAAAAGACCTGTCCAAGGAAAGAAGCATGACTTTGGGGGCACTACACCTGTCAACAATCATAAACGCAGCTCAGTTTCTGTTTCACCTGCAGATTTTGGGTTATCTTCTGTATGTCTCATTTCTGTGACTCAGTTTTTGATCTGTCAAGTGAGAATTAAACTCCATATTTAATTCACTTCCCATTTCCCTCAGCTCTGGCATAATTCCATTTGAGACTATAGCAATGTAAAAAGCCTGGATATATTGTCTGCTAGTTCAGATTGCCTCTAAATGGTACCTGTAAAAAGTACAGTCCTTACTGTAACTTGCAAAGAAACCCTACTTTACTGTAACTTGCAAAGAAACCCTAACGGCACTTTGTAAAGGTTTAGAAAGCTCAGGTTTTGAGACAAACAAGAATACCAGACTCTTGAGAAACTTGTTACCAAGCAGCATTATTAAAATTATAATTGAAATTCACTCCTTTTGTCTAAGCTAGATCAGATGTGAACACTCAGTGGCAATTATGCTTCATTGTTAGTATGGGACCTTGAATTTAAAACAGATGGTTGGTTTTGACCCAGATCTAGAAATTATACATTTTGCATCTCACTGGACTGACTCACTAGCATCATTTACAGTGCTGCTGCTAAGCACAGGTCTTGGCTATGTATGTCTACATCATACTGTGAGCCTGCAACAGTGGCCTTAGGAGTAGCCTGAAGACATTCTCTGAGAATGGTGAGCCATGCATATGGATATGCTTAGTAGCTGAGTACATTATTACACATACACATATAGGCTGTATGAGGGTTATCACAGAGAATAACATGCTAATACAACTGATCATAACTGTTCCTAAAAGCAATACAAACAGAATTATTTGTCTTCTGCTACTGGAAGAGGCAATATGACTACTGTCTGTGAGACCATTTTTCTAATATATTTACGGGATATTATTGAACACTGCTTATAAATACATTTTACCATTTTTACTGTATATTTGCGAATGCCAGCCTTCCACTTCCATACAATAGATGCACAACATAACTAGAAACTGGGAGAGGAAGATACTGTATCAGATGCATTTAATAAATAAATAAATAAATCTGTAATTGCTTTCCAGAATCCATTCTATGTTTAGTGGAGGCAGAAAAATAGATACAGACCTTTTAATACTAATGAGAAAAGTGCTGTTGTGAGTAGAGCAACAATGTCAAGCAACAGAGTGATATAAACAGTAAAAAAAGCTCCAGCACTGTAACTACAAAGAATATATCATTGATTTGAGTGTAACAAAAGACATCAGTTAAAATTGCAAGTAATTTGTAGCTGTGGATGTCCTCTATACATGAACATAGCACATGCCTTCCGTGAAAAAGTAACCTGCTTGGTTGATGTGGGCCAAGTAGTAGACATTGTCTACCTGCATTTCTCTAAGATTTTCAATTCAGCTTCCCACGACCTCCTCCAAGAGAAACTGATGTGTTAAGGTCTAGACAATCGGCTGTGCAGTGGATGGGAACTGGCTGACTAGACACACCCAGAGGGTAGTGATAAATAGCTCCTTTTCAAACTGGCAACCTGTCACTAGTGGGGGACCTCAGGGATTGATATTGGGCCCAATGCTGTTTAATATCTTCATATATTACCTGGATGATGGGATCAGGAAGTTTGCCGATGATACCAAATTGAGTGGGGACACTTTGGAAGGGAGAGCCACTCTACAGGAAGACCTGGATAGGCTGGAAGAGTCAGCTAACAAGACCTTACAAAGTTCAGTGAGGACAAGCGTAAGGTCTTGTACCTGGGAAAACATAATATAGGAGTGCAGCACAGGCTAGGATTTACCTGGCTGGGGAGTAGCTCTGTGGAAAGGGACCTGCGGGTCCTGGTGGACAACAAGCTCAATATGATTGAACAGTGAGCTGCTACAACAAAGAAGGCCAACATGATGATGGGTTACATCAACAAGAGCATCACTAGCAGAGATTAAGATCCCATCCGGGATCCTACTCAAAACCTAACATTTCACTGGCTAGTTTCCTACCCAGCAACAGAGGAATTGGTCACCACATGAGTCCATAAATAATGACAACAGCAGATGCACACTCCTGAAGTGTCACAGTTCTGCTAATTCTGTCTTTGCTCAGGACTTTTATTAGGGTGTCTGCCTTAACAAACATATTTTTAAGGAATTTATTTCTTCTCTCTTCTCAGGATAAATTTTCTGTTTCCACAACAGGTAGCTTGTTACTTTAGGGAAGGTTTTTACTAGGGGGGAAAAAATAACCAAGGAAGTAAAAATAAATAGTGTGTGAGCATTTGGAAAGTGTTTTAAGGTTAAATTCTTTTTATATACTCTATAGCACTAACATCTTACAGAACTTTTCCATTAAATCTAAGTCAAAGTTCTGGGTATTTTATTCTATACCTGTGAAAATGGAGTCTCTTGCATGTTTCTTAACTCCTTGTTCAGGGTGGTATTTGTTAACCAACTGATTCTTGTGCATATGCTGAAGTACCAGTCAATGGATCTCAGTAAGGTCTAAATGCATCACTGATTTGTCTGTATAAAAAGGCCTATAATTGGAATATATATTTATAGAAGATTTAAAGAAAGATTGAAGAGTCATGATCAAAGCCCAAATCTAACCTAGATATTCACTGTGGTAGAACAGTTCTTTGCTTGCTCTTTTCTGCAGCCAGTGACATGAGAGTGAGATGGACAGTTTGGTTCCTCAGCCTAAGAAACCAGATACCCATTTAAAACTGGTGAGTTCTGGTACAAATCCAGATAAAGACCAAATTTTTACTCAAGACTCATACAGAAAGGCTTGGCTGTCTGACCTCAATAAAAGCCCGTACGTCTTGAAAGTTCTCCAGTTTTGGCAACTGCACCCATTGATCTATACAAAATATTACTTCACAACCCTGCCTCATATTTGTCAGTGTTGTTACTTATTTGTGCATTCTGTTACTATGGCCAGCTGCCAGTTCAAGGCCCTTTCACGGTCCTTAAACAGCATTCTTGCATAATGATTCATAAAACAGAAAATTATCTGTTTATCTGACAGGACAGTTACTTTATCTTTCTTTCAGATACTAATCTAAAAGAGAAAGTGTGTTAACAAGTGAAGGGTAACATTCCTATATATTCCAAAAACTGCAACTAAGCACCCAAGAGACAAACAAAACCAAATCAAAAGAAGATATGCATTTAATCTAAAGAACACTTTAAAAATCACAAATACTTTTCCATGTTTCATTCAGATAGAATAGCATTAATAGAAACTCAACAAAAAAAAAATTGACATTTTTCTAATATGCCTCAAATATGCCTGCTGGTCTTAGTTTTCTGGTCAGTTCTAATGAGATACATTTTGCTTCCACAAAATGTAAGAATGAAACCTCTTCTGAGAAGTACTATACACTAATTAGTTAGTTAGTTTCCACTGCTCATGCTTTCCGAAAGAACTGTACCTTATTTTACCTTGTTTGATTAAAAGATGCCCTATCTTCAACCAATGTTTAAAGGTCTTCTAGCCAGTACAAGTGAAGCTATATCAAATACCATCTTACTTTTTATCCATGATATTTTTCTTTATAAACATCTGTAACCTTTTTCTTTAATTTCAGTTTTGCGGCTGGTTTTCTTGGAAAAACCCAAAGTCTGGGTTTTTACTTGCATAAAATCACAGAATTTTTTTTAGGTTGGAAAAGACTTTTAAGGTCATGGAGTCCAACTATTAACCTAATGCTGCCAAGTCCACCACTAAACCATGTCCCCACAGGCCACATCTACACCTCTTTTAAATACCTCCAGGGACGATGACTCCCCCACTTCCCTGGGCAGCCTGCTCCAGTGCTAGACAACCCTTGCAGTGAAGAAATTTTTCCTAATCTCCAATCTAAACCTCCCCTGGTGCTACTTGAGGCTGTTTCCTCTTGTCGTATCACTTGTCACCTGGGAGGAGAGACTGACACCCACCTTAACACCATCTCCTGTCAGGAAGTTGTAGAGAGCAATAAAGTCTCCTTTCAGCCTCCTTTTCTCCAGACCAGATAAACCCAGTTCCCTCATCCATTCCTCATAAGACTTACTCTCCAGACCCTTCACCAGCTTCCTTGCCCTTCTCCGGACCCACTCCAGCACCTCAATGTTTTTCTTGTAGTTAGGGGCCCAGAACTGAACACAGTACTTGAGATGTGGCCTCACCAGTACTAAGCACAGGTGGAAAATCACCTCCCTGGCCCTGCTGGCCACAGTACTTCTGATACAGGTCAGGATGCCATTTGACTTCTTGGCTGCCTGGGCACATGATGGCTCACATTCAGCCAGCTCTTGACCAATGCTCCCAGGATTCTTTCCACCATGCAACTTTCCAGCCACTCTTCCCCAAGCCTGCTTTTGCCAATTCTGACTTGGTGTCTGCAAAGCTGCTTCTGTCAATATAACTGCAAATATCTAATGTAGCTGCAAATATCCTTATTATTCATGTAAACTGTCTCAACTTCTTGAATACAGCTGAGCTTTAAACTTTGGGTTGCATCTCGTGGAATGCATTCTTTAAAAAACTGTTCTCTGGTTTGGACCAAAACAAGTAAGGGAAAGTATATCCTTTCAGCAAAATTACTTTCTTTCTGTTCTTTGAATTACTACCCTAATAGGTGAAAAATGGAATTATATCATTTTGTACCCATAATAGGAACTGGTACTATGTATCCTGATACTTATCTATTTCCTAAACTAGAGAGTCCACAACTTCGTGGTCTCCTCTCATGTAGAAGTCTAACCAGGTTTGCTCCAGTTTCCTTAAGTTCTTTGAAAGCTGGAGAAAGTGAGTGTTCAAAGGCAGAGTGTACATGTGATGTACACATTTCTATCCTTGTTCATAGTACTTTTCCTACCCCATTCTTGTTGGACATTTTGGTGCTCTTTGAAATTAATTTCACATTTGCAGTGGAAACTCAACACCAGGACTGCTTTTATGTCGATAAAATATATCTGAGACCCAATAATGATTCATTTTAATTTGTGTTAGCTTTATTGTTGCACACATCTTTCATCAATCATTGGGCAATTATCAATTATTCCTCCTAGATTTACTAGGAGCCTATGACTCCTCAAAAGTTTCTCTATGTATAACCTAGATAAATAACATTATGTCATTTGTAACTACTGCTACTTGATTCTTCATTTCCTGTACTGGATTTTAAAACCCTTAGGCATTTCCTTACACATTTTCTGAAAATTAAAAATGGCCTATTTTGTCTTACCCTTTCATTCTCATTCACCTTTTTACAGAAATACATTTTAACCGATAGTTAACTTTGTTGAAGTTTCTCCAAAAGTTATTCTAAAAAGCCTACAAAAATCATGGAACCTTGACTTCAGTTAATATTTATGGAGCACTTTGGACCCATAATCTTTCTTGAGAATAGACACACATATTTTTTAATTCACTATCACCACAGAATCATTAAGGTTGGAAGGGGCCTCTTGAAATCATCTAGTCCATCTCCCCTGACAGCTAGGTTTGTCCAGAATTGTCTCCAGTTGGTTCTTGAATATCTTCACAGATGGAGACTCCACAAACTCCCTGGGACACATGTTCCAGTGTTGGACCACCTTAACAGTAAAAAAGTGCTCTCTTATCTTTCCACCAACATTTAAATATCATGTTCATTAAAAGCAAGTTGCATATTGAAAATAATTTCCCGACTACTGGAAAAAGGGAAATATAACCCCCATTTTCAAGAAGGGGAAAATGGATGAGCCAGGAACTACAGACCAGTCAGCCTCACCTCTGTGCCTGGCAAAATCTTGGAGCGGATTCTCCTGGAAGCCATGCTGAGGCACATGAAAAACAACAAGGTGCTTGGTGACAGCCAGCATGGCTTCACTAAGGGGAAATCCTGCCTGACCAATCTGGTGGCCTTCTATGATGGGGCTATGGAACTGATGGAAAGGGGCAGAGCAGTTGATGCCAGCTACCTGGACTTGTGCAAAGTGTTCGACACTGTCCCACACAACATCCTTGTCCCTGAATTGGAGAGACATCAATTTGAGAGGTGGACCACTCGGTGGATAAAGAACTGGTTGGATGGCCGTACACAAACAGTTGTGCTCAATGGCTCAATGTCCAGCTGGAAACCAGTAACAAGTGGTGTCCCTCAGGAATCAGTGCTGGGACCAGTCTTGTTCAACATCTTTGTGGGTGACATAGACAGTGGGATTGAGTTGGGGCTGTTGAGCCTGGAGAAGAGAAGTCTGCGTGGAGACCTCATTGCAGCCTTCCAGTATCTGAAGGGGGCCTATAGGGATGCTGGGGAGGGACTATTCGTTAGGGACTGTAGTGATAGGACAAGGGGTAACGGGTTCAAACTTAAACAGGAGAGGTTTAGATTGGATATGAGGAAGAAATTGTTTACTGTAAGGGTGGTGAGGCACTGGAATGGGTTGCCCAGGGAAGCTGTGAATGCTCCATCGCTGGTGGTGTTCATGGCCAGGTTGGGCAGAGCCTTGGGTGACATGGTTTAGTGTGAGGTGTTTGTGCCCATGGCAGGGGGGTTGGAACTAGATGATCTCAAGATCCTTTCCAACCCTAACTATTCTATGATTCTATGATTCTATGTACAGGCTAAGATTAATCTCAGCATTATCTTGGTACGGAATTCAACAATTTTTGGATTGCAAGTATTCTGGAAACTACTGGATCTGTTTTTCCATTTTTTTAAGCATTCTCATGCAGTTATTCTACAAGCCTGAGCTGTCTCCTCTGGGAGACTTACTGTTGCTGTGTTTGTATACAGTGTTCATTGTTTCAAGTGCTTTGCAAGTCAGACTAATTAAAGTATTTGTTTTGTTTATTTCACTGCTGCTGTATCAAGGCAGACCTAGATTTGATAAGAATATAAGTACTCTACACTTCAACTTTTAGAGCGCATTGCACTCAAAGTAGTTGATTTTTCTCATAGGGACCAATTCTAAAATATGAAGGAAAATGACACTTATTCACTGATACTGCACCTTTTAAAATGGCAGCAGAAACAGTAACAGAGGAAAGCTGATAAGAATATACATATTCATAATGTTTTTGTTAGAACACTCATACATATTGGAGAACTTCAGTAAATTTTAAACACTCATTTAAAATCCCTTCCTTTTCTCTCAGCAAACTAGCTAGTGAGTGCGACCAGAGAGTCTTAGATGTTTTTCAGCTTGATTTTCCATCCTTTACTCTTTCACTTTATTGGCTGAAAAGAGGAACAATAGCCTTGCTGTTGCTGACCTATTCCTGTTCCTGACAGGCTTGGGGTAGGTGTTCCATGTGTAAAGAGTTAGCAGAGATATTTGCAGGTATTTACAAATAGGATTGCAGGAACTGCCCTTAATCACAGAACTGGAATCACCAGTGGCTGTGCAAACAGTATCAGAACTGAGGAAGGAAAGCAAGCAGTATTGGTACTGACAATTTTGTATTTAGGTAATGTTGTATTCTGGATAATGGGCATAATTTGTTTTTTTCATTGATATTTTGGGGGTGTTCCTTTAAACATAGGACACTTGAAGACCAGTCATCACAGTTTGGCATAGCATTACAGAGTTTAGTGCTGATTTTAGCTAAAACAGATTTTCCCTCCAGTGTTAGTAACATCACATTGTTACATCCAATAAAGTCAAACAGTTCTGCTTAAATAAACACCATCTTCACACTTAAATCTGTGCTATCCTAACAGCCCTGAGATTTTCTTGGTAACTCTGGAAAACTGTATATATGGCTGTTCACTGTGACCCTGCTAAGGGGAAGAAAGACAATGAGGTAAAAGCAAACAGTGGAGTGAAGAAATCACTAGAACAACCACCAGAAGCTATCAAGCAAATGAATTCAACTTTGTAACTAAGTTTTTAAAGCTCCTAGCTAACACTGGGATTTTTTTTTTTGCTTCTATTACATACCTTCAAAGATTAACATTAACCCTTCTATCTTTTGCTGTCACAAAGAAGCTTCTCTCACCTAGTTGTTGCTTTTTAAAAGAAACTTACACTTTCAAGAACCAGTCTGTGACTCTGGAAGTCTCAATACTTACTGGTGGTACAGTATCAGAAGATACAGTAATATGAAAGTGACTTTACAGTTTGATTTATCACACCTGAATTAATTTTGCAGAGGTTGAATAGTATGGTTTACACTAGGCACAGGGCCATGCATACAGTGATAACACTGAGAAGATGCTCATTAATTGAATAATTTCACTTGATGACTCTGAATGAAACAAGAAGACAGGAATTCTTTAAGAAAAGAAAGCAATACGTAGTCATATCACTGAAGACCCTTACAAAATGCATAACCTCCAAAAGGCTCTAACAAAATCATACAGCAAATCCATCCTTGATTGCCTGACTCTGCAATTTTAATACTCTTTTAAAACAAACTGTAAACACAGTTTTTCCAGGTTTTTTTTTTTAAAAAGCAAGTACGGGTATAAAAGTATTCAAATAGCTTGTGATTAGAGTTGGATTCTATCCTACAATCAATTGTGCTAACAGAATATACGTATGTGTGTGTCTATGTATTTATATATACTAACAACTTTTATTCTTGCATGTGGACCTAGAGCTCTGCAATGATGTCACAAATTCTTGCTCAGTAGGGGAATACAGAATCTCAAGAGTTTTGGGAATTTGAAATATTCCATACTTTTTGGTGCAAATTTTCAAATGTCCCCTGTAGAGTCCTTCCTACTAATTTTAGATTTTGTCCCCTTGTTACAACATGGCTTTATTCAAGTCATCATTCTAATTTTTATAGCCATAACAAATACAAATCCCTACATTTGAACAACAGACTAGAACTTAATTTAGATTGATCTCCACTGTTATGTGCCTGTTTTTCAATAATTTTTACTGACTGTGTACCTTACAAGAATAAGTTTAATGTAATAACAGGCATGCATTACAACAATATTTTGCAGTCCTCCATTACATGACAATCACTGTACAAATAGTTGAACTTTGTAAAAGCATTTATGATTAAGATATTAATGTGTTTGCTGTGGCTGGTGAGAAATGCCATTTTGCAATGAGAAAATCAAGGCACAAACAGTTCAGCAATTTCAGAAGAATATGCAATAACTTTTGGCAGGTATATAAACCACAGATCCTCTCATTTCTCTTACAAGACAAATATTCTACACACATTTACTGACCTGCGTATGTTGACACCCTTAGCGTAACTTACTAATTCAGTGGCACAGAGGGGAAAAAAAAAAAAAGCTTAATATTTATTTTGATAGATTTATATAAATATTCCATCATAAATTCCAAAGTCTATTTGAAGACAGTTAAGTGAAGAACTGACATCAGAAGGAATTTTGTCTAAGCGTCATAATACGAACATTTGATAGCAACCACAAAAAAAAACCTCTTCTGAGAAGTGATTCAGAGGCAGAAACTGTGGGCAAATTGGATTCTTGCAAGAAGAGAACAGTGCTATTTCTAATGCTCATTTTCTAAGTAACAGAAATAATTAAAAATCTGTGTTAATTCTCTGTTACAAAATAAACTTTTATTATATTTAAATTTTATTATTTTGTGGAGTTTTTTTACATTTTTCTTTAGAGTCAATCCACATTTTAAATTTATTTTTCCTAAGGTTAAGCTATATTATATTAAGGCATTACTACAGAGGAAGCTGCTGCCTATTTTTTTCTAGGTAATGTTGGGGGGAAAAATCAATCTACAAAGAATAAAAACATTTCAATATTTCTCTTTACATTCTTTAAACTGTTTTTTCTCCATTTTTGCTTGTCTCATCTTTTTTGTATTCCTGGTTACTACCATACTATGCTATGCACATGCTTTTTTCCTTTAATTACTTTTTGTACTTACTTGTTCATCCACACTTTTACTGCCTGTTGCTAAGCAACATGCATAACATTAGGACATACATTCATTTATCTTTGAACACGATCTATTTCCTATTTGTGTCATTCTTTTCCAATATTTTATCCCATTCAATGCTGTTGCTGATTTCCACATTTTTTCCCACCCTGTTCAAAGTAACTTGTCTAAGAATATCCACACAATTTTTAAAAACAATTCCTAAACAGCTAATATTATTTTAATACTCAATGTTTATACTCTTTTTTCATTTTTATCTCTATTCAGTTAAAAAACCAAACCAAACCAAACCAAACCAAAAACAAACAAAAAAACCCCAACAAAGTAGAAAATGTTCTGTATGAAGACATGTATCTGTTAACTTGGGCAGAGGTATGAAGTAAAGAACAGAAGAGAGAGAAAGGCTACCAAAAATGGACTTGTAAGAAGGGCAAAAGATTACATGAGTTAATATCTAAGATGTACCTTGTTTCATAACTATGGTGGGGTCTTGGAGATAGAAAAGAGGGTGAATTTCATGTAGTTAAGACAAAGGAGCAAATGTTGGAGTTAAAACACAGAATGCCTTGGATAAACCAATTACTTCAGCACTTAGGAAATGGAAGGATTTGGTCCTGTATGCTTCCTGATAGCTACAAAGAACAGGAAACAGGTTAACTTTAGTAAGCTTTCTCTGAAAGACTTTTAAGACTTACTATATAGATATCACAGCTGTCTACTTTTAAGAGTTCATATTAACATTAAAAATAAAAAAGCTTCATTATAAACTACTACAGAATATGAAAAATCCAACCACCTGTCATCCTTCAGCCTCCCATAACTCTGTTCATTTTTGTTCCCTTACATTCTTTCAGAGACATGTATATTTTCATAAATTCCCTTCAAAAAGCCAGGTGGGGTTATGACAGGGTAGAAACGGGTCAACAATGTCCTAAGGAATTAGCCTTGCCAAACAACAGATGCTGTTAGCATCAATCCAATTTTCTCTTTCAGAAAAAAATTACTTAGAGGAGCAGAAGCAAGATTTTTAATGAGTAGAGAAATAATTAATCTAGACTTCTGTAGATTTGCTTCATCTACCTACCACAATAACTTGATTCTTCAGTGACTTCTCACTTTATACTTCCAGTTCTCTACTTGCTTCTCACCCTATTGCTTCTTGTTCAGCTCAGTAAGAAGAAGTATATGCCACAAATGACTGAAAAATTTATGTTTAAAAGCTACAAATATGTAGAATATGAGAAAATACAGGTTTAACATTTAACCTACTTCTATTTCTCAGATTGAATAAATAGCATGTTTTCTGCCTCTGATGGAAAATAACACATATTGCTAAAATTTTAAGATCTAGAAACTTGGAATTATTTAGAGTTCTATTTGTTTACAGTTTGGTTGAGATTGGCCAATGTATTAAAAATAATTAAGGCAGGATAGACAGAAAGTGTGAATACATAAGACTTACTTTCCTAGAAAATCAGAACAGTATACATTGAAATAAAAACCAGAGATAATATTGATCAAATTTGCTATATAGAATAAAAACTCAATGTCTTCCTACTCCAGAGTAGGCAGCATGTTGTAGTTCACTTCAGTTACCCATTTTTAAGTCTTTCTTCTATGTGTCAGCACATACATGATGTCTTCAAAAGGCTTCTAACTTTGCACTGAACTGTACAATAAAGACAGGCCTCTTGAATCAAAACCATATTCCAGCAATGACAGAAGTATTCTGTATCGCTCTGTGAAAGCATGCCAAAGAGCACCATCAGCAAGCAATGTAAAAGATGGGTATACAATGGCAGTTGTATGACGTGTTAGCCTTGAATCGCTCTTGTGACACAAAGCAGAAAGCTTTATCTTTTGTCATGGAACTACATCTAGTTTTCCCATTTACTCCAAAATCTTAGTCCTATGAAGGCATGTATAATATGGAACAAGAAACATTAAAAGGGTGAGGAGGAAGGAAGGAGAAATATCAATATAACAATTTCTCCTATGATTTTCTTTAATGCATGGTATCATTCGTATGCAAGCATGATTTAGTCCATGATCTATTGATTGCTGTCCTTCCCCCAAGTTTTTGATGAATCTATAATGTCAACAAACTTCAAATAAAGCAACTTACTTTCCCCATTTTATATGTTAGGCCTCTGGCACTTTATAAAAAAGCACGTATGTAAGCACATATTACTTATATCTTTGCAATCTGTTTAAATAGAAATTTCTTTTTTTCACACTATTTTGCACTGCTGCACTTCAGCATTTGCCAATTTGTCTTTTCTGTGCACGTGAGGATGGCATCTCAAACTAAGATTAACATGTACTTTTCTTCATTGTTACTCCCTGCAAGGCCAGCCCTGCCTAAACTGGCCAACAAACTCTCCTAGACCATCAGGAACCACTGGCAGCACCAGTCTGAGCAAAAAAGACAACCAGATCAGAGACACTATATTTCTCTGGTCAGAAAAGGTAAACCACAGTTCCTGGTTGTGGCTGGACATCGGCCACCATGCTGGATTTTCCTGAAGTTTCAGGTTAAACCAATTTAACCTGAATGACCTAAAGACTATCACAGAATGCTTCATGGTTCCCCTTTAAAGCTGCAATAATGGTTCCTTCAACACCTGAAGTATGTTATACTGTCAAGACACAGGGCTATGAAAGAGCTCACATCAGACTAGGTGGCTGCATATGGTATCTCATTACATCACAAGGTCGTGCAAATTTTAAAATGGATTAACATTATATGCACTAAATAAGCAGCAAATGTATGTATGTGCCTCTGTAGGCTTCCTTAAACACTCAGTTCAACAAGATAACATTATTTCAATTCATGCCAATCCTAAATTGAGAAAATCATAATCATGTTTCATAAAAAGATTAAAAATATTTTACAAATTTTTATGGGATTGCCACCAGATTTCTTTACAATTATTAATTGAATTCTGGACTTAAATTAGCATTTGTTGCAACCAAAAACTATATTAACTGAAGAACAGAAAGAACTTATTTCCAGCTTCTATGGAGATACTTAAGTTTTCCAGTCCTAAAAGTGAAAGTATAAAACAATATAAAAGGCAAAAATTTCCAAACTATTACAAGCCATTAGTATGGAGAAAAATTAACATGTAAGAACAGTATTTTCCACATCCATTAAATTCTAACTACTAACACTGCTTGGGGAAATCAATGTTCTCTGAACACCAATATTAGTCACTTGACTTCAGAATCTTTAGCCAATAAAATTTATACCCTCCTCAGCTATCTTTAGGCATATATGTGAAGTATGACCATGGTTCACTTTTTTTCTTAATGAAGGAACATCAGCAAATGCAAAAGGAAATTCACTGCCGACTCTGAAAAGTTTCCCATCTTGAACAGTGTGGATTTTAAAAGTACGAAAAACAGAGGAATGAGTCTATAAAACAGAACGGCTGTGCTACATACATATGTGACAGCAAGCATGACATACATTTACTCAGATCAGTCCTCAGAAAAAAGAACACCACTAAGGTGAGGGTTGGAGAACAAAGTAGTTAACAAGTCTTGTTAATTAAATGCACCAGTGACTCCTTACTGATCTTTTTTACTAGATGACTCCAGACAAGACTCCATTTGAAGTGTTTATGTAGCACAGTCCTGTCAGCATGAAAAAGTTAGGCTGAAGAATTTATTAACCTCCCAACATAACAAGCCAGGAGGAAAAGAGTGAAATAGTTGAATTAAGTCTTTCAAATGAAACATAACGTGCCCTTTAAAATTACACTAAAACGGTTACATTAAAAAAAATGCCAATTTACACTACAGAATTAATGTAAGGAAATTATTAGGTCCTCAATTGGAATAACACTCATGCTTAAAAATTCTAGTCACAGCATATTATGCATATTTATGCATAAGCGGAAGACAATGCCACTATGTATTTATAGTCACTAACTTAGGTAAAGGATTAACATTGCATTTGGCATTGTAGTGCATATACCACACTAATGTTGCTCATGGGAGAAAAATCCAGCTGATAAAGACCAATAAAAGGAGGAAGAAGATATGCTACCAAGTTTGTGATTTAGATGTGCAAGAAAAACAGCTTAGTATTTAATAGATGAAGCAAGAGACATCAGTTACAGTACAGAATACAAATCAAAACTATCTTTCAGGAAAAAAAGGGTTGTTCATTTACTCATTTCCCAAAATTATGATTCCAAAAGAGATTAGCAGTACTAAAAGTTAATAATCAGGGGATAAAGACACACACAGAAAACACAGTTGACAGGCTGACTAGGAATATAAAAAGAAAATACATCTTTAATGTAAGATAGTTATAAAAGGATAATTATTTTTGCTTTGCTAAATGTACTTACCTACCAAATTACAGAGATCATTGATTGATTTCTCAGCACTAAAACTGCATTCTAAGCATGGAATTTGGCTTACTTTCAGCAAAGACTCATAACTGGTGTGGAGAATAAGACTTCAAATCATGAAGGACTTGAAATAATTTCTTCATCTGTTGTCCTCAACATAAAAACGACATGGAACTGTTGGAAGAAGTCCAGAGGAGGGCCACAAGGATGATCAGGGGACAGGAGCACCTCCCGTATGAAGATAGGATGAGAAAGTTGGAGTTGTTCAGCCTGGAGAAGAGAAGGCTGCATGGAGACCTCATTGCAGCCTTCCAGTATCTGAAGGGGGTCTATAGAGATGCTGTGGATGGACTCTTCATTAGGGACTGTAGTGACAGGACAAGGGGTAACGGGTTAAAATCTAAACAGGGGAAGTTTAGACTGGATATAAGGAAGAAATTGTTTACTGTAAGGGTGGTGAGGCACTGGAATGGGTTGCCCAGGGAAGTTGTGAATGCTGCATCGCTGGCAGTGTTCAAGGCCAGGTTGGACATAGCCTTTTGGGTGACATGGTTTAGTGTGAGGTGTCTGTGCCCATGGCAGGGGGTTAGAACTAGATGATCTTAAGGTCCTTTCCAACCTGAACTATTCTATGATTCTATGATTCAGGCTATTCAGCAATATGGAGCCATGGGTTACTGTGATAGGAAGATGAATTTGTTCCCCTGTGCTTTTTTGAGTGAAAAAAATAGGACCTCTGCATGTGTTTGAGCAATCCCAGGAAAGTACTGCTTGCAAAGTGAACACGTATTCCAATGCCTTCTACCTACATAATTCTGAAAACAGGTTTTCAATATGCAGTCAATAAGGTAATTGATTGAAACCTCATAAGTCTGCAGTTCCCAAGCCAAACCTTTCATAATTCCTGTAAGATTTATACATTTAACCAAACTCTGTAAAGAAAACACTTTAACTGGTATACAAGACTCTACAGTGGATAAAAAACACAACACTATCTAGCTAGGAAGCCTTGTTGAATTCTAGATTGTTAGCATAAATTTGGAACTGGAGAAGGAAAAGAGGACGGGAATCTCTTCTGAGCTAACCAACAGTCTGGACATCAGCAACATGCTTTAAAGCACTAAAGCCTATTAGTACTTGATTATTGGAGGAAAATATCCTGAAAGAGAAACAACCACTGATCCAAATTGTTGAATGAATTTCTCTGACATCTAGTGTTTGCTAAATATGTGTAAGGATTTGGAGTAGACTGAATAGATAGACCTGTGATAATCATACAGCATTTCCCATGTTGAGATGGAAATATTATGTCGTGCCAAGTACTGCTAAGAGAGGACATAGAGCATTGGTGGCACATCAGATTCCAACAAAAGTTTCTTCTGCTTATTTTGTCTTGCTAATATCTGCCTGTATCCAAATATAAAATAATGATAACATAATATTATGGATACAATATCATATATTGTATAATATGAATTTTAATAATTATAATGGAAATTATAATTGATGAGGTCATATAATGTTCCTCAGATGCCATATGATGATAGAATTGGAATCTTACACCTTCAACAGCCTTGCCTACGCTGTGAAAATAAACAAAGAATATCGATTTAGAATAGTATATGTTCAATGCAGAGAATGAAATTACAGCTGTTGTATAATTCCAGGATACAGAACCTGGACAGGAACAGTTCCTGATTGAAATGGAACTATGAGCTTTTTATGGGAAACTAATAGTTTGAATTGTTGAAAAGTTTATAAAAAGTATGACATGATTCCTAGGAAAATTAATGTTGTTCTACACAAATATGGAAATAACAACAGCATATCTACAAATAAACAGCTTCCTCTCCCTTACTCACCTAATGCCATGAGCATCATCAGATGTTCCAAAGAATAGTTATGGAGCACTTTACTCACTAACAAGTTTTTTTTCCTATTCCTACTTATTAACCAATATAGACAAAGAAAGAAAAAAAAAATGCTGTGAATTCATAGAGATGGGGTGGGATGGGATGAAATAATTCAAAATTATAGGACTATAAGAGTCCAGAAACCAAAGACCAATGGGGTGAGAAACCGCCATAGAAGATCTTTTTTTTTTGCAAAAGAAAAGAAAATTTAGTGTAAATCAATTACCTTTCCTGCATCGGCTACAGTACACAAACACAGAGAGAAGAAATCTGAAGTCACAATTTCTGGTCACATCTGAGAGAAGGAAGTCTAGAGTGGGGTAATTAAGGTCTTTTCACAGATAGTTCTTTTCAAACAAAATAATAACACAAGAGGGTATGTTTCTCCTGAATATGTGGCAGGTAAGTACTGTGAATGCTCAAGGATGTTATTAACAAAGGATCCTAAATGGCCAACATTTTCTTTGGAATATCTAAAAATTGCTCACAATGAGAGGAAATGGAATCCTCTTAACTCTACTGAATCAATGGTTTGAACAAAGCTTTCTCTGTACCAGCTCTCTGGGAATTACACTGAAGTTCCATGTGAAAGCCACATATCCGCTTTCTTATGTTTAGAAGCCCTATATTTCTAAAAGGAAAAGCAAGATAAGGCGTACAGACTGTAAATCCACAGAGAGATAGAAATGGTATTTTGCTAAGTATCTGTATATCGTCTAGTGCAATGTGTGACCATAGTCATCAGTTAAGTTGCTTAAGTGCTACTGAATATCCTGTGACTTCTGAGGTTCTTGTACTGTAACAGAGATCATAGAAGTACAGAATCATACAAAACTCTGGGTTGCAAGGGAGCTCCAGATATCACCCAGTTATATTGAAAGCAGGGCCTTAGATTAGGTTATCCAAGGCCCTCTCTGTCAAGCTGAGCCTTGAATATCTCCAGGAAGAGAGGTTCTACCACTTCTCTGTGTAACTTATTACACTGTTAATTCTCCTCAACACGAAGTTTTTTTTCTCCCATACTCAGACAGAATTTCCCCTGACACAACTTGCACACATGGCCTATTGTCATGGTACATTGCTGTGCTATGCAAGGTCCTTTTTTATAACCATATGAATGTGTGTACTAAAGACTTCTCTGTTATAGCATCACAGATATACCAAAACACAAGATGCAGCATATACTCAGGGTGTCTGTAATCCTATTTTTTCTAGAATTCCATGATTAAAAGAGAATCTTGTCATTAAATTTATTTTAAGAGAATTTGCAAAATATACAAAAGATTTGGAGGAAAAATTCAGTGGAAACATTTTAAAAATTCAAAAATCAGATTATTAAATCTTTCAGGATTTATGGCATTATGATTTTCAAACTTCTGAGGAAACTATTACAACAAAAGAATACAATAGCTATAAATCACATTAAACAAATAATTCTGAGCTAATGATTCTTGATTTCCAGGAGATTTGCATCTTATGATTGACTGATTTTATAGTCTGTGATGAAATCTTTGTCTGAAGCTTCTCTGCAATTGAGCCTTTATAGGTCTTTATAGGTCTTGCTTCCATATAGAGTCTATGATGCTAGTCAAGAATAATTAACTCACATAAGAGCCCCTACTTCTGCTGGAGGCACATACAGTACTTCTCTTCTTCTTTGGTCACCTGTTTTTTATGAAATTTGCAGAAATACAGTTATTGACTTGATCTCGTGACATTTCACTGAATCCAGTCTGTAACTTCCAAAGATATCAGTGAGAGGACACCCATATCCTACAGGCCTTAGAAAAAGCCAGTTAAAAAACTCACAGAAATTCTTGTAAAGCTGAAACAAGAAAACTTTTATAAACTTAGTCCAATTCAGGAATATAAGGATTGCAATCCATCAATTAAATGCTACTTATAGTATGTTATCCTTAATTTGAAAAGAATATTAAAGATGAAGTAAATGGACACTATGTAGCTATGTCATAAGCAGAACATACTGCCAGTTAACTTGAGAGCATACATTACATCAAGTAATAACTTAAGTCTGTCATGTTAAAAACAAGTGCTGTCATCTGGTATTTCTTTAATCTAGCTATTAAGTTAAGATGTAATATTATAATATCCTCTTTTCTATTGTACTGCAACTCCGATGCTGAGTAGTTTCCTCAAAATGCAGCAGAGATTGCAAGAAAAAAAGAACAAAATCTGAACCCAAAGAAAAGTGGCTAACAATTTGACAGAACACTGGTTTTAATTATGCTGCAGACTGGCTCATTTTTAATTTTTTTTCTAATATAAAGTGCCCCCAGACTTTGCAAACATTTCTTTGCAAAGAGTTATTGCTATTCATATTATTTACTATTCATATTATTCATACTATATTTTTCTATTATATTAATTCCTGATTTTGCCTCAGTCTTCAATAATACTGATAGACATTGGGGTGCCCAGTTCCCTGTGTTGGAGGGCCACAACTGAAGGAACAGTGATTTTTGCATTTGTGGACACTGAAATTGTAAAGGACCAGCTGTACCAGCTGAATGTACCCAAGTGCATGGGGCCTGATGGGATTCATCCCAGCTTACTAAAGGAGTTAGTGGATGGTATGGGGGGACCCTTCTCACCATCTATCAAAGGTCTTTGTTGTCTGGGGAGGTCCCTGCTGACTGGAAGCTAGCCAGTGTTATTTCAGTCTACAAAAAAAGCACGAGGGAAGACCCAGAGAACTATGACATGTTAGTCTAACCACAGTTCCCAGAAAAAAAATGGAGAAGGTCATGTTGGGTACTAGTGAAAGACATTTAAAGAATAATGCAATCATCAGGCACATTGAACATAGGTTCACAAAGGGAAAGTCCATTTAACTAATATGCTATCTTTCTATGATAAGATCATCTGCCTAGTGGATGGAGAAAAGAGGGTGGCTATAGTTTTTCTGGATTTTATTAAAGCTTTTGATATCATCCCCCATAGCTTCCTTCTGGCAAGTTGTCCAGCTGTGGGACGAGCAGGTTTACAGTGTGCTGGGTGAAGAATCAAATGAAAGGCAGAGCTCAATGTGAAGGCGGCTACATCTGGCTGGTCACCAGCAGTGTTCCTGAGGATTCTATTCTAGGGCCACCCCCATTCAATGTTTATCAATGATCTGGATTGTAGGCGTTGAATGCACCATTAGCAAGTTTGCTGATGATACCAAACTGGGAGGTGCTACTGACTCTCTTGAAGAACAGGAGGCCTTGCAGAGGGATCTGTATAGATTGAAAAATTGGGCTATGATTAAGAGAATGAAATTTAACAAGTTAAGGAAGCAATTCTTCACAAAGAGGGTGGTAAAACCCTGAAACAGGTTTCCTAGAGAGGTGGTCAATGCCCCAGGCCTGTGGTGTTTAAAAGGTGTTTAGACAATGCCCTTAATAACATACTTTAACTTTTGGTCAGCTCTAAATTGGTCAGGCATTTGGACTAGGTGGTAGTTGTAGGTCCCTTCCAACAGAAATAGTTTTTTCTGTTCTATTGATTGAAATAGAAAAACCCCTTCCAAACATATCCGGTTTTCAGTCTCAGCCTCAGCATACCTCACAAATAACAGTTCAAATAGAAGATGCAGTTTATTTGCAAAAATAAATAATTTCTTAATACTGGAGAAAAATCTGGTTTTAATAAAAAGTATGGTCTGAAAGAGTTTAAGGAACATTCTCCCCTTCACAGTAGAGGCTCAGTTTTGGGTAAAAACGAACAAGAGTTGTTGTCATTATATAATGGCTGTTTAATAATTTATTTGAAACTGGTCTGGTTGGGTCAATATTCTTTCCAGTTTCTATCATCCAATGCAATTAAAAAATCATCAGCATCTGTGTAGGTAGCACCTGCAAAGAGACCACCAAACTGAATAAATATACGCTACTGCTAAAAGAACTGATTCAGATTTGAGGCATGCTGACAGATGAGAAACGAGATACCTGTGCTGCTATTACCCCAGATGTTATTTATAATTAAAAAAAAAATTATCTTTGATGTTGTGAATTTGGTCTATTTTATAGCTGCCACATTATAGTATTTTAAATTATATGTCACAGTTTTATCCCATCTGAAAGAAACCATCTTTAAAAGGGGGCCCCAAGGATACGACCAGCTAAGCATATATTGTGGCATTAATACATTTTAATAAGTTGCATTACTGTGGATGTATTATGGTAACTGACGACATGCATATTTCTACTCCCTGGCAATGCAAAATAAAATCGAATTCATGTCAACTAAGAATGGTTCATGTTAAAATAATATACTCTGCACTTCAAAGACCACTGTAAGAAAGCCAGTATAAATGGCTGGAGTGACAACTAAAGAGACATGAAGCAGTGACTTCCTTAAATTTGCTAAAATAATTGCAAATATTTGTTTGGACATATCCTTAAAATATGGGAAAAACACAAGTTTTTAATTTAAATATGAATTTAAATTAAATGACAAACTTTAAAGAATAATTTAAGTTTTATTAAATGTGGTATTTCTTCCCTATTTAGAAAAATGTACGTTGAGATATTTAGCAGGAACAAGTATGTGAATGTACAGCATATTGTATATCACTCACATGCTAGGTTTGTTCTCAAACCTGCAGAAAATCCTGTATGTGTGTATGTCAGTTGCTTTAGCACCCCACTTAGGCAGAACCTGGGACACATACAGCCTAAACTGTGTATTGGTTCCCTGTGTAATGAATCACAAAATAGGTACTGCCTTGAAAAAGAAGAACTTGTGTTAGGGTACAGCTTCTCAATATAAAAATAACTCAATTTGACTCTTATCCACCTGAACACCTTTTTTAGATTAATTATAAAGATCTCCCTTTTTCTCTCAGTTCCTCTCTCTCATCTCACAGGGGTGAAACAGTGGGTATTATAAGAGAGCTGCTGGATTTTTGTTCATCTCACAATGCCAGCTAAGGACAGGTAGGAGAATCTGTTGGACTATTTTTACTTTCTGTCTTCCTGGAGTGAGATACTGGTTACAGAAAAAACATTCTTAACTCCAGACCCTGATAGGGGATTGTAAATAAAGCTGCTGAGCCAAGTCCTCTACAGTTTGACGTTCAGTCTAATTTACCACCTTCCGCTATGAGTTTTAGGGCAATGGTGTATTATTTGTGGGCATGGGACACGTGCTTTTAACTAATGATTTAAAAAAAAACAAAACAAAACAAAAAGTACACACACTGATATGCATGGGTAGACAAAAATTGGATCTTTTCTATTAGAGATGGTTCTCAAGAGATAAGAAAAGACTTGTATAGGTGATGAAGTGTGATAAAATGAAAGGCTGCAAGACAGTTGCTTAAGAAACAAGAACAACAAAGGAATAAACTACTGCAGGCATCACCAGAGCTGGAATGACATTGTACTGTGTACTATGTTTCCATGGCAACTAGCCATAGGGAGATGAATGTCTCATATTCACTGTGCTCTGCAGTACATGTCTATAAATCAAACTTGCATAAAAGAGCATAAGATTTCTTCCATGGGGTGGCTCTGAAAAACAGGTTATTTTCTCATTATTACATAATTACAGAAAAGAAATACTAGACAATTAGGTCATTTTTTTGTATGGAAAGTACCAATACACACAAAAGTACTAACATACCTCAAGCGTGCGATCCTATCAATCTAAAGGCACAGCAGCACAAAATGCAGATCATGATTGCCGCCTTTTCTTCCTTAAAATCTGATTTACGTTTGGTAGCTTTAAAAACTGTAAGAGACTTTTCTGCCCACTTCTGGATTGTAAGGCATTTTTCATCATTTATAGGTTCACTCATACTCACACGTGATTGGTTTTCAGCTTAATTCTGTCACTATTTCCATTATCATGGTCTAAGGATTTAGCATACAAATAACCTATTTTTTCTAAACAAATGATACAGCTAAGACAAATCTATTCCCAGCAGCAGTAATTAATAATACTGTTCAATTCAAACATGACATCATATTCACAACAAGAAAGAAAAACAGTACTTGAAATATTTTTTTAAGAATTCGAAGCCCACTTTAAAAGACAACATGTTCACTTACAGGCAGCCATTTATCACAAATGATTATTGCAAAGGACTTGTCACATTTCATATCCATGTAGCTACATGCAGCAGCATTATAATAAAGAAATTCTTCTGTGTGCTACCCATTGCAAAAAGCCCCATCATGAAAGAACATGTCTTCACATAATTACATTAGCAGGTACCTCTGTAACTCTGTGCCAAGAACGTTGAGGGTTTTATGGTATGACGGCATTTTAATCAGGTGCACACCAGATGTATGAAAAGCACTTGAGCATTTTTGTTCAGTATAACTGCAATATTATCTAAGAAACAATAAATGTTGCACTACTCTTCAGGCAAGATTATGGTAAGTTAAAATAATCAAATATAAACTGAAAACTCACCTCCATTTTGCAAAGTTTAGCAACAGCTAAGTGTGGTATTTTACGGATATTTATAAGAAAACATTCCCCAAGAGAACGGAAATCTACATTAAATACTATTTTATCAGTTTGAGATGGAAATATATATATATACCATCCTATTCCCATGGAATAAAAAAAAAAACAAACAACAAAACCAAACCAAACAACAAAACCCCAAACCCACAAACCATTTACTATACTTAAAGCCATGACTGATTCTCTTTCTTCCACAAAATGAAGCATTCAACAACAATACTCCATCCTGAAGTTCTATTACCAATTCAAATTAATTCACTACATCTTTGCATATTTATAAAAGAATATAGGATGTTAAAGTAAAGCAGAGGTATTAACTATACGTTTCATAGCCCTGAATTCCAGTAAATACAATACAGCTATTGTTAATTACAGGCCACAAACACTGCACTGATAGTGTAAGGTCTGAGGACTGAGGCTTGTCGGACTTTGAACTTGCTTGACCTGCCTGGAGATTTTAATTGCTTTCTCTGTTACAGCAGCTATTTTAAGGACTCGGTGGCTGTGTCTAACGTGTTCTTCTTACCTTTCTTTATACAGTATAAACATAGCTTTATACAGACAATAGAAACAAGAATTTCTTCTGCATAAAATATTTATGAGTTTAAGATGTTGATGTAGAGAAATAAAGACCAGAGGCCTTTGGGTGTAAAGACACAGCATACAGAGTAGAAGAGTACAGGCATTGGAAGTTAAGATACAGGACACAGGCTAACACTGGAGGACCAAGACTGTAAATAACTCAGCAACAGACAGTTAAAAAAATGCAGACGCAAGGAGATGGACAAAATGATTTTATGGATGACAAAGACAGCAAAGAACAAGTATCTAAAATACATCATATGTGCCATATACAGTAAATTTGGATGCAACATGGGCTTGCAGATCAACAAAGAAAGAGGAAGGTGGAAACTGTTAAAAAACATGAATACCATACTCCTTCAGGAGAAGAAGTCAAGAATAATGGCAACTCACCCTACCATGCCTGTCTTGATCCTATCAACCTCAGGACTGAGAGGGACAATAGAAGACTGAGAATAATGACAGAAAAAGGAGTAGATGTTAGGTGTAAAATTGCATTGAGACTTTTTGTACCATAGTATTCTTTATTTTCTTTTCCCCTTTTTTTTTTTCTGTTCTCAAATCTATACAAATAATAAACAATTCCGTAACTAGACTGCTAAGATTTCAGTCTATAGTGAAAATAAGTACCGGCTTTATTGTATCAGGGGTTTCTCCTCTGTAGGCATAAAAATATTTTGAGCATAACAGTTGTTTACAACTAGGTTAGGAAAACAATCTCTTATTCTTTAGCTTCTTACTATATTATATTAAACATTCTAGGACTACCTCAATTTTAATAAAATATATGAATGATAAATTCAAGAATTCCATTTTCAAGACTCAAGTTTGTTAAAATCAGTTCCACATGCATGGATGTCTCGTTTTGAGCATTTCTGACACCTACAAATCAAGCGTACCTGACCTGAAAGCTAAATGACTGTAGTGGGGCTATTCATTCTTAATGTAAATCAATTACTGATATTCTTATTTCCCTGTGTTCTCCATAGCTTGAATATACCTGTTTTTATTTTTATATCTAACAGTATGTTGAGAATTTCACTCTATAGCAGAAAATAATTCCTTGCTCTCTATAATAAGTTGAGAAGCTAAGAATTAGGTACATGCTTTTAACTTTTTACTACTTCCCTTTGCTTCATTTTCCTTTTTGCCTTTGTAACACTAACTGCAGACTAATCAGCTTATTCTGTAACATTTCTTTCATTTGAAGTATAAGACAATAATACATGCAACCTTCCAAGTTAAATGAACCCACAAGTTCCTGACATGGTTTGGAGACAACATTTCCACCAAAGTAAAAATTTTATAAATAAACATTAAAACTCTTCTCATATAAAAATGTCACAAAGCTCTGAAATAGACCAATTAAGAGTGGTTGGGTTTTTTTCCTTTTCTTTTTTTTTTTTTTTTTGTTTAACTATGTCACTGTATTTCACTTACAATTTTGAATGGTTTTTTGAGTTGAATCTCCCAGTCTCCCCCCAAATTGTACTATGGTTAACAATACAGTGATCACAGTGTACAAACTACATTCCTTCCAGATAAAATTAAACTGAAAGATGCAGCCATGTTATTCCAATCGCTAGTTATCATTCAGGCTGCTGACCACACTAGGATTAGCCCAAAAAAATTACACAATGAATGGCATACACATACTGTATGATACAACTTCCCCAGCATAAACTTACTGCCCTCCACACCTGATCCCTATATGCTGTATTAATTGCTAAACAGATATAGTTTTAGAACTCACACCCGATCAGAGCCATGACACCTAAAGATGCTTTGAGACTATGTTCACTCCCAAAACTGAATTTTAATCTCTGTACTAAAAAGAGGGAAGAATAAGAAATATATCTGCAAATATGAAAATATGTACACCCTGTTTTAGCAATCCACTGTGATATGGGATATGGATTTTGTGCCACAAATATGCTGAAACTTCTCACAAATATCTACATCCAAAATATTTCCTCTGTCTTTCTTTTCATACAGTTTTAATCCAATGGTACAGCTCAATTTAGGACAAAAGTCTTAGTTCTATTTCCCTACATAAAGTTCAACATATACATCAGGAGTTAAAAGTAATATCCAAAAAGAATTGGTACCTCAAAGAGGATTTGGGACTCTGATTCCAAATTACAGCTCTGAAGAGTTCCACACAGTTTTGGCCTGTCCAGTCCTGGAGAAAGCCATATTGAACAATATTTTTTTGCAATTTCTTCCAAGAATAGCTGAAGAAACATGAAAAATGTTTCTTGAAAAAGAAATTTTTCTATGTTTTTTTTTCAGGGACCATATCTTGGTCATATATATGCAATCTTAAGCTTCATTTACTGGACTGTGACATGATATGAGGAAGAAATTCTTTACTGTAAGGGTGGTGAGGTACTGGAATGGGTTGCCCAGGGAAGTTGTGAATGCTGCATTGCTGACGGTGTTCAAGGCCAGGTTGGACATAGCCTTGGGTGGCATGGCTTAGAGGGAGGTGTCCCTGCCCCTGGCAAGGGGGTTGGAACTAGATGATCTTAAGGTCCTTTCCAACCCTAACTATTCTATGATTCTATGATTTACATACTAATATGCTAGCATTAGAGCTACTGCCAATCGTGATGTGCCCTCCTTATGAGATACATACACCCTAACATTTGGCTGAACTTCCCTTTATTTCTTAAATTTATCATGATTATACTTTAAATTGGAAATTGAGAAGTTTCATTGACAGAAAGATGGGCCAAAACTTTTCAGAACTATTTTACACTAGGAACCCAAATCCAAATTTATTTAATAATTTCTCAAATGAGAAAGATAATGAAAAAGTATGTCAAAAAGAAAAAATAAAACAATATGAATAGCAACTACATGTGGTTTTCTAACTTAAAAAGCATACATATTCAAGAAAAATATTTTAATCACTGGACAGAAATATTGGTAGATTAGATCACTTACAGAAGGATAACATCTCAGTTTTCCTATTCATTTCTTGACAATATACCTAAAAGTGATAGTAAAATCACTGGGACATCAAGAAAAATATACCAAGCAACTTTTAAAATCTTCTTAAAATAATTACTCTCCCCAAAATACATTTACATCTTTAGTGCAAAACCACAAGATTACCACCTAAGACATTTGTCACACATTTTAATTTTGTTATAGTGTGCCAGTGGATTGAATGATGTACAGACCAATTCCAGTTCTGTTATAATGCTTTGTAACATGAGTCCAGAGAACCGCAAAAAAGAAAACCAACCTGTCACTGGGCTCAGCAGCAGCAGTCATTTTTTCTCCTTCTTTGTAGCTGCTGCAGCGCTGTGTTTTTGATTTTGGGCCTGGGAACTGCGCTGATAGCACCAGTGTTTTCAGTTACTGCTTGGTCATGTTCTGGTCTGACCAAAGACTTTTTGAGTCTCATGCTATGCCAGGGAGGAGGGGAAGCCAGGAAGGAAGCAGAGACAGGACACCTGACCCAGACTACCAAAGAGGTTATTCCTTACCACAGCACGTCATGTCCAGGATGTGAAAACAGAGAGCAGAGATCAGGAAGGGTGTGGTGGTGCATTGGGGGGTTCGCTGCTGGGGGGTGCACTGGCTGGGTCGGGCTTGGCAAGCAGTTGTATTTTCTTTCTTTGTACTTCTCTTGTCACTATTATTATTATTGGTGGTAGCAGTAGTGGTTTGTGCTATACTTTAGTTACTAAACTGTTCTAATCACAACCTGTGGAAGTTGCATTCTTTTGATTCTCCTTCCCACCCCCCCGGGACTGGGGGAAGAAAGGAAGGACAGTGAGGGAGTGAGAAAACTTCGTGGGTGAGGGGCTTAAACCACGAACACAACCCTAAGTCCGACCCCAGCTTTTAAAGATGATGCTCAGCAAACTGTATTATGCTGGGTCTTAAAAAGTAACGCATTTCTCTCCATGACTGAGTCACTTCCAAACAAATCATGCACATTGCAAAAAGAAAGAGTCATGCATTGCAAGTGCAATATTTTACAAACAGTTTTAAGATAATGTTCACTGACAATTGCAGAAGATCAATTTTTTATGATCTGCAAATTACTCTCAAAACTTTATCCTTTCTCTTCTGAGCCAGTCTCACCTTGCAAGAAATCTCACCACAACTGCCTTGCAATATGCACTACAGTTTTACTGAATTTTTCAAGAGACTGTTCTTGAATGTAGATTTCCTGATTACAGGAGGAAAATGTAAAGGTAAGAAATTTTAGGCTTTTTAAGCAACAAGTTTTTTTCTGTATCAGGTACTAGTTATTATTTTAATTATAGCGATTGTTTTTATTATTTCTAATTGTACAAGTTATATTTTGTCCTGGGTTCAGCAGTAGCAGTCATTCTTCTCCTTCTTAGTAGCTGGTGCAGTGCTGTGGTTTTGGCTTTTGGCCTGGGAACAGCGCTGATAACAGCGATGTTTTTAGTTGCTGCTCAGTAATGTTTACTCCGACCAAGGACTTTCTGAGTCTCATGCTCTGCCAGGGAAGAGGGGAAGCCAGGAGGAAGCAGAGACAGGACACCTGACCCAAACTGACCAAAGAGGTATTCCATACCACAGCACGTCATGCCCACTATATAAACTGGGGGCAGTTACCCAGAAGGGCTAGATCACTGCTTGGGCCGGGATGGGTATTGGTCAGTGGGTGGTGGGCAGTTGTATTCTCTTCCCTTGTTATTTCCCTTATAATTATTATTAGTGGTGGTAGCAGCAGTGGTTTGTGTTATACCTCAGTTACTGGACTGTTCTTATCTCAAGCCCATGGGAGTTACATTCTTTCGATTCTCCTCCACATCCCTCTGGGAGCTGGGAGGAGGAAACGGGGGAAGTGAGAGAGAGGCTGCATGGCTGACTGAGCTTAAAGCACATTATATTTATTATATTATTTTAAAATATTATCTGCATGTGTACTATTATTAAAGGCACTGAAACAATAATGCTGAAGGTTCTATGTTCAGCTGCGTTATAGAATCTAATAACTTCAATTAAATGAAATATATACAAAAAAGTCAGCTATCCCGGAATAAGGACCTCTTTGTTAATCTTGCCTGAAGGCTTCAACTGATTTTTTCAGGTAATTTAGGAGAAATAGAATTGAAATCTCTGTTGAAGTCTTTAAAAGTCAAAAAAACGTTATAAATCAAGATCAAGCAAGAGACAAAACAAAAAAATAATGTTTTTTTTTTTTTTTAACTACTCAATACAATTATGTTTGTATGTGATCTAATCAACTTACATTTCTGAAATCATTATACACTCTTTCAGTTACTGCATTTGAAAAATATTTTAGGATGTCTACATTATGGACAAACAGCCTAAGAAAGATTTTATCCTGACAACTCCTTTTTGCCACTGTGAATCCTGGTCAAAAGTACTGTGTCCACAACATCTATAACCCTCTTGTTTAAGTTTTAATTATAAAATTAGACATTTTGAATTGAAAATTTCAGATTTTTAAAACATAAAAAATTGACTCTAAAATACACAAAATTACATTTAAAGCATAATTTTCATTGATATCTCAGTTACTGTGAGCATTGTGTTTCAAAAGTTTTCTTTCACAAAAAATTTCTCCTTCAGCCGAATCCTGCTGCTGACTTAAGATCATGAATACTTTATACTATAGCAATATCAATTGATCAGTCACTTTAGTTATGAATTCACTTCCAGACCCAACTGGAAAGTAAAACAGCTCAACTAGGACTATCACAGATTGCGTGCAGCAGATAGCGAGACAAACAAAAGCACAGTGTTTGAAACAGTTAAGTCCTTTGAAATAACTCACTAAAAATAACACTTCAAAAGCTACTTTTAGTTCATAGCAGAAAGCTGAGTGGATGCTTATCCTATCATCCCAGCATCTGATCTGCCATATGTTTCACTTTCCCTCTTTTCAAGGACCATAGTCCTATCTCAGGTTAGGAAGGAAAAAGCAAAGGATCATCTGAATCTCCATCACCTCGGAGGCTCCTGATGAAGTTTTCTTTGCTTTTTTTTTCAGTTTGTTGGGAGATCCTCTGCTGTCCAGCAGGAATGAAAAAGAATACTGCCACATCTAATTCCCAACAAGAACAAGAAAAAAATCCTTCTTGTTTTGGTTTCCCTTTTTTGGTCTATGAGAAGTAAAAAAGATCTAGAGTCATCACCAGGGTCAGAAATCCATAAAATATGTGGCATTAATATCTGAGTGGAGATATACGACTACAAGTAACAGAGACATAATGAGAGGCAGTAACAGCAAGTAGGTAGGGTGAATGACTAGAGATTTCTTTCAACAGCTGGAGGAGCTCATAGTGCAACAGACAATCCAGAGGTACCATCTACGATGCCACAGCCTACTGATCCTTGGCTGTATTTATAACAGTATCATCACAATCTTTGTTAGTCCAGTACTGTTGCTCTTTGCAGCATCCAGGACATCTCATCTTACTTTCTTTTTATTTCCTTCAGGTGTTCTGTTTTGCTTAATTGCTTTAGAATTAAATTAATATTCCAATTATTTAGGAGAAAGAAACTTGCGCATCAAAAGCTGCAAATATTTGCCTTGTTTCCTTACTGTATAACTGTGCACTCTTCTTTGCACTCATGAGATTTAAAAAATTTTCAAATAATAGACCTAGTGAAATGTAAAATATGAAAACTCTCTGCAAAAAAGTCAGTTCTTTCACCTTAAAAATATGTATGATTGTGATCTACTAATTATGAATACTTTTAATTATATAAATAAACACAAAAATAAAACTAAAAGATAGTCTTCAAAGTTAGATCATGGCCACACAAACATTTCAATAGTTTTTTTCACATATTTTCTATACTTGAGTATAATGCTTCTGTTTACTTCAACTTTTTTCTTCTTGTTATCTGCCATCTCATGTGTCTTTGCACTGGAGAGAAACATGGACTTTTCTAAGTCAACAGCATTTGCATGCCATGGATAAAGATCCAGGCTGCATAAACAATTTATCTGGCATCACTCCCTGCAGTGAGAGAACTCTGAAATAATCTATAACTTCAGATATACATTCCTATGAAATTCATAATAAAATTGAATGCAAAACTAAATCGGTTATTCCTCATGTATACTGTATGAAAGTTTTTACTTGCACATTTCTCTTATCCTTTTAACGAACTGAAAATGAAAGAAAGTACAAACCTAGTTTGCAATTTCTTAATTGACCATTTATTCTAAAATCAAAGTGAAACCTATCCATTAAGAAACAAAAATCTGCCACCCAAGAGGTCAGGCCTCTCCATGAAACATGCAAAACTAGTGATAAAAAATTTTGCAGATACATATTTTTTGGAAAAATATATCCCTACTTCAGCTCAATATTTAAACAAAAACAAATGCTTCTTTTCTCATAACATACAATATGCAAGTTTTAAACAACTTTGTTTTCCTTAGAAGACAACATGACTGTGTCCTGCAGGAATTTTTCTTTATCAGATAACATAACATAAGCTCTGCACTTATTTCTTTTGATTCATTCATATCCTATTCTTTCTGCAGTGGTTCAAAAGCATAACTCTTCAGCTCCACCTGCTGTCTCAATTCAAACCTTAAACTCCAACCTTATGGATTTCTGGTATTTCCTTCCTTATTTCTTCTTGAAAAATCATATATTAAGATCTGTTACAGTCGCTGTTTCCAGGATTACGGAGTCTTGCTGCTTTCAACTGCTAGGTTTGCTACATGCACAATTTCTTTAATAACAGATGTTGCCTAAACATACTGAACTTACCTGCATGAACAGCTTTCCATTCAATTCGATAACTATGGAAGTGAAACCATAAAAACCAGTATAAGCTTTCCACTTATTTTTTTCTCTTTCAGAGTAACATACAAGCCCAGAAAATTATAGTATACAATTTTCCTTTTATAGAATGACTCCTATAATAGAGTGCCGCCTATTCATTGATTTTGAGAGTTGGCAATTTATGTGCTACTAGAACAGGCTGTAAAGCTATCTTGACACATAAAAAGGTCATCCTAAAAAATATTCAAGCCATAATCCATCTTCATATCTTAGTTCACTGGGGTTTTTTGTTCAGGGATTCACATGTGGTTAGTTCTCTTGAAAAAAATCAGTAAAATCTTTATTCTGAATTTGTTGCCTAAATTAAAGATTTACAAGTAAGGGTATGGTTTAATGAACATGGGGTTTGGCATCAGTGCCAGAATAAAGAGAACTGGCCTCCACAATGCCCTTCAAAGGTATTGATACAAATACTTGTGGGGCCATATGGCAAAAGGGATGAAGGAACTCATTGATAAAAGCTACCATACTTTTTTGCCACTTCATTTTTTATATGAATCATTTCTCCAATAAGACTTGCCACATGACCCCACAAACAGATATATGGGCATAAGTGATAAGGTAAAGAACATGAAAAAACAAGCAGAACTGTGTAAATGGAAGGGTTGTTACATGAGATATTTATTCAACTGTGGTGTAAGACTCCAGTATTTGCTAAGACTCCAGTATTTGCTCAAGTAAACTGGGCACAGTATCAAGAAACTGTTAGAATCTTTTTCATCACTTCCCAACTAGAACACTAAAAATTACTTACAACTTTTCTCTATCAGTAATCTATATTATGTTGCAATTAAAAACTGCCACTTGGAGAAGCAAGAATTAGCTCAGGTTAAATGTAACACAGAAGTGCTAAAAATATTACAAAACTAAATGAGATCATATGATCCTTTTTCATATCCATGGTCAGCTCATTTATAGAACCCTAGAATCACTTAGGTTGAAAAAGAACATTAAGATCATGGAGTCCAACTTTAAATCTAGCACTGCCAAGTCCATCACTAAACCATGTCCCCATGAGTCACATCTACACTACTTTTAAATATCTTCAGGGATGGTGACTCCACCACTTCCCCAGGACAGCGTGCTCCAATGCTAGACAAACCCTTCAGTGAATAAGTTTTTCCTGCTACTCAGCCTAAACCTTCCCTGGTGCTACTTGAGGCCATTTCCTTTTGTCCTACCACTTGTTACCTGGGATGGGAGACTGACACTTACCTTGATACCACCTCCTTTCAGGAAGTTGTAGAGAGCAATAAGGTTTCCCCCCAAGCCTCCTTTTCTCCAGGCTAAACAACCCCAGTTACCTCAGCCACTCTTTAGAAGACTTGTTCTCTAAATCTTCACCAGCTTTGCTGCCCTCCTCCGGACCTGCTCCAGCACCTCAATCTCTCTCTTGCAGTGAGTGGCCCTAGAACTGAACACAGTATTTCAGGTGCAGCCTCACCAGTGCCAAGTACAGAGGGACAATCACCTCTCTGGCCCTGCTGACCACGCTGTTTCTGACACAGGCCAGGATGCTGTTGGCCTTCTTGGCCACCTTGGGCACAAGCTGGCTCACATTCAGACGGCTCTTGACCAACATCCCCCTCAGGTCCTTTTCCACTGAGCAGTTTTCCAGCCACTCTTCCCCTGCCTGTAGAATAGCATGGGGTTGCTGTGACCCTAGTGCAGGACTCGGCACTGAGCCTTGTTGAACCTCATATCACTGCAGTACATTATTATTAATCTACATCCAGTTCTTCAAAACTCTTGGGAGTCTAGGCATCAGATTTTTTAAATTTATGAATGAAAACTTGCAGGAGACATTACTGAATCCATCTCTACCTGGAACATAGAAGATATACTGCGAATGTTTTCTACAGAAGTGGTAAATGTAAGCTCCTGAACAGTTTCCATTTTATAGCGATAGCATGTGATTTCACTACTCATAATAATATGATACTCCCATAATAATACATACAATAATACACAACAGTATCATCTATAGCATTTAAGTAAGGAACTATTTTATTCTAATTAAAATAAAACCAACTCTTTTTCGTCCAGTAAACTAAGTATATATATATAGTCCTAATAGAATCCTAACCAATATCAAAATCTTAAACTGAGTATGCTTAAACAAACATGGTTAACTCTTTATAGATTGGAGGTCAACTGCACACAAAAGAACAGTAACATTCAAAATTAATTTTTGGAGCACCAGCTCCCAAATTTGTTATTTCCTTTAAACAACAAAAGAACTTTCAATATTCATATTGGAGACCAACTACTTCTTGAAGCCTAGTTTGATCAAAATTCGTTTGGTAAACTTGTCTAAAAAAAAAAAACAACCTTCAATAAAAAAAGTAGAGAAGAAAAAATTAGAAGGAAATGCAAAAATCTGTTTGCATCATACAGCTTCTACTACTACCCTGAAGCCAACCCATTACTGCCTCACTTCATGTACTATGTATCTCCTTTACTGTATTTCCACTGGATCTTACCTCACAGGATCTTACCTCACAATTTTATCTGACAGGAACACACGAGTGACACATGTTGATTAGCATGTTACCAAGATTCACTAATAGCCACTAGTGTGTTACTAAGTTTCATTAATAGTAGAAAAGCAAAAAGCTAAATGACATGATGAAAACAGAACTGAATTAGGAGGTGGCCAAGAGATCACTGGAAACATCTGAACAACGCAAGGAACAGAAAGGGAGCATATAGCTAAGAAAGCAGAGGTCCACTTTGGGCTACATTTATACTGCTTTTTAGTATGATGGACTGCTCATGAATCCAAACTCTCGTATTTATATTGTTAGAATACAAAACTGCACACAGTTGCAGCCCTGGGACAACTCACATGAGAGGAGACCACACATCAGCAGCTTTTAGTGCAACCTACGGACACTCTTGTCTGGAGAACAGACGAGCCAAGCATGCCACAACCAGATAACTTAAGACTGCATGTTCCATTTGGCCTGCAACACTTTCCGCATAGACTGTGTCAGGCATACAGACTAGGGAGTCCTTTTCAGAAAGCTTTGATAGGATGTGCCAGAAGAGCAGCTGGAAGTTGTAAGCAGCCCTGAACTCAGACTGCTCTTCTGTACTCTGGATGTCAGGGTGCCCTGCTGTTGGCATCTTGTTCAGCAATAGATGCCAACCTACCAGTGTCCTGATATGAAGGTACAGAGTTGGGTCAGGGAAAACACTGGACATTTTGGGGAGCTTGGCCTCCTAGGCACCATGCAGAGTGCTTTTAGTTAGATCTAAATGCAACAGTGCCAGAATGAAACTTCAGCTGGGGAAATTACATACTTCTAATGACTGCTATTCCTGTGGTACCCTTTTCATCACAAACATATAACACCTGAACGTGCTAGCTGAATGGCTGTTGAAACATGAGATCATTTTAGATCAGTTCAAATAATTCTGGGGAAAAGAGGATCACTAAATCAAACTTCCAGAGGAAAAAAAAGGTTAGTCCCACAGACACGATTCCCACAATGCTGCTAGTTCCAAGAAATAATGATTTTTATATGCTAATGAATATATTAAATATACATACAGTATCAGTACAACAATCCTGCTTGGTCTCTTTCTATTTTCACGTTTTCCCAGCTACTTGTCTCAGAAGATTTGATTTTTAACAGTAGTAAGTTCAGAATCTCTATGAATAACCACATACAAGTAATATTTTAGAAAAAAAATAAAATCGAATTGTTATAACAAATTATTTTGAAAAATGGAGTAGGAAAGGGTTCAAATTTTCACGTCCCACCTTCTTCAGTAAAGAGTTCGTGAATGACATCTAGTGGGTAAACTTAGTATTACCTTTAATTGGTGCAATAAATGAAAACATGTCGTGTCCCCCTCCTAAAAAAGACGCAGCAACAGTTAACTAAACATGCTTGATTGCAGTTGATGATGCTAAGTAATTGCTGCTTTTACTGGAAAAAAAAAAAAGTTAGTATATAACAGAGTTGAGGAAACGTAAGCAATGTGTGCACACCATTCCCTATTTCTGAGAAAAGCTCTTGAAAATAGTCTCATTGCCATGGCTGTTCTAGTGGCTTCAAAGAAATACAGGGAGCTTTCACTATAGTCTCGAATTTTAATAATCTTGGCAAAATAAGATGCCTCATAACATGCTTAAGAACTGCATGCTAACAATCAGCTTTTAGGATTGTAACTTCTGCATCTGGTTCCTGTCTGGTGCACAAAGAGTGGTGTTTCTCAGGACTAGATTAAAAACTACTCAGATGTTGAAAGGAACACTTAAAAGGCCTAGCCATCAGCAAAAAAAAAAAATAAAGGCATGGCTGTGCCATAAACCATAGTTAATGGATGTTAGTTAAAGGCACAAAGAAAAGTATCTGTCTACCCAGGGACGTTCACAAAGAGTAGTCATTGGGCAAAGAGCACCAGCTGCTGGAATCGAGTCCACTTAAGGAGCTGGCAAAACCTAGACACAGAATCAGTACTGAAACAAGCCTTTTTAATTAAATTTTGTGCAGCTGCACAGACAAGACAGTCCACAGCCAGGTGGTCCCAGCACTGCCTAGAGACACAAAAGGTGTGACTTGGCACCTTTTCAGGAAGAAATAACTAAACTTGTACCTCCATTCTTCCCAGGAGTCCTCCCCTTCAATTCTCTTTCCAAAAAGAGTCATCAGTGACTTATGCACAGAACCTGCTCTTGTTTGAATGCCTTAAGCATGTCTTGAGTACTCCTACTGGAAGAAACATTCAGGGAATTTAACAGAACAGCTGGTGGTTTTTTTTTTCATGAAAGTAAAAATAAACAGAAGATAGATAAGGGGAAGCTGAGCATTTTTCAGATTCATAATTCAGCAGTTAAGACTCATTTCAGGAGTCTAAATTATTTTTAGACCTGGCACTAGTTCATTGAGAAAATGTTTACCCACAGTTGAAGTGGATCAGAGATGACTTACTTTCACAGTTTAATAAAACATTTCTGTGGCCTTTATTTTAAATGATCACAGACACAATTTTGTTTATGACCTTATTGAGACTACTTTCCTAAAATAAGGATTTAAGTAAAAAAAAAGAGAATAAAAAAGTAGTCGTAAGTGGTCCTTGGGGAAGGAGATTGCTCAAACTGAAGAAGTTGAACCATAATTTCTATGCTAAGTATACTTTTTAGTTAGTTGGTCAAGCTTGTAAGCTTGCATTGACATGCCATGAAAAAGACAAACTCAGAGCTGTACTGATTCTGAAATCTTTCATGTTCTTCATACTCAATCACTTGGAGTACTGGAGTAGAAATATTACTTCCAGAATTACATGAAACCATGCAATTTATCCTGTATTTTCTCGTGAGTATGCAACACATTGTTTCTCTTAACATACCCTTCTTTTGTTAAGATTTTCATACAGCTATAGATTTTTATTAGAGAATTCAAGACTAAAAATGCCCAACTGTTACTTGAAACCAAAAATGGCTAAATTTTTGAGAACACGTGTTTAATATTAGGACATGCAGTAGTTTCACATCTACTGAAACCACTGAGTAAATAAATGGAGTGTACCACTAACAGAAACCAAGAACTGATCAATAACAAGCTCAGTCACTTATTTCATACATCTTGTATGAAATACATCATGAAATACATACGTGAAATACATCACGTATGAAATACAATGCATCCTTCTGCTCATCACAGTCCGCAGCAGGAAAGGTAGGGGTTTGATTACTATCTTTTGAAATAAATATTTTCAGGAATCTGTAGCTATTTCCCTTAGCAAACCTGAAGTAATCCACTCCAACTAGTGTGGACCAGTCAGTACACAGAGTTCATGACACTGAGACATCAACATAAGCTGGATCTTCACAACACATACTGAAAAAATGTGCACACCTTTAAGTGTTTATAACCAAAATCCATTACTACAGTACCTTTCAAGTCCTCTCTGATTAAATAGCTTTTGTTATCTTTGTCACACACTTGAAAAACCTCCAGAAAGAGAGTTGCATTAAAAAACAATAAATTCAACCTAACGTTTTTTTTTACTTTGAATAACTGTATATTTACTTTGAATAATGGAAAAACCAAAACAGGCACTTGCTGAATAAACTATGATAGTTTAAAAAAAGCTATTGAAGATTAGTTGCATCTCTGCCAGAACTCTGTACACCTATTCTGTTATAGTACTTGAAAATAGCCTGAGTCCATTTAATTTTAATTTTTAAATGTTTAAGTTAAAATAAAATTTTCCTACTTCTATATTTTATGTGCTTATTACGAAAAAGCTTTTTGCAGACTTAGAAGATACGGTACAGATTTCTAAAACAAAATGACATTAAATCTGTTTCTGCAAGATCTTGATTTTTTTTTTCCTTGGAAAATGCCAGGCATTTTTAATTCTCAGTCAAGTCTCTACATAGATAGGACCTGTGAGACTGGAATGTAAACATAGTCAGAATCCGTTAAATTTTCTGAAGTACTATTAGAAAACAGTGTTTCCAGAGTCTATATTAGACAAGAGATTATGCATATACAAAACCATGCAATGTTCCTAAAAGGGTTTCCCACATAAGACCTTCAGCAACAGTTATAATAAAACATTTAATCTCATAGTACCGAAGAGTATATCCACAGATTGTTTCAGGAAGAAGCATTAAGTGCAACTCTGCAAAAAGACCTAACACAATTCCACATACAAGCGTAAATCTCATGGATGTGTTCCTAGGTGTAGCCTGCCAATTTTACTGCATACTGATATAAGACATTATTTGTTAACTGCAGTCACTGGCTTGTAATAAATTAATGAGAAGCAAACGCTAAGACACTTCATGTTGATAGGTAGAGCAAGCTTTGATGTACTTCATGCTCTTACTTGGATTATTTTTACACCTGTTTTCCTCCCACTTCCTTCTTGAGGTCACCACAGTTATCTCATTAGTGGGACACTTCAGACACAGTAATTAACATCGAGCTGAATGACCAATTATGCAGCACCAATTACTGCACTTGCCCTAAACTAATATTACGGTCAAATATCAATTATTAGATTAATTCAGGTCACTAAGAGATGGCTGTTTTGCCGGCGTAGCAGCATTGAGAGAGACGCCAGAACTGCCTGAGCGACACCCGACACCCGCGCACCCCTGGGAGACCGGAAGAGCCCCCAGGCCCCACCGGGCCCCGCGGGACGGACCCGCCACCCCCCGGGCCCCTCACCGGCTTCGCCGCAGCACCCCTCCGGCCGCGGCCGCGTCAGGCCCCGCGCTGCCTAGCAACCTGCGCGCCGCCGCCAACTCCCAAGCGGAGCGAGGGCGGCGATTGGCTAAAATCAAACGCGCGCCATTGGCTTGGGAGGAGGAGAGGGGCGGGACTCGGACTCCTTTCCCTTCCGGGCTTGAGGCGCGCGGGTGGGATCCCGGGCCGGAGGTGAGCTGTGGGCCGCTCGGTGGGGCGGGCACTGGCGGGCACTGGCGGGCACTGGCGGGCACTGGCGGGCACTGGCGGGCACTGGCGGGCACTGGCGGGCACTGGCGGGCACTGGCGGCTAGGCAGAGTCTCGGGGCTCGGCAGGTCCCGGCTGCGGCGCGGAAGCTAGCCCGCGCTCTGGTTCGTGTTCCCTCTGCCGATGGCGGCAGCCGGCGGGCTGGGCGGTGTGAGCTGCTGGTCCCGCTGCTGTCCCTGACCTCAGGTTCTGACTTTGCGGGGCGATGTCGAGCCCGCGGGAGTAGCGGTCCCGTCCATTCGGCGTTCGGGGCGGTGGCTCCCGGGCCGCTTACCGCCTTTGGAGCAGGGGAGAGGCGCGGCGGAGGCCTTGTGGGGGGCTGCGGACCCAGACCGCTGTCCCGCAGGGGCAGCCGGAAAGAGCGGCCCCACCTCGGGCTCTTGTGTCTCCTCAGCGGGGCGCGCTGGACCTCCCTCCTCCCACTCCGCTCCCTACCGCCTCGAGCTTTAGGGTCGGTGTGAGAAATACCTGCATCATGCAAATTGCTCTTTCGACTTTTGAAATGCTTTCCTGTACGTTCCCCTATCTAGCCCGTTTTCCACCTGCGGGTTTCTACGTTAGCTGCTTCCCACTTGGTGGCTGCTCCCACTGCATGTTTGTTTCCTGTGAACAAGGAACAAAATAAGGCTTGTACACTGTAAGTTTCCGTAGTCAGAGGTCGCATGGAGATTCAGCCATATACAAAAGGCTCAGTTCCTCAGTAATAAGTGAAACAGACCTGTGCATAGCAAAAATGCACGATTTTTGTTTGTTTTTTTTTTTTTATTAATCATTAGGATCATGCTTCAGGAAAGTGCACATGGAAAGTGGACAGTATCTAGCAGTGATGAAAGTACTGAGGAAAATTCTGACAGTGAAAAACCATCTACGTCTTCAGTATTGGATGCTGCACATGACACAACAAGTAGGACCACAGTATCCATGCTCTGAAGCAAGGAAAGCTGCTCACAAGAGAAAAGCTTCTCCCCTAAAGTTCAGTGATAAAAGCTTTTCTGCTGAAGCACCTCCAGCAGGAAAACAGAGAACTAGCCAAGAGGCTCAGGCTGGTGTCTTTCTAGTAGTGATGAGGAGCCTGAAGATCAGGAAAAGCATGCCCACAAAGAAACAGTGAAAGAAGAAAAATCTGATGCACCTAAAGAACATCCTCTGAATCTTTGCAAAGATGATGAACTCTCAGAGAATCAGAAAGCAGAGGAGTATTATGAAGCACCCAGTGAAAGCCAAGATACCTGGGATTTGCTGAATGGAGGGAACCCTTTCAGATTTTTTCTCACGAAAGTCAGCGGAATTCAACAGAGCTATAATTCTGGAGCCCTGCACATTAAAGGTGAATAAGTGGATTCTAGAGAAGTGGGCTTTTGGGAGACTTGTTTGGAAGCAAACACTTTTTTTTACTTTGTGGGGGTTTTTAAATGCACATATTCCTTGGTGTGACTGAGGCTCCATATTTTTAATGTCCAAGCTATAGAAATTGGTTGTTATCTTTGCATTTCTTTTAGAAGTAGTGTATAAAGCATTAATTTGCTGATGCTGATTTGTTGTAACTTCTGAGTTACGCTGCACAAATCTAATATGTATTTACTCAAGGCAAGTAATATGGTGCTGCTTATTGCTGCTTTCCTTGTGAGCTACTCTGGGAAAAACTGCTTGCCTTTATGGCTCTAAAAGGGGTGCTTTTCTTGGGTGCCTAACTATTGTCCCTGAGGAGTTGTTTGCACTTGCTTTCATGCTGCTTAATGGTTTGGGCTTAGTAATTCACTATTGTTTGGTGCCATACAAAGTAGTACTTCAGAAGTCCTGCTACTGGGATTCATGGGCCCTGTTTCAATTCAGTTAGAAATGCATGTAAGCCATGATGGAGTGAAGTCTTTGGTGTACAATACTGGTGTTTCGGGAATGCTCTGCAGTTGTAGTTTGATGTAAGGGGCAACAGCTCTGTGCACCTGTAAACATCCCCTCATTCAGAAACGAAATGTCATGCGTCACAAGACAGGATCGGAAACAAGCATTAATAAGAGATTTATGCACAGAAATACAGTAAAATGAGGCAGAAAAATTTTCTAGTCCTTTGAAGGACAGTCTATGACTGAAGACCTATTAAATTGTAGCTTTTCCTCAAGATTATGTGCTCCTTATGAACATTGATTATTGATTGCATCCTGATGTCAGAGATCTCAGTTTCTTTGCTGCTGTATGTCTTTATCTGCTTTGTGAATTTATTGTAGCTTTTGGCCTGTTCTTTTTTAGAAGTAGTTGTCCTGATAGGTGATTAGTTGAAGCTCACGAAGGAGTGAGTTTTTTTGTTTAACCTGCAAAGACAGATTTCTGTAGATACAGGGCATGAAATATTTTGTCTATCCCATAAAGTGTTTATAGGTGATGTTTTCAAGTTGCTGCTGTGCTTCTCTTATTGAGGTTATAGATCCTCAGTCAGATTACTTTTGTGTTGCATGAATGAGCTAAGGATGCACGTGTCCTACAATCAGTCTGCAACAAGTAAGTCTTTAAGCATTAACTATGTTCTTACTGCTTTTACACAGTTCTTCAAGCCATCTCTGTAGGGGAGAGAGTAGTTTGATGTTCCTTTCTCCATATGATCTTGATCTTTCTCCTAATGAGGTTTTTAAAGGTTTTTTTTGTACTTTTGAGAGGATTTAATGCTTTTTATAAATGGAAAACCATAAGCGTTTTCACAGGAGAATCAGTTACTTGAATATTCAGAACAATAAACTTAATTGTGAGTGTCTCTGTTAAGACTTCACTTAGTCTGTCAACAGTCTGGCATTTGTGGTAGTTGTCAAAACTGTTAAAGGTATGAAATGTTTACTTGAACCTATTTTACTCAATTATATTTTAATATTTTTAATAGATATCTTGTCTCCTCTTTTTGGGACTCTGATTTCTTCTGCTCAGGTGAGTTGCCTGATTACCAGATTGATTTCACTAGCTGATTTCACTTTATTGAAAATAAGCTTGATAATCCATGTTTGTGCTTTGTAGTTATTAGCAAGGAACCTCATTTAAAATAGAGAGGAAATTCTGTGTTTTCAACTGTACAACAATTTATTAAAAAACAAAAATCATCCCATGTTCTGCATAGAATTCAGACAATTGTAAGAGTGCTTTCTCTCCAGATTTTGGGGAATGTGCAACTGAAAATGCATTTATGTGCAGATAAATGGGAGGCTTTTTAGTTTGTTTGTGGTGGGTGGTGTTTTTGTTTGTTTGTTTGTTTTTTAAAACCTTGCAGTCTAGGAATATTTTTGTTATTGTATAGCAGGTTTTGCTATCATTCATGAAATAAGCACATGGCAAAGAGATGGTTCTTGAACCAAAGCTTTTGCATTATGTGTATGTGATTTTTTTATTTTTCTTTTCTCTGTGTGCTAAATTTTATGAACACTAATACTTGAATTCATTCTTGAATTGAGACATGGAAGAAAGCATGGGAAATTATAATGGTTTTAGAGCATGCTGTGTAGGATGTAAGTGGTATTGAGTGATGACTTTAAGTAGGAAGGTTTTTTGCTGTAGTTAATTGTTCTAACAAACTATGGTTTTTCTTTGTAATGAATCTGTTTTCTTTTTCTTATGAACAAGTTTAACTACTGCATAGATGTAGCCTGGCTTGTGAGACAGTATCCACAGGAATTCAGGTATGTTTATTTTACGAAGATGAAATGATACTTTCCAAAACATTCTGTTCATGTAGTCTGTTCATAAGTGAAGGATAAATACTTGTTTGCAGTTGCAAATTGTGTATGTGTAGACTCTTGGTTTTCCTTGTATGCTTATTTCACAGTCAGTAGTTCTCCATTAACAGATTTCTTGCCTTTTCTCAAGACTGTTAAATGGTCAGAGTTCACTATGGCTGGCTTCTGATTTTTATTAATTAACACTTAGGAGCCCCTATTGTGGGCTACGATGGCAGTGCTGTAGATGACCTACAAAGACAGGACAAGCAGCTTTTTGCTATACACTTTACCAAGGCAAGAGCAAGGTAATGCAAGAGAAGCGAGAGAATGTAGAATGGGCACAAGGAAGCTATGCAGAAATAATCATGGATAGCTATGATTGGAGTTGCTGGATATTGGTCATGAAAGCAATTCTTATGTTTGCTTTCTGACAGTTGGAACCTGCCACAGATGAAGTGAGTGTATGACATACGGTTTTCTCTACCTTTACTTGCATTTTCCTAGAAATGCAGTAGAACCAGGGTATAAGAAAGTGAATGTGAAAGTGCTGCCAGGATAGCCTTAGCCCCCTCTTTTCCCTCTCATTCTTCCCACTGTCGCTGTAAGGTAACAATGATTAAATTATTCTAGTTGCACATTGTGTATATCAGTATTTCCAAGAGTTTTATTTGTCTTTTTCCAGTTACACAGACAAGAGGGCTTTTTTTTATCAATTCCTCCCCCCCTCCCCCCCTGTTTTCTAGTGTCTTTCTCTTAGGGGTTCTATTGTAGTTACTGCTTTTTGAGTTAATAAAGCACATACATAACTTTTTTTTTTTTCCTTCCTGCTGGGCTGTGAGGTTTAGGGGCCAGAAGTCACAGCTATATGGAGTGGTTTAGGCTGTTTACTAATTGACATGCTAACAGTAATCTCCTTTTATTTAAGAATGAAGCCGTTGTTGATAGTTCATGGTGAAAAGAGAGAATCTAAAGCGGAATTGCTTGCACAAGCACACCCTTATGAGAACATCAGCTTTTGTCAGGTAATTAACAATTGTATCATCCTTTTGTTGAAATTAAGTCTTCTATTGCGCTTAAAATCTTGTAATAGATGAAGAGGCACACACCTTATATGGGAAGTCAAGAATTTATTGTTATGCTTTAAGGAGTATACTTACTAGGACCATAGGAGCATGGTAACTATGTTCCTTGTCTTACGTAATTATGGTAGATTGTCACCCACAAAAGTTTTACTGCAGAACAACTGCCTACAAAAATGTTACAGAGCTCACAGAAGAGCTGCAAACATTCTTCGTGAGCATGTTAGACTCAAACTTTTGTAATCTCTGAAAAGGAAGCACTTTTTATATGAAGCGTGGAACTTACTCCTAGTGTTGCTGTAATCTGAAGTCTCATCAAAGAACTATTGTTGTCCAACTGTCATTTACAGAAAAAAAAATGCTGTTACAAGTAGTTTCCATAATACTGTTAAAATAGCACACTTCCTGGCACGTAGCACTTTCTCTGATGTTATGCTCTCACTTTCGCTGTCTTGGAGTCATGAAGTTACTAGCTTTGGCCTCGGGGTGGAATGTGGTGATGGCTTCTTGCCAGCATTTCCGGGTTTTTTTGGGTGGAATATGTTATTGATCATGGAGATATCCTTTGTGATAAGAATTATTTTGGGGTTTTCTTCCTTCTTTTCTTCTTAGGCAGTCTTGTAACGAAGCTTCCTAGAGATCATTGTATTGATGCCAAACATAATGAGTTTTCAAGGCCAGGATTTATGGGCTGCTGTGTGCTATACTAATCAGGTGTTTGCGCCAAGTTGTGGAGTAGCAATGATTTTGGATTAAGATTTCAAATGTGTGAACGATAAATTCATGGTTTTGCATATAATGTTTCCTTTCACACAACAAGAATTTGAAGGTGGTATGTCCCATATGATAAGCTGTCAGTGTATTTAGTAGCAAGTAGCAGGGGAAAATGGCATTTGTGATGGTTTGTCTATTTGAGTATACTGCTTCAGATTCTTCTGGTAGTCTACATGCATTCCATTATGTTGGTAACCCAAGATGAAACGCAAGTATTTTAATCTTATCCTCCACACTCACACTAATAATAATGGTGGAGCCATCACCGGCTAAAAGTACATTCTTAACACCTGTAATTCATGTTTCATTCTTTACCTAGAAATTTTTCTGTAAATACTCTTTAAAAGCAAAGTGCTAATTAAAAAAATAAATTGTCTGGTTTTTGTTTTTTTGCAATGTTTGCCATTAAGCTGCTTGTCGCAGTCATCTGTGCTTTAGAGTTGTGGGATAGTTGAGGTTGGAAGGGAAGCTGGAGGTCAACTGGTCCAACTCTTCTGCTCAAGCAGGGTCACATAGATCCAGATGTCCGGGACATTATCCAGATATGGTTTGAATATCCATAAGGATGGAGATTCAATAACCTCTCTTGGCAACCCATGTGAGTGATGAGTCGCCCTCACAGTAAAAGCGTATCTTGATGTTCAGAGGTAATCTCCTGTGTTTACGCCTGTTGCCTCTGGTCCTGTCGCTGGGCACGACTGAAAAGAGCCTGGCTCCCTCTTCTTTGTACCCTCCCTTCACATATTTATACCCTTAAGGTACTTACACATTCTGCAGTGTGGCCATGTTTTTTCTTCAGTGAGGAGTCCAGAGATGGACCCAGTACTGCATGTGTGGCCTCACCAATGCTGAATAGAGAGAAAGGATCACCTTCTTTGAACTGCTGGTAATGCTCCTAATGCAGCCCAGGACATTGTTAGTCATCTTTGCTGCAAGGGCATATTGCTGAAGTTCCTGCTGGACACTATGTTGAACAGGAACCAGCAAAGCTGACTGTTTGCAAAAATAATGCTTGTAAGAGACCAGAAATTTTGCTGGAGCAGTTCTAATAGTTGCATTACCGTTTAAAGACTTAGTTTCTAGAAATTAGAGTATATTTAAAGGTGTTAAGGGGAAAAATAGTGTATTTTGTGATCTGTCCACTAGAGAGCAGTGAAATGAAACAAAATGAAGCAGCACCTCTCCTCCTTTAACATTCTTGCATATAGGAATGTCCAATAGGAATTTACAGTGATCAGCTTTTTTATTTTCATAGGCCAAACTGGATATTGCATTTGGAACTCACCATACGTAAGTAACAGACATAATGCAGAAATCTCCTCTTCTAAAGATGACTACAGAGTTGGTACATGCAGTTATTGTGACTGGACTAATAACTAATGTCTTAATCTATCTTCCTATCTTATAAATACTTTATTACTGTTTATAAACATATAAAATTATTCTGAAAGGCTAATACATATTCATGAAACTTTAAAATAGTATCTTTCATGTCCTCTGTGTATCTATTCCATTTATCTGCAATTTATTTTCAAGCCACAAAGCTGTAAAAATTTAGAAATATATGTAGAAATACAGAAATTTCTGAATTTATGGTAGATAAATAGTTGTTTGGTTTTTTTTGCCATCCCAGTGGTTAGTTATGTACATATGTTCCTTTAAAGTAGAAGTTGGGAGTTTGAGAAAAGAATTAGGTTTTAATAAAATCAGCTGTAAGAGAGGGCTTTTTAGTCTTCCTTACTTTTTTTTTTTTTTTTTTTAACTTTCTGCAAAGGAATAAGTTTATCTGAAGGACATGGCAAATACAGAAAGTGTTCTGCAAGTATTCATCTTTCGCTTTGGGAAATCAGTTGCATGAGATGTTAAGCTGTACTGTGGATAGTCTGCCTGCCATATGAGCTTGGCATGCACATGGATTGAAGTCTGAGTGTTTGCACTATGTTTTGAAAATAATTATCTTGGAGCATTTTCATGAATTGTTAATTTTTCCTACTCTGTGTACTTATAATAGACAGATTTCTATATTTCCTTTTTCTTTAAAGGAAAATGATGTTTTTGTTATATGAAGAAGGTCTTCGAGTTGTGATACATACATCCAATCTTATTGCTGAAGACTGGCATCAGAAAACTCAAGGGTAAGCAATGATCTCCGGCAGGTGTATGCTTTCTTTAATACTTTCTGTAGGGATCTGCTGCTGAAGACAGGACGCCAGGTCAGATGATCCTAGTGCTACAAGTTTTATACTCCTAAAATAGAGCTATCCTGAAGAAAAGAAAAAAAATCGGACTCAGAATGGTGGTAGTTGTCTGAGCCTGAACTCTCTCCTTGCTTTCTACTGTAAACAAAATTGTCCTGATCTGGCTGCTGCCTGATTTAAGATCTTTTATTATGCAGTGCTGTCTCTTTATGAACAAACCTGCCTAGCTGTAAACTATTCTTTATACAAATCTGAAGCAGCTATTTAAAAATTACCTTAATACCGCAAGAATAATGTGAGTGTACAGATGTTTGCTGTGACTGTACCCAGAATGTAACCTGATAAGTGGTGGGCACCATTGGTTCCTGTTCGTACAGTATACTTTCTTTGGGAGGAATTTTCATCCTGTTTTTATTTGGTAGAAGCTTTTAAACTTAGCAGCCAGCTTGGGATATAGTTTTGTTTAGAGCACAAAAATAGGACCAAATGGCATGTTGATATAATGCCCATCAACCTCTTTTCTTGGCTGTTTTTACAGAAACTTTTTTTTTTTTTTGTTAATCTCCACAGTAACTCAGGGTATAAGATTACTCCATTAAACTAACTGAAAATATCTTTTCAGAAGTTACTGTTGCCTTGACATCCATTTTTACTGCCATTAAATGTAGCAAAGTTTTGAGGCTTTTTACTTGTCTGAGGCAAGCTGTCATAGGCATTTGTTTGAGTGGCAAATTATAACCACTGATTTTTTTGGTCTTTAAATCTTTTGCTTAGGGATGCCTTTAGTGTCTTTTGGTAGTTTGCTTTTCAGACAGCCAAGAAGCCATGAAAAAATCTATTTGGATGCTTAACAAGTTGTCCTACTTGTCAAACATGAAAACGTTTTTCTCTTTAGCTTTTGCACACTGCCTGTTAATACACAGGCAGTATTTCCAATATGATGGCTCACTGGCTTCTCTGTTTTATAGGCTTCTGAATTGCAAAGGATAGTGTCAACACATTGTAAAGTTGGCAATGCAGAATCTTTGGTTTCCATGGCCTCAATAATGTGTGACTGGAAAAGGAATGCTATATGCTTTCCCCTGTGTATTTTACCAATTTATCCCAACCTATTTTATTTAGATGGGATTTTTTTAAGAGGCAAGTTATTGCTGTGGGCTACTCTTCAAGCTATGCAGAACTTGCGGTGTTTTAATTATGTAGAAAATCTTGGTGAAAGGACTACTGGTTGGTAAGTCTAAGCCGAAGCATTTTATCAGTGGTGGCAACTGTAATTATATGCATGGATAATGTATTGAGATTGTTTACGTTCGAAAGTATTAGTTTTATGGTATTGAGTGTAAGACTTGATAACTCTGTAAAGGCAAGTTGCTTTATAGTTACTGTTGCAATACATCTCTCTAGTATTCATTTATGACCTTCAAATATTCTTTAATGACCCTACTAAAACTGTGTATTAGTGTGGTGTCCTTTGTTTTTGTGGCTTTGCTTTTAGAATCTGGTTAAGCCCTTTATATCCAAGGCTACCTCAGGGAACAAGTGGTTCTGCTGGTGAATCTGAAACTAATTTTAAATCTGACCTAATAAGTTACTTGATGGCTTACAATTCCCCTACACTAAAGGAATGGATAGATCTGATTCAAGAACATGATTTTTCAGAGACAAGGTATGTTAGTTTATGCTTCTAATAACTTGCATGCTGTTTTTAACAGCTGATCCTGTTTCAGACTTAAATGTTCAAGCATGGTCTAATATTGAAAGCTTTTTATAGCTATGTTATGTGGAATATGTTGAATTGTTTTCTAAACATGCATTTTATGTTTACATAAACACACAGGCACTTGTTTTCTAAACATACATTTTAAAGGAATAAAATGTGTCTCAGCAGTAACTTGACAGAAGGTAGCTGAAAGTACATATATGTAACTTTGCCTGTTACAGGCATGAATTGTGTCTGGTAGGCAATGTTACAGTAAATAATAATATACTTTGTCTTGAAACAGTCTTCTCAGTATTACATTGCCTATATTACTTGTGAATTAAGCATCGTTAATTATTTTCTCTAATAGATAAATCTTGCATTTCTACAGAATGTTGTATTTACTTCAGAAAGTGTAAATCTTCTTAGTTGCTTAATAGCAGTTTGTCGTGGTTTAAGTCCAGTCAACCACTAAGTTTTCTCTCTCACTCACTCCCCTCTCTTTCTTTCCCCAGTCCCAGGGGAATGGGGAAGAGAATCGAAAGAATGCAACTTCCACAGGTTGAGATAAGAACACTTTAGTAACTAAAGTATAACACAAATCACTACTGTTACCACCAGTAATAATAATAAGAGAAATACAAGGAAAGAGAATACAACTGCACACCAAGCCTGACCCAGCCAGTGCACCCCCCAGCAGTGAACCTCCCAGTGTACCACCACACCCTTCCGGGTCTCTGCTCTCTGTTTTTTCATCCTGGGCATGCTGTGCTGTGGTATGGAATAACCTCTTTGGTCAGTTTGGGTCAGGTGTCTGTCTCTGCTTCCTCCCGGCTTCCCCTCGTCCCTGGCAGGGCATGAGACTCAGAAAGTCCTTGGTCAGACCAAAACATGACCAAGCAGTAACTGAAAACACTGGTGTTATCAGCGCTATTACCAGGCCAAAAGTCAAAACTACAGCACTGCACCAGCTACCAAGAAGAAGAAAAATGACTGCTGCTGCTGAACCCATGACACAGTTTTATAAGCTGGCAAAAATTAGTTGGAAAAAAAATGAAAATGATCATAAACTATGGTGGAAAAAGACTGACACCTGCTCTAGTTTAATACAGCAAAAAAAGTGCCTTTTTTTTTTTTCTTGATTTGGAGGGGGTAAAAAAGTATGTACCATATATTTAGGTGAGCTAACAGCCTGAGCTGCTGTTCTTATTCATGCTGTCACTGCATGAGCTTGCACAGGTTGACTGAGCCCTAGCTGATGTGAATTTATATATGGGTTAGCAAAGAGTCACTTACTGGGTTAAGGATCAGTTCCTTGCCACATAAAATATGTAGGGGACGTAATTTGTGAATAGTAAGGAAAACTTCTTAAAGCATCTGTGTTTTTGTGACTCTGCAGGTCTATCCTCTCTTTTCAGGGCCAAGTCAAGCAGGTTACTAAAGCATTATTAGGAAGGCAGTTTAGAAAGCTGTGCTTTGCATCTGAACTTATTAGGTGCCCAAATGAAAACTTGTACCCAAATCTGCTAATTTGGATGTAGCAGTGGATTGGCTGTAACAAATCCATTTTTTGTTATACTGTAAATCTTAAATATGGAAGACTAAACATTTCTGGTTGCCTGTATATATTCAACATTGCTGATAGGTTTCACTTGAATAGCTTAAGTACTTTACAAACCAGAATACTCCATAACTGCAAATAACCTGGTGTTGTGGTGTTTTGGTTTTGTTTGGTTGGTTGCTTTTTTTTTTTTTCTTATTTTTGTTTCTAGAGTATATCTGCTTGGTTCTACCCCTGGACGATATCAAGGTAGTGATAAAGAAAAGTGGGGTCATCTTAGGCTGAGAAAGGTACCAAAACTGCAACCTTTTTTGCTAATATTTTAATTGTAAATACAATTTTGGAGAGCATTCTATAGTTCCTTCCAATTTTTCCAGCTATGATCATTTACAGTTTAAGTGAGCATTATCATAAGCTTGCAACTTATGACAGTGTAGACTTTCCACATAATATTCCTGGGCAGTATTACCATAGTCAGCTTGTGGTCTGAATTGTCCTGTGCTTGTAGATATCCGAGGAGTCACTCAGATGACTTCCTTCCTGCTCTTGGTGTTTTTAACAAGTGTGACACTATCAAAATCCAGTCTTCTGTGACTGGGAACCAAATATAGCTGCCTTCAAAGGCACTTGCTGAAGAAAGATATGTTGGTACAGACTTGCCTGTGCATAGGGAAAAGGCTTATTTTCTTTACTTAAATGTTAGGGAAGAAGGAACTGTAATAGTCCTTAAGGACCTGGCAAAAAACCATCAAATTAAAAACCAGTTTGCACCTGTCATCAGTTCAGTCAGGTTGTAAGTTTTGTTCTGCTATGCTGCTAAGTTGGGGTTTGTTTGATCATGACAGCAGGCCTGCTGGTAACAGATGGGGGTACACCTATCTCAAATGGAAGAAAAAGGGTCTTTGCACAGGAGTGAGCAGGGCTCACTGAAAGAGCTTTAAACTTGATTTGAAAGGGGGAAGAGAGAAAATCAGGCTGGCTAGAGATAAACTTGGGGGGGAGCATGCCAACATATTTTTTGCCTAGTATGATGCTGAAAACAAACCAGAAAAAGCTTGTAAAAGGAAATGTTTCTGAGATAAAAAGATTATTTTAGTGACAATGCAGGTAGACCTGGTAATACTACACTGATGACTGAAGCCATTTAGTTATGTGCTCTCTCTAGAGGGGGGTGGAAAAGGTAAAATGTGTCTGTATCCATCTGTTTTTAATGTGACTTTAAATTCCATTCACAGCTAACAAACTCCTCTAAAAGCATTATTTCAATTTTGTCTTAAATTCTTTTTTCCCTTCTTGATGCAGGCTTCTATTGTAGCTGGGGCTTTAGGATATGAGAGGAATTTTATGGCCAGCAGCCACCAATTATAAAAAGATTGTTGTTTAATTTATTGTGGCTTTTAAAGCTGGTGTTTGATGTTTTTAGGAAGAGTGGCTAGCATTCTTTTTAGCCATCATTTAATAGCTTGTTTTAGTGCCTTTTGGATAAAACTTGTGATGTTTGATCTTCTCTTGAAGGAACAGTGGGTTTATTTGGATAGCCTGACTTTTTATTACTAAGTTAAAATGATAGTGTGAATGTTAATCTCTGTCAGGACTGAATTACAGACGATTTAATAGAGAATTAAATAACAAGTGATATTAAACCACTAATTTAGATATTCTTTGCCTGTTGAAGTTTTCACAATGTTTTCATTTCCATCACTAGCTTTTGAGAGAGCATGCTTTGTCAATACCAGCACAGGAATCCTGGCCTGTTGTTGGACAGTTCTCAAGCATTGGTTCAATGGGAGCTGATGGGTCCAAATGGCTGTGCTCGGAGTTCCAGGAGAGCCTGGTGGCTACAGGCAGAAGTGTGATGAGTCTTAAATGTGATGTTCCAGTTCATTTGGTATGTCTTTTAGATGCTATTGATCTTTATTTAACATATATTCATTTGTTGTTTAAGTCTTAGTGACTGGTTTGCTTTTAACTTTTGGAAGACATTAATGTAGTTTTCATCCTGAAATCATAAGGATGCCACTTATAGTATAAAATATACTATATTCTCCATCTGTGTGACATCAGAGCATGTATAATAATTATATTCTTATTTCACAGCTTGTCTGAGTTTTGTAGATGCAGCTGTTTCTGCTACTGAGATGTAACTGAACCCTGAGTGATTAATACCTAAACCAAATTATGTTCTAACCTGGTTATTTGGTTATTAGTACAGTTCAGAGGAGGAGCAGGAGATTGTTAAATCAAGGAGAAAATATTGTCAAACATTTGAGCTATGAGTCTAAAATCTCAAAATAATGCTGACTACTATGGAAGGGGTTGAAGCAAGGCTGTTTGAGTCTCGCTAGCTAATTCTGATAAGCTCTGCATGAGAGTTAAATATTAAAGACTTCCTGTTACTGGTACACAGCTAGTTTTAAGTTGCAGTGTAATGTTATTCATTCTGGAAAATAAAGCTTGTAACGTTTTTGTTTTCAACTATGTTTTCTTTTAAGGTGTTTTTTGTTTGAAAATTGGCAGCTTGTCTATTTAGAGCTGTGTTATTAAAACTGCTTTTTTTCTTTCCTCTCCATGAAGGTTTATCCTACTGTGAACAATGTGAGGCAAAGTCTGGAAGGCTATCCCGGTAAGCAAGTGGTCATAACGTTCTGCAAAATCGCTTCTCTGATGTTGAATAAACCTGAAGTTCTCAGCAAAATGACAGCTTGGTAGAATAAATGGCAGTAGAATCTTTTTATTAGTCTTAATGGGGCTCTGACTCCAGCTCTCTTATTTTGATTGAATTGAAAAAGCTTTGTGGGCATTGATACATAATGTTTGCTGTGCAGCCATGTTTGTATGTCATTGCAGAGAAAAAAAATTGTCTCATTCTCAGTGTTCTACCTACTGTCATCCTTCTGCTTTGACAGAAAGTTCGGGTTTGAGTGTGCCATATTCTCCTTGTCTCTGTTTTTTGCAGTGTCATCCTACACATCAGACGCAATGGAAAATAAGGTGTTTCTCTGCTGTTAGTCACTTTGTTAATATTGTAACATGCAATTGTTCTGTTCAGTCTTCCCATGTTTATGCTTATGAAGTCAGTATTTTGCATAGAAAGCATAGCCCTAGCCAACCTGAAGGAGGAGAGCAGCTGCAGTATTCTGGTGCAGTGAAGCTTCCGTTTCTCAAAAGCAAGCACCTACATGGGTTACACCCGTGCATGATAAGGGAGCTGTCTGATGTCAATCATAGAATCTTAGAATGGTTTGGGTTGGAAGGGACGTTAAAGATCAGCTAGTTCCAACCCCCCTTCCACTAGACCAGGTTGCTCAAAGCCCCATCCAACCTGGCTTTGAAAAATTCCAGGGATACAGCAGCTACAACTTCTCTGGACAACCTGTTCCAGTACGTCACCATTCTCACAGTAAAGAATTTCTTCATAATATCTAATTAAGTCTACAGTCTTTCAGCCATTCCACTTTGTCCTGTCCCTACATATTCTCGGTAAAGTCCCTCTTCAGCATTCTTGGAGACCCCCTTTAGGTGCTGGAAGGCTACTCTAAGGTTCTGCCTGGAAAAGAGAAGGCTTGGGAGACAAGCCCAACTCTCTCAGCCTTTTCTCGTAGGAGAGGTGCTCCAGCCCTTTGATCATCTTTGATCTTTTTCTGGATTTGTTCCAACAGTTCCACATCCTCCTTGTGTTGGGGGCTCCAGAGCTGAACATAGTACTGCAGGTGGGCTCTCACCAGAGCAGAGTAGAGGAGGAGAATCACCTCCCTCGACCTACTGGTCATGCTTCTTTTGATGCAGCTCAGGGTACAGTTGGCTTTCCGGGCTGTGAGTGCACACTTGCTGGCTCATATTGAGCTTCTTGTCAATCAACATCCCTAAGGCCCTCTCCTCAGAGCAGCTCTGAATCCATTCTCCACCCAACCTGTATATGTGCTTGGGATTGCCCTGACCCAGATGCAGAGCCTCTATTTTTCACTGGTGAGACCACATCTGGAGTCCAGCTGCTGGCTTCCCAGTACAGGACAGACTTGAACATACTGAATCAAGTCAAGCAAAAGGCCATGAAGATAAGGGATTGGAATGTTTGTCGCACAAGGAGAGGATGAGAGCACTGGATAATTCCTCAGCCTGGCAAAGAGAAATTTACTGGGAGACCTTATCAATGTGTATAAGTACCTGATAGGAGGATGCAAAGGAGAGGCAGATTCTTTGCATGGTGACCAGTGAAAGAACAAGAGGTAATGGACACAAATTGAGATACACTGGAATCTCCTGTATCTTTACAACAAAAATGTTTTCTGATGTTTAAATGGAACAGGTTGCTCAGAGTTTGTAGCATCTCTTCTTGGAGATACTCAAAACCTGCCAGGACACTGTACTGAGCAGTGAGCTCAGTTCGGCCCTGCTTTGAGCAGGGAGTTACTCTACATGATCTCTGTCGGGTGCTTTCAACTTCAGCCATTCAACTTTCCAGCCTTTTCAACTTCAGTCATTCTTTGGCATTGTTGAATCCATACACGTGTTGCTGTTCCAAAATGGATGCCTATGCTCCTGTGTAGTATGGAGTACCTATTGAACTCTTCTAATGGTGTAATTTAAAAAGCAATGCTTTCAGTTCTCTTTCCTCTGAATTGAGCAGTGCTGGGACATATATAGGAACTGTAGCCAGTTAGTTTTTAGGTATCTATGGTTCTCACAAGTAAGAGTCTTTTGAAATACATCTGATTGTCTATACCATCTGTTTAGCAAAGCTAATAACTCTTGAAAGTCAGAGGTGCAGTCTGCACAATGGCTTCTTAATTTCGTTTTTTTCATATTGTGGAATAACTTGGTGAATTACCTAACTCTGTATTAGTGCAAATGAACAGCTCTGTAGACACCTGTAGATAATGAATTCCTGAGGGTAGTAAAGCTTTTATAACAGGTCCTTATGGTGTCTTCTAGGACAGGTTGAATGCAGTAGGTTCTGCATTTAGTTTGTTTCTAATACACAACACTAATATTCAGTATAATCAAGATTGCTGATTCTTCTTTTTTAAATCCACTTCAAGAAATCACAACCTGCATTAGCAAGAGACCAAATCAATACAAATAAAATTTCATTAGAAGTTCTTGCTTTTTAAAATAATGTCGTTTGGTAGTCTGTCTTTTTCTGAAAGTTGCTTGTTTTATTCCCTCTAGCTTGTATGGGTAATTATTCTAATCTGTTTCGATCAAGTTGTATCATAGAAAATTACCCATAAATGTCTTTCTTCTAAGAGGACTCAATTCTATAGCATGTGTAGTTTCTTTTCTTACTAGTGGAAATCTGCTACTTAGTGTTTAGAAACTTGGTAAATTATAGGATTGAGAAAAAAAACCCAAATAGAAAAAATCCAAACCCAAACAACTATATACCATTTTATACTACGGGAATATTGGAACCATTTTCTGAAAGTAAGTCATGAGGATAGTACAGATAGCTTACTTCCCAGGATTCTTGCTGCTTTTAGAATGTCTTTCAGAAAACAAATGTACATGTTCTATTTTTTCCTGAAGCTGGTGGCTCGCTTCCATACAGTATACAGACAGCACAGAAACAGCTGTGGTTGCATTCCTATTTTCAGTAAGTAGAACTCAATTCTTTGTTGGTTGTTTTGTTTGTTTATTGTGTTTTTTTTTTTCTTAGACTGTATGTTTAAATTTAGGATGCTATAGTGTTCAGGTGTTAAAAGCAAATTAAAGGGAACTTGTCAGAAACACCGTATTCTTAAGCTTGTTAAAATAAAAGCCTTTGGCTCCTGGTCTGCTGGGCTTATCTTCAAAATGTGCTACTTACCTGTTTAAAATATGGGATACTGTTGCTAATGAAGGAGGGCAGTACCAGGTTTTGGGTTCTGTAGACTTCCTTTTAAGCTTTCTGTCTCTGAACTGGAATAATGTTGCTCTTCTCCTCTTTCTCTCTTTTTTAATTTACAGTTTTTTTTCACTTTCCCACTTGTGCTGCAATGTTGACAGGATTTTAGCTGGGGCACAACAGGGCTAGTAAGGCTTTTTTGAGCGCAGCAGTCCTGTTGCAAAAATTGTCACTTGTGGTAATATCTTTTGTTAAAGGTGCCTGATGTTTTATATTAAGAACTTCTATTTTCCTGTGCTGTTGATTTTGCCAAATTCCATGTTAGAGTTCTCCCTCAGGCTGAAGCTTTAAAAACTTGAGCGTGTTTTGAGAACAATGGGAAAAATTGTTTTGCGCAGATTAAATAAATAAATAAATAAATCTTGTAACATCTTAGAAGACCGCAGCTTCCCCTCATTTTCACCCGAAACTTTTTAACTCTTCCAGGTGGAAGTTGTTCTGGTAAGATACTTTATCTTTATGTAAGTAAGTGTGTGAAGTTGTGTGTGTATATCTATTCAGAGGGCTGAGAATACAGTGGCTAGTTGCAGAGAGCTTCCTCCATTCTGGAGTGAACATGATTACTGCTATGAGCCTTGCTGGTTGATGTCCAAGGAATGGAACTGGAACAGAAAGCGTGTGAGGCTTTGTTTCTCCTGACTTTGAAGTGTGCTCTCTGAGCATATTTAGCAAGGGAAGAAAGCTGGAGGCACCTTTTGAGATTGTTCAGTCATGGTTCAAAAGGTGGAATCATAAAACTGGGGTGTTTGTGCAGTTTTAATTCAGTTTCTATAAGCATATATCTTGTAAGAATATTATTGGAAGAAAAATTTTTTTCTCTTTAGCGCACAGAATGTTACTTGATAATTGCCTTAGCCATTAATTTATTCCTTTTCAATGAGAAAATGCTCACATACCTGTCTCATTTGGGTATACTGTGGTCCTGCTCCAGTGACAGAAGGACTGTTTTAAATTCATCTGGCAATTTGCTTGCCAATGAGAATTGGCCCTGTATAATTGCTCTGTAGTGACTGCCCAGATGCATATTCTTACCCTGCAGTAGTACAAGACGCTCTTCCTTGAGGAGGCCTGCATGTAAGCTATTACTGTAGAGCAGACGATACACATCAGCTTCTTATCTGTGGTAACCCAAGAGACACAGAAAATGGTAGGTCCTGTTTCAATTGATTAAATATGTGATAAGATCTTCTAAAGACTTGTCATAATTCAAAGCTTTAGGCAGTAGAGGGATTAGAGCAATTTGTCTTTACCTTGCTGGAAAACAATACAAAACCAAAAAGAAACCAAGGACCCTACCACAGCTGAAAGGAGAAAAATACTTCTATACTTGGAGTAAAGGAGAAGGAATAGCTCCTTTTTACAAGTAGCGAGAGATTTTAATGGGGTTTGTAAATGGTGTCCTATATTCTTACCTAAAGAGGTAGAACCTCTACCCTAGGCATACAATTGTTATGTCTATGGTCTGTTTTTCTATATCTTCTGCAGGTTGGGTGTATTTAACCTGAAATGCAGCTCTGAATTGTAATTTCTCAAAAGAATAAGGCAACTAAACTAAAAATTAGTATTAATTTCACTTTTCTAATCTTAACAAATAATTACTAGACTGCTTTGTCAGATTAGCTGCTGTGTAAATGGTGCAATTTGCTCAGTTTTCTCTCTGGTAGGGTTGCTGTGTTTTTCTTTTCAGCAGTCAGTATTACTGCTTGATAAGGAGAGATTTGTAATGCTTAATGAATTTTGTTAGTTGCTGCTTTTGAAACAGTTGACCAGTTTTAACAGTATATAAAACATTTTAGTTTAATGCTTATTTTAACTGGTTGCCTTTTAATACCATGCGCCTTATGTTTGTGCAGTTACCTTGTCACATTTCTATTTTCAAAGAATTGAAGTTGGTTCGAGAAGAGTTTTTGACTTGCTGTTGACAAGTCCGTAATTATAGTTTTGTCAGAGCTTTGTGTTCTTCAGGCATGTAGAGTTTTGAAGAATGTCTTTCTTCTCAGTTAGAACTACTATGTTCCCCTAACATCATAAACAAGAGATACAGAGGACTTGCTGTTCTTTTATAGTCAACACTAATGGTGTGAGTTGTTTTAACTATGCTCAAGCCTTGTTGCCAGTATCTTGAGTCTGAAAGCCCATTCATTGTTTGAAATAAGAATTGAGTGATGGAAGAGGTGATGTTGTAGAAAATGAGTTGTTGCTGGCCTGGTTATGGGTTGAATGTGTCTGCACTGTGAGTTTTCAGGATGTTAGGATTACCTGGCTTCCCTTTCTCAATAGCCTTATTTGTAAAGGGGCTGTGTCTACTCATTTACTGCATTTGTGCAATGAATATCGGGCACTGGTGGCATGACATACTTGCTGTATGTCTTCCAGCTAAATGCACTGTGATTGCAGTGTAGTCTCCTTTTCAGACTCAAAAATTCATCACCAAGTAAAAGAAATATTTGTCAAACACTTTAAACCGTATGTTTAAAATTTGCAAGTGGATAATAACATATAAAAGCAACAATTTGTAAGCATTCATATTTGTAGTGCAGTGCAAGTGCAACGTGTTTTCTATATTGCACAAGATTCCTTATTCATGGGAGAGAACACTTCTCTTCCTCTACTTTTCAAAAAATACTACTGGAAAAATGGAGGGATGGTAGGGGCAAAAGCTGTTTTATTGTAAGTGCTAGAAAGGAGACTACCTCTTCAATTCAGTGTACCTAATCATCACATTAGAGCTGCATAATTAAAAAGAATGGAGAAAAGCTACTGATTGGAATGCCACAGAAGACTGGGAGTAGCAGCAAATTACTGCTAAAGTATCAGAATTAGTGATTTAAAGTCAAAACTAAGCTGTATGAGTGATAAGGAGTTCTAGTGCTAGGAGTGTAAAAATAACTAAAAAAAAAAAAAGAATAGCAAAAAGGCTTTCAAGTTTACTGTTCAAATTCTGATAATATGCCTTTTCCTCAGCCTGCACTTGAGCTTTTAGTTTACATGGTACCATGACCTCTCAACTGTCAAAAAAGTAACTACTTCAAGCTGTGATTCTTCTCCATAAGATTTCTCAAAGCTAGTTTCATGTAACTTACCATACTTATCTCTGAGATTGAATATGCCTGAAGTTCACTGCAAGGTGAGATCAGTCCTGTTTACATCCTCTGCCAGCTGCATTCTGATGACAAGTTTACAGCTTAAAATATGTTAAGCCAATTTGACTATAAGTATCCTGAAATTGTTTTGTTGACATATGCTTTCATCTTTGCTATGCTAAGCAACTACTCTTGTATTTTACTTGAGGCTTTTTTGTAATCCGTTTTTGCTTTTTTTATTTTCTAAAATATGCCAGGAAAATTCCATGGTGAGGCAGAAATTTAGCTGTATTAAGAATAGATTAAATGAGAGATTGTACCCATCTGAAACCACTTCCAATTCTTTTGGCTTGTCACTCCATTATACAGTTTGGAGGTAAGCCCACTTTTAGTTGAAGAGAAAACATTTATTAAATACTTGTTTGCTAATAGCGCTTTTACCAAAATCATCTGAGTTTTTCTGTAAGATATTTACAATTTTTAAAAAAGAAAACTTTAAGCCAACAAAAATCAACCAAGCAAAAAAGCCAGAACACACCCAAAAAAACTAATCCTGATCAGTGAACACAAGCACTTTCCCCTTTTTTGTCCTTACATATTTATGCTGTCCTACTAAAGAAAATATGGCCAAAATGTATGCTTCCTTTTCTAATTTTAACTTTCTGGAATACCAGTTTCAATCACTTGTAATTGGAACTAACTGCCATTAGATTACTGTGGTTAGTACATGGAAGAAAAACAGTAGTACTGTTGCTAAAACACAGTTTGTCCTTGAGTAAGGCAGTGACATCTAAAGAAAATCAGTGTTCAATTCCCAGTTCTACCGTTTTCCTGGTTTTCATTCCTGTAATGTGACTGGAGTTACCTAATTATTTTTGTGTCTTAAATTTATGTTTTCCTAAACTGTCAATTGTGAGATAAAAGCTGTTAACAAGGATTGTTGACTCTGTATAGCCTTGCAGTCTCCCAATATGGAAAGTGTAGAGATCTGTAGGGAAACAGAGGTTTGGTCAGCTGTTTCTATATCATACATATCTTGGTCTAGTCTTCAGAAACAGACTTCAGTGTGGCTTGCATCAAACTCTAAAGATGTCTAGTTTGTTCCACATGCACATACAGTGTTTCAGCTCTTGCCCTCCAGGAATACAGGACCAGTTCTTAGAAGCAGTTTTCCTTCCTTCATCACAGTATAGGGTTCTTCAAGTAGGTCTTGACCCCTGAACTGAAAAACCTCTTGACTTAAGTCATGTGAAAGTTAGTTGTGAAAGTTAGTCCTGAAAGTCAGCTTAAGTAAATAATTCCAGCCCTTCCACTTCAGTCTTCTCAGGCTTTCAAATGAAAGCACTGAAGTTCACTTAAGAGGCTTTTCAGAGCTGATTGATTCTTTATTTGCCTTTTATAAGTGAATGCTAAATTAGGGAAGTAAGATTGTGACAACCAAAATCAGAGCCTATTATGTTCCATCCTGAGGAAAGAAAAGTGTACAAAGATGTGTATTTAGAAGCCTTCTTCCTGATTATGAGTGAAGACTAAGCTGAGAGTGGAAAGTGCGTCTAAATATAATGACTATATACCTTCAATAATGTACATATATTTGATGCTTGTTTACAGTTCTGTAACATTGATGCTGAATTACCCCAGCAATGGCTTGTTTTAAACTAGTTTTTATATATACACATGGATATGACCTCTACTGTACTAAGCCCTCCAATGTCTTAGTGGCTTAAAGGCGAGGAAAAGGGAAGAAAAAGGGGTAGTGTCAACAATCTATCAGTTGCTCCCTTCCTCTACTTCATGTATAATAAATTATAATAAGCTTGGGGAATTTTGTAAGGTTTAATTTGGTGTCAAGTTCCTTTGCCTTAGAGGCATGACAGTCTTCAAACAAAGAAATACTGGCTGGAAGTTTGGACTTGGTTTCTTGGGTGCTAGCTGGTGTGGAGGAATGGAAATACTTGTTAGGAGGGCCTGATATACCGAGGAGAATTATCTGTCTGATTTCCTTGTTGAGAAAGGAAATCCTTCCCTTCTGACTACCTGCCCTTCTGACTACTAGTAAGGTTGGATTTCAGGATTAAAAATTCAGTTAAAGTGTTTTCAGCCTTTCTGTAAGGGACATGACTATTAAATGTGACAAGTATAGCGTAGTATTACTGAGAATATGGCACTGTAGTATGGTGAGTGGTTTTTTTAGACCTCAAAATAAAAATGTATATGAAAAGAACTCCTTTTCTTTTCTAGCAAATGGTCAGCTGAAGTCTCAGGTCGAAGTCATGCTATGCCTCACATTAAGACATACATGAGATCCTCTCCTGATTTCCAGAAGATTGCATGGTTCTTAGTTACAAGGTAAATGACTAACTGTACGTTCTCAGTCGCATATAAAGTTCTTGTTAATTGTAAGCCCAAGTGAGTTACTGCCATAATCCTCATAATACTGTAAGTACTGATAGGGATTTTTGTCTATATTTAGTGTTTCTTCATTGCATTGCCCCTTTGGGGGCTGCAGGTTGCAATGATTCTGTTATGGAACTGTTTGCAATCACACTATAATCCTATTTGAGCCTTAGCTGCCAATTTCAGGCTTCAGCATCAGCTGAAGTGATAAGTATTTTTAAAACTTGGGTTAAGTTTTTTTAACATGCTGTACATGAATGTGCAGGTTTGTAAAAATAGATATGGATTAAGCCAAAGTTTATCCTTATGCTGCCTTGTCATTACAAAGCATGTAGATACCTAGCATTTGGAATCTGACCTTCTGTCAGATTGAGCTGTTCATCAGTCTAGCTTGAAGTCTAGCTTTGTATTTCTATTGTTAGCTTCTTAAAGAAGCTGAAGGAGGGAACAAGAAATTTCTTGACATGAGGGGAGGCTGTCTTATTGTGAATGAAAAATGCACATTTCAGTTTTGCCAAAACAGATTTTTGTGCAACCCCATATATTGCAGATTTTGATCTTTGTATCCTTACTCTTATATGCTCAGTCATTTTAATCTTTTTTTTCCTCTTTATATTCTGGCTGTCTAACTCTCATCACTTACTGATATTGCTGCCTGTAATAGCAGTAGTGATTAAGGTGCTTTTTAAAGGATTTAAGTTGTTGAAATCTGATGCTGAATCCACCTAATATAGAAATTCATGGTTGCTTTCCCCCCCCCCCCCATGTTTCTTATTCCACCATTTGGTACTATCAAAAAGCATCCAGGATATCAGTTAAAATGTAATGTTTAAGCTTTTGCATTTTGCTGTAGAAGTAGATTTTGACAACAGAATTGCATTTATTGTTTGACTCTCAACTTGATCTACTTCACAGCAGATTACTGAGGAAGGATTAACTACAACATGGTACTGAAAGCACACTGAAATAAAAATACCTGTCTGATAAATACTTGTCTTCATAAATATATCAAAGAAAAAAACGCCAGGAATGAAAAATACTCTTTAACATTTGAAAAAATGCTCTGTACTCAATGTATTGTAATGTAACTAGTCACAATTGAGCTGGCCTTTAATCTTTCTAAGTCATCAAACTGTAGCTATTTACCAATATCAAGTTCCTTTCACCAACTTCGTTTCTGAAGAAAGAAGATACAGAGAACATTCAAGAGGCTGAATTAGTTTCGTAGATCTGTATGACACAAGTAAGATTGTAGAATTATCCACATGTGTTGTACAAGTATGTTCCTGCTGCTCCCAGTGTGCTGTAAAAATAGCAATAAGGAATAACACCCAAATTACTTTCTGTGGAAAAGAATCTTCTGGTAGAAGTGAACTTCTGCTAGAAGTGTATTGCCACAGCTGTGGTACATGAGCATTTTCTGTTGTGAAGATCATGCCTTACTGAAAGGCTTTCTTTCTCTTTGCAGTGCCAATCTATCTAAAGCAGCCTGGGGAGCTCTGGAGAAAAATGGCACCCAACTGATGATCCGTTCTTATGAACTCGGGGTCCTTTTCTTGCCTTCAGCATTTGTAAGTTCGTAGTTCAAGTACAAATCCAGGGATATACCGAGAATCTGCAAATATTGATGAATGCTAATGTGACTATATCTAGTCTGTTTTCCTACACAGCAAGAATGGATTTAGTCTTGATGTGACTTTTGTCATGTTCCTGAAAGGCAGTAATATTTTATATTGTAATAGATACTAAATGCTGGTGGAAAGGATTATCCAATCTCTTTTGTGCTTCTTAAAACTAGGTTGCTAGCGCATATTCGCATTGAGTGATATGTATGAGTTGTAACTTGAAAAACAATTCCTAATGGTACACTGTTCGATGTTGTTCTTTCCCCAAAATGCATTTGCAAAGCCATGACTGTCTCAAAACTTTTTGCTTTGAGGACAGCTTTTTAAATGCGTCTGGTAAAATTTCTGGTGCAAATCTAGGAACACCTTCATAACAGGCTGTTCAAAAGCTAAAGGATTATATCTTCTAAACCTAATGTGACAGCAATCTCAGTCTGTAGAAGACAAGCTTGACCCAAAATAACTTCTAGTGTGTGGAGGATCAGGAGACATGAAAACTTTTTGTGATAACTAAGGTCCATCTACCTTGTAGTCTAGTCTTAGTGCAGTTATAGCAGATGCCATGGGGATTAGCGCAGTAAACAGTGTGCATGTGATCTCTTTAGTGTATGTTCCCTATGATTTTTTTTCAGGCTTTCCAAACAATGGTGGCTAGTAGCCACAACTTGAATAGTTCTCTTAACACATCAAGTTCCTTGTTGAACTACACTTGCTGGCTTTTAGCCCTCTACAGATCCTGTGGTAATGAGATTTAATTGTGCATTGTATTTAAGAAAAAAAGCTTCCCTTTAAGATTATTTTTTGTCTTCTTTAGATTTACTGCCTGATAGTGGGGAGATGCAGATTTCTTGTTCCTTTTGTTGATTCTGCCTTCTTTCTGATGAACCTACTAGTACAGAAATGTTATCAACAGTAGTTAATCTGTGATCAGAAACCGTTCAAACTGTCCTGTGTGAAAATTTTATTTTCCACAGGAGAAATTGCAAGTTTATCTGAAAAAACATTTATATACCTAAAGTCCTTAGAAATATTTCTTCTGATGAAGAATACACCTTTCCTAGATAATGTTTATGGATGTTCACGTAATGTCTTGTAGTTTCTGTTGATTAGTAATGTACTCCCAAATGAAAATTTACTAAAATTAAAACATTGTAAAAACATTTACCATAACTGTATAATTGTAGTCTCCTAAGATTGCAATATTAAGATTGATTTCTGGTTGTAACTAAAGAACCCCTGCATCTCACTTGTAGTAATGTGGTCTCTGATACTGTGAACCTTAAAGACAATCTCAGTCGTTGTTCTCCAGCATGGTTTATGTGGAAGAAGACTTTTAGAGAAAATACATTGATCAGACTGAAACAAGAAAAAGTCCTACAACTTCCTATGGTAGGATGCATTGGTTTTGGTATCACTGCACTCTAAACAAAAAAACGCCAACATCGTTTGTGTAAACAACTAATCATAACAGAATAATGAAGTGTTGGGCAAAAGAACTATGCAAACAGGTTTGACTTTTAACAGCAACTGACCTTAAGGGACAAAATAATGTTCTAAGAAGTTGGCTACTCTTATTTCCAGATGCTGCCAAGCAACAAGTTCACATATGGTACTGGTATGATTGCACATAGTGAATGAAGCTTTTCGTATGAACATAACTGATCACCAGGTTGCATAGTCATTTTACGTAATTTGAATATTCCTGTTCTGGCTCTGGTTTTCCATGCATTGTTAGTTTTGGAAAATATGCTTCAAATGGGTAGAAAATCAGGAATAACTGAGTTAGTCTTTTTGCCAAGAGTGGTCATACATGTTTCAAATCTGAGCAATATGCAAGATTTTCACTTAAATCCAAAACAACCCACAAACCACCACCCCCTACCATGATAGCAGCCTGTCCAAGGCTGCTCTCATTCCCTACTTGTACTGGCACTGGTGCTCAGTGAATTCCTTGTGCTTTAAACCAGCTCAGAGTGGCCAAAAACTGCTCAAATTTTAAGTGTTGTTCCATAAATCAGTTTAGCAAGTTGAGTACTAATGCAAGGAAGAAGAAGGGCAAGTTCAAGGGGTAGAAAGCAGGGAGGTGAGTGTAGGATCACATTGAGAACCTTCTTTTGGCCTGTTTTTGGAACCAGAGCCTGTGGAGAAGAGCCAGTCAGTGAAGTTTTGTGTGTATTTTCATAAATACATGTAAATTACATTTGTAAATGACTGAGACCTGGCTGAGGAAGATGTATTGTGCCCTATAACTTGTAGAGCCAAGCCACCAGGTCTTCCTGCTTTTGTCACACTGATCACTTTAAAGTAGCCACTGTTAGGGGAGTAGAAGGCTTTATTTTGCTTTGTCAAAGGAACATCACGGAGCTCTCAGTGGCTGACAGCAGATGCTTATGGAAAAATAAAGTGGTCAGGCATGCAGTTTATTCTTAACATTTCTTGACTTAGAGGCCTCATATGTTAGCATCTCTTGTCTTCTCTTAAATGCCTATAAGTTTCTGGCTGAGTTCCAAAACAGAACAGTGTCACATGAAGCACAGAATTCTGAAAATTAGTTTCATTAGATATTTTTTCCCTTCTTGCATTGAAAGACATAGTAACGGTGTGTCCTGGGTTCAGCCCTCTGGGAGCATGGGGGAATAAAGGGGGCAAGTGAGTTACTGACTGTGTGGTTCTGAGTTACCGGCTGAGCTCAAACCACGACACTGTGGGATCCTTATTTACCTCTTCCATACTACTCTTTCTATAGACCTTTATCTTTTAGTAAGCTGAAGTGCCCTTAGCCTGCTCAGTTGCTCCTAGGATAGAGATTGTTTATTCTTACTGCTTTTCTTTTTTCTATTTTTTTTTCCTTCTGTAGCATTTGGGTTGGGAGGGTAGTGAGTAGGGGGATGAAGGTGAGCAGGTGATGCAAGTATAAATCTGGAGAAACAGATACAGATGTAAATCTATGACGCAGTGTTGTTCTCAAGGTTCTCCTCACTCACTGAGTCTGTTTGGCCTTCTGCACTTTTTTCAAAGTGGTATGTTAATAGGTTAGACTCTTAGTTGTTTTTCACTGAATGAGAAAGTTGTTCATCCAGAATTGGCAGAAATGTGTACATATAAGAAACCATAATTCCAATATATCACATTTTGTGGTAAAGTTTAGTTTGATTTTGTTGAATAGTGTGATTAAAATGTATGCAATATAGCGATGCTTTGTGCAAGTACAATACTTTCAGCCCTCACAACTCCTATGTAAATACGCTAAACACACAAATGTGCTCCTATACAGATGGCTGAACTAAAATCTGCCAGTGTGCATGAGATAGCCTTATGTTTGAGTTTCAGACCTCTCAGAACACAGCTTAAGTAAAACTAATCTAAAACTTGGAAGAATATTTAACTTCTCGATTTTGGAAGAGAATACTTAGTTCTTTTCCTCACAGTTTCCTAAATATTGATACTTAATTGTGAAAACTGACAGTCACATAATGTGTATATGAGAGCGAAGTGGGGACAAGGACTGCAGCTGTCTTTCCTTTCTTCACTGGGAAGTACCTGCAGAGACACCTGATATTAATTCTTGCCTTATGTATGTGCAGGCATCTGATATTCAAGTTGCAGTGCTTAGTTTGTGAATCTATTTTAGGGAAGTACCCTGCAGTTCAGTCTGCATAAAAAAGTTTCTTTGATAACTTAGTCTGTTTGTCAAAACTTTTGTTGGTTCAGTGTGACTTTAACATACTCTCTGGCAGAGTAGTCTTAGGTCAAGATAATGATGAACTAGGAATAGACTGACACTTGTAGAAAATAAATTTTCTAAAGTATGCCACTTTTGGCTGATTTTGTTTGCAATTAAAAAGATACAGAATACAAACTAGATTAAGTGCTTTGAGACGTGATTGAGCATTCTTTGGCCTCAAGAGACTTGGTATGTTCCAGCTATTAGAATGCCAATTTAATACTGCCAATTTCTGATAGTTCTGTTTCTTCAAATTGTTTTATGCAGCTTGATCACAAAGCTAATGACACTTATTCTGGTAGACGTTAAGACTTAGCATCTTAGAATCACAGAATAGTTTATGTTGGAAAAGACCTTAAAGGTCATAGAGTCCAACTATAAAAAGATTCTTGGAAGTGGTGTGGTTTGAACCCATGCTCACAAAGAAACTAAAGCCTTAATCCAGTGCCTTAGACCACTTGGTCGCAGTACCCTGGTGGATTTGGATAGCACACACTTAATATTCCCAGTCTTAAAAACTCCATGAACTCTGTGGTTTGTGCCTTCTATTTTCTGCTGAATACAAATTTGGAAGTGGCTCATTCCTCACTCGCCATCTGTTGACTGCAAATTTTCATCTGGTTTTTAAAATGCTTCCAGAACTTACGCTTTGAGGTTTGGTCTTGGCCTCTCAGGCTCTCAGAAATATGTTGAATGGTTGTTCTCAATGTAGCAGCAGCTGTTATCACTTACAGTTTTAGTGTCTAGGGAAAAATCAGCTGATGCTGACATTAGATCACAAGCTTCTCTTGATTAAAAAACAATGTTTGTAAAAAAAGATTGTGTCCTATGTTTGAACTGCATTTCTCTTTCTATCTCCATTTCTCTTTCTCACCTCCTACATTTTTACTCTCACTCATGTTTAGCTTGCTCTTTCAGCTGTTGGGGATTCCTTTCCAGAGGCTGAAATAAATTGCATCTTTAAGATATAAAATGTTCAGAGTGCCCTGTCATCTAACAGTATGGAGTTCTGGGAAGCATGCTGCATAATTTTTTTTATTTATTTTTTTTAATGAACTGTCTAATGGAAACCTTTTTAAATAGTTCCTCCTCGCAGCTACCGTGTCTGATAAGGTTCTAAGAGAAACTGAGCTTGTAAAATGGTATGAAAATTTGTGGAATACTTAAATTTTCTAAGAGGTCTGTTGAAGAGTATGGTACCAGCCAGTCAGCTTTTGGAAATAAAAAGAGAAATATAGTAGTTGCTATTTAACTGAGAACTTACCCATGACCGCCTACCAAGTGCTATCAGATGATACAATTATATCTAGATAATTGGTCACAAACAATTGACACAGTGTTGCAGAATCTGAAATACTACATGGTGAATACTCACTGGTAATGAGTAATATATCCTTTTATAGCTGCCTGTGGGGATGAGTGAGCTGCATCTGCATTAGAGAGCAGCCAGCCATTATGTGCGTGTCTGGTCATCAGAACTGAACTGCTTATATTTTTGCTGAGTTCACACAACTGCACCAAGCGCCTTCACTCATAGCTCAACTTAGATCATAACCAAAATCAAGTAGGTTAAACTGTTTGACTGTAACATTAACTTCCAAAGTAATGTTGTACCACTTCCTTGTTTGGTTTATCTAGTTTCAGATGAAGTCTTCTATTCTGTATGAAATGGAGTGCATGTGGGGAAATAAATACAACATAGGGAAACCAAGATTTTATATATGAACTTTAGGGTGTTAAGCCTTGCTTTTTGTGTTCACTGAACTGCTGCAGGGTTTTCAAAGTCCAGCAGTAAAGACACCCAGAGGCACATTTTTCCAAGCCAAGGAACTCTGGATTTTGTCCTGGTTTCAGCTGGGATAGGTGTAAGTTTCTTCCTAGTAGCTGGTGCAGTGCTGTGTTCTGGCTTTAGTCTGAGAACAATGCTGATAACATCAATATTTTAGTTGTTGCTCTGTAGCGCTTACCCTGCTCAAGGACTTTTCAGTCCTTCATGCTCTTCCAGTGAGGAAGGGGCACAAGAAGCCAGGAGGAAGCAGAGACAGGACACTTGATCCAAACTAATCAAAGGGGTATTCCATACCACAGTACGTCATGCTCAGATTATAAACTTGGGGGGAGTTACCCTGAAGGCCCAGATCACTGCACAGGTTGGGCTCACTCTTGATTGGTAGGGTGGTGAGCAAGTGTATTGTGTGCTGCTTTTTTTATCATTGGGGTTTATTCCTATTTTTTATTATTACTAGTATTTTACTTTAATTATGAAACTGTTCTTATCTCAACCCGCAGGTTTTACCTCTTTGCAATTCTGTCCATCGCACCAGGGAGCAGAGAGGGGGAAGAATGAGTGAATGGCTGTGTGGTACTTGGTTGTGGGTTGACAAGTTTAGGAACCTAAATTTGTCACTTCTTTTGGCTGCTTACAAAGAAATGTTCTGATACAACTTAGTAAAGCTTTGTTTTGAATAAATGCACCTCAATATTGAGGAAGGATTTCATTGTATATTCTCCTGGCCAGAGGAGCATGGTTACTGTAGAGTTTGTGTGCATCCTTAATGCTTTCCTGCCAGAACTAGTGAGTTTTTAAATAGTTTTGCTGGACTAAAAATGGTTTTGGGCTAGAAAATAGACCTAAAAATAATTTGGGTTTTTTTCCTGTTTACTGGCATGGGAAAGGGTAGTCTTATAATCATCCAGTGGAATAATCAGCTGTGTCCTGCTTCAGAATACTGTAGTGATATCAATGTGACTTCCCACTTGAGTAGAATTTCTTGTATGACTTTTTTTTTTTTTTTTTAAATAGTCCCCTATCTGCCTTGGATTTAGGGAAACAAAAAGGCTGGAAAGTAGGGTTTTAAAAACTGTTCCATTTTTCCATTCATACTCCCAGTGCCTGCCTGATGCTAATGTACTATAAAGTTGCATAAGTCCAAAAGAAAAAATGCTTTCCCAACTGAGAAATGCATTTCAACCCTTCAAAATGTATTGCTGTAAGTTTCAGTCAAAGTACAAAATATAGTTACAGATGGAAAATAGAATAGAATATGGCTGACGAAAATTTACAAGGCAGGCAGATTTTTTTCAGGCAAGATCCTGCGGGTTTCTTTTTTGGAAACAGCAATGAGAGTTGCCAACATCCAAGAAATGCTTAAAACAGACAAAATGTGTGACTTATTACAATTTCTGTGTGAAGACAGACACGTGAGTTATTCTTAAAAGCATGTGAATCTCCTCAGAGAGCCTTGTTAAAAAACATATTCTGTGACCTAGATTCTATTCCACAGTGTTTTGAGCAAAACTAGGTATCTTAAGTTAGCATTTCCCAAATAGAAGATCTCTACAGGTTAAGATTCTGGCAGACAGATGAAACAACTTTAGGATCAATTGTTGGAGTCTAGTGGGATTGAAAGACAGCATCAAAGAAGAAAGAAGACTCTTAGAAGAGAGGATAATATAATAAGTGACTACTGAGGAAGAGGAAGGCAAAGGTGTAGAACAAGAAAAAGAAGCAAAATGCCTGAGAAGAAACACTGAAGTAATAACAGGGCACAGAGGGTAGAAAAACTCTAGCAGAAACAAAAATATTACTGGGTTGAAAAATAGATGGGTAACAGGAAAGAAAATGAGAATAAAAATGTCCTGTAAGTGGTGCTGTTTTCTTTCATGTTGTGTGAAAAGCATCCCCTGCTATGAATTGGGATGGAATACATGAGGCATAGTTCTTGATACTGGATTTGAACTGAGATTTCTATGTATGTACATAGAGGCCTATGTAGGTGGCGTTCTACGCTGATTTGATAGCTATGGTTACACAGATTTTAAACTTGGGTGATGCTGGACAGCAGGTGTGTAACTTGGCCTCTCTTGATCGTATGAAATTCATTGTAAAATAGGAACCAAATCAGTAGAGCAGAGAAGCCGCCTCTGCCATACCACGTTTCTTCCATAGCTGTGTGTAGAAGACAAGAGAAGCTTACAAGTGCTTGGGGCAATCAAGCCTCATACAAGCCATTTTAGTTTGCAATTTAAATGTCACCTTAAAAGTAATATGTAGGGCTTCACACCACCCAGACTGTGAAACCTTCCTACTGTGAGTTGTTTGCATTTGTTTTGAACATACTGCTTGCTACTTAAAGGCTAAGCTCTACAAAAGGCCGTAGTCTGGTTTTAATGAGGTTATATGAAAATTCCGCTGACCTTAATGGTGTAAGGAAGAGAAATTTAAAATGGCTTTTCATTCACATAGACCTTTAGCATGACCTTGTTTGCTTGTTTTCACTGTTCTTTTATTTGAAAGGCAGTGGCTTTTATGTAATTCCTGAAATAATACATGTTGTTTCTTACTTCACAGCTAGCAATTTCTTCTTACCTTGTGTTGGGGCACAAAAAAAAAGCATCTATATTCTAGAGGAGTTTGTTGAATTCCCTTTCTTTTTTTTTTTTTTTCTCTCCCTTTTCTCGTTGCTATGATTCTTGAATATCAAAAAAAGAAGGCATAAGGCTGCCTTCCATCCAGTGCTTTGTGTGGTCATATGAATGCCTGCTTCCTCTAACTTAAAATGCTAACATTTGATGGAGTAAAACTTCAGCCAAGAAGAACTTACAGTATTGTAAAAGTATTGTATATAGATGGGACTATCAATTCAGCCAGCATGTATGTTTGAATAATATGGGATTGTTTAGTGGTAATTAAAAATTGTGCTTGTACTATCACTAAACAGTAATCCAGTAAAACTTGGACTCATGGCTCCTACAGCTTGGATAATGTGTACGTTAATGTTTGGACATGAGCCAGCAGTGTGAGCTCACAGCCTAGAATGCCAACTGTATGCTGGGCTGCATCAAAAGGAATGTGACCAGCAGGTCGAGGGAGATTATTCTGCCCCTATACTCTGCTCTTGTGAGACCCCACTTGGAGTACTGCATACACAGGTCTGAGGCCCCCAACATAAGAACAACATGGACATGTTGGAGCAGCTCCAGAAGCCCTTGAGAAGATGATCAGAGGGCTGGAGCACTTCTTCTTTGAGAGGCTAAGAGCACTGGGTTTGTTCAGCCTGGAGAAGAGAAGACTTGCAGCAATCCTTTAGTACCTAAAGAGGGCCTCCAAGAATGCTGGAGAGGGACCTTTACAAGGGCGTGTAGTTAGAGGACAAGGGGAAATTGTTTTAAAGTAAAAGAGGGTAGATTCAGACTAGATTAAGGAAGAAATTATCTCCTATGAGGGTCTTGAAATACCGGAACATGTTACCTATTGAGAACACTTAGAAAATTCAAGGCCAGGTTGGTGAGGGCTCTGAGCAGCCTGATCTAGTTGAAAGTGTCCCTGCTCATTGCGGAGGGTTGGACTATAGATGAGCCTTAAAGGTCTCTTCCCACCCAAACTATTCCAGGATTTTTTTAGGAAGAAAAATACCATTCTTAGATTTTCTGATTATTTCTAATAATTTCTACTTATTTCTAATGTCTTAGAAATAATAAAAGATTGATAGCCTTTAAACTTATAATCTGGTCTAATGAAATTATATTTGATTGACAATAGGCTATTGGAAATCTCAGTATTAGAGATTTGCTTTTGTGTAACTCATTATAATTTATGAATGGGATCCAGTTTGTCTGGAGAAATGACAAAGCAATATCATCTACCAAAGTTACTTGAATCGCTTTAAATCTGTCTGCTCTTGTATTGTATTATAGCTTTTTTTGTAGTCCTTAATCTTGTTTGAAATCCACTGTTGTTCTAATGTGACTGTAGTCTTTGAAACTTTTATGCAAGCAGTTACAAATCCTCATTAAAGTCTTTTAGCATATATGGCAAGTGTTATCAAAGACATCTGAAAAGCACAGGTTAGAAGACTTGTTTCTGTGTCAGAAGTTGAATTTTAATTCAGTTCATGAAGCACACTGAACTTCTTATACAGTCTGGATGAAGCTGGACAGCAAAGAGAAATTTTTAAAAGCTTTTCCCTTTAGTTAAATGTAAATGCCAGAGGTGTTTTGTTTAATTAAAATTTTATTCCAATGTCTGTAAGCATTTATGCAAAAGCAGCAACATCTTGTATTGACATATGCTGCCCATATGGCAGCCTATTGCAAAGACCTTACTCAATTCAGATAGAATTGTTTACACAAGCAAGGCCACAAGCATGTTTATCTAGTGAATGTGGAAAAAGATTAGTGTATGTGTAAGGGGCTGAGAAGGCAGAGCATATCCATTGTGGACCCATGCCAGTGAATGTTAGAGAAGAGAGCCTGAAATAGTAGTACTAAGAGAAGCTGAGTTGTTTAGGAAGTATCTAATCTCAATAATGGAGGAAAAATATTTTGTTTATTAAAGTAACTCATTGAGAAAGAATCTATTGTAGATTAGGTTTGTCTTTTCCCCCCAGAGCTACTAAGTCTTTCTTCTGTATGTTTTCCTTCCTTCATAGGGATTGGACAAAGGTTACTTTCATGTGAAAGGAAAAATACTTTCAGAAAGTGATAATCCAGCAACATACTTTCCTGTACCTTTTGACCTCCCACCAGAACAATATGGAAGCAAAGGTAAGGTGTGACTTCAGAAGAAAAGTTGGTGTATTATATATGAAGCAAACTAATTTGCGTAACTCTGAGTCATTGGAATACTGCTATGTTCTAAAGCTTTATTTTAACATTTTTGTGGCATGACTGCATTTAAGGTTTTATCAGCCCCACTTTCTGCTTGTGATTTCAAAGAAAGGAACTGTGCAGTCCTTTTGTGCTGTTTTTTTCATTATCATTTAAGTTTTGGATCAACAAATTAAATACTACTTTTTCATTCATTTTCTGAAATTCTTGTATACATTAGGAAAATAGACATTCTTTATGGAATTCAAATGTTTTTCTGCAGAACTGATGGGAGAAGGAGTGTTAAAAGAGGACTGTTTGGAAGAGAGCAGGTGTTGGAAGAAAAGCTAGTGCTTTGGAAGTGAGGTGCAAAAGAAATACCATGGAGCAAATGTGAAAGAATTGCTGTAAATTAGAAGATGGAAAAGTTGCTTTTGCTCCATTCTGTATTTCATAGTTTAAGACTTTATTATCTTGAAGATCTGTATTGAAATCCTTCTGGAGGGGCAAAAGGGTTATATTTCATAACACTTGAAGAGACTTACACAATCTCAACCTCCTCAGCTCCTGAGACTCTCTAGAACATGCAAATCAGGAAAGTGCTAAGTAAGTGCTGCTATGGGGTAATGATGGCGCCAAAGCCTAAAAATACATTGAGGATAATGGTGTTTATGCACAATCTGCATTATTTTGGGTTTTATAATTTTGTTCTTTAAACTAATGAAAAAAGATTGTGAGAAACTTTTTTTGAGAAGCCATGATCAGAAAAAGGTATCGTCTACAGTAGACCTTGAAATAGTGGGTAGTAATAAAGAGCTCAGGAAAGACACTGTTTATAGCAACTCAGATCTTTGAACTAACATATGATGCAGGGTGAAAAAAATATTTAAAAGCTAAAAAGTAAATAGACTTAGAGTTTTGTATAGTAAATCAGAATAAAAATACATCATTTCAGAGTGACTCAAGTCTCTCAGCAGGATCAGAGCTTTCAAGCATGATGCTTCTTGTAGTTGAAGTAAGAATGCTTTGGCAGCATCCTCTTGATGGGGTGGCCTGTAGTAAACAGCAACCATGAGGTTTTCTTTGTTGGCTTGACCTCTGATTTTTTTTTTTCACCAATGATCTCGCAGCATGCTCAGTGCTGTTTTTCAGACACAGCTCTGTGCAGTCAATGCACTTTTTTTCTTTTTTGCATTGAGGGCAACCTCCTCCCCTTCTTCCTTGCCTCTCCCTTCTGAACAGTTAATAACCAGTGATTGCAGTGCTCCAGTGATCTGATTCTGCAGTATCAATTAAATCACAGCTTTTCAGCTGCACAGTGGCTTCCAGCTCCTGTTTGTTTATCCAAGCTGTGTGTGTCAGTGTAGAAGCATGTAGCTGGGCTGTCGCTTTTTAAGAGGGACAAGCCCTAATTCTTCTGGAGCATTTCACAAGTGTTTCCCTGTTGGTTCCTAATGCCTCAGGAAAAAGGCTCTTGCTTCACTTGGTCAGGATGAATCCTGTCAGCTCCCAGCAAACCTGGTTTCTCACAAGTAGATCCATGATCATAGAAGCCAAAACCTTGAGTTCGGCACCAGATATACAGCCAAGTATTCACCTGTTCAGTTCAAGGCGTGCTACTTTTGTAACTTGCAAAGATGATTTTTATGCTTTCAGATCTTACTACTTAAAAAAATTCTTAAATCGCATTTCAGTTTTCCAAAGAAAAAGTACTGGCTCAATGTGGAAGTGCTAATGCAATCTATTATACTGTTTTAGTATGAACCATGCTGTCCATTTAAGTACTGTGAATATTGTTTGAGGAGTGGTGGCAGGAGTTGTGCTGGGTTGCTAGCTAACAGAAGGAGTAAAATTCACTACAGCTGCCTGTTGTGCTCTGGGACATGCGTGCTAGGTAATGGATAACTAATGCTCAAACTGATGGGTTTTGAAAGCTTTTTTTCTAAAAGGTCATACTTAAATCTTTAGAAATTTTGAAACAAAAGATTCAAAATCAGAATCCATGTGTTACATATACCATCATCCCCATGCAAGAACGTAGTTGTATAATTAACACTGTTCTTGTTTTAATTCCTGCATTTACCCTAATAAGTCAGAGAGGTTTATGCTTTCAACTAAATGTAAAGGTTTTTTTCCAAATCTTTTTTTTCTCTTTTTGCATGGAAAGCTTATTGCTGTAGAGAACTTGTTTGTCTGTAGTTCAGCTTTTGGGTCTCATATTTCTCCCATCATATGAACACAACAGAATTCAAGTTGTCTAGGCTTTGACAATGGAAGCAAAGGCAACTGTGCCTTTTTACATCCCTTTCCTGAATATTCTGTTTCAGTTGCCCAGCATCCTGGTGGAAAAGATGTTTAAAGAATTCCCGTGTTATGGGATGGACTCATAAAATAATCTGTCCCTAACAATGCAGTTATCAACTCTCAAAGTCTCTGGACACTGGTATAAATGATTTGTTTTAATAGAAGCAAAAATGCAAGTGATTATTTTTTCCCTAAAGAAACCATATTGACTGATCCTTGTAACTGAAGGAGGAAAGGCTCTGGGGGATTTTCCATGAACTCGGATTCTCTAACCATGGGAAAACAAAGTACACATCACTTTCATATAATCAGAAAAAAATATATTGGGAGCAGGAGGGAGGATAAGTGGGTGGAATAGTGAACAGATAGTCAGGAGCAGGGCCGTACATTTGCCATGTAAAGTTCTAAGTAGAAGATAGGTATACTAAAATACATTGTTTTTCCTTGTGCTTGTGCAAATTCTAATCTTGGATCAGAGATACTCAATGTTACAGAATTATGTTATTATCCAATGTAGCAAGGTGAAAGAAAAACAGTTCCTTAGTTTGTGGAAATAATTTAGTTGCAGAAATTCTTTGTCATTCTGTCACAATGGCTTTCTGTCATATTAATTGGTGTTTATTAGCTGGGACTAGACTTCCAGTGTGAAAACTGTTAATGAAGAAAATGCATCTTGAAAAGCACTAAAATACATGTCAGGGCTTACAATGATAAACTCTTCAATAATTATGTAAATAATCTATCTGGTTTCAGCTATCATAGTTCCCGAGGTTGATCCACAGTATTTTAAAATACATTAAGTTCAATAATAATGAAGTAATTTGGTGCCTATCAGATGTCACTGGTAGGGCAATTATGATATATCACGTCTGTGACACATATTTGAATTTTTCCCATTGTTTTCATTTAGCTTTCAGCTGTATTTCAGTCTTGCACAGAACCACGTTTTACAATACATGGACGGGTAACTTCCATCTAGTTGTGCCAGAGTTATTTGAGCTTTCTGAAGGGAACAGAGAATAAAATTTAACTGGATCTCAGATCATAGCTGGTAGCAGCTTGGCCACATCAAGTTGAGATGAGTTTGTAATATTTCTCCTTTAAGAGAAATATTTTCACATTGAAAAGCTAATTTTAACTACAAAGGATGATAAAAAAAGCCACCAACAAGCCACACTATAATGCTTGAAAAAATATTTTTGTACCTAAAAATTGTCAGAAAATAATGATAAAGTGATTAATTAGTTCACTGAATCAGTGAATCTATGATTTACATGTATTGTAAACCATATTATTGTTGTATTATAGTAAGCGTCAGGATTTTGGGCTACTTCATCTGTTTTGTGCTTATTTAGGGAGATCTCAGCAGGTGAAACATTTCTGTAACGTTTGTCTGCATTGTTCTGCGAGATTTCAGATGTTTTAATCTCATGCACTTATTGCAGAGCTCTCTTACAGCACTACTGAAAAGAGATGAGCTAAAAATACGTTTATCATCAGTTCTTTGAGTTGTGACTGGGTTATAAGACAGGAATTTATATCAGCTTTTTCTGAGCTCTTAGTTCAAAATGCTGTAGAACTGCTTAAACCCTCTAGAAGAAAAACCCATAAAGTAGGCAGGTCAGTAATCTCTGTTAAAAAAGCTATTTCTCATTCAGTTTCCTCTTCAGTGTATGTATTTATATCAAGGAAGGAAACTGTCTATGTTCATTTGACTAGTACTATACAGAAAATATGTATATACAAGAAAAGAGGACAGTTTCCAGCTCAGTTCAGCTTAATCTAAAGTTAGAGTGAAACTACATATTACCCTCTATATTTGCCAATTATATGAATTACATTAGTCTTTGGTTCTTTTGCTCTTTGTTAAAGATTTCTTTCCTGAGCCATTGTCACAATTTGTAAGAATATATTAAAAATGTATTTCATTATTTTCCAGTGGAAAATCTATTTCACCCTTGATAACTGGGGGCTAAAGCTGTCAAATCTCATGCTATGAGAGGGTTGAATGGTGGGCAGATGAGATGAAAATTTGCTTTAATGCATGTTGAAGCATTGTGGAGAAATGAACAGTCCACTTAGCAATACATGAGTTCTCTGGCTGTAGTTTTCAACCTCTGACAGCTGTAATTTCATTTTCTTAAGAATGCACAAAAGGATCTGTAACATGTCTCACAGGAACAGCTCTCTCGCTTGTGAGAGGCCATGCTCACTATTCAATATTCCATTGCCACACTTACATGAAAGAGCGAATTGACCTTTTCTTTGTATTGTGCGGTATTCAGTGCTTGATATTTTATCTAGTTTTCAATGAGTGGGAATTGGGAACATGGTGAAATTACATGTGGCAAATGTGTAGTGATTTCAGGAAACAAGTAGTAATCCATCTTGTTTATTACACATAAATTGCTGTTGTGTTGAATAGAAACAAGAAATATTTCATGGCATATTTGCCTCCAGCTCTGGTAGGTTTAGATATTTGTGTGTATTCTGTTATTTAAACAATGGGGACAATTTTCATCTGTCTTGCCTTGTACTAGTGACAGATTTCCTAAAGGAAAGAGATCAGTGTTTTGTCCAGCTAAGCTAGAGGAATCCTTTCTTACTCTGAGCAACCTCACAAGAGCTGGTGATTGTCAGATAAGTTCTGGGAAAATGTCACTGTACATGATCTCTACCTTTCTCCTACCTTTATTTTCTTCTTTTGTCCAAAGTTCTAGAATTGTCTTTTATTTACTTCAAGTAAATTGACGTTTATTTACTTCACCAAGTAAATAAAATATTTTTTTTAAGAAATTAATAAAGATGACTTCCGGGGAAGTCATTCACATTTTTCAAGAACCTCGTTTTTTCCAATTAGTATTGCACAGCTACATGTGACCTGTATACTCTCTAGAGTTTGAAAGAACTTGAATGGCAACATCCTATATGAATTTATAGAGAACTTCAAGTCCTTTCAGTATGCTTAATATGGAAGCGACTCTAAGGTAATGTCCTTTCTTCTGAGATGACAACTGGAAACTAGTCCTGTTTCTAGTGCAAGTGATACTAATAACATTGAATAGAAAATATTTCACTTATTTAACACTCAGAGTAATGGTAAATATAGATCTGAGTACATTTAGAAGTTTCAAGCATCAAGTATACATTGTCATTGCAGTTCATGTACTGAGGCAGGTCAGGAGCAGTGGTTGGAACTGATCTCAGTCTCTGTTGGCATACACTTCCTTCTTAGGTGAAACCAAAGCATCATTACTGCTATGTAAACCTGCAGTTTGACATTGAAGCTCTCTTAAGACAGCTTGACATCACATGCTTCCTCAAGTGGCCTCCCAGAGTCCAAGTGTAACGTTTGAGTACTCAGCAAAACCTGGTTTTCTTAAGGCTTTTTATAATGACTATGAAGAAATTAACACATATGAGAAGAAAAAAAGAAAATGTTAGTCTCACTATTTAGTTTGATCACTTGTAAGTATTCTTTTGATAGGGTTACAGACTTGAAGACCAGCAGGAGACACTAGGTTGTTTGGTGTTACTTGCCACATGTTACTAGCCAATTTCTTTGAGCTCAGATCTTGTCTTTGGCTAAGAGATGTCTTCCAAAGTACCTTTCAGATCATTAATTGGGAGCATCATCACAAGATGGCAAATTCGCCAGAGGGTCAATATTTTGTTTCAGTGGTTGGTTAACCCAGGCATTTAAAAAAGCACTTTATTTCAGTTATTCTTTTTCAGGGTGGATGTATGATGTCTAGTCTAGTTGTTGAACTTCCATGGGATCTGATCTCTCTTGTGCAGAGTGCCAGATTCGCGGTTGAAGTCTGAGGAAATGCAACAGCATGTCATCCTAGCAGATCAGAGTTAAGGTTGCACAGAGAATTTTACCTGGTCATTTTTCCTGTAGACTGTTTCTTCCCAGCTGCTTTAAATTACCAGTGCAAAACAGTTTTATTATTCATGATACACATAGCTTGCATCTTTTTCTTGCTGCAGGGAATAACATGCACATTTTACATCTGGCAGTTTTAAAATAAAGATTAAGATCATTCCCACTCTGAAGTGACAAAGGACCTCATTAATTTTCAGCAGCTAACAATTGTTGTGTGCAACATGTGTGTTATTAGCTCTTTGCAAATTTGAGCAATTGCAGTTGAATTACAGAAGTCCATTTGTGGGCAACAGATGTATCTTCAGGGCAAAATATTTGAAGAATTAAAAGAAATTAAATTGCCTGGTAGCTAATAGTACTACTTAATATCTTGACAGATAAACTGTATAGATACAACTTTCTTCTGGAATCCTCTGTTGCTAACCAACAGATTCAGGCTGTCGTAAAAAAAAATCTGATATAAGAAAGATTAATGTATTGATGATACGAAAAGAAACCTATAGACCAGTAAAATTATCAGACTTCTTTTGAAGAAAACCAGAAAATGATCCAGTCTGGTATTTGGGAAACATGCACACAACAGCCAACCTTCCTTTGCATGATATCTTTATAAGCAAAGTTTCTTCATGCCTTTGATAATACTCAGATTTTTATTTCCCTCTAGAATCTTTCAGATGAGTACAACTATTTTGTTATATGAAATCATCTTCTCGTTGAGCTCCATTATCACATTTCAGTTGCAATTATCTCTTTTGCCAATACAATTTGACATGGTCCTCTTATGGAAGTAGAGCATTTAATTTGTAGTGTTTAAGGACTGATTGCCCTATCACTTTTGTTTAACCCTAGTGAGAAGTTTCTTACAACAGGCGTACATTGCACAAAGAGATACAACCCCAGGGTGGTTTTGTACCTTTGTGTGGGAAAAAGTACAAGCTGCTTGCTGTAGTCAAGGAATATCACTTAATTTGTAATTTGGCTATTACACAGTTCACTGATGAAGCAAATCATCTGCTGTATGAGAGGAACTTGAAAGTTCAGTACATAAGAACATCCAGGGCTTTTTTTTTTTTTTTTTTAACAACTTGGGAAAGGCCTCAGAAAAGTGCAAAGGACTTTTTCTCATTGAGAAACAAAGCAAATCCTGCTTTTAAGCAGGATTTATTTTCTTCCCCCCCCCCCCCCCCCCCAAGTGGTCCTTGTCCTGGTCTTCAGGAATTATTACCTTGTCTGTGTATATTGTTATAGATCCCACACCTCTCCCCCACCTGTCTTTCCCTGTTCTTGAAATCTTTCAGGTATGATTTTTGCATTGAGAGTGTTCCAGTCTCAACAAGATGAGTTCCTTTGTAAATGCTGTGCTCATCTAAAGGGAGGGGAGAAAAGAGACTGAAGTATAGTGTGCACCTTCTGCAAATGCTGAAAGGGAGATCTTTCCAGCCTCACGCAGCAGAGGGAGTGTTAGAATGTATATGTGGAATGATTTGAAAAACTCTCTTTATTTACTACTTCAAAGCTAAATTCTTCAACTGGAAGACTCCTAAAATATTGTGAAAGATGATGTAAGAATCCAGTTTTTGCGTTTAGAAATCAACCAGGAATAGCTGTCATCCAGATCTCCACTCAAGTGCAGAAGACACTTGTATTTTCACTGTAGGAAGAGAATCACAAAGATCCTTAATTGTATTTTATACTTTACTGTTCATTTGCATGTTCCTGTAATTCACAGACTTTTCTGGTTTTGGCTGTACACACTGTACTGCCATCTGTCATATTTATGAGAACATGAAGTTTTGAGATGGCTTTCTGGTGTGTTCCTGACCTACACAAGATACTGCATTTGGAAAGTACTGTTGTTAAAATTTGCAGAACAACCTTGTTCCCCTGTCAGTTGATGGTTTCTTATTCTATAACTTGATCTCAAAACGTGGGGGATTGTTTGAGCGACTGATCAGGTGTACTTGAAATGAATTGTTTTCCGGGGCCTCTCTATCTTTAAATGAAATGTGATGGCCTGTTCAGTTGTGAGAGAATCTTCAAAAGTCTGCCTGACTGAAATAGCACTTTGAAATTTCAGATAATCTTAAAGTTGCATTTGGGTAGGAATGGCCCCATTCATTTGATTGGTGCTAAAGTTCTGCTGTTTCTAAGTGAGGCAAGAAGGAAGCAGTGGTGCTAGGTCACTAATTTTGTATCAACTGCAGCTTATTGGAATTAGTGTTACCAGAAATGAAGAACTGAACTTGAAATGTGTGGAAGTTAGGTACATTGAGCACACTTAAAAAAATGTATGTAATGGGGCTGTAAATAAGGAACAGTTAACCTCTACTCCCCCTCTTCCCTCCCCCACAGAAGATAAGTGTTTAACTTTCGAAAGCCTGGCAATCATTGTAGTGTGCAGCAGTAAGTTGCTATGGTCTTACAGTATTTGTACCCAGTCACTGTCTTCTCTTGCTGATACAGCTCCTATTAAAAGTGATAAATAATTTTAAATTTGATCTGACACTTCAAAAATACCTGAATTATTTGTTTCAGAAATAGTTTTGCACGCGGCTTGTTCAAATAGTGTCAGGTGTCCTATAAATCCAACAGCATTCCATTAATAAAACAAAGATCCAACTATCTTAATAGCTACATTAAGAAAATTTTATTAAGATAGACACAATAAAAAAGAACTAAATTATGTATTGAAGCCTCTCAGAGTGCTTCAAGGGGTAACTGAAATAATTTCTGTACACCTAAGTCTTTCTCTTCCTTTATGTTTTGCTGAATGAAACAGAGTGACTGCAGATGGTAGTGAAGATGAATAGGTCCAAGCTGCATAGTGGACTCCAAGTGACAGATTCCCGTGCTTGAGTGGGACTGGATTTATTCTGATGTCATGGTTTAGAGGTCAATGATAAAAAATGAATGATGTATGCTTGGAAACCTCAATGCTTTTCCAGTACCCATTCTTATAACTATTCATGTTTACTATGTGGTAAGGTAGTCACCGAAAAGACAAAAGGCACATGTGACTCTCAAGCACAAAACTGATAGAAGCAGCTTAGGGAAATAATGGTGCTACCATTTTGGTTTGGTTTTAAGGTATGACTCAAAGTCTAGATGTTCTGCAGTTGATTCAGAAACCTACAGACATTTTCTGGCAGTGCACTGATTTAAGTGCTGTAGTTTCTTCTGGTTTCCAATACCTTTAATTTTTTTGTGCTTGAAAATTACCTGTCCACTGTAACTAAAAACTAGCCAACTACTTCTTCCACTCAGAAGCTATATAATGATTTTAAATTAGGGGAAGACATGGATGTTTGCTTTTATTGTGCTCTTATAATAACACAATGTGAAAGATTGCATTTGTTGCACAGGCTGTTCTTTCTCTGGTGATCACATACCTGTGACTTGTAACATCCCCATCACTCGTCTTATTAAACTCCCCTTTTTCAAGTCAAACACATTCAATTTTCTGATAATTTAAAGCATTTTCCTATTACCTTCTTCCTACTGTAAACAGACACTTCTGTGAAACATTTGCATAGCTGGGATATGTTTGACTGCAGCATATGGATCTACAGTGCTAGAATTAAATGCACTCTAGTAGCAGGTAAATAGCGAGTACATTCTGGGAATGCTCTCCCTGCCCCACGTTTAATTGGTGTGGTACTTGTCAGTGTGCTGTTCTGCAGTTTGTACATGCCTTCATTACTGCTTCTGTCACTTTCTTATTCTCCTCTTCTTGCTACAGTAATTCTCACTTCATATATTGTAAGACCTGGCATTGGATCTTATAAACTTAAAATTGGACAACAGTAATCATGATAAACAGCTTATCCAAAATTGAAACTAACAAGTGTGTCAAATCTTTTTTAGTAAGTGTGCATAGTATATTATGCAGATGAGTAGCTTGGTTTTAATAAACTACATCCATCATCTTCAGTACAATTCAGTTTAATTGTATACATTGTACAGATTGATGTCACTGTCTTCTTTCAAGGCCCATTTTGTAGGGGGAAAAAAGAAGCAGGCAGGATTTATATAAACTTTGTTTGAGAAAAATCACTGAAAGGATTGAAGGATTTTTCTCTGTATTTCAGTAAGAGTATCCTGAGAGAAATGGAGTAATAGCTAGGCTTCATATACCAGGGGCTTTTCCGCAGCATGTCTGCGGTTGGACGAAAAGCCTCAAGCAGATTGCGGTGTTGCCTTTTCTCCTTCCCAAGAGTAGGAATAGCTTCTAGCTTCTGTATTCTAAGATGTGGAGGGGAAGAACTGTCTGCTGCAAACCTGTTGCTCATCTAAAGATGAAACATTTGAAGAAATGAGGTCTGAACTTGAACATTTCAGATGTCAAGCAGAGTCAGTCTTAGATACTGAATGCTTACTGTGTGTGTGAAAAGTACTGCTACATTACTGCACTGACTGATAATTCCATTGGGTTAAGAGATGTGCCTATGGGCCAAAGCAAATGTGGCTGCATGACTGTTCATGTGTGCTCTCTGAAATACAATTTCTTTTGTATTTTGAAATGTAAATTTCTTTTACAGCTGGTATGGAGTATGTTGGGGTTTAATAATCATATTCCAAGTAATATTTGGGGGGAAATCAAAGCCTTTTGAAAACTCTAAATCTCATTTAAAAAAGTTGCTGAATACAAAATGTCCAGTAAACCTAAATGGCACATGGGGTTATGTGAAAATCAGTGGGAATTTTCATCTTTCTCCAAACAAAGGGGAAGAAGAGGATCAAAATTTTACATTTAATAACTGAATTTATTGTGAGACTGTTTTTGGTTTTGGTTTACAGATCAACCATGGATTTGGAATATTCCTTACACTGACGCCCCTGATACACATGGAAATATGTGGGTTCCGTCATGAATGTTTTCAGTATTCTGTGACGTTTCGCTTACTGACACTGAGCCTGCCGTGCTACTTGCAGGACTACTTATTTCTGGGATTTAAGCTATGATGTCTGTTGCAATGGCTAATTTGTAGTTGAAAGAAATATTAAAATGTTGATAATGGGAGATTCATGGAGGATCTATGACCATATTATTATAAATGAACCTGCATTTTTTTAATACTTTTTGTATGTTTTTTCCTTACCATGGTTCCTATATGCTTTTCAAGATTAGAACAAGTTTAGACTGTTCTCAGAGACTGCATTTTTAGCTGTACTGAACTTAAAATTTACTGTTCTTGAGACTGTTGGCCTCAGTAGCTGGAATAAAAGTTGTTGTATGCGAAGTTTAAATAAAATAAAGTCAGTCTTGTTTATATATCATTTGTTCCATCTTCTTCTGTGTACATTTCAAATTGGATTTAAATTTTTCATTGCAATAATCACTGCTAATGCAAGCTGTAATATTTGATGGTTTGGCTTTTTGCCAGTTATTTCTTAATCCTCTGTGGGTTTTTGCCCCCTGGGATGCAAGTACTGTCCAAAACACTAAATTGAAGTGGATGGGCTTGGGTGCTGAAAAGTACTCTTAAATAGTGCTGTGGGATGTGCGAACAGCTGGTACTGCAGCCTCAAAATCTTGTAGTGTAGTGTGCTTCATTCAGGATTCCCTCTGCATCCCAGATAACCAGACTGGGTAGCTGTACCCATGCGACCTCATTCATTTTGCATTGTCATTCCCCAAGATGGAGTACACTGAGAGGGCACCAGCTCCTAATGTCTAATGTCTAACCCTGTTTCATTTAAAAGTTACCATAGAGAAGGTGTGTGTTTAGGAAATTGTCCTGGCATCTCCCTAGCAAAAAGAAATTTTTTTTGTTTTCCTACAGTGTCGCACTCCACAGAGAAGCTATGAAGTACTGCTTCTTTTCCATCTTTCATACCCTTTCCCTCTTGTTCTGCTCACTAAAACTGCTTGTTTTACTCACTTCACAGCAGAGGAACCTAGGTGTTTAGGTTGTTCATTTCTTAGCTCGTTTTGGCAATTTCAAGGCCTGGTAATCATTATTATTGCTTTATCTGTTTTTGAGAACTTTGCTAATAATATGAGCCAAATACAGGTCAGAGTGCGACTGGGATGTCCATGAAACAGATAGGAAGATTGCTTTCTGCTTTCACCCTCAGTTCTGTATGCAGAGTCTTTACTGTTCATGCTACATCCAGAAACTGTTTGATCCTATCCCTGATGAGCCTGGGAAAACAGAGGGCAGGGAAGGTAACATGAAAATGGAGCGATGTGCTCTAAAAACTGAAAGAGCAACCTCATAGCCATTGTCATGCTTTCTCTGCAAAAGTGTTAATGTAATTATTTCTGTGAGAGAGAAGTTCTAAGTAGGAAGGTGTCTTCATATGAGGACAGCTTTAAGAGTTCTAGAAGGTGGGCTAAGAATTAATGGACATTTGTCCTTAATTTGTGAAGAATGTGATTTATTAATGTTACATATGAGTTTTCCTATTTTTGTCATAGAGTGGTTTAACCAGCTCTGAGGCTTTCCTGGTTAAATTCCAGATGGATTTTTTTTTTTTTTATTGCTTCCAGGCACCTGGCATGATTTAACTTCATCTCTCAAGGGCTAAGGTAAATACAGTGTCAGAACATCCTTCCAAAGCCTGTTGGTGGGAACATATAAACCAGATAATCAGTTACGCTAGGAAAGCCTTTCAGGAAACCTTTCCAGTGCAGAGCTGTGACCCACAGCAGCTGGGACTGTGGTTTGTGCATGGAAGTGGTTGTGATTCTGAAAAGGTTAAATCTCCTGCCAGGGCAGCGTAGCGTTGTGCAGTTTCTTACTGGAGTCACATAGTAAAGCAACGATCTTAGTTTTAGTTTGTTCAATACTGTGATATGGTGATCTATCTGGATTTTTTTCATCATACTTGAGATTAAATCCAGCATCACAGAAGGTAAGAAGGCGTAAGAAGTACCATGTGCTTTTTTCCATGCTAGGTGTGCAAACATGCAACAGTATCATTCTCATTTGGCAGCTTTCCTAAATGAGTCTGTGTGCTTTTTTTCAGCAATTAGCAATATGTTAATTCCTTGTGCTTTCTTCTCTGTACACTTTCTGGGGTTTTGATATTCCAGCCTGTCTTCCATAAACAAATATGAACATGGTAACAGGAATAACAGCACAGAAAAAATGCAAGTAAATTAAAATTACAAAAGAGAGTTGGGATACCAGGAACTGAATATTGAAATCACTACATCAATGTAAAATATAGATGTGCACTGTGACATACATTGCCTATTTGGTGTATGTATTTTAAAAAGCTAGAATAGAGATCTAATGTTCATTATAATGCTAGATGCTACCTAATTCCACAGATATTTTTACTGACATCAGTAAAATTGCTGACATTTTACAGCTGTGGAATTAATCACTGTGGCCTAGGGTGTCAGAATTTTAGCTGAACATTAACAGTAGTCACACCATTCCTTCTCTCTTCTGTATTTCTTTTAATCTGAGCAACTGTAACTGGCATTCCAAAGGGCAAAAGAGAGAAACAGCAAAAAGTACTGGAGGCTGAAAGGAGCTGTGTAAGTTCATAGAAACAAGTTTGTATGCTAATCTACAGTCTTCCTGGCTTTGACTTTTCTCTTTTTGTAATACAGTATCTTTTTGTGCTTCTTCATTTATCAAAATGTTATCTCTACTCAAACGAATTCCCAGTTACTGCTTTCTAAATGTTGCTGCAGTGCTTTCAAGCTGTGACGTCGTTGTATTGAGTAAAAAGTTAATCCTTTAGTTGAAAGTGTTTTCCAATGCTTAGAATGGAGGAATGTGAGGGGGCTCCTGGATTCTTTTACTGACTTTTTCTGACTATTCTGACTTTTACACATGCTGATTCATGTGTCTCTTACTCCCATAGCAAGCAGATCACTACCCTACACAGGTCTATTGCCAGTAAGCATGAATAAACAAAAAACTTTACTCTGAACTGTAGCTGGTTGTTGAACAGTTTGGAAAATTAAGCTACCAACCCAATGGTGATTTTCTTACCTGTTGAAATACTGGATGATAAACAGCATGCAAATGCAAAGGGGTATCTAGAAGTGGAAGTTGTTCTTGAGTCTCCTGGGACTTTTAAGCCACGTCTATCTCTGCCTCACTTGCCTGACTGTAAATTTTAATTTGCAAATATCTTCAAATAAAAATACCCCTATAGGGTATTAAGTAGAAATGAAATATTGTCTTCTGTAGGAAGGCTGGAATACAATTGTGTTTATCAGCCACTCTTTAGTAACTGATGTGAAAGAGATGAAAAACTTTTCACCTTTCTCACCCCTGAAAATCACTACTATAAAGGCAGGTTCAGTTGTCTTTCACTGCTAAGTGTCTTCTGTGTTGTGAAGAATGAGTACACTAGATAAAGGCAAGAAGCAAAATTACAGCTGAACATGATCCAGCTTGTGCCCAGGCAGCCAAGGCCAATAGCATCCTGACCTGTATCAGTAATAGTGAGGTCAGCAGTGTCAGAGAAGTGATTGTCCCTCTGTACTTGGCACTGGTGAGGCTGCACCTGAAATACTGTGTTCAGTTCTGGGCCACTCACTGCAAGAGAGAGATTGAGGTGCTGGAGTGGGTCCGGAGGAGGGAAGCAAAGCTGGTGAAGTATCTGGAGAAAAAGTCTTGAGGAATGGCTGAGGGAACTGGGGTTGTTTAGTCTGGAGAAGAGAAGGCTCAGAGGGGACCTTATTGCTTTCTACAACTACGTGAAAGAAGGTCGTAGTGAGGTGGGGGTGTTAGTCTCTCCTCCCACGTAACAAGTGATAGAACAAGAAGAAACAGCATCAAGTTGTGCCACAGATTTAGATTGGAGATGAGGAAAAATTTCTTCACAGAAATGGTTGTCAAGCATTTGAACAGGCCGCCCAGGGAAGTGGTGGGGTCAGCATCCCTGGAAGTATTTAGAAGGTATGTAGATGTGGTGCTCAGGGACATGGTTTAGTGGTGGACTTGGCAGTGCTAGGTTAACGGTTGGACTTAATGACCTTCGAGGTCTTTTCCAATCTAAACCATTCTACGATTCTCTTGATTCTTTATTTCACATTCAGTAGGACTCTGCTAGAGGTGCAATCTGTTTGAAACTCTTAGCAAAGCAACAGAGACGTTGTTGGCCTACTCTCAATGCCCCAAGTGTCACATGTTCATGAAGTTCCAGGATTTTTTATTTTTTTTTTTATATCAGTTTGTTAACATCCAGTTTAAGTTCCAGAAGAAGTTTGTTCAGCATCAAAGGTAGCAGAAGGCTGGTTTCTGGTTTCTTTGCTCCTCTAGCAAGACATTCCATTATGCATAAAATTTGCTCAAGGGTAAACTGCAGCTCTCCCATAGCTTCTCCAAAGATAAGCAGCTAAGTGTACCAGCTTATCACTTCCAAAGGAGATGCTTAATTAAAAAGTACTGACACTGTCAACAAGAGTAACTAGAACTCCATGTGAGTCTTCCACAGTAATATGCAGGTGCATTAACAATAGCCCTGTTCTGACTAGATATTTGTTGGTAATCATTACTATGGTACTCAGTGACTGTAGCTTTCTTAATTACAGGGTTATCATTAAACATTATCAACAGAACTAGACACTGATTTGTGTTGGTTTTTTTTTTCTTTTTCTATTATTTACAATCGTGCTAAGCCTCATCACCACCAATCTTTTTGTCACTAAATACCTGCTCACATAGAAGCTGTGTGCTTGTGGTGCCAAGGAGTAGGGCAAACATAGCAGGTTTCCTGACAATGCCACAAGTGCCTGTGCTGAGGCAATGCATTCAGTGTTTCAGCTTACTAGATGTTAACTTCAGTTTGGGGTTAATTTAAATGTCAGCAACATGTTTAACCATTGGGTTTTTTTAACTGAAACTAAAAGGTAAGTTGGGGCTTTATTCCCTATGCCAGTGAACACACCCATTTCTTTATTCCATCTTGCTTAAATGCTCCTGATGGGTGACTGTATCATTATACTGTCTGTGCTGTTCACACACTCAAGTTTTTCCAGCTATCCACCCAAAAACAATGGGAATAGTGAACTTTTTTACAAGTACAGTATCCTTTCAAATAAGTAATTAAAACAGGGAAGTAAAGGAAGAAAAGGATCTTAAAACAATAAAAGGTGACACACCTCTGATATTTGTCAGACATCTTCTCATTTGCTACTTCAGGATTCCAGTCAGTATCAACTCACATTTTCTCTACCCCTTAATAGGGGGCATGGTGCTTTCTCAAGAGATTAAATCACTGCAATTCCTTTATAGTGTTTTAGTTCAGTGAAGATCAGATTTGACCAATTAAGGGAACTTGCAATTTTTAATGCCCAAGGACAGTGGTTTAGTTCATTGTCTTAAAAGACCATGCCGGATGTGCTTAGTAATGCTTCCTCTATGCCAGAGACCATATTGGTCTTGCCTATATGGTTTTGCCGTAACTATTCCTGCCTTACAAAACAATACATAAATAATAGGAGGAACTCAATATCATAGAGTAATTTTCCATGGATAATTCTCTGGATAATGTGATTGTTCTTCGTGTTCCTTTGGGCAACCACATTGATGTCATGGCTGCAAGAAGTGAAAGGCTCCTGATGCCACTGTGCTGATCGAAGCCAGCCAAGAGCCACAGCTTTGATGGATGGAGACTTCAGTGCAGACTGAGGATGTTCAGTCAGTTCTGCTGCCTGTGCTGGCTGGGAAAGCACCAATTTAGATCCATCTTTCTGACTGGCAAAGCAGGGAAATACAGGGTTTTTTTTTTTTCCCTCTACTAGGAACTACTAATAACTTTAAAGATACACCAGCATTTTTTGGGGAAGCATGTGGTTACCTTTAGTAGTTGGAACAGAGTCTGGTTACTTTGACTGGCATCTCCTCTTCCTCTTATTTTGGCTGCTCAGTGTCTTCCAGCACTGCTGCTATTTTTAACTGCCATATGTCAGTCTATGCTGGAGGCTAATGAAGACAGAATAAAATCTTGCAACGTGATGTGTTATGTATCACCTACGAGTAACAACAAATAGAAAAAGCATAAGACGAAGCATGAGTCCCATTCATCCTTGGCTGTAGGTTTACTGTGCAATGTGAGAAAGTGACTTGGCTTTTCTCTGTGCCTGCTGCCCAAGTAGACATTTGCCACACTGTGGGTGATCCTCTCTCGAACATGGGCACAGACCTGTCCACGGTCCTCTCCCAGGGCTCAGGCCAGTAGAGGTACCTCAGGCTGAGAGACCATCAATGATTCTTGCACAGTTATCTGCTGTTAAGGGGGAAATCTAATTGCTAAGACCTCAATGTTCATTCCCATTACATTGTAACTGCAACATAATAGAATATGTATATAGAATCATAGAATAGTTAGGGTTGGAAAGGACCTTAAGATCATCTAGTTTCAACCCCCCTGCCATGGACAGGGACACTTCACACTAAACCATGTCACCCAAGGCTCTGTCCAACCCGGCCTTGAACACCACCAGCAATGGAGCCTTCACAACTTCCCTGGGCAGCCCATTCCAGTGCCTCACCACCCTTACAGTAAAGAAAGTCTTCCTTATATCCTATCTAAACTTCCCCTGTTTAAGTTTGAACCCATTACCCCTTGTCCTATCACTACAGTCCCTAATGAAGAGTCCCTCCCCAGCATCTCTATAGCCCCCTTTCAGATACTGGAAGGCTGCAATGAGGTCTCCACGCAGCCTTCTCTTCTCCAGGCTCAACAGCCCCAACTTTCTCATCCTGTCTTCATACGGGAGGTGCTCCAGTCCCCTGATCATCCTCATGGCCCTCCTCTCCTGGACTTGCTCCAACAGTTCCATGTCCTTTTGATGTGGAGGACACCAGAACTGCACACAATACTCCAAGTGAGGTCTCACAAGAGCAGAGCAGAGGGGCAGGATCACCTCCCTCAACCTGCTGGTCACGCTCCTTCTGATGCAGCCCAGGATACAGTTGGCTTTCTGGGCTGGGAGCGCTCACTGAAGCCGGCTCATGTTCATTTTCTCATCAACCAACACCCCCGAGTCCTTCTCTGCAGGGCTGCTCTCAATCTCTTCCCTGCCCAACCTGTAGCTGTGCCTGGGGTTGCTCCAACCCAGCTGTAGGACCTTGTACTTGTCATGGTTAAACTTCATCAGATTGGCATCAGCCCACCTCACAAGTGTGTCAAGGTCCCTCTGGGTGACATTCCTTCCCTCCAACGTGTCAACCAAACCACACAGCTTGGTGTCATCGGCAAACTTACTGAAGGTGCACTCAATCCCACTGTCCATGTCACCAACAAAGATGTTGAACAAGACCGGTCCCAACACTGATCCCTGAGGGACACCACTCGTTACTCGTCTCCAGCTGGACATTGAGCCATTGAGTACAACTCTTTGCATGCAGCCCTCCAGCCAGTTCTTTATCCACCGAGTGGTCCACCTATCAAATTGATGTCTCTCCAATTTAGAGACAAACATGTTGTGTGGGACAGTGTTGAAGCACTTTGCACAAGTCCAGGTAGATGACGTCAACAGCTCTACCCCTGTCCCTCAGTTTTGTAGCCCCATCATATAAAAAAGTAGATTTTGTAAGAATACCTTATTAACACGCTTTCTCAAGTAAAATATACGTAGGTTGCCTTTCACTGGGAAGAAAGTGTATGTATGTCAGTATATTTTACAGAGGTCAGTTCTAGTCCACAATTTTAAAGTAGAATTCAGCACAGTAGCAGTCACCAGACAGTGCCAAGTTTAGCTTTTTGTTTTTATAGCAACAGTGCTTTTTCCAGAAGTTTTGGATGGCGAGCTCTTTGACCCTGAAAATAGCTCGTTTTTAAACCACACCGCAGTCCTAAAGCTACCTCTCTTCCACGCAAAATTTCCCTTCGACTGCCCGGTGTTGGATGGCGATCGACCAACCTGTGAAGGCCGCTGGTAACCAGACCTGAAGAGAAAGCGGTGCCCTCTTTTGGCAAAAGGGAGTAATTTTTCTTGCTTCGATAGCACTCCGATAGCCAGGGCGCACCAACTGTAGGGTTTTCACTCACAGCCTCTGCGGGAGCCCCGTTACTCCGGGCGCTCAGCGATCCTCAGCCCGGGGCCGGGTGGCAGCCCCCGCCAGCAGGAAGGTCGCGGGCGCTGAGGGAGGGAGGGAGCCCCGCTGAGGGGTGGAGGCCTCGGGGCAGCCGCCCTTCCTCGGCCCGCCCCGCCCCGCCAGCAGCACCGGGGAGACCCTCAGGGGCGGTGGCCCCTCTCAGCTGAGGTGAGCGTCCCGCGGGCCCCCGGTGCCACGGCGCGGGTGGCCCAGGATGGGGGCTGAGGTGCGCCAGGGCGGCGGGGCGAGATGCCGCCGGTCCCGCCTCGCCCCCACCCCTCGTCAGGCAGGAGGTGCCTGTCCCTGCGCCCCGCTCCGACGTGCTCGGGGCGGGGGAACAAGGGAGTATGAAACTGGCGGGGACGGGAGCCCGGCGGGGCGTGCGGCGGGATTGAGGGGCCCCGCAGGACGGGACCGGCCGGGCCGGGCGGTTCCCTCGCCCGCAGGATGCGCCGCAGCCCGAAGCCCGTCAGCCGCGGAGCCGTGCGGGGCGCGGCGGGGCAGCGCCCTGCCCCCGAGGCAGAGGTGCCCGCCTGCTCGCGGGAGAGCCGCTCTCCGCCGCCGGGCTCCGCGGCCCCCTGAGCTCCGCGGCCCCGCGCACGCCTGGCGGGCGGTGCCGTGATGCCCGGCGGCGGTGGCAGCAGGAGGGCCCCGACGTAGCGTGTCGGCGCGGCAGCCCGGTCCCGCGGGGCGGAGGATGGCGTGTCGCGGCGGCTGCTGCTGCAGCGCGGGTCGCCTGAACGCGGACAACGCGCGGTTCCTCCTGCTGGCGGTGCTGATCGTGCTGTACATGCTGTGCGGTGCCGCCGTCTTTTCGGCCATCGAGCTGCCCACGGAGCGGGAGGCCAAGGAGCGCTGGGAAGAGCGACTGGAAAACTTCACGCGGCGCCACAACCTGAGCCGCGCCGAGCTCCGGCACTTCCTTCGGGAGTACGAGGAAGCCAGTGTGGCCGGCATCCGCGTCGATGACATCCGGCCCCGGTGGGATTTCACCGGAGCCTTCTACTTCGTGGGCACCGTCGTCTCCACTATCGGTGAGTGGCGGGACTCGCCGGCGGCCGCGGGAGGGCCGGGGGTGCACATCCCCCTCTCCTCCTCCCCAGCCCCGCGGGCGCACAGCGGGCTTCGCGCCGGTGCCGGGCACCGTCCTGCCCTGTAGCTGCTCGTGTTTTCCCTGCTCCTGTCGAAGACACACGGCGGCGGGAAGCCCCACGCGTGCGGGAAGCGCTCTCCCGTGGGACGCCCCGGTACCGTGCGGGCGCCCGGCTCGCTGCTCGCTTTCGGTCGCCGTGCGGGCTGCTCCCGGGAGTCCCGCTCGCCTCCACCGGGGAACTTGGCCTGGCCAAGCGGTGGCGGACTTTGTGCAAGAGCAGTTGCACCTAAAGTCAAAAGCTTTAAACAAACACTGTATGTCTTTAAATTCTTATAATAGGAATTTAAAGTCTTATTATAGCAAAGCTTAGATCTAGAGGTAGGCGGCTTCGTGGGCTGTAAGCCTAGGAGAGACCTTTCTAAGGCTCTAATCTGGTTTCACAAGAACCATAAAATACATTTTGCTGCGTCCAGATGCAATGTGTGCGACTTAGGCTGGATGTCAAACCGCTCGGCTTTCTGCTCTTCTGGCTTTCTGAGGCAGAATCAGCAAGTCGGTGGGCACTGTTTACTTTGTGAATAAACCCGTGTGTATTCAGGTTGAAGGAGCCTTCCGGGGAACAGAAACTCCAAGGGGTCTGGCGAGAGTACAGTAAGATGGAAAGGGACAGCACCAGGAACTGGCACGAGCCGGGGAGCCCGTGGGAGTCAATGGAAAGGCTTGGTTTGAGCAGCTGCGGATGGCTGAAAACCCCAGAGAAGTGGAGCTTGCTTTAGTTTAAGACAGGCAGCCTTATGTGCATTTGCCAGTGTGACAAATGGGGTCACTAAATCTTAGTAATGGTATCGCCACTTCTCATCAGTCTGCCTCCACATATGAAATGCACACTGAGGAATGATTGTTTAATTAGCAATTACTTCAGGAAACCTCCGTGAACACCTGTTAACTTCTTGTCCCTGAAGATGAGTTTTGAGATGCCTTGCTTAATGTGGCACATGTGAGAGTTTGTGCTGTTCTGCGGTTTCTACAGCGCCCGACGCTTCCCAGTGGTTCTGCTCAACCTCTTCCTGCTACTGAGTTTCTTAGGTCTGGAGTTAATTTTGTGGTGAAAGATGTCACCGGGCTAGTTTTATGTTTCCTCAGGGCATCAAGCTTTGGGTGTTTTGTGTCGTTAGATCTCAAGTCTAGTAAGACCCAAGAACTGTGCTTAAATGTTCTGCTGAACTGGTAATTTACAGTAACATAACATCATTAAGCCCGTTTTTGTGAACGAACTGCTGTAGTTTGTTTGCACTGTAACACCTCCCTTAAGGTGTGCTTTTCTCGTATGATCAAAACACAGTGTTGATGCTAACTGTCACTACAGCCATGAAATACTACTAAAGACTTCTCTGGAGTCTACCTGGTCACCTCTGTTTGTAGGGGTGGTCACTTACATGTGACTTTTTTTTTCCTGATAGATGTTTGTCCAAACTGGTATTTTGAACCTGCGCTGTTGGAGATTCCACAACTTCCACAAGGAATGCAGCCTTGTGTGTTAGTATCCTCACCAGAAAAAAAGGCTTTCCTGATGTCTTCTTTACTGCAGTTCAGTGACTTGCATTATTTTTGTCTTACCATACTTCATACCCAGAGAATGGTTTCTTAGGTACTCAGAGATCATTGTCATGTGCCCCTTCAGTCTATTCTAAATTCAGAAAGCCAAACTGTTGTACCCTGCCTTGTTGTGATGCAGTTACTTCCTGAATGATTAACTGGTGCCAGTAGTTCTTATCATTGATGTTTATCTTGTGTGAGATAGTTAAGGAGAGAAGGGTATCTGTGGTCTTATTGACTCAGCTGTTTCTGTCTTGCTAATTTCTGTTGCCTACAATTTAGAGCTCCATCGATGTTTGTGCTGAAGATGTCAAGACCCCTTTTTCCTTCAGGTCGTCTATGGTCTGTAGGCTCTGGTGATTTACATCTAGTCCTTTCTTTTGACCTAGTTTTGACCTGTTTTCTCTGTCTTATCAATAGTGTCATTTTCTCAGTGTGTTCTATCAACTGCATCATTCTTTCTTAATCCCATCAGTGGCATTGCACTTCTTCGGTTTTATCAACAGCATCCCTCTTTCTTACTCTTTTCAGTGCCATTGCTGCTTTGTGAGGCTGGTTGTGCGTTTCAGCCCTTTATTTTAGCTTGGGCTGTGGACTGGGCTCTCCAGATGTGCGCAAGACTGTTCTGTGGGCAGATGCCCTCAGCTGTGCCCCGCAGCAGCGCTCTCCTTGCAGGCTCTACAGCCATGCACCATATTGGGGTCCTAACAATAGGTTTTGTTTATGCATCTCAAACCCGTATTTCTGTTCACAGCCCTTTCCAAATGGTCCACATCTTTCATTTCTCAGTACAGTGTCCTAAAAGTAATGTATTATCCCAGTTGTGACCTCAAGGGGTTGTTCCTTGTGTTTTTCAGCCTGCACTTCTGCTACCTATATACCAATGTATATTGGTGGCCTATATACATTTCTACACCTAAATAAAATGTGGTGCCTTCTGTTAAAAGCACTTTTTCATGAATAGGTGCTTTTATGGCATGTTCCTAATATCAGCTAACCTTCCACACGCGGTACTATGTGCTGGTATAGAAGGTTATTAAGCAGGTAAATTGTAGTGAAAGCAATCACCTTTTATTTCATTTGTGAGCTTTATTTTTTTTTCCTCTTTTGCGTAGTGGAAATTATTTTGGTACTCCACCAGAGTAAAAGAACTACTGTCATATTTTTGACTTTCAGAGGAAATAAGGGTGTTGTGCAGTATCTAAGGGAATAATATTGCCTTTTTAATTAAAGACTCACATAAGATGTTTGTCACATAGATACTGGAGCACGATACCAGTGCATTGGGTCAAGAGGTCAAAACTAAATGTAACCAGCCTATTTTCATTTGTCAAGAAAATACAAAGCTAAACAGAGCTGAAGGAATAAAATTTGATTTGTTTTTTCTCAGTTCAGCAGTTTATCAGTTTGTTCCATAAAGGCTTTATTCCTGTCAGTGCTCAGCCTATAAAAGGCACATGAAAATTAGGAGTTATGTAGTGTGGTACAACACTGAGGTTACCTATACAGTAAGTGGAAGCATTAGAAATGTAAGAAGGTTACCACAGACTACCAGCCCAACTGGGAGAGTACCTAGACTAGCCGGGGGGTGATCCTAGAGGAAGAAGATGGGGTTGAAGCCCCTCCATCCTATGAAGACAGGTGTCCAACTCTAATCTGGAGGGAGGAGCCCACAAGTGTGTGGTGTAGTAGTATGTAGTACTGTCTCAGGATGCAGGCAGATCTAAGTGACTTCTTCCTCAGCTAGGACTTGAAGCCCTATGTCTCAGCATAGTGCCCTGACCACTGGTCTGGGGAATAATTTTTAGATGGGACTCAGTGTTTTGTGTTAAAACTCACCCACTTTGCATAAACTAATAAAATATTCTGAAGACCAGAAACACAAAATCTAGCTCCCAATTTGCACTTCAGTGAATGTTTGCGTGATCTGTACAGGGGTTTACAGCATTTGGTAGGCTCTGGGTGTTCAGCATTAGACTGTAAGGTCCCAGTCATCAGCAGTGCTCTGATACCTGAGAACCTCTGTGGTGCCTTGGGACAATAGTGCCTCCAAGAGGTAGGGAGCTGCTGCCCAGGAGTTTGAAAATCTACACATTGGATCACTGCTTATCTTTCCTGACAGACACCAGGGCGCCCTCAGTTCCACTGGGAATAAGTGAACACTTGAGCCATACAGAGGGTTTGCATACTGGGATGTTTGCAGCATCTGGGTCCTCCTCTGCTCTTCGAAACCATTGGAAAAAACTGTTACTGACTTAAGTTGCACCAAATGAAGAGTTTATCGATGTATCAAGATACTCTTATCTCACTGTACAGTTGTTTTCCTTTAAATAACTTAAGAAAATTGAAAGGACTCTATTCCCTTTTTGTTCACTAAAAAAAAAAAAACCAAACCACAAACACCTATGTGCACCCCAGCCCATATTATGCTCCTGATTAAAACCTGTTTATTTTAACTGTAAATGGAATAAAACGTATCTCATCATATAGGCATATCCTGAAGCAGCTCCTCACCTGATGTATGATGTGTCTGCCCTTTTCAGAGGAAGAAAGTTGAAGGACTCTGGAGATTGTCTTGTCCAACCTCCACTCTCCAGGCAGAGTCAGCTAGAGCCACATCCTGTCGGGGTTTGGTTATCTCCATGGATGGAGACTCCGTAGCACTCACAGGGCAACCTGTGCCTGTGTTTGATCACCTTCACAGTAAAAGAGGATTTATTTTTTCCTCCTGTTCTAATGGAATTTCCTGTATTTCAGTTTGTGCCTGTTGCCTCCTGCCTTTTCAGTGTGAACTGTTTATAAGCAGTGAGGTGAAGGAGGAAATATTATCCTCACAAAATGAGGTACATTTTCTGGAGAAATTGTCCAACTTTGCATCCTTCCTTTCTGCAAGAAGCTGCAGCATGTTGGGCTGGAGTTATAAAGTGTTGATGCAAGGTGGAAAAGCAGATTTGTCCACCAGTGCATTACCTGAGGGCCAAGAGGTAAAGTTTCCTGGAGCGAAGGGTGAGATCTTTACTGTAGAGAGTGACGAGCAGCTACACAGCGTAGTACCTCTTATACCCAAGGTGTAGAAGGAGTCACAGCATCTTCTTTAAGCAGCTTAGAGGGGGTTGATTGATGGGAGTGTCATTTTCTAATGGGGAAATCTGCATGGGGTGAGAGAGCCATGCTGTCCAGGTACAGCAGTCTGTGGTGGACTCAAGAAGGGAGTGCTTGCTGATCATGTCAGAGAAAGTGCCCGCTTTGTCATTTTCACCTCTGTAAGTGCAGTACCTACTACTGAGTGGAGTTACAGCTGTGCAGAAAACCCAAGCATGTGTGGGAATAATGCCCAGCTACCCACCTAATCATCAAAAGCAAAGAGATGGGCTGCTGCTTGTAGCCTTGTCACTACCATACGTAGACTGAACAAAGGGTGGCAACTGCACTGACTACCCCACCTAGGGCCAAGAGCCAAGCTTACTCCTTGTGTCACTGAGTCCGAAGGATTCACCATTTCCTAACTACTGTGCCTGAGCTATTTAAGCCTGTACAGTACAAGGTGAGTTGTTCTCCCAGCTAATATTGCTATACCTCAAATATTGTTTATGCTGCAAGCAGCCCTAATGATTCAAAATGACCTGCTTTAGCCACTGAGCCCTAACCAGGGCTCATAGTCACAGGTGGGACAATTAGATAAGATCATCAGAGCCAGCATTTTGTTTTTCATGGATTCATTCAGTTTCTGGGGTTTTCTAATCATAGATTTTGTTCTTCTCTTTTTTCTTTTTTGGTGAGTCAGCACTTCAAGAAAGTTGTATGTATGTGGCAAGTGCATCTTACCATTTAGAAGGAAGCAATACAAGTCAGTGCTTTTAGTTGTGTTTCTAGTTGTGTTGCATGTTCATTAATGAAGTGTCTCATCTCTCTGCTTTACTGTGTCCAGCCCAAGAGTGAGAACAGAACTATTCTTAGACCTGGAGAGGTTAAGTTTGTTTTTATGCCCATAAAGTGTATTGTCGTTCTTGTCCTTGAATGTCAGTTGCCTAATCGTGAACTTCAGAAGACACCATCAGACCCTGAATTGTGTCCCAAATGCAACCCTCTATACATTTTATTTTAAAGAGAGCCTTTCTTCCCTTAAAAATAGTGGCATGCAGCTGTTCAATAAAAGCAATGATTAAAATTCTGCCACAAGAAGGGGACTTTGAGTTTCAGTTCCCTGTTTTGACCACAGCTGTCATGTTTTGGCTATTCTTGATGAAGGCTACATTTAGTGGAGAGCGATATTTACCTAATTTATAGTTTTATGGATCCTTTACTGAAACCAAGACACTTTTCGCTAAGGCTGCTCTTGGTGATGGACATATTCATATGAAGAACATCTTGTTCAGCTTGGGGGCACCCTTCTGAGGTGCCTACCTTCTTCCTGGTATGATGTATAGAAGCAGACCATGGAAGGACTAGATTACGTTCCCAAAGCCACTAAGCCTCTTGAGCCCTTTCCCGGGTATAAAGTACTTTTTGTCATCTTGTCATGCTCAGCAGAAGCACAAAGGTTGCACCAGGCTGTTTGGATTCTCTTTCAGATAAATGATTAGAAATAAAACATTTAGTTCCAGCCTGCTCTGTTGAAAGTAACTGACTGATGGTTTGCCTCCTTTCTTCTATTGTAGAGTGACCAGAAAGATAGGAATATCCCAACTATCAGTGCAGGTCATGACCGCTTGAGGTAGTGTGACATCCATTCTCTCCCTTTCAATATATCATGTCCTGCAGTCTCTGCTTTGACAAGCAAGCATATTCCCCTTGTACCCTGAAAAGGTGTAATACGGGTTACTGAATGTTATGTCTGCTGTCCTTTCCTTTTGGCATACTTCAGAAATTATAATTAGTTTCCACAATGACAGAATATTCAGGGATCTCATCGTTTCAGTGCAGAAAACTAGGGATTCTGATGAGCAGGAATAGTATACAAGAAACAGCTTTTTAAAAATGCCACTGCAGTAGTTAATGTGTCAACAACTGTATGGTGATAATTTAAAAGTGAGAAATGCGCCTGGCTGAGTAAGTTACATTGAACAAAGAGATGAAAATTAGAAGGCAAGATTTTGCTTTGAAATATTTCACAGATATAGAAAAAACAATGGAAAAAAAAAAGAAAGCCTGTTACACTGATTGCTTTGGAGGTTGTTTTTTTCAGAAGGTATTGAAACAATCCTGCTGGCCTTCATTGTGTGAACAGAACAAACAGGATTTGTTATTTTTCCAAATAATGTAGCATTTGCATTAGGAGCACTGCAAAGAGGATTTACATTAAAAATAAGAAATATCTTGCTCAATAGTTGTTTTAAAGTGGAGCTACAAAAGAAAGAGGAAGAACAAGGCTTGTCCCATGAAAGCAAGAGGAAACGGCAGCTAGAAATAGTGAAACTGGAGGCAGCGAAGAACAAGGAGGTTTACTTGACATGCAGGGAGCAGGCAGTGAAAAAAAAGAAAAGGGGGAAGAATGTTTTCTCTTTCATTTTGATACTTCGAGAAGAAAGTTTTGTCTACTGTGATATAAAAGAGTCATTCATTAGTTATAGGTTATCTTTAAAAATGCATTGGAATACTCCTGTATTGATCGCCCTGAGAGCCTGGAAGGTGTGTGTGCTGGGGAGAGTGCTTCAGGAAAGGCATCTCTAGAGCAAAAGGCTCTTCACTTTTTATTCCCATCCTTTCTTCTGCTCCCCTGCTCTGTTCTGTGTTTGACAGGAAGGAGTGCTTAGGTTTATGCCTTAGGGAAGTTGCAGGTAAACTGAGGCAATTTACTTGCCTTACAGAGACTACCAAGTAGCTGTCAACTCACTTAACTTGTAGTCACTACCAGCCTAGGACTGCATCTGTTAATAAACTAGAACATTCCCCACCTTTTGAATGACTTAAATGGTGCAGCAAATGCTTCACTACAATTTTTACTGAAAGCTTTCTGTAATATATTACAGATCCATATAAGGGAAAGATATAGGGAAAAATGTGAGAAGGAGAATGGTGGTTGTGACAGGATGGGCACTAGCCTCTGCCATACACAGAACAAAGTAGAAATGTTCAAATAAAGCAAACCATGTATCAGAAAGGAAGTATAAAATTGAAACAACCTGAAAATCCTTTAACTAGCAAGATCTAAAAATGTACAGGTGTGGTTGTCTAGCATGTTCTCCCTTGGACACTGGTTAAAACACAAGGTTAAACCACATGGTTGTAACCTATCAGGTCAGGGGAAAGGCCAGGTCAGTTCTCCTGTATAAATTTTCTTACACCTATTAGTGCTGAAGTCTTCAAATGATCTTCCAAGTCCTCCAATTTTACAGAAAGTATCTAAAATGGGTCAGAAGAATTAATGTCCTAATGTGTCTTTCCTCTTCCCTGACTGGAAAAAAACACAGAGGTGCCAAGTGCAAAGTTAGATATTTATACTATTGATCTTGAAATTTAGGTGAAATGAATCCCACCCTGGCAATCTAAAGATGAGCACCCAGACAGTAGCAGAAACAAACCAGCACACCACTGTTTGCAATGCTGACTGTAACTTCTCTGCCACAGATTCTTTGTCTCTTAAATGAGATCAGTAAGTAGTTAAACACACTTTAAAGTCTGTAGAGGAAATAATTTTGTCAGTTGCACCCTCTCAGGAAGATTTGGATTAGGGTTGTTTTTTTTGTGAGGAACTGGCAAGATTCTCCAGGGCATGATTTCGTTGTAATTGGGGTTTTATCTGTGTACAATTGTGTGTGCTGAGAGATGAGCACAAGTTCTCTAGGAAGTTTTCAAAACTTAAAAACCACTTAAGAGGAAATCTGTCTGGATTTGGCTCTAGCCTAGTTTCATTGGAAGAGCAGAAGGCAACTTTTGTGACCACAGAGTGGGAGAGTTGGTTAATCCTGTAGAGGAGGAGGAAGAACAGAAAACCAGGGGATTTCAAGAGCAGAACTTTTGCTAAAATCAGAGATCTGCAGTGGTGTCCTGGGTTCAGCAGTAGCAGTCATTCTTCTCCTTCTTAGTAGCTGGTGCAGTGCTGTGGTTTTGACTTTCAGCCTGGGAACAGTGCTGATAACACCGATGGTTTTAGCTACTGCTCAGTAATGTTTAGTCTGACCAAGGACTTTCTGAGCCTCATGCTCTGCCAGGGAGGAGGGGAAGCCGGGAGGAAACAGAGACAGGACACCTGACCCAAACTGACCAAAGAGGTATTCCATACCACAGCACGTCATGCCCACTATATAAACTGGGGGCAGTTACCTGGAAGGGTTAGAGCACTGCTGAGGTCGGGCTGAGTATCGGTCAGCAGGTGGTGAGCGGTTGTATTCTCTTCCCTTGTTATTTCCCTTATCATTATTATTATTGGTGGTAGCAGCAGTGGTTTGTGTTATACCTTGGTTACTGGACTGTTCTTATCTCAGCCCATTGGAGTTACATTCTTTTGATTCTCCTCCACATCTCTCCGGGAGCTGGGGGGAGGAAGAGGGGGAGTGAGAGAGTGGCTGCATGGTTCTGAATTACAGCTGGGCTTAAACCACAGCAAGTGGGCAATCTCAGAGGAACCAAAACCAAAGGAAAAATGAGTTAAAATGGCAGGCTAGCAGTTTCTCAGACAAAAAAATGCAAGAATAACACTGGCTTAAGTGATCCAAATGTAGAAGGAGGACAGGAATTGTAATGGAAGGTGAACATGTCTACATTTTTAGATTTATTAATTTCAGTCACAAGAAGGAAGCATATAGAAAATGAGATCAGTGAAGACAAAAGGAGTATTATGGAAATACAGGAACTGAATAAAAAGTTCAGCCTCTCAAAACATGGTGCTATTAGCAAGGGATATCAAGGGTGATGTGAACTTGTTCATTAGCAAAAAAACTGATGAGAAAGACTAAGAAAAATATCAGTCTGCTCTATAGAAAAGAGGAAGAACTCTCAACAAATGACTCCAAGAAGGCTGAAATGTTTTAACTCCTTTTTCTACATCAGTCTCCTGAAAAGGTCAATGCTGAACTGAGGTGTGGTACAATTGGCACCCTTGATAAAGAATGGGTTAGAATCCCTAAACCTGTCAGATCTTTTCAAATCATGTAAGCTGACTCAACTGCATTCTAGAATATTCAAAGAAATTACTATATCAATAAGGAACCCTTTGGCTACTCGTGGAAGGGGCTGAAATTCCAAGCATTTATCATGGCAAGTATTTTGACAGTCTTTTAAAAAGGGATGATGACAGGAAGGAATTAAAACAGTAAATTATGGCCCAAACAGCCTTAATTCACTGAAAATCACTTGAGTGGGTAATCAGATCAACTACTTGTAAACATCAAAGTGGAAATGAGGAGTCGAGTAATAATAACATGAAATTACCAAAAGTAGATCTTGTCAAATTTAGTCTATCTTGTTGTATGGCAAGATAACTAGCCCTGTGTATAAGAAATAAGCAATTGATATCAGATATCTTGACCTATTTTTTTAATCACATTGAGATGTATGAGGAAGATAGCAGCATAATATTTCTATATACTGTACTGGGAAGTGTCTGGAATCCAGTTTTCAGATTTAGGCTGCTTCATTTGTAGAAATAGGGTCTAGAAGGAGATGATTGGTATGATCAGACATTTCAAAGCAGAACTTACATAAAAATTGGAAGAAATCAAGGAACTTGCACACCTGAAAGAAGGGAATTACTGAAGCAGGAAAGATTGAATACTCTGTTGTCTAAGTGCATGGTAGCTAGGACATATGTTAATGGGCTTAAATTGTGACAAAGTAGATACAGGTTATACATGAGGAAAAGTTTCCTAACATTAAGTGAATCAGTTGTACAGCTTCCTTAGGAATGCTGTAGAGACTTTATCACCAGAGTCCCTGACACCCAGGATAACCAGCCGCCCCACATGAATGATGCTGTAACTCCATCAATGGGCAGTGAACGGATGAGATGGCCTTTTTATGCCTCTACCAGAGCTTTTCCCCCTAGGTTCTATGATAATAGGTATTCATTAATGGCTTTAAAGTTAAAGAGGGTAGATTTAGGTTAAAGATTAGGAAAATAATTCTTCACTATATGAGGATGGTGAGGCCCTGGCACAGGTTTCCCAGAGAAGCTATGGCTGCCCCATCCCTGGAAGTGTTCAAGGCCAGGTTGGATGGGGCTTTGAGCAACTTGGTCCAGTGGAAGGTGTCTCTGCCCATGGCAGGGGTTTGGATCTAGGTGATCTTTAAAGCCCCTTCCAACACAAACTGTTTCATAATTCTATGACGATTATCCCTTGTTATCCCCCGCAAAAAACCCAAACCAAAAACCCCAGTGGTGTTCAGCGCACTGCATGTAGAATCTTGTTCTTTGGCAATTTTTCACTTGTATTTTTGGAGTGCAGATAAAAAAAGTGTTGTGAAAAATTTACATGGAACTTCCTAGGTTCATTTTTTTTAGAACCTTCAGGAAATCAAGGGAACACTTTAATATTAGGATGAAGCAGGCTTTAACATGCGCAATTATGTTACCCTGCTTAGTATACATCTAAAATTAAATAAACTTTAAAACAGCCTAAAACAGAACTGATCATGGACTGAGAAGTACTTAATTAAAGTGAAATCAGATATAACAATATCTTTACTGCAGTTGGAAAAAAAAAGGCTGAATGGGAGAAGATTCGTCAAAATCCAGATCTTTACTTTGAAGAACTTGGTCCTTTAAGGAGCTAAGTACTTTGTTACAACTCTCTATTTTGGCAGCTGTAATTAATTGTACCTCCTCCTAGTGTTAGATATACTGGTATGACTTGGAGACAAAGAGCATGAAGAAAGTACTGTTGCCCATATTCAACAGATGAAGATTTAAGGCAATGACATTCGATTTAAACTGAGCAGTGGATATTCTCTACTGCTCTTGTCATCTCCGTGTTGAAGAGGGAGACCTGGAAAAATCCTTTGGATCCCTTTGGGGCTCTACACTTGCATTGTTTTCCTGAAGAAACCAAGGGATGGGGGGAAGTGAAGGACGGGTGGCTAGGCATGCCCAAACCTTGCCTTCATGCGCAGGTGGGACATGGCTGGGGCCACTGCTGCGGGATCCCACTTTACAAACACAGACAGATAGTATCTGAAGTTGTTGGAAAGCCTAAATGACTTGGATGGCCAAATCCTTTATTCAGAAGTGACTTAACACAATTAAAGTTTCTGAATTTTTGTAGGCCCATATACTTCCAAGCCAAGGCATTTTTTTGCACAAAACACTGATAAAAATGGAACATAGTCATTGAGGTGCAATGCAACAAGGACCTTTGTAGGACGTCTGTGTGTTCAAACGAAATGTTGAGTTCCGTAGGTGAGCATTGGAAGGAACATTGCTGGACTGCCCAGCCTTTGTCCCAAGCTCTTGACACTGCAGCCCTCTGCAGATAAGGAAGCAGATCACAAAACGCACCATGCTCCCTGGCAAAGACTGACTATGCAAATTCCAGGCCAAGGAAAGCTCTCATAGATACTGGGAAAGCTCCAGGTGGGTCAACTGGAGAATGGGTCCATTCTCCCGATGGCAACTCTCCAGCCTGCTCACCCTGTGAAAAGTTCTCCCTGCTAAAATTCTACTACTTCTATTTCTTACTTCTAAGGCATCTTTAATTTTCCTAAGGCACCTATAATTTTCCAGGCTGGAGGTTTCCTGAGGCTGAGCTGGAGATTAATTCTGTACATTGGAGCACAACACAAATGCAGGTGTTTTGACTGGAATGGTGACGCATGAAGTACTTAGTTTTCCTATTTCCTGGAGGGAAAATTACTTTTTTTAATTGAAAGCAAATGCCTAATCAGGGCTGAGGACACCAGGTATGCCATAAAGTGGGAGAAGTTGGAGGAAAGAAAACCATCAATTTAAACAAATTACTTGCTGGTTATAGGAGCAGTCTTACTTTATCCAGTGGGTGAATTCTAGGAGGAAAGAGGGTCTAAGTATACTGACTAGTGAGATTTTTGTTTGGGGTTTTGTTTGTTGGGTTTTTTTTAAAAAGACTATATTGACTTATGTGATATAAAATTAGTTGAAACAATTATTTATATTACAGCTGTTAATAGAAGATAATTATTTTGACTTGGATTAGCCCACAAATAAAAAAAAATGGGAAAATTGTGATAAATTATAAATGCTGGGGGGAAGGGTTGCAAACTTACTCTCAGTATTAGCTGACTGTCTTAACTGAGTTTTAGATAGTTTATTCAAGATATAAAACACTGAAAATAAAGGCTGTGATTACTATTTACATTTACTGGTACGGATAGTAGTGTTTCTTTAGTGGAATTTTTTCAGCTGCTAAAGTGAAGCCTTGTTCAGGTGATAGATGCACCAACAATCACTATATCAAAGTTTTTCAGTGCAGTAAAAAATACTCCAAAACAGACTTGTTTCAGTATTAAAAATGACAAAAAATACTTTTATATATGAGTAATAATATTTGAAATATTATTTTATAATTTATATTGCCTGGAAAACTGTTTAGGATTATAATATTGGGATTTTTGTAGCATTCATGTGGCTTAAGTTTTCCATTGATTTCACATTGCCACCCCTGAAGGAAGAGTACAGCCTGTGGAAGTGCTTCGGTCTTTGTGACTTGAGAAGACTCAATATATCAGAAGGTAGTGTTGATTGCAAATATAGCCTAGGCTTTTTGCATATCTCAAACCAATTTTGAATTTGAGGTACTTTTGTTCTCACAGTATGAATGTTAACAAGACCCTAAATCTTATTTTATTCATACAGAAGGAATGACTATTTCAAGTGTGACACTTCTTAATAGAAAGCAGTTCTGCTGAAAAATCAGATAGTCTTCAGTTATTGGAAAGCTAAAAAAGTGGAAAGCATATATTGCTTTAGTGTAAAACTAACATTGTACAAAGGCAAAACAAGTAGCAAAACGTTGAATTTAAATGTACCAAAGATGCAGACTAGAAAAGTTTTCTATTTTAAGCATGTACGTGCATCCATTTTGTACTTTCCTGCAACACTTTTGCAGTAGTCATAACTTCACAGCAACAGCTGTCCAGCCTTCTCACTAAAATAGACTGTTCCTTGTGTACATCTGTGCTTGTGATTCTCTTATTCATGCCAGAAGCGTAGCCCGTACAGACAGCTGGGCTTTGCTGATCCTGTCTAGTAGAGGATAATGCTTACCAGAAAGGCATGATACTGAATTCCGTGTTCCTATGCACACACTTGAAGTTACTTCTATAGTCAAGTTGAAAAATCTTAAAGCTAGTTAGAGCAAAACCAGTGTGTTCCATGAATTTCTGTGAAAACAAAGAAATGTTCTAGTCCAGTTAGGAGGAGTTTGTTTGGTTTTTTTTCCTTGAAATTATTTCCATTAAAATATAAATAGGATAGTGCTGTTAGGGTAGAACCTGCTCTATGAATGCAGCCATTCTTTCATATTGCAGATTAATTCTTTCTTCTTATACCTTCCTTTTGTATTCTACCTGCATCTCATCTCTTTTCCATTCCCTTTGCGCTATGCTCTGGCACTGTGGTGCTGCTTACTGTAAGAAAAATACTTTGTAGTGGCCAGTTTCTCTCTTTTTTCTAGGAAGGAGTTAATTTTGTTGTACAGGCTGCCCTCCTCCTTTTGGTCATTGGCGTATAATGCTTTAAATAGGATTTTTTTTGTCTGCCCAAAGAATTAGAGTCTGCATTGTCCATCTCAGGCTGCAATATTCCTAGTTCATCAAGTAACCAGGTGCAAGCTTGGTTTGTGGCTTTATGAGAAAGTTCTTAAGACTTGGGTGACATGGTCTAGTGTGAGGCGTCCCTGCCCATGGCAGGGGGGTTGGAACTTGATGATCTTAGGGTCCTTTCCAACCCAAACTGTTCTATGATTCTATGACTCTAAGACTGTCCTATGTGCTCCAGGGAGCAGTACTGGCCATTCCTTCCTCTGAAGTTCTACTTCACCACAAATTCAAACATCTGTCTGCTGAAAGAGACACTGCCTTACAGATGAGCTGTAAACCAAAGCCTCCTATCATTGGAACTTTTCTGGCATCTTCTGTAACAGTAAGTCTTTAGCATTGCCCGTATTTTAATTTGGATGTGCCTGGGAAAGGTAGATAAAAGGCATTCTCCCCGCATTTTCAGCTGGGCTCTGTATTCTGACTGTTCTCTAACACCTCATGGGCTTTTGTTTATTGTGTTACAGCCTTGTTTCATGGCAGGGCTGCCATAGTTCAGTGATGGTGACCAGACACCCCTACATAATCTTAAAAAAAGAAATCATTTTGGAAGGAAATGTGTTCCAGAGGTTATTACTTTTGAAGTGTTGCAAAGAAATAAAACATTGCTTTTGAGCACTCTCATTTACTCTTGGGGGCCGTTAGTGATAACTTCAAGGTTCCCCATATTTATTCCTTTCAATTTCTTTGTCTGGAATCTGAAAGAGCAGAGGAATAGGAGGTAGCATGTAACAGGCTTGTCATAACTAGATACTAAATATTTTGTAATTTATGCAGCAAGAACTGGGTTACTGCTCTGCAAATTATCCTTTTATAAGGAGAAATGCTCTTGTTAGCAATGTTTTTTCTTTGTCGCTCCCCCAGAATGAATTGTCTCCTGCTTCAAGAGCTGATTCAGGAGGGTGCTGGGAAAAGAAATTAACTGCATGGGGTTTTATTGCAGAAACGTTGGAACTGCTTTGCTGATGTGTTTAAAGTTGAACATGTAAATAACAAGGTGGGGGAGTTTGCAATCAGTTGAAAAGCCATTTTTTATTTGTAGTGTACAGATAGAAATTGCTAAGCAGTTTGCTACTCAAATCAAGGACAAAATACTGATTTTTGAAATAACATATTTAGTCTATAAGTCTGTGTCATATCTTGGAGAGGCTGATGCACTGAAGGGCATATAATTTTAAGATTAGTTTTTTATCTTACAATCATTATTTTACCATCATCTAAGGGATTAAATTTAATGTTTTATGCAACCTGTCTGCAGAGCCTTCTCACCCTAAAGAAAACATTGACATGACTCAAAATACACTCAGAACAAATCTGCTCTGTTTACCAGGTGATTTACAGTCATGTTTCAGAGCAAACTTGCACTTTCAAAATCAAATTTTGCTCCCACTGGATAATCATGGGATATCATCCATTAGAACCAGTTTATGTATTAGCTTTTCTTAAAGTTCTTTCCCATTGCCTCTGAGGTTCACTAAACTAAATACCCTGGAGGAAAAGAAGGTGCAAATCCTACTTTTACTCTTCTGACAATCAGCTGGGTATTGCTGTTCTTTTTAAAGCAGGCACCTGGGCAGCAAGCAGGCAGAAATGAGGCAGAGGTGGCCAGTAGAAGTGATCAAGGCAACTGCAGAGAAAAAGCAGCTCCCTGTAAAGGGCCAGTGGACAGGCAGCTGTTTAGGCTGAGGATCACAGGCTTAGAGACCCTGCTGAGCTTCAGCAGCCGTACTTATTACCCTTTACTCAAACGGAAGTGAGCCAGCTGTCTTTTAGTGCTACTGAGTATTATCCAGGGTAAAAGCCACAGATATTCCAGATGTTTTGAAGATGTAGGTCTGGCTGAAAAAGGTGTTGAATATAGACACTTGCCTTTCAACAGGGAAGTTATGCTCCGAAAACTTTTGGCTTTCATGCTCTGGGACTGCTTGCTTTAATGAGTCCTAAGATAGATTTTGTCCCTTACACATGACAATTATGGCATCACCCAGATGCTTGTTCCTACAACATTTCATTTCTTAGTGTTCTTCAGCTATGCTTTTTGTTGGCTTCTTTTTTTGGGGGGGGGTGGGGGGAGAGAGAGAATGTGGGATGTGTTTTGGTTTTTTTTTTGCTGGCTTTTGCTTGGTTTGGGTTATTTTTTTGTGTGTTTGTTGTTTTGTTTTGTTTTGGGTTGTTGGTTTGGGTTTGATTTTTTTTCCTTAGAGCACTGCATTATAGCAGCAGCACTTTCAGTTACAAACAGATCATTTTTCCCTGATAGAACGTGTTGCACAAGAAGGAAGTAATAGTGACTAGCCCAAATCTGGCAGGAAAATGGGCAGCTCAGAAGCATACAGAAATACCAGTTCAGTTCCTGATGTGTTTACTTGCTGCTGGAGCTGGGAGATACAAGAGTCTCATACCTAGAATTGCCTCCCCCTGGAGGTTAAAGGCAGAGCATTGGCAAGTGTTTGCAATCCCAACAAAATCACCTCAACTCCTGAGACAACGAGTAATTAAAAAACCATAAAATAAAATGTGTGAAACACACTCAAGTATTAGCTTGAGATATCTCGGAGCTGACAGGGAATCAGCACCTGATCAGCATGGGGAAAAGTCAAAGCAAGAAGTTTACGGGTGAGAAGAAGCGCTGCTCTGATTTCCATAAGCATTTCCCAGCACTTGCTCCTGGTGCAAGCCAGTGGTCCGAGGTAAGGTGACTAAACTGAGTTAAAATAGCTGTGGAAGAAAGGAATAAATGTAAAGGGACATGAATTTATAGGAAAACAGTAAGTGTCCAATGTCATGGGAGACTCATCTGAAGCACTAAAATCACATAATTTGTTTACCTTTCATCTTAAAACACCATCTTGATTGCAAATGCAGTTCCCTTTTCTTTACCCATGCTTTTAACTGCTCTTGGTTATTAACTGGAGCTGTGCCCAAATTATATAACTGGAAAAATTAAGCCCTCATGCCTTGATTGATGCCTGTGATTTGCAAGAAGGAAGATGTTCTCAGCAAAGTACTATATAAAAGTGTTCATCTAATCCCGACTACTGTAAGAGTCTTCTGTAAGTAGGGATGCGGGATCTGTGTTACTGGCCAACAGTATCCAGCCCACTATTCCTCCACTGCCAGGGGGTTATGTCTCTTGTAGCTGAGGGGGCACTTGTTTTCAGTAAAATTATTTTCTTCCAGCCCTAACTTTTCTGTGATTCTGTGATTCTTCCATTCTGTTCTGCAGGTTTTATTTTCCATGTAATGCCAAGTGAGCCCTGCCCTGATGTTGTGCTGTAATGCCAAAATCATGCAGTACAGATAACCAGCTATGAAGAGATAGGTGTTAAGTGGATGATCTCCTGACTCCATCTAAGTTTCTTCTAACTTGGAATAATAAGTATTCCTCTTTATCTGAGCTCTTGTAAATACAAACATTTGGTCATCCTTTTATCTACCCTTTAACTGTAAATTAGGCTGCATAATCCAGAATTACAGACCAAGTTATAAAATGAAAATGTGATTAGCAGAAATGTTTACAAAACAGATGCTCAGCTTTATTGAGAAAGGAGCTAGCTAGTCATTGGTAATTGCCTGCTAAGCCCTTGGACTGTGGAACTGTCCCAGGAGATAGTTTTAGTGCTCAATTAGAGTGGGAGAGTACAGTTTGCAATAGCAGCGTGTTCAAAGGAGTTAGGCGAAGCAGGTGACCTGTTAGAGCTAGCTCAGGCTCAAGATATCATTTGCACAGACACTCCAAACGTTTCCTGAACCTAAAAAGGAGAGTGGTTTCTGGAAAGTTTCTGGTATTGGGACAATTGGAGACCTTTTCCCAGAATATGAGTAGCTTCTCCCCATGCAGAAGGGAGCCTGAGGAGCCGCCAGCACAGCTGGTCTGTCATAAACCTCTGGCTCTGCGACAGGTTGATTTGGGGTCACAAAATACTTGTCACTGGATGACCCACAGAGTGGGGCTGCCTCTAGGCCACATGCAAGGAGACCAGGGCTCTTTAGTAGACCACTAAGGAGGATAGCTTCTCATTGTCAGCATCCTGTTTCTGTTTTGGGAAAAATAGTCAAAACCAAAATGTTTCTGTGAACTACTTGTGTTTGATGCTTTGTTACTTCCCCCGAAAAATGTTTTGTTGGAAAATTCCTAGTTAATTCCACTATGCAGGAATAATTAGAATGTAAGTAATTTTCTTTCTTTGTTCCCTTATTGGTTTTCATTTTTAAAAGACATTCTATTTTTAAAATGAGAAATGAATCAAGCATCTGGCATCATGGACTTTTCTTCCCGTCAAGTAGCTATTATGGGACTTCGTAAAAAGTCAGTTTGTTCTGCCCAGGGAAGTTCATCTCTGGCAGGCAACAGAATTTTTCTTGAATCCAGGGAAAATAAACAAGCTCTTTTGTTCTATAGAGGATGTCAGAAGCCTCTGCTTTAACCACAGGGCCAAATTCAAATTCTCCTGCGCAAAAAAACCTGATAGCGCTGGTGGATGCGAACGTAAGAAAGTAAAGTTGGCCTTCCCTATCTTTTCTGAGGCTTTTGCTCTTGTAGGTCTCTGACTCAGAAACAGATAAATCAGTGATAAAACACAGATTTAGCCCTGCAGAGAGGTGTGTAGCAACCTTTCACGGCTTTGATGAGGCATTACCCATAGCAAAACATCAGAATCCTAATGTATTTTAAGTCTTTTGTAGACTTTGCTTGGAAGAAGCATCCTGAGAGACATGAGTTACGCAGACATTTCAGCTCTTCATATTTAATTGCCACTGAATTCAAATGTTAAAATGGAATAACTTTACTGGTTAGTTCTCCCAGCAGCAGTAAAGCAGAAAAGGTTACATCGTCGTGTTAACATGCAAGAAAGGGAACTTAAATGGGTATGACAAACTTGAACAATATGCTTTGTGTTAGATGTAAATGTAATTGGTTGTCATCTTCTCATTAATTAAGAGGGGATCAAAAGACCTACAGATAGAAGCAAAAACCTCAACCACATCAGATACAATTTTTTAGTACTTAGAATAACAGCCTTTTCAAAAGAATGGACAAAAGCTTTTGTAACATATGGCTACTGATTTTCTAGCAATGTGCTGTCTTTAGCACTTGCCCTTTCAGAGGATATCCATGAAAGTAAATCGAAGCAAGATCACAGAACACTGAGCAAAGTGGAAGAAAAACATAGCGGAGTAGATGCATAATTCAGCACTGCGCAGTAAAATGGATAAGACCCTGAAATACCATGAGCTGGTTAGGTTTTATTTTCTAAAATCATTAATTCAGTTTTGGTCAAATAGAAGCAGTAGAAGTAGGATTTTTAATTTCACAAGTTAATTTCTTAAGTGGAGAATGTAGTGCTTATAAGTAGCCCATTAAGAAGAGTGTATCTGTTTCAGAGGCTCTAGGGGTCTTGTGTTTTGTTTCAGGGCTTGGTAAAGCTGTAGGGTCTGATGACAACAGGAGTCCAACAGACACTGCTATGAACAGTTTCATTTGGACACTTTTTCCATTTTATATAAAGTCTCTTTAATCTACCAGAGACTTTGCACCTGATCCTCACCCGCACTTTCCTTACTGTCTGCTTTTTCATTTGTTCCTGACCATTACCTTGCCCCTGATGACAACACAGGCATGACTGAGGCTTTTGGGCTGTGTTGGCCTGGATCTTTGGTTTTCTGAGGATTGCTGTTCCAGGATAGAGCTCTGGAGAAGCCCATAGGGACCTCTACCTGAGCCAGCTCTCTGGTGTGATAAACTAAGGGACTGACAGGAACAGTTTTTACAGGAGCAAAGTCCTCTGAGGAATCTCATTTTTATAGGGCAGGGATGAAAGATGACCCCTTACTAGCATTCATAAGTGGTGACAATCAGTGTCAGGGCTTTCCTGTATTGATAAAATAAAAAAGTAGAGGTGACACAGCCATTCTTTTCTGGCAGATCTATGTCCACACTTCATTTCTTCTGCTGTTACAGCCGGCACCATGACCCAGATTCCCTAAGAAGGGACAGAAAAGGTTCTGTCCCAGCCTTGTGTTTAAGTTGGGAGTTCAGATACTGCTCCAGGGAATAAGAGCAATGCTTGAAACCTCCCTGTGTACCAAGTAGGATGTAGAGTTGGAGCTCCTGGCTTTCCGGATAATGGGTTACTTCAGTCATTGCCCACTATATGCAGTAAAATTAGGCACCACCACTAGTGATTTTGAACAGAATTCATAATTGCCAGTGCCTCGTAAAATTAACAAATGTAAGTCAAGAGATACAAAGAGTTTGGGCATCTCTTTGCGTGACTCCTGGAATGCAAGTTTTGGATAGTCAGACTGAGTTGCTGTAGAGTATTCATTGCAACTCAGGTACTTCAAATAGCTTGTGGAGGAACAGTGAGGCTGTAGGAATTTTGTAAGATATCTGGAAAGGGGTAAGTCTGAATAGCAAGTTTGAGTTTCTGTGTTGAAAATGTGCCTAAAATAGATGATACTGTAGACAGTGTCTGAAATACAAAACAGACTTATGCAGATGCTTAATCTTACACATCCTCAGTAATCACCCTGAAGTAGCAAAACTGCTTTCTTATTCTGTGCAAGCAATATCTATAAACAGGTCTCTGCAGAAATGAGTTTTAAATGTTCCTTCTGCAGTTATACATAAACCATGTAACTAGTGTAGCAGAAATTGGTTTTTTGCCTTTTTTTCCCCTCCATTTATTTCTTCACAGGACAGTGAAGTGTAGCTAATTTTCCTCATACTGGCATTTCTTACAGCAAGGTGAAATGGAAGAACAAGTGGTCTTCTTGTAAAATCACAATCTCAGAAGGACAAAAATGCAGCTATTTTTTAGATTGATTTGATTTCGAGGTTTTACTATCCATTCACTTTTATATTTAAAATTCTCTTTTTAAAGTATTATGACAATACATATTGTTCTCAAATCAACTACAAAGTGCTTGATGCTCTGATATGTGAAGTAAAAGAATGAACCAAATACTTGCTATTGAATAATGCTCCTGCTGGTGATCTGAGGACTGCAGAATCTGCCAAAACTTCTCATGGCAGCACCACAAGGGAACCTCTGGAAACATCAAAAGGCTCAGTGATTACTGTCAAAACATGAACAAATTAGCAATAAAGAACAGCAACCCTTCAGCATTTTAAAGATTATTATCTCCTTTGAAACTTTCTGGATTGTAATTGGTACCAGTTTAGTTTCACTAAATTAAGGGCACTTTGTTGGAAAAACAGCCATTGCCCCCTTTGAGGTAACATAATGAACCATGGCAATAACAGTTTAATGGTCATTAGTCAACTGTATGCAGGAAGTGTGAAGCCTAAACTGTGTGGCATTCTGCCCTTAAATCACAAGGTCTCTGCACAAGATGCCGCACTGCCAAGGGCTGCCTTGACATGACACCGGGAGCCTGTCTGCCGGGGCCATCATGCCAATGAACTGTGTTAATCTGCAAGCACAGGGCTGTAATATTAGCTTAGACTTGGGTAGAAACTACTTTTTTCAGTATATCAGCTTTAAAAATGAAGATTTCTGATCTTACAGAATGTTTCCTTGCAAAAGTTGCAGAAGGCTGCTCAAGCTATTGGGACACCTCTGTGTAAATCTATGTTTGGCACATGTCATGGCACAGAAAAATTTACACACCTACACACAAACAAGTGAAGTAATAATAGAAATATAGAAATGAACCAAACTCACAAGGTTTTCCTCAAAATTATCTGTGTTTGATATGGGATCTTCCTGATGTCAGGAAGTATATTTTCATGTAGAAACTGTTTATACTATGTAGCTGACTTCTGTGTTTAGTAGATGATTGTAGCTGACGTTTCTGAAAACTTGGTTTCACCTGAACTGTGAATATGTAACATCCTAACTGGTCTAGGTGTTTGTGAGGATGTATTGAAACTTAATTAAGATTGTACCAATTCTGCCAGGTTTGATTTTAGTTTAACATTTTACTTGATCTTAGTTTCCTTTAATTTCTTCTTTTTATTCCATCAGCCAGCCCACTCTGCAGTAACTGCAAAGTGTATTCTCATCCCCTTAATTTCACAGAAGTCAGCATGTGCTATTTCTTAGCAAGAGCTACATTGCTAAATACTGAGTAATGTATATATGCGATTGCTTTCAAAAAAATTATGTAGTAGTTTTTTCAGACTGCTCTTGTTTTAGAGCAACATGAATTAGCATCTCTCCCTGTTACCCAAACTCATTGTCAGAAAATCTGTAGGATCACAGTTATCTTGGAGACTTCTAGCACTGTTTCAGATTTGACAATAGTTCCAAAATTACTTAAGCATAGTATGACTGACAGGTAATCCAAGCGATGGGCAGATGGGCACATCAGTTCCTTTCTATTGCAGAGCCCAGCTAAAACTCTACCTATGTTTATTTGCTTTTAGTTGCCATCACTACTGGACTTTTCTATGCCAAGCTTTTCTTTAGATTTCTAAAAGCTTTTTGCTTGAAAACATATGAGTAATTTAATTGCTTTGCCATTAACTCCGGGGTAGGCATAGTAAAAATGTTTTTACGTTTACATGTTTTATGTGTACATACATAGGTTCAGCAGACGTATAGGGGGCTTCTCATAGCAGAATTAGGCAGGGAAACCAGGAGTTCTAGATCTTTACAAAATAACACAATCTTTGCCTAAGAATCTTCTGCTTTGTAAACAATCTCTAAATAAACTAGTATGTAAAGGATGAGCAGGAAGGATACAGACTGTGGATGTTCATACACACTTGCATTAAAACTTGAGCAACTTCCAAGCAGCAAATGAAAATGGTTAAGATAAAACTAAAATCTTGTATAAAAATGAGTAAGGCAAAACTTTGCTTTCATCTTTCAGACGCTATCATCTGACATCATTATTGTTACCTCCACCTTGTTTTTTCTGCTGAAAAATTCCACTGTGATATGGGACTATGAAAAAACTTGCTGGGTAAAAATGGCACAGCCATGTGTTTTTCCCCCTTCAAATCCAGTGAATCATCTTCGATTCTTACACATTGCTCATGATCATATTTAATGAAAATCAAGAGCATGATGGATCTTCCTCAGCAGCCATAAGAAAAGAGTTAGTGGAGAAAGCAGCCTTTGAGTCAGCTGAGGAAAATTCGGGGGGGGGGGTGTGTCCACTTTTCCATCCCCCAGTATAATCCCGGGGCTTGTAAATTATCAGCGCTCTCAATACCCAGTAGGTAAAATCCTGGACAAATAATCAGACTTGAAATGTAAAGAAGGGAAACCATTCACTGATTCACCCAGGTATCTGTAACTTTAAAATTATGGAACTATCTTTTAGACCAACATATAGTGCTGGCTAGAGAGAACAGTATTGCAGGCATAGGCAAGAAAGCCTGTTGTCCTTATAATGTTTGTTAGTTGCTAGGAAAGTATCACTGCTAATGCAGTCCTGTACCCATGGCAATATGAGTTTATGAAGCTGAGTTTGCAGCTCACACATTCTTCTGTTTTCCATATTGAAATGTAAATGATCCTAAGACTTCTGTTCTCACTTCAGGTTCCATATAGCAGTGAAATTAGTAGCTCTGCCATTAGGAAAACAATAGTGATTGCATATTTCACAATGCTAATGTTCTTGCTTAGCATACTCGGATATGAAACTCACTGTTAATGGTGATTTCAGTTCCTCATTGATAGAGGCACTGTCACTGATTATTGCTGGGAACTGAATGTACATTGAGCCACAAATCTACTGCCTTAGATTGAAGCCTGATGGTAATTATCGAAGTCCAGAAAGTCCTGAATTTGGAAACTCAGCAACACTTCTGTTTCTTGGTAGTCAGTTCATAATAGGGAACGAAGAAAGGAAAGGGAAATAGTATCACAGATTTGCACCTACACAGGCTTGTATTATGTATATTTTCTTCATTCCAAACACTATATTCCAAACTGGATATTCTCCTTGAGAAGTGGTGCTTTGTTCTTCAAAATAAATGTGTGATCTGGAGCAAGTGTTTTCAAGGAATGGATAATTTCAGGCTTTCTTGGTGATATATCAGTTGGTTTAGTTGTAGTGATTTGCATTTAATCCTGGAATATCATAAGATTGGCTCAATGCTTTGGGATGGGAAATGTGCCAAAAAATCAGCAAGCTACACCTGCCAGGTAGTGTTCAAAGGCATGACTTGACAGATATCTTTACGATACTGCGAACAGTGTCATCCTTCAAAGATGCATCCCTTGACAGGGTATTTTAAGTAGAAAATTAGAATAAAATTGTCCTTTTGGACTTTATGGACTTGGTTGTCTCAGTGCTAGAGACTAGACCCTGAAATTAGTTTTCACAGTTGAACAGATGTGGTAGCCAAGGTGTTGCTGTCAGCTTGCTACAGCTGGTCTTGAACACTAAAATTGAAGTGGACTATGCCATGATCTGAGTTCCAGATACCTCAGAGTTCCAAAGTCGGGGACGATTTGCAAGGTACTGAAAGTTAACTCTGAAGTGGTGTTTTCCTAAAGATCTTTCTTTCTGAATTTAATCTCAGACTGTGATGATATTTGGGGCTTCCCTTTCTCAGAATGAAGTGATCAGTGCTTTGGCAGATGGGAAGATGGGAGTATGGTTAGGACTGCAGGACTTCCCCACGCTTTTTAAATGCTGTGGGATCTTTACATCCCACCTCCACAGCAACCCTGCATGGGCAGAAGAAACACTGCTTTAATGTCTCAGCATGAGGAGAAGCGTTTTTTGCTTTCTGGCCTTACATAAGCACTGCTCATCTTTCCCTGAAGGAATAATTCAAAATAGAAGCAGAAACAGAGGCAGACTGACTTCATTGAAAGAACATGTCTTGTTTGCCTAAAGATAGATTTCTTTGCAAAGAACTAGGGCCCGTGTATGTCTGCATCACATAGAAAAGTTGTGCTAGTGCCACTCAAAATGAAGATTTTCTGATGTCTTTCTCTTCCCATATGTCAGCTGAACAGTGTAGTCAAATTCTGCAAGGAAAACTTGTACTTGCTGTCACAGATACCACACTACACCATACTTTGCATTGCTACCTCATTTAAAGCTTGCCAGGTTATGCCTTCATTAGTAAGAGTATATGTATTTGGTGTTATTTCAATAGGAAGTTGTTGTTAATTGTATGACATAGGAAGGAGAGCATGTCATATGGTTCCAGCTCAGAAGCTGCTGGTTTTGTTACAATATAATGTCAGCTGGACAAACCATAGAGATCTTGCATGCTGCACCATACAATCTGTACCCACCTATGTGAGCAGGAAAAGGAAAGAAAATTGAATTTGTTCCATGCAGCAATATCATTGCAAAGGAAGGGCTAAATTTAGCTCTTATTTTGTGGTCCGACATGCAGCTGAATAAATCTGAGTTTATTAGGAAAACAATCCTTCAATTACAAATTATGACAGAGCCAAAATATTCAATAATTCCATCCTTTGGTTAATACCACCAAAACCAAAACTTCTAATGCAGAATTTGGCTACCATCGGACCCCACAGGGTTAATTAAACTGTGGAGGAGAAAATTCCACTGTCAGTGGGAGGCAAAGATGAGTATGCAAAAGAAGATGCCATAGAAATTCAAGCAGACATGACAGGGTGTTTTGCTAGAAGTGAAAACTGGGAACCATTCTCACATTGGTGGATTTTTTTGTGTATGTGTACATGTCCCACATCTCTGCTCCCCTAAAAGTGGAGATGGTAGTTGTCTTTATGGTCTTGATGTGGCCCACCGTCACCACAGTACTGTAGTGACTGGCTGCACTGGGGGAGTTGTGTTAATCTCCTGAAGGAGAATGGACAGCAGTGGCTGAAATTCACACAGGACAGTGACCCCTGCTCATGGGCTCCACAGTGGGGCAAGACCTGAACACACCTGAGGTGTTACTCCAAGGGGTCAGAGATTGTCAGGGAACGTATTTTGTGAATCAGCCAATATATATTATATAGTATATATAGTAATATATATTATATATATAAAATATATATCATATTATATAATATATATTATATATTATATGTTATATATTATATATTATGTATAATGCAAATACAAAGAAAAAATGCTTACAAACTTTTAAGGTATATGTGTATATATATTATCAGAGATAGATAAGATACATATGTATTTTTTTTTATTCTATAGAAATAAGTTTCTTCTAAGAAAAAAAATCCTGGAGTTTTTTTATGAACAATGAATCTCGGATAAGAAGAAAGAGCAGGTCTGAGACTCACACAGGTGAGGTGGGCATGCTAGGTGACAATTCATCTAGTTAGCTTTTTTTTGCCATTTGCTTTCTGTGAATAATTGGTTTTTTTGCTTCTCTGAACTTTTTTCTTTTTCCCCCTGGAAATTCCTGCCTGGTCACACTTCAATATTTTTAATTCCAGACAATTCCAATTTTTTACCATTTCAAGAAAAAATAGGTTTACTGATGCATGTTGTCAGTTTCTAGTCCACTGTAATTACAGTGTCAGTGAAAAAAGCAGGCGGAATTTTGGATCCCTGCATCTACAGTGACTACATTTACAGCCAGAATCTTTCCTTTATGAACTGGACATTTCCTTCCTTCCTTCCTTCCTTCCTTCCTTGCTTCCTTCCTTCCTTCCTCCCTCCCTCCCTCCCTCCCTTTTTATAATGTGGAATACAGAACATTGTGAAATACACTTCAGGCTAATTATATGTTTTTATATATACATACATGCTGATGTACTGATGGTAGATAGAAAAGAAAGAAACTTATTAATGTTTCCTATAAGCTTGGAAAACTTGAGTAGGAAGGAAATGAGGGGCAAAACCATGAAAGCCAGTGTATGAGGGATAGCCTGGGTGAATTAATTTCTTTGCATGGCAAGGTAATGATTCTTTTCAGTGGAAAAACAGACATCATCATTTTAGCATAAATTATGGTACTGTCTCACATGGCTGTTACACACATCCTGCATAAACATGATCTAGATTAAATTACTGTAAAGTGACTATAAACTGATTGAGAAGCTCTGTTCAGACAGAAGGCACCACTGTGAGTGTGTTTAGATATATCAGTCAAGTGGTGCTCCTATGGCAGGGAAATCTGGTCCCAGTGTAATTATGCAGTATTTTTGCTGGGAGTATTTCTGTGAAAAAGGAGATAATTTACTTACCTGTCTCAGCTGTCATAATGGTGGGAGGGGTGCAAGCCTTTCAAATGGCAGGATGTGTACTGCAATTGGAGGAAAGGTCTGCAAAGAATGGGGTAAAAACAAATACATGGGAATACAAAATCCTGCACTGGAGAATGGCCAAGTACACAAGTAAACAACATCGTGTAGAAATTCTTTAGGAACAACAACCAGGTATTACAGAGGATCACAACCTGAGCATGAGAGGATATCTTGCTGGAAAAAGGAGGAAAGCTTCCCTCTGTAGCATATCAGCAAGTATTGCTTGTAATATGTGCAGAGCAAGCCCTGCCTTCTGTTTGGAACCTGTTTGAAATTACTGGAGTACTCCTCAGTTCCAGGCACTGCACCCTGAGAAGGAAGTGAAACCGAGTTGGAGGGAGTCCAGAAGAGATGGCTGAGAATGATCAGAGCCTTAAAATATTGTCTTTTAGCAAAACGTGAAGATTTAAATTGTGCTGAAGAAAGTGAAAGGAAAGGGGATAAAAATCATCCATGAAGGGAACCTGAAAAGGCAGAGGGAGCATTCTTCTCTTTGTCCAGTGAGCAGGGCAAGACGCTAGGAAGACTAAGATTCAGGATAGATGTTAGCAGAAATGTATTTCAGTGCCTTTTGGATCATACTAAGCAATTAGACAACCTTACTTAGCCTTGCTGTGGGTGGAGTAATAGATGAGGTGACTTTTGGCGTTTATTCATATTTAAATTGCAGTAGTGCATAGAGTTCTCATACCCACTTTGTGCAAGTGTGTGGTAAGTGCAACCCCCATCTCTGGTGATTTATATAATGTGAAAATCAACAGGATTTGTATTTAAAGAAATATCCTTTTGTTCTTGGGTTAGAAAACATAAGCAAGAATACTTCACTTTCTTCATACCATTCAGAGTCTTTCTGGATTTTTGTCATAGTGTATCTTCCCTTCATATTTAACAGCCAGAGCCTTTTCAATCTCTCTTCGTTCAGCAGTTTTCCTGTGGTTTCAACATTATTGTTGTTGTCCTGAATCCTCTTTCTCCTACACTGAGAGAAGTACACAGCCCACAAACTAATAGTCATGATGAGATCACACCAGGGATGTGGATCGGAGCTTTGCAGTGCTACACACTCTGACCTCAAACTCCAGGGGTTTACATAGGTGCTTAACTTTAGTTATACATATAGTACCATAGCCTATGCCATATTTTAACTTAATCTGATCTCCTGTTCTTTGTGTTCTAACATTTGTTAGCTATTTTGATTGTTCCTCAACTGTGTGTCTTTTTAATCATAAAATAATTTAGTGTGGCAAATCAGCATCTCTTTTTATTGTGTAAAGCGGTGTCCTCCTTTGTCATTCCTTCCAGAGGCATGTATTTGACTAGTATTAGAAAGGTTCATGTTAGACTAATTTAGTTCATTAATACCATTTTATTTGTTTAGTTAGTTTAGTTTGTGGCTCTTCTTCCATATATATATATATATATATATATTCTTATTTTGTTTCCACAGTCTGATGGTGTTTTCTGTTTCTTCAGGGGGATTCTTTGCTGAATTACTTCCTCGACAAAATTTAAGGCCCAGTCGTGGTCTTCTTGGCTGAGGATGAAATCAGGAGGGACTCAGTATATGCATGCAGTTTTAGACAGGATCAGATCCACATGCTGTGTTGTAGCTGTCACAAAAGCCTCAGAGCTGTGACCAGTGTGTGAGGACATGGGCTGGCAGTGTTATTCCACAAGGGAAAAGCCAGAGGTGTATAGGTGTAGAAATTATTTTTCACAGGTGTAGAAATTATTCATATATGAAAAAGGGTTTAAGTAGCTCTGGTATGGTTTATTCTTACAGAATTGAGAGGATAACTGTGTGAGAACTTACAGCTCTGCATAAATCCTGCTTTAAATAACGGGAATGCTTTCACACTTGCCATAGTAACAGCAAAATCGCTAGTGGTAAAATTAATATAACCTCTATATTTTGTATTATGGCCATTTTAGCACTTGGTATGCCTTTTAACTTTGCCTCCAACCAGGGTATGTAATGAAATCAAAAAGGCTACAGTCTATTAAAGTAGCCCTTGATAGTGGTTGTAGTGCATACATGTGAATGGTGGTTTAAAATTAGTGCTTGGAAATAAAGTTTTAATTTAGAGCCTGCCTCCATCAGAGGAAAACTGAAAAAATGCCATTTAATCTGAAACACAGGACCCCTTGAGAGATAAATTCACTTCTAACTATACATTTTACCATTGAGGATTTTGGAGAGTTACTAAATCTTTAACAGGGACCTCCATGCAGACCTTTCTCCTAAGTGCTTGTTAGAGCAGCCCTGACTTAACTCTGCTAATAGATTATTGTTCAGAACATGGAACTTCAGTGGAAATTGAGTTGTAGAGCAAATGATGATATTAGGCTACAGACAGCATAAGTTTCCTAATAAATATATTCATGCAATTGTTGTAGGTATGAATATATCACACATTTCAGTAATTTTGAAAGAACTGTGAGCAATCTGTGACTTTTATAGACTTTCAAAAAAGAAACCCACTCTTTTCTGAGATAGTGTTCCAGCAAGTATTTTCTTTAAAAAACAACCCAACAGTTCCCTTTCCAAGTCACAGACATTAAAAGCCCTAATAACATGTCCTCATGACAAATGCGTTAGTAGCAAGGAAAATACAGTTGTCTTTTCCAGGTCAGGTTATGTATTTCTGTTGTTCTTCTAGAAACCAGAAAACTCAGTTATTACTTAGCCAATTCATTGTGTTTTGTGCAGGTGGCGAGGAACTAGAGGAAGGGAAGAAATTCTTCACTATGAGGGTGGTGAGGCTCTGGCAGGGAAGAAATTCTTCACTATGAGGGTGGTGAGGCTCTGGTACATACTGCCCTAAGAAGTGGTAAATGCTCCTTCCCTGGCAGTGTTCACATTCAGGCTGAATGGGCCTTTGATTAACGTGGTCTAGTGGAAGGTGTCCCTGCTCATGGTAGGAGGGTTGGATCTAGATGACCTTTAAGGTCCTCTCCAACCCAGAGCATCCTATGATCCTGTGAAATATATCCTTATTCTGCAGATGTCTGCAGTCAGGACCTCTGCCTAGAGCATCTCTTATACTCCATTATTTCGGTAGCACAGTAGTGCCAGCTCTCACACTGCCTCTAGCACTGAGCCTGTCTGGAAAACCCTCAAGTCAGTGCCTCTTGAAGCCTTGTAGAAACTCTTGTGGGTATCAGTAGGCTGCAAAGTGTTTGGCAGCAGGGCAAACAGGTCCATCTGCCACCATCCTTGTCCATAGCAATGGAGGAGAGCCAAGCAATGCCGTAGGGTGGGAACTACTCTGGGGCAGCTCCTCCCTGGAACCAGTCACTCAACACACCTGACCAAAGCAGAGAAGGCTTTTGGGGCCCCAGAGTACTTACTCACAACTTCATCTGGGTAAACACACAGAGCTTTTTGGACATTTTTTATTCAATTCCTTTTTTTTTTTCTAATTTGAGCAAAGTTAGGAAGTTTAAGGGAGAGCCACACAAATTTCCAGGAGCTGAGGACTGATATGGGAGGATTAAAAAAGGCAAATATTAATCGCATGGCAAGATGCACTTGCATGCAGCCTGTTAATATTTGATACTACAGGATAAACTGGTGACAATCTCTAAATACTTGAAAATGCAAACCTATGGGAGGAGTGTATTTACATTAGTAGCATGAAAAAGAGTATGATTAATAGTAATGGGATAAAATTAAGAAAAAATTTTAAGATTAATATCAGGGGAAAATAAGAAATTTTACTAACCATTAGCTGTCAAATTGTGGTTTTGAATCAGCAATGGTCTAGAAGATGCTTGCTGTTAAGTGTTCTAACTCCTTGGATCTGTTGTGTTAAAGGCAAATAAAAGTCTTGTAAATCTTTTCTTATTATTTCTTTCCAAGTTTGCAACCATCCCAAGCTGAGCAAGGGCATAAACTACAATTGCAAATGCTGAGGGAGCTGACGTGCACAGTCACAAGTAGAAGAGGCACCTATAAAACATCTCTTCTATAAGATGTGGTTCTTGCACAGGAAAAGGATTTCAAGTATTTTTGACAATGAGGAATATTTTATTAGAAGTTATGCAGATCCTACTACATGGCATATTTAGCCAATTTTGTAACTTTGGTGGGTTAGAAGTCTTGATTTAATAAGAATCCCACTTTAAAATTGGGAATACCACATAACTGCATTTTCATAGAAAAGCTTTGCCCAACAAGCAGCTCTCAGAAGACTCTAGTTTTCAGTTATTTTCTTTAAAAAGAAACCAAACAAACCATAAAAGTAATGTAGCTGAAATGCTAATGTAGCTTATTACTCAATGAAGCTATTAAAATTGTTTGGGGGTTTTGATGTTCCCTCCCCTCCTTCCCCCTCTTCCCTTCCCCCCCCCCCCCCGTTTTTGTCTTCCCCATCAGATAATTCTTCATTAACTTTTTTCTTTTTTTTTGCTAGGTACTGAGTCATTTGTGCAAAGTTTTGCATCTGTTGTTTACAGTACATTTATATGTCACCGAATTTGCTATCTTGGTGTCTGGCTCATCATTGTATTTCTCCAGTGTAAACAGATCTTTTGTAACGGAGTTACAGAAGCATAGGAAAGGAGTAACGTAGCAGTAGACCAGACTGGCTGGTGTAAAATTTTCCTGTGTGAATATCTGTGCATGGCGAATGACAATATACAGAAATAAGAGATAATTTTTCAGCTGTTATTTTTTAGCAAGCTGTGTCAATGGGTCTAAACTGCTCTCTAACTGACAGGGACAGAAGGAAGCTTTTCATGACCAATTTGTCTTAGTCAATCAGCAGCAGCCCTTCTCTTTCTGAAGACTAGTTATCTGGTTATTTTTAGAGGTAGGATATACTATGTTGGACACTCAGACACCGTAATGCTGTATCCATATTCCTCAGGAAACCAAACTGCAGCACAAGGGTGGTGAAGCAAATGCAACTTTAGAAACATGCTCTCGCCTTTTACCATTTACAGTCTTTTCCAGCTTGTGACCCAGGTCAGGGCTCACACTAAGCATATTGCCTCATACTGTGTAACAGGCAGAATATTTGAACGTCAGTGCCTGGGTTTATTAAAACCACAGATGCAATTAGGTGATGCTGACAGAGAGAACAGCACACAAGGGCAGCCGCTGAAACTGGCTTGCAGACCTGGATAGGTGGAAATCTTAACTGTGCTGTAGGGTTAACATGCTGCCTTGTCAGGGAGGCTGGGAAGGTGGGAATATCACAGTGTATGGACCAGAAGGATGTGAGGTGGTTGCTGTTCATGGCCTTTTGCAGTTCATTCTTTCTGCCACAGCAACAGTGTACTGGAAGCTTTAGCAATGGAAGTATACATGGAGTCAAATACAGAATAACTTAGCCGTGGGAAGTGAGTAAGAGGTCAGCTGTGTACTACAATGAGATACCTTATGCCAGTGTGGTTAATCTGTTAGATTATTTGTTGCATTTAATACCTGAAAATGTTTTCCTAATAAGCATTCATTTTGAAATCATGGGACAGCTGCTTAGTCAAGGAATTAGTGCTTTAAGTTGTTGAAAGAAATGGGAGTCAAAATCTTTTAGCATCTCTTTGAGGTTTTGTCACTAACTGATAGACAGACTTTGCCTCCCCTGTGTCTCGGTTTAGGCATCTGCTGAATTAGGCAAAAATGGTTAATTATCTAAGGCAACTGCACTGGGATTCAGTTTAATCACATACATAATGGAATGTAATATTTGAGTTTATGAAAAGTACAAATAAAAGCAGTGTTAAAGCCTTGCTAATTACCATTTTCACTGGCTGCTTTGCTTTTCAAGGTGATGCTTTGCCGTTGATTTCATCCAAGCAAAGATCTTCTTCCAGGTGCAGGGGGTTTGGTACATTTAACCCAATGGAACAGTTCCTTTACCCCATACAGTTTTACAATTGCAGATGAACATTTTGTAAATTCTGTGCCTATTGCTTCACCTGGTTTGAGAGTAAGTAATGTCAGGGCACTGACAGTCATTTGTTACAATAGACTCTATTTCATATCCTGCTTCACTGCTTGGGTTTTTTCAATACTGAGGTGTATCAGTAAACTCTTCTCCAAGTTTCTGTTCCTTAGTCAAGTCTATGCTTTGTCTTTCTTGCTTCAAACTACATACGAAGAATAGGGAGAGTAGATAAAGTTTTAGGAAAGAGTCATGGGAATAGTAGAATTTCACAAGACCTGTTTTTTAAGGAAAGTCTTGATTCTAATTTATGAAACAGGAGGGGGGGTGATGCTTCTGTGACTGCATGAGGAATGGAAAACTGATTTTAGAGATAGCCAGTCTAGCAGATTAGTTTGTATGGTTTGGCCAGCTCAGGCTTTCAATGTTTAACTTTATTGAAGTTAAGGCAGAATTTGTCCATGAGCATTTAGGTAAAGATTCTTTCACTCAGAATTTATGGAGGATTTTTTTGCCTGCTGAAGGCTTCATTACCTTCCCAGGTCAAGAAGAATTGCTAGCAAGAATATTGATGTAACTGAGAGTAAACAGCTATGCATTATTTTTCTTAATCTAAATAATAATATTGCTTTAAACATAACCTTCCATTTGGCATAATATGTTCCCTTTCAAACATGAACAGTTTTCCCTCTTTTTATTTACCACGTTTTCTGAACTTCATGTGACCCGTGGGAAAAAAAGTGACTCCTCCCATATTTCTCAGCATTCTAGGCATCAAAATAGATGAAAAGATGCTCTGTGGAAGGTATTTGTCCCCAGGGAGAGTCTAAGTCATAGAAAGAAAGTTAATTTAGTGTTTTCTTTTAGCCTTTACTTACCATTCCATATGCTGATGAACACTTTATTGTGGCAGCATGATGATTATTTAGTGGAAATATTTTTATATCATCATCTTTCTGTGTGTTTGCAGCCAAAATATTATGGCATTGTATATTGCTGCCCTAGAATCTGCCCAGATACAAAATCAGAACTCATAACTGTTTTCATGAACTGCAAAATAACTGAAAAAACCCTCAGAAGGACCGCAGATGACAAGTGCTGAAATGCATTGCTGGCAGGTGGTTTTCTCACTTTCAGTAGTCTATGACCATGTTATTAAAACTGTAGAAGGCAAAGAAATGCTTGACTTTTGAGTTGGTTTTGATTTGACTTGTAGAGATAAAATTAGTTTCTGGGAGAAACAGTTGTGATTTTATGAGGAACAACTTAAACCATTTTTATTTTAAAAAACCACAGAGCATCAGATTTCTGTATCACTAAAAGAACATTTCAGAGCTGTCTATCGTAACTTGAAGTGCAGTTGGAAATCATCAGTGGTATTGAATGGCCATCCACTGGTTTATTCGTCTGTCTTTCAAAGATGTGCCCATGCATTTCAATTTGTTATGGCTTCGAGTCAGTAATTTCCCACCATAGGATAAACTAAGCAAATGTAAGTTTTTGAAAGCAGTGACAATATTTTCAGTCATTCACCTTTTGGTGAGAAACTGAAGGGGAAGTCTGTGTGCTTGAGACTTGACCTCACTGCATGCATTGCACACTCACTTATCTGCATGTGCCATCAGCAACTGTTTTTTCTTTTTAAAGGAGTTGAAGTTCCTGTTTCCTGTTACCACTTCACTTTTTTCAAGGCATAAGCCCCACACCATCTGTGCACATTTCATTGCAAGGCTCTAATTTCTATGTGTCAAGCTAGAAGGAAGCATCTTTTCATAGCAGTTCAGTATTGCTCACTGATATTCAGTGGCATTTGTCCTGGGAGGCAGGGAAAAAATCATGGCAGAAAAAGAGAAGTTTTAGGATGTGAGAATGAGATCCAAAGTGTCCATTCCCCCTAGAGATATACTCAACTTTCCATCAAGAGTGAATGTGGCAGTTTCCTGCATCTTATTACTTTAAATTGGCAAGACCCAGGTTGTATTCGTGGAATTGTTCACTTGTTCTACAGTGGGAAATATTAGAAATTACTTCTCAATTGTTGGTGTTAACCGTTACATCCTGTCAAGTTTGCTAGTACACAGTGCTTCATCTGTGGATGTGCATGGGCTGTGCATCTGCTTTAAAGTGAAATCTTGTCCTGTTCTTCATTTTGTATATAAAGCTGTAAGTATCTCTTGCAATGTTACAGTTAGTTTACAAGCACATAAATAGCAGGGAAGAGAAGCTTGATATCTTAAGAAAGCAAGATTGTTCATTTCTAGCAGACTATGCCTTTATCAAACGTGAGAAGGAGAAAAAATGTGCAGAAAAGCTGGAGGTTGTCTTTAGGTGGAATCACACCTAATTAGAAGATGTCTCAGGTTTTTCCATGAAGTGTTAACAGACTTCTTACTTTACCTGTGTAATGATGCTATAAAATAATTGGAGACCTGAAGATGTGACAGTTCCTGATATGGTTTAGTTCAATTTATTAAAATTGGGCTTGGATAAAATCCTCCTTCATTGAAAAGAAATGGCAATGAAATATAAACTGGCAATGGCTATTTCACTGTGACTTCCTCATAGAGCTTTCTTCTGTCCTTTGGGAAACAGAAGACTAAGATAAAATTAAAAAGCTGCTTTCAACTTTCAGGCAAATTTGTTGCATATCTTTGCAATTGATTGCTTGCCTTAGAAACAAATGCCATAATGTGTGAAACTCAAAGCTGCGTGTTAATAACACTTGGCTGAATGAGATCCCAGCAGACTTTAGTCTCATTAGGGTCTGTGTTTAAAGGTGAGTAATTTGCCATATTTGCAAAAAAAAGGTTGATTTAGCCAGACCACCTTCATATAAAATGGATGGAGTCTAACCTGGACAAGTGTGTCCTGAAGGAGCCTAGCTGTGTAATGTCTTAGTTCAACATCCACCTCCCGGACCTCCATCAGCAAAGCTCCTAAGGAAAAGTACAAGTGGCAAGCAGTGTAATACTTTATCTTGGATCTTGGAAGAGAAAGGCAACTGGCTGGAATATTGAATTAAAAAAAATCAATTACTTGATTGTCCAGTGCAGTATTGCACTCCTGGCTCCCTGCCAGCATCCAAGGGTGAGACAGGGAAGCAGGGGAGGACAAACTGGGGGATTCATAGGAAAAACAGTTCTGTTTTAGATTTCCAGCAGTAGCATTGACATGCCTGATATCTCGCTTTCACAGTGCTGTCTGGCTCAGTGCTAAGCAGTCATGGGAAATTTACCAAAGAGGTGGTATGCATGGAGTTGTCCATCTTGGACTCCTAAATGCAACTGCAAAGCAACTGGAGGTGAAAGTCAACTTCTAAGCTGAGGTGTATAATAGCTGTTTCTGCTACTTTCTGTGCTAAAAGGAAGAACAAGCTTCCTTCAATAGAGAATTGCAAAGAAGGTTACCTGCTGCTTTCCTGGACAGCTAAACTGCTCAGATTAGTCTGGCTTGTACAAATGCCAGGCAGACACACTGCAAGTGCCTTTAGAGAAGCTAAGCATGAATTTCTCTAATGGTCCCAAAATAAAATGAAAAAATGATATGTGTAGATGAGAGGAAGGTAGTAAATTGATCATGATTGACAGCTCTCCCACCGCAGATGTCAGCTCCTCCTCATCTTGCACGAGAGGAGAGAAGACAGCAGAGGAAGGTGCAGAACTGACTGCTTTGCTAAGTATCTGCAGCTCTCCATCTGCTTCCTGTCCTCAGAGGAGCAGGCACTTCTGCACCCTCATTTTAGGAAGCATGGAACTCACATCTGTTGCCAAGAGTGATAACTTCTAGCCCGTTGGTGCATTGGCTGTGATTTTTCCCAATTGCTGTCAGTCTGCTTGAGTTGCCATTTTATCAGCATTTATACCCGCTCTGAGAGCTGTTCCTTCTGGGCTGTTCTTTCTACTGCATCCCCCTGGCTTTCTTTGCCTCTGCCTACGTCCTCCTATACACAGTTGCCCATAGCAACACCCATTTGAAAAGGCCCCTGGTGCTCCCTCTCCAGTCCTCTGGAGGAGAGCTCTGCCAGCCCAGCAGCAGCACTGGAATAGCTCAGCTCTCCCCTGGTGAGCAGGGACAGAAGGAAACAAACCTTCAGAAAACAAGTTTCCAGGAAAAAGAGGACAGCATATCCAAAACTAAAAGCATTTGATGAATCATCACTTGCTAGGAGCTTGTCTGGTGGAAACACCACATCCTTAATGTTGCATATCTTTCTTCAGAGTCAGCGCTACACCCTGTAGCCCTAAATCCCTTTCACATCAAGCACCCAGTACCACCTCTGCTCTCCCACCTACCTGCTTCTTATGGGGTTTGTAATTAGCTGGATCAAGGAACTCATCTGGTTAAAAATACTCTGACAAAACAGTTACTTTTAATCTCTTCTCTGAATCACTGTACGGACGCAGACAATTGCACTGGCATGACAAGAAAGCCAGCACCAGGGTTAAGCAGGCAAGAGGTGCTTTTGCTGCCGCTGCCACTAGGATAAACGGTTATCAAATTTCAGTGTACATTTTTCTGTCAGTATAGCTGATAACTTCTGCTGGCAAATACATAACAAACAGCAAAGAGGTCTAAAAGTGAAAGGCATCATGCAGCTGAGAGAGTGATTGATCAATTAAATGAAAAAGCAGAAGCTGTGATTTAGTATTGTTTCTTCTCTTCATTCTCAGTAACCTTTCAGAAACTACATACTCGCAGTCCTGCAGAAGTCAATATACTGTTCAGCCTCCACTGCTGGTCATGCCTGACAGGGTTGATTGTAAGGACACTCAGAGTATGAAATAAATGATACAGAAGTCACCTCAAACACCATATTGCCATAGTTTGGAAGGGAGTTGCTTTTATCAGTAAGCTGTAAAACATTATGTGTTACCACCTCATTAAATAAGTTTTGTTTGTATTATTTAATATTTTTATAATCTCTGTAACCAATATGTCTTCACTGGTCGACCACATTTCAGATTCAGATAAATCTATACAGAAAGCATTTCTAAAGGTAGTGCCTCATTCCTCAGGTGGAATTGGGAATTTTGAAGTAGTGAATGTTGGGTATTTACAAGCAGCCTAAAAGTGCTTACTGAAACAGCAGGCAGACAACGACCCAGTTTCCAGGCCGGGAGGTTTCCACTTTAACCACCAACACAAGCACACTTAAAAAGAAAAGTGTTTCAGACAAGGAGTTCCGGTGGTAGGCAGCAATGGTGGCAGGTCAGCAAACAGTTTGAAACCATGAGTGGAATTCTGGATGTTTCTCTAAGTTGCTCAGTCCTTAGGTCTGAAAGACAGAAGAGTTTCTGAAGAACCCATGTTCTTCAAAACCTTTCAAGACACATATACCATAGATTTAAACAGAAAGAGGACATTCGTAGTTACTTCTGAAGCAATTTTTTGAAAGTTTTTGCCTTACCAATCGTAGAAACAAAACGAAGCTTAACATCTAGGACGTGGAAGCATTTTCTGATCCACAGCAGCATTTGCTAAGAAAGATTTTGTTGGTGTTTGAAGATTTTTAACATAAAATTTCTCAAACATTTGTCACATATGTACTGACATTTCCCTGCATATTTCCTGAGAGCATGGAAAGGGTCTATAAGGACAGTTTGTCCTGTCTGTAACCCATTTTCAAAGGCAGATAATTTGAGACTTTTTCCTATAATCAAAGGCGGTTTTGCAGGGGTTGTGAACACATATTTACTGCTGAACTATTCATCATGAGTGATATCTTAAGCAAGAGATTCAGACCTGAATAGAGCTTTAAAGATTATAAAGCAGTTCTTGTTTCTGGCTGAAGAATTACTCGGCCCAAAAAAAGACAGGGATTAAAATGCTCCAGCTGAGAAGAGAAGACCATTTGAAAGCGCTGCTTAGTTACTTTGGGTGATCCAATAGATACAACAGTTGCAGGAAGCCTTTCAATTATGCATTATTATATATATGAAATAAAACCCAGAGATCATAAGGTTAGATTTCAATCCTTTGATGCTTTTTATATAGTCGATCATTAGCTGATAGTTTAGTATTATTTGTTGATTTTATTCATTGGGATTATCCAATGTCTTCAGTAAAAATGAATACAGATTTTAACTGTTTCGATACATAATCAAGTAACAACCACTTGTAGAGGATTTTTTCATCTCCTACTGCATTGCTTTCCCATCTAAAGAATAAATAATAAATACATTACCAGATTGCATGCAAACTCTTACAGCAGACTGCTTTGCATCTGTAAATAAGTACAGCCCTGACATGATCATCGTTCAGAAAAGAGTAGAACAGACAAATCCCCATTTGCTGTAGCAAAGTTGATGCGTGCTCTAGGATTTTAAAACCTGAAGACTCCACATCCTAAAATGGAGACCTATTGCTAAATGAAGGCTGGGCACATCCTCCCCACACTGCCTGGAACCAGTGTGTTTTGTGGGAATATTCAGTGCCTCCTTTCGATGTTATAGCTCTTTGAGTGTGACAACAATGTAACAAACAGCATCTCCAAAACAGCCAAGATGTAGTGTGTCACTTTGCCCAATCCTTTTTGACCAACATGAAGGATCTGAGCTGATAGGATGGTGACACACCATTTTTTCTGAATCTTTAAGATGTCATAACTGCCATTAAGGAAAGCCTAAGAAGATTCCTGGGCAAAAGAAGGAACTTCCTGGATAAAAGAAAACCCTTTAGCACCCACGTGGTTTTGCCCTGTGACTCTAAAAGGTGTGCCAATTCCTAACGGGTTGTGCTCCAGTTTTGTCATCTGTCAGACTAGCATCAAGTATAAGTAGGTCATTTCCCTCCCTAACATCAGAGGCTGATCAGGAATGCTGTTTGATGTTGGTTTTATTCCTGGGAATTGCATAAGTTACATGGGTTTAAAATGAACATTGGCATTGTTTATCTGAAATTTTCTGTGGCCTCTACTGCTCATCCAAAAGCTGATGCTTAACTTCAACATCAGTACTTCACCGAGTGATCTTCTGTCAGTTTATTTTATAACTATATCTGGTGGCACAGAACAGCAGAGGTGGGTAATAGGAAACAGGATTTCAGAAATAATTAAAACTGACTGCCAAAGTGAAAAAATAGTTTCTGAAATACATGAGCAACAACCAAGTCTTTCTCAAGACAAGTTTACAAATGACATGGAAGTGAAACATAGTATGATTTCCAGTCAGCTCAACTGCTCAGTTTAGTGAAGCTCTAACCAAATGCAATAAACTAAATTTGGTTTAGTAGGCTGCACCCTGCTTTTGGGAAGAAGGTGAAGGTATTGCTAGGCCTTGCTCACTGATCAATACTGCATGCATTATAGGGTAATGACATACAGATGTACAAGCAGCTGGACCAGTTCCCAGTGGTACAATTCTTGAGATATTTCTCTAAGCTACGTGTCAGGTTTTTTGACACTTATGTCTTCAGTAGATTCTGCTAAAATATCTTCAGCTTTAAACTTTGTGCTGTCAGTTGTGAGGCTTGTAAGTCAATGTTGAAAAGATCCTGATACTCAAAACTACAATATGAGGTCAGAAGATACAAGGAAGAGAACACTAATCAACTGTAACATGCATATGAAACAGCTGCCATTGCTAGCCAACACGTACCTGAATGTATTCAGATCTTCTGTCTGATGGCACCTTACCATCACTGTTGCATGGCGATTAACAGATCTTAAGCAAAAGAAAATCTCATTGGGGTGGCAGGGTGTCTTAATGTCCTTGGATTCATCCGTCAATGCACATTTTCAGAGATGGATAGGATATAGCTTGCTGTTCACTCATCAGGACAACTTCATTCTTTCCCTGAAAAAGCTATCATATAGTCTGTTAATGACTATTCTGGAATGTGTATACTGTTCCATAATAATTATTAAATATTCAAGTAAGAGAGGATTTTATGTTATATTTTGCACTGGTTGCTTAAAACACCTTTTCCTTATAGACAGCATTGGATGCTTTTTTCCTAACCTCAACCAGAAAGATTTGTCATTTGTTATTCCAGTTGATGAGGCACTGTGGAACAGGTTGCCCAAAGAAGCTGTGAATGCTCTATTCCTGGAAGTGTTCAAGGCCAAGTTAGATGGGGCTTCGAGCAACCTGGTCTAGTGGAAAGTGTCCCTGCCCATGGGATGGGGGTTAGAACTAAATGATCTTAAGGTCCTTTCCAGCTCTAACCATTCTATGATTCTATGAGTCCATGATTTTTAAAAGGATAAATCATAAAGCCATAAACATGTCAAGGTTATCTGAAAACATGCTTTAGCAAGCCCAGATATTTATCCAGGTAAGAATGTAATTGTCATGTTTCTAAGTAAAACATTGCTCTTGGGACTGCAAGACAGCTGGCGGCTGGTTTTATTTTTGTCAGTTTTGCTTTAAGCACCTCTAAGGAAGCATTCATTGTAACATTTCTTAAAGCAAAGTTTTATTCAAAGTGAAATTTTAAAATTACATCTTTAAAATATAAAATAATATATAGATACTGAGCAAAAAGCATTTTAACCAATTTTCACTTTCTAGGAGGCCAGAGAGGGGGTTTTTGGTCGCATCCAGTGTGCATGGTACAGATTTCCAGGTGATTCTAGAGATGCTGGAAGGCAGCAACACTCAGCACACAGCAAAATACTTCAACAGTAGGCCAACCGTAGTTTTCATTAAAGCATCAGCACCCCAGGAGCTCTAATAGTCTCAGTGAAGCTGAGTGCATTGAATAATTACTAACCAGGTTTTGGTCTACAGCTCCCTTCAGTTATTTCATGAAATATTTTTGTACTGGACCAGCTAATTTGGTCGTTTGTCATTTCAGTATTAGTACATACTCAAATCATACTGTACTCCTAACGCAGCCTGGTGTGTTTTGGTTTGGGGTTTTTTTCTCCTATTTTGCACTTATGGGAGTTTGGCTGTTATTCTGCCTATTTTGTCCAGCAGGTTTAATTTTTCTCTGTTTACATCATTCTGCAACATATATATTGAGAATTTTTTGAAAACATAACACAAAAGCTTAATCTTTCCCCGTTCATTTAAAACGCTCCTTTGGAGACTGTCACTTATTTTTCTGTTAAGAAAGTTGCTGTGGTCTCAAGACCATTAATTTCTTCAGCTCCTGTCTGGGTGAAAAAAAATTTCTGTGTAGTTCACATCTTGTTTACAGAAGAAAATGAGCCTCTAATGGAAGTCTGGTAAATTCTTTCTCTATAACTACTTCACTGACAGGCTTTTTATTCTAAAAGAAATTCCTTTATGACACAGGCATTTGGACCCATTTTTCAGCATGTTCATTATATGCAGTATCAAAGCACCACTTTCTTTTCATTTATGGCAAGCTGATTTGGACATGGCTTTCAGGAAACCATTATAAAGACTGCTCGGTGACCTTTTAGTGCAGAAAGGTCTTGATAAATGACCACAAAACTTCCAGATTTATTTTCACTGTTAGCCACAGCACTGGTCACTTAGAGTCCTGAGAAATCCTATTATTTAATTATGTGCTTCTTTTCCAGAGTAAAAAGTGCTGATCAGGTGGGGAATAAGCATTGTAAATGATGGCGTTAGAAGCATTTAAACCTGTTGTCAGTACAGGTGACATCTTCAATACTTCTAGAAAGAGCCAGGACTTTACTTTGTCATTTTGTTAAGGATTTAAAATGAACCAAGTATATTGTCTTTGGAGTTATCCATGCATTTCTTCTTCCCCTGGCTGAATACATTATGAGTATATTTAAATAGGTGATGCTTCAGTTCCTGGAGTAAACATATGTAGTAAAAGTATCCTCAGCTTCACCATTTTCATAAGCAGGATGTCAAAAATCATTTTCCTTAAATGTAGTTATTTAACTGATCAGCAATAACAGTATCAAGTAAACAATGAGGCATCTGTCAAAAAGGCATTTACAAAGCAGAGTGTTGTACACAAGCTGCCAACAGCCAAACCTCTCTGCTTCCAAGCTTAACAGCTTCTAGAAGACTGGGAAAAGCTGTCTTCCAAAATAATCTGAAATCTCTAGTAGTCTTCTTGTGATAAATTTCTCTGTGCTTTTAAAAATGTCTTTCCTTCGTTTAACAGCAATGTTTGAAATGATGGGCCTTTCTTCAGTGACTGTTTCTTGTCACAAAGGCCAGGACATAGCCTGAGTCCATGCAATCTCTTTAAAGTTCAGCCAGGCATTTCTCCCAAAAGTTTTTACTCTTATGTTTTTCAGCCGTATGATATCAACTCAGTGATTGTCATCTCTTCGAGTAATCTCTCAGAGAAGAACTCACTTCTGAATTCCGGGAGGCATCTCCTTTGTTGGGCCAGATACCTGTGGGCAGAGGTGAGAGCCCCACTGAAATGGCTTATTTTTCCAACAGCAGTGCAGTACTTGCTCACAAACAGAAGCTGTTAATTCATTTAAGAAACTTTCACAGAGAAACCTCATAAAGTAGGGAGAAAGCAAATAATTTCTGTGGGTCTCAAAGGTGTTTGGCATTTAACTTTTAATCAAAAGTGTTTCAGAAACAGTTTCACAATTTCTCTTCCGAAAGGATTCACTTCACTTTTATCTTTACATGTATGAACGTCTCTGTTTCGAGACATCGTGGAAGTATAATAAACATCTGACTGAAAAGCCTGTCATCCCTTCTATCCTCTAGATGAATTCCTGTCCTACTGGACACCTGCTCTATATGGCAGGCCCTGCTCCAAGCAGGGCAGGTGGACTGGCCAGTCTCACCTCAGCAATCCTGTGATTTTGGGATGTCCTCAGTACATCACTTTTCCATTTATATTAGAAAATGCTCAGCGTTGTAACTTTTGACCACTCTTTATCAATTTGTTATCATGTCATTTAATTCTAACCTCCTCTGCATGCTTGTGGTGGTCTTGTTTGCATAGGTAAGACAACTGATACAGAGATTTTGATTATGCTTGATGCAAAAGAGAGCAGGATTGGTCATCATTCAGATAGGTAAGAAGAGAATCAATCCTTGCAGTAGGTATTGTGTTGTGATTTTTTTAACATTTGTAAAGGCACAATGCTTTGTCAGCAAGGCAAAGTTGCTATGGAGGATTTGAAGATTTGGAGTAATGGAGTGTGAACCTCCCTGTCCTGTTTTGCATCCTGGTCCTTTTTTACATAACCCTTTAGATCTGTAAAATTGTGTCATGGAATCATAGAATCATAGAATAGTTAGGGTTGGAAAGGACCTTAAGATCATCTAGTTCCAACCCCCCTGCCATGGACAGGGACACCTCACACTAAACCATGCCACCCAAGGCTATGTCCAACCCAGCCTCAAACACCGCCACAGGTGGAGCATTCACAACTTCCCTGGGCAACCCATTCCAGTGCCTCACCACCCTTATAGTGAAGAATTTCTTCCTCATATCCAAGCTAAACTTCCCCTGTTTAAGTTTGAACCCATTACCCCTTGTCCTATCACTACAGTCCCTGATGAAGAGTCCCTCCCCAGCATCCCCATATGCCCCTTTCAGATACTGGAAGGCTGCTATGAGGTCTCCACGCAGCCTTCTCTTCTCCAGGCTCAACAGCCCCAACTTTCTCATCCTGTCTTCACACGGAAGGTGCTCCAGTCCCCTGATCATCCTCGTGGCCCTCATTTGGACTTGTTCAAACAGTTCCATGTCCTTTTGATGTGGAGGACACCAGAACTGCACACAATACTCCAAGTGAGGTCTCACGAGAGCAGAGTGGAGGGGCAGGATCACCTCCCTCGACCTGCTGGTCACACCTTTTGATGCACCCCAGGATACAGTTGGCTTTCTGGGCTGCAGGTGCACACTGCCGGCTCATGTCCATTTTTTCATCAACCAACACCCCCAAGTCCTTCTCCGCAGGGCTGCTCTCAATCTCTTCTCTGCCCAACCTGTAGCTGTGCCTGGCATTGCTCCAACCCAGCTGTAGGACCTTGCACCATGGTTAAACTTCATCAGGTTGGCATCAGCCCACCTCACAAGCATGTCAAGGTCCCTCTGGATGGCATTCCTTCCCTCCAACATATCAACCGAACCACACAGCTTGGTGTCATTGGCAAACTTGCTGAGGGTGCACTCAATCCCACTGTCCATGTCACCCACAAAGGTGTTGAACAAGATCGGTCCCAACACTGATCCCTGAGGGACGCCACTCGTTACTGGTATCCAGCTGGACATTGAGCCATTGAGCACAACTCTTTGCATGCAGCCCTCCAGCCAGTTCTTTATCCACCGAGTGGTCCACCTCTCAAATTGGTGCCTCTCCAATTTAGAGACAAGGATGTCATGTGAGACAGTGTCAAAACGCTTTGCACAAGTCCAGGTAGGATGACATCAACTGCTCTACCCCTGTCCATCAGTTCCGTAGACCTATTATAGAAGGCCACCAGATTGCTCAGGCAGGATTTCCCCTTAGTGAAGCCATGCTGGCTGTCACCAAGCACCTTGTTGTTTTTCATGTGCCTCAGCATGCCTTCCAGGAGAATCCGCTCCAAGATTTTGCCAGGCACAGAGGTGAGGCTGACTGGTCTGTAGTTCCGTGGCTCATCCATTTTCCCCTTCTTGAAAATGCGGGTTATATTTCCCTTTTTCCAGTCATTGGGAACTTCACCTGACTGCCATGATTTTTCAAATATGATGGAGAGTGGCTTAGCAGCTTCATTTTCCAGCTCCTTCAGGACCTGCCGATGGATTTCATCCGGACCCATGGACTTGTGCACGTTCAGGTTCTTAAGATGGTCTTGAACCAGATCCACTCCTACAGTGGTCCCAAGGTCTTCATTCTCACAGTCCCTGTGTCTGCCTTCCAAGACTTGGGTGGTGTGGTCAGAACATTTGCCGGTGAAGACCAAGCCAAAGAAGTCATTAAGAACTTCAGCCTTCTCCAAATCCAGGGTAGCCACTTCTCCCGATAGCTTTTGGAGAGGGCCCACGTTGTCCCTAGCCTGCCTTTTATTTGCAATGTACCTATAGAACCCCTTCCTGCTATCCTTAACATCCCTAGCCAAGTTTAATTCTAAGTGGGCCTTAGCTTTCCTAACCTGGTCCCTGGCTTCCCAGACAACATCCCTGTATTCTTCCCAGGCCGCCTGTCCTTGCTTCCACCTTTTATAAGACTCTTTTTTCCTTCAAATTTTCCTCAGCAGCTCCTTATCCATCCAAGGAGGTCTCCTGGCCCTCCTGCTGCACTTCCTTCTAGTAGGGATGTATCGCTCCTGGGCTTGCAGCAGGTGATCCTTGAATATCAGCCAGCAGTCTTGGGTTCCCCTGCCCTCTAGGGCTATATCCCATGGAATCTTACTCAGCAGGTTCCTGAAGAGGCCAAAGTCTGCTTTCTTGAAGTCCAGGGCAGTGAGCTTGCTGCACGCTCTTCTCACTGTCCTGAGGATCTCAAATTCAACCATCTCATGATCGCTGCAATCAAGGCTGCCCTGGAGCAGCACATTTCCAACCAGCCCTTCCCTGCTGTTGAGGACGAGGCCAAGCATGGCACCTCTCCTTGTCAGCTCCTCAGTTACTTGCAGAAGGAAGTTGTCTTCCACACAATCAAGGAACTTCCTGGATTGCTTGTGCCAGGCCGTACCATCCCTCCAACAGATATCAGGGTGGTTGAAGTCCCCCATGAGAACAAGGGCCTTTTGAGCATGAGGCTATTCCTATCTGTCTATAGAGCACTTCATCCACAGAGTCCTCTTGGTCAGGAGGTCTGTAACAGATCCCCACAATAATGTCTCCCATCGCTGTTCTCCCTTTAACCCTCACCCACAAACTCTCTGTCGACTGCTCAGCTGTCCCCAGACAGAGTTCCATGCTGTCCAGCCTATCCCTAACATAAATAGCAACTCCCCCTCCCCAACTACCAGGCCTGTCTTTCCTAAAGAGCCTGTAACCTTCCATTCCAACACACCAGTCATAGGAGCCATCCCACCATGTTTCTGTGATGCCTATGATATCGTACTGCCGTAGACGTGCACACATCTCTAATTCCTCATTTGTTCCCCATGCTACGGGCGTTTGTATAGAGGCATCTGAGCCGAGCTCCAATTGAAGCTGGCTCATTGGCTGGAGCAGCTGGAATATCTCTACACTGCTCAGAATACTTACTATAGGTGCTGGCAACTGACTGGGTGTGTTGGGATGGAATGATGTCCCCCTCCCCCAACACATCTAGTTTAAAGCATCCTTGACCATCCTGGCAAGCCTCCTACCAAATCCACTCTTCCCTCTCTTTGTCAGACCAGCTCCACCAGCCCCCACTAGACCTGGCCTACTAAATTGAGTCCCATGTTCAAGGTACCCAAACCCCTGACTATGGCACCACCCTTCTAACCCTTTATTAACCTGGCCAATCCTCCTAGCCTTTTTAAGGTCCTGCCCTGTATCCTGAAGAATTGATGAAAAGACAATCTGAGCTCCAGAGCCCCTAACCATCTCTCCCAGAGCTCTGTAGTCCTCCCTTATGTTCTCCGGGCTACTGCTATCTATATCAGTAGCACCCACATGGATCACTAGAGGTGGGTAATAGTCAGTGGGACCGACTAGAGCAGGCAGCTTCTCTGCAACATCCCTCATCAGAGCCACTGGGAGGCAACACACCTCCCTTGAGCCTGGGTCAGGCTGACAGATGGGTGCCTCTGTTCCTCTCAGAGTAGAGTCCCCTACTACTACAGCCCTCCGCTTTTTCCTGGCAGCACCAGTAGTGATCTTCGTTACCAGTGCATCAGCCGGTTGTTCCTGGTGGTGGTGTGGTTCCTCATCAGCCCCCTGCAGGACAGCAGAGCGGTTCTGGGTGGGGACAACAGATTTAGGAGGAAGCCCCTTGCTTTTAAGTGTCCTCTTCCTCCTTTTTTTGTTGGTTTTTTCCTGTTCCTGTTTCCCACCTTCCTGGGTTAGCGGCCTCCTTTCCTGCATGAGCGACAGTGGACGCTTGAGGCCCCTGCACAGTCTGGTCCTGGAGCAAGCAGTGCTGCTTCCTCTCAGCTTCCCAGACATCAGCCTAGTAACAGCGTCCTGCAGCTCAGCCCCTGCTGCAGGAGGACCTCCGCCAGAGAGCACAGAGCGCAGCCCTGCCCATTGCATACCCTCCCCTCAGGAGAGCAGTGCAGGCGCTCTCTACACCCCGAGCTCTGCACTGCAGCCTTCCTTCCCGTCGGTTCTGTCTGTGTGCCTAAGCTGGCCACTGCCAGGGCAGCCAGAGCAGAGCTCCCAGACTGAGCTCCGGTCATATGGCGAATGCTCACCATTCCGCTCACCATCCCACTCGCCTGCCCACGCAAACTGCTGGCTTAGTCGCTGAACTTGGACTTGACTTACAGACATATGCTACTAGACCTGTCATGAAAAGAGCATCTCTGACTTCACAGAAAGAGACACCTGCATTACAGTTAGGACATCCATGAGCTGGGGCCTTAGCAAGTCTTTGCCTTTTGAAAAAGCCAGACATGTCATAAACAAAGCTATACACCTTGTCATCGTGTGGATAGAAGCCAGCACATTGCTTTGACAGTGACTTACTCTTTTCTCTAAGCCAAAATTCATTGTGCTCTCTATTTCTATCAAACTTACTTGATTTTTTGTTGTTGTTGTTGTTTTTCTTTCTTCTATATGGTGTCCTAAGTTTGTTTGGACATTTTTGCACCTGTAACGCAAATGGCAGTAACACTTTTGTAGGTGACTTTTCTTTGTAGTAGCCTGGCATTATTCAGGTTGAGCAACCTGATCTAGTGAAAGAGGACCCTGCCCATATCAAGGGGGTCGGACAAGATGATCTTTAAAGGTCCCTTCCAACCCAAACCATTCTGTGATTCTATTGTTACTTCACAAATTCAGGTTTTATTTCCAAGTGTCCATCTGTCAGCCCTCCCAGCATAAGCTTTTGCTTTCAAAATGTCAAAAAATTGTGAGAAGCCTCCTTTGCCCCTTTCATAACTCCCAGCTTTTGAGAAACAGATTAATGGATAGGAAATTTGAAGGTGATAAAACAGGTGTTCAAGTTCATTATTGCAAGCACTCACAGAATTGTCAGTTCTCCATCATCACTTGTGCAGTGATATTTACTGACATCTCTGATAATGTTTGCTGTAAGCATTGTCTGCCAGTTTTTATCATTTTAATCACAATGTTAATATTTGCTTCTGCTTTTACACAGACTGTTTCAAAAACTTCACTACATACCATGCCAACAGCCTTTTCTATGCACTGTGTGCTCATGGCCCTTGCTTTGCATTTGCAGTCCCTGCAGCACCTGCTTGGGAACTGTGAAATTTTTGCCTTTATTCTTAGCATTTTAAGGCTGTCTGTCAGCCTCCAAGGAACTAAAGCTGTGTTTGTGCTGCCTTTTATGCTGTACTCGTTTGGTCTGTCCTTCAGTTTGATGTACCCAAGCATCAGGCTAACCTAATTTTCTGGTGAGATTTTCCACAGCAGTGAGGTAGCAGTGCTGAGGCCCTTGCCATGTGGTGGTTCTGGTAGTGATGGTTCCCAGCCTTCCTCTCTGCCATCAAGATAAGGCTTGAAATTGGTTAGGAAAAGGTAATCACACACAAACACACATGCACATGTTACACACATGCACGCATTACATGTTTCGTCAAGTTACCAAAACCCAGTTTTCCTTATCTGTGTCCAGCTTCCTTACAGCCTGTAATGCTGGACTTCCTTGAGCTTGATACAGCTGAGATCTTTCTGCTTTAGTTGAAACGTAAGTGACACTTGTACAAAATTGCTCTGATTGTGTTGGTATTTAAAGCCAGGGAAGAGCTTTCATTGTAAAAAAAACCCTTCACTAAAATGCCGCTGACAGCGTTTCCCCAGGCTCATATTACCAAGAGGATTCAAACAGACATGACATTTTCTCTCTTATACTTTTTCCACTGGAGGAAATGAAAAAACCTGCCTTGCTTTCCATACATTTACCCCTACCGAGAAGGAACCCTAAAGTTTTGCTCCAGAGGAAAGCTGTATACACCAAAAATAAAATTCACAATAAGCACATCTAAACCAACCTTTGACAACTCTTAAAACAGAGGCAGATTTATACTGCCTAGAAGGAAAACTTTAGTGTAGATGAACCTATAGCTTAATCAGTACACAACATTATGTGCCTGTTCCTTAATAGCTGAAGTTATTATGTTTACACAGACTGACTGACTGACTGAAAGCAAACCCTTAAACAGTGTTAATTACATTCACAATTCAGACAAGGTATTATCCTGCCAAGATGAATTATGGCTACTGCTTCTTGTTAGTAAGGTAGACTATTCAACAGAAGGAAAGGTTTATATGCATGTATGTCTGTGTATTCATTGTATACACACATGCTTATATGACACAGATATAATTAAATTTTTCAGTTGTGCATGTATATGAATACATGTATGTTCTCTTAAGTGCCTTCTGCTGTAAGAAACTGAGACAAATATTTCTGAATCTCTTCTTTCAGTCATACTTCAAGACCTTTAGGTCTGGTTTTGGTTCTTCACACATCACAAAGACTTTGTATATACAGAGTATGCAGTATAAACCTGTCTTCTGAACATACTCTTCTGGGATCAGTAAAAGAAGGCCAGTATTTTAAAGCATTTTTTTTTGTTATAAATATGTCTTTACAGAGACTCTCTTTTGGTGCTAAATGTCAACCAAATATGCATTGCAACTTAGACTGTTACTGCATTTCTCAGTCAACTTCAATTTGAAAGTATATGCATTTGGCTTTAAACTGAAAAGATTTCTTTTGTGATTAAAATTTTGATTTATTTTTATGGTGGCTGTTTTAACAGGAATGGAGCTGGTGATGCTACTAATTTTTTTACTGTATTGCATTGAATGCCTCCTCAGCCATGGCATTTTTTTAACTGTGGAAAGGATTGGTTCATTCTACAATATTTCCTCATTGTTCCTGTGATAAATTTGCCTATAGCTTTAGAGTTTATTTGCCTATAGCTTTATGATATTGCAGTGATTATAATTTAGGGAAAGCCAGCTAGTGTTTAGCAATCTGCTGACGCACAGCGGGTGTCTGACACTTTGCTGTGGTTGAACTTGAGTCATACCAAGTTTTGCCAAGCTCTGCTAGGCATGTGGTGTCCACCCTGGGGAAAGGGGTGATGTGTTGGGTTAGTGGCAGGGTCAGATGAGTCTCCGGGTTTTGCAGCAGTTGCACTGGGTGGATAGGTACACCCTCCCATTGAGACACAGGCTGAGCATCCCTCCAGCACATAGCAATCATGTTATTTTTCACTTACTTAGTTTGAACAAGAGAAACACTACTGCTTTAGCATCCTTCTTTTACATAGGCATCAAATAGACATTTATTTTTTTGTTGTAAAATGTGGGGCTTCCATTTCTCCCGAGAGAAATAGCAAAAAGCTGGTTCCAAATAGACTCAGACAGCAGCCTTAGGGCTGCAGCCTGTTCCAGAGACCTAAGACAGGGGAACAGAAGCACTAACATCTTCACTTGTTAAATCGTCGTTGTTGCTGCTTGTCCACAGAACTAACAGTTGTCATTTTTAGCCATACCAAGGTATCAGCTGCTAAGCGTACTTTGGCACAGGGTTTCAGATTGTCTTTGGGCCAAGTTTACACCCATCAAAGTTGGGCTTGGTGTCACCATCCGAGTGTTTCTATGGAAAGAGAGAGGTGAAAGCTGGTGCCAGCAGCACATGTGGAAATGGCCACAGGAACTGAACCCTTACTGCCTTCCCAGGGGTTGGGAAGTGGTAGTATAGATGTAATCAAGCACTCCACTACTCCTGCAGCTCCAGCAGAGCTACTGGTGTTAGTCTGCCTTTTAGAGCCAGAGAAACTATTGATGGATGTCCTTGATGGGTGTTCAGGCTGGACCAGATGTGGTGGTGCACCCATACATAGGGCTCAAGTACCTTTTCATATGTCATATTAAAATCAAAATTTAATCAAATATTGTGGCATGGTTTAGTGGGAGGTGTCCCTGCCCCTGGCAGGGGGGTTGGAACTAGATGATCTTAAGGTCCTTTCCAACCCTAACTATTCTATGATTCTATGATTAAATGTAAATGCTTTAATAACATTCAAATTATTTCATTAGATAAATGTTTCTATCTTTTAAGACTAAATAAAACCTACACAGACCTTTAAAAGACTGTTCAACAAGTCGCAAAAAGGTTTGAAAATGATAATAAGGTCTTTTCAAAACTGAGTGTTTGAGCCCTGTTCTTCCGTATCGTAACACAAAAGGTGTACAGACTTACAAATTTATCTAGGGGTGGTGGCAAAGCACTGAGCATAGCACCTCAGGCTTCAAAAACTCCATAAAAATTATAATGGGAAAGCAGAAGGTAGGTGTGAAATATTTATACATGGAATTTATGGTAGCACAGGAGCTGTAACAAGGCTGCATATATTTCTTACACAAGACCTGGAATGAACCTTAAATAAAATATAACCTTAATTATATAAAGCAGAATGGCAAGGTTTCCGTAAATTATACTATGTGAAAACTTACAGTAATGAAAATTACAGAGATTTTCTCCCCCAAAGGGTCATGTATTATTTAAGAGCTACATAGACATTGTAACAGAGGTATCAACAAAGCTATAAAGATGTGTATTACAATTGAATTTTTGTTATACTTTTAATCCAAAGTTGTTCCTCTTTTTTTTTTACATTTTTTAAAGTCTTAGATTTCTTAACATTGGAATCTTTTTTTTAAGTTAGGCTTCTGTTCAAGCAGAACATGCAGTTTGTGTATGTGAAATGAGAAAAAGGCAGTGACAGGTACCCAGCTCTCCAGACAGGTTTTTACTCTCTGAGAGCTGCACTTTGCTGTGTTAAATACAGACATAGCCTCACATGCACCAACACAAAACCAGCTTTCCTTATGCTCTCCAAACCAAACCAAAGTCTAAGATTTTGCTTTTTACACTCTCGAATTCCCATTCGCATGCTCAGCATGACACTAGCCTACGTCCATGTTGCAAGGCTGGGTTTACAGGAGACTCTTCTCAGAGGCAAAGTAATGTTATGCACAATCTCTTACACAAGTCTTACATCTCCCTGATGGCACAGACTGAGCACAAGACTTGTGCAGTCCTTGAAGCCGTATCTCCCTCTTTTCCTTTGGCTTTATTGAAACAGCAGCAAGAGTCCTGTCTGCCAGGTTTGATGATTCCCCAAACAAATTAGAGAGGGAAAAGAAATCTCAATATATATGAGAAAGTGTAGGTTGCACCTGGGTAACTATATTGGTTCATCAAAACATCTGATATCATTAGTTCATTAGTTTCAACATCAGTATTGCCCTTTAGGAATGGACTTAACCATGCCAGGAGCTCTGCAGGAGGTTACATCTTTCTCAGCCTGAGCACGACATTTGCAGGTGCACAAAAGGAAGCAGCAGCAGTATCACTTAAGGCAGGGTTCCAGGTCACCAAGCAGCCAGTCACTCAGCATAGCTGTGTGTCTGCTGATACACTCTGCTTTAATAGCCCTGGAGGCATTTCCAGCTTTGTTTTTTTCTTCCCAGAATGCTTGGGATGTCTGGGCAGGAGGTATAGAGCTGGTTCAGGCAGGTATATCTGGGAACAGAAGAGCATGTAGCACAAAGGAGCTGTGTAACAGCCATGCATCCCTCCCTTCCTGGGCAGGCTGAGTGTACTCCACCAAAGGTTCTCCACCAGATAGCCATCTGCAGCGAGAAAATAGAGTTAGCAATGAAATAAATGCTACCACACATCAGGCTGTCCCAAATAAAATATTATTGTGCCAAATAATTGTTGCAGTAAAGGAGAGTTTCGGTACATGGCTAGCTCATTCTTCCCTCCTTTTCAGAGAGAAGGTCAAGATATTGAATGGTTGTGACAACATATATGGATGCATGTCTCACCAGCCAGCCGCACAGATGCTCAAATGCTGCATTTCCACTGATGGGAACTCAGAGATATGTACATGCGTGTGTGTGTGTGATTTTCTGCATACACTTATCAAGATGAACCCCACTAGACATTATTTTTCATATCAGAAATTGGACCTAAGTCCAAGTTTAAAGCTGTCAGGTACCTGAGACAACACCGTGCCTGCTTCCATGGATGTGTCTTCTCACACAGTCAGAGTTCCACAGAAATGTGTCTTTTTCTTCTCTTCCTGGGACAAAGGACTTAATGTCTTTATTCCTTTCTAGAGCAGGTCTCAATCACAAGCTTGCTGGCACAGGAGTGTCATATGGGGAGCGATGTGGCATCATTTGAGAGAGCTTTAGCTACTCCTAGAAGAATTCCTATGGGTGACAATTGCTCCAGCAGAACTAAGAGTTTTGCTATGACTACTTATTCTGCTCAGACATCACCCGGGTAGGCTATTATGGCAGAAGTGGATTTTGACAAATTATTAGTGCCTGCACACTGTAGGAACAGTGTGCAGTACAGGACATTTTCTCATTAAAGTCTTTCAGCTATTCAGAGTTCCTTGAAGTATCTTAGAGTTGTTTCTTCTGCCTCTCCTTAGAAGCACAAAATATCCTTACATTGATAGTTCAGTGCAGGATGTGTCTCAGGGAAGGCGGGTCAGCATCTTTGGAGGTATCTAAAATGGTCTGTATTTCTTTTACCTAATGAGCATTTTCTTGATAATCTTTCACTGTAGTTCAAACTCTTGGTCTTATTTAGCTTGGTTCACACCTGGCATGATCCTCAGTCATTTGTCAGTGACCGTTCCGCTAGTGAAATTCATCATTTCCCCAGTGAGTCATAACAGAAGTAGAGCTAATTGATAGAGAAAAACAAGGAAAAGAGTTAATCAAATAAATAGAAAATGCATTAGGAATACAGACACAACATCACAGATACAGAGCTCTGACCATAGGCTAAACTGGAGAGCTGTTTCATGATGATATTTGTATTTCTAACATCACAATGATTCATTATTGTTGCTACAGCGTTGCCCCCTCTTTTTACCCACTTCCTCTTTGTGGGAAGGGCAGGAGCAGTGAGCTGCACACATTCAAAAAGGAAATGAAACTTCTCAGAAAACAGATGCATTTTGCAGAATAATAGAAAGACCCAGAATTGTGATCCAAAATTAACTGTAAAATCTGTATGTCTGTCTTAGTCTTCCTACGCACATGTTATATTTGGTGCTCCAGGCTTCATTTGTGAGGGATTAGGACTGATGAATTGTTTCTCATACTCTTTCATGGTGTCAAGCGTACCAGGAAATGAAAACTGAAGGTTTAATTAATGTAACCTGTGAATGTCAGGACATCCAGAATTAAAAAACATGCCAAACCATGTGTCAACAGGCAGAGGGAGATGAGTGTGAGCAATGATCCAGCACTGATCTAAATTATTTGAAACACTACAGTTGGAAGCACTGGAGTAGTTTACAGAAGAAAAGATGAAATGACCTAATATTGACCTGGAGTAGGCGGCTGGATTCCCTGAATGTGTGTGTTGGGTGTGCAACATGCCAGGAGGTGGGTGGCCCGAGTCCCCTGGGCTGTTCTCCTTGGCTGTGTCTGGGGAATGGGATGTGATGGGGTTGGAGGACCCAGGCAGAGCAAGAACATCTCTGTGGGACTGCTGTACAGCCCTGCGGTCCTGAAGGTCTGGCTTTTGGAGCCTGGTGCTTGTTTTAATTCAGCTTTTCCAGATTTTCAGAGGTTGATAAATAGAACTATTGAGGAGAGAAAATAGAGAGCCTAGGGTTTCATGTAGAGTAGATTAATCATAGAAAATTGATGACTGTTTCCACTTGTTAGATTTCAGTATAACCATGTTCCTGTTAGATTGAGATAAATTGTTCACTTAATGTTGTTTAATATTTATCTTCTATCAGAGGATTCTGCTTTAGAACTTCCTATTGGACCTCAGTCATTCTTATCAAACTGACTATTGATAAGAATTACAGCTGCTTGCCTTTTTTTGTTATACCCAGGACTTGCTTTGGGAATCATGAATCATGATTATATTATCCGATTGATGTGTTTGCACTTCGTAATTTCTCTTTTGTATAAGTAACCTGTATCCTCCTGGAATGTGGATCCAGAGGTGGATTTTAGAGCACTTTGCAGTAACAACCTTCACAATGTAAGTTTTGCTGCCAAGACAAAATCTATGAAATTGTTTTGTGTAGGAGGTATGCAGTGCTTTAGAAAACTTCCACCGGCTCTATTTAGAGTTTGAATTCATTCCAACTTCTGTAAATGTAGCTTTGCTACAGAGAAATTCAGAATTAGTAGGAATACCCAGCAAACATATATGAAATCTTGCATAAGCAGTATACGAAAAAAATCAGACCATGATAGTGGAAGGAAAGTTGAAGCTACAAGGAACGTGGTTCCTCAGTTCAGCTGAGTATTGGAAAAGATAGGACCAGCTTATAGTAGTCAGTAGATCACAGGGCACCGGCAAATCAGTATCTTACTGATTTCGGAGTAGAAGTCTGAAATTTTTACTAAGAAGGTGTTCTTCATTGCTGGCCTGGCAAAGTTAGGATTTGTCATGCATATCAGTGGTGCTAATAGTGTCATATCTGCAGACATATCCAATAAGTCAACTGAAACCCTTTTTGGTACCTTAAAAGCATTCAATTTTGCTGACTCAGAAAGATCTGATTTCCATTTGAGTAACTATAACCTCAGTTTCTACTTGAAATAACTCTTTTTCTAGAAATGTCACCCAACTTGTAAAGTTCACTAAATTTCATCAGCATGCTCTCATACCCTAAGTAAACTCAGTAGCATTTTCGCTGCAGTTGTTTCCTGGTTTCGTTTCTTCACACAAGAAGTAATTTTGCATTTTCAAATAATCTCCACCTGTCAGCCACTGCTTTTATTTCCTCTTTTATATGATTTCATAATTTCTTTTTCTATTTGCTTCCCAGTCTGCAGCTTAACTTCTTGCTCTTTCACTGTTACACTGTACGGATCAGACTGATATTCTAATTGCTTACTAAGTCATTTGTCTTCTATATACTTGACCGTTGGTTTCACCTCTATTTCTCATATTTCAGTAATCTCTTTCAAACTGTCAGGACTGAGCTTTTTCATGCAGGACTTATAAGAGAACTCAAAATGAAACTGCTGCTTAACCAAGTGTGGTTTATAATCTTAAGCCAGTTTTGGTGCAGGGAGAAGAAAAGATAGCAAGCGTAGCAACAATTTGTAGAAAAAGCTGCAAAGATGTTCCTGGGAACCATAGGCCAGCAAGTCTGTCTTCCATAGAGGCACATTAGGATGTGTAAACAAGAATATAATTGGTGAGGAGAATCAAAAATGTGGTACAGCCTTTGCAGAGGGAAGTCAACTCTCACAAAACCAGCAGTGTACCTGGCCATACAAAAAAGCTTCTTCACAAACCTATTCATCAAAGCCTCTAAAGAAATAATTTGACTCTTAGTGAAATATTGCATTCTACTTCAAGATAGTGAAGCTTTTAAAACTCTGAGTTTTCAATTATTTTTTCCATTCTTTTTATTTCAAACTTTTTTTTGAACAAAAGGTGATCGATATTTTGAAATGAAAAGTTTTGTCATAAAAATGCCTACAGAAATGATTTAATTTCATTTAAATTGTTTCAGTCTTTTTCAGTTTTGCCCTCCTTCATTTCTTGGCTGAAACAATTCACCAAATTTATTTGGATTTATGAATATTTTGAACACCTCAGGAGTCCATCTGGACTTACTGTCAAACAAGTCTTAGTCTATAATACAGTATCCCAAAATAATCCCAGGTGTAACACAGTGATGGTCAAAGTTAACCAGGCATAGTGTGGCCCAGTACATGGAAATAAGAGGCACTTTAAGAACTGAAATTATTTCTGTGACTAAAAGCTTACAGCTCAATTTTGACAAATTGTCTTAAAAGAAAATATTTGTTGAATTAATGTCTTTATACTGCTTTCAGGTTTTCTGTTTCAGTGCATCTGTGGAAATGTTAGTATTGATTGCTACATGCTGAGATTTGTAAATAGAAAAATGAATGCAAAATTACATTTACTCCAGGAGGTAAAAAGAGTGCCCCTACTGAAGAGGAGTAGCTCACAAGGGACAGTCACACTTAGAGGCTCACTGCCGCTCTGGACCAATGTTCTGCATCTTTTGGGTTTATAGTTCACCATGCATTTCCCGTCATGCCCATTTGGATGCCTTTGTAAAGTGGGGTTTTACCCACACAAGTGAGCTCAGAGACAGAATCCAAGTGACTAAACAAATGAACCTGAGGAGCTCAGGCCCTGGCCATCAAATCAGCAGCAGGATCCCCAGAGGGGCCTGTAAGAAGCAACTCCAAGGCATAATGTTGCATGGGAGGTGTGACCCTTAACTGCATTTCGCTTGCCAGGGCATTTCCCTGTGCTGTGAGAGATACATGCTAGTCCCTGACACGGTTCACCCTATGCCAGAGGCTCTCCACTGTCCATCTCTGCCCAGCACCCACTTCTCTTCTTCAATGAACAGAGTGGTCCAGGGATGGGGCAGCCCCCACCTCCTCCCTGCCAGCTTCTTTGGGCAGATCGCACCAGCTGCAGAGGGGTTCCTCTTGCCCATTGGTCTTTATGTGTCTGTCCACAGGGTGGAGGTCATGACTTGCTTATAAGCCATCCTGCACAGAAAATAAGCATCAATACTGGGATCAGGTCATGGAGCAGAAGGGCAAGGTAGAAAATGAGTGGAAATACTTGTGTGCCAAGGGGAACAATGGCAAAAGGTTCTTGTCATAAAGAGCATTTTGTCTGTGTAGCTTGTGTCTTACCATGCTGTTCCCCACAGCACAGAGCTGCAGTCCAGTTCTCTCTAGCACAGAAATTTGATGAGGAGGCTGGCATCAAGCAGGTCCTCTGAACGTTGAGGTTTAGCTGTGGACGCAGGCAGAGACGCAGCAGTTCTCCAGAGCCCATGTCTGGGACTGTCTGGAGCTGCTGATCAGAGAGGATTGTGCCCAGGGATGAAGGCGAGGGCTGTCACTTAACCATGTGAGGCAGCACCAGTGTTAAGGAGGAATTCATGCTGGTCGCAGGTTGCCAGTGAAGGTAAGATGAGTGCAGTTCAGCACTGTTGGAAACATGATCTCTTTGCACTGCAGTTGTCTGTCTTCCAAGCACAAGCTTATCACACCAAGAGCTTAATGGCTTTATTCCATAATTTGCATCTCACAGTTACAAAGAGAGGGAAGCAAATTAACTGTGTCTCTTGTCCAACATGATTTTTCTTTTCGCCCGGCAATATTGTTTTGGCTTAATTGATCAGTTATGTAAACCCTTATTAATCCTAATAAACGAGCAGCAAAGTTATTTATCATGAGTTTTGCTCCAAATTGCTCAATGATGTTTTGGATATGCTTTTTATTCTTTAGTAATATTTTATTAAAGCAAGATTGTCTTATCAAAAGTTTCAACCAAAACAAAATTACTATTTGTAACCTTTAGCCTACTGTTTGTAGGCTGTTTAGTTTAACACAGACTTGAGCTATGTAGTGGAACAGAGAAATAATACAGCTTCAGTACTGCTGATTTTAAAAAGGGCTGCTAATGGATGACAGACACCAGGGTCGGACGCTGGGTGCTGGGTGCTGTGCCACCTGTGCTTACAGCATGGAGCAAAATGAGGCTCAGGAATATTTCACCTAGTGTTACAAAGATTTGGTGGGAACAGACCCCTGCAATGCAAGAGCCACCCTTGGGTCAGACCCACGGTGCAGAACAGCATCAGAGAGAAGGAAATGGGTGTAATAAATAAATTCTCAAAGTGTGGAAGTGATCCAAGGCACAAAGAAGGATGGAGTGAGCCTAACAACCAGACCAAAATTCAGACCTACACTAAACTCTTCTTTATAGTGTGTTTTCTTCTGCTTTTTGTTTCATTCTGATTCTGGAGGAAATTTTGGCCTTAGTTTCCTTCCCCTTTCTGCTGGGACATGGCCAAGCACAAGTGGGCAGCAGCTGGGGAGAGTCATTTTTTTCCCAAGCCTGAGCTGCTAGTTCATGAGTCTTGCATGTGACAAAACTGCCAACATGATAACTACAGGTCTGTTCTTTTCAACTGTTTGTTTTGTCTTCCAGGGTTTGGCATGACCACTCCAGCCACCGTTGGAGGCAAAATTTTTCTGATATTTTACGGCCTTATAGGATGTGCAGGGACCATTTTGTTTTTTAACCTGTTCCTGGAGCGCTTGATCACTGTCATAGCCTACATCATGAAGTCCTGCCATGAAAGACAGCTGAGGAGGAAAGGGGTTCTCCCTCACAACGGCCGGTGGGGCTCAGGGAGCTCTGAGGTGGACAGCCTGGCAGGCTGGAAGCCCTCTGTGTACTATGTCATGCTGATTTTATGTGTAGCATCACTCATCATTTCCTGCTGTGCCTCTGCAATGTACACACCGATTGAAGGGTGGAGTTACTTTGACTCACTTTACTTCTGCTTCGTGGCCTTCAGCACCATTGGTTTTGGTGATCTGGTCAGTAGCCAGAACATCAAGTACGAGAGCCAAGGCCTTTACCGCTTTGGCAATTTTGTCTTCATACTCATGGGGGTGTGCTGCATCTATTCCTTATTTAATGTGATCTCTATTGTTATCAAACAGTCCATAAACTGGATATTAAAGAAGTTGGACTGCAGGTGCTGCCACAAATGCCAAAGAAAATTATTCCGTTCACGGAGGAATGTGGTAATGCCAGGAAATGTGCGCAGCCGGAGAAACATCTCCATCGAGACTGATGTTGTCAACGAGAGCGACACAGATGGACGCCGGCTGTCAGGCGAGATGATCTCCATGAAAGACTTCCTGGCCTCCAATAAAGTCTCACTGGCCATCATGCAGAAACAGCTGTCAGAAACTGCTAATGGCTATCCGAGGCAAATGAGCTCTAATTCAAAACAAAATGGATTCTCTGGTGGGGTTGGAGCCCTAGCAATTATGAATAACAGACTGGCAGAGACAAGTGTGGATAGGTAAAATAATAACAGTAGTAACAGTGAAACAGTGGGAACCATTTCAACAAGTACAGAAACAACGTGAACCACGCAGAAATGGCTAGGGAGATGGTGTCACCAGAGGGTGGGATGGATGTGAATGGCAAACCTTCTGTTGGAAGACCTTTGACACTTTTTTGGGGCTGTCACTTAATGTCTTTGCTCTTTGAATTGCACCAATCTCAGCCTTCCTTCTTCCCCTTCCTTCTGTTCCTCAAGCAGGTCACTGCGTGAGAAATTTGATTTAGCCTTCAGACCAATTTTCCCTACCTGTTCTCCATTGATGTGAAATACAGATTTCAGAATAAGAAATCTGTGATATGGGAAGAAATCAAGTGTGTCTACTGAGCACATTCTTAATTCAAATACTGTTCTGAGCTCTCAAATATGTCTTACTCTTGTCATACCTGTTTTCTGAAAGTAGCTTATCTGAGACCCAAAGAGAAATCAGTCTTTCTCTATGATATTGCAGATCCAATTTAATGAAAATTAATATGAAAGTTCCTGGGACTATTGTGGATCTATTGTGATGTGAATGAGAAGAGAATTTGGCCTTTATAATTTAATTTAGTCTTCCCTTTAACAGGATACTGTCAAAAATTATAGAATAAAACTTCAGCCTGCTTTTGTTTTCTCCATTTGCAAAACGTGATTTTTTTCCTAAGCTACTTTTACTTCTAGAGTTGAATCTCTGTGGCTTTCTATTTCAGAATTACCAAATTAAATTGAAAACTGCCATACTGATGAGTTGTATCAATTATTCCACAATAACAGAGACTTTTCCAAATTTCTGTTCATATTTTTCTCAATTGTGACTGAAGCAATTGAGCATCAGCATTATGTAATGCACAATTAGATTGCCATGCCAACATTCAACGTATTACTATAAGTGACTGTGATCGCAAAATCAATTCAGCAGTGTCCTTTTTACCTTTCATGTAATTCTGTCATTCCTCACCTGTTTTTCCACCTTTTGGTGATGATAATGACAGGGTCTTGATTAGGGAAATAGAAAATATTTAACTCCTCATTTTTCTGAATGAAGTGTTCCGAGTGCTTATTACGACTAGAAAGGAGACTTCAACAAGAAGAAAAGTAACAGTGAGAAGAATATAAAAACAGGAAGAAAAGAGGTGATCTTTAATGACAGTGAAATCATCCTTTCTATTAGGTAACTGAACAAAAAATAAGGGAATAAGTTACCATAACATCTAGCAAGATTTAAGGAAGACTGGGCTGGATTTCTGATTATCCTTTAACCATAGAATCATAGAATAGTTAGGGTTGGAAAGGACCTTAAGATCATCTAGTTCCAACCCCTCTGCCATGGGCAGGGACACCTCCCACTAAACCATATACATTATGAACTAAGTGAAAAAGACTCTACCTGACAATTTCAACTCGAGTAGCACATTCCAGCTGTTTTTCTTTCCATTGTGGCTCACCCCAGTCTAGTTCATAGAACACCACCACAAGTGCTGGAACCAAATTCAGGTGTTTGTTCATCCAACCAGTCTTCAGGATTCTTTTTGGAATATACCATTCATGGGATGTCCTCTGAAACCATGAAGTGCATTAAAGTTAAACCATGTATGAGAGTGTAAATAAGAAGAATTGGTCACAAAGGACCTGATCCGATTCCCCTGAAAAGAACAGTACATGCATCAGAACTAACTGTTTTCTCACAGCTAGAAAGCCTTGCAGAATACTAGAATTCTAGGGAATTTAAAACACCATTGTGCAGTTCTTAATTTGTTTCACAATACAGATAGCCTCTTCAGTTTAATTTGATTAGGAATTCGTATCATATCCTTTTTCTTTATCCTGTCCAGTTGTTATTTTATTTAGGTTCATAATACTGTAGAAGAACATTTTAATACTTATTTTAAGCAATATTTGGATTTGAAAACAAAACCAAACCCCTTGGAATCCTTTTATATTATAAAGAAAAAAACAGATATTAAACAAATGTACTTAACTATTGAAAAGAATTGCAAGCTCTTTTGACATATTACAGCTAAATTGTCCTCATTAAAAGTCAAATGCTGCTGTCATTTGTTAGAAGGAGGGCTTCAAGCTGAAACCATTAGTCCAGATTCTGATAGCAACTCAGCTGTGCAGCAACGGAATACCTCTAATAGTACCCCTTCACATTTTCATCCATGTAAAATTTGAATTGGCTTCCAAAGCCTAACTTTGCTGAGAAATGCAGACTGACTTGTTGGTTTTTTGGGGGGGTATGTATTAGCAAAAATTGCCACTGAATTATTTTAAGTGATATTACAGTACCCAAGATCCATTACATTGTTACGGTTATTTTTTTTCTCCCAAGACCTTCTTTGTTTCAACCTCACTCAATAAAAATACTTGGATATAAAAAGAGAAAAGTACTGCTCTGAAGCCTTCTTTTCAAATTGCAATGTCTTTGTTCACTGCCTGTAACCCTAAGATCTGATTTTACAGAAGTATTTCTCATGCTGTCAACTAGCAGAAATAGTTTAGGACATCACCCTTTGCTTAAGCGGGGCCCTCATTCTGGGCATAACAGCCACAGTCTTGAAAAGTGCAGCTTATTTCTCCATTTATGCCAGTTATTAACTCTAAAGTTGCAAATGTCAGTTTGCTTAGAACTGAAGACAGAAGTTACTCAAGACTCCTCCGTTTTCCAGATGACTGAGGCAATGCACATTATGAGCTCAAATAAATAGAACATGCAAGCTTTTTTCTTTTATTTTATTATATAGTTCTATGTCATTGTTAATGAAGGATCTGACTTCCATGGAGGATTTTCACTCAAATCCTTCCATATCTAATTAGCTTTCAAAATTTTATTCTGGAAGTCTAAACACAGAGCAATATTCATAGCAAATAGGTGGGAAAGCCAATCAAAGAAGATAAAAACAAATGAAATTGATGGAAATAGATAAAACCTGACAATCTGTGGGCAATTCAACAGAGATTATTTAGCTTTTAGAATATGACACATCCTAGCAGCAGATAGTTAAGATGGTCTTCAGATGATTTCAGCTGCTCCTACAACATCAAATGGTTATGTTGCTTCTTTCCATTCTTTGTGATGCCAGGCCTCAGTTACCCAGCATCAGAGAAGAATCTTCATCAGCTATTTTCAGTAGAACTAAAAATATCTATAGTTATGAGAGCAAGGGACTAATACGTAACCTTGATCAAACAGATTGGGCAATGCTGTATGAGATCTTTGGTGTACGCTAGTTAGCTCTTCGGTGTAGCTAGATCAATGTATGATAGCTTTATTGATCAATTCTAACCTGCTCTTTCAAACACTGGCTTCCTCATGACTGAACCCTGACAGTTGTAAGGCTCTCTGAAGTGATCTTGTGGTCTGATTTCATGTCCACAGAAGGTAAAGAGGGAATAAGCGCACTAATTTTATGAAATAATCTCTATTGAGATGAGAATTGCCATTCCAGATGAAGGATCAGTACATTCTGTGACTGTGCCATCTTGTATCATGATGTCATCCTGTCCTCAAGAGGTCTGACTTTGTCATTGAGTTCCCCCTCTAGCACCACGCTGAACATTGAATGAGGCAGCTTTACCTAGGAGACCAGTAGAATTCTTAAGGAATATTTGGAGATAAATAAGACTTCTAAGATCAGAAAGGGAAATTTCTGACTGCAGTCCAGTAGTACTTCTGGAGTTGTTTTTAATAAAGGCATTGGATGGGGAAATCCCCAAAAGTTCAGTTCATGATGTAGCTTCAGGTTATTATAGTTGTAAAACATGTGGAGATATAAACAGACATGTGCCAGAAAAAAGCAGAATTTAGCATAGGAGTGAAAAATTGCCATCTTGTGTGAAAAATAAGTTAGAACAAAAATACAGACATTTCTTGAATTACTTTTTAAAGTAGTGCTGAGGAACTTAAGGAAATAGTTTCAAATAGCCAGGGATCTATTTTCAAAGCTGTGTAATCTAAATTTTAACGCCATATTGCTTAGCACTAAAATCTCAATCAACAAGACAGAAACCTGCTTTTGAAAATGATGAGTTTCCCTGTTGCCTGCTATGAAATTGCTTGATGGCTAATGAGACAAGGATGTAGGGACTTTAATACAGAAATGTTTGGGAGAAACCTTGAATGTACTGGGGCTTGGAAGCTGCACTTAACAGGTCAGGAGTACCACTAAAATTAGGCTAGATGCAAGTTGCAGCCTGGCAGACTAAAACTGGAAGTCCTTAATGAAATAATCTCCTGGAAGCTGGGCTTACAGTTATGCCTTAATAATATCATTACTGTACAATATAATTGTTGCACATTGAAAGGAAATACTTAGTGCTAACCAAAATACAATCAAATAAGTAAAGGTAGCTCTTAGGTTTCTCTGGCTAGTCTTAGGTTTTGTAGCAGTTGTATATCAGATGATTTGCTGGGTCTGTAGGCATCAAAGGAGTTAGTTACATTAATTTCTCTCCATGAAGGGACTGGTCCTCTGTTTACAAGGACGTGAATAGGCTTTTCAAAGGCATCTAATTCCTGCTGAAAGTCAATTCACTTCCCACTACACATTGACTTTCAGTAAAAGTCAGGTACCTAATTCCCCTGGGGAATTCCAGAATCACAGCTGTGCATTAGGTTTTGAATCTAAGCTGACCTGACAGTGTCCCTGGAAAGTTCAGACTCTTGGAGCAAGGTTTCAGTGGTGCAGCACAGTAAGAGCTGAATTCATTTATTTAAAAGCCTTTTATGGTGAAAGCTTTGCATCAAACAAATAGCACAAGCAATGTTTACAGTTTGCTTGATTTAATGTTGGCCTCTGCCAGTTTTAATTATATTTGACACATTTATAAATTAAGTAACAAAGGTTGGGGTGGGCATCAAAAGCAAACCAGCTCCATTTCTCAGACTGAATTAATCAAGTGAAAGAGGTCAGGTTGGGGAAGGAGCTTTCTAGTTAACTTTATATTTGAATAAAGTTCCTCTGGAGGTGGAGGGTATTAAGTTGTTTGGATGACTCCTCTCCCAGGGCTGTGGAAGTCATTGCTATGACTCGCCAATGTCCGTGCTCTGGGAACAGCAGTTCAATGAGCCTTAGCTGAGAGAAGGGTCAGTATTCCAATCAATACAGTTTGCATCATTTGTTGCATTGGTTGAGCTTACTAACCTGTGGCTAATGTCATAATTTCTTGGACTCTTCAAGAAGTAGTAATTTTGTCCATGTACAAGCTGTGGAGAATCGCCCAAGTGTTGTTTTTCCCTAGGCAGAATATACTGCCAAATATACAAGTATAATCTGTCTATTTGAGAACTTTCACAGTATTTTTTTCTTGCTTAATTCAGGAAATGAGAATACAGTCCCTTCCCTTTTCTCTATTTTCCAAACATCTCTTGGTAACAATGCCTATACAATACTCTGTGCTGACTGCTTAAAAGGTAACATTTCACCATTAAAATTAAAGCCATTGCTCAAGGTGGACCAACACAGTTCTATTCTTTATTAGATTTAAGAGAAACACTGTGAACACAAGGGATGACATTTAGGTGCAAGTACTCAGAAGCTTTTTGATATGGCCCATGTTTATAGAGCTGTTTTCATGTCAAATCGGAGAAAAACCCTGCCACTGCGGACTTTTGAAAGCATTAGTAAATGCGAGAATAACCTTGTGGAATAAGTACACTACTTTATATTTTGCTTGTCTGCAGTTCCACTCTAATAGTTGTCTTCAATTTACGTTGTTTGAAATTATTTATTTCAATTGAATAAAGAATATAAAGCTGCAAAGATTCTGAGAGACATGGTAGTGAGATTTGTTTAAAACAAAATATCTTTTTCCTCAGGCTGCGGCTGCATAGCTTTTTATAAAGGGAAAGTTTGATTAAAAGTAGGATCAACAGGCTCTCTTTCCAAATAAGTGTGCTGGTTTCTGGATTCCAAATGGATTTCCTATTAGGTGTCTATGCAGAAGCTCCCAGAGAGAGGAGAGATGGCCTCGTTTTCAAATATTACCTTTTGAAATGTCTTTCAAAGCTATTTCCCCTTTCAGAGCAATAGGACACTGACAGTGTTTTTTTTGTTTGTGGTCTTATCTGAGAGAACAAGAACTTAACCTTGCTTTTTGATATCTTTAGAAGAAAATAATGCACAGGAAGAAAGGAGGAAAATAACATTACATAACCTTTACATGTACCGTTTGGAGCTGATAAATTCCTCCTCTTTTCACTAACTTTGAGTTTGCATCAAAATTCAGTTTCTCCAGCTCACAGAAGAGGTTTGTTCTTATTAGTGAATGGACACAGTTCAAATCAAAGGAATTTAAAGTTGTATTTGTTCGTCTGTTATAAATGCTGAAAATGAGATAATGGTCTCAATAGTGGGGGCTCTGTTAAGACAGAGTTAAAAAGGCTGGAATCACCATTGCTCTCATCTCTTCAGTGGTCAGGGAGACACCGAATAGTACAGTCATTATTGCTGCAGCAGCAGCAATTGCTGGCTGTTAACCTCTGGGTCTCATATTGCCTGCATCTAGTGTACAGGGACAGATTAACCAGATATAATGATGTCCAGAACCAGAATAATTTACTCTGGAAGAAGCTTCTTGATGCCATCTAGTCTCCAAACCCCTTCCAAAGCAGGTCCAGCTTGTTCCTGCCCATCTCATCAAAGTGCAAGTTTCCGCAGTTTGCTAGATGCTGCTGCTTTGGTGTGCTGCACTCTGTTCAGAGTGTGCTGAAAATGATGTTATCTCTAAATACTGACCACCACCCTGTACCAAGAGGAAGTCACAGCTCTTCCTCTGCAGCTGTTGCAATGGCCAAGCATGTCACTCTGAGTTAAACACACGTCTTTGTAAATAGCATCTAGGCGGCTGCTCTTCCAAGCCTCATACATAGCAGATAGGTGTTTTGATCCCTAGGTGTCATTGTTGTTGGTAGTCTTTCTTATTAGAGATGGCAAGGACTGAAAAGGTCAGTAAGACTGTCAGCCCTAGGCTGCTACTCAGGGGTATTACCCCTTCGGCAAGCAACTGATGGCATCTCGGCTTAGCTCTTCATGTTGGATGTGGCTGCATTCAGAGAATCACAGAATCATAGAATAGTTAGGGTTGGAAAGGACCTTAAAATCATCTAGTTCCAACCCCCTGCCATGGACAGGGACACCTCACACTAAACCATGTCACTCAAGGCTATGTCCAACCCAGCCTTGAACACTGCCAGCGATGGAGCATTCACAACTTCCCTGGGCAACCCATTCCAGTGCCTCACCACCCTCACAGTAAACAACTTCTTCCTCATATCCAATCTAAACTTCCCCTGTTTAAGTTTGAACCTGTTACCCCTTGTCCTATCACTACAGTCCCTAAGGAAGAGTCCCTCCCCAGCATCCCTATAGCCTCCCTTTCAGATACTGGAAGGCTGCAATGAGGTCTCCATGCAGCCTTCTCTTCTCCAGGCTCAACAGACCCAGCTTTCTCAGCCTCTCTTCATACGGGAGGTGCTCCAGGCCCCTGATCATCCTCGTGGCCCTCCTCTAGACTTCTTCCAACACTTCCATGTCCTTTTGATGTGGAGGACACCAGAACTGCACACAATACTCCAAGTGAGGTCTCACGAGAGCAGAGTAGAGGGGCAGGATCACCTCTTTCGACCTGCTGGTCACGCTCCTTTTGACGCAGCCCAGGATGCAATTGGCTTTCTGGGCTGGGAGCTCACGCTGCCGGCTCATGTTCATTTTCTCATCAACCAACACCCCCGAGTCCTTCTCCACAGGGCTGCTCTGAATCTCTTCCCTGCCCAACCTGTAGCTGTGCCTGGCACTGCTCCAACCCAGCTGTAGGACCTTGCATTTGGCATGGTTAAACTTCAAAAGGCTGGGCTCAGGAACTGTTTCTGTTCCACTCAAATCAATGGAGACTTTGCTACTGGGCTCTTTATCTGGCATTTTGCAGAATAATTTATTTCACTTTAAAAAGTAATCAAAAGAAATGTTGACCAGCTTTTTGTTTTGCTTTTACCACCAGCTGTGCAAATGCTAATTCTACTCATGCAGTAGTGTGTTCTGCACCAGCTTATTACTTAGGGACCATTATTTTGTCTGAAATATAATAATCTGCTTGTAAGGAAGATTTACTTGAAATTGAAAGTATCCAGATTATTATCTCTAATAAGTGTTTGGTAGTCATGCATTTTCTCAGCTGGAAAACTCTTGACAGGTATTACACTTTCCCTGAAACTTCCCGCAGTTCTTCAAGGGCAGATTTTGCTTTGCGCTGTCTGTGTCATCTTGTTCTTTCCCTCAACTTTATTCCCTCAGTCCACACCTACGAGATCTTGTTCCCTCCTTTTTTCTTTCCATTCATCTTCCTCTCAGTTCATCAAATCCTTTCCTAGCCAAATATACCATGAGATTTGCCTCTGCTGAGCACAACACTTGAAAATGGACTTACCATCAAAAAAAGACTTGTAAAACAAACACCTCTTTATTCAGTAAGCTTTCAGAGCCATGCTTCATCCACTAAATATAATCATAAAGATGTATTTTTATTATTTTTTCATTCCTACTTCCACTGAGAGGAGCAAGATATTTTTTAGGAAATTGGAATACAAGTATCACATGCAGGTACTTGGACAGAAAGCAGCTGAAGTGACTGACACCTTGGCAACTGGAAGGAATATTCTGCCCCTTTTTGTACATTCAGTTGGCCTGCAATTTGCATGGACTCTATGTTATCGAATGATGCTTTCAGTAGAGACTGCTTAGTTGATTCAGCCTCACAGAGTCAATCTTCATTGCTTTTAGCTTACTACATTTTTAATAAATAAGTCTGTGTTGCTCAGTGACCACATTAACAGTCAGTAGCACTCCAGACTTTCCCACATATTAGGGAATCTGTTGATTTTAACTTTCTTTTTCTGATAAGGACTAATCTTGGCTGCTATAAAACACAACCGTGGCACGCACATCAAAGATTTTCATCTCATCAGCTTCTCAGCCAGGATTTCACTGGCAGTTGAGTGGAATTTCTCACACTAGTACCAGAAGCAATAATAAGATGTCCTTCAAGCATTTTTGCCCAATGCCTTACGGAAGCACAGAGTGTGGGATGAGGCTGTACACAGGTGTCTGTGTGCCTCTGCTCTGTTTTAAACACTGGTCAGTTTGAAAAATAAATTGCCAAAGGGGGAGAGGTCTCACACAGAATTGACTTCCTACACCTCCTGATAAATGTTAGCACCCACCTGAGAAAAACTCTTGAGAGGCAAGCTGGCAGCCTGTTAGGTACAAGAAAAGCCACACAAAGCAGGTCAGGAGGAAAATAAAGTGAGACCCATACAGACTGTGACGTTCTGAATGTCCCGTCAGCTGAGACGGTGTCAAACAGAGCTCACACCTCCTCAGACTACAGTACAGATCCAGAGGGAAAACAGCGAGTGCAGCGATATTTTAGCATCACAAAAAGAACAAAAAGATCCATTTACTCAGCCAGGATTTTGGCTTTTTTTTTTATTTATAACTCAATCCCTGCTCTGAGCTCTGTTACCTACTTTGAATGCCCAAGGGTTAAAGGCCCTGTGCCTAAACAACCGAAACTACAGAAACATGCCCCTGTATTTGCAGAAGATTTGGTCCTTGTGTGACACCAAGAACTAGGGCTATGCAATAGCAAGGATTAGTATCCACAGTCCACGATGATAAGAAAATGGAGAACTTTGTCATGCTCTTAATAAATTTCCAGTGTTAGAGATTCCACATTCAATATTCAGATAGTCTCAGATCCTTCCTCTAGCCATACCAAGCCCATTATGATATCCTATTTTCCACATTTTTAATACCCCTGTCTCTCACATTGTCCCCTGCCTCTGGCCAGTGCATGCTAAGCTGACAGTAGCTGGGCAAGCTTCTAACAGGCCAGGTAACAGCTTGCCCTGCCCTTCCTTCAGGCACATTTCTCACCTAGGCACTTTATCTTCACAAAATCTGTAGAAATTTGGTATCTATCTTTCATATTTCTACCCCTGCCTTAAATGTGGTTGAAAGTAACCAAGAGGTTCAAATGCTTTCAAAGACTCCAAGTAGTTACATTCCCAGCTCATTACCAACAAAAAGCGCAAGCAGGAAGCTGTAACCATGACACACCTCTAATGCTAACTAGGTATTGTGATGAGGAAAAACAATCTGCATCTGACTCAATTCAGCTGCCAGCACAAGCACACTAATAACTAATTAGAATCAGGGTATTCCAGGAAAGAATATCAGAATATTTCAGGGCCAGCTGAAAATCTGAACAAAGAATAATATTTCACATTCATAGAGCTAGAGATAACTCTGAAGCACTCCAGAAACACTGTGTTATTAGCAGATATGGCACCACAAACCACTTGAGTACATTCTCTTTTAAAGGGAAAACATTAAAGTGCATGAGATGAGTTCTGAATTATATTTATAGAGGCAAGTAAAAAAGCTATTGCCTGCATCTCCAAAGGCAGCTGAATGAAGACATCCACATGTGCAGGTACAGCAGGAGCAAGGCTCACATATCTCACTCGAGTCCCAGCATGCCCAGCACAGGACGAAAGTACATGGTCAGCCAGTCCCGCAAGGAAGCAGTGTGCCTTGGCCTGTTCCACACAGGGCTGCCCTCAGCAGGGAGGGCTGGGGAGAAAACCAACCTTGAAGGCACCATGACAGACTGCTGACCGAGACCTGCCAAGGGTGAGGTGAGTCTGGATGAGACCCTGCTGAGGGGAACCGGGGTCAGACACAGCCCCGGGATGGGTGCGCAGGGCTGTGGGATAGGGACAGGTCGAGGCCAGGCCAGGGCAGGGCTGTGAGGAGCTGGAGGCTGGCGCTGCAGCAGGTTGCTGGGCAGGATGGGAAAGGCTGGTCAGGGCTGGTAAGGCCCTCAGTGCCCTGCCTCACATGCGGTTTGCCCTGGTGATGGTGAAAGCCCCAGCACAAGCAGTCAGGGTGGCCCCTAGGCATGGGTCTCCCAGCTGGCAGAGCTAAGAACAAGTCACTGTAGGCAGGGATTTCTCAGGGAGCAAGGAGAGCATGGTGAGGTTTGTGGTTTCCCTCTTCCCAGTTTCGGTTCTCTGGAGCCCTACCAGTGATCCCCCTCCAGACCCCACCAACCCTTTGCTTTCGCACAGGCACTGCACAATGAGGCTGCTCCCCCACAGCGCTGCAAGTGCCCACCATGTCCCATGACAGGAGGCACAGTTAGTGCTCACTTCCAAAATGAGAGTATGTCAATTAAATGCTCTGTAATTTAATTTGCCCATCATGCACTTGGGCTATTTTGTGCAAGAGAGTCTCTAACCCAGTCTATTAACATGTTGCACAGCTTGTCAAGACAGCTGTCATGGTTTCAGCAAACAGCTAAATGATACACTTGTCCCTTCTAAAGCAGTGTATCAAATCCACACATACAGCTCCCGTGCACAGCTCTTTGCCAAAGGGCAGATGTTTCTGTTCATTGAAACTCAGTCTCTATAATTAAGACTGATTTTTATGTCTTCAGTTGTGTTTTTCAGAAGCTATTCTTGTGGCAGAGTTTCTGCTTGCTGTGTGCTTTGATACTGACAAATACAGTATCAGTGGTGAGCGAGGGGAAAACTCAGTTACCACATGGGAAGCAAATGATTATGGTGTTCTCAGAGCATAATGTGGGGTTTGTGTTTTACAGATTCCTGAAGGCTTCCTCCTGCTTTGCTTGGTAAAAGATTAGAAATGCTACAGGAAAATGCATTGGCTTTGTGTCAGCGGAGGACAAATATTCAGACTGAAATCCCTGTCAGGAAACAAGTTATCAGACCTGATTTTTGTTCTTCGAAAGAGCAGACTCTTACACCCCAGGTTAGTGTCTCAGTCACAGGGTCATGGACTGCTTTCTTGGGGTTGTATCTGTCGTAGAAAAATATTGCTACAGGCCTGAGAAGTTCTCCAATTTGTGACAGAAAATTCAAATTGTTTCAAAGAAGAAGTAGGCTAACTGGAAAAGGTCTGCAAGGATGCTTCCAGGTACTTATCTATTTGAAAACTAACATCTGTGATACTGCTGTGATCACTGTTGAAGCTGAGTCTACATGGTGGAATAAGAGTTCTCCCTAGTATGTCCCACAGTTCACATTACCCTTTCCTCCAAACCAGGCTTTACTGGAGGTTAGCTGGAGAGCAGCTCAGTTCACCTCCTTCACTTGTGCCACTACTTCCTTTTGAAGGAAACCAGCAGGTAAGTGTAGGTCTCAAGCTCAGTTTCTGGATGTACCACTGATGCATGCCTAGGGAAAGCTGGGGTACGAGGCCATAGGTTGTGGAAGGACTCAGTCCTGTAGCCCCTGCTCAGCATGTTTACCACTTTCATTTTTTTTATCTTCCTACCACAATTATACAGAGGAAAGGCAATAACTAATGGCACAGCAGAGACATTATTATGTTGCATTTTTGGGGTTTTTTGGACCAAGAGATTTTTTTTTCCTGAGGCATATCATAGGCTTGTTTGGTTATTGATGTTAAGAACTTTGAGTACAGGATACTAGCTTGTCATGACCTGACATTACTCTTCCTTCATATCAATGCCAATGAGACTAGAGGGGGTTTTGTGAAGCTACAGATATTGAAGATTTCAGCTCTGCTCCTTCACCCTTTTGTGAATACATTCAAATCCCAAGGTTAGGATCCTGCCTTCCAGACACTGAATCTTCATCAAATACACTGAAATTTAAAGTCGGAATTGAAAGCCTGTCCAAAAGATTACATCTTCAGACCAGGCCAGTGCACTAGCATGATTATGGAAGATAATAGACAAAGATATGCAATGGGGTTTGTACTCTTCATTTGTTTGCATTCTAACTTGGCTTCCTTTACTGAGTAACTTTTTTTGTTGTTCTTGGGTCTTTTTCAGTCTTTGAGTTGTAAGAAGCTCAGTTTTCAGAAGAAATAACCACAAGTTCTGCCATTTTTTCCCCATTAAGGGTTACTTCTGATGTTTACTGGGTGATTCATTTCTCTTAGTGCTTATTAGTATAGTCCCAATGAAGTGTGAGGCAGATTTTGGATTTTATTTTTTTTGTTTAATTTGGATGTTTTCTGCTTTGTCTGGTTACTCTAATCATGTCTGAAAGCCTTATTCTTACTCTAAGGGGTAGACAAGTAGATTAAACTAACTTTTGAGAATGCATTTGTGTTTACCAATACCAAGAACAGCCGAGGGAAGAGTTGTCCTTTCTGTCAAGCTTCACAGAAGCTTCCTGCTACACTTGTCCTCTTTTTTACTTTTAAGACTCTCACAATTTACTGATTACTTCCTGTTACTTCCGAGCCGACTCAGAGGTTTTCATAGCATGCCAGTGTGGCTGTGATAGTTTAAACCCACTTGTTGCTGATGAAAATAAATGCAAGTGGCCTCATTTGCCTCTCGACCATTATTTTTCATCTGAATGTCAGAAGCTGTGCTCAGAGGAAGTCTGCATATGCAAGATTGAAAGAAATCTCTGGACACTCATGGAAATTTGCTACTTAGTACACTGGCAGTTTCCTCTGCATTTACTGGCAGTCCCTCTTCCCCCTGTATGTAGCAGATGTAGCACCCTTATGAATAAATTATCTGATACATAGGACTAGAATGAGTTTCCATGTCTTCCTGGACTGCAGTCTTCTGCTTCTAAATTAAAATGTTTGATTGAAAAGGAGATGCTTGAAGGTTCCATTTCTTCCTGATTGTTACACCAGGGTTCTTGTAGTCCTGATTAAATGGAATTTGTGATAGCACAGATGACCTCAAAAAGAAGAAAGAACCATGTCTCTCTGTTCTTTATTTGCAGAAAATACAGAATACTTAAATCTGTTTTCTCCACATACAGATCCAGGAAAAAACTGTATTAAGTCATGGGATTTTTACCTCAGGTCTTTTGCCTTAGACATAAGTTTAGTATTTCTCTTTGGAGTTGCCAATTTTACAGGTAAGCCTGTCTATACAGTTTTGGAGCACACATCTTCACAGGTCTTTAAGCACAGAGTTCAAAACCATGGATATTTTTTCTTGCACTCAAAGAGGAAATAATTGTAAAAGCAACAATACTGAGGAGACCTGGAGTATGTTTAGATAATAAGTTTCAGGCATGACTTCAGTAGGGAAAACAGCAGAGTAAAGATCTGGCAGTTTAAAAATCTTGATTTTACTGTGAGCTGAGAACCAGAGCACAAAGTGCTTAGGCATTCTGCCCATGCAGTTGCTGTATGTACAGGCAATCTGCTTATATGTTTAAGGGTTGTATTTTCGTTCCCACTGTTGCTCAGATAGGTAATTTAAAAACTAACAGTTGATCATAATAAAAACATCAGCTGATTTCTAGAAGTTAAAGTTGCTTGAATTTATGCAACTATGATTCCTACAGAAAATAATTCAGTTTAGTTTAATTCCCCCAAAACTTCTCCTTTATTTTGCATGTTTCCATTATCTGTGTGCATTTTGGAGTAGGGTTGCCAAATGTTAAGAGAATGATAGTACCAAATGGATTAAACATCAGCACTACATAAGGCTGAACTGAAATCCCCATTATAAGCTGATAGCCCAGTCTCTGCAAGAGGAACAGCTGAGATACATCCCAGAAGCATATTCCTCTCAGCTGCCTTTGAAAATTGCATGATTTCTCTCTTGCATGTATGTGTATGCCTCATATTATCTCTGAACAAGTCTTAATATATTCACCTTGCATAATCCTTTTTCATGCATTTACTGGTTTTGCTGCTGTATGGCTCTTCTCCCAACTTGCAGAATTGTTTGCCCCTTAATGACTTAGTTACAGACAAGTTTAAGGGTACAAGTACTTAAAAATATGTAATTTACCATTTCATCTCCTGGACACAAAAGTAACAGGAGTATCTGTAGTAGAAAAAGGGATGACAACTTCATTTAACTGTAAGCCTTCTAACAAATCCATGTCCACCTGGCGCTTTGTGGTTATCAATATACAGCATGTCACGGTCATCTGAAATTTCTCAGTTACAGTGAACAAAACTCTGATCATCCTACTTCAAAAGCACTTACCTTTTATTCAAGCAATAGGAGTTAACTTTGCTCCAGCTTTAGCAATACAGCATTAAGTCCAGAAACTCCACTTACAGCAAAAATGTAACAGCAAGCCGGTTACACTTTCCAATATTAAAACAATAACTGTGTCTGGCCATTAAGTATCAAACACTTACTCTATTTGCACAATTATCCCCAAAGCAGAACTACTTTAAGGACGTATTTTAAAATAGTTTTGATCTACAATAGTTCTAATATTGCGAGAATGTGTCACAAAGCTGCAAGGTAATTTGTACATATTTTGTACATATCTGATTCTTGACAGGTTGGTTTAGACACCTTACTAGCACTCACTTCAATAAAGCACCACAGTGCAGGTGCTTCTGTGGCATATTTAAGACATTTCTCTTCTGTTGTCACTAGTGATTTTCTTAATGAATCTCTTCAGAGAACATTGGCTTCCAGTCCACGTGACCTCACTTCTCTCAGGGAGGAGAATTAAATTTAACCACGTAACGGGTTACATCCATACTTGGATAAGGTGTTTTGCATTTACATCATAATTATTGGTGTTTCTCTAGAGTGATCTGTGCTCATATTTTATAGGGAATCATTCAAGCCAACAAACTGGGAGAAAAATTTAATTCCACTCCTGTTCTAGCAGGCATACTGAACATGGGCTATGGGTAGGGACACTAGACAAGGTGTTGGATTGTGGAGAGGGAAAAGGAAAATCCTTCTAAGACATTAAATGTAAAGGTTGTGTCTGCAAGGATCAAAAATCAAAGCAGCCAAATGGTTTTGTGCTGCTAATGCACACTAGTGCATATGCTAACGCATCTCTTCTGAATGTGAAACAAGTGAAATTTAAAACTGTTTATTAATGAAGCATTTTGAAGCCAATAGGCTATAGAAATTATTTTCCCCCACCCCCAGCATCCTGGACTGTCTTTGCTTATCAGACAAAGACCCTGCAATTTCTGCTCACCAATCACAGAAGCTAACATCTCTTACATCTCTTCCTGACAAGACTCAGAAATCTCATCAATCTCAAGTGGCTCAATTGAGTCAATAGAAAAAGACCCAATTGTACTTTCTATCAGGAAGTTATCAGGAGAACTGGCTACCCTGGATTTGGAAAAGACTGAGGTTCTTAATGACTTCTTTGCCTCGGTCTTCACTGGCAAATACTCTGACCACGCCACCCAAGTCTTGGAAGACAGACACAGGGACTGTGAGAATGAAGACCCTGGGCCCACTGTAGGAGAGGTTCGAGACCGTCTTAAGGACCTGAACATGCACAAGTCCATGGGTGTCGTAGTTTAAGCCGTAAATTTCACTTCTCGCTCCCCCCCCCCCTCCCCCCCCCCCTCTGATGGGGGGGAAATGGGGAGAAGACCTGAAAGAATGTAACTCCCACGGGTTGAGATAAGAACAGTCCAGTAACTGAGGTATAATACAAATCACTACTGCTACCACCAATAATAATAATAGTGACAAGGCAAATACAAGGGAAAAGGATACAACCGCTCACTGCCTGACCGAGCTGAGAGAGAGAGAGAGCCACTTCCGGGTTCCTGCCCCCAGTATTTTACATCCTGGGCATGATGTGCTCTGGCATGGAATAGCTCTTTGGTCAGCTTGTGTCAGGCATCCCTGTCTCTGCCTCCTCCTGGCTCCCCCTCCTCCCTGGCATAGCATGAGACTCAGAAAAGCCGAACCCATGACAATGGGTCCGGATGAAATTCGTCCGTGGGTCCTGAAGGAGCTGGAAAATGAAGTTGCTAAGACACTCTCCATCATATTTGAAAAATCATGGCAGTCAGGTGAAGTTCCCAATGACTGGAAAAAGGGAAATATAACCCCCATTTTCAAGAAGGGGAAAATGGATGAGCCACGGAACTACAGACCAGTCAGCCTCACCTCTGTGCCTGGCAAAATCTTGGAGCGGATTCTCCTGGAAGGCATGCTGAGGCACATGAAAAACAACAAGGTGCTTGGTGACAGCCAGCATGGCTTCACTAAGGGGAAATTCCTGCCTGACCAATCTGGTGGCCTTCTATAATAGGTCTACGGAACTGATGGACAGCGGTAGAGCAGTTGATGTCATCTACCTGGACTTCTGCAAAGCGTTTTGATACTGTCTCACATGACATCCTTGTCTCTAAATTGGAGAGGACATCAATTTGATAGGTGGACCACTCGGTGGATAAAGAACTGGCTGGATGGCCGCACACAAAGAGTTGTGCTCAATGGCTCAATGTCCAGCTGGAGACCAGTAACAAGTGGTGTCCCTCAGGGATCAGTGTTGGGACTGGTCTTGTTCAATGTCTTTGTTGGTGACATGGTGTCATGGGTTCAGCAGCAGTAGTCATTTTTCTCCTTCTTGGTAGCTGGTGCAGCACTGTGGTTTTGATTTTGGGCCTGGGAACTACACTGATAACAGCAGCGTTTTCAGTTACTGTGTGGTAATGTTTTGGTCTGGCCAAGGACTTTCTGAGTCTCATGCTATGCCAGGGAGGAGGAGAAGCAAGGAGGAAGCAGAGACAGGACACCTGACGCAAACTGACCAAAGAGGTTATTCCACACCACAGCACGTCATGTCCAGGATGTAAAACCAGAGGGCAGAGACCCGAAAGTGTGGGGATGCACTGCTTGGTTGGGCTGGGTGATGAGCAGTTGTATTCTCTTTCTTGGTATTTTTCTTGTATTATTATTGGTGGTAGCAGTAGTGGTTTGTGTTATACCTTAGTTACTAAACTGTTCTTATCTCAACCTGTGGGCGTTGCATTCTTTTGATTCTCCTCCCCATCCCCTCGGGACTGGGGAAAGAAAGAGGGGGGAGTGAGTGTGAGAGCGACCGCGTGAGTTATTGAGGGGCTTAAACCATGACACATGGCCAGTGGGATGGAGCAAGTTTGTCGATGACACCAAGCTGTATGGTTCGGTTGATACAGTTGGAGGAAGGAATGCCATCCAGAGGGACCTTGACATGCTTGTGAAGTGGGCTGATGCCAACCTGATGAAGTTTAACCATGACAAGAGCAAGATCCTACAGCTGGGTTGGAGCAATCCCAGGCACAGCTACAGGCTGGGCAGGGAAGAGATTCAGAGCAGCCCTGTGGAGAAGGACTTGGGGGTGTTGGTCAATGAGAAAATGAACATGAGCCAGCAGTGTGAGCTCCCAGCCCAGAAAGCCAACCGTGTCTTGGGCTGCATCCAAAGGAGTGTGACCAGCAGGTTGAGGGAGGTGATCCTGCCCCTCTACTCTGCTCTCGTGAGACCTCACTTGGAGTATTGTGTGCAGTTCTGGTGTCCTCAACATCAAAAGGACATGGAACTGTTGGAATAAGTCCAGAGGAGGGCCACGAGGATGATCAGGGGACTGGAGCACCTCCCGTATGAAGATAGGCTGAGAAAGTTGGGGCTGTTGAGCCTGGAGAAGAGAATGCTGAGTGGAGACCACATAGCAGCCTTCCAGTATCTGAAAGGGGCCTATAGGGATGCTGGGGAGGGACTCTTCATTAGGGACTGTAGTGATAGGACAAGGGGTAAAGGGTTCAAACTTAAACAGGGGACGTTTGGATATGAGGAAGAAGTTCTTTACTGTAAGGGTGGTGAGGCACTGGAATGGGTTGCCCAGGGAAGTTGTGAATGCTCCATCGCTGGCAGGTGTTCAAGGCTGGGTTGGACATAGCCTTGGGTGGCATGGTTTATTGGGAGGTGTCCCTGTCCATGGCAAGGGGGTTGGAACTAGATGATCTTAAGGTCCTTTCCACCCCTAACTTTTCTATGATTCTATGATTCTACCTTTGGCCTTCAGGGAGCAGCTTTGATTTGGCAGCTACAAAATGAGGCCCATAGGGGGAGGGAGGTAATTCCATCTCTTACTAAATCACTCATTTGTGTTCTCTGCTCATCGGATAAACACTTCAGAAGGAAGCTTGTTTCCTCTTCCTCTTGCTTATGGATGTCCCATTAACTGACTGGATTCTTCAAATATGTATCCTTACAGAGGGAGCTGAGGTGTGGTGGTGAGTGCTACACTGCCTATGGTTAACACAGGTTACTCAGAACTGCAAGTCTGAAGATCTTGTTTCCTGAATAATGGTATTTCTTCTACGTTGTCATTTGGAGACACTTTTTTTTTTTTTCAACTAACTGTGGTTATTGCTTCAATGGATAAATGTGCCCTCTCTTTCCCTCCTTCAAGAGCACTACACTTGTGCCAACATTTCATAATAGATGGGGAAACACTTCTGCAACACTTAGATGTAGTGAGACATTTCTGATTTGAGGATTATGCAAAGCTAAACAAGCCTCCCTTAGCCTGGCCAGCCACAGACAAAAGTCTGCAACAGCCCTTTGGTCCAGCTCTGTTACCACTATGTAACTTCCAGTCCTTTCTCTGTCCCTCCCTGTATGAACTAGGAAGTTGCTATGCCAGACTTAAATGTCATGTTCCCATCAGCAAGTTGTATTGCACTGCCCTCATTTGTCGTATGCAGCTGTCAGCCCCACCAGTTGCATTGCCCATTTGGACATTTCTGCAGCTGTGTTTGTGCTCTCTATCTGCTTGGGAATGCTCAATTGAGGTGTTGGCAAAATGGTCACAACTGAGCAATGAAAAAACCCTCTCTTATGGCTCACCTTGTGTCGTGGCTTAAGCCCAGCCATAAATCAGTCATGCAGTCAGTTAGTTCCCCCACCCCTTCCTCCACACACACCACCACCACCCCCCCCCCACTCCCGGAGGGATGGGAAAGAGAATTGAAAGAATGTAACTCCCACGGGTTGAGATAAGAACAGTCCAGTAACTAAGGTATAACACAAATCACTGCTGCTACCACCAATAATAATAATGACTAAGGGAAATAACAAGGGAAGAGAATACAAACGCTCACCACCCACCAACCGATAACCAGCTCCACCCAGCAGTGATCCCACCCTTCTGGGTTCCTGCCCCCAGTTTTTACATCCTGGGCATGACGTGCAGTGGTATGGAATACCTCTTTGGTCAGTTTGGGTCAGGTGTCCTGTCTCTGCTTCCTCCCGGCTTCCCCTCCTCCCTGGCATAGCATGAGGCTCAGAAAGTCCTTGGTCAGACTAAACATTTGAGCAGTAACTAACAACATTGGTGTTATCAGCGCTGCTCCCAGACCAAAAGTCAAAACCACAGCACTGCACCAGCTACTAAGAAGGAGAAAAATGACTGCTACTGCTGAACTGAGGACATCTTGATAGTGATCTTATCGTTCCTATGGTTGCAGTATATGCTTAGCTTGAAAGAGATAGAGCTTCAATTGTACCTGCACAGCAGTGTTCAAGCTGGTTTCTTCCTTCTCCTAAGGAGTATCCTCCTCGCAATATACAGGAACAGGGTCTGAAAACCTGATGTTTCACCTGGTAGCTTACCTAAGAGGTCAATTTATTGCACTGTGGCTGTTTAAATATTCTATACAAATATTAATATGTAACACATCTGCAATAAAAGAGAAGGAAAAAAAGACCTACCCCAGAGTAGCTGGTCATCTAGTAATTAGACTGTGCTCCAACAGATGTGATATCTCAGGCCTCTGATTTTTCAGAACCACCACTTCTTTCTGAATTGTTCTTCAGCTAGTTATCGAAAATTAAAAAAAGTTCATCTGCATTTTGTCTGTGCTTTGTATTTTCTTTCATTCCCTGCTGGACATGATGGGATCATGCTTAAAGGGCTGCAGGTCACCGATTCTGAGGTCTGCTACCAGTTCTGCCGTTGCAGTCACTGTAGTGACTCCCCCATCAATAGAATCATAGAATCATAGAATGTTTTGGGCTGGAAAGGGCCTTAAGATCGTATAGTTCCAACCACACTGCCATGGGCAGGGATGCCTCACACTAGACCATGTTGCCTAAGGCGCTATGCCACCTGGCCAGTCCAGTGAGTCTGAGTAACAATTTCAGTATAAACATTGTGGCATGCCCTAAATGCAAGAGGTAATATCAAATTTTTCTGGCAGACTTGTGCAGTTAGGGCTGGTGCCTGTCATAGCTTCGCTTCTGTTGTTACTCAATTAAGCTGCATAAAGGCATCCTGGGCATGATGATGCCAGTCTAATTCCAACATATCTGTGCCAGGCTCCATAATCTGTTGTCATGTCAGTCTCTCATTTAAAATAATACTTTTCAGAATCAGCACTTTAAAGAATGTCAAGACTTGCTTAGGGAAAATGTTACCACAATGTAATAATTTTCTATTGCTGTACCTAAATTCCAAATTCCAATGTCTTTAACAGTGGACATAGTTTGAATTTGCTGATAATTTTCTTTTCATTCCCTGAGGTGCAGTTAAACAATTTCCGTTGTAAAGGTAATGCATTTAAAGTTAAGAGATGGTAGGGAGCATCCTGAGGCACAAACTTCAAACCCATAAATCTTCCAACTCCTTGTGCCATTCCACACACCCACATCTCCATCCACCCCTAAAAGAAAAAATAATTCCCAGAGTAAACAGCTAGGAATTTCATTTATATTTACTGGGAGGGAAGAACTTGCATCAAATTAATGGTATATTCAAATCTGTGTCTGGCAGCAGACAGTGCAAGGTGCCTTAGAGAAGACTGACTGAATTCTGTTAATGGATAGCTATGAAATTATCTGCCTATCTGGGAAACTCCTTTTTAATGTATTTCCCTTAGAATGTAGTTTATGCTCAGACACAATACAGTTTATTTTGCTTAGAAAATTGGCATGTCTAATTCTGAATGGTCCTGGTCAGATGAATGTTACTGTCTTACTTTGTTCTGTGTAAAAGAAATCATGGATTGAAGTTTCATGGGTTGAGTGTAACGTTTTAAACCTCTACACAAAATGCATAAGTGAAAAGCAGTGGAGAATAAGGCCAGTGCTACTAAAACTGGATGTTTCTGTGGAAAAGGTTCCTGATCAAAGCTCTCCAAAACCTCAAGCACTGAACCATCTTCACCATTTTTAGCATCTTATCGTCCTCATACAATATTCTAGCAGTCCCAGAAAAGTCTCACTGATTTGTCTATTTCCCCGTCTTTTTGAGTTCATAGGAAACCACATTTTTCATTTCTAATAAATTATTTTGTATTACACCTGTGTAAATACCTGGATGCCTTTCAGCTATAAGCTTTGCAAAGTTGATGGCAAAGTACTCATTATTGTTATGAGGCAAGATAACATGATACAACTTCAATAAGGTGATAGCAGCAGCAGTGAAAAAGCTAGAGACGTTTTATTGTCTTCTGATAAAGCACTCTTCATATGAAAAACTACCCATGTTTTATGAACTTTACATTATTAATTTCATTTTAAGCTGACTGTACTGTGGATTTCGATTATTGCTTTCTGATTTCTTGTAGTAGAATAGATGCACATTCTTCATCCAAAAGATAGTTTTACTGCTTTGAAAGAGTCATTTCTGTATGTTCCCATTCTGCCCTAGCTCAGGTCTCTTAGAGGTGCTAGCAGGCAACCCTAAAATTAACATTATGCTTGTCATGAAAGTACTAGATTGAGGTGCGAGGGGAAACAGCAATATAGTGAGGTATGTAATCTTGTAAGTGACTAGGGAAAGCTGGACATCAATTTTGATGGTTTTACACTTCCCCCAGTTTGGTTTCTTGGTGACAGTTGCCACCACAGTGCTTGAGGGAGGAAATAAGCATCCTCCTCTATGTGTATGAACAGGACCATCAGCACACTGATGCCAGGGTCACACTCAGTCTGAGGCTATTGGGACTTGAACCTGCAAAATATTCAGCTCAAAACCTCTTTGCATGACAAAGCTGTATAGCAAAGCCATACATCAAGTAGCAGTAGGACATTACCCTACACACAGGGAAGGTGTGCAGGTGGTCCATTCAGAGGAATGTGTAGATATTGCTTCCTGGAGGAAGCAATATGTAACCTGCTACAGAACAAAAGCCAGTGTTGTTTCGTCCTCCCCAGTGTTAGCTGGGGTACTGAAGAACCAAGCTGAGATCTCTCGAAGTACAGAAATGTGTACACACATACACGCTGTACAGGTGATTTAGGGGCTGAAAGGCTGCACATGCAGCATGCGACACTCCACGGCAGCACAGTACTGCTTTGGAAATAGTGTCCTAGCACAGACACTCGCGGTGTTGGTGTGCTTCAGTCAGTCTGCCATCAGGACTTGGTTCCAAGCAAGTTTTCTCACCTTTGGCTCTTTTTTAGAAAGTTCTTGGTGAAAATATTTGTAGTTCAATACCACATTATTTATTCTGTGCCATAAAGTTATAGGCACAGAATAAATAGTATTATATGTTAAATAGTGTTATATGTTACTGCTCTAACTACACACATAATTCCAGGTTTTGATCATAGGCAATGAAATTGGCAGATGAGTAATGTTAATTCAGACAAGGAGAATTTAAACTCATGTGTGTCGTAGTTTAAGCCCAGCTGACAACTCAGAACCAGGCAGCTGCTCGCTCATTTCCCCGCATTCCTCCCCCAGCTCCGGGAGGGATGGGGAGGAGAATCAAAAGAATGTAACTCCCACAGGTTGAGATAAGAACAGTCCAGTAACCAAGGTATAACACAAATCACTGCTGCTACCACCAATAATGATAACGATAAGGGTAATAACAAGGGAAGAGAATACAAACGCTCACCACCAACCGATCGAAACCCAACCCGACCTGAGCAGCAATCTTCCCCTTCCAGGTAACTGCCCCCGGTTTATATACTGTGCATGACATGCTGTGGTATGGAATACCTCTTTGGTTAGTTTGAGTCAGGTGTTCTGTCTCTGTTTCCTCCCAGCTTCTCCTCCTCCCTGGCAGAGCATGAGACTCAGAAAGTCCTTGGTCAGACTAAACATGACTGGGCAGCAACTAAAACTTTCGGTGTTATCAGTGCTGCTCTGAGGCTGAAAGTCAAAAACACAGCACTGCACCAGCTACTAAGAAGGAGAAAAATGACTGCTACTGCTGAACCCTGGAAAATGTGACAGTCCCTGGGAAAGACTATCACTGTTATATATTTCCCCACTTCAGCTTTCCGGTTTTACCATGTGGGAAGGAGGAAGTTTTGGCATGTCTTCATTAAAATTTAATCCCATGTTTGCTGTGTGTCATAGGTTTCCTGTAGGCAAAATGATGACTGAAAAGTGCTAATGAGCATCATAAGTGTTACAGGCTGTTACTCTGGACTGCTACTCTAACGTTGCATCAGGAGTTCCCAAACTGCCTTTGCTATGTACCATCACAGGTGGGAGCTCTGCAGTGTAGGGCAAGCTATGTACCACTGTAAAGTGTCCTGCACACTATTAATGTTACATACACAGCTCCTTGTGCAGTACAAACTTGGCACTCCAAACTGTACTAGGATACTGTTAGAAAATCTCACCTAATTTAAAGATATTTGGCTAGGTTCCTAATCCCTGAATTTAAGGAATTTAGTTACATAAAATGTTAGCTATGTTTTTGAAACTGGAGGGAGGAAAATCAGGTTGCAAATTTGTTCCATTTAATCAATAAGCTGCTGTGAGTCTTTGCAATCACTGATCTCACCTAATCATTCATCTGATTACCATAAGCACTCCTGACATCTGATGTACACATTTGCGTGTATTCAGGGAAAAGTATAAGATAATAGTCTTGGAATTATTTCTGCAATGCAGGTCTGTCCTGTTTGAGTAACAGCTACTTTTGCTCTCAACAAAACAGAAAGCCTCATGGTACCATTTGCAGAGAGCTTGGGGAGAGGGAAGCACAGTCTGACTCCTCTCAATGCTTTTGCCTTCAGCTCCTGCCTGCTTCTGCCATGCACAATTCAGAAGCATCCCGTGGCATCTGCAGTGGTCATCCCAGAAAAGGCAATATTAACTCTGACCTCTTTGATGGTGAAAATACACCAAGCCCCTTTTCCAGAATTTTGACAGTGAACCATATCTCTGACCCAGTTTTCAGTCAGCTCTGTTTCACTTTCAAGCAGTCTCATCTGATCGACGCTTCTCTGGATTGCTTTTGAAAATAGTGTGGAAAGATGGCATCAGAGCTTTTCAAAGATGTATGGTCTCTACCTCTTCTCCCTCAGTTAGAAGGTCCCCTCTTGTAGAAAGGAATTACACTGATTTGCCACAATTTGTTGGTGACGTTCCCACATAGATCTGCTTGGAACTGGGGAGCAGGCTTGCGCTTTGTTTTTATCAGTACTTACAGACAGTTTGGATGTTTATTTGCAGAGAGAGGGCCCTGACTGGGCGATCGAACTCTTCCAGAACTCATATAAAATTTAAAAAATGTACCCTAATGCACATGAATAAGCAGAGAAAATTACAGTCGGATAGCACAGAATTTCTAACAGTTCTGTGCTTTGCTTATCAGCTTCAGCAGTTGTTCAGTTAGGTATTTTTAAATGGCACTTGCGTTACACATTCTCATTTAAAACATACTCCAAGGCACAAAAAGTAGGAACATTTTCTTAGAATTTCCAGTGTGATGCTTCTTCTGTGATTTTTTGTAATGTCTGAAGAAAATTAGAAGGTATATTCTCTTCTCCAAGTTCTTCACAGGCTGCCTAATAAAAATCATTGCAAGTTGCACTAAAAGCGTACCATCTTACATCATACACTAAAAGTTAACTTTCTCTGAACAGAGTATTAGCACAGACTTTCCTATCTACAGGTAAACCACAGTCCAGAGAGGTGAAGATTACATTAGTAAAAGCATTAACAAATCAAGCCAAAACGGGACTGACAAATTGTACATACCAACACAGGTGTGTTTTATAGATTGAGCTGACAGTGAAGAATATGAAAGTTGAATCTTCTGTTAACACTTCCTATCCAGATCTTTACCAGTGAGGTAGCTTAGTGCAGAGCTTAGAAAGACTGTCTTAAAGTGAGTACTACTAAGATTAACTAGGAAATGAATTAAATCTATGCGCTCTGTGTGTTTATGAGAAACTCTGGATTTTTGGTGGCTCAGTTCTAGGGCATGTTCTCCTCAATGTTTTTATAACTGATGTAGACGCAGGACTCAAATGTAAATTAGGTAAGTTTGCTGATGATACCATACTAGAAGGAGCTGTTGACTCCTTCAAGGGCTAGAGAGGCCTTACAGAATGATCTGGATAGATTAGAGATCAGGGCAAACACCAGCCATGTGAAATGTAGCCGGATTCTGCATTTGGGATGGGGTAATTCTGCTTCTACATAGAAACTGGGGTCAAGAGGCTGGAGAGCAGCCCTGCAGAAAGAGACCTGGGGTTTGGGTTTATGGCAAATAGAATATGTAAACGGTGCACCCTGGCAGCCAAAATGAGGTGGTTGTCCTAGCAGCAGACAACCCATGGAGGAGGTAGGGCAAGAAATTTCTTGGCAAGGGCTCATGCAACAGGCGAATTGCAGCACTTGGCTCTTCTGGCTCATGGACCACTGTCCTGTCTGCTCTGCCACTTCAGCACCTTCCAGCTGCCTTGAGCAGGCTGTGACTCAGAAAGACATAGACAGGAAAGACTTTCAGAGAGCCCTGGGGCAACCTTTGGCCAGCTGCAGATGATGCTTACTTTTGATGATTTCCTTTTGCACCTACTAAGTGAACTATCCACCCTGCTAGGTGTGAATAAACAGGACGGGTGGTTTTTACACTTAGGAGGTATTTTTATCTGAGTTGAAAAGCTGTTAATTTAAGGAAGACCAGTAAACAGGTCCAGAGGTAGAAAATCACTTCAGTTGTTTGTTGGATAGTTATCCAATAAAATTATTTTTACCTGTGGTAACTTTAAGATCCTTGAGCTAGGATGTGGAAAACATATATATACTACTACCCTAGGGATAATTGGTGAAACAACCAAATTTAAGGAAGAGCATACCCTTCTGCAGCCCAATTATACCAGCCCTTCCTGGGAGAGGGCCAGAAAATGGATTTTCACTTTTTGCTAGCAATTGCCAGGCTTCTCTGGTGGCTGCATGCTTGGATGTAGCTGTGATTGAATTGGATTTTGAATAAAACACTATCAAAGGTTGTAGAACAGAAAAAACTGGCTTTTTCCCTCCTTAACTAAAGGTGTTCAGAGATTAATTTATCTAAAATCAAAGTTACTTCCCACTCTATTTCATCATCCTGCAGAAGTTTAATATTAAACATGTTTCAAATAGCAATATAAACAGGTTTTAAGCATATTCTTCTCACGTACTTTAAAAACAATGTTGAAATCTAAAAAAAAGTGCTGGAAAAACATCAGAGTTAGTGACAAGCAAGTCTTCTGGCACTAAGCAGACAATTGGGGGCCAAATCCTGTAAAGCATTTATGCAGGTATTTATACAACTCAGCATCTGTGTACCTCAGTCGTCACTTGTGCTATAAACTTCATGTGACTCTTAGGACCCAGGTCCTGCTATTCAGTCATCCTACTGATTTTTCTGTTCTCTGTGACATTGACTGCTGAAGATGGTGTATGTTGCCCTGTGAGCAGAAGACAGCCTCATGCCTGGATTCTCAAATTTATTTGGGCAGGCACAGATGTGAATAGCAGCTTGCAAATTCCCCTCACCACACACAGCTCTGACATATTTGTCAGCCTTATTTTAAAAGTTAGATTTGGTGGAGTCAGGAAGCAGCCCCAAGTTTGGATCATGGCCCCACACAGGAAGCCAGGCAATGCTGAACATTCCTAGACAATGTCTTGGGGGTATTTGGCAGTATTGGTGCTGATGTTCCTGAATGCTTTATAGCTTGTGTACTCTTTCACAGGATGTAGAAGAACTTCATGGAGACTGCCCTTAAGCACTGCTCCAGAAGGATGGCACCACCTTTTCCCAAATGTGTGCTGTTTTGACATTGTAATGCTCTTAGCTTATTGGATGAGGTTTCTGCAGGTGGTGTTGGTCAGAGAGTGCTTAATGTGCCACCAGTCTGTAGGCTTGAAGAGGCTGGGTGCCACTCAGACCTTGGTTGTTGTCCACATGCCGATAGGCTGTGTATTTACTGGATCTGTTTTATATGTCATCAAGAGCTGGGTAGTAACAGGACATTCATTTTGATAATCTAAATTTTTTATGTAGTTATCTAAAGCTAACATTAACTATGCTTTGTGAATCTGCTCTGAAGTCCCTGATTTTATTTTGCAGTTCTTTTTAATGGTCCTGAGGCTTTCTAAGGATAACTTTTAAAAATACTCTTATTTGGGAAAATATCAGTAACTCATTGTATCTGACAATGTTTGTAACTACTAAACCAACTTCACTGCTCACAATGTGTCATAAATCTTGTGTCATAAAAATGTGTCATAATCTAATGTGTCTGCATTTTGTTTGTGCATTTTAGACTAGTGAAATGATTTTGCTTCTCAACAAGTGTTTGGAGAGTAGACTGCCATCAGAATAACTAGAAATTAACCCCAGGATGTCCAACAAGTTGCTGTCTGATTTAGTGTTGCTGTAAGGAACACACCACGCATGCTCCTCCTTGCAGCTCCCAGCCATACTGCTTTATTACAAGTCACCTGACACATCATAATCTTGATATCATGATGAAGAAAATGACACACAAACACCTCTGCCTCTGTTCCTTTCTCACTGGTGTCAAGGGCTATCAGTGGCACTAGAGAGTACATAGCCTTCATCATATTACCAATAGACTCTTCTTCATACTGTGTAAGAGAGTGACTGAAGCGTGCTAAGACTGACTGAAACATTTGTGCTGTCAATACAGACAGCTAAACCTCCCAATATCAGCAGCTGGAAGTTGTCAACTGAAAGATGAATCACCCCCTGTAAAATCTGTCCCAGTCTCTCAGGATATGGGACTTGTCACTCTGCTGATTTTTGATCTGGCGATATGGTTCTCAGATGCCTTGGCAATGGGCAACCTGCCATACAAGCAACTGAAGCAGCTAAATAAATGGTGAATCAAAGATTCTCAATAAAGATGAAACATAATGGCTTAAATCAAATTTAACATCCAAATACTTCCTGCAGACTGGGGTGGTTGAAGCATGACATCGAAACAGGAATGACTTTGCTGGATTTGGGATGTATCTTAAACAACACAGACTGGACTGCAGGAAGCTAAATTACACGATACAGGTGAAAGCTGTGTGCTTGGTGAGAAGCAAGTATTACCTTTCTGAGTAAAACCTCCACACCCTCTTGTTTTGCGCAGGCAATTTGTTCTATGACAGTTTGAAAAAGGGGAAGTCTTGTCTTCAGACAAATATACCAAAATACCCTACACTGGTGACTGCAGTGAGCCCATTCCCTTCAGTGAGGTTCTTTGACCAGTACCTCTAACAGGTCACCAGTTTGCTGTCTATGCACCTCCACCTGCCCACTCAGGCCCTCCCTTGCAGCAGCCCATGTGCTGCTCCGGCAGCACTCTGCAAGGCACAGCTTCCTTGATGGGACACAGCAGGAGCTGGGTTTTCTTTGCCTCCTATTCTTTTTCCTCACTGTCCTGAGAGGTGAGAGGGACAGCAGCAGCAGCATAGTGGCCTCTTTAGCTGTATTAAGACATGAGCAAGGTTGCCTGCACTGAAAGATGCAGCACAGGGAGGTAAAAATGCTCTTACAGGTTCTTCTGGTGCAGCCAGTTCCTCAGAGCAGCTTATGTATTCCACAGGCTCTGTCATGAGCATGTGCCAGAGGAAGACCTCTCCTAAAATATGCCATAAGAACCAAAGCAAGGCTGATGGTCCAAAAAGTACAGGAACTATTGTGTTGTGTGAGTTTGGCAAGAGAGGCAGTCTGGGACATGGGAGCAGATTTTGTACAGTGAAGTGCCAGGAGGGAGGCAGCAGGGGCAGGAGCTGCATTGCACAAGTCTGATGGTGTAGTACTGGTAAAAAGTGTGAGAGCAGCAGCTCCTCATGCATGTTCAGGCAACAGGACACAGTGCAGCATCTGTGTTCTGTTTGGGTAGAAAACTTACTTGATGCAAAAAGCAAGGGTACTCATGCTTGTGAGAAATGGGACAATGCTTGCTGGCAGCGTGCTTTGGAGAAGAAGAAGGAGACTTTGAGAGAGCCCATTACATGCAGGCAGCTTTGATCAGGATGATGGGCTGGGAGGGATGAGACTCTGTTTAAATATAGAATAATTACAGAATGTACTCAGTGATATAATGGCTGTTGCATTGATCCAAAGCACTGAGCCTGTCTGGGCAATTATTTCCTACAGTATCAATAATACTGGAAGTTCTTTAAACAGATATGTTTGACAGATATGTTTGATTTTTTCCTAACAAATACACAGGTCGACTGTCTTTTGGGTCTCATTTTATAAGCCTTAGAATCCTCTTCTCAGGATCTATATTTAGGCATATTTGTGACAGAGTCAGATTTTATTGTGACTGAGTTAATTTTCAGTTATAAAAAACAAGCGTTGTCCAACAAGATGTTTTAAATCAAGCCAGTATCCTTAGAATTGACATCTTATTGTGTAGCCAAGACATTTACCTCATTACCTCTCTCTGTACCTCTGTCTTCCACAAGTACCACAAAGGAAAGCAGAGAGGTGCATGGCCACTGGTAGTAGGTGGCTATCGCCATAAGGACACACTCCAGCTTGTGCAGAGAGTGGTTGGTTGGTTGCCTATGCAGGAAAGCAAAATAATCAAATAATCATATTTGCTTTCTAGTCACTGTTGCTGTTTGCAATGGTTTGCTGTGATTGAGGGGTTCTTAACCTTCTGCCATCAGATCAACATTCAGAAACAAAAGTTCCTGCCATCTGTGCAAGAGTGAGCCATATGCAATAAATGACTTCAAACACACACAGAAATGGTAACACTAAATACCCGAATATATCACAGCATTTCAGTACCTTAAGATCACAGCTAATATTTCCCTTCAGCAAGTTAAAGCTGGCACAGTTTGTTTGAAAACCAAGAATAATATCAGACTTTAATTCCCAATTAGTCACCAGAGAATATGATCATGATTAATTATAGCTTTGCTGACTGACAATGGCCTTTACACCTCCCTTGAAGTACACTGACTCTTCTTGAGTCTATAGCTTGCTGAGAGCTGTGAACAGACTTCTAATGAGACTTGTTGTACTTGAGGTTTAAAAGCAGATGAGTGTTTCTCCTTCCACTGTACAATGAATAAATCAATGTATATATTTTGCCTATGTGGCTTTTTCATGGTTCTCCATTTGAGTTCTATCCTCAGTGAGGGTGCAACAGTGTATTATGGTTTTTATGATTATCTGAGTGCATATAACCACAGGCAAGAAGCAGGTTAGATGTTGAATATCCTGTCTTTACTAAGCACCTGGAAGAGACTGAAGGATGTATTCTTGTGATCAGACCCAATGTCATAGTCTGTAATTGCAACAGCAGATCCATATACCACACAATAATACTTCAGCCCTGGAGTGGCCAACATATACATGCAACCATGTTTTTATTAAATTAGCCAGAGCACAGAATAAGTAGTTTACACCAGCTTCATGACTTGGCAGAGGTGAAAATACAAGGTTGGCAAACCTGTCAGTGCAAATATTTTGAAGGAACTTCAGGTACTTGACTGTATACTTACCAGATCAGTAACTTGTTTCATGCTTGATTCTGCATTATGAGACAACCCATCCAGCTCTAGAGACCTTCAAACCACAGTCAGTCAACATCAGGCTGTCTCAGGACACAGGTCCAATAGACCACTCAGACTGGAACAGCAGCTTGCTGCTACAGGAAGGGAAGGCTCTTGCCCATGCTCCAAGCATTGGGAAAAAGAAAGGTCTATTCAGTAGAGCAGCAGAAATCTCAGCTGGCGCCAGCAGAGGGTCCTGTGGGAGCCAGAGCCTTGGTGAAGGAAGGAGGAGCAGGGAAAGTGCAAAAACCACACCCTTAGATATATATTTGGATTCCAGCTCACTTTCAGTCCAGATGAATCTCGAATAATACGGGTGCTTCAGATGATAATTTCTAGATGGGCTCAGACTTCCTATTTTACTCTCATTTTCCTTTGGACCCTGTTAAAATCAGACCTTTGCACTTAAGCTGCTCTGCATTTTGTATTTAATGGCCTTTGGTTGGGGACTTCCAGCACACCTGCCCATACGAATACATGATGTACCTGGGGCTTGGGAAATGGGTAGGCTGGGCTCCAAACTGAGATGTGAAATCTGTGCTTGAAGCACAGCTCCACTGTTTTCCTGTATGTAATTAGTACTTCATGCACTATGCTGCATCAGATACGGAATTATGAAGCCTAGACTTTGCCTGGGTGATACTGGCTCAGAGCAGGGGTTTGGAAAGGTAACTCAGGCTCTCTGCAATTCAGTTTCCTCGTCTGTAGAATGGTTTGCAGTAGCTTACTTTTGTAAGATGCATTGAGACACAGAGAAGAAAAGCACTGGTAATAAACAGCCTTTATGCACTGCAGTTGTGCATCAAGTGCTTTTCTTTTATCTTTATGGACCTGAAAGTAATTACAAATTGTATCCCCAAATGACTATAATTGTTGGGACAGTATATTAATTTCTACTCCATTCTAGTGTGTTCTTGTGCTTCTTCTGCCTGACAATTTGAAGATTTTGAGACTCTGAAGACTAATAAATACAAAAGCTGAAGAGAGTAAGAAAATGCAGTCACTTCCAGGAGAAGCTTTGGTAATACAGACTACAGGATTCAACAGCAGAGTGCGTCTCACTCAGGAGTCAATATGCTTGGTTCCTGAAGCATCAGGGGCACAAACTCTTCTCATAGTAGCTGTTCCTTTAACATTGTTAGTTTTGAAAGAACCTGGACAAAACCAAAAACCCTCCAGAAGGGGCTGTTCCGAACTACAGGAGCTGCACACTAACCTGTTGACTGTAACCAAACAGAAGTCAGAACGCTTTGCTCCCAGTTATCCCCAAATACATCTCTGTGCTTTGGTGGCAGTACTGTGCCAGGGCTCCTCTGTTTATGTTCTGATTCATCAGATGAGGGGGAGTTAAGTCAGACCAATGAAGCCGAGACCTGGAGTCCAAATGACAAAGCTGAGAGTCATACGAGAGTTTCATAAAATGAAAATCTCAGCAAGCTGTGGGAGCACATGTGCATGTGTCCTTGCAGGATCTGGCTCAGGATGCAAGATGTTAAATGAGTATTTTCTGCTTCTGACTGTAATCTTCATGGGACAAGTGCACCACATGGAAGCAACAAACTCCCAGATGAAGCACACTGTGATCTTTCTACCTGACAGACTTTCACAAGAATGGTCAAGCTGAGGTCCACAGGGATGGTAAGTGATACCACTAGTAAATAAGTGAAGGGAAAAGTACTGTTTTCTTTCCTGATAGAATGTTTATGTGCGGTCTGAAGAACTGGAGATATCAAATACAAGCTGATTTCATAACACTATACTGATACAGTACCTCCCTGCAAGGTTGAGCGAGGTGTTCCCTGGGGAATAAAATGTTAGAACTTCTTAATACCAATGAAAATAAAACAATCAAGCAAGCAACATAAACACCCCACAAACAAAAACCCCATTTTTCTCATCCTCTCAGAAGAAAACTTTTTATGTCCTCTTTGATCCAAAGGAGAGAATTGTGGGATTGGGTGAGAGATCTGATAGTCTGTTCCCAGATTTGCTCCCATGATATGGGCATAACAGTTATTCTTTCACAGCCCAGCCAGTGCAGAGCAGGCAGATTACCAGGTACAAACATTCTGCTGCATGTTTTGTACCCCAGCTGCCCAGCCTGCAGGGTCTGCAAGGTTGTTCAGTCACTGCTGTTGAGGAACCCATTCCCCAATGCTTCCACATTGTAAACTCACACAGTATTTTGGTTTGCAGTAACTTGTCTATACTGTAGAAAAGGAATTTGGGAATTCTTATTGTAGCATTTTACTCTACTAACTGCAAGGGACTGAATAAGTTGCAAGGATTATGATTGTTAATAAAATAGTGAGGTAATTTTGGTGGTATCCTTTGAGTCTTTCACATGTTACCACAGGCAGAGGTACGTTTTCAATGGCACTTGGTACCTTTTGGCACAGATAAGTTTTCATAGGCTTTGCCAGTCCTCAGCAGATCTACACCATGAAGTCTGCATTGGCAGTTGCTGTGGTATGTGGCTCTCCCTTCTTCGTTTGAACAGAAGCAACCAAAAACCCCAAATATTTTTCTAAAAAAAGCATGTTGAGATTGTTAGCCTTAGAGTAGGAGTGAGCCACTACAGCTCTACCAGGTTCCAGGAGCTCCCACTGAAGTGTAAGGAGAGCAAGCATGCAGCCCTGCAGGGTTGCAGTGGGAGGCAGCTATACCAGCTAGCATCTACCTTCAGGTCAACACAGGTTTCAGTCCCATTATCTTCAGGGATTTAAGCAGGTGTTCTTGCTATACTGATCTGGGGCCAAGACCCTCAGAAACATGAATCAGATGAAAATGCTGCTTGTGACTCTAGCAGCACCCTTTACCTCCTGCAGAGAGCATCTGTTCACTACTTGTAAGATAAGCAGCTTTGCTGGAGGTGCATCACAGCTCTCCTGTGTGGCGTGTGCTGTAAGGGGGCAGATACGCTGTTTTCACACAGCTGAGCTCTTTCAGGTCCTTCCCAGATACAAAAATGCATCATTCATTTTCTAAAATGCACGCTGATTCCTGGAGACCTCCTAGCCCATAAGCATGGGCTTAAATGCTCTGTTGAACTGGGACTAAAATTATAGAGATAATTAAAATTATGTTATTTAAATAGAAAATGCTTTCTTTTCCTGCTCGTTATTAAAATGACTGAGCCTCAAGTGGTAGGTGTAACACAGAGATGCAAAGTTGATCTGTAATATTCCCATCTGACTGTATAGGAATTCTGTACTGGAAAACTAATTGAGTGGTTTGCAGCCTGATAAATGGAGAAATTGAAAACGTGATTTGTAATTTGGAAAATAATGGGATAAATTAAGTAGTCATGTAAACCCAAAGAACTCCTTGAGTAATAAGGAACTGAACAGAGACCCATAATTACAGAAGATGAGAGGGTAAAAAGCTGACTGGCAGCCACATTATCATCTATTGTTCCAAAATATACTTGAGATATCATGAAAAAATGCACTGAGGTAAAAGTGATTACAGTGAGCCATGGTACAAAGCCAGATGGTAGCTGTATTATTTCCTCTGAAAATGGTCCGAATCATGTGGTTTGGTTTCAGCTGCCCAACTCTGGAAGATGACCAGAGGCTAATGTCTATTTTGCACTTTTTTCCTGCTCCATACCAACATCACTACTGATCTGCCCATGTACGTGGCACTAAAAGCAAGACCGCAATTGTTAACTGGGTTGTGAATGGGACTTTGATCTGGGATAGTAGCAGCATATCCATACTGCCACATTTGGAGGAAGGGTAGCTGGGAGGTCCTGTTGCTCCCAGGTCTAGTCTGCCCCAAGCCTAATCAGGTATGCTCCAAAAACACCTGCAGATGAAACAGCTAGAGCTAAGTCTAAATGCAAGTCTAAATGCCCCAAAGTGTAAGCCAGGTGCTCAGCCAAAATACAGCTGCTTACGGATCTACTTTGAGGACATAATGATGGGAATTACTCCAGGCACCTCCAAGGCTTGGCAGCAACTGTCTTTAGAGTTCACTATCTCAGACTGTATTGTTATGCTAGAGCGATTTGTGTGAATTCGGGCACATGGATCCTTTGTGGATCTGCTACTCATGCTAGCAAATCTTGTGCCATGGAGAAGGGCTGAGAGAAAAATGTGGAACCAGAGAGTCAGTGTTAGCTACATACCCTTCAGAGAGGAAGTGTAAGAGTCAAACCTTATTCTACTGGCAGATCCTGTGTAGGGCCAGAGAGTAAGATGCTGACCATGTGGTAAGGTGGAGGAGAAACATTTCTGTCTGCTTTCAGTTTTCCACTGTGCATTTCCACTGTGCAATGTAGGCTGTGTATGGGAACGAAAAAGAAAAATTCACACTTACCTCTCTGACCAGAGAGTCCAAACAACAATTTATTAACTTGCATTTAAAAACTTCTGAAATTTTAGGAGAGAAGCTGTTTTGCTGGGAAGGCCGGTAACCTGGGAAGGTTACCAAGCCTTTATCGTGGCAATAAGGGTTCTGAAATGACGTGACACTGGAAGCAAAGACAAATCACAAAAAAAGAATAGGGATCCAGACATGTGTGTGATTGTTGGGCCATGCTAGCAGGGAAGCCAGTCACTCTGCCTTTACTCAGCTCTCCCAGGGGATTTATGTAAATACCAATCCCATGTTCTCTTTTGCAATGCACAAAATAACCACAGTTGTGTGATGAGGCTCGCAGCATCTGTAGCCTTGTTCTCTGTCCCATGAGGCATGTAAAATGTGTGTCTCTGTCCTCGCACTGCTGTAAGAATATTTTGTTTCAGCAGAAGTCACACATTCAACTCTGTTAAGCATATGGCATCAGTCTGACATCAATATTCCTTTTAGTTATTGAAGTGAGTGGTTTTGCCATTGAGCAAGGAAATCCTTTCTCTAAAAGCCTCTATTATCCACACTGTGTTAATGGATGGCATCGTTAGTTACCAATTGCAATGTACGTACACTTTTGGGGGGGGGGGGTGTTTGCATGCTGCTGATGCCTTTTTGGCATTCTTGTCCATGCTCCAGCTCCACAGGTCTGCAGCAATATGTAAAACTGCCTCCAATGTTTAAGAAGGAGACCTACAAACTTGTGCAAAATTATACAAAACAGTCTTTCCAGCATCAGTCACCTATTCTTCAAGCTGTATACACCTGTGAAAACAAAGCAATAAAAATCGACACCATAGCATGTTACAAGAATTAACAGATGTTGCAGAGCAACTGGAGACCTAGGGTGCAGGATGTTCACAACAGGGCTGCGCAGTTCTGTGAGGCAGTTCAGTCCTTCCTAGATGTTTCAAATCTAAATGCTGTCCTCAGCTGGCATCACAAGCAGTAGCAGCACATAAACCTGCTAGGATGTGTGTACTTGTGCTAACTTCTCAGAGTGATTTCTGGAGGTATGAAAAAGAAATAAGGTGGTTCACTGCAGTTAACCCCAAAGCGCTCTCACATCTCCCACAGATAGGCAGATGCATCAACATGTTGTGCCACAGAATTCTGGGGGCTGCTCCCCTGGGCCAGGTCCTTCCTTTGTGCTTCACTCCACACTGAAGGCTTGGAGATTGCTGCCACAGGAATGAGTTATTCTTTCAGGTTCCATCTCTGGCCCTCAGTTTGTACCTTGGTACTAGGAGAGCAGCAGCTGCTGCTGCAAAGGCAGGGGTCAACAGAATACAAAAGCCCTTTTATTACTGCAGTTGCACTCTCCATCCTAATGAGAAGACAATCAGCTGCTGCAGGTGGCTGCACTAATGCCAGTTGTGAGCAAAAGTGTGTCCCTGGGAAGCTCTGGTTGATCTCTGTAGGGCTAACATACAAAGCAGAAAGGCAACTGAAAGGTTGGGTGTGTTAGCAGTGCCCTCGTACTTCATCACTGTCATATAGTTTCCTCTGAGTGGGCACTTGTATAGACACTTGTGCTTGTGACAGGGTCTCTGCCCTCTGCACACGTGCCTCCTAGCACAGCCCCTGTCAAAAGACCAGTGTTAGCTGCCTGGGTGATGGGTATCCCTGCGGCCGGCTTGCAGCGCTCGGGAATGTAGGAGCTGATGCCCATCTGCCCATCATTTTGTCTTTCCACAGATAAGTTGCCTCCTGACATACTTCAGATTCAGTCTGTGCTGCGGCTCAGACATGTTTCATGGACTCTAGATGAATCAATAGTAATAACGTGAAGTGCTACAAAGGGCCTAAGGGCATCTTTGACATTCACTTTAACTTTCCTTTTTTTGAAAAAAGAAGCACTATAGTTTTCATTTGGTCTTTTGGGCAAATTTAGAGCAGAGTGTACCATGTGACCGCTTGTGCCAGGAGCTTAGACTTGGTAAAACATGATAAACCAGCAGGGTGCTAATTAGCAACACAGCCCTGTTGTCCCATCTGTGGACATGATTTCTTGCTGTAGCTTTGTGTGAGCAACCAAACCAAATGCAAGTAAACAATTCGGAATCTGCAGAAATGCTTGGGTAAGAAGCTGTTCGACAGCTTCTAACCAGAGGCACGAAGGTGGCAACAGGCACAGTAACAAAACCATCCATGCAATTTACAGGGAGAAAACAGTAACTGAAATTCCTTGTCCCCAAGTGACAAAAGGAAGAAGCTATAGATTAAAAGCCAAACCGAAGGGTAGATGAGCTGCCATCAGTTTCTAGATCAGATTGGCATGTTCACCCAATAAAGCCCCACTGCTGCAGGAACCTCAGGCTGTGGTGACTCTATATCTTCAGTGCCTTTTTGCCATGACAAAAAATTTTTAGTAGTGTGTACATAAGAGGTTATACTTATCACAGAATATGGGGAAATATTTCCAGGCCACAGTTATGACACACGGGGGATGCTCTGGAGAATGCAGTGGATTCAGTACCTATTGTGTGGCTGCCTATAGCTCTAAAGACTGGGTTTCATGACCCAAACAGCCCCTTCCAGCTTTTTGAACTTGGAGTATGTTACATTCTCGGTAGCTGTTTAATTCTGATGCACAAGGCAAAGTTTTGCTTGACTCTAGAATTTAAATTCCCAAGGACAGAGGCAGCTGAGCCCTGGCCCTGCCGGACTCAGATCATATGGGTGCTGTGGCTGCCAGCTCAGGAGACAGGAATGTGGCTCTGCTCTGAGCAGGCTCTGGTGAGTTAAGGGAGCATGTGCTTCCTTTGCCAGTACCAGTGTGGGAAAGGAGTAGATTACTTTAGCCGGTTCTCCTCCCCATCACAAGCCTGCATAATATGGGTAGGTGTTGTTTTCCCTCAATTCTCCTTTGCTGGTAAAAGATTTTTGTAGAAAACCAAGCCATCAAGCACATTCTGTGAATGCACTTCTTTGTCTCCTATTCCACAAGTTGCATTCTATACCTCAGAAACAGCATGCAAACCAGAGACCTCTTGAGGTCATCCTTTCACTAAAGAGGCGGTACCCAAACACGGATCCCTCATAGCCTTCCTAAAAACACTTGTTAATGGAACAAAAAGTCTCCTTTATTGCATAGTGCTATGCTTCCTCTGACTAGGAATTAGCTTTTACTTCTTATGGAACACAAAAGAACAGATGAGAGTGTCTTTGTGACAGCAGTATACACTCATTTCAACATTTTCCTGTATACAAACTGGCCTGTGTATTACAATGGCACTAAAAGCTAAGAAAAACTATCCCAAGGAAGATGCCTTACTGAAGCTATGCTGTATCAGGTCAAGTCAAAGGTATAGCAGTGCTTCCAAGGGCAGTCAGTAGGGGAAGTCCAGGTTACTTCATGCATCAATATCTTCATACAGCCTTTTAGCCTCCAGGGATTTTTCTACTTGATTGTGAGGGAACAGTAACCACAGAGAGACACCCTATGTCCCTATAATTTGGAAGAGGAGTCCAACAGTGTAAGAAGAGTGTCAAATGGTATTGGTTGGCTTGCAGGTAGACATCAGTCCTGCAAATCTTCCCTTATTTCCCAAACACTGTGTCATCCTACAGTCAGGAGAAACATCAATATTAATGATAAATTAATCCAGTTTTAAAGCTAACTTGGCATTTTCCTTCTCTGAAGAGGCTGGTAATGAAGGTACTTATTGTGCTAGTGCTTGCCAGGAGGCACCAGGTTGGTTGTAGTGAAATCGGGGCTGTGTGCCAGAAAGACGTACCCAGCACCTTATAAGATGGGGTCACTACTGTTTGCATGCACCTGTACTCCCAGCTGCAGAGCAGTGTGTAGGCAATCCAGGCAATGAGCTTTTCTTAACAAACTGCCCCCAGTGAATTCATGAAGTAATTTACATGCTTGGTATACAACAGTAAGGATGTAAAAATTCAGACAAGCTCTTTAAAAGGGATAACATAGCAAGGGATTTGTAACAAAGAGGAAATATGACTTGGTAGTTAGATAGGAAATGAATAACTGAGCTTAATCCAGAGTCCAGACAATGAACTGAAATACGCTTTCAGGAGGATTTTTCTATTAAGGCTAATTGCAAAAACAGCTGTTCAAGAACATAATCCTCAAGCAGCATGAAATGCTTCTGATCCCATGCACCTAAGCTTAACTAAAAGCATTTACAGGCCTGTAACAGACTTCTACTTTTTTAGTGATAAAACTTCCAGTATTTGTATTAGTGCTGCTTCTGGACTTTCAATTGAGCTTTTAGCCCTGGCTACTGCTTACTGCAGTCAGACTTTTACAGTCAGCCCTGGTGTAAATGTACTTTCAGCAAGTTGAATTAGCCTAATGACCAAAACCAGTCATGATCCTGTGTGTTGCACTCATGTTCAGACAGCTGTGGTTTATTTTCAATCAGCTGTAGCTGTATAGAGAAAGGACTTGAGAGCTTCTCTGCAGTGCTGGAGATAACACAGAGGTGGCCAAAAAGGCAACAAACAGCTCACATGTTCCAAACAGGTATTGTGCTTAAATTCAAAAAAGATGTTAATCTGACACTTCCTGGGGTTCTACAGTGGGTTGCTACAATCATCAATTGCAACAAGCCACATGGGGAGGAAGTGCCAACTCTTCTTTTTGTCAGCAGTGAAAAAGTAGATCAACGAGCTATTGCCTTAGTGAGGCAAATGGCCCAACTGTCTGTCTGTCTATAACTGAATAGCATGCACAGGGAGTTTCCTGGCACACCGCACGTGATACTGTGTATGTTTCCATTCTTCCTTATTGCTTGTCTGCTCTGGAGCAGTAGGAGCAAAATGGCGGTGGTCATTTTCCCTTCGGGCTGGTCACTACAAGTTTCCTGGTGGCTGCTGGGTTTGGATGCTTTCAGTAACTGGTTGTTCCTCAGCAGCCATTCTCAGAAGTGAGATGTCTATGCTCAGTTCCTCTGGGGCTAATGCTCTCACCTCAGGGTATTTTGCAGCTGGAATGCCTGGCCACCACATAAACTGAGGGGAAAGGATGAAGAGATACAGGCTCATGAAAACTGAACACTTGTGCAAGTTTAGAAGTGTATCTCTACCCTCAGGCCATACAAGTAGGGATGAAACCTAGGCTGTCATTGGCATATATAGAAATCCTCAGTCAACAGGTTGTCAGTATATTCAGCCATGATGCCTGGAGAATGGAAGGGAGAAGGAAAAAAGAAGCCCCCCTGGTCCTTCTGTTGGCCCCGCTGGTCTGTCTGACCACTTGAGCACACCAGTTTCTATATGACACTGTCTTTCAGCTGCCAGAAGTGAGTGTAGGAGCTCCCCAGTAACCCTGAGTCTCTGGGAAGCGGGGCTAGGCAGGCTCCAGAGGACACTGAGTATTGTCAGGATGTCTCACCCCAGAACTGACACACTCTCAGTATTGTTTTCCTCCCTTGAACCTCTTTTACCATGGGAGAAATAGGATTGTTTACAAACTCAGGACACTAATGAAATAAAAGGTTAAGGGTTCTCCCAGCAATTTTTGCCTCCTCCAAGAAGTCTAACAGCACAGACACATCATATTCCTGCTGGTTTTGCTTTAATTGAGGGCATGTCGGACCTCTGTCTCCCCAGCACTCCTTTTTTATTTGGGGTGTATGTAAACAGTTGCTTTCCAATGTTCCTACCTCAAGTTACTGATGAAAAAGAAACTATGATCCTTTTTTTTATTATTATTCACTGTTACACGTCTCCTCCAGACTTTCACTTTCTTCTTCTGTAAACACCTTCTCTGGCTATAGGTGACAGGGATCAGCTGAAATCCCTTCCTACTTGAGCCAGCAGCCAGACAGCATACCCTTATAAAGTGCTGCTCCCCTCCCTCTCCTTTCATTGCTACAGCTATTGTTGTGCTCTGTCTAGCCACCCAGTTTTTACTGTCTTATCATTGCCCTGCAAGGTCTCCACTTTGCTCCTGAAGCAATCATCAGTAATTATTGTTTTTGTAAGCACTGTTGATTTCATTGGTGTATTGAGGATACCAAATACTTTCTTTGGAGCTCCTAACCCCTGCATTACTGTGATCCAGGAACATCTCATGGTCACAAAGAGAAGCTTGAACACAAGTTTCTGGTGCCCTCTGTAAGGTCATAAAGCTGAGGGCAGAGGGACCATTAAAATGTGTTTCTAAAAGTCATGGAAAATCATTCTCATTTTGGTGTTTGTGTATTTGGGATTTGGGGTTGGTAGTGCTGTGTATGTTACACAAAAGCACCACAGCCAGCAGTTGTTACAATGGGGCTGGATTATCAGCAGCCTCCACAGAGAAAATCATCAGGAAGAGACAGCAGAAAACTCTAAGAGCCTCTTATAAGGGATTTAGCATCCTTGAGGGGCAGAGTGTTTGGACTCTGCAAACTGGCAGGAGCAGAAGGTATCCAGTACTATGAAGATGTGAAGTAAATGGTGCTGGCTGCCTCCTCAGGGGCTGTGCTGCCTTCAGCCAAAACCTTTCCCTGCACGGCAAAGACTTTGGTGCCTTCTGACACTGCAATTCAAACCTGGCTGCTGCCCTGAAGAGCCTGTGCACCACCCTCCCACTGCTTGTCCAGTACCCACATTAGTTACCCTGCTCCAGATTCAGATGAGATACCTCACCTAGCAGTGATCCAGTTCTGCTAGCTTCCCTGCCATGTTTGAATTGCTCATCAAACCTGGCTCCCATTCCATACCATGTGAGTAGTCTATAGAACAAACCGATGGGAATATCATACAGTAAAAGAGGAAGAAAAACAGATGAAATTATAGTTTTCTTGGAACTGCTATTTCAGGATGTCTTGTGGCCTTTTCGTTCAACAAGCTTAATAAGGAGTGCGTATGTCGCACAAGGAAATCTGGTTAGTCTCCATCAGAGGACTTCTCAATTGTTAATCTCATTTCTGCCAGAGACTAAAATCTAGCTACCATGATTATTGTCAGCCTGTTGATCTAATATTCGTAATCATATCCGTAATTACATAGCCAATCACTTCTTAACTGGCAGTAGGATCTCTGAAAAATGCCTCTGGTTGGGGTAGTAAATCCACTTGCTCTGGAGATTCCTGCTTCTACTTTATGTTACTTATGATATTGAACAATTTTCAGACTTTCAATGAAGTCCACACAAGCAGTTTGCACTGCTACCATTCACTGTACAAATGCATCAGTTGTGTACCGTTCATTTTGATACCATTTATCCTGTCTGTGATATAGCGAATAACCCAGACATGACGTGAAAGACAGATCAGCTGCTTCAAATACCTTGGAGAGACACAGATTGCAGTTAGATAATAAAAAGAGAGACAGCCTCCTTATAAGGCAATGAGTCATATTAGATTATTTTTAACTTTCCTTATATTTTAAAGGTAGTATATTAATAGTTTGGGATCTAGCATGAGTGAAAAACACTATGGCTATACATACCACAGATTAACAGGTACTTAATATTAAGAATTTTACCTAAGTATCATAATTACAATAACATGCTTGCTTCTCTTCTGCTTGGTTCATACCAGTAAAGGGCAGTTTGTAGTTACTATAAAAGCCATAAATCTAGATCCTCAAATGGGTAAATGCCAAGCTGGGCTTCAGACATCAACCAAGATCCTCTAGAATCCCATGACTGTGAATTCTTGAGAAAGTTGGGGCTGTTCAGCCTGGAGAAGAGAAGGCTGCATGGAGACCTCATTGCAGCCTTCCAGTATCTGAAGGAGGCCTATAGGGATGCTGGGGAGGGACTCTTCATTAGGGACTGCAGTGAGAGGAAAAGGGGTAAAGGACTCAAACTTAAACAGGGAAGTTTACATTGAATATGAGGAAGAAATTCCTTACTGTAAGGGTGGTGAGGCACTGGAATGGGTTGCCCAGGGAAGTTGTGAATGCTCCATCTGTGGCGGTGTTCAAGGTCAGATTGAACAGAGCCTTGGGTGGCATGGTTTAGTGTGAGGTGTCTGTGCCCATGGCAGGGAGATTGGAACTAGATGATCTTAAGGTCCTTTCCAACCCTAACTATTCTATGATTCTATGATTCTATCACCTCTTGGAAATCATGACCTCGACTTGGGTGTGTGGGTTCTCCTGGGAAATGCATAGCAAAAGCCAGGACCTCCAGAACAAGATTCACAGGTGGTGTTCTGTGTTTAAGACATGCTGCACACTATCTGCTATAGAAGAAATCTTTAAAGAGTAGTCCAAGATAAAAAAGGAGAATTTTTCACTCCCTGTGATCAACAGCTGATTCCTGAGACTTACTGGCTCTCTGGGAACACACCATTGCTGTCTAAGTTTCAGAGGAGTACGCCAGTTCTCTGTTTTGAAATTAGTTTGCAGATGACAGGGTTTGCATTTACCCAAGCCCTGGCACAGTGATTTTGCATTCATTGGGATGCTCAATTCCAAGGATTCCAGTGTTGCAAATGATGCTTATGTTCAGCAAAAAGGCCAAATAATGTCTCATTATCAAGAAGATATAATGAAAAGACAAATTAATAATATTTCTCAACCATATTGTAGAGAAAAAAAAATTTCATCTCCAGATAAAGAGAAACCCCAAATGAGAAAGATTTTCCATGATTTTCAGAAACACATTTTAATGGTCCCTCTGCCTCATTAAATCCAGAAGCCTGGGTATAATCAACTGAAGTTCTTACTAATACTCTGAAATGTCAAAGTTTAAGTTGGACAGAGGAATGAAGTACGAAACAGGTTGACAGTGCTGCTAAGGAACAAATAGCAATTTGGTAGGTTCCCCTTGGTTGTTTTCTGTAACCTTTTCTGTAACCCTGCCCCCCAGAATCCAGCAAGGCTCTTCTCCCCACAGCCACAGCAAACTCCAGCCAGCTAGGCAGGGACATAGAATGGCTGGCCACAGCCCCATGCCTGTGAGATAGGGAAATGGAGGGAGAGGGCCTTGAGGGGCATTTATGAGTTAACACCACCCCTTGAAAGCTCCAGTTCTAAAAGTTTTTCCTTTGTGCACTTTTCCATCACATGAGCACCTGAAGTGGTTTGGAGTCAGTCAGAGCTGAGGGACCATACAGGAAACATGAGAATTTTGCATGTTCAGAGGGCGTCTCCCCAGAAAACTCCACAGTCATTATGCAAATAGCTGTACTCAGAGTCATTAATAATTGTTTTCTAGGGGTTTACAGAGCCATAGGCAATACAGTTGCCCAGAAAAACAATATAGTACTAACAAAAGGTTTCCAATAGCCATCTAAATGCAGAAAAGGGGGGAGAACTCTGGGACTGTGTAACATAAACTGTGCAGCATTCCCATCTGTTGGAGTCTGAGCTGAATTTATTTTATTGCAACAGTGCTAAATTCAGTCTCAATTAAATGTGCTCAAGAGAGCCATTTTCAAATGTTATACATACTCTGTGACCAATTCTTCATTTACAAAAGGAACAGCCTGAGCTAAAAAGACCACAAAGTGAGTAATTCCTGTTGACAGGGAAGTCCCAAAAAAGCAGGCTTTGGCAGAAGGAAATCATGTCCCATATACTGCTGAGAAGCAGAAATCCCTGCCCCATACCCCAATCTACTCATGGCCGGAGTGGGATATTGTCAGCACTGTGTGCTCAAATACTTGGCTCATTGTCTGTTTAAAAGTCTGTATTCAAATACTCTGTTTAGAATACTCCACAGACTTGTCTCTGGGTACCTGCTTCTGTGCAGTAACATTATGTTCTTTCTGTCTTCCCAGTATCCTATTAATGTACTACCTCTCACTTCTTGGTGATTATATTCTTCTATTACTCTCTTCTTCCTAACCCTTTCCATATATACACCCTGACATACACTTAGATACTGCTTAGATCTTTTTTATTTTCTATTTATTACTGGGTTTGCAATGTTAAATATTTCCTGCTTGGCCATTTGTATTATCACATCCCATTCTGCCATTGTTTAGCCTCTCACTATTATGTATCTAGGATTGACCTAAAGTGGCATATAAGTATCTCACTTTTTTTCTTCTGCAGCTGTGACCTTTCTGTGTAGGGAGACAGTTTACTTAGATTGTTTGACCACTGCATAGATGTGCACAGTCAATAAGAGCAACAGCAACAATAAATGAGTAACAATGGGGAACAACATGATAACCTAGAGTAAAAAGCGCATCTCTTCGTGAAGACAGAAGCACACATACACATGAAGATCTATGCTGGCAAACTCTATCTAAAAATCACTGAAAAGAGAACGAGAGTCTAAAAATGTTAAACTGTTTAATAAATTTTACTTCTAACTTCATAAAATAGAATCATAGAATCACAGAATGGTTTGGGTTGGAAAAGACCATAAAGATCATCTATTTCCAACCCCTGTGCCATCTATTTCCAACACCTTCCACTAGATCAAGTTGCTCCTGCCCAACCTGATCTTGAATGCTTTCAGGGATGGGGCATCCACAGCTTCTCTGGGCAACCTGTTCCAGTGTCTCATCACCCTCATAGTAAAGAATTTCTTCCTAATGTCTGATTTAAATCTGCCCTCTTTCAGTTTAAAGTCATTCCCCCTTGTCCTATTTGCTCTTGTGAAAAGTACCTCCCCAGATTTCTTGTAGGCCCCCTTTAGGTACTGGAAGGCTGTTATATCACAAGTGATGTAACGGTAAAATATCACTTGTGTGTTTGTGGAGGAATATTGTCATGTTGTCATGGCACTGTTTGTTACTGTGCATGATTTGTTCTTAAAGTGTATTTTCTACCAAGCATACTAGTGATGTAGTTCAAAAGATGCATAGCCTGAGCACTGCTACCTTTCCTCCCTGACTTGTCCTGCCATAAAGTCCTTCTCAAATTCCATCCCTGGACTCAGAGCTGCCCACTTACCTTATCCTTTGCACATGCATGCTCCGAGCACACCTAGATGAAGTGAGTTATTAATTTTTCTTAAAATTGAGCATTTTGTTTCCCTGGACAAAATCGGTTTTAGTAGGCTAAAGAATGTTAAACAACGTTGCTGTCTTTCAACTTTATCTGGTGAAAGTATAAAACTGATCTTACAGGCAGACCCTGTCTTTGATACTTTGAGATTAGTGCTTTTTTCTATAGTATAAACATAAAATGCATACTGGGTCAGCTAAGGCTTGTATGACAGTCTGGGTCTGGGAGAGAAGGAGAGGAATATGCTATTTATTTTGCTTTTAGACCAAAACCGAGTTTGGAGCCAGACCTCCAGGATATTAATCAGAAGCAACTTAAATTTGACACCAGCTTTTGAAATTGCAAGTGCTTTTTTAAGAAATTGCTCTGAATCCTGGCAATGTACGGTAAACATCATGTTTAAATTCACTTCTGTGAATTTAAATTCTGTAAAGTTCACTTCTGCCTCTCTTCCCCGCCCCCACCCCCCCCACTCCGATGGGGGGGAATGGGGAGAAGAACCGAAAGAATGTAACTCCCATGGGTTGAGATAAGAACAGTCCAGTAACTGAGATATAATACAAATCACTACTGCTACCACCAATAATAACAATGACAAGGCAAATACAAGGGAAGAGGATACAACCGCTCACCACCCAGCCGAGCTGAGAGAGAGAGACTTCCAGGTTCCTGACCCCAATATTTTACATCCTGGGCATGACGTGCTGTGGCATGGAATAGCTCTTTGGTCAGCTTGGGTCAGGTGTCCTGTCTCTGCTTCCTCCCGGCTTCCCCTCCTCCCCGGCAGAGCATGAGACTCAGAAAATCCTTGGTCAGACCAAAACATTACCAAGCAGTAACTGAAAACACTGGTGTTATCAGCAGTGCTCCAGCTACCAAGGAGAAAAATGACCGCTGCTGCTGAACCCAGGACACATACAAAGACAGATATCGATAATAAAAGTACAATCAGTCATGGGAAGATAATTTCTCTGAATGAAATTATACTCTTAGATCCAGTGATAGATGCAGCCCCTGTAAAATTACTGCCCATGGTGCACTGTGTTTAACATACCACTATAGCTGGAATTCTTGTAGTTTTGCAAAGGACCACTGTTTCTCTGAGTAAGCATTTGCCTTTTTCATTCACAGGCAGCAGAGGTGTGGTTTACCAAAGAGTTCTTCTTTTAACAGCTGACAGAAGAATATGTTGACATTGTTGTAACTGCTGTCCCTGTTTCATTCTGAATTAACTGGAACAATTCCATGATGTTCTGGAAGCCATAACCGTGCCATGATGCAATCACATTTCATGCATGAATATGTGTGGGCTGTATCACTATTTGGAATTGAGACCTGCCACCAGAAAGTTGTCTTTAGGTGTTAAGAGTGAGGAGAGCAGGGTAATGGACTAGCGAATTTTGCAACTTGCCATTGAGTCACATGTAGTCTGTGTCAGACAGGTCACTTCAGACTTAGCTTGGGTGTACTCATAGCTTACATGAATTTCTTTTCAGGTTGAGAAACATTCTACAAAAAGTAATGTCTCTTCTACCTCTAGCCTGTGTAATTCTATATATCTTTGGTTGAATTCTTTCTCTTGTGTTAGAGGGGACACAGACAAATCCTACCAAATCATCACAGCATGGACAGTTGAAGTCCTCACACTGATGCAGTGTACTACTTTTGACATGAAGAACTGCACACATTACCCTGTTGCCAAAGCATTACAACCTTTTTTGTATTGCCATACAAGAAATCAGTAATACAAGTGATTTTACATGTTTCAAATGCAGTTAGGAGTAAAGAGCATAGCTTTTAAAGCAGAAGATTATGAAAGAAGAGGTGACTCCTAAAATGTCATAGTATGACCCCACCGCAGCTTGGTACTATTGAAAACCGATATAATTCTACAAATCAAACTCTCAAGGTCTCTAAACACAGAATACGAAATATATTAACCTGATAGATGTAACATTTGAGTAACACACTACTGTCATGGTTTAAGCCCAGCTGGTAACTCAGAACCATGTAGCCACTCGCTTACTCTTCCCTTCTCCCCTCCTTTCCCCCCTGCTCCCAGAATGAATGAAACTGCTGCAAATTAAAAAGGACATTGAAGTAAGGAGCTATTTTTACAGCAGGAAATGTGGACAATTTCACTAACTATAAACCTACATTTGAAAACCTTTTCAAGGCTGACTTTCTATGCGATTGGGAGGGAAAGAGCTGTATCAGGGAGGGACAAAGTTTTTCCAACAGACGTCCTTGTAGAAGATGAAATAGAGTTTCAGAGCCACAGCACCTGCATAGCTTCTATGCTTTTCCAGAGGAGACTGACATCTCCCAGTACTTCTGAATTCACCACCCTGCCCAATATTGGAAAAACCCATATGAAACAATACTCAAAGCAAACAGGAATTCATGCACTTCTCATTTATCACTCTGCATGCCAGTACCACCCTCATTCCACTAAATTCAGGGCCTTCTCCAACTGTTTCATGTAGACAAGATTTCTGCACAGCCTCTATGGTAAGAACTGACATTTCCTCAATGGGGCTTTGTTTCTTATTTTTAAACGTATTTTTCAATGAGAGTATCTTGGTGTGAATGAGCAAAGTAAAACTGGAAAAATAGTCTCGGCAGCTGAAGAAATCGTCTGTAGAAACTGCTGCTTGCAAGTGAAGATGACAGGGCTGCTCTGAATCTCTTCCCTGCCCAACCAGTAGCTGTGCCTGGGATTGCTCCAACCCAGCTGTAGAACCTTGCACTTGGCATGGTTAAACTTCATCAGGTTGGCATCAGCCCACCTCACAAGAGTGTCAAGGTCCCTCTGGATGGCATTCCTTCCCTCCAGCATATCAACCAAACCACACAGCTTGGTGTCATTGGCAAACTTGCTGAGGGCGCACTCAATCCCACTGTCCATGTCATCAACAAAAATGTTGAACAAGACAGGTTGACAACACCGACCCCTGAGGGACACCACTCGTTACTGGTCTCCAGCTGGACATTGAGCCATTGAGCACAACTCTGTGAGCAGCCATCCAGCCAGTTCTTTATCCACTGAGTGGTCCACCTATCAAATTGATTTCTCTCCAATTTAGAGACAAGGATGTCGTGTGGGACAGTGTCAAACGCTTTGCATGGAGACCTCATAGCAGCCTTCCAGTAATTGAAAGGGGCCTATAGGGATGCTGGGGAGGGACTCTTCATTAGGGACTGTAGTGAGAGGACAAGGGGCAACGGGTTCAAACTTAAACAGGGGAAGTTTAGATTGGATATGAGGAAGAAATTCCTTACTGTGAGGGTGGTGAGGCGCTGGAATGGGTTGCCCAGGGAAGTTGTGAATGCTCCATCTGTGGCGGTGTTCAAGGCCAGACTGGACAGAGCCTTGGGTGGCATGGTTTAGTGTGAGGTGTCCCTGGACATGGCAAGGGAGTGAAACTAGATGATCTTCAGGTCCTTTCCAACCCTAACTGTTCTATGATTCTATTATTCTATGACTGATCTGACTAACTCAACAGATTCAATCTGCATTATTAACAGTAAATACAATTACACAGGTATACCAACCATACCTCCAGATAGTACTGCAATTACAGCCTTATTGAACAGACTGTGCTTCATGAAACTGAAGCCACAATTATTTAATAGAGGATGTGAACATGGTGAGACACTTGTGCACGATTGGATTACAGTGCTGCAGGAAATGACAGAGAAGAGTGATTACATTACAGCCAACAGATTAATGCAGAACTAGTACCTTGGTGAGGAGCAATTAAAACCAACACATCTTCATCTCAGTTCCAGTGGTGAAGCTGGTGACTCCTGGGTTACTAGGGACTTTAAGTTTTTTCTGCTTGCTTTTCTGATGTCTCAGACAATGGCTTCCCATTCTTTCTCCTACACTGATGATAGCTTTCTCCCTTCTCTCTACATTCTGCTTCCCTTTAATACTCCAGTGCACTCAGTCCCCTTATGCTATTCGTTGTTAGATTCAGCCTTTCTTTCCATCCATTTCAGTGGGCTTTGGGGCAGTCCCTAGATGCTTTCTGACTTCAAGTCTCTCCTCAAAACTACTGTCTTTAAGGAACCCTTCTCTGTTGTATCTGTGCTGATGTGCTTTGCCCTCTGGCCTCCTTCCTGCACTGCATTCAGAGGAGAAGCCCTGTGGAGCAGGTGTAGCCTGTCTTGATTTTGCAAAGCATGAGCAATTGCAGCATTAGATAAGTAATTACAACAACTCTTCCATACATACAAACACATACAAATCATTAGCAGAAAATATTTCAATGGAACACAGACTTGGCAAACATCTACTACTGTCTAAGGATTTCAGACTCACAGCCTAAGTAGTAGTCAGAATAATATTGAGAAAGCTTTCATACCTGCCTTTAGAAGTATGACTGTCTGTAAAATGATGGGAAAAGCCTATTTAATGTTTCTCTCTTTCCATGAAAATTATTTCAGTACCTCTTCAGCAATCATGCAAGGTGGCTGTAGAACAAACTCAAATTTATGTTAAGTGCTGATGTAATTAATGATGAAGCATCCAGTTTGTTAAAACTATCCTAGACTATTACCATATCAATGGGTCAGCTCTGAGGAGTGCTGGGCAATGGCATGTTTTCAACATCAGCAACAATGGGCCAGGTGAAGAACACTGCATTCCATCTATTTCATCACTTCTCTTTTTCACTTTTCCTCAAATTTAGTAACTTTTTCATCAGGCAGTCTTTGGTATCAGGTTTCATAAAGCTACCAAAAGCCCTACAAAACACAGACTGGCTAATATGTTAGACCTTACAAACAGATCAACTGATTATTACATGTGCCTGACATGAAACAGAAAGTCACCATAGCAACATCATTCCACTCACTGCTGAAGTACTATGGGACCTTTCCATAGAGAAACGTGAGGACTATTAAGCCACTACCTAGTATTTTGCCAACCAATGTTTCAAAAGCAGGGAGAAAGGCATTTTCTTCTTACACTTCCTTGCAGCTGGGCTTAGGATGCCACTTCAGTCTTGTGCTGCTTTCACTCACTGGAACCCTTGGGGCCAAACTTTGCCATCTCTTACAGGATTGTATTTGCCATCAGGTGAGCAAGAGGAATCTGAGAGTGCCTACACTAATGGAGGAGTAATTTTAATCCAAATGTTGGATGACAAGACTGAGACAGTCCCTTTCACCTGCCTGCTTGCCTACAAGACCATGAGATTTAACCGAGGGGAATCGTGTGTTGCTTTGAGACTTCCAAATGAGACCATATGAAGGCAGAGCATACTACAAGTGTAACTTTTAATATAACAACTTTTTCTACATGTATGAGTCAGTCTTCAAGGTGTCAGACTTTGCTACAGCACTGAACAATTCCCAAGAGTTTAATTACCATGATTTTTGAAAGTGTTCATTCATTTTGGGTGTTTTGAATTCTGCTTGTCCAGTTCCAAAGAATTCCTGCTCCAAGAAGTCTGCTTTTCAGTGCTGGTTGGACTTCACAACACCAACACATATCAGTGGGAGCTGTTGTGCAGAAGAGTAAGTACTTGATGATACAGTAATCCAATTGAGTTAGTAGCTGGAAACGCAGGTGAGCTATACAAATTAATAGATACTGCAGAAAAAAAGGTTTAAGCAATGGCACTTATCAACCCCAAATATAGCCAGAAGGGAAATGGGATGGGACAGGTATTTTACAACATGCTAGCAAACTCCAACTCCTAGAACAAAAAGGAGAAGAAAAAGTTACAGCACCCTGTTTGCACTGTAGTTAAGTGCAATGTAATTAATTCAGCTCCTGAGAATGAACTTTTGAGGCACTGCTCAGCTGTCCCCTTAGTAATTATGAAGCTAAAAAAAGAAATGTACATTTATATTTCCTTATGTTACTTGCTATTCATAATTTTTCCTTATTTCCTGATCTCCCTCTCTCAAATATACACATTTAAGCAGAATACCTTCCTCCAACTGTAATGATATGTTGGAATGAAATGTGCCCTTTTCAGACAGAAATTTACTCCATTCCACTTGGCATAATTTTCCCTTCAAATAAATCTCTGCTGTATTAAATGCCATCCTTTTGGCTATAGGACCAAAACCAGCTTTGCTCACTTTTTTTAAAGTTGTTGATCTGGAAGATGAACAAACTAGTCACTTCCTCCCAAAGGCAATTAGGAATATCTGGTTAGATGTTTTCTTTGGAAAGTGCTTGGATTTGGCTTTTGTTTTGCCTCCTAAAAGTTAAGAATATAACAGGATTTGTTACTGTTAATTTCTTTACTCAAGAAAATCTTGGGGAAAAGCTTCAACATTGTCAAACCATTCTACTCGCTTTTTTAAATAAGAAAGGTTTTGCTACTGCCTTTCTGTTTATAATTTTTAGCTAACTTATACTCAAAAAGTGAAAAATAAACATGTCAAAATAAAATACAAGCTTAAGAATCTTCATACATTTTCATTATACTTCTCTAATTTATTCTTTATCATGGCTTTCACTGGAAGCAAGAAATAATCTGAAACTTCTTGTATTTCCAAAGCATAAGTAATTAAGGAGATTAAATTGTTAACTAAGTCCTTCATGACAACAAATAGATTCCTCTGACTAATGAAAAGAGGGTTTGTTTTTAAAGTGATTTAAATCTTCTTAATGAAGAGGAATTTTTGATTAACCAGTAATCTTGTCATCTAAAGGAATGAGACAGATTAAAGCCCCTATTGGGAAACTTTGGTACCACAAAGAAATTTTTTAATTATAAATGCAAAGACTGGGGATCCATCTTGGGGCTTTCCACCGAAGTGAGGGATCAGCAGGTTGCCTTCAGTCCCTGACGACTCTTTTCTCTTGAGTAACAGCTCAAATACAGCTAATAGTGGTTATGTGCAGGAAAAGGAATGCAAGGCAAGAGCAATTTGTGCGGCAGGGATGCAGCAGATTCACTGCAGATCAGAGGAGGCTCATCCACACTGGGAGCAGGGCGGTTACAGAATACCAGAAAAGCATAAGGACGCCACCCTTCACCGGTTAGAAACACAACACTACGTCAAGAAAGGTCACAAAAGTTATGACTGATGATTCAAGTTGTGAAACATCAGGTGAATGATGACTTTGTGTATAAAAAGTATTTCAAATCAAATGGGTTTTAGCTAAGAGCTGTTGATGTAGTTTGTGCTGATGCTAACAGGCTTTCATTTGAACTGGCGCAAATGTAAAATACAGACTTCAGGAAAAGAATGGAGGTGAAGGTGACATTCCTGTTTTTAAAATCATCATATCTGAGTCTTGGCGATGGAAGGAGGAAGTAATCATTCTGCCTGACATAAGGTGCTTATTTGAGCAGCTTAGTTAAAAAAAAAACCATGTCCCTAGATCCCTGGATGGGCAATGTAAAGACAGACTCTTCCAGAAGGTGAAGCACCTTGTTCTGAATTTGGAGAGAAACTTCTCTCAGTTGATTCTGTAAGGAGCACACAAGGAATAAATACCGTGCTAATAACTAGCCTTTGCATTAGTTGCATGCTGGTTAGTAGGTGGTGGGAGTACCTTCCACTGCTAAAATGTTTGAACAACTTGCAAGCAGCAGAGAAACCCAACAGTTAATTGGGTACTTGGACACATGCACACTTAAGACAAACGATCTTTTCTAAATGGCCCTTAATAACCAGCAGTTTTACTCATTTATTGAAGGGGTATAAGCTCATAACCCACTTAGGGAGTCTAGATTGCAACTTTTGAGTATGTAACCCACTATATGTAGCTACAATAGCAAGATTAATCTTTTTATTATCTGGATTTATGGAAACATAAAAAGCTCTAGTTACCTAAACATATAATAAGAAAGGCAAATTAACATCAACAACATGAGCTATCCTAGTAATTTCCTCTTTGTGTAAAGGGAAAATAAACCTCTTTGCTATGTACTAATCCCAGCCCAAATATTCCCGCAGCCCTCAGCTGCCCTCTTCCTCCTCAAAAACTTGGGAACAGAGAAGGGGGCTTTACAATATGCCTAAAAGATCAGCAGTAAGCTGGCTTCAGAAAAAAGAAGAGGGAGTAGGAAACACTAAGAAAAACAAAGCACAACCCTCTTCATCCCTCCTGAACAACTCTTAGCATTTTTTGATATGAAAAGAAGCTTTCTGGCACCCCCCAGGCTATGTTCACCTTTAGCAAACAAGGACTGTGTGTTCTTTCCTGCTACCCTGATCGCTCACTCTCTTGTTGTGGGTTTCTTTTTTTTTTCTTTCCCAAGTGAGGGTAACACACAAAATCAGAGGCACTTGGATCGTCAAACATTTATTTTTTAAACTTTCTAATTTGACATTATCCACATTCTGCAACCAAACCGAAAAATCTGGATGTGGATAGCAAAGAGAAACAGCCAGGTCACAGAACTGCCTTTCCATAGCACCGACAATCAGGCAGCATTACTAACCCCAACAACTGAAAGCCATTAACTAGATCCCCCCAAGTTGGGAAGCTGGTTCAAAACCCACAGCGTTTCCCTTTTGCGATTTGTATTTTCTGCCACAGCTGTTTCATGGCATGTATTTAAGAAAATAAGCTAAGAGACTATCTTGAGAACATCTTTTACTGTTGCTTCTATATATCATTTCCTAATATTTGTAAAGGCTACAAAACCAGATATGCTGTCACAGATGTGTCCTGTGAGTTCACAAATGCAAAGCTGAGCTTCTAGTTTCGCCTTACACCCCTACCATTTTGGTCATCTTACAAAACAATTCTCCCACTTCAAATGACTGCAGAGCTATAATCCACACATTTTGTAAGAAACAAGTGACAAGAAATCTGAACCAATACCAGCACTACCAATTACAATTCTAAATAAGCTTGGGTATTTCTGAATTTAAAGTGAGGCTGAAGAGAGGAAAACTTACAGATATTTGAGGGGGAGGATGTTCTAGCATCTGTACACTGTAGCGTTACAATATAGATGCAGTTTTGTAAGACAGTAAATTCCATTAAGTGAATGTGCTGGTCAACAGGCTGAAAGCAGAGTAGAAGTATTTTTAGACTACACTCTCATCATCTTTATTACAACCCTTCTGCTGCTAGTGATGCCCACAGAAGACCCTGGCTTTCCATACTGACTCCCCACATAACCCCACAGTATCTTGCCACAGAGTTTTCAGCCCATAAAAGGGAAAGTACCCAAAGATCCCCGACGTTCATTAGCTGCACCACCAGTGCTCCTGCAGAGGAGGCAGGCACTGGTGTTCTGTGACAGGCAGAAATGCAGCCACTGCTGTGGGTCCCACACAATAGGGCCTCTGCTGCAGGGACACAGGGTGAAACAGGTTGGACTGCAAAGCAGGTGTTTGATTCTGGACTGAGCACATGCTTCTGTTCAGTCTGCGCGTTGCCTTTGGGGGTGCCAAAAGCAGACAGCAAAAGTCTGCACTGTGTTTCTGCAGGAATATTACAGATTGGTAGAGCTCACTGTAGGTACAAGTGGAATGTTTATCTGGAGCGACAGATTTCCTTAAAACCACCACTGATATTACAGTGCTACCCGTAAGAAAAGCCATTCTCTCACACTAAAAAATATGCTTTCATATTGACTGGCCAATGCAAGAGACAGAAAGAAGCATCGGGTATAGGAAAAAACCTGTAACCTTAAATACAGGTCTTCCTCCTCTGCTCCTCCACAACAGCAATAAGTCCTAACAGAAAGGTCACAGTGTCTCTCCTTTCTTGGCAGTTAAAACTCACGAAGCTCAGATGTTATCCCTAGACATACAAACCCCTTTGCTCTCCATGATTTGTATTTCCATTCTTTCATTACTGAGAAGCTTTTCTGGTTACTACCCCGGCAAATAACCTAAAAACAAGGTTGGATGCTTCCATTTGTTTTGGAAACACAGATGGGAAAATACTACAGGAAAACAAACTTTTGGAAGAGCTACTGGCATTTTGTACACAAATGAATGCCTGTTTATATTGCTGGAACAGCTGAAGCACATGGCAGCTCGTTTTACAGGTGAAGACCAACCAGCATCAGCAGAGCAGCACTCTGAAAACATTTGCTGCAGTGTACCCAGCGTAGCAGCCCAGACATGGTCTTCGGAGAAGATCCTTCCATCGGTGCTGTAAAACATTGGCTCTGGGTTTGATCCTTTCTATACTTCAGGCTACTCTACTGAGCTCTAAAGCTGCAGTCCTCTACAGCACTCACACCCCTCCCTCCACCGTATCGGGCCACACGATAAAAGCAGAGCTTGCAGTAGGCAAAAGGCTAAACTGGGATTGCGTAAAGACCCTCCCATGACATCCGGCGGGAGCAGGGACTTCCCCAAGCCGCCCTACAGACCCGGCAGAGATTGGTTTGCGGCGGACAAACGTATGCACTTGCTGCGCCACGCAGCCAGAGAGCTTTGGTCTTGCCTGGAAGAGCCATGTCTCGGTGGTTACCTACTAGTGCTTAAGGGACTGTAACCTGAAGTACGACGGTGGAGGCATACTTTTCCGACGTTTTAAGAACCATTTGCATGGATGTTAACATTGCCACAGCCGGTTGTTATGAGCTTCGATGTGTATCATGAAGCTCATAATAAACTGTAATGAACTGAGCTGTAAGACTACCTCGTAGGGAAAGCACTCTGCTTTTGTCTAGGCTTGTCAGACTGTTTGAAACGTCTTCCCTACCTAACCACGACAAGCTGGTGAGAAGTGCTGGTAACCTGACGCTGTACTCAAAAGCTACCGCGACTTTTCTCGTCCTTGGAATGTGCCCGCGCGGTGCGTGCCGACGGGACACAAACCGCCCCTTCTCCAACGGACGTGTCGCTGCAGCGAGGACCGAGCCAGGCCCGCAGGCCGCACGCACACACACACCAACCCGGGCGGCCTTCGCCTACGGCGCAGCAGCCGCGCACCCGCACCCGGCAAAACCGCGGCCTCGGGACGCCCGCAGCCACCTGCGGCACCGAGCGCCCCCTGCCGACCGCCGCCCCAGAGCCCCGCGCCGTCCGGGTCACGTGCCCTCGGCCGCACGGCGGGCGGGCGGAGGAGGACGAGGAATCGCCGCGCCCGCTGCGTCACGTGACCCGGGCCTCGCCACGCCCACGCCGCGCGGTTTGTCCCTGGCCGTACGCCGTAGCGAGGCCGCTGCCGGTGCGGCACTTCCGGTGCGGCGGCGGGGCAGGATGGTGAGGCGGCTCGGGGCTGCGGGGCTCGAGGCTGCGGGGCTCGAGGCCTGAGCCGGGCCGTGCGGGGCAGGGGCTGCCGCAGGGGCTGCGCTGCTGGTGCCTGAGCGGGGCGGGGGGCCACGGCCTCCTCAGGCATCGCCCCGCCATTGCTCGGCATTTTGCGGAGTCAGCGCCGGGCCGGTAGGCCGCTCCGGCGGGGAGAGCGCGGCCGGCTGCCCTGAGGCGAGCTGGGCTGTGAGCCGGGCGCGGTGCTGCCGGGGGGCTCACCTCGTTGCGCTAAGAGGAAAGCAGGTTTGTAGCGGTGGGTCTGCAGCGTCCCGGCAGCAGGGCCGTCGATCGCCCGCGGGTCCCGCCTTATGCTGGAGGGGCAGCGGGGCTGGCCTGCTCTGCTCGCCGGAGATGTTGGCAGCTCTGTGGTACGCGCTGCGTCATGCTGCTCGTGAATTTACACTGGCAAGAAATGAGCAAAACGCACTGATGGAGCACGACAGTGCAGACATAACACTGAACGTGGCCTTCCTGCCTCATAAGTCCACGCTTCTCATTATATACTTTTGGCAATAAATTTAAGTATATTAGCGATTAGTTTAGATAAGAGGAATCCAGTGATGTCATTTCTTTACATGGACCTGCCCATGGGTTTCACAGTTCACAGTAGTCCGCTCATGTTGTCTGTTGTTTTGGTTTTTCTTAGGGTCAAAGTCAGAGTGGTGGACACGGTCCTGGTGGGGGTAAGAAGGATGACAAGGTAACTAAAACCACACCAAAGGCTTTTACTTATGTGTTGAAGTAAGGTATGTTACTACAGAGAGTGGCTGCAATAGGCTTTATATTACAGCCTACAACTGTTTTTGGTTTTGTACTCAGAACCGCACAAAATTCTACTCTTGCTGGCTTTGATGAAATGCCTTCTCTCTTGTGGGTGCATAATGGAGAAAACGGGTTGCTGTTCAAAAATTAAAAAAGAGGTTAACTGTAAAGGCAAACTGAAGTTATTTGACACTAGTAGTATATTTGTTAAAATATGCTATGAATCTATGAGGGTTAGGAAAGATGAGTTGCCTTCAAGCTCCCAAGTCACTGGTTTTGGTTTGAAAATGGCATCATACTTTATCTGCATAAGGTCTATACTTGGTGTTGTGGACTATCAGAGATCTTTCCAGTTTTGTTTGGAGATGGAAGTACAATGCACATGAGAAACTGTCTGAGCTGACCAACTGAATGTGCGTTACCTGTGGGTTAAAATGCAGCAGAAACATTCAGATTCAGCATTTGCCTCATCCTTCTGTGTTTGAGTTTTACTTGTGATTTCCCTCCGGCTTCAGCCTTCTGTGTGCTGTATTCACTGGAAATTGGCAGAAATTTAAATCTGTTACTGAATGTAAAATAAGCAGGAGAAGACGTTTTTGAACTTGGCTAAAGAAGAAGAGTATTTCTTTTGGGCTTCTCACTGTGTATCATAAAGGAGACAGTTTTGTTATGTATCCATTCACTTCAGCTGAGCACTCTCAGTCTGTGCACCTAACGTCTGTGTGTATTTTTCATTGTTAATAACCCAAACTGTTTTTTCATGGATTTTATTTTTATGAATAAGGATAAGAAGAAGAAATATGAACCTCCAGTTCCAACCAGAGTGGGGAAAAAGAAGAAGAAAACAAAGGGACCAGATGCTGCCAGCAAACTCCCCCTGGGTAAGTGTCCTGCCTGCCTCAGCAATGCTGTGGACAGTGGCCTTTGGGAGGTGCAGCGCTGTCCTTTCCCCTTGAGCTGGGTGGGTGTTGGTCACAAATGGTGTAACAGAAGGGCAAATGTAATCTTATTTTGTGCTTTTACAGTACTTAGAAATAAATTATCATTATGCAAGGTGCCGCCCAAGAATTTGTGAGTGAGACAGAGAGAAATTGAAATGAGGAGAAACAAAGGGGAAGCATTATCTTTAAAGATGGGATTTTTTTATGTAGGATTGCAGTGAGACAAGTAAAGTAGTGGCTGCTACTCACATAGAAGTTACTGGCAAAAAATAAAGCAGAGTTTCTGGTAATGAATTAGTGACTAATTGGTAATATGTCAAACCTTGATCTAAAGTACTTCTGATTCCACTTGAATTGCAGTGACTCCTCACACACAGTGCAGACTCAAATTGCTGAAATTGGAGAGAATTAAAGACTATCTCTTAATGGAGGAAGAATTTATCAGAAATCAAGAACAGATGAAACCTTTGGAAGAAAAACAAGAGGTGAGGCTTGAGTTAACTGTTACATTCAATGTCCAGCTGGAGACCAGTAACGAGTGGTGTCCCTCAGGGATCGGTGTTGGCAACCGGTCTTGTTCAACATCTTTGTCGGTGACATGGACAGTGGGATTGAGTGCGCCCTCAGCAAGCTTGCTGATGACACTAAGCTATGTGGTTCGGTTGGTATGCTGGAGGGAAGGAATGCCATCCAGAGGGACCTTGACACGCTTGTGAGGTGGGCTGATGCCAACCTGATGAAGTTTAACCATGCCAAGTGCAAGGTCCTTCACCTGGGTTGGAGCAATGCCAGGCGCAGCTACAGGTTGGGCAGAGAAGAGATTGAGAGCAGCCCTGTGGAGAAGGACTTGGGGGTGTTGGTTGATGAGAAACTTAACGTGAGCCGGCAGTGTGCGCCTGCAGCCCAGAAAGCCAACCGTATCCTGGGCTGCATCAAAAGGAGCATGACCAGCAGGTCAAGGGAGGTGATCCTGCCCCTCTACTCTGCTCTCTTGAGACCTCACTTAGAGTATTGTGTGCAGTTCTGGTGTCCTCAACATCAAAAAGACATGGAAGTGTTGGAACAAGTGCAGATGAGGGCCACGAGGATGATCAGGGGACTGGAGCACCTCCCGTATGAAGACAGGAAGAGAAAGTTGGGGCTGTTGAGCCTGGAGAAGAGAAGGCTGCATGGAGACCTCATTAGCAGCCTTCCAGTATCTGAAAGGGGCCTATAAGGATGCTGAGGAGGGACTCTTCCTTAGGGACTCTAGTGATAGGACAAGGGGTAAAGGGTTCAAACTTGAACGGGAAGTTTAGATTGGATATGAGGAAGAAATTCTTTACTGTGAGGGTGGTGAGACACTGCAATGGGTTGCCCAGGGAAGTTGTGAATGCTCCATCTGTGGTGGTGTTCAAGGCCAGGTTGGACAGAGCCTTGGGTGGCATGATTTAGTTCCTGTCCATGGCAGGGGGGTTGGAACTAGATGATCTCAAGGTCCTTTCCAACCCTAACTATTCTATGATTCTAATATTACAGTAAGTGCTCTAATGTGAACTACAAGGAATGGGAATTAAGTGCCATGAATGTTTAAGTCAGTACAAACATACTCTGTGTGTTACAAATATTTGTTAAGTCTCAATTACTGTCCAGAAAACAGAAGACTTTTTTTTTTTTAGTGGTGTAGTGGTTTTAGTCCAAGTATTGGTTACTACAGATGAGGCCATGGTGGTTTTTAGTTTGTTAGTGGTCTGTCCAAGTGCAGCTCCCAGCTAGTCATCAGCAGAGACAGAAAGAATATTCTAGCTGTGCACATCCATATAGTAGTGTCTGTAGAATAGGACAAAACCAGTAGTGGATTTCGTTACTGGCCTCTGCTATTACACCTTCTAGTGCAGCAAATCAAATACAGGAAAAAACGGTTGTGTTCAGTGTGAACTGTTGAGCCAGTGTTGTACAAGAATGTTTTTGCCTGTGTTCTTGATTTGTTTCTTGGATTTTTCTTGGCAACAGGAAGAAAGATCAAAAGTGGATGATCTGAGAGGAACACCGATGTCCGTGGGTACCTTGGAGGAGATCATTGATGACAACCATGCTATTGTGTCCACATCAGTAGGGTCGGAGCACTACGTCAGTATTCTGTCTTTTGTGGACAAGGATCTGCTGGAGCCAGGCTGCTCTGTCTTGCTAAATCATAAGGTAAGCTGGTTTTATAAAAAGAAGCACAAGTTCTTGTGCTGGTTTTAACTGGCCTTTTTTTTTTTCTGAGAATCACAAGATTCTGAGAGCTGATACTGTTTATTTCAAGCATCTAAATAGACGGGCACTGGGATTAGGCCTTGAGCTTGTGTTAACAGTGCTTGCTTGATTTAACAACTCTTATGTTTGAATTAGGTTCATGCTGTGATCGGAGTCCTGATGGATGACACAGACCCTTTAGTTACTGTGATGAAAGTAGGAGAAGGCTCCTCAAGAAACATACGCTGACATTGGTGGCCTTGACAACCAGATTCAAGAAATTAAGGTACTCGGTTGTACTGATTTGCACTGTTCAGCAGGCTACTGATGTAGCTGCTGTGCTAGGGGCTCATAAGTGTCACCACAGGGCAGCTGCTGCTCGCACAAGTGTTCATCTGTATCTTGCTCTGGAGTCTTTCTTCATCTGATTTTGCTAGGAAGGCTCATGGGCCTAAGTCTCTAAGGTGGGAGCATACCTATCCACAACAGTACATACAGAAACCTTTCATTGGGGAACCCTGAGCTTGTAAGATCTCTGCAATAACTATTGCAAAACTATTGTTTTGCAGCATACGAAGTTACTGATTGTTGCATGATGAGAGTTAAATTGTAAGAAGTGCAGAGATTGTTTTGAGTGTCTGGTGCCATTCAGTCTGAGGGTTTAGTGCATAGGGGCTTGGGGCTTGTTTTGTGTTTGCATTTATTTGTTGGTGGGTTTGGGGGGTTTTGCGTTCAGTTGGGTTCTGGTGGTTGGTTTTGGGGTGTTGTTTCATTTTTTTCTGTGGGGGGGGTGGGGGCGTTTTTGTTTTCCCTATGAGCAGATCTCTATCTGAACCCTCATAAAAGTCAACCCTTTTTCTTTGATTTATGTGTTTTCAAAATTACTGATGAGATCTACAGTGTCTGGTAACTCATGGTGGAAGGCATCCTTTCATAAGGAGTCCTCCATGAGCTTTTGGGAGTCGGGGACTCCAGGGTTCTAGATTCAGTGTTGGAGGAGGGGGAACACTCACTGCTTCTCTTCCCCATGTCAGGTGGGAACAACAGGAAGACTGTTCAGATAGAGTAGTTGTCTGCCTTAGAACTGAGGCATTAGAGAGACAGGCTTTTCAAGGTCTGTCATGAAATCAGTTACGTTCTTTTTGCCTTCGTTACTGTTGTTAATGCTGTTCTTGAGACACCCACAGAACTGTGCAGAGCATTCACTCACTGTTTTTCTTGTGCTGCAGGAGTCTGTGGAGCTTCCTCTCACCCACCCTGAATACTATGAAGAGATGGGTATAAAGCCACCGAAGGGGGTCATTCTGTATGGCCCACCTGGCACAGGTATCCTTTACAGTACAGTAACAGCTCTGCTGTGCTAACACAAGTGAAATAGATATACTTGGTTAGTATTAAAGCACTCCCAAGTCTGTCACAGATTTTCTGCGACTGCTTTGTTAAAGCATCTCCCTTCTCTCTGTGCCCCCCCCCCCCGACTAACTACAGTATCTCTTCCCATCCAAATCTAGGTAAAACTTTACTAGCCAAAGCAGTGGCCAACCAGACTTCAGCAACCTTCCTGCGAGTGGTTGGTTCAGAACTTATACAGAAATACTTGGGTGACGGTCCAAAGCTCGTGCGCGAGCTGTTCCGTGTGGCTGAAGAACATGCCCCGTCCATTGTCTTCATCGACGAAATTGATGCCATTGGCACAAAGAGGTACAGTATTCCAGCTTCACACACAAGTGTTCCCAGGGGCAGTAAATGGTTTACTAGAAACATCTCTTTGCAACCATATGGTGCTCAGTTTCTTAGCTCTGCTACCATAGAATCATAGAATAGTTAGGGTTGGAAAGGACCTTAAGATCATCTAGTTCCAACCCCCCTGCCATGGCCAGGGACACCGCCCACTAAACCATGTCCACCCAAGGCTATGTCCAATCCAGCCTTGAACACCGCCACAGATGGAGCATTCACAACTTCCCTGGCAACCCATTCCAGTGCCTCACCACCCTCACAGTAAAGAATTTCTTCCTCATATCCAATCTAAACTTCCCCTGTTTAAGTTTGAACCCTTTACCCCTTGTCCTATCACTACAGTCCCTAATGAAGAGTCCCTCCCCAGCATCCCTATAGGCCCCCTTCAGATACTGGAAGGCTGCAATGAGGTCTCCATGCAGCGTTTTCTTCTCCAGGCTCAACAGCCCCAACTTTCTCTTCCTGTCTTTATACGGGAGGTGCTCCAGTCCCCTGATCATCCTCGTGGCCCTCCTCTGGACTTCTTCCAACACTTCCATGTCCTTTTGATGTTGAGGACACCAGAACTGCACACAATACTCCAAGTGAGGTCTCACAGAGAGCAGAGTAGAGGGGCAGGATCACCTCTTTCGACCTGCTGGTCACGCTCCTCTTGATGCAGCCCAGGATACGGTTGGCTTTTTGGGCTGCAGGCGCACACTGCCGGCTCATGTTCATTTTTTCATTGACCAACACCCCCAAGTCCTTCTCCGCAGGGCTGCTCCGAATCTCTTCTCTGCCCAACCTGTAGCAGTGCCTGGCATTGCTCCAACCCAGGTGCAGGACCTTGCTCTTGGCATGGTTAAACTTCATCAGCTTGGCATCAGCCCACTTCACAAGCGTGTCAAGGTCCCTCTGGATGGCATTCCTTCCCTCCAACATATCAACTGAACCACACAGCTTGGTGTCATCAGGCAAGCTTGCTGCGGACACATCTCGTAATACTCTTTTTGATATAAGCATTTTTAACAAGTGAAACTTGAAATAAATAACTTCTCCAAAACTGAAATATACCACAACCTTTTCATATTAAATAGGTATGACCAGAAACATAGCCCCTGTTCTCTAGCTACCTGTTAGCATCTCTATGGCACAGTGTCTTAGGCAGAAGGAGGCCGTGTATAAGTTCATAGGGTATCCCTTAAGGGCAAATCCAAATCCAGTTACCTGCTTCATTGATTCAACTGTAAAGCAGCATCCTTCATGCAGTCTATCCATTTTTCATTTTCATCCTAGATAGGTGGCTAAATACTTACATTCTTAAAGTATTAACATATTAAGCTACAGAGCATGATGCCATGGAGAAGCATTGCTTGTGCCACACTATTTTTCAGTCTGTATCTGAGTAGTATTACTTTGAAAATTCCATAGGTTGGTTGGAACTGTCTAATCCAAGTCGTCTTCTAAGTAGTCAGATGTTTTTAAATAAGTAAAAAGGTGCTAGTACATACTGCTACACAGCTACTATCCTGAAGCTCCAGCCTAAGGCATCTTCTGCCCCATGTAGCGTGTAGAATGGATTGGACTGATGGTGAAGTGTATAACACATGCAATTCTTCGTAACCTTTATGTTGCTTTGAACCTTTGCTGAGTATAACTGTGCTGGTTTGGGTGCAGAGTGTCTAGTCTGGTACTAGCAAAATGAAATAGCTGAGCTACAAAGTGGAGAGCTATGGCCACTGGTACCTGTGCTTTGGGAAGATCAGAGTTAAACCAGGATCCACGCTAGCAGGGCTGAAGAGTGCTCAGTCACAACTGTGTGTGTAAGGAAAAACTCTGAAATGGAAAAGGTGTGACAAGGTGTGTTTTTCTATGAAGTGGATGCATGTGCTTTAAATAATGAGGGGTTTTCCTTTTTATGTTAATCTTTTCTTGGAAAAAGGACAGATTTCCTTTGCAGGGTTGCTATTACTTTCCCCAGCTACAAGAATAGTTCAGTGTCTCTTTTTGTACCTTGATGTCACAGTATGATTCTGAAAAGGTGCTTTTTGTTTTCTATGGTCGAACATTAAATAATACTCTATTATGGGTGTGAAAAACCCCAACAAAGCACCACACACTGTTTTAGTGGTGTGTTTGTAGCAGTTTTGTGAAATAACGTTCTTAAGTTTGTGTCATGGGTTCAGCAGCAGCAGTCGTTTTTTCTCCTTCTTGGTAGCTGGTGCAGCGCTGTGTTTTTGATTTTGGGCCTGGGAGCAGCGCTGATAACACCAGTGTTTATAGTTACTGCTTGGTAATGTTTTGGCCTGGCCAAGGACTTTGAGTTTCATGCTCTGCCAGGGAGGAGGGGAAGCCCCAGGAGGAAGCAGAGACAGGACACCTGACCCAAACTGACCAAAGAGGTTATTCCTTACCACAGCACGTCATGTCCAGGATGTGGAACACGGAGGGGAGGGACCTGGAGGGGTGTGGTGGTGATGGTGGACTGGGGGTGCACGGCATGGTCAGGTTTTTGGTAGTGGGGGGTTCACTGCTGGGGGGTGCACTGGCTGGGTCGGGCTTGGTGAGCAGTTGTATTCTCTTTCCTTGTATTTCTCTTGTGTATTATTACTGGTGGTAGCAGTAGTGGTTTGTGTTATACCTTAGTTACTAAACTGTTCTTATCTCAACCTGTGGGAGTTGCATTCTTTTGATTCTCCTCCCCATCCCCCAGGACTGGGGGAAGAAAGAGGGGAGTGAGTGAGTGAGTGAGTGAGTGAGTGAGTGAGTGAGTAAAACTGCGTGGGTGGGGGGCTTAAACCACGACAGTTTGCCAGGTGTTTTTTTTTTGACTCTGTTGTTCTTTTATAGGTATGATTCAAATTCAGGTGGCGAGAGAGAGATCCAGCGTACAATGCTGGAGCTGCTGAACCAGCTGGATGGGTTTGACTCTCGGGGGGATGTTAAAGTTATCATGGCTACGAACAGAATAGAAACACTGGACCCAGCTTTAATTAGGCCAGGTAAGAGACTTCCTGCTGTGGGAAGTCACTTCTTTTGTGAGAGGACTTGTCAAACACGGACTGGTGAAAACGCCAGTTACTGGGTTGTCTTTATTCACCATCTCGTCTATCTTGGGGTGTCTGTTAAAATCAGAACCCAATCACAAGCTTCCAGACAGGAGAAAAACCTTCGGAAGAGAAGAAACATGTGAATTCCTTTTATGTATGCAAGACTAATTTGGATGTTGCTCCTTTGTATGAAGATGGCACACCTATTTTAAGTCATTGTTGGGGCAAGGTGTGGTGCAGCAGCAGCATTTTGTTCATGCCTACAGCAGCTGGGGGAGGTGGGGTAGCACCACTCCTGCCTCACGGGTCAGAACTGGGTCCAGGATTTTGACACCGGGAAGCCGGGCTGCTTCTGTACTGACCTGGCCTGCTGCTGTCGTTCAGGGGACAAGTAATGCCTTATTTTGGCATATGTATTTCATGTTGAGCCAAGAGCTTGAAGAGGTACAAGTAGTATTTTTAAATGGTCACTAAAAGTGTACAGGAACGTAACACATCTGGGGTCTGCTCGATTGGAAGGTAGAAAGCAACACAGAGATAAAAGGAATAAGCTAAGCCTCCCCTTGGGGTCCTCAAGTAAATCCACAGTATTGAAGAGATTGTGAAGATGCTCCTAAAGTAATAGAGGTAAGATAGAAAGAAAAGGTAATTTAAGCTGAAATTGTCAAAAAACTGCTCTGAGCACTCACTGGACTGCGGGGTTTATATAAAACTCCACCGTATGGAGTTGCTGAAGTGTGTTTGTGGTTTTTAAATGAAGTCTGGTTTTGTCACCACACTCCTCCAAATCAAAGCCAGGGCTGTTAGAGCCCAGAGGAGATACTGTTACTTCAGTACTGAACAACAAGCTGAGATGATCTAAAACTTGTAACACTTGTCAGCTGTTTACATTACAACCATCCTGTGAGCAACCAGGGCATGTCTAGCAACTGGCAGATCTGCTGTTGTGTAGGATCTCCTAGGGTATTGTATGTGGTGCCATCAACCCCTTAGAGAAGATGCTGTAAAACTGAAGAAAAGTGGGAATGATCCAGAGATGGAAAATGTCTTTAAAAAGATTGCTCATTAAACTGGAACAATGGGTACCAGAACATCCAAAGCCCCTGCTGACACACAGGAAACATCTGGCAAGGGCTCGCAGCACAACTCTTCAGGCAAAACCTGCAGCCATCATTTGACGGTTTGGGTTTCTTTTTGGGTTTTTGTTTTTAGGATGTTGGTTACACAGGGAGAAGAAGCTGCCATGGTGTTTTGTGTATGTGAATGTGGCAGAAAAATTAGAGAGCTAAATGTTACCTCAGAGTAGAATGAAATTGATTACAAAACTCTTAAGTATTTGATTAATCCTTTTCTGTACTGTGATGCACTGGGGGGGGGAGGTTCATGTTTCCCAGGTGAGAAGTCTGTTACTTGCAGTGACACAGGCCTTTCCAGCAGTGTGGCATCTGTCAGCTCCTATAGCTTCCTGTTCGTGGTCAACAGTCTGATCTTGCTTTCTATGCCACGATGTGATTGACTGATTGTGGTGGGAAAGAACAGTTGCTGTCAGCCTCACCTTGAGATGTTCTTCCTGTGCTCTTCCCAGTAGCTGTGTGCAAAAACTTTAAGACTGAGCTTTCTTTTTGCACAGGACGTATCGACAGGAAAATAGAGTTCCCCCTACCTGATGAGAAGACCAAGAAACGAATCTTCCAGATTCACACAAGCAGGATGACATTGGCAGATGATGTGACTCTGGATGAGCTGATTATGGCAAAAGATGATCTCAGTGGCGCAGATATTAAGGTTGGTGTACATGACCATTGTTTATACTTCAAAACACAAATTGGATCTCATTTTTACTGCATTAAAAAACTAACAGTTGAAATTGTTCTCTAATGACCTGTGGCTCCATCGCTGGGGGACAGTTGGCTGGCTTTAAAATACCTTTTTATAAGTGCCATGCACTTGGCTTCACACATGGGGAATTTATTAAACCTGTAATGATGACGTAGCTTCTGCTAAGAATAGTGCATATCTGTTACCTGTTGAAATATGACATTTTAGGAGTAGCAAAGTAGAAATTAGAAGGGGAATGTGGAATCTTGCACAAAGATGCAAGATTTTTAGGTATTCCTTAAAGTTGCTTCTTACCCTGTGCTGTCTTATAGATGCAGTTGCGAGCAGCTAAAAATGCAGCTGTAGCTTAAGCAGGTTCAGACATAAGTAGTCTGCTTTTATGAAGTAGCTGGGGCCCTTGCCAGAGGTACTACACATAACATTACTCTCAGCTCACTGCAGAAGCTGGAGGTGCATGTCTTCACGGGAGAGAAGTAGAGTGGTTATGAAGGTGCTTTTCTATTACAGTAGCATTACTCTTGCCTGCAGGAGGACGTGCTCTTATGGCTTTATCTGGTGTTCTATGTGCTTCAGTGCTACTGAACAGTATCAAACATCAGAATGCAAGTTTTGTTAATGCTCTTCCCTTCTGCTGGAGTCACTCAGAGCAGCGTGGAGGTGCTGCTGCCCTCTGAGGTGGGGCTTGAAGGGGCTGTGCAGGGATGGTGACTTACTCTTGCTCTCTGTTGCAGGCCATTTGCACAGAAGCTGGACTGATGGCGCTGAGGGAACGGCGAATGAAAGTAACAAATGAAGACTTCAAGAAGTCTAAAGAGAACGTTCTCTATAAGAAGCAGGAGGGAACTCCTGAGGGACTGTATCTTTAAGTCACCTGTCTCTTTGGGGCCTCCCAGGAACTCTGTGTTGATGACAGTTGGTATCTGTGATGTAAAACCAGTCCACTTAGTTGTCATTTTTGAAGAGGTTAAGTGCTGATGGGGGTTTTCAATCAGTGTAACACTTTGCTACCAAAGCAGTTCAATTCAAATAAATGTTTTATTGGGAAACAAAGACCTGCTCTTTACACAGCACTGGCTGTTGCTGTTGTAAGACTTACTTTGAAGTGCTGGTCTCATATGAGTGCTTGTCTTGGTGCTCCACACCACACTGTACAGGCTGGAGTCCCACCTCTCAATTACAATGAGGCATCGAAGTCTTTTACAACTGCTAATTGCTGCTGCTGTTAAAGTTTTAATTACCATTCTTAGGGGCCAAGGAACTAGGCCTATAGTCCCTTCTCAGTGTCCTATGTCATATATACATATAAAGTAATGAAAAACATTCAAATATGCTTTAAAAGGACCAGCTTTCTTTACCACTTGTGCTTACAAGAAGGCAAGGTGGGCACTTATTTGTATTCTTAAACACATTTGGGTAAGGCAGTAAGTAAGTACAGAGTTCATACTTTTTTTTTCCAACAGGATTACAGTTACAAGCATGCTTTCTTCACTGAGTTAGAGGTCTCCAATAGGAACCAAGACAGTAGGAGGTTCTACAGCCTAGCGCTGTCCACAGCAAGATGTTGGTAGTACTAAGGCCAAGGTGCTGACCAACCCAGGTCTCGAGGTGCTCTGCAGGGAGAAGTTCACAAGTCACATATCTGGTGTTCTGCAGCATAACCTTAAAATTAATTCTGGCCCTCTGAACAAACTCATGGCTGTAGTTCCATCCCCATAGGAGCTGGACTGCTATTTTGCTAGGTGGTGGCAATGCACATACTGCTTATAAAGCACTTTGTGTAGTGCACTTTTGTGAAGTTCCAAGTAATTAATTTCCAGCTGTTGACTCTTAAGGTTTATGTAAAGTTCCATACACAGAACACAGCCAAGCAATGTGCAGCCTGTGTTCTGGAAACTTTCTGTGGAGCAAATGCTGGCCAGTAAGACACCAGGAGTTGCACACGCATCAATCCCTTTTTGGTAACTGCCAGTGCTGCAGTAACAATGGCATCACCAAGGCCAAGAGATTTTGGGTTTCTATGTAAAAATTATGTGGTTCATAGTTAAAAACAAGCCCTACAGATGAATGGAGTTTTGAATCCGGATGACAGGAACCTTGAAATAGAGCTGGTTTTCATCTGGAGATGGATAGAAAAACAAGCAGAGTTTTATTACCCATTCTTACAAACCTTAGGAGATCTGTCTCCTTGGAAAGGTCACAGAGAGCCAGCCATGTTTTAGCACTTTCTAATCATGGCCGTTGATCTCATCATAGCTGGAGGGGCTGAGGAGCTCAGACCTGTGGCAAGGCTTTTTGTTTGGGACATGGCTGGTGGTGCTGGCTGGAAGCAACAACTACAAAGTAGTTGGTTCAACTGAAGGAGCTGCAATGTATTAAGCTAAACCAAGAACTGTGTCCTGGTACCCTGTCTGCCACACCAGTAACTGAGGAAGAAACAGATTGGTAAATTCTTACCTTTTAGAGCAGAATTTAACTTCTGCCACTTCCTCCAACATTTTTGAAATTGAGTCACAAAGATCAAGACAAAGGTAACAAAGATGAGCAGCTGGTGAACAGTGAGCTCACTTATCACCATAAGGACAGGAAAAGCCACTGGAGTTTCAACAATTACAAGGCAAGACTATGTCCAGGAAGCGAGCAGCCTCCAAGTGCCCCAAGTGAAGGGGCAGCACCAGTGCTGCACAGTTTAAAGCTGTGCAAAGGGAAAGGCTGAGGAGGGGATGTGCAGAGAAGTGTCTGAAACCAGAGTCATTCCTGCCTCCATCACTGCAATTTCCACAGTGCAGTTGGGCAGGGGGCTAGATGATCTCATCTAGACTCCCTGTCTCCTTAAAGGTTGGACCAGATGATCTTCCAAGGCCTCTCCCAACCTGAGCTGCTCTGATTTCATGCCTTTGAAGAGAAACACAAGCAGGAGCACAACTGAGCTTCCCCCCTCTCCATGTCCCTTCCAGGTCTTTACAGGAAATGGCATTCCACTTTGATGGGAGAGAAAACCACGCACACAGTTTGTGATGTTCAGCGCACAGAGTGACTCCCACCTCCAGTTCAGGGGCTCTCAATTCCTGAAAGCAGCACAGATTTTAAAAATACATATTGTTTTGATACAGGTTAATCAGTTACTTCTGTAGCAAAACCAGCATCACTTGCAGCTACAGCAGTGTTACACGGCTCTCAGGAAGTGTTGTAATGCCATTTAGAATAGCACATACTGCCTGTAATGTTTAAAATCATTTTAGAAATAAATAAATGAAGTGCAGCCTCAACTAAAATGTACTATATCTTGTATTGTGGTGCTACAGGGAAGCCTGACCCACAGATTGGTATGGCTTTGTCAAGCCACAGTTTTCCATGTAGTCAAATCTCACCAGCTGGATGATCCCAGTGGCCTTAGTGCTGTTAGCGACAGTTATATTTCTCCTGAAAAGCCTCTGAAACACTTCTGGCTATTCAGTGGCTGCAGGTGCCCTCTTTTCAGATGAAGATCCAGTTTCTGAGTATTTGGGTCTCAAGAGCACAGATGTTAAACAGTCAGTCTTATAAAACAAATATGTAAGTGTCACAGTTTAACCATATCTTTAAATTTACTATATTTCATATTACTATTCTAGGAGCTTGTCTAAAGACTCTTGGAATAGAAACTATTAATTTAACATTCATGTTTTGACTACTTTGCCACCTTTGGTGAGGATTAAATACAGACTAGACGTCTACTTCCCTTATGATGATTGCCTGTATTTAGGTCAAAAGCGAATAATTAGTTACAAAAATTTGTTTAGAAGTGAGCTGCTTAGAGATGCATTATGGATACAATTTCAGTTTTAATACAATCACAGTTTATTAAATTAAGAAATAAAAATAATTCAAGTTCCTTTTGATTTTTCAAATAGGTATATTTTTCATAAATATTCATATTAAAAGGGTGATCTGTCAAAACATACAAGCCCAAAATAGGTGCCTGCTCAAGCAGAGATTCAGCCTGTACTAACAGTTTATATACAGATGTAATGGCTGTTTGACTCTAGTTATATATACACACACGCATACCAAGCTGAACAAAACTACTGAAGCCTGCCAACTGGAGGACAGTGGAACATCTATTTGGCAGATGTTTATTTCCTGTGCTGCTCACCAAACCACAGTTGGCACGTACTGACTCTCTGCTGAACTCTAGGGAATGTAATTTCAAACAACAGAATAAGAAATGTGGGCAACGTTCTGCAGGAGGCTATTTATATGAGGGTATCCTTCTGTAGGAGCCAGCGATACTTCAGAGAAACGGATGCATTTTTGTGGGTAAAATGCAGTACTTGACTCCAGAATACTTGCAGCTAATGGAACTCCACTTGCATGGCAATTTATATCAAAGCTTAAAAAAAATACAAAGAAAACCAACCAAGAAAACCCAAGAAAAAAACTTAAGTAAAAAAAAAACAACCCAAAACAAAACCAAAAGAACCCCATAGTATCCAGTCCCATCAGAGTTCCTGTTTGGAAAGAAATAGGTCCAACTGTTCATTTTAGAACTAGCTTCTGTACTTCCTCTGCTCATCTTCAGTACTTTTTTAAACCTCTAATAGCAGATCCAGCTCTTCCATAGGCAGCCGCACTCTCAGTTCTTTTTCAGTCATTAGGTCAAGTGTCTCCTGCAGGTCATCAGGGAAGTACTCCACTGCATCCATATAGAGCACCTAGAAAGACAATGAGAACATTTTCTATCCCATCTTTCTATCACAGCAAGAAACATAGTATATAGAAGCACAGAGATACACAAACAACTGCATAGCAAGAATGTCAGAAATCTCATAGAATCATATAATATCTCAAGCTCAAAGGGAGCCGTAAGGATCCATGCTCCTTGCAGGACAACCTAACACTAAGCCATATGACTTAAGAACATCATCCAGATGCTCCTTGAACTCTGACAGGCTTAGTGCCATGACCACCTCCCTGGGAAGCTGTTCCAGTGACTGACCCCCCTCTCAGTGAAGAACTTTTTCCTAATTCCCCATCTGAACTTCCCCTGTCACAGCTTCATGCCATTTCCTCATGTCCTGTCCCTGGTCACCAGAGAGAGATTGGCACCGCCCCCTCCGCTGCATAAGCTACTTTAAAATAACACAAACAGAGTTACTACATCTGCAGTGATACCAATACATAATCAAGTCTTTTCCAAGTCTTACTAAATAATTTCACTCTAAAAGATACAGCGTAGGTCAAGAGGTGATGGAGCATTTGCAGCACACACAGACATTACTGAGGAGCATTAAGTGCTCCTGAAGAGTTTCTGATACTGATAATTCAAGTTTATTTGCCTTATTCTCACAACGTAACATGGTCTGAAAGACATGATCACTTCATCCAGAGGGGAATTATCTCCCTGCCTCATGCAATACAACACCTTTCTGTTCTGAAATGCAAACAGCACTGACCACCATCTCTTATTTGCAAAAATTTTACAGTAACCTCTTCAGAAACCTCTCCTTTCATTTGCACGTAACTCATCACAGCCACTACCAGTGCCTAACTTTTTTCTTTTCTTCTTTTTTTTTTCAAATACAGAACTCCAAAAATTCAAATATGATCCAGGTTTGCATTTTTTATGCTTACCTTTGCCCAAGGACAGTTTTGAAGAGCTTTATAAAATAATCCTTTACTCTCTTCTTTTTTTCCTACCGAAACCTGTGTGAGAAAAAAAAAGATGTTCATGTTTCTATGCAGTAACTAGCTGGAATATTGAAACAATTACCTCCGAGACAAATTATTGCTGGAAAGCTCAGAGTTCTGCAGAGGAATCCTTACTACTATATATTGTGGTTGTTAAGCAACTTGACAGGTTACACTTGTGATACTGCTTACACTCTCCAAAGTCATCGAAGAGATGTTTTTAAGGAGTTGCAGGGCTTTACTTGTACGACAAGTAACAGAACAAGGATAAGCAAAAAGAGCCTCTGCTGAGTACTTCAGTATTTCAGCTAAAGTCAGTGCCTTCGCCTATTATTTGACAACAATATTGCAAGAGTGCAAATCATTTAGCAAAATGTACACCTATTATACTACACATATACTACACAGGAGCATCTTTAGTACAGTGACAGCAATACTACATTATTTTTGTGCACTGAAGAGACCATGCCACACACATTACCTTACTCAGGAGAAGCTTGTTAAGACCTTTACATATGGATGTCAAATTAGCATCTATCTGGAAGGAGTTAAAACCTCTTCCTCCAAGTACTCATTCCACTATGTGATACAAATACAGAGCACACAGCTACCATGAAGAGTAGCAGAGGTCAGTGCTGAACAACCTCCCCAGCTTCTGTCATCCCAGTTACAAGAAGAAATGATGATGATTTCCTGTGAAGAAATCTTTTTAATTGGCTACTTTAAAAACCACTGGCTGTAGAAGAAACTTGTGCTGTTCTGGTGTCATGATCTCCCTTTACTGAACTGCAGTGCACTTCCCTTGATGCAAACCCTGCTGCCAGAGCTGTGCACTCAGATGCACACACATCTTTCGCAGCTGTGCAAAGAGCTGTCAGTAGCATTCTGCCTCTATGTTTTTCACAGAATCACTGAATTTGGAGGGAACCTCTGGAGGCCATCTGCTCCAACCCCTCTGCTCATTCAAAGCAGGGTCAGCAAAAGCAGGCTGCTCAAAACCATGTCTATTTGGGTTTTGAATATCTGCATGATGAAGACTCCATAACCTTTGCACAACCAGTTTCAGTGTTTTATCACCCACACAGTAAAAAAGCTTTTTCTTATGCTTATATGGGAATATCTATATTTAAATTAGTGGCCATTGCCTCCTGTCCTGTCATTTCAGCAGCACTGAGAAGTCTGGCTCCGTCTTCACACCCTCACATGAGGTATTTATACACAGGGACAGTATCTTCCAGGAGCCTTCATTTTCCCAGGCTGAACGATTGAAAATCTCCCAGCCTCTCTCTGTACAATACATGCTCCAACCCCTTACTCATCTTCATGGCTCTTGGCTATTCAAAGGGACCTGGACCGGCCAACAGCAGAAGATGGTGGATCAGCCACTCCTCTTGATTTTCGTATCACCTGCAAACTTGTTGACAGTAGATGCTCTCGTCATCCAGATCATTAAAGATGTTAAAGGGCTCTGCTCCCTGGGGTACAGCACCGGTAGCTGGCCTACAGCAGGAGTTCACCCGGCTGATTACAGCCCTTTGAGCCCGGCAGTTCAGCCAGATGTCAGCCAACCTCACTGTCCACTTACCTAATCCATGCTTCATCAGCTTGTCTGTGAGGATGTTATTGGAGGCAGTGGAAAAGGTTTGCTAAAGTTGAGATAAACAATATCCACTGCTATCCCTGCATCCACTGAGCTAATCATCTCACCGTAGGGCAGCTACCAGATTGGTCAAGCATGATTTCATAAACAATAAATAGGAATTTAAGAGAAACATTTTGTTTCAAAATACATACAAAAGTTGTGTGCTTTTAAACAGCAGGAAGCTTTTCCCAAAATAACCAAAGACTGACTATCTAGACATACCCAAAGAGAAAACAGATCTACAGACCTTAAGGTAATACTGGGCAAAAACAACTTCTTCCATATCTGAAAATGTTAATGTTTCTAGTTGATTTTTCTTCTCTGAACAATGTTATTCAAAGCTATTACTGTAAAAGCATTATTTTCCTCCAACTTATTAGCATCCTATAAATACTCATTCTTGTAAAGAAGATACCTTCCATGAATGCACCATTAGTGACAGAATGCATACTGGGTGATTTCACTACAGCATTTGTGCATACTGAAGTCTAATTAGTATTTTGTAAAGAATAACCGTAATTAAATTGTACATCCCCATGCACAAGTTGTATAAAATATTTACAAGCACGTATTTTTATATTAATTCATATAAAAATTTATAGTACTTTTTCTTTTTATAAGAGCAAGTAATAATAGGACAACAGATAATAGCTTTAAGCTGAAAAAGGGGAGATTTAGATATTAGGATTAAATCCTTTACAGCGAGGGTGGTGAGGCACTGGCACAGGTTGCTCAGAGAAGCTGTGGCTGCCCCATCCCTGGAAGTATTCAAGGCCAAGTTGGACACAGCTTTGAGCTACCTGCTCCAGTGGAAGGTGTCCTTGCCCTGGCAGAGAGTTGGAACTAGATGATCTTTAAGGACCCTTCCAACCCAAACCATTCTATGGTTCTATGATTTGTTTAGAAATAGTCACTGTAATAGTGCCACACAAGACATCTTATCAAACACAAACCAAGTTTCTCCTTCCCCTACCTCCTCTGTATTTCACAGCATGCTAACTGCTGTTCCCTGCTCACTTACCTTTATATTCTTAGTAAGACTGGGTGCAATCCATCTATTGGCATCTTATGATGGTTTTTTTTATCTGTGTAAGATGGCAGACACAATAACTTGCCTGCATGTATGTTAACACTTCAATGCCAGAAGCTATTATTCTTTTTAATCCATAGAATAACATTCCATTAATATTCCCAGCAATAAGAGCATGAAAATTCAAATCATGAGGTATGGCAGCATTTAGTATTCCTTTTCAATCTACAGTATTGTAAAGTGCTCATAAGAAATTTCAAATATGATTAAAAAGAAACCCGAAAAGCAGCAAAACACCAAACAAACCAAACCCAAACACACTACTACTTTTCTTACCAGAAAGTTCAAATACATTCTCCACAGCAGTGGACAATGGGTACCATTTTCACTCTGCACCGCATGTTCAAACAGAGCTACAATCCGATTTGTTAGTCCAGTTTCAGGAATAGTAGAATGTACTTCACTAACATCTGCCCTGAAACACAGGGGAAAAAAGAAACCAGAAACCCTTAAATCCAAGCTAAAGGACCACATCCAGGTAAAAGATCAGAAAGATTAATGTACTCTCTGTTAGCACAGCACTGTGTACTGCCAGCTTTTTGCATTTCATTCTACAAACTGTGAATGCCATAAAGCAGACTTTTAGCACTTGCTAATCTAGTCAACACAGCTCTAAATAGGAAAATCAGTAAAATCAGTCTTAGTGAAAGTTCTTTTAGCATGTTGAAAAATTAATCCTGCCCAACTGGAGGACATAAATTATCTTTGAGTACAATAATCCCTATCATATGATCTTAAAACACTTATCTTAGTCTTCACTCAAGATCCTTTATCATTCCAAGCTTGGCATAGCAGCTCAAACCCAGTTCAAGTCAGCACATTGCCTTCTGGTGCCCAGGCAAGCCTGTTCAAATTTACCCGTCACCTTTGTAAAACCATACACTGGTCTTCGATCAAGGCCTAGATTACAGCTCTAGATCTCAACCATGATTACAATAATGATTTGCTTTTTCACCCAGAGTTTCAAATTCACAAAGTTCCAGGTATAATACAAAAGCAGGTATGTATCTTTCATTGAAGCATTGATTTCTATCTACAGCCAATACAGACAGGCTTTATTTTTGATGCTTAAGCTTGAAGAGACAACCTGGAGCATTCACGGCAACATCACTTTTGCCTGTGTGCACTCTCTCAGCATGCCAGCTTGTTCCACTACCCACCCTTAACACTTGCCTCTTTTTTCAAGGGACTCTGAGGTGGTATTCCTTCTCATCTTAAACTTTCCATGAGGGAAAATGACTGAAATCTACTCTGCATGGAGTCAGACATTTAAAGCACTGTACCTCCCACTGACTTACATAAACTACTGCTTTACCCTTCATTTTCATTTCTTTGAATGAATACCAAGCACTTAAGGAAGCACAATGACAAAACAGAATAGGAAATAAGTCCCACATAGTACAGACATTTTCTTAGTTTGTCACAACATCATAAACCACTAGTTTTATGCATAAGTGACAGGACATTTCTCTCTCTGTTGCAGTAGTTCAGCTTTGCTCTTGCAACATCCAACTTGTCCCTATACAAATATAACCTATAGGAAAGGACACACTAGCAGAGAACAATATGGAAAGGAACTAAATGTCACAGAGAAAATAATTGTTCTGGAATTTTAACATCGGTTTCCAGTACCAATAATGAAAAGCTATCACAGTGTCAGTCTGTAATTAACAATAAATTGAATTACAATCTTTCTTTACATTTGGTGTCTGCTGAATTCTTATTACAATTTAGGATGATATACACTGACAGCTCAGGAATGTCACTATCATGCATGCATGCCTCTTGCCAGACTGTGGCAATCAAAGCAGTGGGCGCACTGTCATTTGAAAGTATACTGATAATTCTGTAATTTCATCAAGTGTGAATATTGTAAGCTTACAGCTATGCAAAGTTTCCAGATAACACTTTCCTAGAAATCACTGTTGCTATGTACAGACACAAAGAACCAAACTGCCAGGGCTACTGGAGATACAAAGGTAGCAGTGTATAGGTAACTCCAAGCAATGGGTATACAAATGTTACAGAGTAAGCTTTAAGAACAAACACATACCTCTGCTCCCCACATCTCCCGCACTGTGAGCAAAAAACCTGGGCCCAGACCAGACTGTGAATTAAGGAAATTTCCAGCCTATTTTACCTAGCAACAACCCCATATGAAAACTACTCACTATGGAAACAGATCTGCCACAACTGTATCCTGTGGTCCAGGAGTAAAGTAGGGCAGCGAGCTCAGTCAGAAACTGCAGCATAGCTCTGTATTAACACTCCTTATTGCTGTAATATTAAAATGTAGCAGTTTCTAAGCTCACAGGGTCTATCTTGGCCATCTAAGCAGGCTCTTAGTTATTTAAAAAATACTTAAAGAAGTGTGTACAATCTTGATGTCAGTCACAAGTAATCAAACACAAAGCCACACACAATGTGATCCAGCAGAAAGGACATGAGACTGTCACCTAGGTCTTTTAATTCTACGCAGGACTGACTCTCGAACAAATAACCTTACCCAGCTACTGCTTCATCTGCAAAATGAGAACTATGATGGCATTCCCTCTCCTCTGTTAAATGATTAGACAGATTAAAAAAAAAGCATAAACATAAGGAGCTGCATGATATTACCTCTGGACATTGTCAGTGAGTTTTTTTCTCATCTGCTCTGCTTGAATTGCAAACAACCATGGCTCTAAAGATTTAGTAGACCTTGTGACAAAATCAAAAAATCTTCGTGCTTTGCTAGCACTGTGAGACTTCCTTTCGATGTGGATATATGACCTCCAAAGAGACTGGTTGCTGGGATACCGTTTCAGAGCCTCCGTTAATGCCTCCCGCAGAGGATTCAAAGGATAAATACTGATTTTCATGTGGAATCTCAGTAAATTTGTATGCAGCAGTGTGACAGCTTCGAGAGCAGTGGGAAAATTGTGAACTGCCGAAATTTTCTTCAGTATTTTCACCTTTCTGTGGACCAGAAGCTAAAAGTTTTTCTGAAATCTGTGCATATATCAATACTGCAGCATCAATCCCAGCAGTCAAATACTGGAACAGCACATAACAACCAACCAAGTTAACCAGCTGATCAGCATCACTGTCCTGATCCTGATCAGAAACTGGCATTTTACTTAAATGATCTTGCAGTGCTTTCTCGTATGTTTTACGAGCTTTCAACACATTCACAGATAACACTTGTCCACTATATGGCACATATGGTCCACCCTCAGCCAATGTGGTCAATATATGAGCAGCACGTGATGTAACAGCTACTTCTACACTTTCTAGTATTTCAACTTCCAGCTGAGCATAAAGCAGACTGAGGCTGCAGAGCTGGGGACTCTTCAATCCTTCTGCTCCAGCTGCACAAAGAGCTGTGTCAAATACTTTCCTGGCATCATCAATGTTACCAAGCAGCCATTCCAGGTAGGCATACAGCTTCCAGAGAGAAAGGTGGTTTCGGTTGTCAGGTGCTTTAAGGAGATTCTTGGCCAACTTTTTACTCTTTCTCCCTTGAGCTTTCAGCTTCTTTTTGTTTTTTCCTTGGAGACACTGAACTACCTACAGGGGAGAATAAACAGAACAAATTGAGAGGGATGGAAAACAAAGGAAAAACAAAAAACAACTCAAAACACAACCTCATAGCATTTTTTTATATTTCATTACTGTGTTTGTTCCCATATTGTTCCATATTTCACCACCAGCCAGATCTGTTGCTGCTGAATACTGCAAGTTGTGACAACTGCCTGTTGTCAGTTCACTCCAACACAGCCAAATTACACAGGCTTATCATTCTTGCTCCTGCCACTGCCATTAAGTAATATCAAATCTCACACTTCTAAAAGGCCAGCTGCTCAAGTAAAGAGCTGCTAACCTGTAATGGTTGAGAAAAGGGATATAAATGATCCTGTCTGGCCAGATGCAGTTTATAACTAGCACAATTAAAACACCACGTAACTTTTCCCAGGTGGGGAATGTGCTGTCAGTCAAATGTGGAGATTGGATGGGAAGATTACAAGAGATCTGGTCAGGTAATGTTTGGGTAAGAGACATGGAACTTCTCCATAAGGAAACACAATACTAGACTTTTGAAGTGTTAGGAAAACAACCTGGACTCTCATCCTTCTGTGGGCATCTATTAGAGCAGTTTCACTTAAATAAATCCTATATTTAAGTGACAAGGTGTTATTTCATTCAGTAACACTACAAACGTAACTTGTATAGGAAGTAGTAAGTTACTTTATAAGCTCTTACATGGTATTGGGGATTATGCGCTTAGTAGTATAGTTTGGTAAAAGTACTTGCTAACTCACTTTGCCTTTGTGGAAAAAAAGAATACTTGCATCCATTCCTGGCTAGCATACAATGTATCATACAGTAATACTTATCCAAAACTATGAAACAGTATTTTGTTAATTGTATGCCATGTGTAACACATAAGAAGGATTGGGTTTGGGTTTTTTTTTTATACCCAGTGCAATCTTAAGCGTTATTTCCTGACATGAATACTTAGTCCTACAAGACTTAGCTTTCAACAATATTTATTGCTAATCCAATATTGCCATTAATATACAAGAAAGGCATACAATCACAGAAGTGATCACATGCAAATTCCTCATTACCTTAGATATTTCATACTGTAACCAACAAATGGACAGGTTACATTTTTCCTTTCCTGAAAACAGCGGGAATAGAACATGAAAAACGTTCTGCAGGAACTCCTCTCCTTCTTTGTAGTGGCCTATGTGATGTCTCCCTCGTAGCATTGTGTTCATATGACCAATACTATTGAATCCAGGAAGTGGAAAATCAACAGAAGTGAGTGGCTTTTCATCAGAAAGCACACTGTCAAAGATGTTATTTTCATCCATGGCAATATAGAGGGTGGAAGGAAAGAGTTTCCTTGTACATGGAACTCCCAGGAATTGCAAAAATGAGTATAGTATTTGACGCTGAAGGTCTGGGTTAGAAATCTGGATTAAAGATGGTCCAAGATCATCAAATAATACCTAAAAAAAACCAAATTGAAACAAACGCTGTTAATTTATGCAATCAAATAGAATTCGAAAGCTTGTAATTTATGTAATTAAAGAACCACTTCAAGTCAATAAAGATTTAGAATTAACATGAAATGGTAACACATGTCATTCAAATTCAAAACAGACAACTTAAGCAATGTGTTCTTCCAGTCAGATTGTAAATTTGCTATCAAGAGACTTCCTTGTCCCTGAGTATCAAAGACCTCCACAAAAAACCTGCAAAATGAAGGTCTGAAAATACTACTGCTTTGGCCATTTAACACATTTTTATTTGAAAATCGACGCTGGACTTGACCTTTCTCCCAAAAAAAAAAAAAATTAAATTAAAAATCCAACTATCTGACTTGAAGGCAACAAAACCTTTACTGATTTAACACATGCATCTTCTTAGAGACAGATTTCTGTGACATTTCCACATACAGATGAGAGAAATCACAGAAGCGCAAAGACAAGACTATTTGCTTCCAACCCTTTCAAAATTTACTCTGAGCTTCACATGGATTTCATCACAAGTCTCAGCACAAAACCTCCAGCACATTTTGAGTTCCAAACAAAGAAAAGATTTTTTTCCAAATGAAGAGAGGGATTACTCCTCTAAAATACCCACTGGCAATGAATTCAAATGAAAGGATAATGTATCTTATCATTATTTTATTATATCACAGTGACCTGTCTTTCTGGATCTTCACAATCTTCTTCAGCTTCTGTTTTGTTTTTGTCTGGCCTCCAAGGTAACCAGTGCCTGGCTTCACGAGAACATTCAATATCCAACCAAATTTGCCACTTGGGAAGAGTTTTATCCTTTATTTCTTGATCCTCATCTATCTCTTCATCATCATCATCATCATCTAAAGCCAAATCAGGACAAGCACACAAAATTATTGAAGAAAATTAATCCACCAAATGCAAAGGCCAGACTTCACTTACAATTTTCCAACCCTAACCATTCTATGATTTAACAACTATAAAAATGTAAACAAATACAGTGTTAATAAAACAGCACAGAGCTGAACATTTCCACATCACAGTTCTGGGTTTTGACACCAACTCTACAAGTAGGTTTCCAGTTTTTGAACTAGTGAATCAGTGTCAGTGCTCAACACTTTCCCATAGAGAAGTCACTGACAGGCTGTGAACCACTTTTTTCAACAACGAGTTTGCAAGCAACAGTCAAGAGTCAGTCTTGTGCAACTTAGGCTCTCCACTTCATGCCTGGGCACACAATCTCAAATGTGCTAGATGAATACTCACACAAAATACATTTTGAGAAAATCACTGTAAGTCAAAAGTAGTATTATAACGTTTGACATTACACACTAAGCTGAGTAATGCTGCTATAAATAAAATGCTGAAAATACCAGCTATTTTAATATATATATATTAAATTGAAATTAAAATAACCAAGGTAGCTGAGCACACACAAAAGAAAGTGCTTAACCACATCCCATGTTTATGATGATTTCTTTGGACTGTTACATACAAATAGCATATTTTCCTGAGACAGTCATATACTAATTCCGTGCTGAAACTGATGAGCACCTGGAGGCCAAGGGAAAGCCTGTGGAGATTTTTCAGCTACTTTTTTCTTCTTGTTGAGGGGAAAAATGTCCTCAAAATTTATGGTTATCTGAACTATTTTGGGGGTACAAAAATCAGGCCATTTCTATACCACCTCCAAATTCTTACATCCTGATGTTTGCCATTAACTGGATGAAACACTCCCACTCCCAGTTCCTAAATTTCAGGTAAAACAAAAGATGGTGGCAAGATTTTTACTCTCTCTATATATATTTTTTGTGCTCTATAGCATCTCCTTCAGTCAGCAACCTCATGAAAAAAATGGCAGCACTTCCATGATCTAACCAAAGTTTTAAAAAATTGTCAGTTTTAGAGATCACACTCAATTATAGATTGCACCTGAACTTTTGGGCTTGACACGCACGGGGAAAAAGCACTGATATATACTGGACCTGGCAGTGGTCCCCTTCTCTATACTGAGTCTTCTCAATTTGGGACAAAATGTCTATAGCTGTCACCAGCGGAACTGCTGGCCTCAGTTATGGGGCAAGGAACTTTATCTTAATCTAGGGAAGGCACATGATAATTTTTAAGTTCCTTTGTTTACTAAAGGCAGAGCCAACCTGGCTCCATTAGAGTTGCTACAACAGCAGAGGCAGCAAAAACAAAGACAGCTCATCTTTGATCAGACACACTCCCATCACCTGCTTCCCTTCAGAATGTATGTTTGAGAAATAGCCCTTGACATTAAGGGAAGCACTGTAGATCGGAAGACAAGGTGGAACTGAGCAGCAGGGAGAAGTTTTATCCATCCCTGTTCACCCAGAAGCACTCCAGCCAATTGAAGATGCAATTCCTCATTTTCTGCATCACAAAGAGAAAGGAAAGGTTTTCCTCCTACTTCTACTATGTATTTGCTATAAGAAACTGAAATCTGATTCTAGAAGCAGAATCATTAAGCTAGGAGTCCTTGAGGCAGCATCATCTAATTCTATAATTCCACCTGGTCTACCAATATGATGAAAAGGTTTTAAGGGAAGTAGCTTCCTTTTACTTTAGATGGGCTCAAAGTACTCACACCTTAATCCTTTTTAGCACGGAGTGGAGGATATGCCATCCTCTCCCTTCATCCTTACCCCTACAAAGGACGATATTCCATGAACAGTATCATACATAGAACACTGAACACATGCTTTCCCCTGTGAAGCGTGATATACTACGTCTTAATCTTGGTAAATATTTTTTAAAACTTCGACGCAAAAACATGAGAAGAAAGAGCTTGTACCGTTCTAACCAAAATGTTTAGAAGAACACATGGATTTATAACTACACATATTGACATAGGCATACCAGCCTTAAGAGCAACCCAGCCACCCTTTTCTTGTTGGTGCATCCACGCTTTCCAGCCTCTTGCTCCTTTTTCTCCAATTCGTGGTTCTCCACTATCCCAAAAGGTTCAAAGAATTCCACCTGTTTGTTTGGGCAGGGGCAAACAAAACAAAACATAGGAAAATTATTTTTGCTGTTGCACATACACTACCTCGGTCAACTTAAGTTTTCCAGACCCTAAAATCACTTATCTGGGTGCAACTTTTGTACTTCAAGGCTTTGTTAGATGCTGGTAAAGAATCAGCAGTAACAACTGAGTACTTCGATTATGCCTGTGGCACAGCAGGACTGTCATCAGCTCTTTTCATGAACATGAAACATGAACATGGAAACAAGATTTTTTTTAAAAGGTATTAGGCTTTAAAGGAAGCAAAAAACTTTTGTGCCAAAGTCTCCAAGATGTGGCTTTCAGAAACCAAATCTCTCCTCCACCCTATCTTCCACGGGACCATGAAGAATTTGGCTAATGGAATCATTGTTCAGACAACCATACACCTATGGTCAAATCAAAATGTTATAGTTGGACATAAATATGGCCAGACTGAGGACAAGAGGAAAAGATCAGTAAGGCCATTTACCTCTCAGGTTTCGGGATAGTCAACAACTTCAGGGCATTTTCCAGTGAATCAGAAATCCAGGGTTCTAGTCCTGATTTTGTCACTGCTAGTATGCAATCTGTCATCTTTACAGTCATCAATTGCCCCCCCTTTGTGTACACTTAGCTCTAATGATTGTCACTCTCCTACTGTATGTTCTGCTGCATACCAAACCTTGACTTGGACATAAGTATGTCACTCTTAATACAAATATTAACAATAGATTTTACTCCAAAAAAATTATCAAGATATCAGAAAGTGCAGGGCTTAGAGCAACTCCCATGGATTCACTCTTTGCTCCAAACAGTACAGAAACACGTAACTCAAGACTGAGCCATAACACTTCCGTAAGAGGGCAGAACAGTACAGTCAGCTATAAACCTGGCATTTTCTGTTTTCAAAAACTGCACCTTCCAACCTAAATAATTTACTGTCCTTTTAAACTGAGGTTCCTTTGCATCCTGCTTTCCTAAGAGTTTTTAAACATTACAGATAATCCTGAAGTTTTTCAAATTATTGGAAGTACAACTCTAGCTTTATCTGTTTAACTATACCTAATCTCCTATCCTGCATGGCAATTATGACTGAACTCTTGTTCAGTCAAAGTTTTCTTGTTCAGTTCAAAGTTTTGGATCTTTAAGAGGACACTACTATTATTTGAACTACAAGATTATCCCATTGGTGCATTAATCTAAAGAGCAAAAATGGAGTCTCATTAGCGGTTGCTGCGCAAGAAGGCGAGGTAACAGAAGGAAATCATATTTCTGTCCCCTGTGGTAGCCCAACTGCCTAACTGGTGGCCCTCCCTACCACTGACTAAGAAGAAAGCAGCTCCTGGCAATTCAGTGGGATGATGCTACACTGGCAACAGCCCCCTCTAATTTTAACTTATTGATTATTACTGGGGTGCACACCCAATATCCTCTTGAGCAAATGAAGAGAAAATGTGATTTAATACTTTAACTGAATAAGATGAATGGAATCTCATGTGTCAAATAAAAGATACTTCAAAGCATAAAGGTATTCCTAACTGTAGCCATCAAAGAATTACTGAAAATGTTAAATAATGGAGAACCTAAGAAATGTTTGCAAGAACTGTGCAGAACAGAGATTATAAATCCTATTAGCTTTCTCCATCAACAGTAACAAAACACAGCAGTAGTTTTGGGGAAAAGAAGCAGGGGAAGTGCTAACTAAATACAGACACTGGTCACCCAGCTCATTTTTTTCATATTTAATTAGAAAAAAGAAGACATGAAATGACTGGTTATCAGACTTCCACTATATACAGCAGAAGCAGCCATTTGGCAGGTAGTTCTAAAGGACCCACAACCATTTTTCCAATGCAAGCATCGCCTTGAAGAACCGCAAAGTAAGTTGTGATTAAAAATATTTCCCCATGTCCTTTAAAATTAATCTACATTTTTCTGTTGCAACATTCTCTGTAATGCAAAAGGACATACACCCATTTAAACTGGAAATGGTTACCTGTCCCCTTGTTGGCAGATCTTTTACACTGTCAGGTTTAAAGAAGGTGAAGTCAATCAGAGCCTGAAACAAAGACACTGCTTTCTCAGAATGACCAGCCTGTCTCAGAAAGTGGCACTGCTGAACAAATATAGCTGTAAAGTAAAAATAAAATTTTAATATTTCAAATAAATTTTGTTTCAAAGTATTGTATATTTGTGGGCTGTAATAAAGAAGACATAAGTAAGTGCTGTAAAGCATAAATGTTATTGAATATTATCAAAATCCAAAACACAGGGATCAGCTAATGCATTGTCAAAAGTGCATGTCAAAACTGTTACAGTTTAATTAACTTTAAGACCTCCCACTTCAAATGCACCACAAGATGAGTTTTTATTCATACCACACAAGCACTGTACTCGTTGATGAATAAAAGCTATATGCAATGGTCCCAACTTCAGTTTATCCAGCATCTGTCAGAGTGGGTCACTGCCACCTCTGAAGATGCTGGGCATTATTACAATTCACACAGTAAGTGATCAGAACAAAAATCCTTTTTGCCTCTATGTTGTTTGAGCTAGTTACATTGGTAATATGTCAGTAACATTCCATTTCATTCCAACTGTCATTCCCATCCTCTATTCCTTTACGTAAGAACCCAGTTAAGAGAAATCCAGTCTTTTGGTCTTTATTACTGCTTAAAACTAGAGTCCTACCCCTTAAAACTACAGTCCTACCCCTTGCCCTTTAATAATTTTTTTCTGTAATCACTGTCATATCCCTACCACACACTGAATCTCAATTCTCAGCTTAGAAAGGGAAGCGAAGCCTCAGTTTCTCTATTCACATATCTGCAACAAGAGTCTTAAACAAAAGAGCTGGAGAAATAACAGTATTATGAAAGCCTCTATACAAACTAGGCATTTCATCTGATTTTCCTTCAAAGTCAGTAATTGTTTCTGATAACAAAACCCCTGCAATTTCTGAAGGTATTTAAACAAGAAGTATGTTTAAGTATATAATAGAACCCTCCAAAGTATTTTAACCCATTTAGGCAGTGTATCCCACTGACATGGAGAGAGATGTCCTTTCCTCGCCTCTCAGCTTCAAACAGCTTTGATTAAAATAGTCTGAATGTAGAGAATCTCTCACTAGGACTTGCTGCCAAACTGGAGCCAAAAATAAACTCTAGCATAAGATTTTCTGCAGGATAAAAAAGAAAGATATTTGAAGAAATGTAAAGATCAGCTTTTTGTTTGGTTGTATTTTGGAGGTTTTTTTTTTAGTGGTGAAAGCTGAAAAAATCCCAAATACACACTTCATTCAGGTCATGATGCTATGACAGTTCTGCAGCTGAACTGATCTGAAATATAAGGTTGTTTCTCAACAGCCAGTAGATATAATACGAAAACCAGGACTCCTTTCTCACAGCAAAATTTGACAATGCTTACCTTTACCTGCTTTATATTAACAGGTCTTAGTAGATGTAAAACATTACAAATTGTTATCTCAAAATTTAAGTAAAACTGATTTATAAATTAATTTTGACCTGCTTTCTTAAATTTCATGTTGTAAAAAACCACCCACCTATTTTCAAGCAGACAGTACTGCACACTGAATTGGACACTAGATGGCAGGGTCCACCACTATTTAAAATTGCCTCTTACACTTTGTCATCACAAAGGTCAAAGGTTGAAGACATAAGCCTACCAGTTTTCCACACTGCTACTTACCTCATAATTAATTTGTGGAATTCTTTGTATATTTATCTTAATGAAAAATTTGGTAATCTTCCTAATAAGTATGCTGATAATGCAAATTCAGCCCAAGAATTAGATGGCTGACTCACTAAAAAAAAAAAACTCAGATCAATAAGTCTCCCTACTGGAAACTTCTCCACTCTTATCATTTGAATTCCAAAAGGGAGAGGAGGGGGAGGAAATCAATCAAACCACGAACAAACAAAACAAAAAAAAAAAAGAAAAACCAACGAAAGAAAAATATCACACACAAAAAAACCCCAAACTTCAGTGTTCAAAACCAAATTGCTACAGTATGAATACAGAACAAGACAGAGTGTTACAGAAACACAAAGCTGAGCTCATTTTCATTTTAACCTATCTATATACACTGCCAGCAAACAAGCATTTTGAAAAACGTAAATCAATTTAAAGTAACTCAGTTTAAAAAAAACAGTAACCTCATTCCAATGGATAAATAGTATTTAATAAGGCAAGTATGCTCTGTGCAGGCAAACAAAATTAAAGAAACTTAAGAACTTTCCTGATAGGGGGGAAAAAACAAAAAAAAAAAAAAAGGATGCTGAATAAAACATTTGTCCTGAGAATCATTCATTGTGATTGCACCCGGGTGCCCAAGTGACTAAACACTGGAAATCAGACAGCAGAAGCAATTAGAAGTTATCAGGCAGTACAATATCCACCTGTCAGCACAGGATTTTTCCTTTAAAGCATTTTTTCCAGTGCTTGATCCAAGATGAATCAACCGAAGACCACAAAAGATCTGAACACCTGTAACCCAGCATCTCGATCTGTAAGCCCAGACAAAGTATTGCATAACACAGCATCATTGCTCAAACAGCAATTACAGGACTTGAAGAAACGTGGGCTGCTTCATAATACTCTCCTCTATATTTAAAATAAATTCTAAAAGGAAAAAACCTAACATATTCATGGTAACACTTATGTTTTCCTGTCCTCAGTGGATTCATAGATTAATAATCACAATGACCCCTGAGGCAGAGAAGCAAAATTGAAAAGGGATAGGTTAAGTCATTTAGCTTCAAATAAATTTACAGGCCATGCCAGAACTGAGCATGAACTCATTCCTTCCCTGAATCCAGTCCAGCATCCCAACCAACTAATTTTCTTTCCAGGGATAATTACATCATAAATTATAAGTAGTAGATACATGCATACAGTAAATAAAAAGACATGATCACGAAGTATTACAGTTTAGAATTCTTCATCTATAAACTGCGATGCTAAAGAAGATTCACAAGAGACTTCCCACGTCCCTTCTCTTTTCTGGATTAAAGTAATTACCTATAAAACTTCTGAACAAGAGAGAACTGATTCTTTCATAAGACAACTTCTTATTTTTCTTAATAAATATTTTTCAAAGATAAAAGCACATCTCTTGGCTGTGGGCTGCAATTCTCCAGCCTTGACATTCGTACTGTAAACCACTCAGCACATTAGCCTTTACTGGATGTTATATCACAAATTCCCTTTGAGAAAAGAAGCATCTGTTATAGCCATATTTGGCTGGAATATCTGCTTTAATTCTCAGCTAAGAAATCAGGATGACAGGCATTTTGAAGAGAATAAACACTTCCTGTAATACATAGGAAAGTCTATTCTTCTAGAAAATGCAGTTAACTCCTATGAAGTTCTGCCCATAACGTGAAACAGAAAGAGCCTTACCTAGCATAGCTTCTTCTGTGCCAGGCAGAAGAGGATGCGATACCATGCTGCCGTCCCGTACAGCTGCCAATGTAGTCAAACATTTCCCAGTAGAGACTATTGATTTTTGAAACTGAAAAGGTAGTGAACTGACTTTGACAGAACAGGAGATATTTCTTCCATAGCTCTGGACTGTTGGGATGTAAAAAAATTAGCTTCTGCCATTCTTTGATCAAAGCTGGTGGCTCCCAGAATTCTGTGCAAATCTTCAGCCTGGCGAGTTTCAGATCAACATTACTTGGATTGCTTTCAATAGCCCTCTCCAAAATTGCTAGTTTCTTTTCTAAGATAAACTTCAGTGACTTTCTTCTTACTTCCTGCTCTCCCTTACCAGCATAAGGGCCAGGTCCTCCCATCAATTCATCCTTAAAACAAAAAGAAAAATCAACATTTTTACATTAGAAAGAATCATCACTAGAATCACAAGAAGAATGCTGACAATTGTGAAGATGAATAAACAGCTCATACTTCACCAATGGAATATATACAGTCCTAAACAAATGAAACTACAATTAAAATGTTCATGTATTTATTTCTTACAATAAGCAAGCAGGTCTGTCAGAACACATACCTGAAAAGAAACAAATTCCATCCAAGCATTAATATCTCCTGGGTTTTCTCTGACTTTCTTGTTATGTTCTTCCACTTTTGTCATTAGATCAGACTTAACGTTTATCCCAGGCTCTTGAATTGTTTGCTGCGTATTTTCAGGCTCACAGTCTGCACTCTTGCACCCTTTTCCTTGTAGCCACTGTAAAGTTGATGAATCATAAATCCCAAGAGGATTTAACTCTGTTGTGTCTGAAGGATCATCAGTTTCAACTTGGAAAATTGGTATAAAAGTAGTTGGGTCAGATGGAGAAATTTTGCTGCAAACAGGCATTCCATCAGTGTTCAGCATCTTCACATTGTCCTTTGTGAAGTAACGCTCAGGTTGCCTCTGCGACTGCTTCTTTTTTGATGCAGAACTGTTCAAAGTTATAGACTGTTTCTTGGCATCTATGCCAAGACAGGACTCTCCTTTCCTTTTATATCTTAGAAAGAAAAATACAATTAAACATCTTCTAAAATACACATGAGAAAATGGAATAAGTAATACAAATTCACCCAAATAACGTATGCATATGCCTTTAAGAGTGTAGGAACTCAGTAACTTGTTCTTTATTTAAGACTCCAATTTATTTATTTTTTCAGAGCCATCACAACTTTAATTGTTGTCATACTAAGCTTCCTCAGAGTTCAACAGTATCTGCCATACTCAGCAGATGTTTTTTCTTCTATCATTTTAAGCCATGTAGACAAACCTGGACAAAGAACATCAGAAAGCATTATTTAAGGCTACTTAAATTAGATTATTTTAAACTGAAATTCAGACACCAGTAGTTCAGTCTGGTAACATCTTTCTGTATTCCTAAGCCTCTATCCATATTACATGCCATGTGGGCAGTGGACTGGAGAGGAGAGACCAGGTTCATAAAGGCCACAATAACTCTATGGATTAAGAAAGGAAACCACCATCTTAAACCATTAGCAAGAATGTCATTTCAGTAAAGTGGCAGACACAGTGATGTGCAATGCTAAAACAACAGTTTTCATCTCAAACAATAGCAGGCAATCCAAAGGTAGCAGAAAATTGGAATGGATTGTAACCAGGCAATTTTACTGCAAAGGTATATATACTACAAAAATAAAATCCATAAATACTCCCTCCTCTACAGATGATTACTTTATATATATACAAATTTTCTTTGAGAAAAGAATTAGGTGTACATACATAATGCATGAGTCCCAGCACAGGCTCCTTTAGATGGCCTTCTTTGTTAATGTGGCAAAATGCCCTGAAGATTCATCATAGTACCAGTAACCCACCAAGGATGTTGAATATGCAATTTCGTCTATACTCATTTGGAATGCAGCAATGCATAAGATACCCTTTGGTATAATGTCTGGGTGATCTAACACAGAATCTGTTTGCTGAGAAAATACCTGTACTCCTTGCAAGGATATCAAGCCACTAAAGAAAACAAACCTCTTGAAAAATCTAGCATGAAATAATCTAGCATGAAATAATCAGTACCTTCTTTTCTCTTTCTGGCAGAAGGAGAACAATAAAGAACAAAAGGGGCGCTCGCCCTATGATCTATAAGAGAATGTGGGATTTCTGACCACAAAATCATGCTTTTGAATCTGCCCCAGGCAGCCACCTCCTGCTGGAAGTTTTGCAAGCTCACATGCCCGCAGTCTGCAAGGATACAGGGAATATTTTTAGAAAAATTTAAAATCACGCACTTTATTCCATTATTTCATGCCATCTTTTCCCTTCAAAAATATCTATGCCCAGTGTAAAGTAAAATTTTGAAAAAAAAAAAAAAAAAAAAAAAAAGAAAAACAACCACCAAACTATTCAGTTATCCTAACTTCTCATCTCCAACACCAAAATGTCACAGCCAGACTTAAGTTAATGAATCTTGAGATACTGACTTTATGATAGCTGCAATACCAGTAGAAACCAACATATTGTACCTTGGTATGTCCCTTTGATACAGGGATTTGTAGGCCCAGTTTGAAGGGTCTGGCTTCTTGTCTATTATGAAGGTTTCTGTGGTAGAAGCTTGGATATCATCAAGCCAAACAATGCGACTGCTGGTAGGATTTGATGTTTTCTTATCTAGACTGCAGAGAAGAAAAGTATATTCTAAGCACTTGTGCACATATTCACCATTCCCAAAACCCAGGAAACACTGCATTTGGTAGTTAATTATTTAATTTTCTCAAAGTTATGGTATATGACCAGTCTTGCAAAGCCAGTCACATGCTCGGATAAGCAACAACTAGAAATACATTAACAGGACCACCAAAACAAAACACAAACACTGCTTGCACTTTCAAAAATTAGATTTATGATTACGGAAAGCAATAGCCAGATTAAATCAATCAATTGCTTGGCAAACTATCATCTTAAAGTCATATATTACTTCTAAAATTTACTTTTTTTCTTAGTAACATGCTATAATTCAGAAAAAAGAGGATCACCTGTATGAGAATTTTGCTGATTAGCTGTAATTATACCCATGCATTTGACAAAACAGTGTACATCAAAGTGTTTTACGGATTACAGTTATGCAAAAGAATTTAAGTGGAAATTGCCACCTGCCTCCAAACTGTAGACAACTATGAACCTCCAATCTGAATTCATGCTACAAATATGTAACTAAGCAAATGAGTTATACTGTCCTGGGAAGCTTTCTAAAATTTCACCACACCAATTGCATTTAGAGTGATTTTGCGGTTCAGATTTCAAAACCAGTCTCCTGAAAACTCTGTATGCTCTCAATAACAACAATTTCTGGAAAGAACTAAAAATAAACACCCTGAAAGGACTTCAACTCTTTCATCTCGGCATATTAAACAAGTGGTTCTAATTCTATATTCATTGCTCTGAATGCAGGTTTAGGCATATACAGCTTAGCAAAAAAAATAAAATTAAAAAAAAAATCCTCCCAGTCATAAGAATTTTCATAAAGTTGAAGAGATGAGTACCAAGTGGAAGAACACAATGAATTTACATCTTTCATAGTACTAATGAATACATACTTAGCTGCTGCTCCCTTTTTGTGATTTCTGCCACTTCCTGCATCTTTGTCCTTGAGGTCCTTAATGTCCACATCTGATTCACTGTTACTGGAGTCCCCCCTGGTTTTCTTTTTTGCCTTCTTATAGTGGTGATGCTTTTTCTTTTTCTTTTTCCTTTTCTTATTTGACTGTTTCAGACTCTCATCTGTATCACTTTCTCCTGACAACTCTGATCTTGAAGTAGCCCTGCTTGGAAACAAGTACACGTATATCTATACATACCTGAATAGTAGAACTGTAAAGAAATACCGCCATAAGGAAGTTCAGAATCATTTTACCCTTTATCTTTATTCTGTCTGTATTTTTTGAGAAAAGAATTGGCAGCAACACATAAAATGGAAACAATATAAATCTGTATTAAATAACAACTGTATTTTTTCAGCTGCTGGAATTACTGACAACCAGTCTAAGTTTGAATTGTCAAAAGCATTCTGATGTGTGACCTGTATAAATATCCATCTGTTCTCACTGCCAAATTAGAGAAGATGACTGAGCTGATAAAATTTCCTAATTTTGCCAGGACAACTTAGGTCAAGCTAAAAAGGATAAGAAATCTTTCAGGACGACCTGCAAAAGTGAAAAATCTTCACTTCTTCTTCTGTGTTTTTTTATTATTTACATAAGACATATAAAAAAGATACTTTTAAAATCACTTCCAGATTAGAAATACAAACCTCACCAATTAAGGAGCCATTTTTGATAACTACTACTGAATTAATGTTATTACGTAATATAATGTAGCAACAAACACTACATGCAACAGACAACTGACTTGAGATCACTCAAAGGGCAGATAGTTTTGGCAAAACATATGCATAGCATTGCACATATTATTAACACTCCCATATTTAATAATCAACTGAAATAATGGAGGTCTTCTCTAACCCTTAAAAGCACAAGCTCTTTTTAAGCAGTTTTTCTGGAGTCTTTCAATAAAGGAGTGACAAGTCTCAGTATTCCCAATATGCCAATAAAAGAAATGCAGCATTTCAATAGCAAGGCATCTCAAAAAACCTCAAACAACTTACACAGTCTAAGGGCACCAAGATAAAAAAAGCCATGAGAAAACCATCAGCAGGCCTTTAAAACAAACACACCCACCAAACCAAAAAACTAAACCAACCTCCCCACAAAATCACCAATTATGTCGAGTAATTGGTTTATATTAAACCAAGAATGCACTCTAGTAATTGGCAAAAAGACAAACATTTATCTGCACACTAGTTTTTGACAAATTATTTTTCAAAGATTAATTAAATATGGTGGGTTTACTATGTCATCCTATCTGAATGATAATTTGCAAATTCCTTAGGTTTACGACGTGAAAGTCCAGAAAAGGTATGAAGAAATGCAAGCAGAATATATTGACTGATGAACAGAGTAATGATTGCATTTCAATCACACAATGCATATAAATGTAAGAATAAGTATACAAAAATATGCATTTAGCAGTGCTTGCTAGTGTAAAGGTATATTCTGTCATGACCACCAATACTTATTGTAAACATAGGAGCTTGTATCAAATTAAGAATTACTCAGATTTTGAACTTGGCAACTGCAACTTGATTCCATTAATTATTAAGTGCTAGTTACAGTGTAGATATGCCAAGTATAGCAACTATTCTAGTAAAAGTATTAAAACCAGTTGTTCAGCAAACATGGACGCTTAAAGCTAATTTTTGTAAAAAACTAATCACCCACTTGAGTGATCAGCATGTTCTAGCAGCACAACCCGATACATGAACTATTTCATTAATTCACATTTTCAATTGATTTTTAAAAAGTAAAAAAACTTGGCTATGAAATGGCTGACTGAACTAGTTTTCACAAAGAAATCACAAAGATCATGCTTAATCTTTACATTATTTCAAGGGTCACTTAGGACATTCAAAAGCTAATGGAGAATTATGATCACTCAGTTCCCTTTCCATTCCAAAATAACAGTGATTTAAATGCAGCTGTGAGAAAAAGAACATGGGAATGTAATTGCATAAGTATAATTTCTCATTATTTTAAGTTGAAGGACATGGAAGCATTATTCATACTTTTATATATGACTCAGTTCAGGACTTTTAAAATACAGAACAGTGGAATGAAAAGCAGCCCTAAAACGTCCTGAATTTGGTCTTGCATAACAAAAGATAAGCAGGACAAAAGAAAGAGCCTGTTTTAAAAGATACAGAAATATATTCTACCTTGTCAGTAGTGGTGATTTTTCAGGGGTAAGATTTGCACCTTCTGTAGCACGCTGATGCAGTAACAGTGCATCTTCTGAGGAGAAGCTTGGGTTACTAAGCCAGTCCAATTCTGCAGCTAAAGAGAAGTGTGAGATCTATATAAATTAGCTTGCTGTGCTTTCTAAAATTCGGGGTTAATCTAGTTGACAGACAGCTAAATTCACAGCAAATGTCACTGAGTCATGCATAATAATGGAGCATATCGGAAAGCAGTCCATGAAATTTCCATTTAGCAGAACACGAGGTTGTAATGAGGTAAAATATTTAAGAAGCTGGAATCTTCCCTTGACATCAACCTAAGCTTTCAAAAACCCACTATACAAGAGTACTTAAAGGTTCATACCAAAAGCAGATAGTATGTTTCATACACTGCTATATACTTTAAGAAACCCCAACCTGTCCAATATGAATTTTTACCACATAGAGTATGTAATATTTATATATTGTATGTTACATATGCATAATTCAGATAATCTAATGTATCTTTATACATTTAATATTATATAATTATTATATACAATATATAACAGATATTACATATTTAAAGAGTAACATTGAAAAAATTACAGAAGGGCACACTTAAGCGAAAGGTGTAGTTAATGAATGCAACACATCTTTTGCAAACTTACAAAATGTACTTTACTCACAGCATGGACACAATGTTATTGATAGGGACACCCAGTACTAATAAGAATACTCAAATGTTTTATACAAGGCCAAAATCAGTTACCAGATTCTCAGCTCTCTAGCTACAGAATGTATCAGACTTTTAAATAGAGTGAGAAAAGGTTATTTGATGCTAATTTTGATATATTAGCATTAAGCATTCTGCATCTAGACCTCAGCCATTTCAGTCATCAGATCAGATACTGACAGGATGTGGAGGGGGAATTTTTTGCTGTAATTTTACTGGTATTAAAACTTTTATAACAAATTTCATACAGATTTAATTTCTAGAATTCTTTTAAGCATATGAAATTTTCTCACGTATTAAACAATAAATGTTATTTCGCACAAGCACAAAATTTAACAGCAGCCTCTCTGGTGCCAGACCACAGAAGGTAACAACTAAAGGAATTTCGTCTCCCACCTGTTCTGCACACTCTTTACAACCATTTTTGTTTTGGTGTTCTTCCTGTCACACGTCTGTCTTTGTGCTTTTGACTACACTGACCTCTAATCCTTAAATAGCATGAACTCATTGTGTGCCAAGCCATACATCTCTCCTCCTTCTAAAGTATTTTTTTCAGAAATAGCTCTTCATACCAAATTCTTTTCTGTCTCAAGTCCCTGAACTGTTGTCCACAAAAGGATTTAAACTGGAGCAGGCTGCAGAACGGTTTGTTAGCCTAAATTAAACTCATCAAGCAGTATGCACAACCAAGCAAAGCTCCAGTTCACATTTCCCAAGAGACTGCCCCTGCTACCAAAGGGCCGCAGGGAGGGCCACCTTCCCTGGTTCATCTTGAACCTCCACCTCTGTGCAGAGAACCTAGCATTCATGGCACTGTCAGAACCCAAACACACTTCTCACGAGCACCCCAACTAACAGGCTGCAGAACACTCCCACACTATGCACCAGCTCAACAAAACATAGGATAAAGACTGAAAAATAAAAATTCAACTGTGTAATATACACATGTATTATTGTGACCTTCCGCCTGGAAATCAGAATCTCAAAACCTGCAAATCAACAGGAGATTTTTTATTTTCCCTTCCAGGAAAATAGTTAAGATATATCAATGCAAAATTGGAATAAAATCTGAAACCTTAAAACCATGATCCTCACTTGCCCATCCAAAATATCATCAAAATCTACCATTTAAATTAACCCACCCTGGCACAAATGACTTCCTTTTAAGTATATGTCTATGACTTTAAAACTGTAAATCTACCATTTACAATCAGTAAATGGTAGATTTAGTCTTCCAGAACCTTGGTGAGCCTAAAGGAGAAAGATTTATGCAGGATAATATCCAAGCAACATTTCACTAGTCTGTCTAATTATTCCCCCCTGCTGGGGGATAAAGTGTTATGCAACAATAAGTCACTTTCTTATTTCAATCTTGTAAGAGATGTATTAAGAACCAACCTAAAATCAGAATTACTTCTTAGAAAACTTGCATTTAGTATTTTCCATGAAATACTAAAATGTTTCTCATGGATAATTCCATAGCTATTACATACTTAGAACACAAGGAGTCAAATAAATTTATGTACCTGATAACTACATAATCAAATTAGAGTTAATAATTCAATATATGTCACACAGTATACTAAGGGCCATTTTATACCTGAAATTTTCAAGGTACATTTATTAAATGTGGTACTGATTTTAAAAATTATTATCTTCCTTATATTCAATTATTTCTGCTCATTTGCTAATGAAGATCAGGTGCAAAGGAATGCAGGTACAAACTACAACCCTGCAATGTTTTTCCCCAATTCACACACTGATCTTCATTAAACACAGACAAATTCAGAGAAACTACAATGGTCCAGAGCACTCCAGGTTTCCATAAATGCAACAAATCTGTGAATAAAGCCTTTTATTTATTTAAAGAAATAAAGGAGACAGTTCCTTTAAAAAAAAAAATCCATCTTTGTTTTGGTTTGTGTTGTATTACCCACATCTACCTAACAAAACAGAAAACATTACTGGTTGGCAGTCTCTGGTCTAAATGTGTATCATGTAACAGTACAGAACTGTAACTTATTAGCCAGACTGATCTCCTTAACATTATTATACCTGTTCCAAAGGTATACAAAACTTATCTAACTTGTGTTTGGCCAGAACTCCAATAGCATACTTCAGTCATGAAGACATTCTCTGTAGCCTTTGAGCTTCTCTTCTTTTTAATAAGCTATTGTTCCCCTTCGTAATACATAAATCATTTACTAGTATTATTTTTGATAGAAATAGATTTATTGTAAGGTAGTTCTGCAGTGATTTGAATGAAGAATTATGGTTCAGAAATCACCTGATACATATTAATACCGACACTCATGACACTTAACAAAACATTAGGTTATGGGATTTTTTAAAAGTAAGCTCGAAGGCAGAATGAAGTTGAATAATTTGCTTTCAGACACACAGAGTTCTGAATTCAAGACCTACAATATTCAGACCACTAAGAAAAGAGTCCAAGATGTTTGACATTTAAGATCATGATCTAAGGTCTGTTAAAACACTGTATGCATTAGAACAGGCTTTTTGTTGATTTCAAGAGAATAATGTCAGGTTCTCCAAAGATTGATGCAAAGAATGAGTTTTTAAATATTATTCATCAGTGTAAACACTTCAGATACAGACCGGCCTGAACCAGGAAAAAAGTGTTTGCAAACAACCTCAAGTATGCTAAATGTTATAACCTTCAGCCTTAGGGCACTACAGTGCCAAACAACCTCCAAATGGAGATTCAGATCCTAAGGAGCACCAAGAGCTTCAGTCTTGGAAACTGAAAAATATGAAGCAACTGACAGATTTATTTTTAAAATTACATTATCAATCATACTGACAAAATGAACAGAGATTTAAAAAAAAAAAAAAAAAAGGCAGTAAAGCTCCAGCTGTTTAGAAGACACAATAAGACATGGGGCTGACCAAGGATACAAATTTCCCTGAGGCAGAAAACACATATTAAACAAAAGCAGCTAGACCTGAACAGGCAGAACAGTGGAAAGCAGTTATCTTTCTATATCTGTTTAAAAGCCTGTTCTAAGACCAAATCACATTCTTAAAGAGTGCATTGGTAAAGTTTTAATTCCCTTCTTCCCTTCTGCAAATTAACTCAGAATTAAGGTGTTCAAACAGAAGGATGAAGCCTGGATTTCCAAGTTGTGCCCTCCATCCTTTACACTCCCCACTGCTACCACAGCTTCAGGAATTTATCTGGGTTCTCTAGACCCTTCTATAGTATTTTGCCATGTCCCTTGATTATCAGCTGGACAACAGGGAGCCTCTGCCATGTCAGATTGTGATCTCAAAAATGTTTCCTAGTTGGTAAATGTACGGATGCTCATTGCCAAGACCATCTATCCTGGTAACAGTTCAATTCACATTACAGCCTCTCTTGGAGCAGTGGCACTTTATCTAGACTTATGTTTCCTGAGCTAATGTAGATTTTCACAGACCTCCTGTTTTCGCAATTTCTCTCCCCCACTACAACAAACATGACTGAAAGGGTTAAAACTTGAGGAGGAAGAGAGAGATATTGAGAAAGTAGGCTAGCAGACAGATGCAAAGAAGCATGCGTAAGATCCATTTCCATAGAAAATTCGCCTTAAAATATAACAAAATAATCTTTATTATCACCATTAACTATTAGAAATAAACTTCCAAGATGTTATCTTGATTTAACTTTACCTTAAAGTATCTGTTACTCCCTTAAAGACATAAAGTCACTCGCTAAATTGGTGCAACACAATTAGAGAGCACAAGGAGAATAACCTTTATTTTTATATTTTAAATTACTGGTTTAGGGCCTCCAAGGAAAACTCGCCTTGAGAAACGGAGTCCTAAACATTAATCCCCTGACTGTGCCTGTAACTTGGTTCCACCTGAGCAGATGAGATCAAATTGCATTTTTAAAACACTGACGGATCACACTGCAAGAACCAACCCTGAAGCACACTCAGTATGCCTCTGTGGATACACCAGGGAAATGTTCAGAATTCTCCAATTACAGTATTTTCTGAACAATTTAATCAAACTGACCTAATACTCTAGAAAGAGGTGAACCATTTTTTCCATTACACAACATGCAAGTCCAAGCCTCCTTGTAAATAATCTCCAGTGAATCAGTTAGCTGGATACAAGCATTTCAAACATCAAAACGCATTCCAAACTTTAAAAGTCTACCTTTCAATCTGATGGTATTTTTTCTTGTCAGATGTCTAAAAAGTTTATCATTTTTGCAGACCAGACTTACATCTGAGCATAAAGAATAAAAAAGATTATAAAACTTCTTTTGTGATAACATGCATGTACCTGCTATTGTTCTACTCTACCAACCACATTTCTGAGCACAACAAAAGAAATCCAACTGCTTTCTTTTTATACCTTCCCAAGCAAAAAAATCCAAGAAAATTAAGTGTACAGTGCATGCCTACAGAGACAATTTTGAAGAGTTGTGCAAAGCCTTTTGCTGCCTCCCAGAATCCTGAAAATCTGTTTTCAGCAAAAAAAAAAAAAAAAAAATCACTGCATCACCCTACCTATAGAATAGTTCAGACTCTAAATAATGCTGTGCAGAATGCTTACTACTTGTCAGTAGGATTAATTATTACCACTGCTTTGTTCACGGCTACTGATAAACTTGTAATTTATCTCCTACCTAAAGCTACTTAAGCTTGACAACATAATTGTAAGAAACCATATACAAAATTACTTTGTGCTCTAGAGGCTGCTGCAACTCAGCAATCTAGCAGGGCTGGAAGAGTGCACAGCAACACTTCTGTTTCAGGCAGCACTTACAAATGGTTTAGGAAGGCTTGTAAGAGTGACACAGAGGTGGTCAGAGGAATGAGACATGGCCAGCATATTTACACTATTACCTCAAATTTTACAATAAAACTACGAAGCAGTCTCAAATGACTGCAAGATACCTCAGGGTTGCCTAAATACAACATACTCTGACTGCTGTATTATGATAAACTGGCTTCCTATCAGCTCTGAGGAAAGAGAGCCACCTATCAGAGAGATACCAAAGTTGTTCATCAAGTTCTCAAGTTCTCACAAGCTGAAAGTGTGAAATTTGATATATGCCACCATAAATGTGGTTCTGAGTTGATACTTAATTTTTATAACTTGCACTGAAGTGCAGCTGTTAAAAACAGAGTACAATATTAACTAAATTATGTTCCTTAAAGTTTTGTCAGCAATTCTCATACAAAAACTTCCAGTAGATCAAAATGTAGCTCATAAACAGTGCTAATAACTGAAATGTACATCCAAAAATTAGTATTAACATCTTTTCAATGTAATCTGATCTTCCAGACAGGTGGTCTACAGCAACACAGACTAAACCTAACACATTTGTCCTGAAGTATAAATTCACAGAGCTTTACAATATAAACAAGGTCTAACTACTAGAGAATTTTACAGTACTCCTGCCTGGCAGAGCAGCTCCTCCCTTCCTAGAAGCTGTAATTTGGGATCTTATGTCCACTACTCCCTGCACCAAGTGTTATTACCAGAAAGGCTCCTTATCTCTGTACTGGCAGACTGAGTATCTACAGCTGAACAAGAACTAACCCCCGTCTGCATTGCTAAAAGCTTCAAAAAGTCACCATACTGACTGAACTAAATATACAACAAATTTAGCCTAGGTAAACAATTACCTTAGTGTTTCCCCTTGCTGTAGTGCCTAGAGGATGGGCAGACTCGAGGCTGGTGGCAGCTGGTGAGCAAAAAGCCTAGTTCAAAACATTGCCCAGTAGAATTAGGAAATGCGTATATTGCAGAGTTTGTCAATAGACCACATAGGGTTCTTTACTCATTTAATAAAACTGCAACTTGCTAGACAGCAACCATAACAGTCAAAGTGATAAACTGAATCATAATCTCATGACCTTCCACAAAAAAAAAAAAAAAAAAAAATTGGCTTAATAAACAAAGAAATGAGAAGACACTTTTCAAGTTACCCAAGCCTAGTGGTTAAAAATAAAACCACAATCTCCTAATTTCCTGCATAAAGCAAGCCTCCTCCACCACACACGAAGTTAACATATTTATTTTTTCCAAAGGTATCTCACCAACCATGCCTCCAGCACCCACCAGCAGGGAGCTGGAAGGAAATCTGAACACACTTGAGCACCCGCCAATGACCGAACAACGCCGTTTTTCTAAAGACACCCCTACTTCAGGTCCTCCCCAAAGTTATCTCACGGAAAGTAACTTTATTCAGCGCGCCAGCGACATGCCTTGCGCAGGGCACGCCGCACGTGAGGGCGGAGCGCGGCTGAGGGATACACGGCGTTCCGGGAACGGGGGCAGGCCGAGCGAGTAAACCCCGCGCCGCGCTCACAAGCCTCCGCTGGCGCTGGGTACGACCCACCGCTGCCGGGGGCCCGGGCCTCACCGGTAGCACCGCCCATACCGCAACCCGGGGCGGAGCGCCACGGCCCGCAACACGGACACGCGCGGCCGGAGAAGGCCCGGCGGGGTGCGCAGGAGGGCCGGCACGGTGCACACGACTCCGTGCGAAGGCGAAGGGAAGCAGATGGGCTTCTCGAGGACCGGGCCGCGGAGGGCTGTTATAGGAAAGAGGGTTCTCTTAGGACTTTACCTTTCCTGGAGCCCTCGCCGCTGCTGGTTGAGGGCTCCCCGCTCTCGGCGGCACAGGCAAAAGCCGGGAACAAGGCCATGTCTCAGCTTGCCATCAGTACTGTCTGTCCTGGCCGGCGGGGCAAGATGGCGCCGCGGCGCCGAGCACTCTGGGAGGTGTAGTTCGCCCGACCGACCTCTTAAAATGGCTGCGGCGCTGGGTGGTTGCTGAGGGAAGTAAGGTTTAGTGCTGGGGTTGTTTTCTCGAGGAATTTGCATATCTTCGCCTTCCGCCGCCATCACTAGGGGGACTAGAGAAGGGAACTGCTGGGGGAAAAGAAGGGATGGGGGTTCCAGAGTCAGCCTTTCCTTCTTTACTGCACCGTGTTCCCGGGAACACAGCAGCAACAAGTCTCCTTGTGACTGGAATGTTCAGCTGTATAAAGGAGAATGTTGTAAGAAGCCATACATCCTTTCAGTTAGTACCTACTGTATGTTTGAAGGCTCATCTAGCCAGACAGCCTCCCTCAAACACCAGCAGCAAGGGCATAGGGAAGAAATAACTTCCTGCACTCAGTCCTCTGTGAACTCCTGACCAGGGAGTTGCCCATCATATTTAATAGTATCCATGAGCCTGCCCTCCATAAAGGAACTGGAAAAATAATTTTTATGCCTTTACATTTCCTTTTTCTTGGGCAGGAAGGAAAATAAATTATGTATTGTCTGAAACAGTATTTCCTTTTTGTCTAAAGCCCAGTGCCCGATTCTTGCATAGTGAGGAAAAATAAGCGTCCCTACTCACTTTCTTTGCAACGTTTTATACTCTGTTAAGATATTTCACTTCAGTATTCTCCTGTCTGGGCTGAAAAGTCTGCCTTTTTTCTTTCTGTATTAAAGCTAGTCCATAATGTTCTCCTTGTTGAATTTCTTTTGTTTTTATAACTCTGACACTAATACTACTGCACGACCAGAATTTCATGTAGTGATTAAGATATATGTGTACCATGGGTTTAGGGATTATATGGAATTATAATGGCTGGTTTGCTTTCTGGTCCTTTCCCAATACCTTCTGATCCTTCTATTTGGCTTTTGGCTTCTCCTGAGCTACAGTGTCTCCTAAGAGCCTATTCCTAAGTGGCAAAAGATAGTAAGTATCTATTGTGTATAGATGTTAGGATTAGCTTCCCTATACACGCCGGTTTCCACTTGCCAAGCTGATCTATTTGGTCATTCTTTAATTTATTTCTGAAATACTTCAGAAACTTTTCCCAGTCAGCTTTCCAGCTGATTAGCCTGAATACTTTTGCACTCTACAAACTCTTTAACAACTTTGTGTTCACTACTGTTTGCAGCCATTTTGTAGATGCTGAACAGTCACGATTCCGAGGGATCCTGTTAGTGGCTTCTTCCTTTAGAAAACTATAAAACTGTTTCTTAATCCTTGTTTCCTACCTTTAATTTATTAATGATCCATAAAATGCTATTAATTTTTATCAACAGGAGAGAATAATATTAGGTACAGAGAAAAAAAGATTCAGAACAAAATGGTGGTCCTAGGAGCTGACAGTCTAGAAGTCATCAAATGAGTGGGGCTTGATTGCTAGCTTGGAAAGAATGGGCTTTAAAATATATGCTTACATTCTGATGTAGAGCAATGTTTTTGTTCAAGTTTGTTAGTATCTTTCAAGTTTTGTAGTAAAACATTAGAATGTGGAAAATACAGTACATAAGCCACAGAAATATTTATCTGCCTAGAACTGATACAGAAGAAGTGGAAAAAATCTAAAAGAAGCACATTACCAATTTGTGACCAAATTCTGAAGAGAAAATTTAAAAACCAAATAAAACCTATCTCATCACATGTACTTTTTAGCCTTTTTCCTGAGAAGAGAAAGCCTGTGTAACTATGCTACCTGGACATGTGTTTTTCTGTCTCCCACGCATAATTTCTCCAAGTACTTTTAGAACTTATGACCAATTTCAACCAAGTTTAACAGGAGGTTACAGGTTATTACATTACTTCAAATTACATGAAAACAAGTGGCAATGCAGAGCAGGATTTTCAGTGGGAGAAAAACTCCAATGTGCATGCAGTTCATGTTGGGAGTCTAACCTACTGGGAAAGTTGAGTCAGAACTCTCCTGCTCATGGTAATACTTGTTATAATCTTATTTGGGTACTTACGGAAGTTTGTAAATGCATTTATTCTGCATGCTTGAGCACTTGGAAAACTACCATCTCTACAAAAAATGAATTATTTCCCTATTTTGTTATGAACCAAACTCAAAGCCCTTTCAAGATGCTCTAGATGCAGGATAAACAAAACAGATTTCATAACAAAATCATTGATTTTATTTGCTGGATATCATTACATTGTCTCTCAGCTGCTCATAGTGATGGTAGCTAACAGCTTCTTAACAAAGAGAATACAGAAAAAGTGCTTTTTGAGAGTAAAGCAAATGAAGAAAGACAGAGTTCATAAGAATCCTAACTACAGATTTATGCCCTGCGTCCCTAGAAATCAGTCCATAATCTGGACAGATGGATGCATTAATAAGGGTATTATTATTGTTGCCATACATATATTAATGTGAGATTTAAAAAAACAAACAAACACAAGAAAAAAAAATTCAACACAACCCCCACCACCACTGTATTTAACACTACCATTTGAATGCGGGCAGTATTTTCCATTACCACAAGTGGAAGTTAAGCTGGCATGAATGTTGCGTTTAGATTATTGCATTTATTTGTACAAGTAGTTTCTATTTATCATTAGTAGAAATTTGCTATGCAATAAAATCTTCTACATTGACATTTCCTTGACTTACTGACCAAGCAGTGCCCATTCTGATGAAATGTAGTTTTCTGTAGTGTATTTAGCCTCACGTCTACCAAGTTTTATTTTGAACCTTTTGTCTTAAAACTGCAAAATACATTTTAATAATGTTATATAGATATTTTATAAGCCTTTACAGGCAAAAAGTAATATTATAAAAAATTGTTTGCCTCAACACAGTTAAGCCAAGATGTTTCTTAGGATTTAATGAAGAACATGACCAAAACATCTCTTTATGTCTACAGTTAAGTTACCCAAAGCACTCGGCATTGTTTTTTCTGCTCAAGCCTAATAACAGCAAACCATTAAGCCTTTTACAAGATGGACAAAACTACAGGAGCAGTATACAACAAGGATTCCTTGTTAATAAGAAGCAACAACTAACTAAGTAGAGGAACTAATAAATTCCGTACTTAAAAACACTCTGGTCCACTTTTTACATTGTATCTACCTTTTTAACATGTTAAAATTAATTTTTTAAATTAATCCATTTTAAGAATTTTTCTTCTTTGGAAAGCCTTACAAGCCTTATAGTGAGTCATGTACTGCACTGCCTAAGCAGATGTGAGATGAGAGCAATGGTTTTCAGTAGATTTGGGACATGAGTTCTTTGTATATCTTGATAAAAATCATAATATTATATTTATAGGGACAAAAATAAAACCAAACAAACAAAAAAAAAACACCACAAACCTCATCAGGTCCATAATATTTTCCTTATTACAATAAAACTGTAGCAGACATTTGTGAATCTGACTGTTGTCATATGAGGCAATACTTCAGGCTCCTCATCAGGGACGGTTTAATTCTTGGCCTCACACATTCATACTTTTCTCTGTCTTCCTCTCTACACCCTAACTTTGCAGCCTGTGATGTCATGCCTTTCATATCTTTCATACTTTCTCTTGCTTCTCCAGACTTTCTACTTCTTCTATAGTAAATCCTGTAGTTAGTTCTTCCTTCCAGTCTGATGATCGAGGAGCTGCTGCTAGGTTCATCTCTCTGTGGTATCTCTTTTTTATATCTCTCTATAAGATATCAAAATACTGTCCTCTTTACAAACAAGGGTTTGTTCTTGTATGCAGAAAATTACAGAACAAGCATTATAGTATAGAGCTATTAAATGGTGTAATTTAAAACATACACAGTGGGTACCTTGAATAAAAGCATCAGAAGTAAACACAACTATTCTGAATAAGGGCTACATTGCACTCAATTAAAGGAATAGGCATCCCTAAAATAGCGTAAAATTTTGCAAGATTGTAGGAGCAGTGGCCACATTAGGGAGGACAAAAAAAGGAATTCTGAACACAGACCTAGACGGACAATTTGATGTATTTATGTGTGCTGCCTTTGGCCTGCCTGAACAACCCTCATGGGATGGATTACCAGGCTTCCACCCCAGTGTCCCACCAGCCTTTTGAAGCCTTGTTGATGTACTGAGTGTTGCCAGCATCATGTGACAATGTACTTGTAGTATGGTAATAACGCTTATGCAGGTTACTCTTAACAAGAAAATACATGGTTTGAATATATGTTTGACATGTTCCAACAGTGAGAGGAACAGGGCAAATATAAAAGGGGGTGCTATAACTGTATCTCCCTGCAATGAGACCTATAGAGCACAACAGGGTTTCCAATAACACATGTTCCTGTTCTGATGGTGTGCCAAGTTTCCAGCCTTCCTCTGCATTTTCCCAGCCCCTTCTCAGGTTTCTCTCACTAAGAAATCCTTTTGTCTATGCCAACACAACTCAGATGTATTGAGATCTACTGAGTAATTTTACCAAGGGCTAATTTTCTATTGAGACCCACTCAGCAGGCAGAAACGTGAGAGCTGCAGTTTCAGTTCTGCCAGTTGTGGCGTGCTGCCACAGGGCTTTAACCTCAGCACTGTCCCATGGCCAGCTGCACCAGCAGAGCAGCACAGGAGAGATGATCTTCTGCAGGAGCATTGTGGGACTTTAATGATGCTATTCCCCTTTGAAGGTGCTGTTGCACTTCCCACCCCTTCACCCTTCCCATCTCTGCCCTTCACTTGAAGAGGCAGAGGACTGGCCTCTGCTGAATCTGGATGTGGCCTTGCCGCACCACTGCCATGCTCCCAGCTCTCCTTCCCATCAGCTTTCTTTCCCAGGTAACCAGATTCAATGCTGTAAACATTAGATGTGGCATGACTGGTTCATTTTGCAAAGGAAACTGTAGAGCTCTTCATTGTCTCATGCGTTGCCTTCGAGAGTAGCAGCTCAAGAAGACGTCTTCTAAGAAAATATTCTTAAATGTCTAGATATTATTCTCCCAGTCCTCAAAACTGACAGAACAAAACTGAACACAGTTTGATACAAAGGTGTAATAATTTTGCATCTGTCTTTCAAAAACACTTTGATTGTATCTTTAAAGGGAAATGAGCTGACTCATATTTAGCCACAAATTCCAATTACTAACTTTCTCTTCAGGTTTTAATTATATATTGTATTACACTTACCGTAAATATTCTAGATGAGGCTATTATACTGCTATTAAATTTTATGTATTATATTTTACCTGTAAAGTACCTATTTCGCAGGTCAGTGTGTATATATAGAGTCTTACACAAAGACTTTGAAAATTATGTTATTGCTCATTGAAAATATCCAATTCTACTGCCGCCTTCTTCTTAAAATTTAATAAATAACACCTGAATAAAATCTTAGCAGTTTAAATTATTAATAAAAAAGGAATATAAAATTGCAGGGAAGTGATGCAAATATTTTTCCTCCAACATATAAAATTAAATAGAAAATAAACATATATAAGTTGATCTTATTCAGAGATGCATTACTGCTAATACTTTTACAAAGGCTGCCAGGCCATCTTTCTGATGTAAATCTGAAATTTTCTGATGTAATCTGGAGATTTATTTACTGATCCAAGTTCTATCTGTAAAATCTTCAGTTATGATAAGCTTGGTGGGTTACCAAACACTTGCTGGGTAGACCAGCTATTACAGCTATGTTTGACGGACATGTAATAATGATTACCGGATCAGTTCAGATATACCTTCTGGTTCTACACTTCAAAAACCTAAAGCAGATTTTTGCACTTGATTATTCAAGTCACATGATAGTGCTTTCCTTGAACTTTGAACTAAAGCCATGGTCAGACTGACCCTATGTGCATGTATGAAATATGTGTATGCTGTTCCATAATGCAAAATGGAAAAAGCAACCAAATTAACATGAAAAACCTTTGTTTCAAAGCCATACTGTAGATAAGCCTATTAGTTTAGACATAAACCTGTGACTTGTATTTTAACTTCTGCTGTAAATGCATGTATGCATATGTGAATATAAATCTGTATTTCTATATAGATTACAAAAACTGAGGGTCTTGATATCGCTCCCAGTGTATTTACTGAGAATTTTGCTGTAAACAAAACTACATAGAGAAGAGGAAGGAGGTATTTTACAGAAAAAAAGTAGAGCGTTCTCTTTGCTAGAAATGCCCCCTAGCATTTTATACAAGCTTTCTCAGGATGAACACTGGAGAATTTTAAGAAATTCTGAATTATCAGAACTTCCTATATACCCCAAACCATGCCATTTTATACACTTTTTGTAGAGAAACAAGGCAAGGAGTTTGACTCCTGAAAAAACCCAACCTACCCAACCAAAAAATCTACCCCACCTCAGCCCTTATTTTCGGCCTATTTTTATCTTTCACCCTGGAGACCCACCATCCTTCCTTTTAAAACAACACAAGAATAGATCTTCCTGTAAGAAAATTGCATTTGACATACTTCTTTTATTCTCAAGTCAAAACAAGGAAGCATTAGATACCATTCCAACAGAAAACACTAAACTTATTGCAGCATTTTGATGTGACTTTGTGACTTCATCATGCAGCCACAGGTGAAGCTTCCAGTTACTATAATGGGGTGGGTTTTTTGTGTCTTGGGATCATAGGTTCAGATATTTTCATTTGGGGGAGAGGTAATATTCCTGATGAAACTCTTGAAATGCAGCCTATGAAACACAGCATGCTTAAATAGTTAGCATTTAAAAAAGTAGGCTACACTGTCTAACAGATGAGATTTTCCATTTTCTATTGCAGTTAGCAATTCTGCTGCATTTTCCTTGGGTTTCATGATTTCTTATGTAAAATCCATGCTAATTTATCATTAGACTTTTCCCCAGGTAAAGTTTCTCTAGCCATTTATCCCTAGTCTGTAAGCTTTTATGAACATAAATCTGGAAGTGATGGTCTGAGTTCAGCCTTCTCTGCAGAAAACCTACCCCATATGTCTGTTCATATACTCAATTTTGAAATTCGTTGGGCTTTTTACCAACAACCCCCATTGCAAAACAGGTCCAGAACGCCCATTTTCTGATGCTTAGAAACATCCTGATTTCCTCCTTAATTTAATTCATGCTCCGTTTATATCCATCTGTTTCAGGGCCAGCATTTTCCTATGGCTTGAAATAGCTCTTCGCTTCACCAGGGCGCTAACCTGGATGTAATCTATGCACAGACAGTAATCAGATGCCACTCAGCCTTTCTTCCATTAAGCAATTTTAAAATTTCATAAAATCAGTTGCTCAGTCCCCTGAATTTTTTGCACTTTTCTCAGATCATATTCCGAACTAGAACTGTACACAGACACAGTGGTACTCTGCAGGACGGCCTGCTTCTCATTCTCTACTGAAAATATTCCACATTGCATTTATTGTTTAGTTTGCTGAATCATACTAGCGGCTCATAAGGTTCAATAATTACACTTGAGCATTTCCAATCTATCACTTCCCCTGATGAATCCCTCGTTATATCAGAACATCTTGTTATTAATCCCTAAGGACATGGCCTTGTATTTTGTAGTAAATTTTACTTCTATTACTACAGGCTGCTAGGTCACCTGTTTTCTAGGAATTAAATTCTTGATATGGCTTGTTGTGAGCAAGGCATATTAGTTTTTTCCATCAGCAAGTTTAGTTAGCATGCTCTTATTTTTGTGCCAGTGCCTTTAAAAAATAAGGTTGAGCCAAATGCTGGAATAAAAAGCCCCACTTGAAATCTCTCTCTGGTCTCATAGTGCCCTTATCAGCACAGACCTATTTGCATCCCTCTTTTACCCACTTCTTTATCTAACTTAGATTTTTTTGTCTTATTTCCTGTTTCAGCTAATAATCTCACAAGTACTACATTATCAAGTGATTTGCTGAGATAAAAATCATAGAATCATAGAATAGTTAGGGTTGGAAAGGACCTTAAGATCATCTAGTTCCAACCACCCTGCCATGGGCAGGGATACCTCCCGCTAAACCCTGTCACCCAAGGCTCTGTCCAACCTGGCCTTGAACACTGACAGAGATGGAGCATTCACAACTTCCCTGGGCGAACCATTCCAGTGCCTCACCACCCTTACAGTAAAGAACCTCTTCCTTATATCCAAATCAATTGGCTCTATCAGGTTTCCAGCCATAAAACTTCTGCTGCCATTAAAGTTTACTTTTAGTAAACTTGGGCTGCATTTTATCCCATCTTCCATTTGTATCCATAGTGCTCATTATTTTCAAAGTTTGTTTTAAAGCTTTGAGTGCTATTGTAGACTAACAGAATAATTGCAAATATATTGAACATTTATTAAAAGAAAAGTGAAACCTGCTATATAGCACCACCACAATACAACAGATGGATTAAAATCTGTACCACAAGCCATAAAATATTATGCCCTAGTTCTTACATTTGTCATTAATGCTTCCCCATTTAAGCAAGTTGAGCTCACCTAGTTTAGCTTCCCTGCCATGGTTCATGTTGTGTATATTCTCTTCTAACAGCAATTCCTTTCTACATTTTTGTTCTGAAAGCTGCAAAAATTACTCATCAGGCTGGGGAGTGTAGCTAGATTATATGTAACATCAGTGCCTTAGGGCTTCCCCTTGCTTTTGTGCTAGCTGCAATGTGCTAGCTAAACCACTAGCCTTTTGCTTTTTGGTTTATTCTTTGCAAGATCGAGTAAAGTCTAGGTTTGGCTAATCATCATTGAGTCCTGTACCTCCAAATCTCCAAGTAATAGCTTGCTTCATTAATTTCCCTTCTCCATTCCATATAGACCTTTTCCTTGTTTTTTACTCTAACTGCTGAGGTGGTTTGCTCATCCTGCTTCCATACTTGAAAAGTAAACTCCAGACGGTTTTTGCGTCTCTGAGTTAGAAAAATTACAGATCTCTGTCATGCTTAAGCTTCTGATTTATTCCATCCATTCGTATACTTCAATTACTATGTCTACCTACCAACATTTGTTGTTATGGTATTAAAAAAGCCCTCCAAAACTTTAATTCTTAAAACAGCATTGTTTATTCTTCCATTTAATTTGTATTTTTCCACCCTCAGAAATACAAGCTTTGACATATCACTGGGATGGAGCCAAGGCATTACTAGGACAAAGGAACAACAACCAGCACATAAGTCCAGGCTAGACTTCAACAGCTTGCAAAAGAAGTGCTATGGGTAGTCCAGATGTGTGAGGGAATGTGATACATGTATGGAGTGAGAAAGATTGCATTCTTCTTTTTCACTCATACCTGTAAGTCTATCTGTAATTATATTCTGCTTCCCAAATACTGTGCACATCTCTGCAGAACAGCAAGGTGGGTGGTAACCATAGTGGCCTTGGTGGATATGATACCTCTATCTAGTCATTCTCGAGAGGTCAAGCAGTGGAAACCAAAGCTTAAAGCCAACAAGAACAACAAAAAAAAGGTGTTTCAGAGCTTGTAATGAATGTCTCCGTGAATGAAGAAGCCAGAAGATTGATTCCTATAACCAGTGTTTGCTTAAAATATGTTTTATGTTATGACTGAAATCATCTGGAATACTCCAAATTCTTCTAGGTCGATGTGTCAATACATAAGTTAATATAATTAAGCATTCTAATGATGAAATCACCTGGTGGATATTGCTTTCATAGGTTATCTTGCTTCCAACTGTAGATTTGTAGAAAAGTAGATCATACTGTTATTTGAGATCTGGGGGGTAAGGGGTGGGTGTAGGTTAAAATACAAGAAGAAGGAAACATTAACATTTATCCTGCTAAAGGTTAAACACCTCATGAAACCTATGAGGCTTGATCCCAAAACTTTATAGGACCAAGGCTACTCATTATTTAAAATACTAGACAGAAAAAAAAAAAAACCCAGAAAAAGTCATATTTAGTACTGTCTCCCTTCCTTTTCAAACAAGTGAAAAGCTTCTTTATTGAGGGAAAAGTATTGGGAAAATTACCCAATAAAATCTCAGTACCTGAAGTGTATTATTCCTTTTGATCAACAGCCACCAGAGAAAGAATTGTGAGAAGCATGTAGAAAAAGGAATAAAGTCTTTCTCTAGAGCAATGTGGGACCATTTTGAAAAGAATTACAACAGAAAAAAGAGCAAAAGAATCAGAAAAATATAAAACTACTGAATTTCTGTAATTTAGTATTATTTGTCAAGAATTTCTTCTACAAGTGGAAGAGTATTATTTAAATATGGAAAACCTCTAAAATGCTTCAGTGACAGTTTATTATTCCATACACTTTACTTTGATAAACAGCCTTAGTCCATTCATTTCTGTCTACTCTTTCCATTATTTTCCACATTAGATATGAGCTGTTCTATGTATAATTTAGCCTAGCAATTACATGAGGTTATTATGCCAAACTAGAAACCACATATATATATAAAATAAAATAGAGAAAAATCATATAGAAGTACAAAGAAATGCAGAAATGTGTTCCTGAACATATTTTGCAATTTTTTAATGAATAAGAAATTACTATTAGTGTTCATCAGTATATCCAGAGCAACTTAATTAATCTTTAAAGTGTAGCCAACCATAGTAGGCAATCTTGTACTGGAAGCAATAAAACATGGCAGCTGTATTTCTCAGGAATTGTAACCACTGATTCCTGATATTTAGGACTGTTCAAGGTCCTAAAATCCAAGTAACAGCGAAATGGTATTCTACCACTTTTGTTACCAAAAGGGTGCCAGCAAGTTTTAGAACAAAGCACTCTTGTCAGCTAAGCATATTGCCATTTAAATGAAGAAAACACTCCATATGCTTAAACCAAAAACTTCTGGCACCTACACACTGAAAGGTGAAGCTGCACTCCACCCCAAACTATGTTACAGACTTTGGCAGAAGTATACAGTAGCCTCATATGAACTGTGGAATCTCTAAACACTGTCAAAGCAACCTTCCTTTAGGAGGAGCTACATGAAACAGGCTTTGTAAGGTTTGTCCAAGTTCATTTATAGAACGCTATACCTTGGGTTTGTGAGTTGGTGTCCCAAATTTGTTAGCAAACAAATGGGTAACAATACACTGGAAAGGAAAAAAACCTCAAATGTTGACATTATAGATCTGCTTGAAGAGCCATAATCATTAATGGAGGCCCTGTACTAGAGTACCACTACTGAAATACGAAGCCTTAAGATTTTAAGACTTAGTCTAGAAAGCAATCTCTTTTAAAATGCTAAGATCAGGTTTTTTTCTTTGGCTGATAGAAGAAATTACCTTTTATTGCTATTCAGTAAACATTTGAGAAAGGTAAATTAATAGGACTACCTGTTGCAGACAAGCCTGGAGATCAGCATATTCAGATAATCAGCACAATATGTTCAGTAGGTTGTCAGGAACATAGAGAAGTTGGGGAGGGGTACAAGAAGAGACTGAAGAGTTTAGGGAGGAAGGAAAGCAATGAGAGGCTAGAGTTACAAAATAAGAGATGCTAAATGCCAATTAATAGCATAGCCAAACAGAGAGTTTTCTGGTAATAGAATCTGTTCTTCTCAAGTCAAAAGAAGTATAGTGTTTGCAGGTGATCTCTGTTGTTCAGGGAACTCTTTCCCTGGGGTTGCCAGCTGTGTTTTGATAGTCAGATTGGGTGGGAGATTTCTCCAACTCTTGACAGTTTTCTTCCCTCTTGAGGAAACAGCTCGACAGCCATCAGTTCCTTTGCTTGTCAAGGGAAATTTTTTTTTCTCCTTGGAAAAGTGCCTGCTCTGTATTTATTCCCTTTGTTTGGATTTATTTTCCTTTTCAATGATCTTTCCTGTACACAAGGATTCTCAACCTTCTCAAGGAAAACCAAGCATATGCCACTCCTAGAAGTGACTCCTGAAGCCTGGTGCTCATTTGTGTCCACCCACCCCATACATTTTCCTTTCCCATAAGTGGAGCAAGAGGAGGCAGCAGCAAAGTCAAGCAGGGATTTATTTCTCTGTAATTTCTGCCCCCCTGACACCATGCCTGAGAGGTAGAGAACTCCCCGCAGCCACTTTGTTTGTAGCCTTTTCTTCATTGAAGTTGCTGACAAAACTGACTGGGAAACCCAAGGCCCTATTGTTTTTCATTCCCAACAAGCCATGAAGTGCACAGTGGTACACAGCTCCGTGAAGCCATCTAGTTTTACACAGAGTACTGTACGTGGTTTGTAATTTTGCAAACCTGCAGTTTTCTAAATGGTGGTTTGGTACTGAAACAAAGAGAATTCTGTTTTCATGTGCTAAAATGAAACAATTCTATTTATTAATACCATTCCTAAATTATTTTATTTGCAGGGAAGAAAAAACCTTCCCTCAAATCTCCAGCTGCCTAACAGCATTTTTCATTTTTTAGTATTTCACCTCCTCAGAGCAAACATGTTTAGTGATTTTGGAAGCATTGTTTTATTTGAGATTATTCCTAATTTACAATGGTACAGCTATTAAAATTAGTGGAATTACAGGAGTATAGCTGCCCTGTGGCTACTGTTTCACAATAAAAAATGGCAAGAGTAGCCTGAAGCCTTCTTAATACCCTCTCTACCCCTCATCTGTGCCAACACAACTGCTTGTAGGACTTCTTAAATAGTCCTTAAATGGAATTAAAAAAAAAATAAATCTTGCAAAGTTGTGTTAGCACAACTGAATGGATGTCATGACATGGGCAGAAGAGGGAACAAAACAAGGGAAGCAGAAATACCTCCAGCTGATACTGCTGCTTGGACTGCAGTAAAATAACAGCCTATGCAACATCAAAAATGAGAGCAGGCTTGTAACACCCACTGAGCCAATTCTCAGTTATCTATGATTTGATTACCTATGTTGCAGATTGTCTGTGCCACAAATGTTAAACCAATCACTGTGCATCCACCGCTGTACAAATGCAAGACTGTGCCTGGCCTGAAACAGCACACGCACCTTCATGCAGAGACTGAGATCATAAATTCTGTCACATCAAAGTTCCCTCTGTGAAGCAGCTGAGCCTTCTCCTCACCGTGTTCCCAGAACCAGGAGTGACAGCGTGCTGCACTCACACCTCGCTGCTTCCCGCAGGAGCAGCTCAGACCCAGCTGGGCTGCGGGCCAACTGCAGCCGGCTGCATGTGGAGACAGCTGAAATGATCCCCAACACGTGGGATTATGGGAGGCCTTCTAGGTCAGGTGAATACGATACACATGCATGGATCCAGCTTGGATATCTGACCCAACAAGCTCTCCCACAGGGAGCTAAGGAGATAGCACTGAAACGTCAGCAGCAAGAAGCTTGGCCAGTTTCTGGAGGAAAGTATGGGAGCAGAATGAAAAGGCCAAAATGTCACAGGTGACACCACCAGTGAGGCATTTACACTATAAAGTATTACTTGCAAAAGAAAACAGGAAACATTACAATTAGGAATAGGATATTGAGAAGCATTCTCTCTTTGGCTCAGCTCCAGCCTGACTGAGCTGGATGACACAGAGGATCCCACTGGTTATAAGGCAACTTTTTCTTGGTTGTCTGTTACAGTGCTAAAACAAAGCTTGCAAGCACAGTAGTTTCCTGCAAACCATGATAAAACAATCACCTCTCAGAGTGAAAATATATTTTAGTGCTACCTAGTAGCTTTGCAGCTGATTGTTCTGTGATATTTATATTGCGTCATAAATGTGTTTACCATTTTGGATTTTTTTAAAATAATACAGTTTGCCACTGAAAAGTAAGCTAACTTCCAAGTGAGCACAAGTCTTTTTACTCTAATGCAATAGCTATCACTTTGCTGTGCTCATCAAAAATTCAAAATTAATTAATTATTGGCAAATATTCAGATAAGGTGCACAACTTCATTAAATCAGTTAGCTTCAGGATTTTCATTTTTTGTGTGTTTTGTCTGCCCCATATGAGCAATACCAGTGAAGCTGAACAGGCTATTGGCCAGTTCCTATGTTGCAATCTTGTGTGATATTATGTTCTCTAGTAATGCCAATTCTTTTTGGCCCAAAGAGTCAGCCAGCTTTCCACATCTTTAAGGTCATTTTCATTAGCAAAAGAAGTTGATGAAATGCGATATGACCCCCTTTATTTAGGGAAAATGGGCATAACATTCTGCTTTACGGAGCACAGAGGAATTCAGATGACTAGGAGCAATTTATTTACCTGTAGTTCCCAGACTCTCTGCAGGCAGCTGTATTCTAAAAATCTCCTCCTGGCAATTCTGATGCCACACAGACAGATTTACAGCAGCTTCCAGATCACTTTCTCAGTTCTGAAATGATCTCTAAATCCTTAGAAAACCAGCCGGACTGCTTGACCCTCCTGTTGTCTGCACCTGCATGTGAGCCAGTGCAAATATAACATTTTCTACTGCCCACTATCTAAATCAAAGTTAATTTTAATTGTTTCTTGTGGTTTCTGAATGAAAAGTGTCTCTCATGGCCACTACTTTGAACAAAATGGTTTACTGCCCAACAACCAACACAGCAGCATGCTCTTCAGACTTCATTTTTTCATATTGTCAAACAAATCCCTTTGGAATTGCACTGAATCTCATAGCTTAGCCAGATATCACAGGCAATCCCATGTGGCCATCCACTGAAGCCAAGAGAATTACTGCAGGGATGGATTTGGCAGTACAGCATTTTGAACTGAGTTCCCTCAAGCAAGAAATCAGCACAAATGTACAAATCCGGCTGTGTTTGAAGGTTCTGTTTTGCAGCCATCTGTGCAGTTTTTTATTGTTAAACAGGAAAAAAACAAATTCTGGGCTAAATGATACTCATTTATATATGTGTTTAGGTAAAAAAAATAAAATACACAGAATTAGGAAAGCTGAAAATAACTAAAAAAAGCTGTTTTGAATTATTTGAAAACCAAAAAAAATTGTGTGTGAGTAAAACACTAAGCATCTATCTTAAGATGTGTTGATACTGCAAATTAACATCAGAATCCCAATATGATTTCTTAAGTTAAAAAATACAGTCACCTTAGAGCAGTTTACTGTGTGTTAATTTCTCAGACTAAATGTGAGAGCTGGAGTGTTGCCTTCTTTGTAGTGGTGCATAGAATCATGTATCATTTTTGGAGAAGTAATATACTTAATTACTGTTTGCCAAATCAATGAGTAATTACGTGGTCAAGAATTGGGTAAATTCTAAAATGTGCATGAATACCAAACTGCTATTGATTGACAATGATTCTGGAACCCTTATTACATGTCATGCTTCATGTTTAAGAAAATCTATCACTGGTACAATTAAGAATATAATATTTTATGGGATAGACTGTCTCCTGTTCCTATTGGTTAGTACTTGATTCATGGACCTGATCTTGCCATAGCTGTAGAAAAATACTGGCCCAGTCTGATCCCAAGTCTGATCCAGAATAGTATTTTCTATGTATCAACCTCTGACCTTCCTGTGACACCCCTGTTGTTTGGGACCTGAAGAAAGTTTCTCAACATACTAACTCAAGTATGTTTTAATCTGTTGTCCTGGGTTCAGCAGTAGCAGACATTTTTCCCTTTCTTAGTAGCTGGTGCAGTGCTGTGGTTTTGACTTTCGGCGTGGGAACAGCGCTGATAAAACCGATGTTTTCAGTTGCTGCTCAGTAATGCTTAGTCTGACCAAGGACTTTCTGAGTCTCATGCTCTGCCAGGGAGGAGAGGAAGCCAGGAGGAAGCAGAGACAGGACACCTGACCCAAACTGATCAAAGAGGTATTCGATACCACAGCACGTCATGCCCACTATATAAACTGGGGGCAGTTACCCAGAAGGGCTAGATCACTGCTTGGGCCGGGATGGGTATTGGTCAGTGGGTGGTGGGCAGTTGTAATTCTCTTCCCTTGTTATTTCCCTTATCATTATTATTATTGGTGGTAGCAGCAGTGGTTTGTATTATACCTTAGTTACTGGACTGTTCTTATCTCAACTCATGGGAGTTACATTCTTTTGATTCTCCTCTCCATCCCTCCGGGAGTGGAGAGGGAGGAAAGCAGGAGGAGTAAGCAAGCAGCTGCATGGTTTCTGAGTGACAGTCTGGGCTTAAACCACGACATCTGTGCAGTCAGTTTGGGTTTTTTTAATGCAGCTTTGCACAAATCTTGATTCACATTTCGCTTTCCATTCTATTTGGGATCAGCTTCTGATCAATTTAAGCAGAAAAACATAGTGAGGGTTTAAGTACTGAAGCGCTCTCAGACTCAGACAATAATCCTGTTGATTTGCAACAATATTTTATGAGAATATATGAGAATATATTGAGAAGTAATGGGTGCTCGCAGCCCAGAAAGCCAACCATATGCTGGGCTGCATAAAAAGAAGCTTGACCAGCAGGTCCAGGGAGATGATTCTACCCCTCTTCTCTGCTCTTGTGAGACCCCACTTGGAGCACTGTGTTAAGCTCTGGGGGCTCCAATATAAGAAGGTCATGGAACTGTTGGAAAAAGGCCGAGGAGGGCCACAAGGACAATAATGGGGCTGGAGCACTTCACATATGAAGACAAGCTAAGGAAATTGGGGCTGTTCAGCCTGGAGAAGAGAAGGCTGTGTGGAGACCTCAGAGCAGTCTTCCAGTATCTGAAGGGGGCTATAGGGATGCTGGGGAGGGACTCTTCATTAGGAACTGTAGTGGTAGGACAAGGGGGAACGGGTTCAAACTTAAACAGGAAGAGATTTAGTTTGGATATAAGGAAGAAGTTCTGTACTGTGAGGGTGGTGAGGCTGTGGCACAGGTTGCCCAAGTAAGTTGTGAATGCCCCATCCCTGCAGTGTTCAAGGCGAGGCTGGACAGGGCCTTAAGCAACCCTGTCTAGTAAAAAGTGTCCCTACCCATAGCAGGGGGGTTGGAACTAGATGATCTTTAAGGTTCCTTCCAACCCAAAGCATTCTATGATTCTATGATTTTTGCTCTTTAAAGACTCTTTAAATTGCAAGGAAAGACACAAATGGCAGATGCATATTCATCTGAGTTGTGGAGCAATTACCACTGCAAAAGTAGTTCCAAGTCACACTGCAAAATCTCCCTGTGTCTCTAGTAAGTTCTGGCATAGAGCAGTTACTCTGAAACAGCATGTGTAATGCATGAGTAAGCTCCTTTAAACCTGGAGTTGTGTATGTTCAGCAGCTAACACTAGTCAGCTGATGGGGAGTAACTTGCTCATGTCCAGGACAGGAGTGTTTGACTCTCTGCCATCATTGCTCTCACTGTAGAAGCCTAGCCAGGGCCACCTTTTCCAAGACTCTGGGAACAAGGCACAGTAGAAAATGTGACGTGGATGGGGTGGAGGTGGATGAGGGAATGGAGCTAGCTCCTTTGTAGAGATGAGGGATGCAAGTTAAAATTTGGGGCTTAAGTATGTGATGCATGGACACAGTTACAGAAGTAATGTAAGAAGGCAGGTGTGGAAGCATGTATCTTCCTGAACATTCATGCAGACCAGTCTGGGGACACAAGTTTGACACTACCAGTTGCACCAGAGTCTTACCCCTATCCAATGGACTAAGCCTGCAAGCCCATGCTCTGTATCAGTCCGGTTTGTAGCCATGAAATCTATGCTAGGATGAACAACAAACAAGTTCAAGTTTACATCCAGGAAGCTAATCACATGCTGTGAGTGATCAACACACCCCCACAACGAAAGGAGGCTCAGGGCCAGAAACTCATGCCATAAAACCCGCAACAGAATAACAGAATTAGTCAAACAATTAGAGCAATAGGGTACTATAGAAAAAATTCACCCCCCATATAACAGCCCAGAATGGCCTTTTAAAAAAAACAGATTGAATATAGCACATGACTATTGACTGTAGGGCTTTCAATAAAGAAACTGGCATTTTAACAGCCCTTGTTTCCAGCACAGTAGATATGAACATGCTCTTCTGTGGATGGGAGTATTAGCTACAAAACGTATGGTCTTTTTGATCCCAATACATGAGCAAGACAAACCACAGTTTGCACGTACTTGGGGTGGAAGACAGCATACCTTTTATCACCTGCCCCAAGGTTTTAAACATGGACCCATCTTTGCACGTGCCACCTTAGCTAAACAGCTAGAATCAGTCATCCTGTCACCTGAAGTAACAATTTTGCAATATACAGATGATACTGTAATTGGAGGACATGTTGAGTAAATGTATCAATGCTACTGTCCTGCACTTACAAAAATTAAGTTATTAGTGTTCCTGACTTGAAACAGCAAGGACCAAATTAAGTAGCTGTATTTTTAAGTACATGATGGATAGGAGAACAGAACACAGTTGTAGAATTAGTATTACCAGAGACAAAAAATATTAAGCACCTTCTGATAAAAAGGAGTTACAAGCCTTATTAGGAAGGTCTGGGCTTTGGAGGTCACACATTCCTGAATTCAGTATTTTAGGGGGATCTCTATAATTTGGTGAAGAAAAGTGCTATATGGACTTGGGAACAAAATCATCATGAAATATTAAATGCTTTAAATGATGACATTTTACCAACCAATCATGGGATCTTTTATCCCTGCACACCTAAGGAGACTTTATATAGGCCCCAAGGAGATTTCATATAGAATCATGGAATCATAGAATAGTTAGGGTTGGAAAGGACCGTAAGATCATCTAGTTCCAACCCCCTGCCACGAGCAGGGACACCTCCCAATAAACCATGCCATCCAAGGCTATGTCCAACCTGGCCTCAAACACCGCCAGCGATGGAGCATTCACAACTTCCCTGGGCAACCCATTCCAGTGCCTCACCACCCTCACAGTAAAGAATTTCTTCCTTATAACCAATCTAAACTTCCCTCTTTAAGTTCTAACCCTTTACCCCTTGTCCTCTCACTATAGTCCCTAATGAAGAGTCCCTCCCCAGCATCCCTTATAGGCCCCCTTCAGATATTGGAAGGCTGCAATGAGGCCTCCATGCAGCCTTCTCTTCTCCAGGCTGAACAGACCCAACTTTCTTGTCCTATCTTCATACAGGAGGTGCTCCATTCCCCTGATCATCCTCGTGGCCCTCCTCTGGACTTGCTCCAACAGTTCCATGTCCTTTTGATGTGGAGGACACCAGAACTGCGCACAATACTCCAAGTGAGGTCTCATGAGAGCAGAGGGGCAGGATCACCTCCTTTGACCTGCTGGTCACACTCCTTTAGATGCAGCTCAGGATACAGTTGGCTTTCTGGGCTGCAAGAATATAGGAGAGAATATATAGAGAGGATATATATAGGCATAGGTTATGAGGGATATCAATAGGCATCATGGCAACAAGATGTGCAAAGTAAAAAGCTTATCTATTGCATTTTGTTCTAAATTGTGGCAAGGCTCCCAACTATACTCCATTTGAAAAAGTGCTGTTAGCTGGATGAGAGGCTGCTAACTACCGAGCCATTAATTCAAGAAAGGGAAATAAACCTATGTGTACCCATTCTTACCTTAAAACAAATTCTAATTGGTAAGCTGTTACCCGTAATGGAAGCCCATGAAACTGATGTGCAATGATGGGCTCTGTACCTACTTCACCAGGTGACAAGTGATGGGATGAGTAAAGAAAAAAAATCAGATTGAACAGTGTGGATAAAATTAGGATGCCTACTGAATACTCTCATCTGCCTTTCTCTCCAATAACTGGGAAGGCCTGGGAAGGCAAGATAGTGGCTAGAGAACTGGGTGGAAAACAATCAGGAAGTAAATGGTAGAGATGTGCGGAGAAAAACACACTTGAAAAAGAGTTATAATATAGAACAGTCTAAGTCATATCCATAGGACATGTACCTGCCTACCAAAAACTAAAAACCCTGAGGCAAAGTGGAATCAGATGGATGATCATTTGGGTAAAATCAATGTATTCCAAAACTCGAGGCAGAAAGGCTAGTAGAAGTGGGCTAGGACACACGGGATATTATTTGTTTCAATGGGCTGCAAGGAGAGGATGGCCTGCAACGAAAGCTCTAGCAATACATATTGTAGACACATACTCATTTTTCAAACAATGGTACTTGTCAGAAGGACAACAGTTTGTCAGACCCAGGGAAGGTAAACAACTCTGAGAAGCTTGTCAAGTAATGTGTCAACAGTAATGAGACATGAGTATATGTCAATGTTTTGGATGTGTGTTTGTATCTACCTTCAGCACTATCGTCTTTGAAGTTTATGTAAATCTTGGACCTGACAACAATTGCTGCTGTAATATGAGATATATTTTTGACCAAATAACCTAATAAACAGATTTACAGGTTGATTTCTTGTTGATTGAACAAAAGATGTCTTATTTCACACCATTTAAGATATAGTAACATTTGGAATTATCTTTGATCCACAAGATGCCTTTCTCAAACAAAATGCCAAAGTTACCCAACATCTGTCAGAAATTGAAAATGTTTAGATGAAAGACAGGAAAAAATGGTATATTATAAGAATTAACTGTTTCAATTAGTGAAAGTGGAAACCAGACTTACTAAACATCACTGGCATGGTATCTTTAAAGACCTGCCACCAAAAGCTACCAATGACTGGAAAACAATGTTACATCTCATGCTTGTATTGTTAATAATCATTGTATTGTTATTTCTTGTAATCTTGATATTGACCTGCTACCTGAAAAATCAAATAGTACATGATATTAACTCAAATTACATTCTGAAACTGTAAATTACCAGTTTCCCATATGCTCCCACTTTCACTGTGCAGAGGCAAGCGGGCTGGTAATTCATATGATGTATGTATGAAGCTCACTGTCCAATAATTGTTGAATGCTGGCCTGAGCCAAGGGGTGGAATGTGGCCAACCTACATCTCCCTGCAATGGATCGAGGCTTAGAGGAGAAAAGCATAAAAATAATTATTTCAGAGAAGACTGTAAAGAATGACCAGCAATTACACTAAAGCTGAACTTAACACAATGGGGACTGGAGGGTAACCTTTGTTTTAGATATACGGCTGTACCAGTGGGTCATTACACTGTATAAACAGAAGCCCTCCAAGATAACTAGTAGAGAATAACGCCTTCCTGAGCTGGCCAGGCCAACATGGCAGGGGAGAAGTATGTAGGTGGCTCAGCCAAAAACAGAGTACAGAAAGTGAGCAACCAACAACATCAGCTTTGGAGAGAGCAACAGGTTTGAGCTGGCTTCAACCCAAACAAATAAGCAAATTTGATATTAGACATAAAACCCTTATGTGTAGTATCTAAAAGAACTTTGTCAGAGACAATTGGGCTCTGACACATAACACAGTACTACAGTCAGGCAACATCAAATGTGGGAGAAAACCTTTCTTATAAGTGGGAAATAACTGAAAAGGTGAAGACTCCATTTGTTCTTACACAAAACTAATTATTCTAAGACTTCTGTTGCAGTGGTAATTAGTATTCCACATCATCGGATACAATTAACAGTAATTTAAATGGCAGTTTGTGCTCAGTGCCTTTTCCCAGCAAGAGTGTCAGGGTAGATGTGAATACTTGCAAATGACACTAAATGGAGACAGTATAATGAAGAGTATTTCCTAGTACAGGTACAACTCACTGAAATCAGACATCTTCCTAAGTGTTTACATTCCAGGCACTACCAGATTTTCCAGCAAATGGTAGGACTCTGAAAAACTTTATTGAAAGCTGGACAACTTGCTTAAGTGCTCCTCTACAATATCTGACAGTAAAACACTGGATCAACCACCTTCCTAACTCACCTCAAATTTTTCAAAAGCAAAGTGATAACGTCTTCCTGAGGAATCCTTCTCACCTAAAAATAAATTTGCACCAATTAAAGGGAAAATAATGTAAAATAATACTTGATGTACTAATTATAACACTCATGTGTTCTTTTGTATTTGTTCTTGGCTGACCCAAAAGTCACTGATCAAGTTTATCTGACACCAGCTTTTAATAAAAGTAGAAAATAAAACTAACCAAACAAATGAGCATCATTTCAGCAACTTTAATAGCTTTGCCAAAATTTAATCACTTGGGCTGAAAATCTCCATGATGACTGTCTGCCTTGGCCTGTACAAACTTTGTTCAAATTTGCTCATAATAATACTCTAATAATAGCAGTACAGAAAAGCCCATATAGAAATTAATAACTTTGTCTTTAGAATAGGGCTTGACTAGCTTGTAGCAAATACAGCATAGTCACAATGAAAACAGAGACTAAAGCAAAATTCTGACAGCTATTCACTAAACACTACCTGAATGGCGAATCAGGTAGCGGTCCTGAAGGAAAAAATAGCACATAATGGTGCTGTTCAAGGCTGTCATATAATGTAATCAACCAACTTACAACTTAAATGCTTCTCAGTTTTTCCATGCTTGAACTTGCAATTGTAATGCTTTTATTGACCGTGTTTACATATGTACACTTGCATGCATACATAAATGCAGTATCACATAGAAATAATACTACATAGAAACACATATCACATACAAACAACGAGTCAAATGGTACAAGTTTTAGAAGGAAGGACAGATTACATAAAAAGGAAAAATTCAAACTATTCTTCTAATATGAATATGTAGTTCCATATTCTGTTATTTGGCAGTACCATTCAGGCTCCATAAGATGGCAGACCTGCATATATTTAACAGATGTTAGTGTAATGACATTACTGTAAATACATTACTTTTAAAATGGTTGCTTTAAATGGATGGTGCATGTTTTTAATCAGAATGTTTTGAATGTGGTATATTTAGAACCATAACGAACTCTGCTTACTACTCCATATTACCTTTTCCATGCTTACTGATGGCTTTGGACATGGCCTACATAGAGCACCAGTAGAAAAAGAAAATGTAGCACTATCATTCAGAGTTGATTGATCTGGAATTACCTAAATTTGATCAACGTAATGCTTTCTAATAAACATGTAGTTGATATTTATTCACAATGACTCATTCTAGCAACTTGTGCTCAAAGCAAACCAATTCGTAAAATATCACTGCTGTCCTGAATACACTAAGGCTCTTGAGTTCATCTTTTAAACAGTCGGCTTTACATAAGACTATTTGGGGCAACTATGATTTACTTGTTAACCTTGAAACTGGTATATTTATTTCCCATTGAATTATGATGTCACTTCTAAAAGCTTTCTTCAGGTTCTCTGACATTAATGTAGTTCTATTATTTGTACAGTCATTATAGTGAATTAATACAACAATTTGGCTTTATGACTAATACATAAAGTTTAAGGTTGTTCTGCAGAATGCTGCGTGATGCCTTTACCAGTGCTTTAAACCCATTTCCTTTCCATTTGTTAAAACCTCAGGCTAAGATTTAAAAAATGGGTTTTTTTTGAAAATGCTATCGTACTTTAAATGACCAAGAAAGAAACTGAATGAGCTTACAGTCTTGCTTTTATGTTTCACTTTAGCAAACCTTCACTCATAAACATTATAATTGTAATTACATAGGCATATAATTTTCCCATAAAGGTTTCATTGCACCTGTTCCACTTGGCTAGGTCTACAAGGAAAAGTGGCTAGATTGTTTTTAATATTTTGAAAGAATTCCTTGGAATAAAAAACAGTAAGTAGTGTTCATGCCAGCAGGAAAGCAGCTTGTATTCAGTAAGGCTGTGAAAAGGAAATCATGATAATTTTAAAATAAAAAGTGTTCTACTTCCTAGTAAGCAAACAGAATAAAGGAAACAAACTACCATGGAATTTAACCCAAAATCCTCCCAAGAGCACATCAGGAATGTCATCCTAAAAACTGCAATTAGGAAGAGAACTCTCACTAGAGTCAAGAAATTGGGCCATTATGTCCATATACAAAATTGCAATATTTTCATATGTAAACATGCTCTTTAACAATTGCTTAGCAATGAAACTTTGTTTAAAATACTGCTCCCTGACACATTCACAGACTTCTTGCTGACTCACGCTTCAAGAATGGGATTTTGAAAAAGAGCAACGAAAACATTCCAGTAACAGAAATACTGAGGAATTTAGATAGGAGTGTCTGTAACCTACTTCTACGTTTAGACATAGCTTTGCAGATGTGCCAGGAAGTTTTTGCTGGTTTGAAACTCCCATCATGTTTAAAGCAGTCCTGTAAGCCTCTTACCGGTGCAGAGAAGGCTTTGTTGTTTGCTTCTGGTTTAACCGTGCTTATTTCAATTAGAGACACACAAAACCCACCACACAAGTGGTTATGGCATGCCTGCAGCTCCTTATGCAAGAAGGCTGCAGCAGGCTTTGGCTAGGCCCAAGGGGCTAGAGACACCAAACCATGTTCCCGAATCCCATATGGATGCAGGCCAGCTTCGTTTGCCTCTGTGCAGCTTTGCAGCTCGAAGCTAATTTTGCAAAAGTGTCTCTTTGTGTTGAAAGATTTTGCAGCATTTCAGCAAGATATTTAAGAGCTCACTCATCACTTTATCATGTGTATCCTCCTCCAACTGTCACTCGAACTGTCACTTCAAGCGGCAGTCCAAGAAACACTTCTCACGCTGATAGTGGAAGGGCAGAATAGACAAATTTCTACTGCCACATTTTGTACCTCTGTGACCCTGTGTTGTGGGGAAGGAGTGAGAAAAAAGACTTTGTCTTTCTGCTGTTTTTTGGTACAGAATCCTGGCTCTAAAGAGCCAACTGAAGAAAAGCTTCTTCCTGCCAGTTCTGGCTCATGAGCCAAGCAACTGATATTGCTGCAAGCTGCGGCAGCCATGAAGAGGCGGGAAATCTAGCGCTACGGCTGCTGATACTGCCAGGAGAGCCGAGAGCCCTAGGGCTCTCGCAAGCCTCTGCGGCGAGGGCCAGGGCCAGCGCCAGGGCCAGGGCCAGGGCCAGGCTGCAGGCTACCGCTGCCATCCACGCCGCTAGCCGGGGCGGGCCGGCGGGCCGGCCACCCAGCAACCCTCCACTCCCACACACGCACTCCAGCACCTTCAATTGACGCATTGCAGGTACAACGCAACCAATCACAGGGCTTGACTCTTAGCAGCTAACCATTGCAGAGTCCCTTTAACCAATCAGGCGCCCCTTGACAAAGCGCTGCTTCAGAGCCTCAGCACCGCTTCCGTCGGATGCCGCTGTCCCAATAAACGATAACCTTCCGCGAGAGAATATAGGTCCTACCGGCAGTGAAGGTGCAGGCTGGCGACTCGTCACCGGCTGCCCGGGGAGGGAAGCGGGCTTGTCTGCGCCCGGCGCCTCAGCCACTGTCTCTTCCCCCGTTGACGCTGTGGGAGCGGGCAGTAGCGGGGCAGCTAACGGCCGGCGCACCGGCCCTCTGCGGCTCCGCTCGCTGGAGAAAGGGGAGGGAGGGGGGAAATAAAGATGTACTCGGGCGGCTACAGGAGGCTCTGCGGAAGCAAAACGGTTAGTGCTGCGCCGCCCGGGCCCCTGCTGATGGTTACAGTGTTAATGGCAATGTTAATGTCCCTGCGTGGAGGCCGTGGAGCGTCCTTAGAGTCGAGTCCAGCAAAGCCTCAATTCAGGCAAATTTTAAAGTGACTCCAGAGGAGCTGCAGAGCTGTCTGTGCCAAGCCGGCGAATGGCATTTGCTGGAGACGCAGCTGAGAGCCCTGCAGTGGCTTTCAGCTAATAATGAATGCCAGCCATAGCACCTTTGAGAGTCAGGAGCAGTACCCGTACTGCTGACTGCCAAGGGCACAACACCAGGGAGATATCACAGACTCGTTAGGGTCGGAAGGGACCTCAAAGATCATCTAGTTCCGATGCCCCTGCAGTGGGCAGGGTCACCTTCCACTAGACCAGGTTGCTCAAACCCGTATCCAGCCTGGCCTCGAACACTTCCACACAAGCCCCCAGCAAGGAGCAGTTGATAAGAGAAGCCTGGTGTCTCATCAGATTACTTAGATGTCCCGTAGCAAACTGAAGTCTCTAGCACACCGGCAATAATTCCTCAACATCCTTCCTTTGGGTGTCTAATTAAAAATTCACCCCCTTCATCATACCCTCAGACCAAGTAATAAATACACTATACTTTGAAGTGCAGGTTCAGATGTAGCTGAGTCTTCATGCCAATGCAATACTGTGGTTGCTGGCCTGGGACAGTGGTGTGAGATCCTTTACTTTACCAAATACCCAGCTGGAACAACCTGAATGAGGGTGCGGCGAGGCTGTCTATAGAGGCTCACTCTTTAAAGAATGCTGTCTGGCTTTAGTGGAGGATGAGGGGCTGACAGGATCTCAGGACAGCTGAGATTCTAATGATACCATCCTTTTTACAAGAATCAAGCTAGATGACACCCATGAACCCATCATGGAACAGAATTTTATTTATTTAATTTATTTTTTTTTTCAGAATCTTGTGGGCCAGCAGTACAACCCTGAGGAGAGAACAAGATGAGACAAACTAAAGAAAGAAGTGGGAGAAGGAGTAGGAAGATATCTATGTTTAAGTGATTTAACCCCATAATAATAACATAGTCTATTTTGAGTGGTTTGCTTTTTGCTTATTTGATGCGGAATATCTTGTTTCAGTTATATTTTAGTTAAGGAGATTGGTGCTCTGTAAGCACCTAAAATAGAATATGGAGATAGAGACATCAGAAGCAGAATGGATGCCAAAGTGAAATGATCTGGAGTGCTGAGCACTGCATCAGCCCACACACAGGCCCACCCCAAGGATAGTGATGCAGAGAAGTCTTAGATGGTGCTCCCTGCTTGGAAAAATGATGTCAGTATTGGCAGGCCTGAAGCTAAACTGAAGGATAACCAAAATAAACTCATTAAATGTATTTCCCTTCCATATAGCATAAAAATCCCATTCCTGTTGCAGTGCACCTTTGTGTTAGGCTTGTGCTCTTTCACAGTGCTGCTGACAGCTTCACAGCCAGCACGTAACAGTGCACTTACTAAATATAAGTGCTTCATTAGCATCTAGCATACTTCTGCTACCACAAAAATAACAACAAATAGACATACTGTGGGGAAGGTCAATGCTGCTTGCCAGGAAAGGTGTGCACAAAGTGTTAGATGCCTGGGACAGACCAGGTTTTAGACATTTTCTTATTTCACAGAAGCTGACAGCCCCAGAATAAGGCAGGCAGAACAGATTTAATTAGGTAGCTGATGTGAACTGTACCCTCACAAAAACGGTGGGAAGGAGGCCCTATGGGACAGCTCTGTTTTCCAGGTTTATGAAGAAAAATGGGTTTTCTTAGTACCATTTCTGGAATTTGCTCTTGTGAGACCTCACTTGGAGTATTGTGTGCAGTTCTGGTGTTCTCAACATAAAAAGTTGTTGGAACAAGTCCAGAGGAGGGCCACGAGGGTGATCAGGGGACTGGAGCATCTCCCGTGTGAAGATAGGACAAGAAAGTTGGGGCTGTTCAGCCTGGAGAAGAGAAGGCTCTGTGGAGACCTCATTGCAGCCTTCCAATATCTGAAGGGGGCCTATAGGGATGCTGGGGAGGGACTCTTCATGAGGGACTGTAGTGAGAGGACAAGGGATAATGGGTTCAAACTTAAACAGGGAAGTTTATATTGGATATGAGGAAGAAATTCTTTACTGTGAGGGTGGTGAGGCACTGGAATGGGTTGCCCAGGGAAGTTGTGAATGCTCCATCGCTGGCGGTGTTTGAGGCTGGGTTGGACATAGCCTTGGATGGCATGGTTTAGTGTGAGGTGTCCCTGGCCATGGCAGTGGGGTTGGAACTAGATGATCTTAAGGTCCTTTCCACCCCTAACTATTCTATGATTCCATGATTTTAATTTCAACAGTGGTGTGAGGTACTTTAGGATGGAGGCACATGCATACTCAGAGGGTCAGACATTTTAAGAGGCAAATGCCCCAAAGGTATAAATCTAAAGTCCTAGACAAAGAACTAGATCAAAGAGAAACCTTAAGGGGGATATCAGAGCCCATATTCTGGAGGCATCAGATGTTCTTGTTTTAAAATTTCTTTCCACTAAAAGACTCATAAAAGATGAGCCCTCAGTAGAGGATTTCCTAGGTACTGCATGCCAGGTTCCCAGGGGAGACGCAGTCTGTTGGCTCTTTGGCAACAGGCTGCAGAGATCAGAATTTATTTTTACAGTTTCTGAGAACTGATACTAGAAACATATCTTCTCTTCAAGGTTGCTGGAAAACTTAGGGTTTTGTTTGCTTGGGTTCTCCCCCTTACCCCTCCCCCCCACCCCCAAAAAAAAGGTGATCTGGCAGTTGGAGAAGTTATTTCATTATCAGGTGGGTTTATTATTGCTACAGGCACAAATGACACAAAATGGCTGTCAAAGAAGTATAACAATTCCATAGCTTTCTTCATTTGCTTAAGACAACTGAAGAGGAGTATCACCTGGTGATGATTCTGGCTTCCAGCATCTGTAATTTGGGATGTATTCATAACACTTCTCAACTCAGGCCAGCTTCATAGTATGGTGGATTAGAATACTGGATGTCTCCTGGACAGTAGTATTTGACATCCATTTACTCAGGTGGTTTTGATTTTCTAGCTTCTTATCCCAAGGAATCTGATGAACTGATAGCAACTCCTCATTTGGGTGTGTGAGAGAAAGGAAGGAAAGAAATAAATCCCCAACTGATTCAAATTAACATGGATTTATTGACTTCAGGGCATGTTTACAGTTGCTAAAAATCTGTACCAGAAACTATAATTCTGATTTTAAAATATGATCATTCTTGAACTGCATATGTGGAGTTGTTGAATTTTTCGCCTCTAGCTGTAGGATGAAGTCTTATGACAGCCCTACCTGAGCCAAAGAAAACTTTTTTCAACACAGACCTGTTACAAATTACAATTTGGGGTTAAGTAAGGGAGACTTGGCCATTAGGGGACGTATCTGTGGATTTTACACATCTGTTTGCCTATGTCACATATATTCTCATATACATATTTGTTAAAATTAGCTGGGACTGTTATTGCAAAATTAATGCCCCAGTTTGCCCCATAGGAATATTCAGATGAAAATGAACTACTCATGGACAAAGGAGAGGTGTAAAAACAACGCAAACAGGCTCAAGTCCTGATTATCTTTGAAGATTTTTTTTTTTCTGTGTTAAATAGGACAAACTCAAATGAGAAACAACAGTACTGGAGTTGAATGAACTGATTTCTTGCCTTTCTTCAGGACTTAAATTCTGAAACATATTTGTTTACCCATGTTTATTATACCATTATAAACTATATATTGGTTCAAAATCTGCAGCTAACAGCAACAGCTGTTCAGCTTTGTTCTATTAGTTCTAAGACAGAAATTTGAACCTATAAACCAGTTTGTTGACCACTCAGTTTTCCTGCATATGCTTAAGAAATTAAATGCAGATGCAAGCCATTCCTAATATGGTGAATCTAAGAATTTATTGTTTCATTGTAGCATTTAAAATTTTGAGGAATCCCTGTTCTGAAATTAGAACCAGAACTTCCCATTAGATGACTGTTTCCATACATATCTTTTATACAGAATATTTTTAAATATTTGTGGTAAAAATTAGTTACTTCTCTTTGACAGATATATTAACTGGAATGATGGTCAGGGAATATAGTTCATACACATGCATCCAACAGTGAAGAAGCACAACAGGTAAGCTTCATGATATTATGTAAAATATGAGATACGTAGCAAACACATACATAAATATTCTGTCCTCTTCTGCACTTGATTCTTAAAAAACAGAGGATGCAATTTAGCTTTTTTCCATAAAACCACTAATGATAATGAAACATAAACAACAGAAAAATGGAAGGAGTAACTTCTGTTTGTATCATGAATCATCCAATGTTTATCTTCATATGAAACTGGCAATTACAAAAACTGAGAAGGAAAATCCTGTTTTCATATGCTTAGTATGCTTAGATGTTTCTAGAGAACTCTTCATAGGACTGTGAAGAAAGGTTGTTTTTAAGACTGTGAATAAGCTTGGTGGGGTTTGTTTTTGTTTTGGTTTTGGTTTTTTTTGTAATTTATTTTACATCTAAAAAACTAGGGAAAAGCACTTAGGTTTAAAATAATCATTTTATAATGTTTAACCTGCAAGATGTGTGACTGAGTTTATGTATGCAAGCAGGGCTGTAATTCCCATCTGTGCAAGTCTTTTTAAGATAGGATCTTTAAGGTTCCCAACTCAAACTGCCTAAGTTTAAATCATGAAAGTTTCAAATTATTGGGCCTCAAGGATGCCAATTTACATAGCTATGTAAGAAAGGATTCACTAATTTAATTGCAATGTATAAATAATTTAGTTCTAACTGGAAGCTAAATCAGTTTTATATCATCATCTAAAACTTTACAAGACAATGGACACTCAACATAGGTAGCAACTACTATCATTCAATTATATAGATGGCTTTCTAACACTTAATGCTCAGTGAATTGTATGTGACTCCAATATACACCAGTGTGAATGAGGCAAATATGAAGAAATCACAAGCATATGAAATCTTAAGGAGTTTTGAGTTGTTTTCTCTCTCTCAAAAAAAAGGAAATATTAATCTATAGAAACATGTATGTTTCCATTTAAAACAGCTACTAGGTTTGGAAATGTAAATGTTAAGATTAAAGCAATTTTAATTTTCACATTTTGTATAAATGTGGTTAAATAAATTCTGTTCTAGCTCTTTATTTCAGTGGACTTCCACCCACTTATTTGCAATCTTAGCGAAGTTCATAAAATACTTTTATAAGAATACTGTCTTATATTTTCACAGCTGCCAATGGCATTTAGGAACATTAATTTTGTGGAAAATGGTGACCCCCAAAAAAACATTGCCAATATGATCAGAATTTTACAGAGAGGGTAAAAAAATATTTTTCCGATATACCAACAGAATTCCAGTTGACTTGAAAAGCAATACAACAAACTTAAAACCAGTTTGTGTAGCTCACACATAAAACTGGCAATATTATAGTCAGGAAAACTACTTATGAATTTGTTCCAGTTGCACAGATGTTGCACGCACATATATACTTGATTTTGGCTTCTTAGACTTCTAACCTATTTTATACTGGTTATCTATGCTTATCACCATAATATCAATCTCCCTGCTGTGCATTAAATGATATGACAAACTTCTGCCCATCTGTTCTCACATCTATTCTCCCAGGCCAGATGTCTGTGAAATGTTTTAATTTGGATTTTTTTTTAAGTTATGTATATATAATATGAGAAAGCAGTTGATATGTATGAGGCCCTGATCTCCAGTCCTTATGTTTAATAAAGCCAAGGTTGAAAAGCACACCTTATATATAAGTAGTAAGGTTTATTATTTTTCCAAGTTCTTAACAGAATTCCTCTTATATCTTAGGCTGCTCTCAAAGAATGGACATGTTAAGTCTCTGCAGAAACAGAGATGAACACTGTAACCTTCTATCATATTAAGGCAAAATGTATAAATGTAATACTAGGTAGAACAGGTTGCAAATCTTTCACTGCAATTAATGTATTTATAAAATAAGCTTTTGCTAATGTTACAGCTTAAACATAAGTCAACAAAAGTATGCTTAGTGATAGACAGTAAAATAATCTAGAACAGTAAATCAGCCCAGTCAGAAATTCATCTTAATAGCTACCACACAGCCCTCTGTTCATAAAAAAGCTCAGTAGCCATGACATGGCCAAGGTCTACAGTTTTAGGCACAAACAGTGAGTAATTCCATGGCCCAGGCCAGCTCCCACTGAGATCCAGGAGATTTTGAATGAGACTGTAGAAGATCCTGGCAAATCATTTGACATTGTATGTCATTGGAATGACAGGGGCATTTCTTCTCTGCCCACAGCAGAATGTAAATTTTAAGAGAAATCTAGCTGTACTATTGAGTGAAAGCACGTTTACAAGGAGAAGGCAGATGTCAGTTTAGATTACTTTTTCCTACATGAAATAAGCAGCAAAACATTAGTATTCTGGGTTATTTACATTTGTCACTGCCATTTGTCAAATTAGGAAGAAATCCCTTCCCTTAGTCAGAATGTTATTTTGGAGCATTAGCTGTGAAATATTTTCAAATACACAATGATGCAATTTAACAGAAACGACTGCAGAACCTAACTGTGGCACCTTAATTAATCACCCTGATGTTTACCTTAAAGAAAGCAAGATAACCATACTCCAAACTCCTTTAAAAGTAACTTTATTTTGAAAATCCATTTTTAATATAAATGAATTATTAGCATGAACTATCAAGAGTTAGAAAAAGGAGACACAAAATGGTTAAAAAAAAGTAATAAATGCACAGTAATCCTTATACTCAAAGGCCTGTTAATCTTTGGCAGCATTCACTGAATGTCATTGAGTGGCTTTTTACTTCACATTTCCAAGCTTCTTCATGTATGTCCAAACATACTGATAGTTTGTAAGAAAATCTACATAAATTTTAATTACTTGTTTCATAGTCTCTCTTCAACAGCTAAATCCCTTCACTTTTTAAAAAGTAAAGGTTTGGATCAGTGGAAGAACATACTACATGCACTTAAAATTAACTTTAGGGACTGAAATAAGGCACATACATTCTAAACCATCACATTTAAATGTTAGTAAGATCACTCTCCTGATAATACCTTCAGCCTTCCACATTAGAAACATTTTGGCCAAAGACCATGAGACTGCATTAGCTATTCATCTTTGCGAGGTAGTTGTACAAATTTCTTAGCCTAGCATTTATAAAGAATTCAGTGCTTCAGTAATGAAATCTTCACCTTCATAAGACCAGCACAATGAGGTGAATGATTTGTACATGAACATTGTCCTTCACACATCCCTGCAAGACTCGGGAGTTCCAAGATTCACTTATCCAAGCAAAAGCTCTTGTAGTCCACAGCAATCAAACACTGTGCCATGTTTTCCAGAAAGAAATTAAGCTGGGAAAATAAGAGCTTAAAATTGTTGGTCTGGTTTGAAAACAAAAGATTAATTTGTGTGTTCTTTCATAGGAAAAAAAAAAACAAACCAAAAACCACAAAACAAACAAACCAAAACCCACCCAAAAAACCAACAAACCCAAAGTCACTGCTTAGTAGTTTAAAAAAAAAAAAAAAAAAAAGTTTTCTGCATCAAAAATGGAAGCTGTCTATAAGACTATCATTTGCAGACTAGCCAGCTGCAAACTGGTTTTCTGATACAATTTCATATACTAGCTCCTACACAAATGTTAGGATGGTTTAGGGACCAAACTATGACACATTAAATACAGGGGGGGGGGAGGGCAGGTTGCTATTGGAAATCCTTCTAGATTGTAAACAGGTAAGTGTTGTGTTTGCCAACCTATAGCTGTGTTCCAGAAAGTCAAGCAAATAAATTGTACTTCAGTAAAGCTATTGAAATTGTTAAACAAACAGAACTCAACTGATTTTCTGTATTTCAAACATTGAAAACATGCATGATTTTTCAAACAGAAAAGTGTATTTTAAAAGATTTAGTAATATTCTACAAGCAGCTCATCATAATCATGACCACATTGGAATTACTGCTAGCTTCCCAATCCAGAGAGAGGCCCAAACTAAAACCTTAACTAAAAATATCTTTAATTACAAGGAAGTTCAAAATCTAACAGTACCTGTCATGAATGGAACCAAGATCCTTGATTCCAGTGTGTGTGTCCATGGTTGGTTGTGTTTCCTTATCAAAGGAGGTACAGTGGATGCTACAATATTTACCTCGGTTATCATCAGCTGGACAAAATCCTCAAACCCAGAGCAGGCAGAGGAGAAAGAAAACATTTGACATGAGGACGGACACGCTTTTGTTGCCTCTCACTTGTAGGCTGCTGTTCTGCAGAGAAGCAGCTGAAGTGACACATCAATTGTAGGCCATCTGATTCTACACTGAATTTTACCGTTATCTAGACTTTGGTGCTTGACAAAAGCCCTACAATTTAAAAAAACCGGCAGCTGTGCTAGCTTCAACATGCCAGCTTTACAGCCCCAGTCGTACCCCCTTGTCTTCAGACTTCCACGAAGAGTGCTTTACTAACACCCCCTGCCATCACACTCTCCCAGGTGCCGCCCCGGGCTCCCGGTGGAGCGCAGGCCACCGCACTGCCGGCGGGGATGCTGTCTAGAAAAAAGAAAAACACCGTCTCGGCCTATATTCCTCTCGCACCCGGGGGTCTCAGCCTAGAGAGAAACGGGGGGATAGAGACTGGCCGGAGCTCTCTCCGAGCCGGTCCGGCCCCCCCCCCCCCGGTCTCTGCCGGCAATTGCGGTCGGCGGAAAATGGCCACTGTGTGCCCAGGCCGCCTTCAGCCCCCGCAGCCTGGCCTAGGGGCTGGAGAGGCAGCCCCGCAGCGGGCTACAGCCAGTGCCGGGGACAGGGGCCTCTCTCTCGGGCAGGAGGGAGGTGCTCGCTCGCTTGTCCCTACGTGGCTTACCTCAGGGGGCGAGGAAACGGGAAGGGGAGAGAAACCCGGCGGAGAGAGAGTGGGGCACAGCGGGGCTAGAGCCCGCCGCACCCCCGCCTCCCGCAGCGGGCAGGCGAGCGGCCGGCGGCCGCGCCTCTGGGGACGAGGAACAGCGGGGAGACCGCGAGGGGGGAGAACCGAACCCGCCGGGGGAGGGGAGGGGCCGGGCCGCGGGGGGGCAGGGCTGCTCGCCGCAGTCACCCTCACACATACCACGCCGGGGAGGAGGAAAAAAAGGCCCCGCTCCGGCGGAGGGATACAGCTCTACATATATAGTGGGGCGGAGCACTCTCGCACTCCCAGCACTTGTTCAAGCCGCGCCAGGGAGGAGGGAGCCTCGCCGCTTGTGGTCGCGCAGTTCGTGCAGCCGCCGCCGCCGGGCCCACCGCTGCCTCGCCATGGTAGGTACCTTCACTGACCGATCACGGTGCGGAGCGCTCGGGCTGGCGCGAAAGGGGCTCGTTCGAAGGGGGCTCCCTGCGGAGCTGGTGGTTCTGTGGAACTGGAGTCTGCCCGCGAGGCAGTGCGGGGGGGGGGGGAAGCTCCGCGGGAAGGGGGGAGCCCCGTAGGAAGGGGCAGTGGGAGGCCGCAACCCTTCCCGCCCTGGTCACCGCGGGGTGAGGGTCTGGCGGCGGCAAATGCCCCCTTGCCGTGCTGCGCGGGATCGCCGCTAAGCTGCGGCCTTTCCTCTTCCGCCGCTTCCTTCCCCCGGGGCCTACGGCCGTGTGGGCGCCCCGGCCCCGCGCCCTCCCGCCGCGGCCCCACCTCTCTTTCCCCTGCGTGCGGTGCTGGCTCCCGTCCGGAAAGGGCCGGCCTCGTCTCTGCGGGGCCTTGGACTCTCAGCGGTGCAGGGCGCTTTTCGGGGCGGGGGCCGGGCGGGGCGCGGGGCTGTGGGCACGGATCCCACTCGGCTCCGGCACCAGCTGCACTGCGCAGGGAGCGGGGGGGTGGCCCGGGGGAGGGCACCACGCTGCAGCTACTGCGCCCTCGCCCCCCATCCCCCAAAAAACGCAGCAGCAGTGGCGAAGCCCATTGCTGTCTGCATTACATCATGTCTCCTCCTCTTCCTCCCCGGCCCCCGCGCACCCCCCGGCTGGGGGCGACCGGGGCGCGCTGCGTTTTGCTCGGTTGGAAACGGCCCAGCGCCCGCCCGGGGGGCTCGGCTTGGGGAGCGCAGCCTCCTTTCTCACCTGGGGGGGGGGGGGTGCGGAGGAAGAGCTGCTGTCTGCTGGCAGGGGATGGGGGAGGCTGGCTCCCTCCTTGCTGAAGGATGAAGACGTAGTGTAGCTGGCGGCTGGAGAGGGAGGGGAAGCGGGGACGCACTGCAGCAGCGGGTGACTGCGGCCGCTGGCCGGGAATATTGCCTGTTGCGCCCGCGGGCTGCGAGCCACCCGCTCCCCGGCCCGGCGGCGCCAGTCTCCGCGGTGAGCCTCCCGCAGAGCGCCGCTGGCGGGCTCCGGGACCGCTTTCGTTGCCCTCTGGGCGCTGCGGTGGCAGCCCCGATTCCTCGCGAAAGAGGACAAGAGGAAGGGCTGGGATTTTCCCGGTGGTTTTTCTCCTCCTATGAGAGAGGAGAAACGGTTGCAGGCTGACCTCTAATCGCATTTTGGCCATCTGGGTGTTCCTCGGCTCTGTCTCTCCATGTCCCCTTCCCGTCGGGGGAGGCTGACATCACCAGGACAGGATTTGATGACTTGGCTGGGTGGGGTGATGGCTCCAGCCCTGGGTACCTTTGCCCTGTAGTAGGGGCGAGTGGGCAGTGGTTGTGCCTGTTGCTTGGGAAAGTAAACCCCATGGCGGTTTAGGGCCTGTTTATGTCCTTCTGGCGTCGCGGTGTGTGCAAAGCTGGTGGTTTTCTTTTTTCTTTTTTTTTAATTGAAATATGATTTTTAGAAACATGCATCTAGCTACGACTAATGGGCACACTGAGCCGGTACTGTGGGTTGGAGGCTTTTGCCGAGGTGTGGCTCTGTTTCCTGTTCTGCAGGGCATTGAGTCTGTTATGTAAATTCCTTAGATAAGCTTTAAGTAAAATCTTGTGTTTTCTGGAAAATCACAAAGAGGCATGCGGAAAGTCGAGCTGGTTTTTGAAAGCAAATGTTCTGCTGTTATTAAAGGAGATTTATTGAATTTGAACCTTTTTTTTAGCTGCTAGCATTCTACCTTTTTCTCCTGCCAACCTGCTGTGCATATGGGAAGTTGTTTAATCATTGCATACAGATGTTAAAATATGTTTTAAGAAAAAAATCCCCAACCTGACTCCTAACACCTGTTTACAGGTGAAATCTGTGTATGTCACTTAACATATACAGCAAGCTTTCAATCCTGCTGTTTTGCTGTGCAAGAGCTTAACAGATTGTATATAGCTTGTTAATTCTCCATTGTATTTGTTGCTGTTTACTGCAGTTAAGTGGTTTTTATACTCAGATAATGGTATTTTAAGACAAAAGGCCAGATGCCTTTGACATACAAAATTTTCTGTTCTGTTAGTAAAAGCTGTCCAATAAAATGAATTTAAAAGGAGTTAATACCTTGTATTCTCCAGTATCTGTGACTAGGCATTTAAAATCCAAATCTGTTTTAATAACTTGGAAAGTGCTTATTTTTCCCTAAAGAACTGGTTAACTTCTTTGACTCCAGCCAGCAGTTTTTTGTGATGCGCTGCCCATACCAAACAGAGAGGCTTCTGGAAGGATGTGGCTAGGACAGTTAAGGTTGGGGAGAACTCATTTCAAATACCCACTGAGCTGTGTATGCTGTTGGATGCAGCAGTGGCCTCTTGAAAGAGGGTCATAAGCAGGTGTTTTAAATTTTGCCATTTAAAATGATGTAGTAAACAACCCATATATCATTGTGAGGCACCTTGAACTGCTTGGCTGAATGGAAGGACAGTGATATGTGAAAATGGGCATTTTCTTGGTCAGAGATGGGAAAAATCTCTATAATACTGAGCAGTAATTCCTCCTCATATCGTAGCACAGTCCTTTCCGTTAAGCTTACAGTAGGCTAATGCTTGGTGCAGTGTGGTGGGGGAGGGCAGGCTTCAGTAGTGGCAGATCACTAGGTGGCACACTTCTCATTAGTCCACTAATGTGCAAATACCCCCATGTAGTATTAGGGTCACTGTACTGTTGGAAAAGACATCTGATGTGATGTGAAACCCCAAACACATGTCATTAAGGATTTCATGTCTCTCTGACTAATTGCAAGGAGCCTGCCCTGTGTCCTTCACTTGACCAAATCGGATTCTCCAAGCTGAAGGATGGCATGTGTGGTTTTTCATGTGCAGTTTCAAAACAAGTTAGCTTCTTTTCTTTTGGAAATGGCTG